>CM016483.1:25775778-27080394 GCA_002890555.2 Lagenaria siceraria | reverse complement strand
TTCTAATTCTTATTCTATTTCTTAAGAAAAATTGAGCTTTTTTTTTTTTAATCTTTAATATAACCTTTTTTTCACTTTTAAACAACTTTTTACTCCTCTAAATATTTCTGTCAATTCACCCAGTATTATAAATTTAGCTTCAATCAATTTTAATTCTCATCAATGATTGAAGGGCTAGTTGAAAAAATATTATTACAATAATAACAAATACAAAATTTTAAAAATTATCTAAAAGTTATACACATTAATAACATAGCTTGGCATTACATTGAAAAAATGCAATTTTTTTTTTATCGTAGAAATATTTAAATTTAAGTATATATATCTTAATCAGTTGAATTATATTTCGTTTAACTAATTAATTGAAGCCTATATTTCTTCCTGACTCTTCTTAGATTCAAAGTATTTTCTCATTAGTCATCGATCAAATCGTTAATGTGATTTTGACAAGATATCGCATCAATATTAAGTACTTTAGTCAATCATTTTTTTTTTTAAAAGTTGGTACTACCATGATTCACCCACCACACCACCTATATATAGCAAACATATGGTTTCTAACAATGGTACACTCCACAATAATGTTTACCATTAGGTTAAGTAATAATTTTAGTCCATAATTAATATGAAAATAACAATTTAGTCACTGAATTTTAGTTTGTAACTGTTTAGTACATGTACATACAATTTAGTAGTTAAATTTTAATATGTAATAACTTAGTCCTTATATTTTAAAATTTGTAACGATTTGGTTGTAAGAAAATTGTTAAAATTTAATGAAATTTTGTTATTGATGTTGATTGATAGACTTGTTACAAATCAAATGTTTTATGAATAGTTAGTCGTTATGTAATAAAAATTGGCACTTAGATTTGATGTAATTTTTCGTGGTAAAAATTAAATTATTAAAATTCAAGAACAAATTATTACACCTTTTACATTATAATGTTGGTTGCTAAAATTGTTTTATAACCTTACATTTATTAAAAACTTATTTTTTCCAACAACGGTTGAAATAGAAGATCCTTCATTGACTTTTACATTGTGACGAGTGTCTTATATGCCAAACCATGATCGACTTGACATTAAAAATAGAGACAGTTGTAAATATAGTAGTCAGACCTAATTAAATATTTGCATATATAACACCACACAAAAGAATTTGCAAATATAGCAAAATTTATATCAAATTCTTAGAGTCTTATCACTTATATACCATATCATCAATAAAAGTCTATTACTAATAGATCACATTGCTAATACGAGTCTACTAGCAATAGACTATATCATTGATAGATTTTGCTATATTTGCAATTCTTTTAACGACTAATTACTATCCCTAAAAGTGTTGTCAATTGTAATTACTCTTAAAAATATTTTATTTAATTTAACCTTATTTTTTATTTTCTATAATTTTTTTGGGGTTAATGGTAAGTTAATATTGAAATTTCAAATGATTTATGAGAAAAATATTTAGCTTAAAAATAGACTAACCGAACACAATATTAAAAGATGCTAACCAAACTAATAACTTATTCAAAGTGAGCTTAGCACAACATCGAGGTAGGAAGTTCGATCTCTTATCCCGCAATTGTTGTATTAAAAGAATTACTAACTTAAAAATAGGTTAAATCACAAGCTCAGTCTCTAAACTTTGAGTTTTATATGAATTTGGTTCATATATAAATTTTTAAAAATGTCTAATTAACCTTTAACCTTTAAACTTTCAATTTTGATTTAGTAAGTTTAGAAAAAATCAATTTTTAAAAAAAAATGAATTAATTTATTATATATAAATTCGAACTTTATTTAATGAAATCGTACACTTTTAATTTTATATTTAGTAAACCTATTAATTTTTTTTTGTCAGAAATATTAAAAATTAAGAAGATCAAATAAGCACAAATAAAAAAAAAAAAGTTGAAGGATTAAAATTATAATTTCACTCTAAATATGCATTTAAGATTTTAATTAATTTGTACATAAATACTTTTTTCCAGGGAAGGGCAACGTGTTGGGTGCACCAAGACGTGCCTGCCACGAGTCTACGTGTAGGTATGGGACTCGGCCCAACTACTGTAATGCTACTGCCCAATTATTATGATTATTATTTTTTTGTTTCTTTTTTTCTTTATTTATAATCATAATAATATTGGTAGTAATTGTTTCAATAATATTAAAAATAATTAAAATATAGCAAATTGAAGGATTTTTTATTTTAATATTATTGCAAACTCTTAAACTATGTGTCAGTAGCGAATGATCAGTAGGCACGAAGGGCTTGGACAGCTTCTCACATTTTAAATTTTGCAATTTTATCTTACATTAAAAGTTTATTAACCAATTCAAGTAAGGAATGGAATTGACGAAAACTTTGCTCAGAATAATGGTAAAAAAAAAAAAAAAAGCACAAAAATCAATTATGCCTCATATCTAAAAGAACTCTCTGTATATGAAAGAAAACGGGAAGACAAAACAGATAAGAAAGGCTAAGTTTTAATTAAATTAAAAAATCATGGATCTGAATTTAATAAAAGCATACTTTTAAATGAAAAAGTAAAAAAAAATTAGAAGCTTTCATACATTATCTTTGTATTTATACGCCTTTGATAACGTTAAATCTTCCAACGTGGGATAATACACTTTTTCCATTACATAGTACATTTCGAACAATTTTTAGTCTAACATGCTTCGAATATGAAAATGGCATGTAGTAACTTACTCAAATTTGTGATTGAAAAATGGACAAAATAATGTGGGGAAGAGAGATCGAACCTCTAAGCCTCAATTGATAGTAAATTATATTTCTCTGTTAGGCTATAGGACCATTTTTTAGAAGTTGTGGAATCTCTTTGGAATATTAATATAAATTTTTAATTGGAATATTATTTATTTATAATACATTATTTTTTTAATTGCCGTAGTACGCAGCTTTTTTTTTTCTTTTTTTGGAGTTGACGTATTCGAAAAAATTGAGATGTTGATCGAACGAAGTAATGCACTGAGAATGTGATGATGTGATATTGAGACTATATTTTTTCTTTTTATATATATATATATATATATTTTATGTTTTTAAAGTTCTATTTTGATTCTTTCTATTTTCATTTCACTTTTAGATATCAGTTAATTAACATTTAAATATTTAATTTAGTTCTCAGTTTCTCACACCTAACTAAATTCTAAATTTATCCTCAGTTGTAAAAGGGAAACATATCTCTAATTTATTCAGAATATGATATTTATATAATTGACGACCTCATTATCAAAATATAATATTACAATTTAATTTTACCATATAGCCTAAAGATAAAGTTTAGTGACACTCCACAAATTAAATTTAAATATTAAAAGTTTGAAAATAAATAAATGGAAATGTTATAAAAAAGTATAGAATCGCAATCATATTTGAACCAAAATTAAAATAAATCATTTTGATTTAATCAAATAATTCAACATACATTTTCGTTGTAGCATTAATACCAATATAAGAAAAATTATTATTTTTTATTTTTCAGTCTAACAACATATAGACGGAAAGATTTGAACTTCAATCTCTCTCAAGAAAATTTAAATGAAAACTTTACGAACTTTTCTTTAAAAAAATCCTTTACAAGTTGAGTAATCGTTATCACGTTTCTTTCTTTGATATTTACTTGCATTATGAAAAGTCAATGTTAAAAGACAATGAAAAAGAATGACAAGTTTTTTGGTGGGCGAGGACTTTTTTTTTTTTTTTTTTTTCGTGTTAGTGATAAAGAAGACGTTAGTCGGACATAACAATGCTACTTCAAGTCTTCAACTATAACTTCCATTCCTTTTAAGTTTTAACTATTTTGTCGATTTCCAATTGAATATCAAATTGTCATTGTTCATTCATTATTCAAATGAATATATGTTACGATTTCTATATATCTTCTATCGTGAACTTCATTAATAAATGATAAAATGACAATCCTAATAAACAGTAAACGCTGATTAAAGTGAGAGGACGTGACAAATAAAGAAATTAAACACAGTGTGAATACAAATAAAGTGATACGAGATGGGTATATTTGGTAATGTTATGTTGATTAAAAAAATGGAGCCCACAAGTAAGGTAGTGGAGTTTGGGTTGGAATTATTTTCCATTATCTTTTTGAGATTATTTTCTTGGGATTTGTCCATGAATGCACATGCTCTTTTTCTTGTGTGTGAATGGCCCTCTCTATCATCTAATCTTAAATCAAAGTTGTGGTTTTAGGGAAAGAAATTGGTGAATTGGACCATTCTTTCATAAGGTGTGGAGAGGGAAATTGCGGGTTTGGCACAAACACATAAAAAACAAACTACCTCTCCTCTTCTTTAAAAAAAAAAAAAAAAAAAAAAAAAAAAAAAAAAAAAAAAAAACATTTTTTTAAAAAAAACATTTTTATCCTTATATTTTGAGACAAAATTAGTTTATGATTAAGATTTTCAATAATCTCTACTGTATTAAAAGCAGCGTAAAACGAGAGAATTTTTCTCTTTCTATTTTAATCTCAATTTTAAAGGAAATGTCTATTTTACCCTCATACTTCTTATTTAGATTTGTTTTCTACATCAATGCCCATATGAAGATGCCGATTTCAAGTCACTTGTACCCAACACATTGTATATTCATTATAACCAAATAAATTATATGTATTATTGTAGTCATTATATCTTTCATTATTTTTAAATTTTGGAGAGGACACTTACTATTTAAAGTAAATTAAAAGTAAATTGATCATTTTATAATTTATGTTTTAAAGATTTTTAATCACATGCATCGCACGTGTCCCCTAACTAATAATAAAGAAAAGTACTTAAGAGTCTTCTATCTATAAACCTCTAAAAGATATTCACATCCTGTCTTTTCTAGAATGTAAATTATTAATTTTATTTTATCAAATTTCAATAAACATTAACTTCAAACTAACAATAATGACTAATTATAAAATTTACAATAATCATGAGTTGACATAGTGGTCAATAAAGGATCATGAGTTCAATCCATGGTAGCTCCTTGTCTAAGATTTAATATCCCACAAGTTTCTTTAACACTCAAATATTGCAAAGTCAAGTTAAGTTGTTCTGTGAAATTAGTTAAAGTGAGTGTAAGCTGATCCAAACACTCACGAATATAAAAAAGAATGAAAATACGGGATTTAAATGCGTCCTAAGTACATCGACTAAAATTATATTTTTAACTCAAAAAAAAATTCCCATAACACTATCTAGAGAGATAGAACCCCACCAATCCACCACAAAAGGAAGAAGAAGAAGAAAGGAAGTCATTTGGTTTGATCACAATGGTCACAATCAGCAGTCAGTCACACATCAAAGTTTGTATTTTTTTTTTTTATTATTATTAAAAAAGAAAAAAAATGAGTGAACCAAATGGGAAAGAAGAGTAAATATTTAGTTGCAATTTAGACCTTGAATTGTGGCATATTTTCCATCATTAGAGATGAATGGGGTTGAATAAATTGAGGGAGGTCCTCCAAGTTTCAAATCCTTACTTTTTCTCCATTAACCCATAAAACAAAACACAGTAACTCACAACAATGTCTTGTCCAATGAACTTTAAGCTCTGAAAAACACATTACCATCCAATTCCCTTTCCCCTTTCCTTTTTTTTTCTTCTCTCTTTATTCAACCATCTAATCATCTCCACCTTTTTCCTTCATCTATACTATTTTCTTATAACTTCTCCCCATTTTGTATAACCCTAAATACGTTTACTACGGAAATTCGAGGTCCTACGAATTTCAAGTTTGTTCGTTTTCACCTTATATCAGATTAGAGATGTTAACATGATAGGAATTAAAGTGGAGAGGATCTACCTACCACCTGTGTTAGTCTTTTGTCGAGTACACTCCTCCCGATATAAATTACGTAGAGGACAGTACTTACTTTTAGAATGATAGAATATCACCGTTATTTTATGTCTACTAATAGAAAGTTTATGTTTACCTTCACAATGTTTATAGGCTATATCATGCGAGTTAAAACAACTCTAGTAAATTTGTTTGGTAACTTAGTATGGTTATGGTTTTTCTTTGAATCACATAGAATATATGTTTTTTTTTTTTTTTTTTTTGTTTAATGAGAATTGGTTTTGACAGCTCCTACTTTACTATTTTAATTCAATTATTAATGAGTGATGTGACAATATTTTAATGTGGCCTACACCACAGTAAATACTCTTTCTTGTCCTATAGATTTCTCATGTCCCATCTTCTACCTTTTGTCCTTTTTTTCCAATAAAAAAAAAATTGAAGCAGACATTAAAATAATTTTTTTTTTTTTAAAGGTAAACATGTTCTTTAAAAACAGATGCGACTTCAATATTTAAGAAATGTGTTTGTGGAAAGAGAGAGAGAGATACTTGAATTAGAACCTCTTTTGGTCTCTTTGGTTTTAATTATTTGTTTAGTCCTTTTTGATATATTAATTGCCCAACATAAATATGACTTAAAAGGACTGCAATAAAATAAAAATAAAAAATAAAAAGTTAGAATTTAGTCTCTATTATTTGAAAAGTTTGAATTTAGTCCTTATAATTTGATAAAAATTCATACATAGTCTCTATGGTTTGATAAACCCTTTAGAAGAAGATTTTATCAAAACCATAGATACATAGGAACTAAATTTTAACTTTCTACAAATTATAGGGACCAAATTTACAATTTAACTCTAAAATAAACCTGAAAGCTTGAAAAACTAATATAAATTAAACCTAATTAACTTGTTATTTTAAATAATATATTTAAAATTTTGTTTCAGCATAATATGTAATGCAGGTTATATTTTTCAGACCAAAAAAAGAAAAAAAGAAAATGGTATTTTAAAATTCTTTATGAAAAACAAAGGAAAAGCATATGCTTTTAGTGGATAAGATATAAATTACCACAAAACAACAAACAATAAATCAAAATATTATCGCCAATTCGAGCATTAACTTAGTAGATAAGGTACTAATTACCATTTCAACGTTGATGATTTGATCATCACCCCAACAATTATTAAATCTGCATATTAACAAATAATATCCTACCAAAGATCAATAGATTTCCTCCTCCTTATCAACCTAATGAGATATTTGCATTAAAAATACAAACTAATAGGTTTTTAAAAGGAAGGAGAAGCTTGAATAAACAAATAGCATGGAAAAGAGAAATTGCTACAAACTACTAAGAATTGCAATAAAACATAACTCAACTAATAAAGAGTAAAGACATATATCTTCAACCATGAAAATTTTGTCCAACTAAAAAAAAAGAGTGGAAATTGCAAATTCCCTCTTCATATTCTATTAGCTGCAATTTTAATAACCATAAAGGATTGAAATGCAGAAAGCTGGAAAGAAGATCTGTAAAATGAGAGTCAGACAATAGGGCAATGGAGATTGAACATAAAGAAAATTATTGACATGAATGCCACTAGATTATCGTTGTCAAAACCCCACACAGGGCAAAACGAAAAGAAAAAATCATTTACAACTTACAAGTACAACCACCATGGGAGATCATTGAGTTCCCTTCCCTAAAGTCACCTGTCCCACAAACCAACCTAAGAATTGAATCTTAATAATGAAACTATATCACCTTACTCCTACCTTAAGAAAAATGTATTCAAAGTTAGATCTTTTTTCCCAAAAGAATATAATAATGAAACAGTAACCAAAGGATGAGAAACAACTATTGCCTCAACTTTTCTGTCCATCAGTTGAAGCTGTGGACAAATTTCCAACTCTCTACCAGTACTGCCAACGAATTCAGACATGTTATAAGGACACACAGCTTATAGAGAGCTTAACGGATGCTAAATTACGGGACTTACAAGGTCATAGCTTAGATTTAAGGTTGTATCAACTTAAGCTTGGCCACAGGGAACTAAGTCGGGCTGCGAGTTTTGCGCTCTTGTAATCCTCTCTAAGCTGGATAAACCTGATTCCAGACAAGCAAGTTCATGTCACCACAAAGAACAAGAAACTGGAAATAGCATTAAAAGTTAACAGTAACCGTGATGAGATCTCACACTTGAAGATTATTTCTAGGTGTTTTTTCTTTTTCATTTAAGAAACCAACTTTGGGCATGTTTAGGAGTGAATTTGAAATGGTTAGAATCACTTTGTCATGTTTAAAATTACTCCAAAACATGCCTTTAATCATTCAAATTTTACACTTTTAGATGCGATTTTCATAAATCAAAATTGGTGATTTATTGATTTTGAATAATGAAAAGAATGTTTCAAAATGATTTTGAAAAAGACAAAAGTGATTTTCACCATTTTAAAATCAGTTCCAAATATTCCTATAAGGTCAGATTTGAAGATGAATTCTTGTTGGGGATGTTGAAACCTAAATTAGAATTTAAGGGGATTTTTTGCCCAAGGAGTTGGGGAGTGTAGAGTTGTGAACTCAACTCCTTGTTTGGTCCAAGGAGTTCATGGGCCTACGACTAAAAAACATCAACTTTATGCCTTATCAACTCCTTATATTATGGGCTCCAAGAGTTCACAACTCCACTCCTTGACCCAAACAATCCCTAAGGAATAATGCAAGGGGGACTAGGATGGGGCACCAAGGAAACCTGATAAAATGTGTATTTCCAGTTTAAGAAGATCAGAGGCTGGGGTTTCACACTTAAATATGAATTTTATAAAAGAGATAAGTGAGATATGGCGTCATTATCTATGAATTTCCAACAAATCTAATCTACAACAGTAGAGCTCAATGAGATCTTGACAAATACCTCTGTGCATCTTTCCGAATACTTGGGGTGCCCTCAAATAGAGTTGAGAGGCTTTCAGGAGCAACAATGAAGACATTGGCCATGCTGGACAAAAAGAACGCCAAAGAAGAGATTAGCCATAAATTAAATTAAATTTTTTTAAAAAAAAAATGGATGATGTAATGTCAGACATAGGAAAAATCCTACTTACATGCCCAGTAACTCAAATTTTTCATCAACAGAAGGAGCATTAAAACTGCGCACAAATTCTCCATACTCTGTTATGTCACGCTTCAGACGTAGGCCTCCGCTGCAATCAAGATAAGCACAAGCATAGATGAATTCAGTGAAACAAAAGGCATTTACATCAGATCAGAGACGAGGCAAAGGTTTTTGGTACGGAAAAGGAGCAAATTAAAATCCAAGAGATTTCTAGTTCTACATCCTCAAACTTTATTTAGCTCAGTGTCATCACTTCCAGCAGGGAGAAATGGTATTTGCAAGGTTTGTTCAAGCAGCTTTTGCTTGAGCAGGTAAAACAGTGATAAAGCATAGCTCAACTGGCAATACAAGCATATTGTTTAGGGGTTTTGGTACAAAATTAATTCATTTTGCTCCTTAGTGAACCAGACATCTTGTTAACAGATCAGCATAACCATACATAATGGCTTTTGCCATCATTCAGTTGACAAATAAGCTTAACTATACGTCTGTAACTTCTGCCAATATTCTGTTGACCAATAGGCAAATCCAAATATCACCCAGCTAAGGAATTCACTAATAAAATATACGAAGTAATAATCAAGATGGGTACATTACTTTTCACATGGTAAACACTAGAAGATGGGCAATTACCTAGGATTAAAAGTGAACTTCTGCCAGTGGTTGAGGAGGCCTTTCTGCAACCGATTTCCCTGCAATTAAATTTTTCTCATTATTATTCTCATTCAACATTTGCTGTAAAGCAAAGGTAAAAGTTCTTCCAGATGCACAAAATGCTTCAATAGGATACAGAAGATATTACGTTGACAAGCATTGATATGAAACAGGAGAATCAAAATACTATTTATCCATGCACATTGACTAGAAATCACAGGATTCTATCTAATACAATTATTCTCCAGAAATCACAGTATTCTATCTGATGCAATTATTCTCTGTCAGCTGCTAGAGTTTGGATATTAACTGAAACTATACCACATGGTAAACCTGAGAACTTTCAGAATCGTACCAGTTCAGTTAAGAAAGCTTGCTTGTTAAGACCTTCAAGGGCAGTAAATGCAGACTCAAGCACGCGAGAAAGGTAGGCCACAACTCTATCAAAGAAAAGAAGATGCATTGATTAATAAAAAAACAAAAATGCATATTCAATACAAATGTTCAGTTGTCATGCGACAGTGAACTTGCTGCATAAAAAAACAAACTTCAACTAACTGGTTTCCATTGATTCATGAGTTGATGAATAAACAAAGAAAAACAATAATTTCACAAATTTTTGGCTACAATTTCCAAATGCTCTCTCCCATATTGGCATTATAAATTCAACAAACCTTTTCAATACAATTGTCTCTTCTATGTCACAAACCATTTTGCAATTCAGTTAAGTTTGATGTACCTCGTGCAAGCATTTGTTGGCCGATGATCAGGAGCAATTCCATCATCAGGAGACCGATAATCTGTAGCCTTCTGTTCAGCAGAAAGCAATCGCTCAACCTGCATATTGATAATATCATAAGAAGTTGTGACACAAAAACAACTTGGATAAATTAGACATATGTTAAGTAGATGGGTCTGGAATAAAATTCCAACCAAAGACAGATTGGAAAAGGAGTTACACATCAAATGAAAGGGTGCATCAGCTTACACGCTTACTAATCCATTATTTTGACTAGAATCACAGACACAAGGCAATAACTGACCTCGGCCATTACAGTTTCAATGCACTGTTGTAGTCCTTTATAAGCTGAAGCCTCTGCACTAGACATAGCTGTTGACATCTCTTCGCATGAAGCAGCATGGGCACCATCCACAGGAAGCAAGAGCCGGGAAATTGAGTTTGCAAAGTACTACAAAAGAAAGTTCAAATCATTTCTTTGCGTATTAAGGAGCTGGTCTCAATGAGACTAAATAAGAGAGCATCATCGTACTTGCTGGACTATTGCCACACTACTACCACAACGTTGTACAGCAACCATGAAAGATCTGAAACTGCTTTCACCAGCTGCTGCTGCCGCTTCTGCCTGCACACATGATTTAAGACAGAGTTTCCATTGTCACTTTTGAGTAAACTAAATCTATTCCATCATTTTGCTGGTTCATCTATTCACGTTTTATGTATTTGGGATGCCAGTATTTCCTCTATTGGTGTTGTAGTTCTTTATCTTTAGTAAACTAAGGCAATAATCTTTACAAAAAGAAAGTAAAATCTACGATAATTTTGAATACAATAAAAAGAGTAATGATCAGAAAATTACTGCAGAAGCAGCTGCAGCAGCCACTCTTCTACTAACACTTGTACCCAGCACAAACCTTTCCCTCAAGGCAGCTGCTTCAGTCAAGCTATCCCTAGCCCGTTCAAGCCCATCTGTAATATACTGACTGACCTGCAATTAGAAAAGAAGAAAAATAAACCCCAAATAACTGAAAAACCAAAAGGGGGAAAAAATGGAAGCTTGCAATTGAATTTATCACTTACTTCATCAAGCAGACAAGTAAATACAGCTCTTACATTGGCCGCCAAAGTAGCAGGCTGCAGGGGAACATATAAATGTTAACAAATGAAAGGAAAAGGTGCAAAATCTATGTAATCAATGTTATCCATTGTAGACACTACCTATCTCCATGTTACCAAAATCTAAGATAAAACTTTATGAAGTTGAATACATAGCATCTGATGAATATGTATATAACAAATTAGAAAGGTTAATTACGTTTCAATTCAAGAGGTCTTATAAAAAATTATGTTTTAACTTCCCAAACATTCTTAACATTGATTATATTGGATAAGACCTAATTTGAATATGCAATTAATTGAAGACATAAAAGACACTGGCTCAAACATTTCATAATTTTAATCTGAAATGATAACAGAATTGATTGATGGAACAAATACTACTTGAGATGAGAATAAAGTGCATCTAGAAATTGCTTCCTCATTCCATCTCACAAACTCTGTAACAACAGTTACAGAAATTTGCTGAGGTGAAGTTGATATCGAAGCTCCTTTTGAACGTCCTATAGTACCAGATGACTCAGGAACTTGTTGATTCTCCACACGTAACTCTTCCATCTGCAAATCATATATATCAAGTCCCTGATAAAAACATGAATTGATAACTCAAGTCAAAACAAAGCATCTGTATAAACCTTAGCCTGATACAGCTGTCTGAGAGATGCCTGTTCATGCTCCGGATAATCTTCCTTGTGAGCAGAAAACAAAGACTCCGTGAGGCCTGAACCAACCGTTTAAACTTTATGTCAGCACAACAAAATAAAATATTGGATGAAACTACTCCACTGGTAAGAGACTCAACAGATAACTGAGTGACGCTAGCATTAAATAAACAAGTGATAGAATTAGGAGAAAAGGTCATCCAAAATAAACTGTTCAAGAAAAGAACAAGAAAAACATGCTTAATTTTTATCAGATAGATGACAACTCCAGCCCAATATGACTACTTTCACATCCAAATGACCAACTAGTCACCCAACTACATATTAATCGCCTTCATTATCTTTCCAAATAGCATAGAGTATTCATCTCTTTGAGTTAAGATTGTGCAATCCAAAGCTAAGTAGGCCTATGTTCAGTTATGTAGGTTAGGTTTTTCCCAGCTACAAGTTTGTGAATCCTATCAGCCACATTAACTTGTCCCAAGTACTACGAAACTAATTTTTTATAACATGCACCAACTTCTATGAAAAGTGAACTTGCAATCCAAACACATACTATAGAGACCTCATTTCTTAGCCCAATTCAAACACAGATTTCACAAGCTTTCCAATCTAAGATTCATAAATTTAGATGTATTAAAACTATGAGGCAAACCTCCTAAAAAATAAAAATGTACTGCACATTTGAAATTTAAGAACAGGATTACTGAGTCGTGGATGCACTCCTAAGAAACACCCAAAAAAATCTTTCATGAAATTTACAAATTAGTCATGAACCATTCTACATTGAATTCTTTTAGAAAACAGAAGTTTTTTTTTCTCAGTAAAAGTTACAACAAATACAGTCAGTTTGTTTAAAATATACTAATCATCGGCCATTAAATATATAATGAAATTTCAGAATGAGTGATAAACATAAAATTCATGAATAAATTAACAAGGAAAGTTCAAAATATTAGTTAATACCTTCGACGTCCAAATCACCACACCCAACAGCTCGTAGATCTCTAGCAAGCTCTTGTGTCTTCTCATATGCCACCGCCAGCATTCTAAGGTACTGAAAATACATACTCAAAACAATTACACAATGATCCTTCTAGAAGATCAATTGGAAGTATAAATTTCAAGATTTAGTAGATCCACCCACTAATAAAAGCCCGCCTTCTTCAATTGGAGGAAGATTCCCAAGGGATGGCTTCACCAATAACTTGTCTAAAAGAGCTGTGACCCGTTGCTCCAATACACGCTGTAGTTACACATCATCAAATCAGATTCATTGCGAACACATACCCTACTTAAAAGATCAAATTTTGAACAATGCCATTGAGAGAGTTAATGTTGTAACATGCCTGGACTAAGATTGACATAACATCATTCGGAGAAGGAAATACTGCCATTATTGTTGCAGCTTCTTTTCTTACAGTATCTGCAGAACATACAATCAAGATATAACGAATTCATAGAGCAAAAGCCCAAATGAGTGAGCCATTCCACTTCCCTACCTGTAATTTCTTTGTACAAGGAAGAAAGCCCACGAGCAACATTGCTCGGAGTGGCCTGCAAACCCTGCTCACCAAGGACCAATCTGGTGTCCGCATTCATAATTTCAACATCAATAAACATGGGACGTGTTGCCACATAATGTTGCATGGCACTAGTACCTCTGTTAAACTGCATGGAAACTTCCAGTCATCAAACTTTTCTGGAAAAAGAGGGTGCTGGTTCTTAGATGAACTAACATGTTTCCCCCCAATTTCATCAATACCTCCAACATTATCATTGCATGATCTAATTTCTTCAACTTAAACAGTTTGTTATTATGCCTTCATGCATCAGCAACGAAGATAGTGTAAGCAGAATACTTGTAGATTAAATTAAGCATAAAGATCTGCTGCTTTGAACTTGGATATTAAGGTTAAGACTGGTGATGACAAATTAACATGCAACCTAATGAGCGATCAACAAGCAATGGTCGTTATTACAAACATATACTTGGGAAGAGGGAAAATACAAAAACAAAACAAAAAAAAAAATACTGAACATGAAAGTGGGGCAGTGTAAGCTCCATAAAGAGACCAAAATGATAGCTGGTTGGAAACATAAGATACAATTACCTGAGAAAGAATTTTAGCACATTCAGCCATAGTAGATAATTCTCTTCTTTGTGATGCTGCATCAAAACGAGACAGCAATCTATTCTCCAATTCTGCGAAGAAAAAATGAAAATGATAACCACTGGTCATAACATAACACATTAGTAAAGAATGGAACCATGTGACTTTTTTTTTGTTAAACAAATCCATCATAAAATTCACGAAGCATGTGCCACAGGGAACTCAATATGAAGAAACATATGGTCAATAGTTTCAACTTCACTTCTCATGTCTTTTTCCTTTTTTTTATTTTATTTTTTTTTGTTGGGGGGGGGGGGGGGGGGGGGGCCTTGACAAGTAGCAAGAAAAGTTCAAAAACATTATAAGGATCTCAATTCATTAAAACTACAAAATACCATGAAGCTGCCGTACCATTACAGTAGTCCTGAAGGTTAGCAACTGCAACTTCTAAACCCCTGCTGGCAGTTGCATTCCCTACAATTGATGGAACGGAAATCCCTTGTCGTCCAATATCTTCCTCAGCAAATGACCCTAGAATCAAATAACAAGTAACAAGCACATAAAGTTGACATAATGCTACAGAACCTGGAAATTGATTTCATAAATAAGAGGATTTAAAAGCAATTACAGGTCCAAAATAATAAACCACAAAAGGTTTCATAAATTATGAAGTTGTGCAATAGATCCAAATGAATGGTGAATAGTTTGTTTTCTTCTGTTCTTGAGTATGTAGAGTGTGGCAATACGAAGCACATGAAAATAGACACTAGGTTTTTGGGGGGCTTCCCTTCTGTTCACATAATTTGTTTGACACACAAGTTTCTCTGTCCTTTTCTAAAAAGAACATATATCAAAGGAAACATCTATGTATAAAAGAAGAAATGAAATATAAAACTGAGAAAAGGAAAAACCATGACTTTCATGCTGGTCAAAATCAAAAGTTCTTAAAGAGCTTGGTTTTGCAACTACAAAGGAAAGCAGAAAGAACAAAAAAATGTAGTTTCCAAAAGAACTCGCAGAAAGATTGTGATCAAAAGAGTAATATATCAATAGCATAATTCGTGGATTTAACTGCGACATGGTTTAACTATGAACCCAAGCATTATGATGACAACTTACGCAATTTTTGTGCAATTGAGGCTGCCTCTGCAACACGACTATCATCAGAGAATAATGGTGAAAGCTCCATTAAGTCACCAGGGCTGCCATTGAATTCCATCAAGTACTGCATTGATTGATTATAAGGATATTTTTCATTTCATTTCAACTTTAAAATGAAAAGGGGGAAAAATGACTAATATAGATATACACAAACCAAAAAAAAGTCTTAAAGTAGAAAATATAGTAACATTAGTGGCAGCAGCAGAAATTCAATCAATGAACTGGCAGTTTCATTAGTCCTTTGTAGTACGTACCTTTATCAACTCTATTGTTTGACTAGCAGTTTCCCTTTGGGCATCCGCACTCTGACAAGAGACGACCAAGCAAATTAAAAACCTTAATCCCAGTTTCCACACTAGGCACTATTAAGGTTTCGTTAATCGATGATAATATAATTTAAATGTCATTGAGGACACAAAATAATTACTTGCAGATGATCTCCTATTTTAGCAGCAGTCTGTCCAACACTTGAAATGCGTGAATCTAACCTTGCAAAACTGTCGAACAGGCCATCTACACCTTTTTCCAACTGTCAATAATGATGCATGTTTGATAAGATGTTATCAGTTCCAAAATACAAAAAAAATGGAGATTTACAAGCTACCTCTCCTTACGGACGTAGAAAATCATTAGTAAAGGAAAGAATGTAACAAATTAGAATCAGTTTAATCAACAATCCATGATTTGTGAATCTTCTTAGATTCTATGAAACCTTAACTGGTTAGTCAATTAATTAATTAACAACAATAACTCACCAAAGGATTCCTTTACAACCCATAAGAATTAAGGAAATAAAAATAAAAGAAGAAATTGAAGTTGAATATCATATATGCATGACATATACTCAAATTTTAGATGGTTGTGCATTTAGAATTTCTATTGTCACCCAAAAGAAATATGCTATAGTCAACAAACCTCAGCAAGTGTCTTGCGATGGTTTGAATCTTGGGCAGCAACATCTTTCTTGAGATTGTAAAGTTTACCATCGATCTTCAACCAGAATGAAGGGGAAAATTTAAAGCCATCACGTAGAGTTATGATGTTATGGAAGAACTCTTATGACCTTCAGTCAAATGTCATACCTGTTTTCG
The DNA here is from genome assembly GCA_002890555.2 of Lagenaria siceraria. Lineage (NCBI taxonomy): Eukaryota > Viridiplantae > Streptophyta > Magnoliopsida > Cucurbitales > Cucurbitaceae > Lagenaria > Lagenaria siceraria. The sequence goes on along the minus strand of CM016483.1, from coordinate 27,063,896 downwards.
AAGATCAACCAACTCTTGGCTGGAATCCTTGAACAGGGCTAAGAGCCTGTCAACTTCTGGAAACAAAGGAGTAGGTAGCCCTTGGGAGAATTTAATGGCATCCGATGCTCCCCGTACATGCCCATTAGGGAAAACATCATTGCTAATGTTGTTGTGTCCTTCTATTGAATCAGTTTCTTCCTCTTGAAATGATGGAAGGAGCTCATTCACCAAATTTCCAAACAGTGCATCAAAGGAAAAATCACCCTACAAAACCAACATATAACTAAAGCTCCTTCCAAATTCATATGAAGATTTGATCTTACGGCTATCTCAAGTGGTATATTAATTGACTGGGTAACTTCAAAAGAGAGCATAGTCAAAATGATAAATTGAGAACATTTTCTTTACCTTAAAATCATCAACATCCAAAATGAGGGGAAGTGAGCTAACAGATGGATTTTTTGAATGCATGTCTTTCTTGGACCCATCTCTAGTCTCTTTCATCTAGTTTGCAGAGTATAAGTCAGAGAACAAAAATAACAGTATGATTCTATCAATATGCCATTCAAGCTTTGGCTGATATTGGTTGAATATAATTTGAGTTTCCATCAAATGAACAAGACTAGTGTCAAATCTAACAAGAAGCTGACCTTTTAACAAAAAGGGAGGAAGTTTACAGATCCAGCTCCTTTCAAGCGTTGTTCAAACTTGTAAGCAGCAGGTCTAAAATAAAATAATACAAGTTAGCCACAAGGAAACTAGTAGATCTACTTAAACCTAGTTTGAGTACGTTTATTGTGTCAACCATGACCAACGCAATTACACAACCACCAAAACGTCTGGAACAGAACAACTCATATACATATAAACATGGTTTTAATTTTCAGAATAGAAAACAAAGAATCAGAGGAACATGTGTAGTATCAAAATCAAGCCCTAGAATAGCCCAAACACAACCATATAAAACAACCAAATGTGCAGTTTTAGTTTCTCGGACACTGATTTCTTTATAAACCACATTCTCATCAGAAACTGTAATGAATTAAAACCTTAGTCCCATTCGGTTCAAACCCTTCTAATTGATATCAGGTTCAGTCAACTAAGCAAAAAAACAACAAATAAACAAACATTAATGAAAATGAATCGATCCCTTCATGCAATGAATGAAAACCTTACTTACCTTTTAGATAGACATCAGTATCACACGCATGAAAAATAATCAGTTCTTTCGTGTAGTGAATTGAAACTTTAATCCCACACAAATCCAAAAAGATAAACTCTCCGGTTCAAACAAAACAACATACTAAAAAGCCATGAAGTTTTTGTCATTAATTTAAACAAACAAAAATTAAACCCAGAGGAACTTGTGTAGTATTGTGGTAAATAAAGCATTACAAGCACCAAAAGACAACACGAGACACATCCAAGGAAAAAGAAAAAATCACACACGCAGCAGACGACATTCATCAATTGCTTCAACTTAAACTAGTTCACACTTTTATTAAAAAACCCGCGAAGATCTCCGCTTTTTTCTGAAATGGGTTCTTCTCTTTGAGTCCAATCATTCCGATTTGCGCTCATATTTTTCAGCCTAAATGTTTAAATGTGTCACAAATTCACACAAGTTAGCCAAAATTCAGTGTATTGAATCATAAGTATCAGATTCGGATGGGACTAATAACTTGCTATTGCAAGCAAAACCAACATTTCCATTGATCAAAATGCAACAGAGTCTCATCTTACAAATTGGGTACAACCCAATAGCAGAACTGTATCTCTCGTGATCGAAAGTAACTTTACTATCCAAAAAAAAATAGCTACTTTTAGCAATCAAACGAACCCGCTATTGGGTTTGTAATTCATGCTTCAAACATCCATAAAAAGTAAAATTAAGAAGGAAATTTTTGGTGATAAGGAACTAGAGCAGAATTAGCTCGGCGAAGAAGCCTGGTGACAACAAGGAGAAGACGGCAACAGAATAAAATTGATCTAATCTAAGGAAGAGAAAGGAGGGGGAGGAAAATCAAAGGCGGGAGTAATTGCATAGTGATCCAAAGCAAAATTGAAAGGCATACCTCTGAATAGAGACAGTGAATGAGAGAGCTGTTGCTTCGTCGTTGAATGATTTCTGATTTGGTTTGGGTTTGGTTTGAGAGAATAAACAGACTTTTCTATATTTTCCAACGAAAACTACAATGTAAAAACCAAACCATGTCAAATTACCATTTCACCCCTTTGCCCTCTCTTAAAACTCCTATTCATTTTGGAAGTTTTTTAAATCATTTCTCGAATGAATTAACAAAAAAATATATAACCTTGTTATTTAAAAATAAATAAATAAATAACTCAGCTAAAATACTAATTTTTTTTATATCCGTAAGTGTCTGGCCCTGCTCATGTGCAACTCGACTAGTCTCACTAGACAACTTGTTCAGCTAAAATTCATCCGAATACACATTTGGAAAATTTGGGACAAAAAAATAAAATTGTGAAACTGGAAAATAGCGAAATATTGGATTATAGTGTAAGGAGTTAATAAAGCGTAAAATTAATGTTTTTTTAGTTGTGGAGCTAAGAACTCCTTTGACCAAATAATGAGTGAACTTCACAACTTTAACTCTCCGACACAAACACCCCTTTGGAAGTTAAGCACCGACGATGGGGAGAGGCAACATTTAAACGAGATGAGACAAAGATAGACGAAGTGGGCAACCACAAGTATGAATAATTTATTTCTTACTTTTTTTTTACGAAATCATTAATATTTTTCTGAGCGGTGTGTTTTACTTTATAAATAAATATATAGTAAAAACCTATAAAATTTCATAAATTCATTATTCATATTTTGTGTTTTTCTTCTAGTAACATAAAAGACCATTTTATTTTATTTTTTTTTTTAGTATAGTTGTTTCATTGATTATAATCAATTTAAAATTTTTTTGTATATACTAAAGTAAAACTATAAATTTCACGTGTATCGTGCATGTTATAGACTGGTTATAATAAAAGTGATAACCACTTTAACAAGTTCATAGTATTTATATAATAAACTCATCTATTTTTTAATTAATATTATATTATAATTTTTATGACATTTTAAAATAATAATTATATCATTTGTTATAATAGAAAACGTGCTCCTAAATTATTTTAATAATGATTTTGATTCAACCTAACATTTAGTATGTAATCTATTGTATGGTTTATAAATTTATATTACCGTACACATTTTGAATAGCTATTTAAAATTAGTTGATTTTAAATATGCTACCAAATATATATATCATATTAAAAATAAATACAACTTTATTTTTCATTATACAATTTATTTTCAAATAAAATTTTAAGTTTGAAAAAAATAGTTGTAAACAATCTTTTGGGTTAAGATAATGGGCTGTGGACCCTGAGTTAGGCAAATGGAGGGAGCTGGCCCCAAACATGTAGATGTATGAAAATAAAAGTCTACAAATTATAAACTTGAAAAAGTTAAAAGAATTAAATATTAAAGAGAAGAAAAATAAATATTTATAAACATTCTAGGGATAGAATTGGCATTTAAGAAAATATACTTTATAATGTACATTAATCAGATATAAAATATATATATATATATAAAAAGAAAGAAATTACTATAAACATAAAAAACAGTTCTCGTAATAGACAGTAAATTTTTTATATATTTTTAAATAGTTTAGCTTATTTTTCTATATTTAAAAATAGTCATAAAAAGTGTATATGTATATTTTTTAGTTAAAAAAATGTATGTATTATTAATGAATATTGGTTACTTATTTCAACTATACAAGATATATTTATTAAAATAAAATTAATGAATTATTTAGTTAAAAAAATTTACATAAATTTTGTTTTTTTTTTTTTTTTTTTTTGTTTGAGAAAATTAAAAATATATATAATTACCCTATCCCCAACGAGCCAAGACTTTTTATCATTTTCCAAATCACAGTACTTTATTGATATAAATAAATAATAGTTATTAAGTTGAAGAGGTTCAGCACTGCATATATTTGCAAATGTAATAAAACTCATAAAAACTACCTGTTGAGTTATAATCACGTTTTTTTTTTTTTTTCAAATTGGAAGTCTATGTGTGCATTAGTTTTTTAAGAAAGCTTTTTTTTAATATGATTAAATGTACAATTATTTAAATTCTTTTAAGGATAATTTAACTAATTTATTCCTTTCCTCGAAAAAAGAAAATTAATCCATCGATTTTATTTTAATTAATTCTTGCCTAATTTTAAAAATGCCAAACTGATTGCTCATAAATAATTTGGTCATCCATGATGGCAACAAATTGTTAGACACAATAATAATACATTTTAAAATTTTGTTTAAAAACTCATTAAGAATTCATCTTTTCTTCATACGAAATATGAAGACCTCTTGTAAAATAAAATAAAAAAAAAAATAGATTTAATTATCAAAAATCAAATGGTCATCAAACAAAATTCTGAAATATTTTGTTAGCGCCTACAAGTGCCTAAATCCCTATCTTAATTCTACCTTAATTAGTTGATTTTACTCGTTAATTCTCTATCTGTGTAAGTATTAATCAATTCAATGATAAAAGAGCATTTGAAGCAAAAGCGTATAAAAAACAAGCCCTATAACATCAAAATTGAAAGAAGTCATCCAAATTACCAACATGCCCCAGCTATATGCTTCAATTATGCTTAAGATTCAAGAGCATCACAACTTGCAAAACTTTCACAGTGTCGCGTTGCTCTCTATAGCGTAGGGGTTTGAACACAAAACCTCCCAAACCAACTCGAGTATGATAAACCTTTTAAATCGTCGATTGACCAAAAAATTTAAACTAGTGGGTAATAGCACATTTAATAATTACCTATCATCTAACATCTAAATACCCTCTTAAATCGCCGATTTACTAAATATATTTTAAGTTTAAATGTCTTAGATTACATCTTTTGTTTCTTGAAAAAAAAATCAATGAAATGATGATATATGGACTAATAAGAAAAAGGAAAATGTGATTTACTAAAAAGGATAATGAAGGGGAAAAATATATGAAAATGTGATAAATTTTCATAAGCGGTTTGGTTATAATAATTCAGAGAGGGACGACAATTGCGAAAAATCCGAGTCACGTCCGAATCATCAAAACCAATATGATTTGGGCCTTGGGCCCATCATTTTTAATATATTGCAATTTTTGCACGCATTAATTTATAAATGTTTATACTTTATTTAATAATAAGTATCACACGTACATATATGTCACACCCTAGCTATTTTAATAAAGTAGTAGTAGGTCGGTTACCTAAAACCGCCAACGATATATAGTTCATCAGTATTTGATACGTGTATTTTTTTTTTTTTTTTTAATATCAAATGTTCAAATCTTCTCATCCTTATAAAAATGAATTAAAAAAAAAGTTAGGTTACCCAAAACCAACGTGAACATAACTTGACTAAATAACATATACGACATTGATTAAAAGGTTAGAGTTCAAATTTTCCTACCTCTATTTCTTATTGTTTAACTAAAAAATGGTAATTTTAAGACGGATGGATAAAAAAAACAATAATGTTAACTTCTCACTTTTATCTAACAATTTAAATAAAAATTTGTTTTAGATGTCTATATAACTCATTAATACGAGCATTTTTAGGTTATTTAAATAACCTATAAATTATTTGTTTTTCCAATAAAAAAAAACCATAATACGTTCCATAACATTTATCGTAACATCGACCAAAAGATTGAAATTTTAAAATTTTATTCTACATATTATCGAATTCAAAAAACAATCCTCAGTAATAAACAGACATCATATTGTTGAGAAGAAAACTACTTAATGTAATACAAAGTGTCGCAATCAATAAAATAATAATATTTTAAGTACTGACCACATTTTTATTTACTTATTATCAAAATTTTAACTATGGTTTTAATAATTTAATTGATCGTGTAAATTGTAATTAATATTATTAAAACATCAAACTATGAGTTTTTTTTTTGTCAAATTTAGAGAGTAAATAAATAAAATTGAGAAGGTAAAAGAGTGGGTATTTAATATTAACTGTTTAATTAGCAACGTATGATCTAATCTAACCATACGTTTAATAATAAAGCGTAAAAGCTCGATTTGTTGTTGCCACGTTAGTTGGACTTTGGACCAGCAACCGCCAAAGTTGACTTGTCGTTCATGACTACAAGATTTTATTTATTTATTCCGATATATATATATATATATATAATATTTATTTTGATTTAGAATTTGTCAAACATTTGTTATTAATATTATTATATATAAAGTAAGTCAACATAAATACAATTCAAGTCTATATTATTGATTTTGATGTTAGGAGTTCGGCTCCCTACTCCACATATTACTATTAAAAAAAAAAAACTTTTCAAAAGTGAAAAAAAAATGGTAAAAGTAGTAAACGATTTTCATCTTTACAAAAAAAAATACCAAAATTAAAATGTCTAACCCATGCAAAAAAAAAAAAAATTACATATTACAAAATTTTCAACTAAATTGACTGGAGTTTCAACCTTGTGTTTTTTATTAGAATCTAAAATAGTAATTTATGTATATTATAGTTCGTGACGGTTAAAAGATTTACCTCTACTTTTTAAAATAAATGTATAATATCTTATTACTTCAATAAGAAACAATAATGATTAATGTTAAGAGGGAAAGAATGGATGAATTAGAAAATGATGGTAGTTTTAAGAAAAAATTGATGAAAATAAGTAGTTTTAAAATTATTTAGGAAAATACGGTAGTTTTTTTGTCTTTTAGTGAAAACTTTATTGAAAGTTGGAATGGGACCCACATAATGAATGAAATTATAATTATTGTGATTTTTTTTTTAACAAATTCATTTTCTTTAACTTTTTAAGAAAACGTAATACCATTTTTTTATAATTATTATCTTATTGAATTTAATGAAAAAAATATTATATATTTAATCATTTTATTTGTAAAATAATAAACTATTATCTATGGATAAAGATAATATCACTACTTCTTTTTTTTTTTTACATCATATTGTTGTTTTATTTTACTAAATTTGTGAACTAGGTAATATTTAAAAAGAAAACTACAATATGATATAGTAAAATAAATTGATTACATAGATAAGTAAAATTCTAAAACCTTGCTACGTGAAAATATCAAAAGTTCTAATTTTTTCTAATATATTACTAATCCTTCTAAGTAAAATTAGTGGATAGTTATATTTTTCAAAAAAATACCTTTTGGTTTATTAGATTTGAATTTAATTTCTATTTGGTTTATATGTTTTAAAATCTAACACTTTTGTCCATGAGATTTCAATAATGCTCAATTTTAGTCATTTACATAACAGAATTGTTAGGGGCCGTTTGGTTTAAGGATTTATAAAATTAAGTTTGACAATCTTATATAATTGTAATAGATTAATTAATTAAACAATAGACATCATTCAATACATTGATAAAAAATATTTAATTAAGAATCAATAATAATCTTAATTATAAATATTTAAAAATTAAGTAATTTATAATTGAAATTAACCAATTAATGTATTTAATGAACATCATATTAATTATAATATTATTATTTAATCATTTTTATAATTAATTAAGTTCAACACTAGTAATTTTGAAAAAATTAATTAAAAATTAGCTTGAAATTTCATGGTTCAAGTCGGAAAAGTTGAAGATGAAGAGAAGAAAAAGGGAATGGTGTAATATGAGCGAGTATAATGAAATCGAAGACTGCAACAACCAGAAAAAGGAAAAAATGAAAAAAAAGGAAGAAGAATATGGAAACATGTGCTCCCTAACATACGAACAAGGACAAATTTAAAAGTTTTAAAAAATTTAAAAGTTGACTTGTCAACATTTACCATATTTGCAAACATTTTAAAGAAGTGCCATATGTTTAGATTTTTTCCTTTAATTTTGCTATCTATTACAATTCTCCGTGCTTTAAAATAAAACTACAATATGATGTAAGATTAAAAAAAACAGTGGTATTATCTTAATCTATATTTAATAGTTTATTATTTTACAAATAAAATGATTAAATATGTAATATTTTTTTTAATTAAACTCAATCTTGCTAAAAAAATGAAAGGAAATTACATGATATAATAAAATAACAATTATAAAAAAAAAGTGATATTATATTTCCTTAAACAAAAATAAAGTAAATTAATTTGTAAAAAAAATTCAAAATAATTGTCATTTCCTTCACGACGTGGGTCCCATTCCAACTTTCAAAAAGTGTTTTCACTAAAAGACAAAAAAAGAACTACCATATTTTCCTAAATAGTTTTAAAACCACCATTTTTTACCAATTTTTTCTTAAAACCACCCACATTTCCTAATTAACCCGGAAAAGAATCATGGAGAATATGTGCAAATTGTTTGTATGAAGTCCCAATAGTACTGTAAATTGTAAAATTTACATCAAATCAATAAAGTTTTTTACTTGACATTTACTATTTTTCCCGAAATCAATAATAATCTCATTAAAGTGTTAAATACGAGAATTATGAACACGGATAGATTTAGTGAGAGAGTATAGAAAATGGTTAAAATGGGAGAGAAAGATGATAATTTTTCTAGTACTACGCGGTACCATATTCCCTGTATTCACACTATAAATCTGTCTCCATAAATACTAGTAGATCCATGGCAGTAGGTCCCACTTTATTCTTAAAAATAGATTGACATGACACACAATAAATGAATGAAGTATGAAAAATCTGTAGCATAAAATTTTTTCCCAAAAAAGACAAAGACACAGTAGAAATATAGAGCACTCAGATTAAAGACACAACAAATGGAGAGAGATGGATGATATAGAAAATTTATTCAACCAAGCTTGCTATAATATGTAGCAACATTTTAATATAAACTGTTAGATATGTAGACTTAAAATTTTGCCTCTCTTTTTTTATAACCCAACCCAACATATCCGCTTTGTTTGATATGGTTTTTTAGGTCATCATATTTTTACAACACCTTAAAAAACAAAAACTAAGAGTTAAAAGCATATATATTTTGCCCAATAATTTATCAAGAGAGTTGGAAAGGAACCTCAAATCAAATTTCTTCTATGTTCAAATATATATACATATATATATCGGTACAATAATTATAGAGACGAGATATCGAACTTTCAATTTTGAGGGAGGGAATATGTGCAAATGATCAAAATTATCGTTTAATCAAACTTACTTTGACAATTTCAAATGTATATGATTGATTGGATAATATAAGTTCAAGATACGTTAAGAAAACAAAAACTGCGAACACTTTATAATGTAATTGGGCTAAATTGAGATATAAAGATAAAAGGAAATGGACAGAGACGTGCAAATTGAAGGAAAAAGAAAGGGGAAAGGACATAAGGATAAAAACTTGAAATCAATCAAATAGGCTATTTCCCAACGTTTTCCTAAATTAATTAAATAAATAAATAAATAAACCTATGATACTACAATTATACAAGACTCAAAAAATCTACATTCATTCCCCATCAAAACAAAGGCGTCACCTTCAACTTTCAATCTTCTAAAAAAATAATAAATAATAAATATTTTAACTTTTTAATAATTATTATTTAAAAAATAATAAATATTAAGAAAACTTTTATAAATAGAAAAAATGTCAAACTGTTTAAAGAAAATAACAAAAAAAAAAAATACCGATAAACTTCTATTAACATCTATTAATGATAATTTTTTATCATTTATATCATTTATAGACGTTGATAAACTGTCTATCATAACTATCTAAAAATTTTACTATTTTATATAAATAGTTTATCTTATTTTTATATTTTTAAAAATTCCAATAAGAATATGATTGTCTTTTTAATAATTGTTGAACTAGAGGCTAAAAAAAAACCGAATTAATGGACATCACCGACCATCAATTCCTGTAATGGCCAAGAATCTCCCTCGTCTTTCCCCATTCAACCATGCCCACAAAATTCAATTATCCATCACTTTCCATTTTTCAAACAAACATAAAACATAACTAATCACTTAAAAAGGGGAAAATAAATTATATACCGAAATATTCATAATTTTAATGTTTAAGGACCCAAATAAACCAAAATAGAGAGATTTAAGTAGCATTTTTTTTTTAAAAAAAAAATAAATAAAAAAAATCCATTACCATCATAATAATTCCTAAAATAAATAAATACATATGATATTTCTACACCTTAAACCCAGATCGAAAAAGTCCAACAACTGGGAGTCGCCATTTTTACAGACCACAAAAAGCTTCATATACAGTTCTTTTAATTTCACTAACAAATGGCACAAGCATTTGGATTCTCCTCCATGCTATGAACATAATAGTAAGTTGTGAGATGAGGATTGTAAGCTCTGTAAGCCTTTACCATTTCCAAAACGGCGTCGTTTGGGTTTGGATTTGGATTTGGATTCTTCTTCTCCCCTTCTCCTTCCTCTTTCTTCTTCTCTTCTTCCTTTTTCCCTTCTTCTTCTTTCTTCTTCTCTTCCTCTTTCTTCCCTTCTCCTTCCTTCTTTCCCTCTTCCTTTTTTCCCTCTTCCTTCTTCGGCTCCACCGCCGGTCCCACGGAGACTATGTCTGCCGGCCAGAATTTTCGCAGTTTGCTCACGATCGTCACCGGATCCACCGCTCCGATCACTGTTAGCTTCCTTTCATTCATATCAATCGCAATAGAGTCGATTCCTGTTCCATAATAAAAGAAATTCCGTTTTTTATTTCATCAGAAAATGAAGAAAAATACTAAAATCCTCATTTCATAAAAGCTTCACCGTCTGACCTGAGAGAGTGGAGACTAATTTCAAGGCCTTCTTCTTGGCTTTATCGTCGTGCAAATCCAGCTTCAGAACAACCTTCTGCAAGAGAAACGAAAGGACAGCAAATATCAAGACAGAGCTGTGAAAAGAGGGGTAAATTGGGAAATGGAAAACAAACCTTCATTGCTGAGAACGGGCCGTAGGTAGGTGATAATGCCTGCGATTTTCCTTTTTTCTGCAAAGGAGAAAGGATTGGGGTTTTGAGCAGAAATGGCAGAAGGAAAAAATTGCAGAGAAGAGGAAGAAGAAGAAGAGAGAAAGGAGTGTAAAATTAGTGAAGGAATTGGAGCTATGGGTTGCGGCTATATAGTCCGTCCAATACATTTGTGTTACTAAACCTACTACCGCCACTCGCGCGTCAACATTACGCGCAACCATCGGATAATGGTTCAAGTTACTGTTAAATTATAAGCTTAGTTTTTCACTTTTTTGAATTTTGTGTTAGTTTAATTTTTAAACTTTAAAATTAAAATTTTAAGTCGTTTTTATTTTTTCACTATAGTTTGCATATTTGTTAAATATAAGAGTTTAATTCTTAGTCAATTAAAAAAAAAATAGTTTTAAAGTTGTTTTAAATTTGACTTCATTTTTTAAAACATTGGTAAAAAGTATAATAAAGTGAGAAATTTAGAGTTGGAAGGGATGTGAACAAGCTTGAAGTTTTTTCTTTCAACTTTTTTCTTAAATTTACGGATCTACAAGATACAAAGTTAAAAATTTGGGGATTCATTAGACATCATACTCAAATTTATTTAATAAACCAAATAATATTTGAAATTTGTGAGGAATCTATTAGTAGACGTGGCTTTTGAGGACCAATTTTGAAACGTTTATTAGTATATTTAGAAAATAAACATGTTGGTCGTTGCTTTAATTTTAATTTTGACAAATTAATGACAATGACATGACTTTATTAATGTGAGTATGAATTCAAGCTAAATAAGTTGACGAACATTGCTTGAATGTTTATGAACCATAATAATTGTTTTTGTTTTATATTTAAAAATTTAAAGACTAAACTAAACGAATTCGAAAGGTCTGGACTAAGATGAGATTTAAATATTTAATTTAGTATCTATGAATTTAAGAATTTTATTTCCTTCATTTAATTAACTCAAAAGGTCAGTGGATAAAAGTGTATATATTTTATTTTCTAGACTCTAAATTCTAGTGCAATTATATAACATCATATTAGCTCACCGTCATGCAAGAAACGTGCTGACATGGACGGTAAAGGCAAAAAATAACAAAGTTTAAAATATAAAAATTATTAAAATGACGGGGGCTAATTAGACGTTGGACAAAAATTATTTATTAAAAATATAAGCTGTAAAATTATATATTTTTAATTCCGTCTCGGTATGAAATAGTGAGAAATTCAATAAAATTATGAGAACTAAAATGGTCACAATCAAATGAAGTATCAAAATCAAATGCTTCCATAAACATGAACCTTGTGGAAGTCGAAGGAGCCGGTGGCGCGTGAAATACAGACGTGGTCGCCGACGTGGCACGGAGGAGCAGTCTTTTCACTTTGTGCGGGGCCCACAACGCACCGTCACCAAGTACCATCGGACCGTCCAAAAGGAACAAAATTTCCGCTGCAACAGGCTCTACGATTATCGCCAAACACATACTTGTCAGAATGCCACGTGGCAGTCGTGTACATGGTGAATCATTGATGTCCACTGGTTTGCCGATGTGTCCTCTCCCTTGTGCCAAAAAAGAGCTCAAAAGTTGGGATTTGATTTTAAATATAAAGTTTTATTTAGGAAAATCAATAATCGCAAATTCTATTATTCCTTTCTATTTTGTACACTTTTGCAAATAATATTCTTAAAATAGTATTAGCCACAAGGTTACAAATCATACATATCCTCGTAAAAGTCACAGGTATAGTTCAATTAACATAAAATACATATAAATTAGCATAGTTCGATTGACATAAAATTTGTACTATTAATTTTGAGATCAGAAGCGCGATTCTCCCACTTTACAACTCACAAGTTAAAAAAAAAAAAAAAAAAACTCATAAAAGGGTACAAGTTAAGATTTAAAATTTTGATAAAGTTGATTGGATTTGAATTAATTTAAACAGTGTAACATCAAATAGTCAATCATGGTAAAAGAGATCGGTATTTTTTTAGTACAACAACTAGGGGATGAGAGATCAAATTGTCATTGAACTAAGCTCACTTAATGGTATAAATTTTAATTTTATACGTAAGAGATTAATTAATTTTTTAAAATAATTAAATAAATTTTAAAATTTAAAGACTAATTAGGCAGAAAATTAAAGTATATAGACTAATAGATCCCAATCTAAAAGTTGTTGAAAAATCTAGTAATTTAATATATATTTATAATTATCTTTCAATTATCTATCAAAAAGAATATGTATCTCCGTGAAGAAATACATATTAAATGATATTTGGATAAATTTAGAAAAACCACTAAGAAGTAGTTGGGGATTAAGTAATTATATAGTGCATGATATATATAATGAGGAAATGCCAGCAAAGAGGGGCTATTTAGGATAATGCATATGTCATTAAACCAAAATTTCCAAGTGATGTCATTAATGTTAATTTTATTTATGAAATTTGGCATATAAAAAAAAAATATATATTATATATATATAACCATATCCAACTGATATACGTAATTGTTTTTAATCAAGATTATAAAAATTAATTATTAAACAAATATATCTCCAGATCAGAAGCGTAGAAAAATATCCAACGGGGGCAATCGACGGGCCAAGGCGGCTCGTGGGGCACTCGAGAGGCCGATTTATTTATTATTTTTTTCCAAAAAGATTATTAACATAATTTATTAAATTACAAGTCCTTACATCATTAGATTTGTAATTATTATTTCGTTTTTTTTTTTTTTGCAAGAGGGATTTGTAGTTATTTAGTCCGTAAATTATAAATATTTTTTTAAACAGAGTATGTAAATTATAGATATTGTTTGTAGTAACTCTAAAAAGTAGGTAATATGTCACGAATTTTACATTTTACATTTACATTTATTAAATCTTTGAATTTTTAATTTTATATCTGTTACATTATTGACTCATTTGACATATTTAATATTAACAGTTCTACTAAGTCAACACGAACATAACTTAAGTGACATAAACTCTTCAGAAACTTAATTTAACTATAAATTTTAACGTGCGTTGCACGTGTAATGTAATTTAACATGAATATTCTTTAAATTTAAAAAATATTATTTTTTAATTCTAAAGTTTTATTCGACATCCATTTTGTTTTATTTGATTGTTTTAAGTTAAAACAATTGGCTAGTTTTTTAAATAAAACCACGATTAATTTTTATATGATATTGTAAATATTAATTTAACTTTAATTAATAAAAACATGTTATCATTATTAGATGCAAGTTTAATTATCAATTATCCACTTTTTTTTTATTAAAGATAAAATAAATGTGAAAAAAAACCACAATAATAAACATAATGTCAGTTTGCAATTAATCAAAGTACAAATGCACGAAACTATATATAAATATAATGTCATCAAATTCAGAAAGACTTTCAGTTTAATCACGTTTTGTTAATTACGTGACTTAGCAAAAGCAATGATATGCAATATTTACAAAATTAAAACAAATAAATGTGAACAAATTTTGAGACATACCATGGATGATTAATTTACCACAAAGAAAAAATAATTACTTTTTATCTTCCAATAAGTCAAGAAACACGTGCATGAGACTGTATAGGCAGATAATGCAAGATGCAATGCCTTCTATTTTAATGGATCATTATTTATTTTATTATTTTATATTTATTACATCAATTCATATTTCAAACATTTAATAATAAAAAAACTAATGGCATGATTTTTGTGACAAAAAAAAAGGCATAAGATCAAGATATCTTTAATATATTTGAAAAAAAAATTGCACAAATATTATTTTTTTTGTACAATCCAACGTAACAACGTAATTCAAAATTTGAAATAAATTATCGATAAAAAATCATAAAATTGAGATGTACCTTGAATCAAACACTTTGCTCCCATAATTACCGTCGTCATTGCCACAAAGAGAATGGTATGATAAATTTGTTTGACAACGAATCTCTTACAAATGCACAAACTATTTATAGGAGATTAAAAATGTGGGTTATGAGGGACCATTCAAATTGTTGTTATGAAATTTGAGAAGATTCAAAGTTATTGCATTTTATTATTATTGTTATTTGTTAAAAATCTTCATATTCACTTTGAAATGCATTTCACCTTTAATGATTACAATTAAGATGAAAAATATGGTTATACTAATTAAGATGAAAATTGGTTTTAATACCTTTCATGGAAAATCGATAAAAAATTAATGAGAGAGACACAAATGAATGAATATGAAGTGGAAATGGTTAATTTTTCGTGAGAGTGGGGAAGAGAAGACGAGAAGATTTTGAGAGATAATAAGGACAATTTAAGTATTATATAATAAAACTTTGGACAAAATTGTCTTAAAAAATTATAGCCACTTTTAATATAGTAAAGTAAAGGTAAAATTTAAATGATATATTTCATTCCTTAAATAATCTATAATATAAATCACATCACTATCTGTACCAAGGTGGATTAGTTGGAGAATATTTGGACGATTGTATCCAAATGCTAATTTTATAATTCTACAATTACCTTAATTTATTTTTACATGATTATTTATGGCACTTATTTAATCTTATTCAATTACTTTTTAAATAATAATAAATAAATAAATTTTTTAAAAATTATTTTAACCATCCCTCCACTCACACACACGTAAACTACATGGTTTATTTTCCTATTTTTTTTAGTTTTTTTTTTTAAATTCATCTTCATCTAATATATGTTTGGTTTAAATACTGTTTCGATCCTTGTACTTTTGGTTTTAGTTCATTTTAGTCATTTTACTTTTAAAATGTTCATTTTAGTCCCTATACTTTCAACTTTGATTCATTTTGGTCCATATACTTTAAAAATGTTCACTTTGGTCCTTATACTTTCAACTTTAGTTCATTTTGGTCATTGAACTTTAAAAAAATGATCATTTTTATCCTTTAAAAATAAAAATGAATGGACCAAAATAACAATTTTTTTTAAAGTATAAGGACCAAAGTTAAAGGTCAGTGACTAAAATGAACATTTTTAAAGTATATGGATCAAAATGAACTAAAGTTAAAAGTATAGAGACCAAAATGAATAATTTAAAAGTATAAGGACCAAAATGAACCAAAACAAAAAATATAGGGACTAAAGTAGTATTTAAACCTATATTTTTATTCTCACCCATAAGTCCCCTATATTTTCTCTCTGTCTCACTACTTTCATTTTTTTGGGTGTGTTACACCTTTTATCATCTCCTACTGTCTCCAATTTTTTTATCCCTTGCCATTATTTATAGCACGTGTTTAACATTATTTATTTGTTTGGTTTATTATATTATCCACACGACGACTACTTAAGCCCACACAAATCTTTCTAACACAAAACCACAATTTTACAATATTGTTGGAATGCAACCAAAATTTTAGAGGATGATCACACATATATAAGAAGATGATCACGTTGACCAAATAGAACGATCATCTCTATAGATACGAGGTCTTTGACGATAAAACCAAAATCAAAAGCAAGAAATGTTAGGAGGGTCGTTGTCATTAATAGGTGATATCAGAGTCATGCCTCACTTAACCATGTCAATAAAATTCTCATATGTCAAACAAAGATGTAGTAGAGCCTCAAAAGTAATCATGGTGTGATATATGGTTGAACTCTATCAGACAGGTGGTGTACTCCTATGAGGAGTTAGCCCACATAGAGTTAGATGGGAGATGGATGACTATTTAAAGGAAGACTCCGTGGCCTTTTGTTCGAGGAAAATGTGACTAAAGTCTCAAATTGGCTAAATAAGTAGATGACTCCGTATATAAATGAGGACAACTATTTCTTTGGTTTGAAATTTTTTGAGGTGAAATCAAAATCAAAATTATATACTTGGAAAGTTGTCGTCTCTATAAAAATTCAATACTCCATTAAATAAATAAATGGGCTAAGTTCATTCACTTGATTAAAGAAATGGGATAGATTAATTTCAACTTTCGAGCACATTATTAAAAAAAAATATACATGTGGGTTAGATCCACGATGGGTTACTCTGGATGAATAAAATTAAGAATTATTGTTATTATTTGGCGGCGGCATGCATTCAAATTAACCTCTAATTATGGATACGCCACGTCAGAACAAGAATACTATTAATTAAGAGACTGGCTTAAAGAGGCCCAAAAACATTATAATCCTAAAAAAACCAGTCCAATAACCTTGGTGTGGGGAATATCTTCCTCTGGAAGAACAAGCCAATGGTTGGGAATGACTAACGTAATAAAAGGAAAGAAAATGAAAAAATAGTTTGAAATTAGAGAAATTTTCACATATAGACAAAATTTCAAACTATTTATAGAAAATAGCAAAAAAAATACTGATAGACATGGATAGACTTCTATCAGCATCTATCAGTGATAGTCTTCTATCATTTCTATTACTGATAGACCCTTCTATCATTTCTATTACTGATAGACCCTGATAGACTTCTATCAGCGTCTATCACAACTATCTAAAAATTTTGTTATTTTGTGTAAACATTTTCCCTTGTTTTTCTATTTTTAAAAACCCCCCTTGAAATTAACTGTAGAATTAATTATTTGTCTCAATTAATAATAAAAATCGTTTTAAAATTAAATTTAAAATATATATATTTTTAAAACGGTTATAATTTTGTCTTAAAAAGAACTCTCGATTTTGAAAATAATATATAGAATTTTATTTTTTCCATTGGTTTTGAGCATTTTCTATCCATTCTATTCCGTTCTCAGATGAGTACACGGTTGGAAATTGTGTTAACTTTGGGAGCAACCGGCCTTGGCGATTTAGTACCGAGGTCGCGCCAATTTTACTTTCAAGGCAATGGATTTTTCACAGCACAACAATAATCGACATTTGGTTCTTATACTAAATAGTACATCTTGAAAAATACAAAAATGAATATAATTTTTTAAAAATATCAAAACAGTTTTTTAGAGAGAAATTACTATGAACAGAAAAAAAAATATTAAACTAATTATAAATATAAAAAAGTTTCACTGTCAATCGCGGATATACATTAAAATTTATCTATATTTATAAATAGTTTGACTCATTTTTTCATATTCATTTCTTTAAAATAAAAAAATCAGTGTAAACAAAACAAAACACGGACAAATCCAACACCACCAATGTTGGCAGCTAAAATTAAAATCAACGGTGTAACTCAATTTGATAGAATTTGAAAAAATCAATTTCAAAATCTTTATATTAAGATCACCAACAAAATTCAACTATATAAAAAATAAAGAGAATAATCTGAGATTCAAATAACAACAAAATCTGAAACTATGGAGTAATTTAGATAATTTTTTTGAAAAAATAGAATATGATAAAAATCATTTAAGTTGCAAGATTATAAAATCTAAGTTAATAAAAGAGTGTTAAATTAAATTTAATACAAAATTAATATTGGGAAACGAAAATAACAACTAAAACGGAATCAAAATAAATAATAAAAAAATTATTTAAATCCCAAGGGATATAAAATCTAAGCTTATAGAGAAAAACATATTTAAATTTTATATAAAACGTACATGTTGAATAGAAAATCATATTCTATTTTATGTTTTTAGATTTAAACTTATAATCTATTTTTAAAAACTGTTTATCCGATCCTCGCCCTGAATTCTTGACGCCGACTCATTAGTATTTTCTTTTTCTTCTTATATATTAATTTGACTAATAAATATTTATTTTATTTAATATGTAATGTAAATATAGAATTAATTTATCAAATAATTGTGGCCCAGCTCTCCGACTAAGCCCAATATGTCTTGAGTTGAACTCTAGACCATCAAATTGTGGCCCAAGAAAAAGAAAAAAAATTGACCATGGGGGAGGATGGTTCCCCGCGCGGACCCGTTTCCCCGAATCGGTAAAATGGAGAAATACCCAGCCCCATCCTCGTTGCCAACTCAACGGTGCAAATTCGAAAAACAATATTTTTATATTTTTTATTGTATCCATATTTTAAAATTTAAATTTTAAAATGTAGAAATATATTAAACAAAGACAATAACATTTATAAATACAATATGTCATTTATAAACTTATTCATTAAAAAAAAAATACATAATATGTATTATGTAATGTACTATAAATTATATAATCAAATAATAATTATATAATTTTATTTAACATAAATTATATTCATAAATAAATTAAGAGTTGTTTTCAAATATAGAAAAAAGAGCAAAACTATTTACAAATATAATTTTTTTAATGTCTATAAGCGATAGACCGCCATAGAATTCTAATGCGGTCTATCACTAATAGACAGTAAAAATTTATATATTTGTAAAAAAAATTTCTATTTATAATAATTTTTCACTATTATATTCTACGTTGATCTTTTATTAATTTTATAATTTAAATTAAAACTACAATATTTAACATCCATTACACGTGTTTACTAATTATAAGTATAAATTAAAAGTATATAACATTTTAACATTGTTTAAAATATCATACATTATCTACACACGATAGTGTATATATATATTTAAAGATAGTATAGTTTATATATTATAGCTAAATCACACCAATTTATAATGCATATACCAAACATTGGTTCTTGGGTTTAATTTCAATTTAAAATTTTCAAAGTGGTTTTGATTATTTGAAAGTTTTAACCGTGTTCTTAGATTTGGTAAAACTTCACAAATCACCATTTTCGGTATAAGTTATTGTCATCTAATTTCTACTTTTGTCTAAATGAGAATTATTTATTGTATTCAACGTGGTTGATTGCCTCAATGTTGAATTAAACTTCATAGCCTAACAAAGTCAAAAGAAATTGATGAAATTAATGTAAAAAATGCCTATGTTTCTAAATAGAGCGTACGATTTAACTAAATTATGTGATTATTTTAAAACTAAACGCAAACTATAGAAACTAAAATCAAAATTTTCAAATAGTTTGGAAAACTTTTACATCATTGCATGAATGTGTCTCCTTTTTAGAGCACTGTATATTTTGTCTTAAGTGTTATTCTTGGAATATCGTACATTATTTTTTCTAAAATTTAAAAAAACACATGTGTTTTTTAAACTGATATTTTCAATTTTAAAAATTGGAGTAAGATTTATTTTCAACTTACCTCGTTTCAATTTTAAACGCAACCTTTATATACTAGTTTATATTTTTAGAATATTGAATGTGAATCTACAACTAAGTAAAAGAAATAGAAGTTTGTTTAAAAAAAAAAAAAATATAGACATTTTAAGAGAAATTACTATAAACAAAAAAAATACCACACTATTTATAAAGACATAAAATTCTATTGCGATCTATCACCATAGACTATATAATTGTTCTATATTTATTTGTAAATAGTTTGGTTTATTTTCTCTATATTTGAAAAGAGTTCATATTTTAATTACTAATAGATCAAATTTGCAAAACATTATAAATTATTGAGAATTATGTTTTAAGCTTAGTAAATTATCTAAATAAAAAGCAGGTTTAAAAAAATCACCACATTTTGTGGGATAAGATCACAAAGATAATAGATGAAATGTAAAATTGTATTCTAGAACAACCAATAGTAATATATTTTTTTGACAAATTTCGATGAAGTGTTTGATAAATAAACACTAAATTGTTGTGACTTAAATAGAATCATCAAAGTAATAGATTGTTTTAATTGTTTTTATATCGATACTTAATATATAAACTTATCAATAGATAATTATTAAAAGAAGTATATGGCTTAAATCAAGATTTTGTTACAACCTGCAAAAATTAGAATAGCTCAATTGATAGATCATGTGCTATCAACTTCGTTTTAATTTGTATTTTTAAATACGGTTTTTTTAATACAACAATTACGAGATAAAGAATTTAACTTTCGTTTGGAGTACATGCCAATATCACTTAGTCAAACTTATTATGACTTTAAACACGATTTTTTATATCATTAAAAATTAATTTTAAACGATTAAAAATATATGGTGGAGTTAGTTTGAAGATGATAAAATTAATTTTATCAATTTCAAAATCAATATCAACTTTAAATATTAATAATTTAAGCCAAAATTAAAATTAAAACCTCCAAAATTAGCGGAAAATGGGCCTTGGATGTTATTGGGCCGGGTTTAGGCCCATTGACGAATGTAATACAGTGCACGTATAAAAGCCGTGTGGGCAGTTCTAACCGTTGAAACGACGTGTGTCTCGCAAATCTGCCTGTCTTCAGTTTCGCGAGGAAAAAAAAAGACAAAAAGACAAAAAAAAAAAAGAATAATAATAATTAAATTGAAACGTTGTAATTTTAAAAAAATAATAATAATAAGAAGAAATATCTTCAGAAGACAGATCAGCGTAACCCCCATGAGTGTTCCAATATAATCTCTCAATTGCGGACGATTTCTCCCCTTTTCTTAATCACACATGAAAAAACCAAGCAATTCCCTCAAAACCCCCTATTCCCCACCCGTTTTCCTTTTTCAAAACCCTAATTTTGGCCCCCAATTTGTTGTTTTCCGGATACCTCACCGGTTTTCTCTTCCGATGATGCCCAATATCTGAGAAAACACCTTCCATTGCATCCTTTTTTCTCCTTTTCTCTTCAATCGGAACCCGGATTCGAGGATCTGATGGAATTCCAAGAAAGAGATTCGTCCATGGCGATTTCCAGGACCTCGAATTCGTATATCAATGGCCCTTCATTGACTCATTCTGCTTGGTTTGAGGTTCGGCTTTTCTATGTTCGGATTTCTCCCTGTGTGATTGCTAGCGTTCCCGACCATCTTAATCTGCGCCACCTTCGACGGGAAATTGGTGTTTCCCTTGAGATTAATGGGTCTCAAATTCCGGCCTCCGATTCCGCTTCTATTGCCCTTCGTCGTGATCGGCTCAACAAGGAATCCTCGGAGGTTACGTATGTTAGCACTGATAGCATTCGGGTTACGGGGGGTGTTGAGTTTGAGGTCTATGAGAATGAGGATTTGATTCTCTGTGGCTCTTTGGAACGAATGGAGGCCAATTGGATTAACGGGAGCGTTGGATTGGAGAACAATTCGAAGACAGGTTGGACTATGGAATGTTTTATGGCTGCGTCCATGTGTTCCGGTTCCTCGGCCTTTTTCCAGCCTAAACTTGGGGTTTCCTCGCCGGCTATTGAGGTTTATATTGCTGGTTGTTGCTCCGGTATGCCAGTGATCTTGACGCAGACAATTCAGGTTAGTCCGAGGCGGAGGAACTTGTGGCAAGGTGTCCTGGATGCAATTCCTGAGGATGAAGAAGTTGGAAAGGAGGAGAATGGAAGTAATGGGTTGATTCGGCACCAGAAAGTGCAGGTAAATGTTTGTATCTTCTCATATTTTTGTTCTCAATTATCTAGGCGTTGTTTGAGCTCAGGAATTTTGGAGTTAGTATATTGCTGCATAGCGAAAATTGCATATCGCATTTTGTTGGTGGATTTAAACGTACAATCTGGGATTTGTAAGAGTTGCAGTAGATGCTGTACCTGATTATCCTAGATATTACCAAAACCATACGAGACCCAGACACAACCAAAAATCTTTGGTGCCCCATCCACCTAATTAAGGGACATGACTTGGACTCTTGCAAAATATGAAAAGAAAAATAATTGGCTAAAGATGACACCTCTCCCTAGTTGCCTATTTACCCAGACAACCAACACTTAGGCATAGGCTTGTGTAAGAAAGCCAGTGTAATTAGTTGTACTTCAATCAACCAACACTAGAAATGCATAACTCTACAAAATAATTTATGCATGCCAGTGATGGCTTCTTTACATCATGTGATGCGTTTAATTAGCGTTCTGGTCGAATATTTGGGCCTTTGTGGTCATAAACTTGCACATGATATTGAACTTTATTGTGTTTGTAGGTTTAATCGTAAGATACTTGTTTTTATAGTTTATTTATTTTTGAAAATGGGGTATGAGGATCCCACCACTTACATCCTTGGAGACTTCATGGACTCCAGGCTTACTCGATAGTCTATAAGAAGTTTAAATTATTAAGCTTTCTACACGGGCTTGAAACCAGCATAATGGTGGCTTTCTTGTCTCATAATTCTAGGTATTGAATTTCCATATACCAGATAGCTGGGTGACATTTTGACTAAAAAAATAGTACGTGTATTTTTCCTTATTTCATTATGCTTCCAGTACAACATTTTGATAGTGAATCTCCCAGTGTATCATGCACTTCACAGTATTTAAGGCATTAGAAAGAACCAAAATGTTCAAATTTTGCTGTACAATGCTGATAGAGAACATGTGTGAGGAAAAAATGTTTTTCTCTCTTCCCCATATTTTCTGGTTGTGAAATGAATCTGACCATTTGGTTCTCCTCTATTGCTGAACCCTACTTTTCTTATTATTTCTGTTAAAATCTTGGTGTCTTGATTGTCTTACATCTGTTCGTTGACTACGTTGTACTTCAATCAATCATTGAAAATAGTTGTTATGCATTTCTAGGCATGCATAAATTTCTAATCAAGTTGTTATGCACCCGTTTGTAGAGTTATTGTGAGGTGTGAACAGGGTTTCATTGATTTTTACTTAACTGATTATATTCCTTTCTTGGGCTCATGTAGATGTTAGAGTCTGAAGTTGATGATTATGACCCAGATGGTAAAATGGGGCATGGTTTCTACGGTGATGATATGTACACTGGCGAAGATGGGCAGCTCTCATGGTTCAATGCAGGTGTTAGAGTGGGTGTTGGTATTGGTCTTGGAGTGTGCCTTGGAGTTGGAATTGGGGTTGGCTTGCTCATGCGTTCATACCAAACCACAACAAGACATTTTAGACGACGGTTTATGTAATTAGGATATTGTTACTTGGGAATCTGGAGATTGTTATACTAGTGAATAGACAATAAAGGGGAAGAGATTTTCGGGTTCCCAATCGTTAAGCCTGAACATAACATACAATAATGCAGGCGAGGAAGTATTAAGTTGTTAGGACTTTGAACAGAATCAAGAAGTCAGTGAAGCCACTCAAGGAAGTTGAACGTTAACTTCTTCTGTAGGCAGGATGAAAGCTGTACAGTCTCCCCTTTTTGTTCGTTTCTCTACATGAAGCACTCTCTCAGGCAGCAGAGACCTTCTTGCTCAGTTCCATGGCTGCTTACTTTTCTATGAATATGTTTCTTTACATAAATTGCAGGGATCGTGTTGGTGCTTATCCTCGATGGATGTAGCCTTTTATCAAAGGGGTAGCAACGGAACACAACCCTGCAGGAAAAAAGGCTTTCCTAGGACAGAATAAGCTTGTGTGAGGTTTGACTTTGTCTTGAAGATTATCTACTTTTCTTTACTGATGCTGTATAGGATATCGCCTTTTTTTTCTCTCCTTTTCGTTGGGGGTTAAATCACAAATACAGTCGCTTTACATTGTCATTTTTTCCCTACACTTCAATTTGCTTCAATTTAGTCTTAGTAGTTTTGTAAATGTATTAGTTTAGGCCCTATTTGATAACTATTTGGATTTTGGTTTTTGAAAATTAATCTCATAAACACTATTACTTATAAATTTCTTTGATTTGTTATCTACTTTCTACTAATGTTTTCAAAAACCAAGCTAAGTTTTGTTTTGTTTTTAGTAGTAAAAAACTTGTTTATGTTTTTGAAATTTAAAAGAAAAGTGAAAACTATAGTAAGTGAATTGAGAGGAAACAAGTATAAATTTCTAAAACGTAAAATTAAAAACAAAATTGTTATCAAATGGGGCTTAGTTTCTGAAGTTGATTATCCAGTTAAATAGTATTGTAAAGTTGACATAGTACGGGTGGGGAGCTGTCATGACATTTTGATACGTCGTACAGTTATGCATTAAAGTCCCCATAAAATGAGTGTCTTTCAATTGCTATTTAACTGGATAGTTAGATTTGGAGATGAAATTAATATTTTTGCGAAAGTACAAGAACTAACTCGAAGCACATGAAAACACAGGACGTTCAAATGACAAAGTATAAGTACTAGAGTTACAATTTTTTTTGTCCTTTTTTTTTGTCCCCTCTCTCTCTGTTTGAGCTGTTCTATCCAAAATTTTTTTTACCTTTCATAGAGTGTAAATTACTATCTTGGAGCAACTTCTCTGGATGAGTTCTGTGAATGTGATTATGCATCAATCTCAAGCAGCGCCTTGAGCTCATTCATTAGCATATGATTTGTTCAGCTGTTTCTTATGTTGGGAATGGATTTTAGTTTGAATTCGTTCCATTGTTGATTTTCTTTGACATATACCTAATAAATGTGACCACGTAGAAATGACATATAGGTAATTTTAAAAAATAAATATTACGTTTGTAAGTTGTTCTGGACACTCATGAATATAATAGTAAATAAATAAAGTAAATAAATAACATAAATATTACTTCTTAAATTTTGAGGTCATCTTTATATACTGTAACCCCTTCTTTTATTTTGTCAATGTTATTTTTAGCCGGTTTGATTTGCTCTTTTTGACTTTACCCCTAAATTAGCTAGTAACCTTTTCCAATGAGATTTGCCTGTACAGTACCTAAGTTTGTTCTTGAAGAAAAAGTTCTTCGAGGATTTTCTTTGCTTATTAGGAGTTGTTTGGGCTCTAACTTCGAGTGGTGGGTACTCCATGTTTGAAGCTCCAATTATAATAATTGGTTTTTCTAATTATTATAAATTACAATTAATTATAGTATTATTATTTCAAATTCCTTTTAGGTGTAGCACTATTTTTCAACACAATATTGAAAAGAAAATTGTTATAATAAAGTATACCAACAGATTATAATCAAACAATCAACCATTTTAAACTAAAGATTTCAATTCTTTTTTCTTTTTAAAAAACCCATTTCAAACTAAAAACAATTAAATTTAAAGGAACTTTTCTTTAAAAGGCTTGTTTGCTTTAGGAGAATGAAAATGTTTACTTTCATTGATAGAATTTACTAGAATGTAGGGATGAAATTAATTAATGGTGTTTATTCTAGTGTTTGGTTTAACTTTTTAAATGTTTTAATTTTGAAAGTAAGTCATTAAAAAAAATTGGAGTATTTGACAATCACTCAAAATAGTTTTTGAAGCACTTTCAAAGTGTATTTTAAACAATTTTTTTTTAATTAAAAGAGTTTGAATAAAAATATTCTTTTAAAAATGTTTTTTTTTTCTAATCAATTCAAAGTGTGTGTTCACAAATTTCAACGGTTCATTGACTATGGAACAAATTTAGTTGATATGTTTGAGTAAAAATATGTTTTTCCGATTACATTTTTCGTCCTCATACATTAACTTAATTTTCAATTAAGCCCACGTACTTTTAGAAAATTATTACACCAATATTATTTGGTTAAAGAATACCATACAACTACATTATTAGCGAAACATATAAAAAAAACCAGTTTGAGAAGTTATTTATTGTTGCATGAAAAAGTATCTTGAAAAAAATTTAATGAACGCTATTGGTTTCACTTGAAAATAAAATCATATTATTCTCACTATTTTTTAGACTAAACTATAAGAAATATCTTTGAAATTTGACACATGTTTCAAAAATACTCATATACTTTTAAAGGTTGCAATATTATTCATGACCTTTTATAAATATTTTAAAAAAATATCATTGAAGTACAAATCTTTTAGAAGTTTAAACAAAAATTCTACCTAAAATTGTGTGACGAGATGACCTAAAACGATGTGGCAATCTAAAATTTAGTCCTAAGTCATTGTTACACTTTTTCACTATCTCAATCTTTGTAAATTTTAAAGAATTTATATTTAAAGAGTATTCTTTTAAATGTTTGTGTAAGTTTAAAGGTAATGTTGTAACCTTTAAACGAACCAGAGGTATTTTTTAAATAAATTACAAAGTTCATGAACATTTCTTTATAGTGTAACTTTTTTTTTTCTTTTTAACAAAACAATATCATAAACATGAAGATCTTAATATATTTTATTTAATATATCATGCATACATCATGGAGACGTAATCTCATATCAAACAAACTATCTACCAAATATATAAACAAATTGTCATATTAAATTTATATCAATCTATATCAGTGACAAAACATTTAATAAACTTTAATTAAAAATTAATAGCTACAAAAACTAAGTTATACTATTAATTGAAACTAATGCTAAAACATAAAGGCTAAAATTGTAATTTTAAAGTTTACAATTTGAGGTGCACAACATGATGTTTGCAAGTGAAATTGAAAATGATTTTTGGTTTATAAAGAGAGAAAAATAAGAAAAGGTTAATTACAATTTAGTTCCATAAATTTGTGTCTAATTAAATTTATGAAATAATTATGGTTTTATTGGATAATTATTTAGTTTATAGTTTTTGTTTTTCAAATTGATATTGGTTTTCTCGAATTTTTCATTAGAAAAAAAAGAAATTTTTAAAAGTTACGTGTTTTAGTTTCAAAAAAATTATTTTTGTTTTTGAAATTTAATTAAGAATTCAAACGTTTATTTATTTATTTTTTTTTTTGCAAAAAGTGAAAACCAAACTAAATAAATTTTGAGTAAATTAGTATAAATTATAAAAAAACTAAAAACTAAAAACGAAATCGTTACCAAATGAGACACACATAAACTTTTAATTTTGTATGTATAATAAATCACAACAAATTCAAAATTTATAAAAATTAATTAATCTATTATATATAAATTCAAAATTTATATTTAAAAGAAACCTAAATTTAGTACTATAGATAGAGAATATTCAAATCACAAACCTCTCACTAACATGCATTATATACTATTTGTGTTCATTTTAACATAAATTTAAAATATTTAAAAGGACTGATTAGACATAAACTTTAAAAGTTCATAAATTAAGTGTTAATTGTAGGTCGGAGATTCAATTCCCACTCTGCCATTGTTGTACTAAAAAAAATTCATAAATTAATTATAGGAAAATTATTGTATATAGAAAAAAACAAAAGTAATTATACATATAGAAAAAAGTACACGCTTTTGTATTTTTCACTTTTTTTTTCTTTTCTATATGTGTAATTACTTTTATTTATTTATTTTTATTTGTGAAAAGAGTTCTAAATTAAATTTATAATTTAAAAAGAAAAAAAGAAAGAAATGATTATTGAGTTGAAAATTGAAATGACTATTTAGGGGTCATAAGGTTGTGCTTGCAATAATTTGAAGGAAGGACATGAATGGAATAAAGTGAAATCACGAGGGTATGTAATAACCTAGCGAAGGGCACAGATCTCACTGACCGAAAACATTTTTCCCCGCTCTGAAAAACGACCCCTCGCCGGAAGGAAGAAGGAACCTTCAACCACCAACTTCAACCCACTTCCAGAAAAACGAATCCGGTGAGAGAAATGTTGATTTCCTCTTAACCTTCCACTGAAATTACGGCCTTTGCCTTAAGTTCCGGCGTTAATACGAGCTCCGACGAGGAGGCGGCATCATTTCTGGAGCTGGGACGGAGGCGGAGACGATGAGCAGAAATCTCAGATCCTCCGCCGCAATGTCTCATCGGAATAACCCTAAACCCCTCCCGTTGGTTGTTACTCTCAACTGCATCGAAGATTGTTCGCTGGAACAGGATTGTTTGGCCGGCGTTGCTGTGGTGGAGCATGTGCCGCTTAGTCGTTTGGCAGACGGAAAAATCGAGTCGGCTACGGCTGTGCTTCTTCATTCGCTTGCTTACCTCCCGCGGGCTGCTCAGCGCCGGCTTCATCCTTGCCATCTTATCCTTTGTCTTGGTTCTGCTGACCGCTCCGTCGATTCTGCTTTGGCTGCGGATCTCGGTCTCCGTCTGGTCCATGTTGATACTTCTCGAGCGGAGGAAATTGCCGACTCTGTCATGGCGCTTTTCCTTGGATTGCTTCGCCGTACTCATCTACTCTCTCGCCATACACTCTCGGCTTCGGGATGGCTCGGGTCTATCCAGCCTCTTTGTCGTGGCATGAGGCGTTGTCGAGGATTGGTTTTGGGGATAGTTGGTAGATCTTCTTCGGCTCGGGCTTTGGCTACGAGGAGCTTAGCCTTCAAGATTAGCGTCCTTTATTTTGATGTCAACGATGTAAGTTTCGTTGCTCTTTCTTCATGACTTAGTGACCAATTGGCATAGGCTAACATTTAATTCTTCTTGTACTTTCCAAGAGTATTTGGTTCCAAATGACGTGATTCATTAGCTAGATATTAGCACTATCTTCGTTGGATCTGGTGGGAGGGTTATGTTGGTTAGGATATGAGTTACAATTTAAAAATTGCAACCAGCGTATTCGTTCTTCGCTTTCCGCACCATGCTTTATATGATGTTTAGAAGCTGAAATCATGGATTCTGTTGGATATCCATTTGATATAGCAAAATTTCTGATTCCCCTGTCTCCTGGTGCACTAGATTTTGGGCCAAGTAAAGTTTTACGAGGACTTACCGTTTGTTCTTAGACATTTAAACGAGCTGGTTTTTTATTTTTCCAAGTTTTTTCCATCTTGGGTAGCTTCATGAATGTGGAGTAGCAGGGCGCATGCTACCTGATAATGGGTAAATTCATTATTCATCTACTTGTTTGCGTTCACGTTGACTGGCAATAGCTTATTCTTCTTTTTTACTGTCAGCATCATTTTTAAATGTTTTTGTGCTGGACTTCTTTACACAGGGAAAGGGAAAAGTGAGCAAGTCTGCAGCAACATTCCCATCTGCTGCTCGAAGAATGGATACTCTTAATGATTTGCTTGCTGCAAGTGATCTTATATCACTTCACTGTGCCCTAACAAACGATACAGTTCAGATTATCAATGCTGAATGTCTGCAGCATATAAAGCCTGGTTTGTACTAATTTGCATGAATTTGGATTCATTATTGAAAGTTTGTTCTCCTTATGCATTCTGTTAATGGGAGATCATTGCGTTTTACAGGGGCATTTCTTGTTAATACTGGTAGCAGCCAATTATTGGATGATTGTGCTGTGAAGCAACTTCTGATTGATGGAACCTTGGCCGGCTGTGCTCTGGATGGTGCTGAAGGGCCACAGTGGATGGAAGCATGGGTATGAAATTTTTTACATGGTTATAAATCAAAATGCTAGGAGTTTTAGCATTGTAGATATTGTGATATTGTTTTGTAAATCATTGTTTGTGGCACGCTTTACCTGTCCATGGTTCCAAAATTAGTAGAAATTCTAAGAAGAAACAGATAAGTCTTAAGCTCTAGTTTGAAAATTCAGAGAGTAACTAATAAATTTTTTCATAACTCTGCTGCAGGTGAAGGAAATGCCAAATGTTTTGATACTTCCACACAGTGCAGATTATAGTGAAGAAGTTTGGATGGAGATCAGGGAGAAATGCGTCTCCATATTACAGACATTCTTTGTTGATGGGGTA
The DNA here is from genome assembly GCA_002890555.2 of Lagenaria siceraria. Lineage (NCBI taxonomy): Eukaryota > Viridiplantae > Streptophyta > Magnoliopsida > Cucurbitales > Cucurbitaceae > Lagenaria > Lagenaria siceraria. Next base: position 27,033,590 of record CM016483.1, on the reverse strand, counting down.
ATTCCTGAGAATGCCATCTCTGATGAGGATGAGGATGAAAGTGAAGTTAGTGAGGTGAAAGAACAATCTGGTGGTCGTGGTATAGAAGGCAACCTTCAGCTTACTGTTGTTGAGCAGTTGACTGATGATAACCACTTAAGTCCAGAGAGCTCCCAGAAGAAAGGGTTGAATCTCTCCCCGGAGTCATCCAGTCAGCCCCAGAGTTCCAGTTTGTCTCAAACTAGGCGCAGTAGGTCCGGTAAGAAGGCCAAAAAAAGGCATGCACGGCAAAAATCTCAACAGAAAGATGATTCTCTCGTGTTAGAAAAGGAAAGTACCTCTCATCGAGAAGATGATACTGCTATGAGTGGCACAGATCAAGTATTAAGTTCAAGTTCTCGATTTGCTTCCCCGGATGAGTCGAGAAACAGGAAAGTTCCTATGGAGTCTATGCAAGAATCTACCTCAGAGCCATCTCTTAAATCAAAAAAGAAATTAGTTAGGAAGTCTATTAATCAGCTGAAAGATGGGTACGTTGTAGCCATATATGCTAGAGATCGTCCTGCAGTCCATGTATCCCGGCAAAGAGTTAAAGGTGGTGGTTGGTTTCTTGATACCATGACTGATGTGACAAAAAGAGACCCTGCTGCACAGTTTCTGGTTGTTTTTAGAAACAAGGTTTGTTTAGGAACCTTTTCTTTGTTGTTAGACTATAGTTGCTACTGGTTAGCTGGTTTAATCTTCTGATACTTTAATTTCAGGATACAATTGGTCTTCGATCTCTCTCTGCTGGTGGGAAGTTATTGCAGGTAAGAGTACAAGCTTGCTGTACCATATTATGCTAGACCTCTCTGTCTGTCGTGCACACCTACCCCCACCCCCCACAAACTCATACATTTTATGAAGTCATTGATGTTATACAATTCTCAATAAGAGTGGAACATTTTGGCACAAAGAAGTAAACTAAGCAGGGTTACTAACTAGGTTTCAAGATTTTGTATTTTGGTTATAAATCTTTAAGAATTAAGATTCCTCTTTCAGCGTGCATACCAATTGGATCTCTTTTCTGTAACCTTTATTGGCTCAAGGCGGCCATCTTTTCAATGACTTTCTACTCCACCTTAATGAAACATTTAAAAAAAAAATCTATGGAATTAAAATCTTTTGAGCAAAGGCCCATATGGTTGTGGTAAAATCGTTTTAATTTTCTATCTGTAGTAGATCTTAAGGTGCCATTTGATCTTTCATATTGCAGATAAATCGTAGAACGGAGTTTGTATTTGCTAGCCACAGTTTTGATGTTTGGGAGAGTTGGATGCTTGAAGGCTCTCTGGAAGAATGTAGGCTGGTCAATTGTAGAAACCCATTGGTACGTTCTTTTCTTACTACCTTCTTGATTGCACACTATTATTTCTAATTCATGAATGTAATTTTATGGAAGTTGTTATTTTCTTTTCTTCCCCCCCCCCCCCCACAAAAAAAAAAAAAAAGAAAAAGAAAAAATGTTTAGTCCTAATGAAGATCAGTTTTCCAATACCTTATTTGGTATACTTATTGTGGATGTGGTTCTAATGCCTGATTTATCTTTTTAGTAAAACAAGGTCATTTGGATTTTCTATTTGTTGAATTGAAAAGTCACATCTTTCCATGTACGAAAGTAGTAATACAAAATAGTATACCCGTTTTTCTCATTTTGGTGTATAAAATGGTTCAGCTTGTTGATCTTGCGACTATGAGATGTTTGATAAAGAATAAGGTTGGCTTAACTTTTAAAATAGGAAAAGTTTTTTCTAGCTAACAAAAGTATTTTCAAATTAAATTTTAATTCTAAACACATTTTCAAGTGCTTTGAAGGAGTGTTTTCTTTATAAAAGTATTTTATTTAGAGGTACAATTTTTTTTTTATCAAAAGAAATTAGCAGTACAATTCTTGAAAGTCATCTCAAACTCCTAAAAACATGCTAGCGTTTCTTTGGCAATATGTGATGTAAAACCTCCCATTTATAGATGAATCCTCTTTCTTCAACTCATCATTATGGTATTGGTTATTTTAATGGAAATTGTAGGCACTTTTGGATGTGCGCATTGAAGTCCTTGCAACTGTAGGTGATGATGGAGTTACCCGCTGGCTAGATTAGAAGTATTCAAATTTTCCACCTCATTTGTCCACCAATTAAAGGTTTGCGTAACTTTGAAAGCTTAAAAAGTTGTAGAGCATTCTTTCCTTTCCTCGTTTTTTGTTTACCTTATTCCTCTTTCGGTTGTTTGCCATCTTTAAGCGAAAATGCCACCTTCTTTTCTATAGGGTTTGAAGTTGTTGGCTATTTACTCAGCCTGTGGATGAATGAGTGTACTCTGTAATCTATTTTAGAGCTTTAACGAGATTTGTTAAGATTGAACGCAGTTTCTCTCTTGAGTTGACCTTTAGTGTAAATCAACGTCTTGCTTAATTATCAAGTCAAAGATTGATGGTGGGTTAGCCTTTGAAAACAACTTTCGGCCTTTCAAGCACAAAATTCAAAAGCATGCCTCATTAACCTTGCCAAATTCTAACTTAAACTTGAAGCTTGCATTCGCAAACACAAATAATCCCCACCCAACTTCCTTTTCTTTTTTCCTTTCGGGGAAGATGAGGATTGTTTATTTTTTAATCTTTATACTATTTCAATAGGATGTTGTTTTTGTGAACAAAAGCTTCAAGACAGTTTTAAATTCTTAATTTGAGGAAGTGCTCTCGAGTTCGCCTTTTCGTTAGAAAGGCAAACTTCTGTGACAGGTTAGCATTGAGAGGACTAACATGATTCTTAGGGAGGTGGAGAGATCAAGCGAGGATGTCTGATAGGGGGTTAGGTTTGATGGCTTTGATTTAGACTCTAATAATTATGGTCTTGGTTTGATTTTGTTGGATTGGAGCCTCTTTTTATAGTTTCTTTTAGGCTTCCTCTTGCCCTTTGTTTTTGTTGGGCTCCTTTGTTTTTCCTTGTATTCCTTTCCTTCTTTCTCACTGAAAGTTCGGTTTCTTACCAATAAGAAAACGAAAGAAAGAAAAACATGTGGTTTAGTCATATAAATGCTCGGTAGGCCTTAATTATGGTTTGAAAAGCTTTCAAAGGGTGGGTTGTACCAAACTTAACTAGATTACATCCTAGTTGTTCTGCGTGTTTCTTTTGTAAACCTATTATTCTGCATTCCATAGATTTTAATAAAATAAAGTCAATGCCCATCCTTTCCCAATAAATAATGTTAATGTCTACTTATAATTAGTACGTGTCACTCATCTCTTTCTGCCTGCTTGTTTAAAGTAAAAGAACTCCTTTTTTATAACATAGATTAGAAAGTAGATCAGGTTTTATGCTTTTATTGTAGCAAAAGATTCTCAAAGTTAAACATCTTATTGCCAAATTAGCCTTTACATTTTATGAAAAAACTGATGAGTTAGTTTTTACCCATCAGTGTACGACAGACATTATTACTTTTGCCTAAGCAGATTTCTCTGCTTGTTCACTTTTGTTGGATTATTTCCAATGGCTGTTGAGGACATAATGAAACCTCATTGGTATGACAGTGAAAATAGAAAAGGTTTACCCAATTTTGGAAACATAACATAACTAACAGTTTACTGTGTCTCCAAATTTATGTGCAAAGAGACGGCTGGACAAGGCCAGAATGTTCTGATGCCATTTCCTTGCCTGCCGGCTATGGGCGACGCAGAGGTACTTTTCGCTGTCACTTTCAAATGGATAATCGATTCCCTTTGATGCCCCATGCTTTGCCCTTAATTAACACTCTCCATTACGTTTGCATATTCTAATGCCTCCTCTCCCTTTACCTTGGTTTTGTACTTTTCTTTTTAGTTTAATTTGTGTTTGGGTTTGATCGTAAGGAAAGTTGGTGTGGCCACTAACCGTGACCAACTAAAATTTTCTTTTCATTTTTTTTTTTTTTAGAAATTTGAACTTCCGACTTCCGACTAATTATTGCTTGGCTGTGCTTATTTTGGCACCATCATGATTGTTGAAATAAATATGTAACTCGATTTTGTGGGACTCAAACTCCATGGGCCAAACACCCCAATGGGTTGCAACAATACATTGTTGTTTTGAAAAATGTTGATAGATGATCGAAGAAAAGGAATGGGATATAATGTGAATGTATGAGATAATGGATCCAATTAATGTCGATCAAAGTAAAATTTCACTAACATTTCATAGTAACTCTAAGAGAATTTATATAATTTGCTTTGATTAGATAACTTGAAGATTCTTCAATAATTTTACAATCGAAATGCTGTATTTAGATGATGCCATGGTCCTTTTAGCAACTAAAAGAAATGCATTTGAAGGCAAAATTATTACACCCGATTCCATGAGGTTTGATGCAATAAGTATCGACTTTGAATGAACGCATCTGGCAATAAATAATAACTTTGTAATATAAAAAAAAAACACACACGTGCAAAACAGCCCAAAATTATATATTGCTTTTAAATTGTTTCTAAAAGAACCAAAAATTATAGGAAAAGGTTGGATTTCTATTTCTAAACTTACCAAGTTGCATCTATTTTTAACATAAAATTTCAACATTGTTAAATCTCCACTAGTTTTAACAAAGTCATAAATGATTTTCATAAACTAATAAATTTCATTAGTATCAAGTTTTGATAAAAAAAAAAATACAATAATAGTTTGAGTTGTGCATAAATTAATTATGGAATAACTCTATTAAAGTTACGAATATGACTCAATTGAGTTAGACATACCATCAATCAAGAGATTAGAATTTCAAATCTTGTTACTCTACATATTGTTTAGGAGCAACAACAACAAAATTCACAAATTTTACCTCTAATATCATTTTCTAAATCCTATCACTTTTGTACATTACACATGTTTTCTTATTTAGTGAACACATATTAAAATACCTTTTGAAGTTTAAAGTTAAAATTGTCATAATTCTTTAAGTTTAAGATGTAATTTGATGAAATTGAGGATTCAACCTTCATAACAAATTTATGTCAAGACTAAAATAAGATACTAACAATAAGTAAATACTAACCGAAAGAATATTTTTAAAATTTTTCTTTTTAAAGTTTAAGAATATAAATGAAACCTTTGAAAATTAAAAAAAAAAAAAACTAAAACAAAATACAAATTCATGAGTATTTTTTATAACTTACCCTCATAAATAATACGTCGAAAAGAAAATTATTAATAAAAAGTTGGTGATGTAATAATTAGCTATACAAGTGACCCCCCAATTATAAAGGAGAGGAAATCCTCGCGTCCTCTCCACGTAACCATCACTGCCTAACGACAGAAGAACCACGTGGGATCAATCAAAGCGAAATCAGGTTTATACGTGTATGGCCTAGATTCAACGTATATAAAGCACGACAAACGGAGCAGAGAATTATAATATTATTGTATTTCCGCTCCCACTCAAATCCGAAAGTCAGTTTGTATTGTAAACCACATTTTGTACTCAAACCCAACTCCACCATACAAAAACTGAAACCTCCAGACCCAAAATTTGGTGAATTCAATCGAAGAACACTGAGGTTTGATCTTCAACTAATCATTTCTTTGAAGATTTCATGGTTTTTTTGGTGTCTGTGAATCATAATCCTCATTCTGCTTGAGGATATTACTCAGATTCGATGAATATGAGCCATTTTCCCGGCGTTGATTCTGTTCGACCTCCAATTGCTTCACTTAGAACTGCTGCTCCACCTACTACTTCGACTTCTAATTCTGTTGCTGTCTTCCCGGTTTCGGAGGATGCGAGTAAGAAGATCCGAAAGCCTTATACAATTATCAAGTCGAGAGAGAGTTGGACGGAGCAGGAGCACGACAAGTTTCTTGAAGCTCTTCAATTGTGAGTACTGAGCGATGCCTTCTCTTTTCTCTGATTAGTGAATTCAAATGAGTTGTGTTTTTTTTTTTTTTTTGGTATCACTATTTCTGTAGTAGAGAAAATTCTGGAAAGGCCGAGAGAAGTTTGGAGGAGAATTTACTTTGTCGTTTAGTTCGTATTTTCTCGGTTGCTTTACTATTGAGCACAGTTTTGGTGTTCGATGACTTGAGAATATTTGAATGCCTCGAATTCCGTGTGAATTAAAATGAGTTATGTATTGTTTCTTTGGTGGAGAAAAATTCTGGAAAGGCCGAGAGAAGTTTGGAGGATGAATTTACTTTTTAAGCCAGTTCGTAATGTTGCTTTTCATTTGAGCACTGTGTTGGTGTTCAATGACTTTGAGTATTCGAATACCTGGAATTCCGTGCATTGATCAGTGAATTCTGCTTTTCAATTTCGGACGAGGAAACAGAGGATCTTTGCTGTCTTCTGAACGCTCGTAAATTGGTCAAACTAGACCTGAGATTCTGGAATTTGAGTCCCTGCTATATACTTATCTTTGATTGAGCTATCCTTCTTAGTTTATCTTAATCTATGTTTCTAAACAGAGGTCTTTAAGTCTTTCTTTAACCGGTACAGACGTTGTTGAGGGAGATTCGCGTCCTCTCTACGCATTAGCGAGCAACACTGTTCAAGTTTTGAGGTGCGCTCGTTGATGTAGAATAGTGTTTTCGCGCCCTAGTACTTGAGGCGGGTCTGACCTCGTTTACCAAAACCTCCCCGCTGGAGGTATGGGCAAATTGTTTAAATTAATAGTGACCAGAAAGCAAGTGACTGTATGACTATGATTTTGTTTCCGAAGCAGGTTAGAAGTATGGGCTAATCACATGATCACCTTTTACACTTCTGTATCAAATTGAGTGAACACCTTTTTCATGAAATCGAGTTATTTATAAGTTTTTAATGAACCCATTTGTTAGTTTTCCCACCACCCTGTGAACCTTTTATCATCCCTCTCGCGTCAGAACTCTCTCGCTTTCATCTCTCTTTCTTAAAAGTTTGTGAAAAATTATTCCGAAATTCTGGAGGGAAATATTCCTCTCTCTATCTAAAATGTGGAAAGGCCAGTATCCACGCTTCGGTTTCTATCACGAAGGCCTTTGTAACCACATCACAGGGTTTCAGTCCTTTTGACGAAGTAAGGACCAAAGGAATTTGATCCTCTGCATTTGAAATTAATACCTCCAAATTTATCATCGTTGGTAAGAAATTCTTGAGTGGGTGACATGGGAAAGTTTAATGTTAACAGGGGGAAACAGTGTTGCACCTAATAAAAAAGCCAGGTTGGTTTTACTGTGAGAAATTTGTAAATGAAGTGATTGTGTGGTTTTTTTAACAATATAGGCATTTTAGTCGCCAAGGACGCCATTACAGTGATTGCAAATTAGAATCTGGAGTTCAATATCACCAATGCTATAGGAATAGTTTATTTGTTTAACATCTTGGCTTGGCCTTTGCTTCTTATTTAATTATTTCTGAATTTTATTTATATATTTTTGGTCTGTTCCTTACAGATTTGATCGTGACTGGAAGAAGATTGAAGCATTTGTTGGCTCAAAAACAGTTATCCAGGTAATTTCTCGGTGATATGAACTTTCATCTCACTGCATCAATGTTATGGAGTTCCGTTTAACAGTATTATTGTAATAGAGTCCCCTCCCTGTCCTTTTTATTTTCCTCGTTCTCTTCTTCCTCCTCTTTTTCTTGTTTTTGATGAACTGGGATCAAGGAGGAATGTTCAATATCTGGTGGAGAGGGTCCTTAAATTATGGTGTGGAGTTTATATGTACTTAGCGCCTAAGATTTCAGTTTATTTTGATGACTTTGTACCAGTCCTAAGAATTCCAAAAATTCAGTGCTTGTGATGATTGGATAGTTATCACATTCTATAAATGAATGTTGGGCATAATACTTAGTGTGTCCTGTATTTTACGTATAAATGTTATTTAAATTTATTCCAGCTAATTTTACTTGAGAAATCTTCAGCTATTCTTAACCACGAGTTCCTTCCTTGGCAGATTCGTAGTCATGCTCAAAAATATTTTCTAAAGATTCAAAAAAGCGGGAAAAGTGAGCATGTACCTCCTCCTCGACCAAAGAAGAAAGCATCTCATCCATATCCACAAAAAGCTCCTAAGAATGGTTAGTATATATATTTTTTAGCAAGTTGATCTATCATGTAAAAAACCATTTGGCCTGATGTGTAACTTTTGATGGTTCCAGAAACCACTCAGAGTCCTGGGATGTATCAACCTTTATCTTCTCCATTCGAACCAAGATATATTTGCATTCCAGACTCAACAGCAGGGCTTGGACTTCCCAGTCCAAATGCAACTTTTTCTTCTTGGAGCTGTAGCCCTGTGCCGACTATTGATGTGTCACAAGTACCCAGAGGTTCCATCCATCAATTTCCCTTTTAACTGTCAAAGATTTTACTGTTTTTGCATATTATGGCGCCACTTCTTTGAATTATTTTTTAAACTAACGATGTTTTTAGATGGTGTAAAATTAGGTGGACCAACATTGGCACATAGTAGCAGTAGTGAGAGCACTCCACGGAAATGGAAACTTGGAGAAATTTCTGACCAAGGAGATCAGAGCATTAGAAACAGAGGTATTTCTTCAATTTACTATGCATAATAGGCTTTCAGTTTGCAATTGAAAATTATAAGACCTGTATATGTTTCTGCAATTGTTTTAGTTGCATTGTTGCCAATTTGTTATTGTTCTTTGTGCTTCATTCCTCTTCTAAAAGGATCTTGAATGTTCGTTTCTATATAATATTTTCCCTTAAAAGATCATTCTGATATGTAAAAAAAATGCAACAAGGATGTGATATCCTTCAAGAGCCTTGCAGCCTGGGAGTTCTGTAAATTGGTTTTCTAATGGCTGTAATGTGCAAATTATTATTATTATTGAACTCTTTGTCTTTGGTCCAATACTACCAACTCAGCACATTACTTGAACTCTTTATTTTGCTGACTTTCTAGATATTCATGTGTGCACTTATTAACATCATTTACTTTGCTTCACTTCAGTAATGCCAGATTTTGCTCAAGTTTACAGCTTCATAGGCAGTGTATTTGATCCAACTGTGTCGGGTCATCTTCAGAGACTAAGGAAGATGGACCCAATAAATTTAGAGACGGTATGCACTCTATAACTTTACCATCTAGTACATCATTGATTGAGTATCATGCATTGGTATTCGTTTCTCGTTTTAAAAAAAAATAACAAAGACAAAAAAATTAATGCATTGATAGCAGCGAGGATAAATATGTAGCAGTCTTATTTTCTATATCTAAATTTTCGTCTTGTTATTCTCTTTACTAGTAAAAATACTTTAGTTACGTGCTAAAAATATGTTTGTTTCTTCCAGGCACTGCTTTTAATGCAAAATCTTGCCATCAACTTGATCAGTCCAGAATTTGAAAGCCACGTAAGTGCTCTCTGTTATGATTTTTTTTCATTTACAGTCTTATAGTGCATATTGACTCGGGTTTCGAGATTCTTGGGGTTCAACCATATATTTTAGCCTAATAAGTTGGACTTCAAACTTGTTATGGGTTCTGTACTTCTATTTTGTTTCACCAACACCTTACCATTTACTATACCCCCACCCCCATCCAATCTGACTATAGATCTAATTAGCTGAGAGTCATCACTCAGTTACCTAGTTTGTCAGAGGATCAATGGTAATCTCAAGCAAACAATTTGATTGGAAAGTATAAATAAGTTGGGTTGGGTACCCTAAAATATTGACATCAGTTCACTTTTATCAATTCTCCATCAAACCCTGAACAGATTGAAGATGCTTGGTTCGAATGAGGCTATCAAATTGCCGAACTTTAGAAGCAAGCAGATGAAGAAATCTATTTGAAACGGGAAATTGTTGATTCATATAATCTGGTTTAATTGGCATAGTTGTGGGTTATTACTAGATAATGATAAACTATTTCTGACAGCACTTATTCTGGAGCCCATTTATTAATTTCATTTGTCAACCTCACACACAAAAGAAAAGAAAAGAAAAGGGAGTTTGGAGAGACATGGATATAATAAGTTGAATTTCATTTTCCTTTTGGCATTGGTCACATGGGAATCCAAGTATAAAGCAGACTATGTATAACATTTTCCAGTGGTCAAGAGAAGTAAAAGACAACTGAGATCTAGTGGGCTTGAAGCCGAGATGGACATGTGTGTCTCTATCTAAACAGTGTTACTATTGAAGCACTTGATATTACAATATTTGTTTCTGCTTTAACTTCCAAATGAATTATAAATCTAGATAGCATTTGTGAAATTATTTTGAGCTGATTTTTCAACAACAATTTGGTTTCGCTTGCTTTATTTTTTAATGCAATAGCTGCATACCAGTTCTCTACATATTCTTGTTAATTTAAAAAAATATTGGAGGAATCGTACCCCTAAGATTATGGGCTTTGAAATGACCGAAAAAGAAGAAAAATGTCCATACTCATCTATAATTAGTTATTTTCCTCTTCTTTTACATGATTGGCTCATAAAAACTGGAGATTCTGATTTTCTTTTTTCTTTTTTTTAATTGAATTTAATGCAGAGAAGACTGATATCATCATATGATGAGGACATGAAGAACGCCAAATCTGGTAGCCTCTTTAACAATCTATACAATGTGAGATCAGACAATACTATTCTATCTGCTTAGAAAATAATAAGGTACATAAATGTCTTGCATATTCGGAGCATTGTTCATATTACTTTCATTTCATTTCAAGAGGCACTAACCGATCAAAACCTGATGATATCAGATGAACTAGAAGTCAGATTGGGAAGTATTGTCGCATATAATGTATATGCTCAATACATTATGTGGGCATATGTCGAGCTAGTCACGCTGGTAGCGGTCCTCGAATGTATCCTTGTAAATGGTAGGAAGTACTTGATCATAAAGGCAGTGTAGATAGAGTGATTTTACTCTCTGCTTTGTTCCCCCGGATCGAGATCGTGTATAGAGGTTTGAGTGCGTATACGAGGTTTCACTGTATTTGGGTTTGTAATATTAGTTGGTGTCTTGTATATTTATTATGAAGAAGACCATAATCTCCATAAGGTTGGATCATATCATAAAGTGATCTTATTTGTGAGATTGCGTTGTAAACTTCCTTTAAATTTGTTTCCATGCTTATACATAGTGTTGGCTTTCGACCAATTCCATGCTTATATTGTCTTTTATATATATATATATATATATATATATATATATATATATATATATATATATATTTTTATCTTTAGTAAGAATCGAGAACGAGTAACGATAGTGAGAGCAAGTGTCGAATCCATCAAGATTAGCGAGAATCAAGTATTGAAGGTCATCATGCATGCTTCAAATAATTGTTATGATAATTTTACCATGGGATGATGCAAGCAAAATGTAAAAAAAAAAAAATAAAAAAAAAAAAAAAAAATAAATAAAATAAAATAAAATAAAATTTAAAAGTTGGTCTTTTTTCACTTGGGCCTTTTCAATTGAGACATCTATTTGAAATTCTCGATTTCGAAACTATCTTAAAATGAAAATTTAAATAGTTATACGGCAATTAATTTTGAAACTTTTACGAAAGATTGAAGTTAGAATTTTAACTTTTGAAAAAATAATGATACTATACTTTTATTTTAGATTTTATTTTGTTTTAATTCTTGTCTATTAAATATTTAATTTTAATTTTAGTCTTTATATTTTTAATAAATTTTAAAAATAAATCTATTCATTTAGTATAGTGTTGACTTTTTCTAAAAAAACAAGAATGGGTCTCTTTTGAATTTCCTTCCTAACTTGTAAAAATATATTCACATATTGTTTAATTAAAGTTAGACCATTTCAATACTTGAGTGAAATCCATAGTATAGGGCCAAAATCAAATATTGACATTTTATAATTTAGCCTTAAGAGTTGTTTTCAAATATAAAAAAATGAGTTAAATTATTTACAAATATAGAAAAAAATTTACTGTCCTCATGCATAGAATTTTATCAAAGTCTATCATTGATAAACAATAAAAAAAATTATATTTGTAAATAATGTGATATTTTTCCTGTTTATAGTAATTTTCCTAAATTATATTTGTTTTTTATTTTTTTAATAATATAGTTAAGATATTGTACTATATACATACATATATTATTTTATCAAATAGTAAAAAATTGAACCGTTGAATTCAAAATTTCACAAAAGTAGCATTTAATCTAATCCCAATTCAATTAGTAAAAATCACACTTTATGCATTGGGAAAGAAGGAAAATTTATAACATTTTTAAGATACAAACTCAAGTTCAAAGAATTCATTACCAATCGCGATTGCTATAGTTCTAAACTTCACACTCCCACTTCCTTAAAGACTCTTTTCCATGGAGGATTCCCAATCCAGCATATGAAGTAGAAACGGAAATTAATCATGTCATCCAAATTTCAGCAAAGATAAACCCTATTTCTTCATCTTTTCCTCTAGTAAAAAAGGATTCCTATAGCAAACAAATCAATTTCTTAAAGTGGCCGAACACAGCGCTTTTTCCTTCACCTACTGATTTCACTTTGTCAGGGTTACTTAGGATTTCGTTTATTCCTAGCGATTGGATTAAAAACAATTCTTGAAAGAGGTATTCAACTCCAGGAATGAATCGAATGAGTTAGAAACCGTTAGGAGAAATAAGCGAAAGACAAATCAACAAAACAGCCATAAGAAGGATTCTTTACTTACATTTCTCACTCAATCCTACTAAGAGGTGCAAATTGTGTCCATTCTCTATCCAAGGAATTGAGGATTTGGGCAAGTATGCTTGAAGTACAGTGTTACAATTACCTGTACCCATAACCCATGTTCAACTCGTGACCGTACATCCCCTGACCATGGCCACCACTGGCAGAAAGAGGGTGAATTTGCTTCGAGTTTGATCTATGCCCCATTTGGATAAGCCTCTGAATTGCGTCTGGTTGGTTACCAGGAGCTGAAATTTAAACAAGAAACAACAATGAAAAAGGAGAGCCATCCCACGAAATAAGCGATCAATGAGCAATATATTCAACTGCCTTGTATGTATGTTGCTTGATATATTCACAAGCAATACAAGCATTGCGCAGCAGGCATGCAAAGAAACAGTGATTTTAATCACAAAATAGATTTGTTGGGGAAAAGTAAAGAATGTCTTGAGCACAATAGACAAAATGAATTAAAAATATAAACAGCAGCAAATAATGGATACTATCAAACAACAGCAGCATTTAATAGATGTCATATCAATTTGGCAAAAATATAAACGAATAATGGCCAGATAAGCAGGTTATGGAAACTCATTCATCAGTAATATATATATATATATTCAGAAGAGAACAAAATAACAATTTGAAGTGCAAGCAAGATATCATGAGAGTTACCTGGTGAGGGTATTCTGGGGCCCCCAATATTAGGCACACGCTGACCGATATGAAACCCTTGGATCGAATTGAGTTCCTGCACCAAACCAGTAACCTGATGGTTGGGTTGTGGAGGTGCTGCACTAGCTCTGACGGCGTGAGGATGTAGAGGAAGACTTCTGTTTGACATAGGCGGAGCTACACCTCTAGATAACCCTTGTAGTAGATGCTGTGGTGGAAGATTGACTGAACTTTGCATCTGCTGCATCATTGGGTGATGAATCGAATGATCAAATCCAGATAATCCAGAGGTAGGAGGACGAAGCATATTTGCTACAAATTGATGATTAGATGGGGGGTCATGGTGAACCATTCCTTCTGGCAACATTAAATCTCCCTGAGAATTCATGTTAGGAGGATGAGATTCAAATTGATGAAACAACTTGACATTATTCGTTTGTGGAGGATGAAGCTGGGAAAAGGAGGAATGAACAGGAGCTTTCCGATGTGGCATTTCAGTCTCCCTCCTATCATAGGGGTTGGCTGAAAAAGGTAGCCCTTCCAGACCTCCCATACTTTGCCTTTCATCTTTGAAGGCAGGGTTAAGCATTGCAGCATTATTGTCATGTGTGCTGTGCGAGAACAGTTGTTGAGGTTTAGCAGAATTCCCCATAGAAATGAGATTCTGAAAATTCATAGAGTCGCTTATGATTAAACTGTCCTCTTCAGGAAAGGGCATTTCAGCTGGTCCGCCAATCTTATGTCCCAACTTTGCAAGGGGATGAGAAGAATCAGATTCAGGTCGAGGGCCATTCAGATTTAACCAATGCCCACGAACTATATCTGGTTGGTTTTGCTGTCTTTGATCACCATGATCATGATTGATCATACTGGACCGAATTTCATTGTTGGACAAGAGACCATCATCTGTGATCGGACCATGAGACTCTGAAGCATCACTTTTAACAGATCCTGATGAACCCCTTTGTGCTGAAACTGGAGCTCCAACTGATTGAAGCTCCTTCATAAAGGCAGACCCAAAAAGTGTTTCAAGAGTTAATGTCTTTCCCGGATTTGAAATGTTGTGGGTGCTTTCCTCCTTATTGTGAAATGCAGTGCCCATATATGCACCATCATCACCATATTCCGAAATCAATGGACTCGAACCCTTCTGTAACAGTGAGAGAAGGTGCTGTGATGCATGATCATCGCTTTTCACAGTTGGATGTTTCACATCAGCAATAGATTGACTACATCTTTGATCAGACGGCTGCAGAGCTGAGTCATTTTCGCCAACTTTTGACAGCAGTGTCTGTTCAACGGCTTCACAGGTAAGGATTGCAGAAACAGGCTCTGGCTTACTCTTATTATAAAATGGCTCAGGCTTCACAACATTGGATGATGTTGCACTTGATGTGATATAACTTTCTGCAGATTCATAACCATGGAAAGCAACTGTAGGCAGAGATTGCCCAGAATGCTTCACATCAGATACATCATACCCACCCTTTTCTCCACCTACAATCATAGTAAGCAGGTCAATTGACCTTTTAGGTGAAAGGTCGTCCTCCTGTTTCCTATCTGCAGGGTGAAAAAAATTGAGCTATGAGAAATAAAAACTCAGCTAATCAGTGAATAAACCACTGTCCACTGATAAATGGAATCATTTGAGTACAGAAATTTTACCAACATACCGTTGTCCACGAACCAATGAGCAAATTTAGATGATTGAGCATTTTGAGGGCTACATGCATCGTCCATCTCATTGTCATGCTGCTGCAAAACACCCGGAAAAACACACATCAGGGATGAATGTATCCAAACTTGAACTGCTTTTGTTACTTGTGATCTTAAATGAAAATCTAACAAGGAGAAAAGGAGGTGCTTATTTTCCTTGAGCAGCAATAACATACGAATTCAAGGAAAATATATGCAACAAAAGAATTATAGCTCCATATTATATAACAATTTCATCCCTTATTCAACTGGGACCAAATGATTTCCTATTATAAGATTGCAATTCAGAAAAGATACTGAAACATCAGGAGTTGATTCAGCATAATTCTTGCAGTCTAAGCTCGGCAAAATCTAAGCTGGGCAAAATGCAAAGGATCATAACTTATGACATTTTAGAACTCTAAGCTGGGCAAAATGCATAGGATCATGTACCTTGTCGTAATAATACCACATATAGGATGTTGATTTTGATTCAAAACCAGCAAATTTATACCATGACAGAAAAGGATGTATTTACATTCACGAGTACCTCAATAAAATTAGTGGCGCCACCATCTAACTTTATGGCACTGCCAAAAAGTTTTTCTAAGATGGAAGATGAATGAACTTGGCTTGATTCACCAATGGCAGTATTCGCTGGTAACTTCTCGGTCTTACAATCAACAACTGCACTGTTCTCAGAAGCTTCAAAAACTTCCAAAGATTTATCGCGTGATTGAATATCTATTCCAGTTGTTTTACTAGACATGTCAACAGCTGAAAATAGATCAATAATCTTTTCACCAGTGTGGTTAGTAGAAGCACTAATGCTGGTTTTTCCATACTGTT
The DNA here is from genome assembly GCA_002890555.2 of Lagenaria siceraria. Taxonomy (NCBI): domain Eukaryota; kingdom Viridiplantae; phylum Streptophyta; class Magnoliopsida; order Cucurbitales; family Cucurbitaceae; genus Lagenaria; species Lagenaria siceraria. The sequence continues at coordinate 27,017,740 of CM016483.1, read as the reverse complement.
CAGCGCGACCCATTTGCTCTGATGAACTTTTTCCCTCTAAATCTTCAGCAATCCCATTATGCAATTGCTCTTCTTTGGTTTGCAGACACTTGTCAACATCATCCTTACCCTACAAAAGTGACAAATGTATGTGCAGTTAATAATGAAGAAGAAAGGGAGTTCGCTTGTGCCAAAAGATATTCATAAGAAGAACTATTTATTCTAATGATATATGTGACTAAACAAATGCTGACAAAAAAAACAACAAAAAAAACCCCGATGAAAACAAATAATCACCTCCAGCAAATGAGGATTAACTGAAGACCTTGTTGCAAAGTTTTTCTCCAACACAGTGCTGGTGAATCCAGGAGGCACAAGTGGCCTAGATACAGTTGACTGAGATGTAAAAGATTTTTCTCTATCATTCTTTGAAGTTTGTGAAGAGATAGATTCATCAAAACCACTGCTTGTATTCAATAATTTCTCATCATCCTTAGACTCATCCAACTCCATTAGAATGGCAAACTCATCTCTCGGCTTCACAGGATTTGATTTGTGACCTTCTTGAAATGCCTTATGTTGTTCTTTCCTCATTGACTCAAATGAAGCTGCAAATAAGTTTATCAGATAAAAATTATTGTTGGGAAAATATATTTGAACAAGATCTGTGGATGTACCAGTTCGTACATCAACCATCATAAAGAAAAGAGTAATTACCTCTTCTCTTTTTTTCCTCTTCAACCCTATCCTCACTTGTGTGCTCAGAAGAACCAAAAGTTTCATGATTGAATGAATCATTAGTATTCCCTCGTTGATGGGCTACAGCCTGATTAATAAAAGAACAACATCCATAAGGCAATCTTAATAAAAATAATTTCAAATTCTTGTTCTTTTTTTTTTTTTTTTTGATATCCGTGAGTGTCTGGGCCAGCTTGCATGCACCTCGACTAATCTGGCCCACGACTAATCTCATGGGACAACCCGCTTGACCCTACAACATTTGGGTGTCAAGGAAACTCGTAAGATATTAATTTCTAGGTAGGTGGCCACCATGGAATTTCAAATTCTTGTTGAGTAATTCATTTACCAATTCAACAAAATGATTCTGATTATGTTAGAACACATATTATTGAAGGTATAACCAAAACCTAAGGATACAAATTTAATTTAAATTCTGTTCGCAAGTGAAGGGATTGGGAAATATAATGTGATTGTGAACCTTATAAGGACGAGGTGGATGGTATGGCTCATTGCTTCTGTTGAGCTGGTACTGATCATTTGCTCGAACCTTTGGTACCGAAAATGCTGTTGCATATCCAGATGGTCTAGGAAAGGAACCACTACCAAGAAGTCCATCATGTTCAGGACCCTGCGAAGACCTCCTAGACTGATCGCCATATCGCCACCCAGAATCCACTGTTAAAATGAATAATCCAAAGATCAATACTGTAGCAATTTCACATTATAAATTCTAAATTGACTGGTTTTAAGTTCTAACAAACTCAGATTTACAACTATTAAGTATATCACTCCCAATAAAAATAACATGTTCTTAAGGTGCTCTGCTTTGGAATAAAGTAATGCTGGCAGAGCTCCATTTGTCAGCAGCATTTGAGCAGGCAGAAATAGAATATCATGATAAATATATACAGCATACTCAGGCATGAATGATATTATTTCCAAGACAGCAGTATTTTTTTTCAATAATCCAACTACAGCAGAAACCCAACTGTTAACCAAGCCAGACAGGATATGATATTCAGATTAAATTGTATTAATTATATAACAACAGATTAAGATGAGATCTTACCTGAATCCCTATCGGATTGTGAGTCACTATCCTTATCACTCCGTCCAGAAGAATGAACTTCCCTCTTTCCATGTATGCGACGAGAATAATTACTCGTTTCTGCCCTGCTGGGTGGTGATGAACCATACTCGTTGCGCCTAAAACTATTCAAAGACAAAGCCCCAGAAACTCTTTGCCTATCATAGGAAGCTTCTTCAAATTCACTACACAAGGGGGAATGTATGCTTAGAGAAACAATCCAACAAGGAAAATGAGAATACGACCACAATGCTTATTTTTGGTTCTTTGCTTAGTAGGATACGGACTTCAGTTGGGCATAATAAGAATAGATAAGAATTGAACAGTAGTCGGAAAAATAGAACAGATGCACGAAAGAGCATCTTACGCAATAATTGATGGGTCAAAACCGCTAGGCAACTTTTTGCAAACATCCAAATCGCTCAGGGACAACAGGAAATCTCTCGTGTAAGAAAACTTTGGTTTCCTAGACCGATCAGGAAAATATAAGTCAATACTAGCCAGTATTCACAGGAGAAGACAAATAATATGGGAGCAGAAAGAAATAAGAAATTAAACCAGGTGAATTGTAATTGGAACTGCAAATTGTAGGTAATTACTTTCGCAAATCATGCTGTAATGCAGCGGTCTGATCGTGTGAATTCGAATCATCCTTCTTGAGGCTCATTCTGCTATGCTTAGTCTAAACAAGATTATCAGAGCAATCGGTCAATATGCAAAAGTCTTCAACAGCACCAAAACCAGTCTACTGAACAACGACGAGAAGTTTATAAACAAAGCCGCCCAAGATTGCCGCAAAGCTAATTCTGCGCTTATTGGATGCTATACCGACTCATTCTTTAGAGAAAACCAATTAATTCAATGTAGGCAACACGCTAAGAACTTCTCTCCATCGCCTTGTCCTCGAAATTGTTCTTTCAATCGAGCCTAATTCAAGTCAGAGAGCATTAAAAACGCGAACACAGAGGTAATCCCATGTTTGATCCAGCTGAATGCGCATCAAAATCCATCCAAAAGTGAAACTCCATCCATCCAAGCTCCCTCGCCGAAAAATTATTAATCTCCAACTCACGTTAACCACTTGTTTCAATAAAATCGCGCATTCCACGAATCACAAATCCAATTCCCGAATGATCCATCCAAAACGAACGAACGTCTCGTTATAACACGTGATTGTAGATGTTGCACGAGAACAAATTCTAGGGTTTTGTTCAATCCAAGAGCTCCAAATTGAAACTAGGGTTTTGGAACATAGCGAAAAAAACAATCCAAGAAAAACACCTGGATCCAAAACACAAATTATTCAAAAATCAATCCCCATGGACACGAACTTCTTGCGGAATGGAATCTTTCAGGGTATTGATCTATGGATTTCCCGAGTAATCGACGCGAGAGAGAAATTTGAGTGCTGGATTTCTGGTCTCTGTTCATCAACCTAAGCCACATCCATCAGAAAAGAGGAACAAAATGTAAACTAAAAAAATAAAAATAAAAATTCAACTAGTTACAACGATAAGATAATCTCACGCGCATATTGCTCCCTGTAAACCACGCGCCAACGACAATTTGTTGAACGATATATTCACGCGCCATTTTGGAGCGTGATGACGTAAAATTTTACCCCTCGAAAAAAAAAAGGATTTAAATAAATGTAAGCCTCCGAAATTTATATTTTTAGTGCGCCGTCTCTATGGTACCTTGCATTGAGCAATTCTAATTCGTTCTCCAAATTTAATTAGTGTCTTTTTTTGTTTTTCTTAAGAATATTTATGAAATAGATTGGTAGTAATTTAAGAAGTGCCAAGTTAATTAGTGTGCTAATAGATTGTTTGGTTTTCTTAATGATGATATTAATGACTATTAACAATTAAAATAAATATATGAATAAATCAAATCGTTCTAGTAATTTAGAACAGACATGAGAATATGTTTAGAGTACATATCGACTAGGTTGGAGGTGTGAACTCCTCACCCCATGTTGTTAAAAAAATAAATAGTTTGTAGTATATGAAGGTAAGAGTCTATTATAGTTATTTATGTGATTTGTATCGGAGAAATAACATACGAGCAAAGAATCTGTCAACATAAAACATAAAGCAAATTCTCTTATATATAGTTATTCCTTTGACTTTTCCTCCTGTTGTTGCAAAATAAAAGTCCCTTTTGTCACATTTTTTTATATGTTTTTGCCATATGGGAGAAGTTGATTTAAATAAAATTTTATTTTCCTTTCTCTTGGTAAAGTTGTATCGCTCTTTTTTTTTTCACTCAATAAAGCGGCTTTGCTCATTCTCCTCTTTCACTTAGTCAATATGCTTTACCCCTTTTATTGTTGACGATCTTATGTTTATATGTTTTAAAATCTCGCTTTACACTAACCTCGAATAAGGTCTTAAAAATAGTTGATGATTTATTGTTAGTTAGACTAATAAAAACCACATACATATGCATTTCGATTAAATAGAAAAGTGTGCCTAGGAAAATGGAAATGATATTTTCTTTTGTTGGTGCATTCTCGTTTGTTGCTTTAATTTATTCTTCCAACATTTTGTGAGAGTTCTAAGAAGACACGATCCTAATAAAGTTGATTCATGCAACTAAAACAAAAAATGGATAACATCATGTTACTAGTGAAGATGTGTGAGTGTTCTTAGTCCCCAATCAAATATATTCTATGAGTGAATTGCTTTCAGTCAATAGATAGGTTGATGCAACAAGATCAATTGAAATTTCATTCACGTGGAAGAATAGAGAAACAATAACTTATGTCACACATCAACTTGGCAATCTCCATCATCTATGATAATTTTAAAAGAAATGACAATTATTAAATGTCGAGCAAAAGCCCAAACGGGAAGAAAAAAAACCTTAGGTTTATACTATATGGGATACGGAGAAGAAGAGAGTAGAAATGTCCTATAAATGGAAAGAACAAACAATAATACGAGAGAAGTGCAAGATCACAATGAAGAATCATAAGATAACTGTAAAAAAGTCGAGGAAAAAAATATACATGAATACAATGACTGTCATTACAAATGCTTTATTTTCCTATGAATGAAGATAAGCTTGTTTCACTAAATTTAGTAGCCGATTAAGACACGATGCTCTTGTTTCTCAATTGATTGTTTTCTGTTTTGTTTGTTGTACTAAAAAAACCAATTAAGACATATTTCGACTAAATTAGTTATAAGGGTTTGAATTCCTATTAGTGGTTGATAATTTTAAAAAAATATATTATTTTTGCACGAGAGAACATGGTGAATGGTAAAAAAATATCTACTTACATAATAAAAAGGAAAATTAATATAAAAAAAATATCAAACTATTTATAAATAGAGAAAGATTTCGTTGTTTATCGCTCAAATGATAGATCCTATTACACCTAAATTTTTCTATATTTGTAAATAGTTTGACTAAAATTTTTATATTTAAAAACAATCTAACAGAAATAGAAAAATGTATTAAAATTAATTTAAAAAAACAAAAAAAACGCTATCCTCTTGACAGACGAGCATGGCATCTGAAGCCTTCCCTTATCCAATTTTTTTCACAGAGAGATTAAATGACGATTTTACCCCCAATATTATCCAATTTTACAAAGAGAATAGCCTTATTAAATCATGGCGTGTTGGGTAATAACATGGAAATTCGAGGGTATATACGGGATTAGGGAATTGGGAAAAACTCCTTTTGGCTGAAGTGATTCTGTACTCCATCTCTTTCACTGAGCGAAGGAGAAACGTCTGTGAACTCCGATGGCCTCTTCTTCGTTGTTGAGCTCTGCTACGTCGTCGTTTCATGGCCATTCCCCATTCTTCTCGGTCCGTTTTGCTGCACCGATTGCCTGCGGAAACCCTAGCAATGTAGCTCCATTGGCGGTGAGAGTAAAAGCATCTACTGGTGGTGCTATAGTGCTTGTTGAGAAGGCAGAGGCTGAGAAGGTCAACCGGCTCAAGTCCAGTTACCTTGAGAAAATCGTGCCTCTGCTTATGGATGAGTTCTCCTACGGCAATATCCACCAGGTATTCACAATTAAATTTGGGGAAGTGTTGATTAGATTCTCGATTGGTTGCTTGAGTTCGTCGGATTTTAAATTTGGCGGAAGTTGGGTTGGATTTTGACTATACTGTTTCCAGTAGGATAATTTGTATGTTCTGTAACTGTTTATTACAATTGCTGGAAGAATTGGAAATTATTAATGGGTTTTTTTCTTCTTATTTCAATTCATGGAAGTCGAGTTCATATTGCATACAACCGCTTGGATTAGCGGAGTTTTAAGTTTCTAGACACAAGTACTTCTATGTTTGTATGCAAATATGTACACCCGTGTGGAAGATAAGGATTCTTGACGAATTAAATACCCTGAAAACTGAGACGGAATTCGTATTTGTACTCAGTAGTGGTATTCTACAATACTTGTTTTCTCTTAGATTAAGTTCGAATTTTCATTCTTGGCTATGATTCTAATTAGTGGCTCTCAGAGAATTCTGGGTTTAGTGTTTCTTTCCCCTCCATCTCATAATTTTGGCAGCCCATACGATGACTAAACACAAGTTATTCTAATGAAATATCTGTACCTTTTCTTTTAGGTCCCCAAAATTGAGAAGATAGTAGTGAACTGTGGTATTGGAGATGCTCAGCAAAATGCGAAGGGTTTGGAAGCTGCCATGAATGAGTTGGCATCCATTACAGGACAACGACCTGTGAAAACACGTGCAAAGAAGTCCATTGCAACCTTCAAGATCAGGGAGGGTCAACCACTTGGGATTGCTGCAACCCTACGGGGAAATGTGAGTTTCACTTGTTCCTCTTAAAAATTTCAGCTAGTCATTGTTTCTTTTGATCTTCTGGCTTCTGTTATAGCCCTCAGTGCCAATCGGTTTAGCATATCTTGATATGGAAAATGCATTTTGTCTGGAACTGGCTCTGATTTTCAATATTCGTAGTCATAAACAGTTCTTGTGTTCCTTTACATGTCTATCTTTCCAGTCTTGAATTATTACGTTGATGATTTTTATATGCTTTTAACGTCTTCGGTGCAGTGGATGTCTCTAGTATGATGATGTTAGGAATCTGATTATTTGAGATTATTACATAAAAGGAGTACGAAAGAATGACTTCGGAGGAGGGAGTTGCTCCTTTATGTCATGGGCTTGATACACATTACCGTGATACTCGTCTAATAAAAAAGATTTGTGTGCCAAATGTCAATGAGTTGAAAGGACATAATAGACACGGTGTTCAATGTATTGTTATAATTGAAGGTATCTAGCGTCATTAAATGGAAGAAGTCATGCGTGTGGCTGCAGGCATTAGTATCATTTCGATGATCCGTAAATGCCTCAATGTGTTTAGGGCAGCGGGTTTCTCTGTATAAGGATGTTAGGAATTTGTTTCTTTGAGATAATTATCCAAACCAAGTGCAGAGGAATGGCCTCGGAGTAGGGAGTTGCTCCTTCACAGGCTTGATACTCATTTAGTGAACAACATTTTTGTGTCAATGTCAATTATTATGGAGTATATGGAAGGACAAAAAGCCTAAGGGGTATTAAAGATCTGATATTGCAATAATGGAAGGTATCTTGCATCATTACATGGAAGAAGTTTTGGGTTTTGCTGCTGGCATTTGTGTCTAAATGTTAAAACGACTTGATTTTTATGCTGCTTGCTTGTTGACTGTACTTATAGGTGATGTACTCCTTCCTGGATCGTCTGATCAACTTGGGGCTGCCCAGAACAAGGGACTTTCAGGGACTGAACTCAAGTAGCTTTGATGGACATGGAAATTACTCCATTGGTATCCGTGAACAGAGCGTGTTCCCAGAAATAAAGTTCGACACACTTGGCAAACCAAGGGGAATGGATGTTTGCATCACAACAACAGCTGAAACCGATCAAGAAGCTCAGCGACTCTTGGCTCTCATGGGAATGCCTTTCAGAGAGAGTGGTGGTTCTGCAGCTGTGATGAGGAAAAAGAAGCTAAAGTCCCACCATTTTGATTCCAAATCCAAGGGAAGATCTCGGAGGTAATGAATACATTTTAGGAACAAGGCTTTTACATTTCCTCAATTCATCTGTTGTATCTTTACTAGAAAAAACCATACTCTAGCAGATTTAGCTGGGTTGTATGCTAATTTGATGAAGTTATAGAGGTTTGTTTATGAGATTAGTTCCTTAAGCTCAGAAAGCCGATCAGCAATTTCGCAGTCCTGAACAGAGTTTTAGCACCGGATGCTGCATATGAACAGTATCCCCATGGCCATTGAACAAACCATAGTCCTTCCTAAAGAAAACAAACTTTTGTTTGAGAATTTGGTTAGACAGTAAAACTAGATTTAAAGTGACATCATTAATTTAGGGCCCGTTTGAATTGACTTTCTAAGTGTTCAAATACGTGTTTATAAGTGTAAAAAAAGTGTTTATAAATACTTAGAAAGTTAATCCAAACGAGCCTTTAATCACTAGTTAGTTATTATAAATTATAGCATGTGAATTTGTAGTTTTTTTTTCCCATTCGGCCATAGTATCATTTTTTTTAACAGTTGGAAGGGGGGATTGAACTATTAACTAGTGTTTTATCCATTTAGTTGTGTTCGAATTGACTATTACAATTTTTACTTTCAAAAGCAATGTGTGAGAAGTTACATAGTCTATTCGAAACTATGAAATAGATTAATGAGAATCTTCAAAAAGCTCTCTAGTTCCTGTATGAATTTGACTAAGTGTATTGTTGATAACATCTGTTTTGCTTGTGAATTTTGATTCTCTAACATGAAGTCGACCAACCTTTCGTGACTTGTACTTTATTATTTCCCCCTTGTATCAATTGTTTCACGTCATGGATTTTTTTTTTATTTTAGGAAATTCTTTTTGGAAAAAAAAAATTAACTTTTGGTCTTTGGTAGAATTTTTGTCTAACTTTTTAAATTCGACGTTTTTGTCCCTTCTTTCATTCATACGACTCATGTTTCTATTCTCTACTTCTTTTCTCTCCTTCTCGTAAGACTCTTGCGCGACTTGATGGCACCATAAATGTCAGCGTTGTCAAATGAGAGGAAAGAATACAAAACAAGGAGAGGGATCAAAATATATTTTTATGGGTTAACATAATATTTTTTTTTTAGTGAACTCATTTATTTTTTTAGAGTTCAAAACCATATGTGGTAGGAGATTTTGAACCAAAAAAAAACAACAAAATCTAAAAGAACATTAACCAACACTTTGGATTTGACTAATGAATTCAAATGCTAGTCACGACGTTTCATCGTGATTAGGTTAAAAAACCTAACCTAACCCTCTAGCATTATTTTTTTTAATTGAATGAGAGTGAGGTGGATATTTAATTAATATATATTATTTGATATTAGCTAGAATAAAACCTTTAAATATACCTTTTAAAAAAAACCTTTAAATAAACATCTATACTTTAATTTGTTTATATATAAAATGTATATACATAATACAATATTCCAACCAACCTTAAAGAAAATATTCAAATAGTTTTATGGAATTGAAATTAGAATTAAACAGAGGCCCAGTGTTACTTAAAGAAATATGGGAAATCATCCATTTATAATCTAAAACTACAAATTGTATCAATAAATCGTACAAATTGTCTAAACTTAAACCTTAATTCTAAGTGAATTAACTAAAATCATGATTTACAATTATTTCTCACTTTAATATATTTAAAATCAACTCAAAATCACCTAAATAAATTTGTTATTGTCCCAATTTACCAAATTAGGAAGAAAAGTTATCACCTCTATATATAATAGAAATAAGACAAGACAACATTGATATCAATGAAGATTTGCAACTACCAATTATACTATAACATTTCTCTCTATTACTCAATTAATCTTAACATTGAAATAAGTATTATACATGTGTGAAAATTATGTATTACAGATTTTAAAACGAAAATTTAAGAGTTAATCTAAATTGAATAACGTGTGAAAGTTTTGAGTTATGAAGTTCGAAATTAATATGTTGGAATTAAGAAGACTTTGTTTGAGATGCAAAAGTATACGACGGAGTTCAACAAACGTGCAAAATAAAGAGAGAATAAAATATGAAATTCCTCGATGGATGTGCAAACTTAAACCGTAAACATTATTGAAATTTACTTATTTAACACCAATTTATGAAGTATTCCTAAAATTGTCACATAAAAACAAATATGCAGATGTGACTTTTTTTTTTTTATAAAAAAAACTCGTAGATCACAAATATACATTTTTTTTTTGTATAATTGATATAATGTAATGTTGATATATCATTAATGTTTTTTTTATCATTAATAAAATATAAGTTAAATTACAAATTTAGTTTATAAATTTTAAGGACGGTGTATATTTAGTCCACAAACTCTAAAAAATTATAATAAATCCAATAAGTTTAACTTTGTGTTTAATACTAATATATCTGATTTTTTTTATTTAAATATTAAAGTTCGTGTTCTACATTTGTTTAATTTTGAAAGTCCAAAGACTAAATTTCACACACTTTTTTTTACCTTAAAATTTAGTTCCCTAAATTTGTAATTTTAACTAACATATATCTAGTTTCATTTAAAAAAAAAAATCTTTAAGTAAATTTGTATGGTTGGAAAAATAGACCAAAGTGTTCTGTAAAATAAATAAAATTAAACATCTGTTTAGTGTCTAGCCATACATACTCTGATGCTTAAATTAGTATTGGGTTTGTGAGTAACTTAACAGTAGAAAATATTATACGATTTTTTTTTTGTATACTTTTGACCAATAACTCTGGTCTTTTGTATAGACTAATAAAGTGTACTGTTTGAGCTCATCATGGTCACTTTTAACTTTTGGAATTGTGCGTTTAGCCATTATTCGTTGGGCGATTACATTACCACCACTCGAGGTTTTACCTGATGCTTAAGTGCATCGCCCACTCAACTTCTCAATGGTTCCTTAATGGATTGCTGATAGTCTAGACGTTTTCAAGCTCAATCACTCTGAGGTATTCTATAGTTCATCTTAAGTCCTTCAAGTCCTCCATGGGTCATGCAGAGGTCCTCCAAATAACTCATAGGTCATACTAATTAAGGTTGTCCATTAGTCCTCCATGTAACTCTTAGGTTCTCTATGTATCATACTAAGGTCTTCCACGTATCCTTTAAGGTCCTCTATGAGTCTTACTAGGTTCTTGATGAATCTTATTAGACTCCTTTCATGTTCGTATTAGCTCCGTCGTCTGTCGTGGGTTTTCTGAGCTTTCTCATAGGCTATCTTAGCTTCCTCTAACTCTTAGGTTCTCTATATTTTTTCTTTTTGCAAAGGTTATGAATTGCTAATTTACCAAATAATTTGTCACGCGAATTTACTATTATTTAAGATAATTATTATCGAAAAAGTATCTCAAAATGACGTGACTAGCCGATTTGACAGTGTAAAATAAAAGTTTATGTCCCTTTTGAGAATGACGTGGCAACGACGGGCAAAAAATTACTCGTAATCAAAAGGGCAGATGGAGCAGTAACCCGGGTACTCGAAACCCGAAAGACCCGTCCCGGCTCAGACACTTTTGGTATAAATATCTGCCAGAGAAAAACTACCTTGGCTAAGCAAAAGCAACGCACCGTCGACGTTTGTTCGTTTCTCTGCATAGCTCCGGCGATCGATTACCTTCCTTCAACCATGGAATTTCCGTACATGGAAGCTGTTGTTGGTACTCACTCCTTTTCACCCACTTCTTGTTTCTGTCAATGTTTATGCATGTAATCTTTTCGTATTATTGTTTAGATGCTTGATGTTTGGTTTTTGATTTGGTGTTTTCGTAACCTCGATGATCATGAAGCCTATTAGATCCACTGAGCTTTACTGTGTATTTGTATGTTTTAACTTTTCGATTTTTTTTCAAGGTTCTCAGAAGTTTAATGTTTCTGTTAGGGTTTTACGTTTTTGTTATTGATATTGAGGTTTTAGGCATTGGAAATGCTTGCGAATGGCATCTTATAGGTGGAATTAGTGGTTGGGAATGTTTGTTGTATGCTTTTGAATGGTCCAATTGTACTATCTTCTCCTTCAGTTCATAAGACGCGACTGCGTCAAGTTGATTTGGAACTGAGTTTTATATCGGATAATTTGATCCGACCAAGCACTTAGAGCCATGGTTTTTGTTAGAATTGAGCTGAGTCGTTGAAAAGAAAATGTTTTATGGGTCTATGTGTGTATATCGGTTATTGTAGTTTTACTTCTCTATTAGTTGTCAGAAAAGAGGTGGTCAATTGATTGACAGAGGAAAGGAATGCAGTAACTGCTTTTCTGATGGATGTACTTTTACCCTCAGGTTTCATGATATTAATGTATATTTTTGAAACTTATTTGGATATTCGGCAACACGCTGCTCTGAAACTGCCAACTCTTCCCAAAACTTTGGAAGGAGTTATAAGCCAAGAGAAATTTGAAAAATCCCGGGCTTACAGTCTCGATAAAAGGTTTGTTTGAAAGTCAGATTTGTTAAAGGTTCTCCTGAATTTGAACTTGTATTTACTTTGGTGTTTAATTTTATAACAAGTGCCTCTTGACTTTCAGCCACTTTCATTTTGTTCATGAGTTTGTAACTATAGTAATGGATTCTGCTATACTGTTTTTTGGAGTACTGCCATGGTTTTGGAAGGTGAGTAATTAAAGTTTATAAGTGAATTAATTTATTCAAGTTTTTTCTTTACTTCCGTTGAAAATTTCATATTGCCCTCTATTGCCATGCAGAAATCTGGAGAGTTTGTGGTGTTGGTTGGCCTCAATGCTGAAAATGAAATTCTCCACACACTTGCATTTCTAGCTGGGGTCATGATTTGGTCACAGGTGTGCTCATAAATCATAATTTAGTTTCCATGTTCTAGAAATAGAAAATTTATTTAGCTTTAAATCTGCTTTGCTTTTTGAAAACCACAATTCATATAGTTTGATCCCCATGTTTTACATAGAGCAGCATACTTTGTTTCCATACAGTACAAAACTACATGCTGTCGTCGAACTCATTGATTTTGACGTTACCAAATTGGATTTGGAAACATTTTCTGTGATGAGGGTTTTGGGGGCCTAAAAAACACAGAAGCAAAATTTGAAACTTGCCTGTTGCATTTAAACTGGAGATCAAACTCAGTATGCATTACCCTTTTCAATTATAATTCATAAATCAAAGAAATTCTGCTAGCTTGAAATGGAAAGAAAGAAATGAGAATTGAGAGTTTCAATGACAAGGATAGACTTTGCTAGGAAGTGTTAGAAATAGCTTGATTTCAATGTTCACTTTGGAGTTCTTTATCTCCTTAATTTTGTAATTATTCCCCTCATGTATTATATATGGTTTTGCATTTTTTTCCACTAATGTCTCAATTGCTTGGTTTTGAAGTTCTAAATATTTTCATTTACAGAGCGAACTTGTGAAATTTATGATTTAAAGTTGGTTTACGTTGATCGTTTGTTAAACTGGTTTGCAGGTTACAGATCTACCATTTTCTCTCTACTCAACTTTTGTGATCGAATCCCGCCATGGTTTCAATAAAGTATGTATATTTTCCCGAAAATGATAAATCTCACTAATAATGGGAGATGTCCAATTTTATATTGCATCGAGCAATTATTTCCCTGTGGGATTCCACTATAACCACTTGGAAGTTTCCAATGTTGTCCAGTCTACTTCCTTATTATTTTCCTAATGCCGTATTTAATATCTCTTCTACAGCAAACAGTATGGTTATTCTTCAGGGATATGATTAAAGGGATTTTGTTGTCCATCTTACTTGGCCCACCAATTGTGTCTGCAATCATTATAATAGTACAGGTAAACTTATGTAAGTTAGTAGTTTTAGTTTACATGGGTTGCATAATCATAAAGAAGCGTATCATCGTAAAACTTATATTTCCTGGATTTCTTTTCTCCCTGCACTTTATCTACCACTTTGTTTCTGCATTAGTATTCTTCGTATCTTTTCTTTATTAATATGCAAGAACTAATAATATCTTTTGATTGTATGCAGAAAGGAGGTCCTTACCTTGCCATCTATCTTTGGGCGTTTATGTTCACATTATCTCTTGTGATGATGACCCTTTACCCCATTCTTATAGCCCCTCTTTTCAATAAATTTACTCCTGTGAGTACCCAAATTGTGTAATTCGATCAAAGCTTTTAATGACTAGATAGTGTTTTTTTGTTTGGTCATCCCACTTTAATGCTCTGTGAAAATAGCTTCCTCCAGGCGATCTCAGGGAGAAGATTGAGAAACTTGCTTCCTCCCTCAAGTTCCCACTGAAGAAGTTGTTTGTTGTTGATGGATCCACGAGGTCAAGTCATAGCAATGTAAAACTCTTTTCGCCCACTTTAGATTCTTGATTTTTTATCACATATTTACTTGTGTTTTACTATCTTATTTATATCATTTTCTTCTTTTTTCCTGCATTATCACTTAGCAATTGAGAGTATTATTCAGAAAGTGATTTGGAACTTTTATGTATGTGTCTAGTGCTATTAGTTTTGGCCCTTTTGGACGATTACATTTTATATACCAACTTGGTTTCTATTGATAATTTCTTTAATGGTTCTTTTTTCACGATGATCTCATCAAATTAATGTGGTCTATGCAGGCTTACATGTATGGTTTCTTCAAGAACAAGAGAATTGTCCTCTACGATACTTTGATTCAGCAGGTAAGTTGAAATGCAAATGATGTGGAAATCCTTTCATCATATTAAAGCGTTTACTTGCTGAACTTACTGGACAGAACCTTGTACAGTATATTTTAGTACTTCATTACTTGTTTAGATTTTTTTTCATATGTCTTGCTCATAATAACTTTATTTTTTCTTTCTATTAGTGCAAAAATGACGAGGAAATTGTTGCTGTCATAGCACATGAGTTGGGGCATTGGAAGCTTAATCATACGATGTACTCATTCATTGCTTTACAGGTATACAGTTCTAGTCATGATCGAATTTCATAGCTAGTAGCACGTTGCATCCTATATTTTTCTTTCTCGAACACACTGTAAAACATCAGCTACTCTCAAAATCGGCTACTAGATTTTGGCTTTATACCCATGCATCTTATTAATATTCTTACCATCCTGGTTTTCAGATGCAATTGGATATGTTTTCTGGTTGTGGATATGAGATTATAATTTTCTTTTCCCGTTTATATACAAAATGTGCATGCTTTGTGTTAATTTCCAGTTCCTGCTTCATTTCATTTTTAATCTGAAGTTTACAGTTAAAATATTTCTTGAGGGATTTTTTTTCGAACACTGAAAATAATTGAGGGACATTCTAAACTATAGCACCTCAAGCTGCTCTCTCCTTTTTATGCTTGTTCCGGAGAATAAGTAAAAGGTGCTGATTATATCATGCACATGTTACCATTTGTTAATGGTTAAGTAATTGCAGTTTGCCAATCCCATTTCACTAATGGTATCTTGAAATTTCTTATTAAAGAAAAAGTGTTTAACATTTTGTCTTTTAATGTTTTTTTTTGGGGGTGGGGTGGGGGGGATGTTAATCTAAGGTAATTACATGTTAGGTCTTATTTTACTTGATTGGAGCTTCTTTTCGTGGCTTTCCCCCCCTCCCTTTTTGTAAGCCTGTATTCTTCCATTTCTTATCATGAAAGTCAGATATTTCATAAAGAAAAAATCTTAGGCATTTTCTGGCATCATTCAGATTTACTAAGAACAAGATGAGGCTATGCCTTTCAAGTTTGAGAAGTCTAATTTTTTAACTGTTTGTGAACAGATTCTTACACTTTTGCAATTTGGGGGATATACTTTGGTGAGGAATTCCAGTGATTTGTTTCGAAGTTTTGGGTTTGATACTCAGCCAGTGCTTATTGGACTCATCATATTTCAGGTAGTGAATAAAATATAGAATGTTGAATTATAAATCTAAAGTTGACATGCTACGTTGACCCTACTTATTGATCAGTTGTGGTTTTCTACTATATTCACGTGTAACTATTATATAAATTCTTTCTTCGATTAAATTTTGGCTTTATACCAACGATCTTATTAATCTTTCTTACCATCCTGATTTTCAAATGCAATTGGTTACGTTCTCTGGTTTTGAATATGCTATTTTTTATTTTCTTTTCCCATACGTTAATATGCAAAATGTGTGCATGTGTCAATTTCCAGTCCCATATCAACTGCTTCATTTCATTTTCTATCTGAAGTTTACAGTTAAATATTTCATTCTTGAGGAATTTTTATGACCCTCTGCAAATTAATCAGTTCACTCCAAAACACCTTAAAATGCTGTATAAAACCTAAAATGTCATAAATAGGAAAAATGAAATGAAATTTATCTTGAACAGAATTTCAATATGTACACTTACGTTGCCTTTGGCTGTGCAGCACACTGTAATACCTCTACAGCACCTAGTAAGCTTTGGTCTCAACCTTGTGAGCCGATCTTTTGAGTTCCAGGTATTTCTGAAACTCACGCAACTACCTTTTTTTCTGATATCCTCCGTCTTTAATAGGGTTTTGATCTTCAAATACCTTTTCTTCTTTGACGAAATGCAGGCTGATGCCTTTGCACAGAAACTTGGTTATTCCGCAGCTCTTCGTGGTGGTCTTGTCAAACTACAGGTTATTATTTATCTATAGGTTCCATCCTATGGTGTGAACTTCCTACGCTGACTTTTGGTTAACATCACTATCTCTCCTTCCTCCTGCGTCAATCCTGCTATTTCAGCAGATGTTCCATAAGTTATTTCTTGCAGATAGAGATAACTAGGGAAATTGATTTGCCAACGTTAGGCTGCTTCACTTTTATCTGCTTTGGTTTGAGCAATTGAATTTGATTTTTGGCACATTTGCACTTAGCTATAGGCGCCCACAGAAACATGTTGAACCGAATAGAAGACCAAACCCTCTAAAACCCTGGCTCTCAAACCCCTCTAAAATTCTTTTGTTTTCCTCTCCAAAGCCCCCAAACTATTCACACGCCTGCCCCAAAAACCTTCCTCCCGAAAAGGAGAATGCAAGTACTCCTCAGTCATATCTCTGTGGCATTTACGTCTGGCCAAGCTAACATCAAGCTCCTTCATAAAGCGACTCCAAACTGAATAAGTGAAGCACTTCATCTTGCCACAAAAACCTTCCTTTCTCTCGAAAAGGAGAATGGAGCCAGAACTTCTCAACCATATCCCTGTAGCCTCTAAGTCTACATCTGGCCAAACTAACATCAAGCTCCTTCACAAACCGTCTCCAAACTGAATAAGCACCTTTGTTGATGAAAGCCGTTTTGGCACATTTGGCACATTTGCATATTTAATTATATACTATACAAGAACCTTGGTGATACAATCGTATTGCATTTTAGACTAATAAAAGTTGTATTTCAGGAGGAAAATTTGTCGGCAATGAATACAGATCCCTGGTATTCCGCATATCACTATTCTCATCCTCCACTTGTTGAAAGATTGGCTGCACTTGACCGAGCAGATAAGAAGGAAGAATGATATTGAAACTCGATTGTTATATCATATCTAGCAGGTGAATTGACGTTCTACTACACTACCTGATTGACTTTGTTTGGTGAGGGGTGGGGAGAAAGAGATACTAGAGAATCCCCCAAAGGAAGGGGGACGCATGTTTGTTCTAGTTTTACACGAAGGAGAAAGAAAAAAAAAAAGGAGTTTCTCTCTTTCTTTGCTTGTTATTGACCTACTTTGAAGGAAATGAGAGCGGAACTAATTATTAAGATCATGTTATCACTTTGTATGAACTCGATTAGACTCTTCTTTGCATAACAATCACGAGGTAGAATTATGTTGTATTTTTTTGTTTTTTTAAAACTGTAATTCTGCTGACAATACTGAGAGATTCAATGCAATTTTGTTAATTATTGTTGGTTGCATTCTCTGTCTGCAGTTCGAGTCGTCTAGGCTCGTTTAGTTCAACCAACGGTCAAATTTGGCCGTGGGGCGTAATAGTTTATAAGGCCAAAACCCTTCCGAGGTTAGAATGATGTGAACAAGAAGAATGGAAATGCATTAATTTATAATTTTTGCAATGCTTTAGAGTACAAACTAATCTATCTTGTAAATGCAGGTTGATACTTTTGCTAAAGCTCGTTTATGCAGGTCAATGTTCGAACATTGACATGGCTAATTATTCCAACTTTTATTGTCAAAATACGTTGAGTTTTGTTTTTGTTTTTAAAAATTTATTTTTTAACATGAGTAAGTGATATAAAGCTTCTTTACCAGGGTGAGTTTAGCTTAATTAACATAAAGTATGTATTAAACATTGAGAGGTTTGTGGTTCGAATTTCTCCACTCTACTTCTGTTGTACTACAAAAAAAAAACCTCGAGGAACCTTTGTTTATTGTAAGCAATCATGACAGCTTGCTAAATTGACATGGACGTGGAGGTTCAATAACTTTTTATCGGTTTTTTTGAATTTTTTTCACAACGTAAGAACCTTAATCTCTATGAGGTATATTAAGTTTAATTCTTGATTTTGATAGATTTGCCAGGGAAGAAACTAAATTATTGTAAATTTAAAAATATAGGGATTAAATTATTATATTTTAAATTTGAAGGTTTAAATTGTACAATTTTACGAAAGTTCAAGGTACAAAAGTTCCTTTGATCTTTCTATAGGAATATGACCCGAGTTTCTTTAGAATCACAGTGAGTTCCACACATCCCCATATTTCTTTAAAGTTCATTTGAGCCCTTTTTTAGGAATATGGCATGAGTTTCTTTAGTACCCAAGGATGTGGTACTATTCTTATCTTGAAAAAGTAGAGGCACTTTGCATCTTCAGACTAACCATCTTTCAACTAACCTTGTCTTTTGTTCCTTGTTTTTGTGTTAAAATAGAATTAAAGCAGTTGTAAATTGTTATTATTTGTCCCTTTTTTATCTGCTTAATAGTAATTTTGTAGACCTGAAATATAAAAATTAGGAATACCCAAGGAAAAAAAAAAAACTAATATTTAGACAAGGTGATCAAAAACTTAACTTTTTCACCTTTTCCATAAAATATATAGATACTTCAGAATATTTAAGCTTTAAATATTATTAGGTGGGTAGAAATTAGGGTTAAAGTTACATGAACTAAGAGCTTATAGGCATTAGTTGATGGCTTCCACGTGGACAATCCATATAGTTAACCTTTATGCATGTGCATATATATACATACATATATACATATATATATATATATATATATATATAAGGTTAACTTGCTTTTGTGATAGTGCTAATTTTATATGGTCAGATGTGAACAGAAAATCGGATTTCTTAAATAATAATAATAATAATAATTAAAAAAAAATCTTCTCTTGTATGTATACCAATTTAGAATATTTACTACCAATCAACACAAGTAGTTAGAAAAATAAAAGGTCTAAAAGTCAAAATATTTAAGAAAATTGAAAACAATCATAAAGAAATAATTGTGAGAAACTAAGCAAAAATGTTCCAAAGTAAAAAACTAAAAGAATTTGTTTGATAATCATTTAATTTTTTATGTTTGAAATTAAGTTTAAAAGTACAACAACCAATTTTTTTTAACGTGATTTTATTTTTGAAATTTGGCTTAAGATTCAAATGTGTTTTCAATGTGAAACATGCATAATTTTTAAAAACAAAAACAAAAACTAAAATGGTTATTAAACTGAATTTAAACAATCAAATATTTAAGGTTTTGTTTGATAACCATTCAGTTTTTAAAAATTGTGCTTATTTTTTTACAAATTTTTTAAAATAATATTTATCTTTCCTAAAAATTCTTTTTCATTTTTTAAAACTTCAAAGGTAGACGACAAGACAAAGAAACTAATAGATAAGAATAGTATTTGTAGGTTTAAATTTTAGAAACAAATTCCTTTTGTTAATATAGATTGAATCCAATATACCCTATTGAAATAATAGCCCAATAATAAAATGTTGATATAATATTAAAATATAGGATACACACAATTGGCTGTCATAAAAACAAAAACAAAACAGCAAATGCCAATCAAATTCCAGCCTATTGAGGGACTGTGTCCACTTTGAGAAAATTTCCTTTTTCACCATTATTTTATTATTTTATGAAGTTTAGCCATTCTTTGTCTTAATTAACTCAATTAGATTCTCATTAAGATTCCACTAATCACTTTCACATTCCCAACACATCCATTTCCTTTTGATAAAGGATCATGTGTACTTTAAAAAGAAATATTCACCCTTTAGATTCTCACTACCTTGCTTAATCTTTGGACTAAGGTATCACTCTTTAGTTATTTTTATCTTAATATTAAAATTTGAATTTCAAATTGATTGTTAAATTCCTTTAAAGGTTTATTATGTAAATTTCTTGTCTATTATCTCTAATATAGAATATTATGACTAGGTGGGTGAGACGCCTATTATTATTTTAAAAATTGATGGTTCAATCTCTCACTCTTATAATCGTTGATTGAATAATGTTAACTTTATATATTTTATTCGTATATTAAACTACTAATTGTTGGTTCTGTTTGGTAACCATTTGACTTTTTGTTTTTGAAAATTAAGCTTATAGACACTACTTCCACCTCCATTTTTTTTTCTTTGTTATCTACTTTTTGTCGATAGTTTAAAAAGTTAGCAAAATTTTGAAAACTAAATAAATAGCTTTTAAAAACTTTTTTTTTTTAATAATTTGGTTAAGAATTTAATCATTGTACTTAAAAAGATGCAAATCATTGTAAGAAATGGAGAGAAAATAAATTTTCAAAAACCAAAAACAAAAAATCAAATGGTTATCAAATGGAGCTTTACAATTCTATTTGCAATATTGTCTTAGAACTAAAAAATTTATGGAAAATTTTCACATATAGAAAAAATGTCAAACTATTTACAGAAAATAGCAAAAAAAAAAAAACAATGATAGACATTGATAGACTTCTATCATTTCCATCACTAAGACTCTGATAGACTTCTATGAAGGTCTATCACAACTATCTAAAAATTTTGCTATTTTGTGTAAATAGTTTCACTTATTTTTCTATTTTTAAAAAATTTCCAAAATTTATATTCAAACTCGAGAGGTATATGAAATAATATAGTGAAAAAGAAATGGAAAGTTGAAACTTTCCCATGTGTTATCTCTTGTCTTTCCTCATTTTTGAGTTGACAACATTTTTCTTTTTGAACCTTGATACATGAGAATTTAAGAATCATGAAATTAAATAAAGGTTTAAAATAAAAACATGGTAAAAAAAAATCAATGTTTATAGTTGGTATCTAATAGAACAATCATCTATAAAGTTATATCAAGACTAATTAACTTATTTATAATATATTACAGATTACATAATATATAGCAAAAAGTTAACTTTTAAACTCGAGTAATGATTTAAACTTTGTATCTTAACTAAATCCAAATTCTTTTGTGCCTATTAAAGGATTAAATTCTTGTCTACCAAACAAATAATCAAAATGATATATATATATAAGAGTTCAATAATTACAAAGTAATCGATCAAACTATTATCTATTAAGATATACTCGAGTTGACAAATATAAAATGTATTTTTTAACAATTATGTACAAAATAATATGATCAAATCTATTATTAACTATGAAAAAGAATCTATTAGCCATATCTATTTGCATGATTAAATTAAAATGATTTATAAGCCTTAGTTAATTAAATTATTTGAACAAGAATATTCTTACAAAGCCATTTTCAATAATTGAAGGTGTTGGGCATTGCTTTCTTAAAACTTATCATTATAATATCTTTAAGACATTACACAAAATCATCAAAATTTCATCCTACACTCACAAAGTCAAATTTCTAATCAATTAGCAAAGCCTTGAGTTAATGAGTGGTTACTTTTTGGTCATTTGGTTAATTAATAGCTAACCATATCCTTAATTAGTGGGGTCACTATTGCTATTAATTTTTCTAAAAAAAAGTGAAGCACTTTAATATTTAAGGGAACATTACTTTTTTAGTCTCTAAGTTTTTAACAATATGTACGTTTGGTCCCTAAATTTTAAAAATATACATTTTTGGTCCCTAAATTTATAAGAATAGGTCCATTTGGTCCTTATATTTTCAATATGCACTTTTTTAGTCCCTAAATTTTTTAAAATATGTTTAAGAGGTCCTTCAAATAATTTTTATTATTATTTTAAATAATTATTTAACATTTTAAATTAGAAGAATAATTTTTAAAAATCATCTCCCCTCTAAACCTATTTTTTAATTTTAAATATCATATAATTATTTTTAAAAAATCAAAGAAAAAAAAATACTTGAAGGACTTTTAAATTTATTTTTAGAAACTCAGGGACTGAAAATGTGTATTTTGAAAATTTAGGGACCAAATGGACTTATTCTTATAAACTCGATGACTAAAAAGTTACATTTTTAAAACTCAGGGACCAAACGCACATATTATTCAAAATTTAAGGACTAAAAAGATAATTTTTCCTATTTTTAATTTCTACCATATATAGAATGAGAAGCTCGACCTTTTAATTTCTTGATTTATAACATGTCAGTTGAGTTATGTTATTGTTTACTGTTTTTTTAATTTTTTTTTTTTATCTAATACTTAAAATTGGCATAATATTATTCGGTCTTAAATTTTTTATTTTTCTTATTCAAATATTTCTCCAATTTAGGATAATTATTTATGGTAACAAGTTAGAATATTAATCGGTTGCCATTTGGTGGTCTTTTCACTAACAAATTGTGGAAAATTCTAAACTTGGACATATCATCATGCATTCTTAAAATAAAGAAACAATCACTAATTATTTAACATAATTATAGTCTCAATTTTGGATATAACAAACATAAGGTTCTCTAATTTGAGTTAAAATATAAGCATCTCAATAATATAAAATTAAACATTAAAAAACTTTATAGAACAAGTCCATCTTTATAAATTATAGGATAATATGTCACATGGCTTATGGTTTAATCAGACTGTTTATTTTTTTTTTTTTTAAAACAAAATATTTAAAGGTACGCTTAATAATTTTATTCTCTAGACTAACTTATAAATTGATATTACTCGTTCAATTTTATAAACACAAAAGTTAAAGTTATGTTCGATAACATTTAGTTTTTTTTTTTTTTTAATTATTTTGCTTACTTAGAATTTTTTTTAATCATGGTTTTAATCTTTCTAACTAAATACTTCAATTCTTAGCTAAATTTTAAAAATAAAAATAATTTTTTATTTAACGGGGCTTACATTTTTAGAAATTTCATGTCTATATTTAATAAACTTCTAAACTTATAAAAAATGTCAAAAGTCTTAAACTTTCAATTTCGTGTCAAATTCTCTTAATATTTTATTTTATATTAAGCATATCAAATTTTTCTAATTTTCCTACCTCGGTTTATGTACGAGAGATAATTACCTCTACAAAATTTCAAATACGTGATAGATTTATTAAACACAAAACTAAAAAATTAGACACCGAGTGATAACAACTTCATTTTTTGTTTTTAGTTTTTGAAAATTAAGTTTATGAACTCTACTTTCATTTTTAAATTTCTATGTTATCTACTTTATATCAATATTCTAAAAAATGATACTAAATTTTTAAAACTAAAAAAATGTAGTTTTTAAAAATTTATTTTTGTTCTTAGATTTTAAGAATGAATTCAAATATTTTTTTTTTTAAAAAAAAAGTAAAAACCGTGACAAAAGAATTAGCATAAAACAAACCTAAATTTCAAAAATAAAAAACTAAAACCAAAATTGTTATCAAAACATAGAAAACACTTTTTAAAGTTCAAATTGTAATAAATAAAATAGTTACTTAACTACTACATTTTATTTTTTAATTTTTTTGAATTATTTAATACTAAAATTCAAAAAAAAAATTATTGTTCTTGGGTTGGACAGCTAAGCAAAGCGGAGGATGTAAAGTAAGTGGGGCCCAGCATCATCAATTGTTAAATATTATAAATTACAAAATCCCTTTTATTTATTTATTTATTTTAAAATAAAATCCCTTTTTGTTCATAAAGCTTTTAAGGCTTCCATTTTTTTATTCTCACTTCTTCACTCTTCTTTCAATTCCATTTTTCCCTCTTTGCAGATTCGCCGGAATCCTCCATTGCTGGGGTTTTCCGATGAGGTCAGTGCCCTTCAAACCTCTGATTTGCTTTCTCTAGTTCATCTTTTTTCCCTCTCTGAATCGATCAAAGAAGAAGCAATGTCAGTTTATGATGCTGCATTCGTGAACACGGAGCTCTCTAAACCCACCTCGATTTTCGGCCTTCGTCTCTGGGTTGTTATCGGAATCTTTGTCGGAGCTCTAATAGTTCTCGCACTGTTTCTTCTTTCACTCTGCCTCACTTCTCGCAAGCGGAACCGCCATAAGAACCAAATCCGTTTTCCCAAGTCCACAACCCACCATTCTCCTCCTGCCGTTTCCAAAGAGATCCAGGAGATCGTTCACCATGCCGTGCCGGATCATCATCACCATGTTCAGCCGGAAATTCATGTCGAGATCGGGAAATTGGAGCATCGGGTTGTTTTCTCAGATAGACCTTCTAGTGGTGAGAGTAGAGGCACTGTGAGTGAAACTGCTTCTTTTGGATCTGGTACTGTTGGGCCTGAGGTTTCACACCTGGGTTGGGGCAGATGGTATACTCTGAGAGAGCTCGAGGCGGCCACTAATGGCTTGTGTGAAGAGAATGTGATTGGAGAAGGTGGATATGGGATCGTGTATTTAGGCATTTTAGGAGATGGTACCAGAATTGCTATCAAGAATCTCTTGAATAACAGGTGATCATGTCGGCTAATTCTCTAATGTTTTATCCTTGATTTTGTACTTTGACTTACTTTGCTTCTGTAACTTGAGGGTTCTGTTTGGATTCGAGAAAACTGAATCAATTTTGTGTTAGAACTTAGGATGCGCTATAGAGAATCTGATTCTGTTGTTTCTTTTCTATTGGGGGGAGGGAATGTTTCAAACTGCTAGAATCTTATTTGTTTCTGATTTGGGATGTTCTTCTTGGTTTGAAGATTATATAGATGCTGAAGTTTAATCTATTTGTTTACTAGGGGTCAAGCGGAGAGGGAATTTAAAGTGGAAGTGGAAGCAATTGGACGCGTAAGACACAAGAATCTTGTCAGGTTGCTGGGATATTGCGTTGAGGGTGCATATAGGTACTGTTGATTTTCTCTAAATTCAAGGGAATTTTTGGTGCCCTAAGCGTTTATTATGACCTTTTGCTTTTTTTTTTTTTTTTTTTTCTTTATTCTTTTCAGAATGCTTGTTTATGAGTACGTTAACAATGGCAATTTAGACCAATGGCTTAATGGCGATGTAGGGGATGTGAGCCCTTTGACGTGGGAGATTCGTGTTAACATCATACTTGGAACAGCGAAGGGGTGTGTAATTGGGTTATTGCAGATTAGCTATTGATTCTTGTTGAAGCATGCAAGTCCACTGATGTAGTTCTCTATCTCTCTCTGTTTATTATTTTTTTTCCCCTATGGTGTAGATTAGCCTATCTTCATGAGGGTCTTGAACCAAAGGTTGTCCATCGTGATGTAAAATCAAGCAACATACTGCTTGATCGTCAGTGGAATGCTAAAGTATCTGATTTTGGGCTGGCCAAGCTTCTATGTTCTGAAAGAAGCTATGTGACAACTCGTGTAATGGGCACATTTGGGTTAGTTCCTAACTTATACTTGATTTTAACTTTCTACGGCTCGTAAGATGGAAAGTCATGTGGTGATTTCTATAGCTATGTTGCACCTGAGTATGCCTGCACTGGAATGTTGAATGAAAAGAGTGATGTTTATAGCTTTGGAATTCTGATTATGGAGATAATTTCCGGGCGGAGCCCTGTTGATTATAGTAGACCTCAAGGAGAGGTTAGTTTTTCTTTGCCTCTAATGCTCGATTATGATTAATTTATGCATTAATGTCACTTCCGTGCTTTTCTATTCTGCTGCTTATTCAGTTGAAATTAAAATCACCATTGCAGGTGAATTTGGTGGATTGGTTGAAAGCAATGGTAGGAGACAGAAAATCTGAGGAAGTGGTTGACCCCAAGTTGCCAGAGAAGCCTCCTTCCAAAGCTCTCAAACGTGTTTTGCTAGTTGCTCTTCGTTGTGTCGATCCTGATGCTACGAAGAGGCCAAAAATGGGACACGTCATCCACATGCTTGAGGCAGACAATTTGCTGTCTCATGATGTATGAAGTTGCATCTATAAGCTTTGTTTGAAGTTTTTGGTTTGCTCTTTTCTTTTTTTGACAATTCTTCAAACTCAATCCATCTTAAACTAATTTATAGGAACACCGGGTTGGTAAGGATTCTTCTCATTCAATTCAAGGCCATCAACATGAGAACCGGTCCATTCCAAAACGAGTTAACAATCAGAAAGACGAACAGGCATCTTCTAATGTAAGTGAAGGTGACAGTGATGGAAACATTCACCATCCAAGTAGGTGGAGATAATAACGTACCAGCATGATTACATTACATGACTAACACTACAAGTTTCTCCGAGATTGGGAGCCGATTCAACAATTATAGTGTTTACTTTATAGAATTTTTTTTCTGCTCTTCAGATGCCATCCCATCTCCAGATAGGTGTTTGCTTTTCTAATCTTCAAATAAATTAGTTTCATTCCTACAGAAGCTATAAGGACCACAACACTTCCTCTCTTGTTAGCTGTGCAGCGTCTGCTCAACTTCCTTAAAATGCTAGCTGCTTTCTGTCTTGATATTGACTTAACAAAATCATTGTCTATAATTACCTTTTAGGGTAGGACACCTAGTTTCTATTTGGTAAAGATAGGTCTTGTGTCATTGTAATCTAGAATTATGCCCTTTTATTGCGGAGAACGCCTGTCCTGTCAATTGTTTGGTCAAGCCCCTAACCAGCTTTGTTGATGGAATTGGTTGAAACTGCCCATGAGATTGTGAAGCCTAGAATTGTATGCTTCTGAAGTGTGGTCCCTGTGACCAGCAAGTTTGGTGGAGACATCTCCAACTGCAACCTCTCCTTCATGTGCTCTCTTGCTCTGTTCTGACTGGACCAGTAAGGCTAAGATGTGGACTAGAACTGAGGCATTCGCCTTCGAAACCACGACGGGATTTTGTCTGATCTTCACGTTAGGCTGCCTGAAGTTTCATCCTAAGCTGGCTGTGGATGCTTCTGAAAGGATCAGATCAATCCTTTGGTTTATGTTCAACCATACATTGTCTTTTCAAGCACTCTCTGTCAAACTGAAAGTCTTTGGGAGCTCCTTCAAAACCCCCTTATCCAAAGCTTGCTTTTAGAGTAAGTTTCAAAGGGCTTTTATAACTTTATGGAGTTGGGCCATTTCTTTAACATAATTTTGGAAATTTTCATATTTGTATTTATTTATTTATTTTTACAATGTTGTCAGTCACATTTATAAAGAACGTTTGAATGACTTTATGGCTGCTAACTCTGTATCCATCCATTTGCAGAGTGGGGCCTAAGTGTTATGTTCATCAAAGTTGAGCAAATTTGCTTGTAGTTCCTAATAAAGGAGCTTTACCATTTATTGCCATTTATTGAGGATATCTAGTACATAATTATTAATGTATTTGAAAGTGTCTATATTGCATTGATGTGTTCAGGGTGAAGTTGAAACAAGCACAAAGAACTTGGAAGGTAAACTATGGTCTGTTGAAAAGCTTTGTTTGGTTATAAAATGTTGTTTTGTATTGTGCTACTGATAGATTGCTGCTTTATTCTCCTGATACTATGATTGTTTGTGTTGATGCGTCTTGTAAGGTTGGTTTTGATGTCACAGGTTCTGGGGCTGTTGTGGGGGACCTTAATAATGTTGTTAAGGCTGCTGTCTATGGCTTTCATGTGGGATGCTTATCTCCACTTTGTGCTGAATAGAGATGTTCACAGTGGAGACGGAAAAGGTTTCTCCGTCCTGTCCTCTATTTCATTCTCCATTTTCATAAAATTTTCCGTTTAATTTTGTGGGGATGGTTCTCCATAGAGAATTTTCTCCATTTTTTTTAACTTATTCATTGTTTAACTAATATTTAAATTTATTCTCAACCAAATAAAATTTTCAGAGATTTCTATATTATATAGATCATTTCAATACATTTTTTATTAAAAGAAAATACTATAAATTTTTTTAATAAAATAATAATTTTTTATGTGTAAAAATATAATTAAAATATTTAATCTCATAGTTTCTAAAAGTTAAAATTTAAATATTATAACAACAACTTTCAACTTAAATATTAGGGTTGTTTTCAAATATAAAAAAATGAGTCAAACTATTTACAAATATAAAATTTTTTTACAATCTATCAGTGATAGACGCGGTAGAATTCTATCGCTTTCTATCTCTCAAGCGATAGAATTTATAAATAGTTTGATATTTTTTCTGTTTATAGTAATTTTTCTAAATATTACCATGTTGATAGTTTTAAAGGGAAGAAAGTTTTAAATACTTAAATATTTATATCTTAGAAATATAATGAAAGTATAAAAAAGTTGCAATCGCGCCTAGGTGCACAAAATAAGGCGCACATTAGGCGTGTGCGTTATATGAAACCCGACGGCGTAAAATAAGCCTTGAGGCTTTTCCATTGTTTAAAAAAATAATAAAAATTAGTGGTTTTCTCTTGAATTCCTTTTGAAGGGCTAAAGCTTGTAAAATTTTTTGGGTTCTTAGTAGATTTGTATTCTCTTGAATCCCTTTTATTGAATAAGAAATTTTGGCCAATCACAAACGACATCAAAAGCCAAATTTATTAAATTTATGGTCAATTAAAAACTATTGTGATTCTAAATAAAAATTTGGAGACAAAATAAATAAATTAAAGATGTCACTTGTCTCCTTTTTAGCCATGTGATCACAATGATAGGCTTATCGATTCTACAATAATTAAGTTTGGACCATGACTGATATATTTGGCTAGAGGTGGACCATGATTGATATATTTGGCTAGAGGCCCAATTGGGTCTGAAATTATAAATTTAATTGTCTCGAGTAATTAAAGTCGCTCAGGTCTCCAACCCAATTCAACCCCATGGTGAAATTTTGGGCCAAATAAATTATTGGGTACATGCTTAACTTTAACTCAAGCCCAAACTCATAAAAGGCGAATGAAAACTCTATAAATAGAGGTCTTACACCTTCATTATGAGGAGATTGGAAGAATTAAAGCTCTAACCTTTTAAAATTGAAGTTCCAAAGCTAAGAACACAACTCTCCCAAAGCTTTGAAGATGAGAAAAGCTTTTACTCTTTGATCCAAAATAGAAGTCTGAGACCCATTAATAAAATATGAAAATATGCTATAATTTGATTTTTTTTTCTTTTGGCAGTTTCAACAATTGAAGGTGCGAGAGAGCAAACCATCAACTTTTGAGATGGTACTTGGTGCCTTGTCTACTAGATTAATGAAAATACTTGAGATTCAATTAAATTCATCGATCCTTTTTAAATACCCATTATTTTTTCTAACTCATTATTATTCTTATTACAACTCATAAAAATAACAAAAATATCTCTCCCCAAGTAAGAAGTTGGATTGACTAATCACAAATTATCACCTCCTTATTTAAACTTAGGATAAAAGTATATGATTAAATTCTAATTAATTACAAATTTAAACATATTCTCAAATTAAATTAAAAAAACATGTGACAAATCAAATAATCTCATAGTCTAGAGCGTCCGACATAAAAATCTTGAACAGAAGCTAGATTTTTTTTAATAAATATTAGGGTAATTAAAATGCATTATAATATTTTAAATTTGAAATTATAATATTTAATAGTTAAAAGAAAGGACACATTTTCCAATTGGCTTAAACTTCTTGCTCCTTTTATTGTCATTGTCTTGTCCTCTAATTATTTAATAATGTGACGTAAAATCCACACCGTCCAAACTTGTAAGATGTTTAACGGTCAAAATTGTATTAATACCACCAGCCAAAGCCACTTAGAATCCGCCACGTTTACTGCCAGAAGTCCTGTAATCTGTCTGTGAGTAACTTCGCAGTCATTTTAGCGCATTCCCGAACGAAACAAATTAACAAAGGAAATTAAAATTCAACATGACGGTCACGGAAAAAAAAAAAAGGCTCGTTGTTACGTCAACATCCAATCAGTTCCCTCCACGTTACTACCTTTCGCATAATTTGCGTACCTCTCCTGTTAGGTTATCACCGGCTTTATCATCAATTCTGAAATACAGCTCCTCTCATTTCCACCACGCGAGAATTCAACGTTTTCTGGCTGCGATACTTTCTTAGAAATTTCCTTTGCTTTCTTGTTTCTGAATCTGGTAGGAACCGCTCCAATTATTTATTTTTGTTCTTTCATCGACATGATTTTATTGTATTGCTTTTGAATTATTCTGTTTGCTGTAGATTTGGGTTCCGATGTAACTATCTAGGGTTTCTGTTATTTTGTTTTTGCTTTTAATAAATATTTGGGGTTGATTTCTGGAGGAATTTTTCATTCGTTCTGCTCTAAACGTATTGCTTGTTCGTTGATCTACGAATTGGTAAGCTTTATTTCTTTCTCTTTTTGTTGTTTTTGTTTATGTTTTTTAGCTTACTTTACTTGTAATTTCTTGTGTTCGCCCTAATTTTGCTATTCCAAGTCGATTACTTTGGGGGGGGGGGGGGGGGGGGGGGGTGCAAAATTTTATTTATGGAAGTGTTTTGTGTTTTGAAAAGTTTTTTAGGTTTTGTTTGAAGGAAAAGCTAGTGTCTTTGGCTGCTTCACAGTATTGAAGATTAGATTGGCGTTTGACCTCCCCCCTCAATTTTCTGCGTGGAAAATGATTTGTTTTTCTGTTTTTTTTTTTTTTGGTATTTAGGTGTAGCATTTGATGAAACTTGTGTTTTTATATTCTGGAATAGGAAATCCCGTTCTTGCGTATTGAACTTTTTTCTAGCAAAAATTCGAATGGGTTTTTTGGAATAAAATTCAATTTTGGACTATCCTGTCATTTTTCTGGTGTCTTCATTCCAAAATTGATGGTTGTAACATTACATGGGGAGAACTAGGTATTGGGGTTGTTGTTTGCAAGGAGAATTCCTTGTTATGCAGGCCTCTTGGCTGTTTACTGATGTTAGTAGTTGGTGTATCCAGTTCCTTCATCAATGTTTCACTTCTGCTCTAGATTGGCTAAATTGATCGTGCTATGTTTGGAAATTCCATGAAAAGATTGGTGCACCTGCAGTGCTCCCAGATTTTTACTGCATCATGCACCAATTGTATCTGAAATTTTATTTCATGATTGATTTTCCATGTGATGGTGGCATGATGGATGGTTATCATGAACTTGTTTCTAAATGGCAGCTCATTCTTGGATTTTATCCATCTTGCAGTTGGTGTTATATAATGAGCAGACCACAAGAGCCGCACCGGCCCTTCTTTCCTTTTGGGAATCCTTTCCGCGCAATATCACCAAAGGGTTCAAAATTGTCTTCTAGACTTGTTTTTCTTTTAGCTACTTTTGAGGATTCTTTGGCAGAGAGGCTGAAAAAGCTTACTCCAAAATCGGAGAATCACATACTCAGCTTCTCATGGATGGAATTAGCAATGAAGCTGCTGTGTGAAACCCACAATGATGTAAAAACCCTTATAGAAGAGCTTGGGTTCCCTGTGTCTGACTGGGATGAGAAATGGCTAGATGAGTACCTGAACATCAGTGTGAAATTACTTGATATATGCAATGATTTTAGCTCTGAGCTCTCCCAGTTGAATCAAGGTCATCTGGTACTTCGGTGTGCCTTGCACAATCTGGAATCTACATCTTCCAGCCAGTTTGTTCAGGCCCGTTCTTCGCTAGATGCATGGAATCAACATATTAGTTCCAGAACCTCCAGAGTTGAGAGCTGTTCTCCTATTTTGGACCGTCTTGAGGAATCACTTGATCTTCCAAAAGTTAAGAACTCATCCAAAGGCAAGGTTTTGATGCATGTGTTTTATGGAGCGAAGGTGGTGACTTTGTTTATTTGCAGTGTTTTTGCTTCTGCCTTCTCAGGTTCTTCCAAAAGGTTGTTACCCACCAATGTTCCAGATACATTCAGATGGGCGCACGTGTTTACTGAATTACAGAAAAATGTAAATATGGAAATTAAAAAAATTTATTCTAGTGGAAGGTTTACTGCGTTGAGAGATGTTGATGCAGTTGATGAGAGTGTAAAAAAACTGCATTCCATAATTCAAGGAAATATGGATGGCTGCATGAAAGTGGAAGAATTCCAGAATTTGATTGTAGATTTGAGGAGGGAAGCAGAGAAGCTTACACAAGGTGTTGATCATCTTACAAAACAAGTTGATGAGTTTTTTCACATTGTTTTATCTGGACGGGATGAATTGCTTTCAAATCTTAGAGCAAGTGAAACAGTATTTGATCAGGGTATGGGAGGGCTGTCTCCAAGGAAACTTTGAAGGAGTCTGAGCTTGTTCCTTTATACAAAAGGGTTCAACTGGCTATTTTCCTAGGTTTGATTGGCGATTGTACACTATCTTGTCTTGCTTGTCATAGTATAGCCTGTGTAGTAATGCCTTATGTTATCTTAATGTTATTGTGGTTTGAGCGTGTAATGTTGTACTTTGCAATGAGAATGAAATGGAAAAGTATATCATGTTCAAGTAAAAGGACTGCACTACTTCATCTTTCTTCACCGGTCACACTATAATTAAACTTCATTAGTAATTCCTTCTACTCAGTTTCTACCTTGTTAATATCATATGCTGAAATGAATAAACCATGTATATTGTTGTGTTGTGTTAGTCTTCTGTATCGAATTATTTTAGATATGTGGATACTGTGCTCGACGGAGTTGGAATAGGAACTTAATCAATCATCTTGTAGTCCTTCAGAATTCAAGATTAGTTACCCTCTGTAAAAGCTTACATTCTGGACAATGTACTGGCTATGCTTACAGTCATTGGATTATGATCTCATGTCTCTTAATCTTTGTTTACTGATGTAGTGACAGAAGGAAAAGATCAGAAGCATGAGTTTTCATGCAGTGGTGCAGAATTCTAGAACGCCAATCTTGTCAGTGAACACTTGCGAGTTAGCTGTACAAATTGGCACTAGGTTTGTGAACTACACTTAATGGTTGGATCCTCTTCATATCGTAAACGTTTCTTTTTTTTTTCTTTTCAATATCCTGGTTTTTTTTTTTTGGAATATAACTTCCTTGTTGGCTGAAAGAACCGGTTCAATGTGATACATTTCAAGTTTTTGTCTGAGACCAACGCTAATTGATTTTAAGAGGAATTATGATGATGGCATTCATTGGGTGTGTACATTCTATATTGGGTGTGAAAGGCAAATACACGTCGTACCAAACACTTTTATAGAGGGTTTAATACTAACAGTAACAACATACCGACTGGATATAGCGTTTGCTGGTACACAGCAAGTAAGCTTCATGCATGACTGAATTGGTAAGAGCATTTTTTCAACTCAACTGCATCAATTGGTATATCATCCTCTGGAAATTTGCATGTTGTAATCTTCTCTTCTCCCTGATCTGGTAACAGACTGCACGGTGGAGGAGTAACCTGGCTCGTTATTCCCTCAACATCGGTGCAAGTCCATGGCTGTTTCTTGGCCTTTGGTGCCATGCCGATTGTCACATTGGAAATGCAGATATCTGTAAATGTGTCACCCGAAATTCCCTCCAATCTAGCTGCCATTGTTGCATTTTCAACGACCATATCCCTGTAGTTGATTCCTTGAATTACAGGCAATGCGTTGGGGTCATAATTCTTATCGGCATGTGACCCGTAATCGCCTGTCATCCAAAATGCCCATTTCATAGTATGCATTGTCATTCTCCTAACGTATATGTCTTTTACATATCCTCCCCTTCCTATGCCAGTTTTAATCCTGACCCCGGATTCAGAGTTGATAGCTACGATGTCTTCAGCTCGGACATCTTGGATCCCACCTGACATCTCACTCCCCAGTGCAATGACAGCACTTGTTGGGGAAATGCACGTGAGCCGTCTGATGACCAGTTGCTTCGTCGGCCATCCGAATCTTATGCCGTACTCATCCCATCCACTCTTAACAGCTACACAATCATCTCCAGATACGATATAACAATCCTCAATTCTAACGTTTGTGCAAGAATCTGAAGATGGAAGCCAGTCATTGGTTTAAAAAAAATGTTTAAAACTACTGCTCGAAGAAGCTGGAGATGCATTGGGAACAAACCTGGGTTGATACCATCTGTATTCGGGGATCGAACTGGAGCGATAATGGTGATGCCTTGAATAAGAACATTGCTGTATAACATTTGCAAGTGAATCAAATCAGGGAATGTTGAATCTCATACATATTTTTTCCTTATGGAATAACTAATTGGTTACCTGCTGTATACAGGATGAACATTCCAAGCTGGAGAATTCAGCAGGGTCAGATTCGATATCTGTATATCGCTGGAATACATGATCTCAATTAAGTATGGTCGGGTATACTTAAGCTTTCCCTGATGAAACAGTTGCCACCAGCGATCCCCCTGACCGTCAATGGTGCCATTGTTACCTGATGTCAATCGGTTCCACTCAAATTTTCAGATACCAGTCAGGAAAAATTAGAGACAGACAGACTTTAGCAATGGGACACCTACCTGTAATGACAACATCAGTGAGGTTTTTTCCAAAGATTAAACTGATGTACCTTCCTCCTGATGTGTCCCTTCCATGACCGTAGGATGGCAACGGTTCGACCACCGGCCATTCATTTGGATCCTATCAAAGTAGTTGAAAAATCGGTCCAAGTCTTAGATGAAATATTTCAAGACTATTATCCAACTAATCAAATTTAGATGATCTATTTTGATGTCGTACGATTGACGAGTTAGTTGATTTAAGGTTTTTGAGATACGGTCTCTATGCAAAATGAATGCCAAATGTATCTTTTGTTATGTGGGGATGGACCTTGACCTTAGAGTTAGTTCAACATCCTCATTACCTATTTTTTTAACAACATTAGCTGACCTAACCACAGCCCAAAGGTTTTGAAAATGGAAGGGCATGATTTAAGGACCTAATTTATATGGAATCCAATGAATTTCAGGTCCAACAAAATTAAATGTGAGAAAAATTTGAAGAAACTACCCCCACTTTGATTTATTAAAGTCAAGACACCAATGTCCTTGCCTTGACTTTGTAAAACAAAACATTCAAAAGAAAACTACCTTAATTATGACAAGTGATCTCTAAATCCATTATCCCAACCTTTCCTTGGAGGATTTTTTTTTTTATTTAAAAAAGAAATGTTCCTAAATATAGAAAAATAAATCAAATTATTTAGAAATATAGAAAATTTTCGATATATCGATAGATAGACTTCTATCGCGGTCTATCGTGATAGATAGTAGATTTTTTTTTTATATTTGTAAATAATCTAATACTTTTTCTATTTATAATAATTTTTCTTAAGTAAATGATAACATCAAAATACTTTTTCTATTCATAATAATTTTTCTTAAGTAAATAATAACATCAAAATTACTCCATCGGCTATAATAATAATAACTCTCGTCTAAAAAATCTTTTCTATTCAATTATCTTTGCTTCTTGAGTCGTTAAAATATAAGTAGATGCACTTAACTATTATCTCTTATATTTGTCTATAAATAGTTGTGAAATATTGTAAGCCCATAGTATAAAAGCTAAGAATTTATGTTATCCTATAGGTTTAGGATATTCCACAATAAGATTCTTATGTATAGTGACAAGCATTCTATTTTTAGTAGCAAAAGGTATAATTAATCGATAGTTAAATGTAGTTTTATTTTAAGCATCAACACCTATAATTGTCTTCACATGAAAAGGAATGATTCTTAAAAGAAAAAGCACATTTGGGCATTTCTGTCACTCCCATTATAATAATAATTATTATTGGGAATTCTTTCTTTATGTAAACCTTACTCTAAAATGTTTTCTTATATATCTTTGATTTTATTTATTTATTTATTTAAAATAAAAAGATTTGGATAGGAAACAAACCGTGATGATATCAATTCACGTGATGGTGCAAAAAGAAATGGAATCTAGTAAATAGTAACACCTCACTCGTGAACTAATATATATATATATATATACAACATTAATTTTATTTATTTTCCATGTAATGAAAATGTTAGTTCATCCATTTTTTTCAAGTCATATAGTTTAAATTATAATAAAATTACTATTAAACTGTCAAAATGTACCTAAATCAATTGATATATTATATGTTAACCACCACAAAAATTATCATTCGAATCTCTATACTTTTATTGTACTAAATAAAAGTTACCACTAGACTTTGTACGTCTTATTCTTTTAAAAGCTACAACATCATCTATGGTACTTTGTTTAAGAAAAAAAGTATCTAAAATAGAAAGGTAGATTTGTCACTTACACATCTAATCAGTCCCAATTTTCAAATGAAATTCTACCAAAATTAATTTTATAAATTTGTGAAAGTTCAAGGTAATAGTATGTTTAAAAATAAATGGTGGGGTGATTATCTAAAATGGATAGGTAAATTTTCACAATGTTTTAGATTACTAGCCCACCAAATTCAATTTTTGCCTAAAATAATTTTGAAATATTTGTGAAGAGTAGTAAAAATTTAGGGAAATTTTTAAAAATAGAAAAATAAGAAAAATTATTTGCACAAAATAGCACATTTTTTAGATAGTTGTGATAGACACTGATAGAAATTATAGAAGTCTATCCCTAATAGATGTTGATAGAAATGATAGAAATTCAATACTGATGCTAATAGAAATCTATATATGTCTATCAATATTTTTTTAAATTGTTTTCTGTTAATAGTTTCGAAAATTTTCCAAAAAATTAGAGGTATTTTATTATTATTATTGTTTTATATAATTTAACTTATATGAATAAAAATGCTTAGATAGAGAGAGAGTGGAAAAAGTGAAACCTGAGAAGCAAGAAGGACAGCATCCTGATGTAAAAACAGAGTGAAATGACTGGTGAGGTTGAAGCTGCCGGTAACCCACCTTCCCGCCGGCACATACAGCTGCGCGCCGCCGTCTTCAGCATATTGGCTCAGCCGCTCCACCGCCGCCTGAAACGCTTTCGTATTGGACGTTTCTCCATCGCCAACGCCGCCGAACTCTGTTATTGAGGCAGTGTGGGCTCTGCAACTTATGGCTCCGTATTCAATCGCAGTGCCCTCCAAAATCTTCGCCTTTTTCCCTTTCTTTACCTTTATCCTTCCCTTTTTTCCTTCAACTTCCCCCATCAACGCCGCCGCCATAATAACCCCCAAAATCACCATTTTCATTACCTGTGAAAACAGAGCAACAAACATTTTTATGAATGCATTACAAAAAAAAAAAAAGGTTAAAAGGGTTTGTTTAAATGGTAGAGAGGGGAAATGGGTTGGAGGATTTGAAGCTAAAAGCCTTTAAAAATGGGAGCTTTTGGAAGAAATGGAAATGAAAGAAGCCATTGGAGAAGTATAAAGAAAAGGAATTTTTTTTTTTTTTTGGTGTGTTCTTACTTGAGGTTTAATGGGATTTTTGTAAAGTTTCTCCATTTGATTTGAGAAAGAAACTGAGCTTTGGAAAGTTGTGTTTGTGAATGTGAGTGTGTGTGAGTGGGTAGTTTTATAGATGGATTTTGGTTGTTTGGATGGCTTCATGTTCTACCCACCATTGCAAATAAGGAAGTTAGTTTTATTTTTTAATTTTATTTTTTTTTTATAGTTTTTTAGGTATTTTTCTCCCTATAAAGTTGATAAACTTAGCTTTGGATAAAAAATCCATCAAAATAATGATTATTGTTCATGAACCGAACCAAAGTAGTAGTTGTATGAGAGTGAACTAACACACCATAGTTCAATAATGTATTATCTTTTATATCTTTAATTTAAAAGTTATATACCTTAGTTGAGAATAATTTTATAGATAGATACATGCTCATTAAAATATAAACTAATATATATATATATATATATATATATATATATTTGGTCACTAATGTCCTTTTCAAAGAGTAATAATTGAGTGCATTCAGGTAGCACTCATCTTAATACATCCCACTCTCATCACTCACATAAAAAAGTCATTAAAATATTTTAAAAAATAAACAAGAAAA
Source organism: Lagenaria siceraria (assembly GCA_002890555.2). Classification (NCBI taxonomy): domain Eukaryota; kingdom Viridiplantae; phylum Streptophyta; class Magnoliopsida; order Cucurbitales; family Cucurbitaceae; genus Lagenaria; species Lagenaria siceraria. The sequence goes on along the minus strand of CM016483.1, from coordinate 26,979,819 downwards.
ATTTGTCACGTATCAAATTATGATGAAACAATTTAATGAGATGCACAAGATGTGTTTACCGGGATGCACCCAAGTATGTTCCTTTTCAAATCTCAACCATGAAAATCTATGGTTAAAATGTCCTCAAAGAAATTTGTTGTAACTAAAACACCAATATGTCAATTCCAATATAGTTTAATTGATTAAGACATGTATCTCTATTAAGAATATTAATCTTTTTAAAAAAATCTTATATTAGCATACTATAGGAATATACAAAATGAGTATCAAATCTTCAATAAAGTACACTTTACAAAGTGCATCTATTATATTTAAATAAAATAGGATTTAGTACACTACTCGATTTCAATTAAATAGATACAATTATTTTTCACAACATATTGTGTAGTAACTTACAAGTTAAAATAGTGTTATTAAATCTCAGCCACAAATAAAATAAATAATTTAAATAGAAAAAAAGAGTTGGCATTTTAAGGTGGGAAGCATGAGGGTGTGGAATGAGAATGAGAAGGAGAAGTGGAAAATGTGAATTTACGTCTATGCCCCTAACATTATAGGGTGAGTGGGTCCCACATTTTTGTCCTTTTTTGGAACTTTATTATTGAAATTTGTGTGTTTTGTATAATCTCGTGAATGCTTTCTCTTTCATCTCTACTGCGCCACTCCCGACCCACCCACTTCTCACGCTCACTCACGGGTTTATAAATTATAAAAATACAAACTATGATTATAAATAATGGAACCCACCCCAAAATTATTGTTAAATTACAAATTTAATCCCTAAATTTTAAAGATTATCATATTTGCTCAATTTCGTATTTAATGGTGCTTAAACTTTAAAAATAATATCTAATACGTACGTTAATTTTCATTTTGGTGTTTAGTATATTCGATTTTTAAAATAAAATTTTGATTGATATATTAGATATAAAACTTAATCCTAAATTTTCAATTTTATGTCTAATAGGTGTTTAAAGTTTAAAAAATATTGAATATATCAAATTTTTATTAGAACCGAAATACAAAATTTAAAGACCTGTATTAGCTCTTTTTAAAATTTAAGGACTAGATAGATCAAACTTGAAAGTTTAAGGACTAAATTTGTAATTTAATAAATATATTGAAATGTGGAACATACCTCAACATTATTAGTTAAATTACAAATTTAATCCCTTAACTTTACAAAATTATCTACTAGGCATCTAAAAGTTCAATTTTATGTCTAGTAGGTATGTAAACTTTAAAAACAATATGTCTAATATATTTGTAAAGTTTCATTCTTGTATTTAATAGATTCTTGATATATTTAAATTTTTTTTTTCGAGTAAGCAAAAGAAACGAGAAAAAACTAAGAAAAAATACAGTCAACAGCTAACAAGGAATCTACCCACGGGGGATTGTCTTCAAGCCAAATCAATGATAAATGATGTCTTCAGGCATGGTTGTGAGCTCGTGGGCCACAACATTACCATGGCGCTTGAGAAAGTAGAAACCTTCAATAATACATAGGCGTTGTAGATCACACGGGGATCTACGAACAATTGGATCTCATTTGAATATCGAGAGGATGTCGTTAGAAGGCTCCATAGAATCAGCAAATTAATGATACCTAATATGTTTTTTATTGATATATTAGATATAGAACTTGACCTTATATTTTTTAATTTTGTGTCTAATCTTTCTTTGAATTTTAAAAAATATTGGATAGGTCAAGTATCTATTAAAGACAAAATTGAAATTCAAGAATTTGTTAGAAATAAATTTGAAAATTTAAAGATCTATATTAGACATTTTAAAGTTTAAGGATAAAATAGACCAAACTTGAAAATGTAAAGACTCAAACTTATAATTTAATCATATATTATTTAACGAAAACGTCGTGATCTAGTTTTCTAAATATTCGATCAACATAAAAATGTAAAAACAATAAAATCAACATATTATATCTTTATTTCCAACTAAGCTCTCAAGTTCATAAACGACCAATCTAAACATAATTTACATATACTCTCAATAAACAAAAATAAGGTTTTAATCTCTCTTCTTCATTAAACTCAATATATGTATATATATATATATATATTTAAAAAAATAAAAATAAAAATAAAAATCTTACAAAATAAAAACTTCTCAAAGTTTCAAATTATTTTTGAAATATAGCTACAACGAATAGTATAGAATCACCCGCTCATATTCTCTCTAGCTTTGTTCCAAAATAAGGCATGTGACTTTGCAAGGATTTACATGGATTGGATAGGGCTGCCTCCTTTACAACTGACAAATCGGTTTAATGGGCCGCCCAAATAATTGCAGATTCAGGCCCATTCATTCGGTCTGGAACAAATCGGCCCAAGATTCCTATGCTCAACGACTTTTTTTTTTTTTTAATTGTAATGAGTAGCAATGTTAGATATAATAACTAGTGTAGAATAAATTTTTTAAAAAATTACAAATATACCAAAGTCTATTAGTGATGGACCACATAAACCATAAAATTGATAGACTTTGCTATATTTTGCAATTTTTTTAAAAATGTTGCTACATATGCTAATACTTTAAATATAATTGCTATATTTGCAAATGTATTTTTTTTTTCAAGAAAAATATATTTGTAGTCCCTAAATTCTGGATCTAGTTACACATTTAGAAGTTTTGAGTTTAATTTTAATTTAGTTCCTAGATTTCAAAATGTTACAATATTATTTTGAGGCTTGAGTTTTATTTCAATTTGGTCTATAGGTACAACTTTACACTATTAATCTCAGTTTTTACTTAATATTTGTTCTTAATCTTTAGTGTTAATGTCTTTATAATTAATTTAAAACAATTATAATTAAGTAAGTTTCAATATTTCTCATCAACAATAAAATTGATTTTAAAATTTAAGTTCAAATTTTATATCCAAATACTTCGAAACTCTGTCAAAAAGTAGATGTTCTATGTGTACTTGTACAATAAAGAGTAGAGAAAAATCAAAATATGGATCGGAGAAAATCCGAAGATAGACATTGAAAGAAGCTAAAGGTATTATTGACATGTACTACCTCTTTCAAAAATTCAATTTTGTATGAAAATTATTAAAATTTACCAAATTGTAAATAAGGTCGAGAATCGAATCATCCACTCTTAGAATTTGGATTTGAAGTATTTTTATCTCTATTCAACTATCATTTGGATATTAATCATATTATATGATATGAGGATCTCATTCAAAAATCTTTCCCATTTTTTAGGAACTTCACAAAATCCCCAATATATTGTTGATGAAGCTTTCTGTCCCCAAAAATGGCGGCAGCTTCTTTTGCATTCCTTCTTATCTTATCCCCTTCTTCTGAAACCAAAGCTTCTCTTAATGCTTTAGCTATGGCTTCTTCACTAAATGAACCATCCTCTTCCTTTCTTTCAACTTCAATTCCAACGCCTTTCTCCACCAAAACCCTCGCACACAACGGCTGATCGATTATAAACGGCAACAGAACAAGACAATGACCAAATTGCAGAGCTTCAATGGCGGATCCCCAACCTCCATGAAACAAACACCCTCCGATCGCCGGATGCCCTAAAATCTCCATCTGCGGCGCCCACCCCATACTCACAATCCCTCTCTCCGCCGTTCGATCTCGGAATCCGGCCGGCAGAGCGTCGGAATCATCCTCCGCCGCCCATATCGGCTTCCTTAGAGACCATAAAAATGGCAGCTCCGACAGCTCTACCCCGCGCGCTATCTTGTAAACTTGATCTCTTGTTAATCTAAACTCACTGCCAAACCCTACGAACACCACAGATTGGGGATTTTGCTTATTGAGCCACTCGAAATTCGATTTCCATGGCGAATCAACAGGGAACTCTGTTTTTTGGGGCTTTTCTGGAGGGAGAAGCCCTAATGGAATCACTCTCTTCCCACAAACTTGACTGTAAAAATTCAAGTAATGGCGGTCCGATTCGTAACAAGCACGAAGCAAAATGGCTTTACTAGCGGAAATAATTGTCGTTACACGATCAAAAACACTCGTCCCTGATACATTTTTCACCGGAAATTCAGAGATCATAGTAGCAGCTTCAAATCTTCGAAACGAAACCATCGATTGAAATTCGTCGAATTCCAAAGGCGTGGTGAGTTTATGAATATCAGGAATTCCATCTTTGAAAACACTCTCCATGAAAGCGAGAAATCCAGTGGAGAGAACGTTGAAGAAGAGAATAGGGATTTGGAAGTCTCGAGAAACATTACAGATCCAAGTGGCGTTGAAATCGACGATGAACCAGTCCGGCGGATTCGGAAGATCGGCTAGGAGTTTCCTGAAGGACGGCTCGGCGAGGTCTAGGGCCATTTCGAGGAAGGGGACTTTGTCGAGAGGGAGATCCATGGTGGCCTCTGCGCCGTCCGGCAAGAAAGCGCCGTCATGGTGGAGGTTGGGAAGAGGGATGGGGATTAGGGTTATGAAAGAAGACAGCGACGGCGGAATTCGAGGGAGTCTCTGTAAATTCTTGAGGGTGGAGAGGAAGAAGACATGGACGCCGGATTTGGCTAAAGCAATGGAGAGTTGAAAATGAGGCATAATGTGGCCGAAGGCCGAGAACGGAAATTGAAGAACATGAACTTCTTTTCCCATTCTTGAGTTTTTACTTTCTTTTCTTTTTCTTTTTGTTTTTATTTAAGTATTTTTTAGAAAGCTTCTTGTTTTATAGTTAGTCATGCAGCTACTATGGAGCGGAAGTGCTTCATTAACGAAGAAGCCGCCCAAAAGCATCGAAAAAACTTAGGTGCAAAAAGAGGAAATTTAGATAAATATTTCTAAAAAATTAAATGAGTAAATAAATATTTTATTATTTTTAAATAAGTAAATATGTGTATTATTTATATTATATTTATATTAGTGATATGTTGATACTTTGTGAATTTTTTTAATGATATAATGGAAATATCGATTCGCCCTAAAAATGTAGAAATATATGAAAATTTAATAGTATGGGTGCAACTAGTTTCTTGTGTAAAAATTATTTAAAAAAATATTTTTTTTTGTATGGCAAAAAAAGAGTAATATAAAACTTAGGTGCAAACAATGTTTAAAATATCGATGTCGATGAAAATATCGAGGTCTTAATTGTACAGAAATTTCGATGGAAATATAGATTTCGATGGATATTTCTGGAAAAATTATAAAAACAAAAAATTTAAAAAATAAATTTAAATTAGTAAATAAACATTTTATTATTTTTAAATAAGTAAACATGTCTATTATTTATTATATTTATATTAGTGGCATTTGATATATATATATATATATTTTTTTTTTGTGTTTCGTAGATTCTTCTACGATATAATGGAAATATCGATTCACCCCTCGTATCAATATCGAACTCATGGAAACGTGAAAATATCGATGAAAATATCGACATGTCAATAGAAATTTAATACTATGGATGCAGGTGCAACTTAATATTGCTAAAAAAAACATTAATGGGTAACATTGTCAAAGTTTGAAACTTTATCTTTATCTTCTTCTTTTTTTACATTTATTGATTAATTTCATATTACAACAAGAAAATGTCAAAGTAACATTTAAGAATTATGTGAAATTCACGAAATCAATGAATAAATCATTTATTACTCTAAACTCAAATTTTATAACTCCAACATATTAACTCTAAACTTATTAATTTTGGGCCAAATGCACCTTAAGTGTAGAGGATAAGAGCGGAAAAGAAAGCTAGAACTCGAACAAGAGTGAGAAAATAAAAATAATAATTCAAAAAAGACTTGGCGACGTCAATAAAAGGTTAGAAAGCTTTTTCATTTTTCAAGTTAGTATAGTTCAAATATACTTCTTTTTTAAAATTTTGAAGGTTCAAATCTCTATATCTTACCTGAACTAAAAAAAATTAAAATTTATTTCAGAATGTCTTTAATATTTTTAAGCTTATTGAATGCATATTATCAATCACAAAGTACTTAAAAAGTCTTCTTTTTTATTTTGTTTATTTTATTTTAATCTTAATTTTAATTTTTTGTTGTTTTAGTACCATTAGTAAAGTATGAAAACTTAAATCTCCAAACTTTAAAATAACGAACACATATCAATTACCCTTCGCTATAATTTTGAAATTTATTTGGTAATAAAATAAATAAAAAGTAATTATTCTCAACATAATTATATTGGAAACGTTAGAGGGTGAAAAAGTAGTTTAGGTGTGAGAATCAGTTGCAAATTGCAATTTAATGTTGATAAATAATTTAGTGGTAGTAGGTTATGCTATGGCGGGTAATTGATATCAAAATAAATGCATTATTAATGGGAGGCAAAATTTTAAAAAAATTGAAATAAATGCATTTTTTTCTTCATTTGAGCATGTTTTATTCTATTATTTGATATGAAATATGAAATATATATGAGTCCAATTTATGATCTTAAAAAAATCATTTTTATCAATTTAAAAAAGATTTATAATTTTTAGCGATGTGTCAAATTAGTTAGTTAAACCCTAAATTTTAAGGGTCTGTTTGGGTCCCCAACTCGAAGCTCGTGGAATGGGATCTAAATATAATGGTGGTATTTACAACTATTTATAACCTACAAAATAATACTATTTGAAATCTTTCTTTGCTACTTTGCTATTCTATCCAAAGATAAACCATTAAAATTTATAGAGATTTTTACGTGAAAAATTCACTCTAAACCTTATATTTCATAAATGTTTTAAAATTTTGTTTTGCCTAAAATGTTGGCCAAAATTAATCTTTTCATTTTATGTTTTGATAATTTGTAATATTATTTTTGTTTTCTTATTTTATCGATTTTTGACTTTTTAAAGTCGCATTTATTAAATTTAATTTATATTCAATTAAGGTAAGTTAGGGGGAAGGATATTTTTTCCAAAAGTTACAAATTTGTCCAATCAATTATATTTTTTTTTTTTTCAGATTCCAAATTTTGACTTAAAATTCAGAATTTTCAATTTTAGGTGGATTGCATTTAATAAATAATTATAGCTACAAATCTTCGTTTTATATACGTTTTGTTTCTTATGTGTATATACAAGGTTTATTTCAAGTATATACGATGTTATTTCAAATATATATCGAGGTTTATTCCAAATATATTTTGAACAAATATACATTTAAGATTATATAATATATACTCTATATTTTAATTGTAGTCTCGTTTCTATTAAAATATATACACACATGTATATATTTGAAATCAAGATATATATTCCACATATTTCGTCATATATATATATATATATATATATATAAAAGATAGATGAAATCTTCAGAATATTTGAAATAAAACCACAAATATTTGAAATTGAAAATAAAATGTAGAAATGAACCTCGTATATATATGTACTATAACCCACGTGACTTTCACGTACGAGTTATTGATGATTGTCAGATTGAACCCTAGGACAACGAGTGAAACTGTTTGACTGATAATGCAAGTGAGGAGAGAGAGAAGGAGGGATGAAGGCAATGAAGGTGGTGGTGGTGATAGTGAAGGTAGCAATGAACAACATTGACTTTCTCTGTCGCCCATTGAGAATGAAGTGAGGGAAGGAACTTGTGACAATCTCCTCTCCAAAACAAAACCGTAGTTGCTAATTATAATGTTAAATTTTAAATTAAAAGAGAAGAAATTCAATGGTATGGGTGGTCGCAAGGGGAGAGGGAGGCAAAGGATGTAGCAGCACAAACATGCTAAGAAAATGCATTAAATGAAGGTGATTGGTGAATGAGAGGGGAGGAGAGCATCTGGCAAATGCAAATGTAAAGCTAGAGAGATAGAGAAAGTTGATTCAAATGAAATGTGTAATTTTTCGTTTAAAAAAAAAAATTGCAAATGAGGAAAAACTTTCATTTGTGTTTGGATTTTGAAAATAAAACAGTTTTAGAAAAAACTATATAAGGCATGTGAATTTCATATTTTTATTTCTTTTTTTTTAAATGTCTGAAATTCATAGAGAGTAATATAAGGAATTTGTATCAAATTTTCGTGTAATATTTCATCTGATTAGACTATTCATATAAAAATAAATATAGAGTTTATATTTTTGTAGTCATACCTATTTGATTAGATTATATGTGTAAAAAACTATAATTCCAAGACTATAATAACTAACTCACACCTCCAACACCACTGAATCTTTATTACTAGTTATCACCTTTCTATTTGGGCCATTAGCAAAGGCTGTCTCCATGGGCTTCAATAACATGGACTTCGGTCCACTGTGAATCTTCATTTTAAAAAAAAAAAGCCTAAAAGCTTCTCAAAGGCTCTGAAAGCTACTGATTTGAATCCCCATTTTTGAGGAATTGAACAAATTCCTTAATATATCGTTGATGAAGCTTTCTGTCCCCAAAAATGGCGGCAGTTTCTTTAGCTCGCTTCCTAATCTTCTCCCCTTCTTCTGAAATCATAGCTTCTCTCAAAGCTTTGGCTATGGCTTCTCCACTGAAGGACCCATCATCTTCCTTTCTTTCAATTTCAATTGCAACGCCCTTATCCACCAAAAGCCTCGCATTCAGCGGCTGATCCACGATGAACGGCAATAGAACAAGACGATGCCCAAATTGCAGAGCTTCAATGGCGGATCCCCACCCTCCGATCGCCGGATGCCCCAAAATCTCCATCTGCGGCGCCCACCCCATACTCACTATCCCTCTCTCCGCCGTTCGATCCCGGAACCCGGCCGGAAGCGCGTCGGAATCCTCTGCCCAGTCCGGCTTTCTCAGAGCCCACAAAAATGGAAGCTCTGAAAGCTCAATTCCACGCGCGATCTCGTGAATTTGATCCTTCGTGAGCTTGCACTCGCTTCCGAATCCGACAAACACAACCGATTCGGGGTTTTGTTGATCGAGCCACTCGAAGGTCGATTTCCATGGCGAATCGACCTCGAACTCTGTTTTTTGGGTCTTTTCTGGAGGAAGAAGCCCTATAGGAATTACTTTCTTCCCGCAATAATCCGAGTACAGTTTCAAATAATCAGCATCAAATTCGTTACAACTACGAACTGCAATTGCTCGACTAGCGGAAACAATCTTCATTACCCTGTCGCAATCGCTCATTCCGGAATCGTTCATCTCAAAAAATCCAGCACGAATTTTGGCCGCTTCATGCCGCCGGTACGCCACCGTGGAGCCGTCGATAGGCGGCGGTGACATCAGGCTTTCGATCTCTGATGAAGGTAAACCACTCCCAAGAACATGGGCCAATAAAGCGAGAAATCCAGACGAGATTACGCAAAAGAAAACGATCGGAATTTCAAACTCTCGAGAAATATCGAAAATCCAAGTAGCGTTGAAATCGACGATGAACCAATCCGGCGGATGGGGATGATCGGCGACGAACTTTCGAAAGGGCGGGTCGGCGAGATCTAGGGCTAGTTTGAGATAGGGAATTTTGTCGAAGTGAATGTCGACGGTGGCTTCTGCACCTTCCGGCAAGGGTTCGCCGGGGAGTTTGGGGAGTGGAATCGGGACCGGAGTTATGAAGGGGGAGAGAGAGGGAGGAATTGAAGGGAGTCTTTGTAGATTTTTGGGGGTGGAGATGAAGGAGACATGGACGCCGGCTTTGGCTAAGGCTATGGAGAGTTGAAAAAAAGGCACTAAATGGCCGAAGGCCGACCATGGAATTAGAACGACGTGAACAACTTTGTTTTCCACCATTTTTGTGAGCTTCAGGATGAATATGAGAATTGATGAAAGTGCTTCACATATTTATTGTAGCTAATAGTTAGGACATCCCGAGTTGTATCACTCTCATCACTCATATAAAAAAAAAATTATTAAAATATTTTAAAAGAAAAAAAACAAAAAAAATTGTCACATGTCAAATTATATCATGGTTTATCACTAAAATTTATTTATACTTATAAATAGTTTCACTCATTGTTTTTATATTTAAAAAGAATCTATTTATGTAAATATTTTTCATATTTAAAATTATTTTTAAAAAATTAAATTAATAAATAAAGTTATTGTTTTTTTTCCTAAGTGTGTTTTTTTTTTACAAAATGTGGGAAAAGAAAATTGAACTTTTGATCTTTTACATAGTTGATGGCCATTGAGCTAGATCTGTTATCCTTACTAATTATTTTTTTTATGGAAAGTTACTAATATTTTGATGGTAACAAATTTAAAATTATTTATTAATATTTTTATTGAAGTATCTATTGTATAGAGGCTAAAATAATAATTTTAGTGTAATTCGAAATATGATTGAATAATTTAGTGCGATGCAATGAGCTAGCAAGCACATTGTGACCTTGCCGCTGATGCAAACAAGATTTATTTAAATTTTGTTTCCAATACATTTTCGAATGTTTAATTTTAAAAATGATTTATTTATTTATTTGGAAACAATTAAAGTGTTTGAGAAACAGCCTATTGATAAAAGTTTAAATAAAAATTAGTTTTTTTAAAACACTTTTTTTTCTCCAGCTACCAACTTGAATCCCCATTTTTGAGGAATTGTACAAATTCCTCAATATATCGTTGATGAAGCTTGGTGTCCCCAAAAATGGCGGCAGCTTCTTTAGCTCGCTTCCTTATCTTTTCCCCTTCTTCTGAAATCATAGCTTCTCTCAAAGCTTTGGCTATGGCTTCTCCACTGAAAGATCCATCCTCTTCCTTTCTTTCAACTTCAACTGCAACGCGCTTATCCACCAAAAGCCTCGCATTCAGCGGCTGATCCACGATGAACGGCAACAGAACAAGCCGATGCCCAAATTGCAGAGCTTCAATGGCGGATCCCCACCCTCCGTGAAACAGACTCCCTCCGATTGCCGGATGCCCCAAAATCTCCATCTGCGGCGCCCACCCGATACTCACTATCCCTCTCTCCGCCGTTCGATCCCGGAACCCTACCGGAAGCGGGTCGGAATCCTCTGCCCAGTCCGGTTTCCTCAGAGTCCACAAAAATGGCAGCTCCGAAAGCTCCACTCCACGTGCGATCTCGTGAATTTGATCCTTCGTGAGCTTGCACTCGCTTCCGAATCCGACGAACACAACCGATTCGGGGTTTTGTTGATCGAGCCACTCGAAGGTCGATTTCCATGGCGAATCGGCCTCGAACTCTGTTTTTTGGGTCTTTTCTGGAGGAAGAAACCCTATAGGAATTACTTTCTTCCCGCAATAATCCGAGTACAATTTCAAATAATCAACATCAAATTCGTTACAACTACGAACTGCAATTGCTCGACTCGCGGAAATAATCTTCGTTGCCCTATCGCGATCGCTCATTCCGGAATCATTCTTCTCAAAAAATCCAGCACGAATTCCGGCCGCTTCATATCGCCGGTACGCCACCGTGGAGCCGTCGATCGGAGGTGGCGTCATCAGGCTTTCAATCTCCGACAGAGGCAAACCAGTCCCAAGAACATGGGCGAAGAAAGCGAGAAATCCAGGGGAGAGTACGCGAAAGAAAACGATAGGAATTCGAAACTCTCGAGAAATGTCGCAGATCCAAGTAGCGTTGAAATCGACGATGAACCAATCCGGTGGATGGGGATGATCGGCGATGAACTTCCGAAACGGTGGCTCGGCGAGATCTAGGGCTAGTTTGAGAAAGGGAATTTTGTGAAAGGGAATATCGACGGTGGCCTCTGCACCTTCCGGCAAGGGTTCGCCGGGGAGTTTGGGGAGTGGAATCGGAACCGGAGTTAAGAAGGGGGAGAGAGATGGAGGAATTGGAGGAAGTTTTTGTAGATTTTTGGGGGTGGAGATGAAGGAGACATGGACGCCGGCTTTGGCTAAGGCTATGGAGAGTTGAAAATGAGGTATTAAATGGCCAAAGGCCGACCATGGAAATACAACGACGTGAAGATCTTTGTTTTCCGCCATTTTTGTGAGCTTCAAGATGATGACGATGAGAAGGGATGAAATCCCTTTCGGTATTTATTGTTACCTTGTTAGCATCAAGGTTTAAAATTGGAAAATTTTTGGTGTTTAAGTTTTTATTTTGATTTAAATTTAGTTTTAAGTTTTAGTAAATCTTGAACCGTCGTGTTTAACTGGAATTGTTGACCTGAAAGACTTGGTTGACTTTGAATTGGAAAAACCCTGTACTTCTAGAAGCGGAAAATGGCAATAAATTGCTGAAGAGAAAATTAAAAGGAAAATTTTCACATATACTAAAAAGATCAAACTATTTAAAAAAAAAAGTAAGAAAAATATTGATAGACTTCTATCGACATCTATCAGTGTTAGACTTCTACCATTTTTATCACCGATAGACTTCTATTAAGGTCTATCACAACTATCTAAAAATTTTACTATTTTGTGTAAACAGTTTCACTTATTTTTCTATTTTTAAAAATTCTCCAAATTAAAATTAAAGTAAAAAATTTCACCATTAAGTATCCGTTTTCTTCCATTCTTGCTAGAATTGGAAATCATGTATTTTATATATGAATACAATTAAGTCCTTAGATTTTCGAAATAGTGTAAGTAGAGATGTTTTGAATCATTACTATTTGACTCGGACCTGTTCTAAAAAAAGTCTGAGGCATTTCAAATGTTTGTTGACACGAAGAACTATGGAGTTAAATTACAAACTTGATCCTATAATTTGAAAAGAATTCGAATTTAGTCTTTATAGTTAGAAAATTAGAAGTAGTTCAACTATTTATAAGAGTTTATATCAAATCATAATGATGAAATTTTAACTTTTAAAATGATGAGGGTTGAATTATATCTCCATCAAAATGGTAAGGAGTAGAATTGTAATTTAATTTATTAATTTTAAAATTAAAATACTATTTTCATCCATATGCTTTGGTTGCATTCTATTTTAGTCTCTATCATTTCAAATATTCAATAGTCCATGCACTTTCACTCAAAATTAAAGAAAAAAAGTTTGTGTTGTTAACTTATTTGTTATTTTTTTTAGAAAAATAATTTCTATTATCATTTTCTTTATAAATTTTAGAAATATATTTACATAGTAATTTTTTTCTGGCATGAAAATTATTATTATTACTATTTCATCAATTTGGATGAAAATTAATTTATGAAGGATTAATTTTAGAATTTTAAAATTTAAATTTATTGAAGTTGCACAAACTAAATTTTCATGGCTAAAAGACTAAATTTTCAAAACTTAATTATTTGAACACTTTTCTAGAAGAAAAGAAAAATGAGGTACCCAATGTGGAAAATCAGTGCTCAATGGCGTTATTGCTATTGACTTTTATGTTAGTTAGAATGAAAAGAAAACTATATATCTTTTAGAGCTAGTGGTCAAGATTAAATAAAAGTTTATTTCATAGTTTTTGTGTGGAAAGTTCGGAGATTCTTGATGGACAAAATTATTTAAAGTTAGTATAATCTACCATTTTATTATTATTATTATTATTATTATTATTATTAGAAAAAATTTTAAAAATAGAAAAATAATAGACGTTTATAGAAATTTATTAAGTTCTATCTGTGATCATAGAAGTTTATCACAGATAGATGTTGATAAAAGTCTATTAATATTTATCAATTTTTTTTTTACTGTCTTTTGTAAATAATTTGACATTTTTTTTATCCGTAAAAAGTTTTGTTATTATTATTATTATTCTTTTTTTTTTGGTGTTTAAAAAATAAACTAACATAAGAATTGGGAAAAAATCTGTTCCATTATTGGACTATTGTGAATTAAAAAGAAAAGTAAGAAATTTATACCACATTTAGGGTGTGTTTGGAATGCATTTTTAAATTTTAATTAAAAAAATAAGTCATTTTAAAAAAAATTAGAGTATTTTGTAACCACTCAACATAATTTTTTGAAGTGTATTTTAAACCCTTTTTGTCAAAAGAGTTTAAATAAAAATAAGTTTTTTTGAAAAATATTTTTTTCTCTAGTCAATCCAAACGAGCACTTAGATTTATAAGCTGATAGAACATCATCTTTACTCTTCTATCAGTTCCAAACTTGGCTAAACCTGTAGCTATTTTCATTTCCCAAACAATTTTCCTTTCTGAAAATGAGAAAAATATTCACAAAAATGTGAGTGAAAACATGAAGAAACTAAATCCATTGCATCATATAGGGAAATTTTGACAAAAGAAAAAAAAAATACTTGTGAAGCTTTACAAAAATGCCAGCACCTGCGCCGTGCAGCAATTTCAAACATTCCAAATCTAGCAATCTCGGTCTCTCGAACATACTCCAGGCTACCAAAAAGAACACAGGCAAAAGGATTGTACAAAAATAAGGAGATTGCCATTTTTTTAAAGTTTATTTACGTCGATGGATGCGTTGCTTTCTTCTAAACCGAATTCATGGCTTTCCCAATCACATTGAGAAATGCTGCCGAACTGCTTGTATCGAAACGACATGGGAATAGCAGAAAATCGATCCCCATTAGTGTGCATATTTTTCTTCTGAAGTATGGTTAGCATCATCACTTGTTCGTCCAATCTGACACGGTATTACCTAAGGTTGCACCGTTCTCCCTAATGATCTGTACTGACTCAAGGAGAATATCTTGCTCCGTAGCAAACAATTCTTCTTTACCCTACACAATGACAATTTTGATGTAATTGTAAAGTTTGAAGGGACAACGCATCGAGGAGTAACGACACGATCATAAGCCAATAACAGGTAAGATGACCACGAAAGATGTCAGACTTACCATTTTTTTAAGGTTACAACCGAATGTCAATTCTGCATATGAACTTTCAATTTGAGAGAGAAAACAATAAGGAACCTCTTTGCCCAAGAACACCTTAGGGTGAGACATGAGCATATTCTTAATACCATCTGATATCTGAGAAACTTTACTGAAATCATCAACTTGCAAAGGAATTTTCTTTGTGATTGCACGCCACTGTGCTCGGGACTTATTTATAATTACCTACAAAAGTTATCATCAAATTTTAACTGAAACTTTAGAATAACCACAACGTAAAATATTAAACTAAACCACTATTTTAATCCAAGAATTCCATCACAGTCTTCAACATGTTAATTGAAACGGGTTGAAGAATATGGGACCAAATGAGCAATCCCTTGAGAGAATAATCAATCTAAGAGATTCATGCAAAAATATACCTTTCGAGACACTACAAAGCAGATGCAAAGAATCTCTGCATAAATTCAAAATTCAAACATAGAAGATACAAACAGCAAGAAAGTTTTCCAAGTCCAAAGTTAATTCCTCAAATTTTCTCCTCAGGGAGTTGGAGAAGCGATTTTTTTTTTAACAAAAGGTTAGATATTTAAAGTGGATAATCTACTTAAAAAATGCTAAAGTTAGCAAAAGAAAATAATTCCAGACTTTCAGCAAAATGTATTTGAACATAACAATCACAGGCCCTTGCTTCATGAGGAAAAGTTTCTAGAGGTTCACAATTTTACCCAAACTTGAATTTCAAATAGAAAGCCAATACCCTTCAAATCTCCCTGATAGCCAATTACTTAATCAAATTATTAGCTAGACATGCATCCTTAAACTATGGAGACTACTGGTTAAATATGCTGGATTCTTATTAAAAAACTCTAAAGGGAAGCATATAGCCCAGTATGTTGGGTGACCAAGTGAAGGTACGGTAATAATATAGGAATAAAAATAAAGGCCAAGAACAATAAATATTGAAGGATAGAAAGAAAAAAGGGTCCACCTGGCTAGAAAACAGAGAATTTGGAACAATGATTGGAAATTTTTCAGTACTTAATAACGATGTTGTCATGAGTCCCATTTCCACAACTTGACCTTCAATAGCACCAGCCTGCAAATCGAAAATTTCAATTAGTTTGATTACAAGTTATCGAGAAGAGATCAATAGAATAAACTTGTATTGATGACTAAAGTTTCCATTAATTTGTTTGATTGTCATCACATTCCAGAAAATGCAGAGAGAAAAAGATTACACATACCTTAATTGTATCTCCAAGTGAGAAAGGTTGTGAAAACTGCATTGTTAAGCCACTCAAAATATTCCCAAGTACGTCCCTCGCAGCAAAAGCAGTGGCCACTCCTGAAAAGAAGAAGTAAGAGATTTAAAGTATTACCAAGAACATGATTTTTATCTTGAGCATATCTCTATTCATGAATAATATAAAAGTGACTAGATGAGTAACGTTTATTTGTCAAGAGAAAGGTTGGCCTTTACAAAAAAAGAAAAAGAAAAACAAATCAGTTAGTGGACACGTGATGGTGAACTAGGAGTCAGTAGAATGGAAATAAAACTGCAAAGTCATTTGGCACCAAGCTCTCACCTCCAATACCACCAACCGTCAACATGGATTGAACAGCCACACCAGATGCCTCGGCCAAAGCCATCAATCCAATAGCAAATAGGCCAACAGATGAAACTTTGTCAATGGTAAGTAACCTATCCCGGTCAAGCTTTGCAAGAGTCTGGGTGGCCAAGGCTCGAGATAACACATTTGTTTTCCAGCGATAAATAAACCAGACAAGGGAAAGGATTACAGCCCCCCTCCATGCCTGTGAAACAAACTCCGGTGCTACTGCAGTTGGTGCAACCATCATGCCACTGCAAGTCGAAGTTTGAAACAAATAATGTTAGGCAAGATCAAGTACATAGCCTGGAAAGTAGTGTATAACTACAAGAAATATGTTAAAGTTTGAGCCACTAACATTTGGGAAAATGCAAAGAAGGTAACAAGATATCGCAAAGGATCCTCAAGTGCACCCCAAAAACCTTTCTCATATGGAATTTCCTCGCTAGGTATGTGTCCGGATAGTATAGCAACAGGACTTCGCATTGAATACTTATGAAATCTCCTCAAAAGCCTAGGCATTACCACCCAAGCCAAAAGAGTAGCAGTCAAGGTCATACTTACAGGAACAATCACATTTTTTAGATATGGATGTGAATCAAAGAGTTTATCTACATGCGGAGATAATTCATCCGACACTTCTTTAGCCTTCTGCCCGGTATAAGATGTTGCATCTACAGCACTCTGCCAGACATCCTTAACCCTTTCAAGCAAGTCCTTTCCAAGATCAGGGGGGTTACTGATATCCGGTTCAACACCCGCAGAAGCTGCTGGAACACTAGTATCTCCAGTTATATCAACTTTCCTACCAGAAGCCGATGAATAAAATCGAGAATTTGACAGATTGCCAAGAGAAGTAAGAGGGATAGTGTTCCAGTATTTCAACGACGATGCGGGCACAAATGTGTCAGTGCGATGTGTACCATAACTTGGGATATGTAAACGACATACAGAGGCGCTCTTCAAACTGTGAGATTCATCTTTATAGTATCTTCTATTTAGAACAACACTCGGTCTAATAACCCGGTCAACGAATTCGGAAATCTTTGTGCAAGGCTTGAAAGATTGAAATGAGCACGCAGCAATCCTTCTGCCAGCCATTGAAGCAAATCCTGCTAACGTCTAGTAAACTTCGTAAGAACCAGATTAAACAAAAGATTTATAAATTGAGATACAAAATCTGAAAGAACGGGTGCTCGGTTAATGAAAATCCCGTACCATATTCATTGAACATCACAATTCACAGCGAATATACATTATAGAAACACACGCAGCATAAAATATTTGCTTCGATTACATCCACGAATACAAAACCGTAATCTGGAAGCAAATGAATTGAAGAAAAATGAAAACAAATCAAATGATTCAAATCACATCCAAACGATCAAACACTGAGCAGTGCGAAATTCAAACGAATTCTTCTACAACTTAAATTTGCAACTAAAATATATATTTCCAGAAACTTCAAAATCACTGACCTGTTATGGAGGAATCTGAATGAAGTGAAAATGGAGCTCCTAAAAGCTCCTCGGACTAGTTACTACCTTGCGAGGAACGTAATGGCAAATGGATTGTGCCGAGAAAATTGGATGGAAGAACTTGTGAATTGTGAGCAAGGCCGCAGTGGATCAAATTTATTTTGGACCGTCAGATGTGTTCATTGCATTGTCGTGATATGGTCCATCCAGCGGTGGATGAGCCCTAACTCCAGAAGCTAATGGGTCGGCGTGTATCGGGCTCGAGTTGGGCTGGCCCGTACAAGTAAGGGCTCGGCCCAGTGAATCGCCCACCAAAAGTAAGATTTTCTTCGGCTAATTAATAAATAAAATTGTAAACTTACCATTCAATTCCTAAACTTTTAAGGTTGTCTCATACTAATTGTTTAGGGTTCTATAAATCAGGAAATTTATAATTTTTTTCAAATATGACACTGTTGAATCAGACACATAATTGAAAGCTAGGTGATCTATTAGGTATTTTAAAAATTTATAGATAAAATTTAAAAGTTCAAATACATATTGATATTTTTTAAACTTCAAATATTTGTAGACATAAAAGTTAAAATTTTAAGATTAAACTTGTAATTTAGCGTAAATAGAATTAAGCTTTTTTCTAGTAAACGAGAAAGTTGAATAGTATCGATATATATCGTATGTGTTCAATATCAATTTAGTTTATACATAGTTTAAAGCTTTTTGTTTTATTAAGTACTATTTGATAGACATGTTACATTATTATTTAGTCAATAATATGAGATCACGATTTGAAATTTCTAAACATCTAAGTTCACACCACCATTAAAATTTAAAAATTAAACTTGAAAGTTAAAATATTAATATGAATTAATATATTGAAGAAGTAAATACATCCTTACAAACGCATTTTTAAATTGAAACACAAATTTCCTAAATATATATATATATATATTGCCAAACTAAACATATATTTTGCCAAACTAAACAAAATTTAAAAACTCTGTGAATTAAATTATTTATTTATTTTGAAGCTGCAAAGATTCATTAGACATTTTAGTATTTTTCCAATCTTTATTTTATTTTATAATTTTGTTACCAATTTCAAGTTGGAATGGGCCCACGGGCCACCTACTCCATAACGTCGCTTTCGAATATTAGTGGGCGTTTAGCATTGTCAGCCCATTTGTTAGTTTCTTAGTGGGCTGAGGAGTCCAAAAACCCAATAAGTTGGCAGTATCGTCACTTGCTCCGTATCTGGGCCCACACCGCTCAGCCAGCCAGTCCTTCCTTTGACATTTTTTTTTCTTTCAATTATTTTATTTTTAATTTAAAATGTCATATAAAAACCTTCCAAATTTATTTTTAAAAATTTAAAGATTAAATAAATAAAATTTAAAAATTATTGACCAAATGCATATTTTCTTGTAAATTTGATTGTTAAAGAGTTACGTTTTCAAATTTGTACTAAAAAGTCTTTGTATCTTATTGATTTTCAATCTAGATTCAATTTATGTTTATATATTTATTGAGTCTAGCAAATATGTTTAATATACAATTTAATTTTTTTTTTTTAACTATTTTCGAATTATATTATGCAAACAATCAAACACAACAATTTTATATTTTCACTATATCTATATTTTGAATTTTTAAAATGCAAACTTATATTAAATAAAGATAAAAAAAAATTAAAAATACAATATAATCTCTACTATTTTTTTTTAAATTAAAATATGTATAATATAATGCGATTTGAATTATATAATGTTAAAAAACAATAATTATACAAATTTATAGTTTTGTAAATTAATTAATAATAGTTTATAGTCAAACTAATATTTAGAGGTAACCACAATTAATTTTATGATTTATAAATATAGTATCAAATATATTTAAAAATTAAAATAATTGTTTAAATTAAAATTTAATTTTTTAATTTTCTTCCAAATACGTAAGCGTAACTGAAAAATATTGAAATAGTTTTACTGAATTCTTTGTTTACAAATTGACCAAACAAGTTTCTATTTTTTTTTTTTTTCTTCTTCTTTTAAAGAAAATACAACCATAATTCCGAAAAATAGCAAATACAAGTACGACAAAAAAAATAAATCGCCGTGCAAATTCTAGATTCTATTCCTCTCTCATTTTTCTGTATGTTTATTTTGAGCACGTGCGGAATTATTTAATTTCTATTTTCTTTTTCTTTAATTATTAAATTATTATGTTATAGAATAATGTGAAACCTAATCTACCGTCCAATATTTTCTATTTTTTTAATACTACCGTCCAGTATTTTCTTTTAAATTACTATTTGACCCTACATTCCCCAATCCCTATATTTCGTTTCTGCCCCTCAAAAAAAAAAAAAAAAAACATTATATATATTAAAATACCTTCATTTTCATACTTTTAATTTTTAAAGTCATTTATTATTATTTTTTTGCTAAAAAAGTCATTTTTTTCAAGAATATAGATACCTTTTCGTATCCTTGATGAATTAAATATACTATTTATTTATGATCAATTAAATATACTATTTATTTATTTTTTAGTATAACAAATATAGAACTTGAAATTTGAAACGAATTCAATAGATATACTAAATGTTTTAATTATTCGATTTCAGAATCAAATACTAAAAGATGTTTTCTTTTGTGTGGTTGGATTTTGGAAGGCATATCTCCATTATAATTTAGTAATTTTCAAAATTTCATTGCATTAAAACTTTTAAGGGTAAAGAATGAATTATCTCAAATAAATTTTAATCAGTATAATTTATTTACGTGATATTGATGCTTTTCTTTGACCTCATAACCTATATATATATAAGGTTTTTTTTTTTTTTTTTTTTTTTTTTTTTTTTTTTTTGCGCGTAACAATATGTGGGATGGAGATTAAAATCTATGACTAAGAGTCCGAGAATACATAATTTAATTAGTTGAATTATGTATAGATTAACACATTATTTAACTAAAAAAATCGTGAAGTGAAAAAAAAAAAATTTCTTTAAAAGGTGAGTCGATTTTTCAACATTTTAATAAAGGATGTCATTATCCTGTGTGGGAAAAAGGAATTTGAATTATATAAGTTTCAAATAATTTTAATTTATAATATGATTTTCACATCAAACCAAACATAGCCTAAAAAAAATATGTGCAAAATAATGAAGCAGCCGCCCCATGTAAAAGGGCAGCAGCGATGTCTACTGTCCAGGAAAATGCCTAAATTAATTTTATATTAATAAGGAATCCCATTTTTTCCACGTGAGAAAATCCACAACAATAAAATAAATAAATAATTAATTATATTAACTAAAATACAGTAAGCTAATTATGTTAATCTACCTTGTTTAGGATTACAAAACATTTAGTAAATAACATGGGACTATCTTATCCCAAGAATAAATTTTGATTCCCAAATTGCTTCTAAGATTGAAACTACAATTGAGAAATAAATTGGTTTTAATTTGGGAATCAAAATGACAACTTTACCCTATTAAATCAAACAATAATTAATAATCAAAACAAACAATCATTAAAAGGGAGGTGGGATCCTCTTCTTTCTGGTGATCAAGAAATTATAGGTTTAATTTATGAAATTTCAGAAAAAGAAGTATGAACTTTCATGTATATATTTATTTCTTTAAATTAAAAAATGTCAAATAAATTTATAATTTTTTAATTTTATATGTAATAAGATTTGTGGTTTAAGGTTTAGATTTATCGAAAGTATAAAATAAAATTTCATAATTGGTAAGTACATAAACTAAAATGGTATTTTAACCTTTGAAAAAAAAAAGTTAAAATAACATTTTGGTCCTTATACTTTGAGACTTGTAAATTTTAGTCAATATACTTTCAAATGTCTAACTTTACTCTCTTTATTTTCAATAAATTTTAATTTTAATAAAAAAAATTCACAAATAGACAAAAATGTCAAACTATTTATAAAAAAAAATAGCAAACAAAAAAAAAAAAAACATTGATAGACATTGATAGACTTATATCCGAATCTATGCATTATAGATCTCTATCATTTCTATCATAGATAGACGTTATACCTTAATAAATTTTTATCAACGTCTGTCACAACTATCTAAAAATTTGGCTATTTTGTGTAAATAGTTTCTCTTATTTTTCTATTTTTAAAAATTATGCTTTTAGTAATTCAAAATTAATTTTTATTGAAGTTTGTTAAATAATAATAAGATTTTCAGACCAGAAAAGCAAATACATTGATATGAATATATCATCAAAATTTATAATGAAAAGATTGATAAATAATAAAAAAAGAAAAATCAATAAGAAACTAACGTAAATAATTAAATTTAAGATTTATTGAATTCATGTGAACTAAAATTCTAAAAAAAAAATAATAATAAATGAACTAATAAATTGAACAACTCTCAAATTAGAAGGGAAAAAAATGGTATTTTTACGTTGTTTTTATGAAACAAGGAATATGGTGGTTGGAATAAAACAAAGCTAAGAATGTCAATCATTATCTCTTCAAAAGGTTTGAAAATAAATACTCCCACAGAATTGCCAACATATTCATGTTTTACACCCATTTTTCATAACATGTTTGAAAAGAAAAATGTTGACATTTTTTAATTAAATTGATATTATAATACTTTTTATATATTAAAATAGGTGTGAATTTGAAAAAAAAAAAACACCAAATTAATCCAATTGATAACAAATAGTAAATCAAATTTAATTATATAAAGTTGCAAAACGCTTGTTTGAAATTATAACTTTTTCAACAAAAAGAATATATATATATATATATATATCATCGTATGTTTCCTAAAGTCTCATCCAGTAACAATTTTTTTTATTGTTTAAAGTTATTAATTAAAAGAATACATTAAAATCAACTCAAAATCACATCAATAAAACGATTTTTCTCTCAAAATTCTATCAAAGTGGTAAGAAAAAACATAAATAAGTAGAGAAATGTAGAGATAAACAAGAAGAGTATCACACACGTATAAATGGAAAATCATTACTATTAATTTGATATCAACATTAATCTAATATTTTATATAAAAAAATATTTTTCTAATATTAAGTTACTTTGTGCATTTAAAGAAACAGATAAAAATGATGCATTAACGAATTTTAAATTAAATTACAACAAATAATTTAAAGTAATTGATTTATAAAAATTTAACATTATTAATTTGAAAATTTAAATAATACACCCAAAATTTAGGGGGCACAAATGGGATTTCCCCCCTTAAATTTATATGGTTGAGTGAAATTTCATAAATAGGTTTTCCACTCTCCACCCATACATCACATGTGAATATTTGATGCAATATTAGAGTGGAAAAAAGAGTCAAAATAATTTTTTACAAATAAAAAAAAAAAACAAAAAGTTTTTTTACATTACAAAAATTAATGTGGGAAAATAAAAATAAAAATATGCAAGTGGGTGCAAAATACTATAAAAACCCTTCCACGGAAGAAACGCGTCTCATTCCCCCCATTTGGGACCCTCCTTCCGCCGCCGCCGATCCACGGCGTCTCCACCGTCCTCCGGCCACTTTCATATTTTCCGGTCACCATTACTATTCTTCACAGTCGACATTCCGAATCTTAATCTCCACATCTCTCTCTCTCTGTAGATACACAAATTTCTTCTCATCGATGAACCGTCGCATAATCCCCTTTCTCTTTGCTGTTCCACAAACAGAACCAGAACCAGAACCGGAATCGGAATCCTCTCTCTCTCCGACCGCCATGGGTTATCCCATAGGATACGCCGACGTATTTTTCCCCAATGCCTTTCTCCATCTCTTCTTCTTTTTCGGCTATATTCGCAGCCTCATTGTTTCGCTCTTCCAATTTCTAGGGCTTTCCGATTTTCTCGAATCCGGCGTCGTTTGGCCCGAAAATCCGATCTCGATCTTCGACAATCAATCCGTATCGCCCATCATCATCGAGGAATTCGTCCCCGTCGTGAAATTCTCTGACATCGTTGCCGCCGTCGGATTTCCGCCGGAATGTTGCGCTGTTTGTCTCTGTGAGTTTCAGAACGATGAGGAGGTTAGGTTTTTGAAGAATTGTAAACACATTTTTCATAAGGAATGTTTGGATCGATGGATGATTCGCGACCAGAGGAGCTGTCCTCTCTGTAGAACCCTAATCGTGCCGGAGGAGTCGATTCCGTCGCTTATGGATTTTTCCGGTTGTTCTGAGTTTTCCGGCGACTATAGCTAAGTTTTTCCATTTTTTTTTCTTAATTAGAAAAAAAATTTGGTTCCCAATTATTTCTTAACCAAAATATTGCTAGTGGCTGTGTAGATAAATTAGATTTTGTTCCCCAAGAAAATCCCATGAGTAAAATCAAAAATAAAATGTGAATCTCCAATATTAAAATGGATTTCAATTTAAATATAGTCTTAAGCATTTTTGTTTGTGCTACTAATCCAACTTTGTGGGATCATGAAGATAAAACAATTTAAGCTTACTTTATTTTAGTTTATTTCCAATCATAATCATTTTTTTTTTCAAATTGAAACTCTAAAAAATTATAATTTAGTTTGAGAATTTTTACAGATAAAAAAAATGTCAAATTATTTATAAACTTCTACTGCATCTATTAATGATATACTTCTATCATTTTTATCATTGATAGACCCTAGTAGACTTCTCGAAAAATTTTGCTATTTTGAGTAAATAATTTTTCTTATTTTTTTACTTTTTAAAATTTGAGATAAAATTTTGTAAATAGTTTTAATAATTTGATAAATCTTCTATAAATGATCTTTACTATAAGGACTGTTTAGGAGAATTTTATTAAACTATAGTAATTAATGGAGGGTATTTGCAATTTAACCCAATTTTTTATAATTATTTTAAAATTTTGTATATTTTTGTCCACTTGTGATGATACAACTGGCAGATTTTGATTCAAATCCCTCCACTGTGATTTGAGAGATAATGAATGAAGATGACAATAGAATAACGAATTATAATATAAATTTGTGGAATCCAACAAGATATTGCCACTTGCACAAAATACAGATACTTGTTTCAAAGTCTTCAAGTGATTCAACAATTTCACATGAATTGTTAGAGAGAAATATAAAAGAAAAGTTCATTGATTATTATTATTATCATTATTATTATTTTATTACAAGAAATCTAACATGTTTCTATTTGTAACAAAATTTTGTATAATCTATTTTCAAATTTGATACCCAATACAAAATTTTGTCAAGTGATAGCTAAAATAAGTCAAATTCAATATAGCTGGTCAAGGCATTAATAATATTTTTTTAAAACTTGAGATTCTAATCTTCGTCATATTTTTTTGTAGAATTAAAAAAAGCAAATACTAAAACGAATTTTGTACAAAATTTTCAAATGATAAAAGATAATGATAATATTCCAATAATCTTTAAAGTAAGAGAGGACAAAATGATTCTAGCTCAATTGACATAATGTTTGTGATATGAAGTTCGAGATTAGAGGTTTAATTCTTCCATACCTCATACTGTAAAAAAAAGAAAATTGTGAATGTTTATTTTATTGAAATTTCTATTGGATTTGGAACCAAAGCGAGAATAACTGTTAGGTCGATAATTCGAATCCTCCATGATTTAAAAAAAATTATTTTGATTCTTTTATTTTTGGTACATTTGGAGGGCAAACACATTGTTGATTGATGAATGAAGCTTCCTTTTTCAATCTCCGATGTTTGTGGATCTTGTCTCTATTTGTCATTGAGTTTCTCACAAATAAGCTTCATTTTATGAGTTTTCTCTCTCATTTTTTTTTATTATTTTTTTATTATTTGATTGGTATGATGAAAGCAAGTGGATTATTAATTAAGATTTTCTCCAATTGCTATGCTATGCTATGCATGACAACTAATATCGACTTTCCTTATCTTTCATAGTACAACTTGCACAATCTTGATCAACCAAAACAATATTTATTTCAAAGTCATATTTTCTTCTTATTATTTTTTTAAAGTAACAGATGTGTATTTCTTCTATAAAATTTTTAGGTAAATAACTGTTGCTCGATTATCCCTCAAA
The DNA here is from genome assembly GCA_002890555.2 of Lagenaria siceraria. NCBI lineage: Eukaryota > Viridiplantae > Streptophyta > Magnoliopsida > Cucurbitales > Cucurbitaceae > Lagenaria > Lagenaria siceraria. The sequence continues at coordinate 26,954,059 of CM016483.1, read as the reverse complement.
CCACATTAGTTGTATTAAAAAAAGTCGTAGGCAATTTCCATCAAATTTTATAATTGAACTTCAATATTATCCCATACTGTGATGTTTCAAAATCATCTACATTTTAGTAATTGATTATCTATCTATCTATATATATATATATGAAAACAACTTTTTTTAGGGGAAACAAAGTAGAATTGGATTGATAACTAAATTATTGAAGTGGTAATGAATGGAGTTGGTAAAGCCAGCCAACCACATCTATACACATAACACAAATCATGGCTCTCCCACTTTCAATTTATCTTTCTCTATTAAATTAAAAATATAAACAAAAAAGTAAATCACTGAAAATAGATTTGGATGGCTCAAAATACAAAAACAAACACAATAACTACACAAATTTGTTTAATGAAGGAAGGATTTCTAATTTGACTCCTTGATTGTGTATCACCTAAATCAGAATGCCATCATTAATTAAAAGAATCACTTTTCTTCTTTTAAACAGAAAAGATTTTTTGCTTTTGGACTAAGCAATATTGTAATTTGTGGAACACTAAACTCCATCATATCTTCAAACTTCCTTGGTTTTTCACATAAATTTAAAGTAAAAAAAATATATATATAAATTTAGTTTCAAGATCTGTGTCTATTTAGTCTCTGAATTTTTAATTTTGTGTCTAGTATGCCTATGATCTTCATAGATGTCTAATAGATCTCTCAACTTTTAATTTTGTTTCTAAAAGAATTAATTGGTCTATTAATCTTATGTCTAATAGAATTCTAAACTTTCATATCTATTAGACACAGCTGAATAGACACTATTTAAAGTTTTCTAAACTCATCTAGTAGATTTATGAGTTTAGAAAATTAAGATATCTATTAGACACAGCTGAATAGACACTATTTAAAGTTTAGATATAAAACTGAAAGTTAAGAGACATATTAAACATTTTTAAAAATTATCAAATAGACACAAACCACAAAGTTTAGGGACTAACTTGTAAATAAAAACCTAAAAGTATCTATCATTTCTAATAGATGTCACTGTAATGCCATATTAATAATTTAATATCATGAGATATCAGATTGAAATGGCTCACCAGCCTTTGCCAATGCCTTCAATGCTCTACCATTCCTTTCATTTATGAGCTCAACCAATTTTGAAAATTAGCACCCAAGCAACCAATGAAATGGTCTCCATCACCTTTAAAATGAAATTACAATAATATAAGGGAAGAATATAAAAGGGAATGACTAAAGGAGCTTTTAGATTTATTCTTTGCAAGTATAATCTCTGAAAATTTTTAATTTGCATCTGGATGCTCATTTTGATTGAATCCAAACACTAATTGAACATGAATTTTTTTGTCTATGGATAAATTTCAACACGATTTATTTTAGGTCAAGTACGGATAAATCTCAAACAAATCTATCTTCAAATTAGCCCAATATGAGAATAGCTCAAATGGTTAATACACTATCACCTCGATCAAAAGATTAGAGGTTCGAATTCCCAATGTGATCAAATCAATTTATAATATAAGTTTAAAAAAATTTAGTAATATCTGTCTACAAATAAAAATATGTCAAAACTCAAGTTCAAGGTAGATGCCATGACTATTTTAGCAGGTGGTTGCACTGATTCTACACAGTTCATTATGGACCATTTACTAGCAATAAGACATCCTGTTAGACTACCTTGAAAAACCATCCAGGAATTGGTTCAAACCTTGCAACTTAACATTATTCACTTTATGGAACAGTCACTAACATTAATGCCATGAAACTACCAAAACAAACTTGAACAATGCCTTTTATCACATACAAATTGACCAAGACGAGATGCAAGATAATAAAGATGGTGAGGGGTACCGATGTTGAAAGCTGCTATGGAGATTGTCTATAGCAAATCAATTCTCCCGCTCTCTACAAGTGATTTTATGGGCCTGTAGCGAATAATGTGCAATACATTGGCCTCCATCTCAAAAGGCTCCTCTCTGAAGAATTTGATATGTTGTAGGACATAGTCATACATAATAGCCAAAAAAAATGGAAATTAGAAAGGGAGTAAATGATACAAAAGAGGAAAAAGAAAGGTTACATTCTACTAGACGCTCTCTCTTCCTCATCCTCAAGCTGTATATGCTCAAGATATTCCTTACTTTTGCAAACCACAAACGTGTCCAGTGGAGGTTCTGGAACTGAATCAGACAATACCAGAATCATTAAGATTCAAATAACATATAGTTAATCGATTTAATGTCAACAAAATTACACATCTGCTAATAACTTCCAAATGAATACAATGCAGAAATAAGCTGAATTCGGTAGGGAGAAAAGGTTACATTACTACTTTTAGTCCCTGTACTTTCAAAATGTTTATTTTCGTCTCTGTACTGTAAAAAAGTGATTTTTCATCCCTTAAAATGAAATAAAAATGAAAATGAATGGACAGAAATGAACCAAGGTTGAAAGTATAGGGACCAAAGTAGTATTTTAAAAAAAAAAAAAAAAATCTTCTCATAGTTTATAAAGGAAAACAAAATTCATACCATTTGACCAGTCATCCTACTAAAAACTAAGAAGTATGCAAGTGAGAATATTGGCGGCAGATTGAAAATAGAAATACATTCTCAGAGAACACCACGTTGATGTATCAGACAAGTTATACTTCTGAGCACCTATGCAGATCTTAGAAACGCTCCATTGAATTGATAGAAATACTGAAAGAAATCTAAATCTTTTGGAACCATAAGTTCTTAAAATATATTGCAACTCCATTATGGACTATTTAATCAATGCTCTGTAACGAGCTTGATCCTTCTAAAGGAATTGCACAGTGTCGACATGCATTACCATCTGCTGATTCAAACTGATGTATACATAACAAGAACGTGAACATTTTTTTTAAAAAAAATGTGAGAGCATGTGATCACAGTGCTTTATGGAAAAAATCAAAGAATTTATTTTGAAGGTGTTTGAGTACCCATGTCATCCTCTTCACTTGTTATAGATTGCCTCAAAATGTCCTGATAATTATTTGGCAATTTTGATAGAACACTCTCATCAAAATGTTTTTTCATATCATGACGACACCTGCACCACAACATGAATGCCAGAAAAAATTAATGAATAAAAACTACTAGTCTAATAGAAAATGAACAACATGATGATAGCATTCACCTATCAGTAAATGTTATCTCTTCTTTAGAAAGACGTCTGAAAAGTTCATCTGACTTCAAGATATAGAGCATGTACTTCTCAATCTGGGGGAGAAATATTGTTTTAAAATTAAAAGAAGAGAAGTAGTAGTATACATGGAATTGAAGCTATGATGATATTAAACAAAAAAAATAAAAGAAAAAAGTAGTATACATGGAACGTAAATCGGAGAATTCAATTGATTTTCTAGTAGGGTCATTTATGTATTTAGTTGGGTGCTTCGGTAGAGAAGTATTCTTTTAAGTAGTGTTCTGTTTAATTCTTTACTTACTGTAATTTTTAGTTACCAGCCGGCAGCCAGTAAACTTTATTTCTGTCAAGCTCATGTGTGGCTTATGTATGTTTCAAAAAGGCCTAGTATAAAAGCTGCCTTTCATTGGAGTTTTTTTTTTTTCTTTGGATATCCATGAGTGTCCGTGCCAGCTTACGCGCATCTCGACTAATCTCACGGGACAACCCATGAATGTGTACATTCCACACTTGTGTCATTATGTGGAATGTACAGATTCATGATTTCAAATGCAATTAAATCATTATAAACTTATATGAAATATAAAGAGAAGAAAAAACGAGAAAAAAAAACACAACTACTGTTTCTGAACAAAATTAAACAATATTCAGGTTGTACCTTCTGCAAGCGACTCCTAATATATGATCTCAACAAGAACTGTGTCCTATCTAAATCCATTTGATAGAGTGATACAATCAGGGGATCGATGCCACTTCTTGAATATTCCTCTATAGTATCTTCCTGTGAATGGATACAAATGGTATCAACGTCAGTAATCTATGAATAAAGTAAATGGACCAGATAATTGAAGAATTATTACAATTCAAGAACAATGTATCAACATGTATTTTTAGTTCGCTACCAAGAAGATCTTTATGCTAAAATTGTGCCATATGAACCAAAAGAGCGTTAATGGAACAAGCACAAATTCTTTTATAAATTTATATAATAAATTTTGAGAATCATATATAAGAACTAAAATTGCAGTTTTAGAAACTAGATTTTATAAAAATGAAATCAATTACTAAAATTCCAGAGATGATATTCAATTATTTGATAAATAACAGCATGGGGACTACATTAGGTGTGACATTCCAACTGTTTTTCTTTGCCTACAATTGTTAGGGAACTAAACAGGCATTGAAGCAGAGTTCTGGAATACCATCGATTGAATTTGCTCTTTGATTCTCCCAACCAAAGATGCCTCAAAGGGTAGAATTTCAGGAGCAGCCTTTTCATTACACCAGGCCCTCTTTAGAGGCTCGACATCAGTCGTTGGAGTGAATGTCTCGAAATCATCTGTTTGTGACATCGACGCCCCTCCAGAACGCAGAAAGAAAGACCCTAATATACAGTTTTGATATATTGTTAGTTCCGTTCCTTCGATCCCTCAAATTGCTGAATACTTCCCACCTTTCCACTTACCTACTCCGAATCTCAAGCTTCGTAGCTCAAATTTTAAAACCCTCCCAACAACAGAAGAAACAAAACAGTGAATTCAGCCAAACCAGTTCTGGAAAAGAAAATTTCCATATGAAAATTCAAGGAATACTTACGGAAAAAGACGCAGATAGCGAGATTGAGAGAACGATTGCGTTTCTTCTTCTAGGAGAAGAGCCAAAGGCAGCAGCGGAATGGCGCCAAAGGAAGAATGAACATATGCTTCGGCGGGCTTTCAATTTTCTTTTCTTTTTTAAAACGGATGGGTTTAGAGAAAAATGCGCAGATAGCAATAGACTTTGGTATGGAATTCGGTTTTGACTCGGGTCGGGTCGGATCTTCCTTTCTATGATCCTTCGAAATTTGATCAGAAAACTCTATAAACAGTTCATAGCTAGCTTACGGTTTCGGGTGTAGGCATGGATTTGTGTAATTTGATTTTTTTTTTTTCCGTAGTTTTGTCATGCAGTATCTTTTGGATCAATTTTTATGATAATTTTGAATGAAAATTTTAATTCATTCATTTTTAAATGAAATTTACATTAGCGTTATATTTTGTAATCCTAAATTAATTCATTTGGTCCATTGATTTTCATGACAATAATGTAGGAATGACAATGATTTGAGTGTGAAAATGAGTAAGAAGGGAAGAGAGGAAGAAGAAAGATGAAAAGAAAAAAAACAAAAACAAAATCATGGTGACCGACAATGTGTGGCAAGCGACAGAGAACATTCAACTATCCACGACTACCATACTCGATCATGCTTAAGCGAGGAAGATCCTAGAATGAGGGAGATTGTTTTTATTGTTATTTATTTATTTTTGTGAAAATAAAGAAGGGTAAAAGAATGAGAAATTCAAGGGAAAAATGAAGAAGAAAGGTAAATGGAAAGAGAAAAAAAAGTCGACAACAACTAACGATCACATGCAGCCTGCCGACAGTAATTGTCGACTATCATCGCCAACCATGCATCAATCGAAGATGATCATAATGGTTAATTGACGACGGCACGACAGTCAATCGATTGCCGACGATCAAGACACCTATGGCATTCATTAGAAAACATATTCCAAACTCACGGGTTTGGTTTCTCAATCCTGTATACTTTATTCCAATGAGCCAAACTGAAGCCAAATCTCCCTAATTCCAAAGCCATGGAACAAACACCCCGTTTGAAGGGAAAGTTATTCATGAGAAGTCTTACGTTTGGTTCTTTAAGTTGCTTGTATTTTATATTAATTCTTTAGGAACTATCTTGATAACTCTGTTTTCTGTTTAAAACAGAGTAGCTAGAGTCTATGAAGATTAGTTAAAGTTTTTGTTAGATTAGTTGGTCTCAAGCTCTATAAATAACATTTGCAGAATTTTAGTTTTTGAATAAAATCACTTCCAGAGTTTAGCTTCCATAAAAAACTCAAAATCCACAGTAAGAATTTGAATCCAACCATTGGGATCCAACGAAACAAAGAATCCAAACCCAATGATTGAGATCCAGCAAAAACAAGTGTGTTTTAGATTAGAGAGAAAGATGAAGACGAACCACGAACAACAACCGAAACTAAGAGAGGGAAGGAACGACGACTGCGTGAATGGTGATGAGGAGAAACTAACAGCCGACGATGATGAGGAGAGACGGAGAGGGAAGTCTCCTTCCAAAGCATGAATAATGGATCATATTATAATTAGACTTGCAGAAGTTGCATTTGAGGCACAAATTGGTTATTATAGTTTATGGGTTATAATAGTCTGTATATAAGATGTAGACTATTTTAATATGAGTTATAATAGTTTGTGTTAGAGGTGCAAACCTTTTTGTTTGGGTAGGAAATAATAAACACTATAACAATGAAGAAAAAAGTGGATGGGTGGAAATAGTAAATAATGTAGCGAAGCGAGGAGTGTTTTGAAATAGTATTTACTATACTTAATCGAAAGTTATAAATAGTTGTAAAAACCACTATTATATTTGAGTTATAATAAGAAGGTTATAAATAGTTGTAAAAACTACTATTATATTTGAGTCATAATAAATCACCCCATCAACATGAAGTTGGTGCCCGAAACCACCTCATAATGATTCAAATGAAACGTAAACTAAACACTAGGAAAAAAATGTATTTTTTTAATGATATTATTTTGAAACTAAAAGTAAAAAGAAAATGGAGGCAACGTCTAAAAAATTTCGAATGTAGAAAATAATCTAAATTAAAAACGATATCTTATTGAAGTTGAAAGTCAAAGTAGAACCCGAAAATTACGTTTGGTCACAAATGAAGAGAGAAAATAAAATTGGTCCAAAGATTCGTTCCGTTTTAAATGCATCTTGTCAATTTGTCCCATCCACATAATCTTAACTTATTTTTTAAGTCCCCTACCAAAAACAGAAAAAAAAAAAAAAAAAAAAAGTATTTGAGATTAAATTACTCAATGATCCTCGCTTTTGATGAAAGAAACTTCACAAGGCATGTTTAAGTTGCTTCTGTCTGCAGCCAAAATGGCTCATTAATCCGCTAAATTTGCATAAATAATTTAATATTAATAGGCCACGTTTGATAATCAATAAGATAATTGTTTTAAATGACAAAATTGTTAGAAATATTTTTTCGACTAATCTCACGGGACAACTCGCATGACTCTACAACATTTGTGTGTCAAGAAAACTCATAGAAAGTTAATTCCTAGGTCAGTGACCACTATGGATTGAACCCATGACCTATTAGCTATTTATTGAAACTATGTCTCCGGATTGGCCAAAAGTTTCTACATTCCCTATTCAATTTATTAACCATTCAGTCACAAAAGATGAGCAAAGTCAGAACAGCAACTAATTAATCATCCTTAATACAACTAAATACACACATTTACAAGCAAAAGAGAGAATTAGCAGCCCAAATCAAGCTAAACAATGCAGCTAGTACACAAAGCCAAACAAATATAATCTCACCAAATGAACTTAAGAAGAGCAACATCAAACATTCTGGGAATCTCCTTGCTTATTCGAATGATGATTCTAAGAGGGCTTTGTTCCTCATAGTCATGATTATGTACCAAGAATTCAAGGTCTCTTTCAGCTCAAAGCTTATCTCCAATTGCATCAATGGATATGAACATCTTATTTTCTACTTGATTTCAGTTTTTCATTTTTCTCTTACCGAGGCACTCCTTTGTGAATTTGTAGAGAATGAACCGAAATCAGGAGCTGAGAGATCTCTGTGGTCCTTGCGTATGCTCCAAAGTATCTCGGCGCACCTCCGCATGCTAGGCCGACTATGCCTCCGGGGAGCCAAGCATTGTAAGGCCAACTCCAGAATCTTTTCCACTGCTAAATGATTTGCATCTGTTTGCTCTAGATTTGGGTCCAAGATTTCACTGGCCTCTCCTTCAGAAAACTTCTTCATGGCCTGCATTAATGTCAACCCACAGCAGTGTATGAAGAACAAATGACACTGAGTTTCTTGATTTTTACTCCATATTTTAACAGTGGTACGATCTTGTCCAGATGGAGTTTGTGTTCACATGAATTTACTTTTAGATTCTACCCGAAAACTATATACCAATGAAGATGTTGTCCTTTGACTTTATGTACCTATTTTGGACTATATTCGCATAGTTAACGGTTATGATATATGATCTTATACTAGCTAGGGGTGAAAATTGGTTTGGTTTCGTCGGTTGTAGAGTCAACAAAGAACCAAACCAAACCAATCGATTTTATGAAGAATGGATACAAACAAATATCCAATAAAGAACAAAACCAATTGGTTGCTTTATTTCTATTTCTACTTTTGTTTTGAAGGGGTCCTTTTTGCTATATTTTCAAATTAAAATTGAGTCTATTTCTACTTTTGTATATTGAAATTAGACATGTTTATTTTCTTTGGCACTTTTAAAACATACCATCTCCATAAAAATGGGCCTTTTTTCTAAACAGCAAATATATATACACCATAATAATTAAAATACTAAAAAATACATAATATTAGAGTTTTTTTAAGGGTATATATACCCTCGGTTCGGTTCGGTTTCACTTGGTTTTTTTCAATAAAAAACCAATCCAAACCAATACTTTTTGGTTTTCTACCAATACAAACCAAAATTTCCAATTTTATACTAAAAAAACTAAACCAAAACCAGTGGATCAGTTGGTTTTTCGATTTTTTCGGTTTTTTTGTTGCTTTCCTAATACTAGCAGAGAAATGATGAGAGAAAGAGGCTCACCCATTTTGGAGTGATCCGCTGGTCAAGTTCTCGCTTGGGTTCTATGGGGCGCCTGCCTGTGACTAATTCAACCAACAAAACACCAAACGAATAGATATCACTCTTTTCGGTAAGTTGGTAAGTTTTGAGATATTCTGGGTCCAAGTAGCCAGCAGTTCCTTTGACTTGTGTGGAGACATGGGTCGCATCACCGTCAGCTGCAAGTCTTGCAAAGCCAAAGTCCGCAACCTTGGCTCTATAATTCTCGGTCAATAGAATGTTAGAAGACTTTATGTCTCTGTGAATGATGGGACGGTCTACATAAAACAGAATGAAGTCAGGCGAATAACAATTAGAGAAGATGTATGATCTAATAAGATCAATAGCTATAATGACTCGGTGAGTTTTAGGATGTGTTCTTCAATAAACGCTTTTGGAAGAATCTTTAATTGAGCGTTTAGCCAATAAGAGCATTTTTCACTCTCTCAAGAGTCATTCCGAACTCACCCTAAGTTCTATGAAGTTGAGATGAGTTGAGCACCAAATCAAATCCATACCTGTATACATATGAAGATATGTTATTGCATGAGCCACATCAGTTGCAATGGCGAGCCTTGTAGCAAGGTCAAGAACAGTGCCATGGATGCCTGCCATCAAGTTTCATGATTCAGATAAGAGTAAACGGTGTAGTTTAAAGAGAGGATCAAGCTGAAACAGAGTAACTCACACTCTAAGTGCTCTCTGAGAGTCCCATTCGGTACATACTCGACAATGATGATTCTTTCATCTTCATGTTCTAGATATCCATAGAACTTAACCAGATTTAAATGTTCTACTTGTGCAAGTGTTTGGATTTCGCTTTTAAACTCCACGCCCAAGTTATTGTCATATACACTCTGCAGAGGAAGAGGTTTTGAAAGAGAGAAAAAAAAACGGAATCCAAGTTAACAAAAATGGACAGAGATTGTGAGTAAAAGCATTAAGCCATAAACTGCTTAATAAGCAAATTTAACCTTCTTGGCACGTTTTATTGCTACAAGAACTCCATCAAGTTTCCCCTTGTAGACAGCCCCAAAACCCCCTTGACCAATTTTTGAAGATGCTGAGAAGTTCTTCGTGGCCTTGCGGATTTCTTCTATGCTGATCCTTAAAGATCCAGGCTCTCCATCATGGGCCAGATTTGAACTGAAGTGGGGTTCTCGCCTAGATCCTTGATTTCTTTTGCCATTATGACTGTAAGCATCTGAATTACAGAGATAAAAACACAAAAATTCATAAGTAATTTACTGCTCATTTTCCCCTTTGAAGGCGAGAACAATTTGAATCAAGCGAGCCCACGAGGAATGAAACTAGTAATTGCAGTTTCTTAACTGACTCAATTTCAGGGACTTTCTAAATGATTCTAAAAATCCACTTGTTCCTACCTTCCTCTACTTATCTAACAAAGAAATGGTAGTATTTATAATTTAATTCGCAAAAGACAAAATGTTTCAAATCTGAATGTAACCCAAGATTAAGAAATCCACTATCTCAAACGATCTTCAATTAGAAACAGATAAACGAGTTTTGGAGAATATCTTTTGCAATTCGCAGGAACAGGGAGTTTCCAAATGGAGATAATGCAGAAAACAAACAACTCGAATAAAATCTTCACCAAATTTTCAGACGAAAATCCAAGATCCGAAAACCAACAAAAGAGAAATAGCAATAAATAGCAAGTTAACCGCTCTGAAAAGACGCCGCAACGAGACCTATTCATTCATTTTCATTACTAGTTTCTCAAACGTGAAAACAGAATCGAAGACAGCATGATCCAAGTCATTCTCATTCCCCTCGCTTAAAATCAAGTATTACCTGAAGAATGACGAAATTCGCTACAAAAACCCAAACCCGGCGAAGTTTCCTTCTCCGGCGGTGTAAAGCAAGAAATGAAAGCTCCGGCGACAGACCGAGCAGCGGCTTTCACTGGATTAAGTCGGGAGCTGGATTCCATACCGGAGGACACATCAGGACTGGGTGAGTAAGGAAGGGAAATCGGCGTTCGACTACCACGGGAGCTAGAGTTCCGCCGCTCACTGCCGGAGCTAGAATTCCGTCGTTCACCGCCGGAGCTGGAATTCCGTCGCTCACCGACGGAGCTGGAATTACGCCGTTCACCGCCGTGCCATGGACTTGGGCTCGTCATTGGCGCTGAGAGAGTAAAACCGACGAGACTTCACAGAAATGGCGGTACCTAATTAATGTTGATTGTTGAGGAAGTTTAAAAGAGAGAAGGAATGCAAGTTGGTGATGCTAAAGTGCGCCTAAATCAAGAAAAATTCTGATTGCTGAGTCAATGACATCTAACGTACGCCGTTGAAATTAATGTATATGAAAACTTGAAAAGTTCTTTTTTTATTACTATTATTTGAAAAGTTCTTTCTTTTCTTCTTTTTTGAAAATTTCATACATAAAAAAAGTCTAAATAACCAAATATAATATATATGTGTGTAAATTTCGTCATTTATTTTAAAAATAATACTTTCATTTTTTCAAATTTTGTAATACTATTCTCCAGATTTTATAAAAGGTTCAAAACTACCCTTATAATAAAAGTATTTAAAATGTTTGATGAAAATCTGACTATAGTGTAGTAAATATTCGAAATGAAAATTTAGATCTAAATTAATTAAAATATTAATAAAAAAAAGCATTATATATTTATTATAATGGCATTAAATGTATAAATTATTCTTTTTCACACAATGATCAACATCAACATAACCTATTGAAATATCTATTTCTAACTTCGGTTGAAGCCACCACCTCACATTTGTGGTAATAGAACAATTATGTATTACTTCACAAGGATGGCAAAAATATCTAATAAGCTTTTAGCATAAAAAATCATATAAAAACAAATAAATACTAAGGATGGAAATATTAAAAAAAAAATTTTTTTTATTACTTTAGCCTAAATTCAAATCTTTCTAATCAACATCTACGTCCTCTATCCCGTCCCGTCTCAAATCATATGTATATATATTTTGAACTTTACACTAAAACAAATCATATATTTTATTTGTTTTCTTTTATATAATAAAAATATGAGATTCCTTTATATAATAAAAATTTCAAAAGAGTTATCCCATGTAATGATGTTAAAATTTTGGATGTGAGGGTTATTTACAACGATTTACATAATAGTATTCTATCCCTAATAGTAAACACGACATGGTTAAATTTGGCTATCTGGAGATATTGTTAACTTTCTTAACAATAGCTCTGTAGATATTATTGAAGTCTCGTTTTTTAGCGAGGAGGCGTTATCTCTTGTCCAAGAGTTAGGTAATGTCACCTTTTCTCATGTGTGGCATCGTAACAACGTGTTTGCACATTCAGCAGCTAAAGCGTTGGCAGAGCAAAGTTTTTCTCTTCCCCACATTTTGTATACTGAATGGTTTATGTTGCTTGTATCTCTTGATGTAATCTTGTAGTTGGTCGAGTCTATTGTTGCCTTAAAAAAATAATTATGTATTAATAAATCTTAAATTGAGTCCATCTAAGATGATTTTTAGGTTAAATACTATTTTGGTCCTTACATTTTGGAGTTTGTTTTATTTTAATCCTTTCAAATACATAATTTGTAGTATTTACACTTTTAATAAATCTTAAATTTAGCCTCAAACTATTTTTTTTTTATTGAAATTGGTTAGATAATAATAATGATTTTTATGTAAGGAAATATAACATGTAAATATTCAAAATCGACAATACAAATGTTAATATATAACATTTTGTTTGGAAAAATATAACAAAAAAAAAAACAGTAGTATATCAAGTATGGACTAAATTTAAGATTTATTGAAAGTTTAAAGACTTTAAAATTTGACATTTGAAAGTATATGAACTAAAATTAAATAAATCTGAAAGTACAAAAGGAACATTTTAACCTTTTTTATTTTTATCAAAATTTGTTAAATAATAATAAAATTATTAAAGTATCGAAAATATATAGACTAAATTTTTTTTTAAATAAAAAATATATTGACTAAAATTAAGTTTACATGATTTTCTATGATAAAAACATTCTTCCAACCTCAAAAAAATTGTCCGTCCACTCACCATGCGCGTTGGTAATAATTTAAGTAAAATAATTTAAATAATATAAAAGTGTTTCAAATTAAAAGAAACATATGACATCAACTTGTAATTTGTTTTTCTTTGGATCTTTATATGCAAATCGTTGGTACTTATTTATGCAAAGATTCATATTATAGTTGTATCCATTTTATAAAAAAAATAATAATAATTCTATCGAATCATACAAAATCATCAACTATATATATATATAACAATATACTTCGTCAACTCACTAATTTCAATATTCTCGAGTTTTGTATAGATTTCAATTTGATTAATGCTCAAATTTTAACAAAAATATAGTCCTAATATCTATTTTATTTAAAATTATAATAATTTTTTTTACCATACAGATCTTTCATAATTTATTAAACAAATATCATAATTTTTTTTCTCAAAAAAAATTCACAAAAGATTATAAAAAGACAAAAAAAAAAAAAAGAAAAAGAAAAAAGAGAAGATTATAACATTTATTTAAAGCCTAAAAATTTAAAATTGCAACATTTAAATATGAGATTTCAATAAATTGAAAATCTATAATCGATATAATTATGTGTTTGGAATACATTTTCAAGCGTTTAATTTAAAAAATAAATTATTTTTTAAAAAAATTAGAATGTTTGACAACCAATCAAAATAACTTTTAAAGTGCATTTTAAATCATTTTTATCAAAAGAATTTAAATAAAAATGAATTTTTTCAAAAACATTTTTTTTCACAAGTCAATCCAAACAGACCTTAATTTGACGGTTAAAACTCTTACGCTTCAAAATGTGAATAGCCACCACTATTGTTATGTATTTTTAATTCAAAGTTCTAATACTTTAAAATCTGATTCAATTTAATATCTTAAATCTTATAAAACTCACCCATTTTAAACAGTTTTTATCAAAAGAATTTAAATAATGTGAATAGCCACAACTATTATTGTGTATCTTAAATCTTATTAAATTGATGACAATAAAAAACAGTCATAAAAGTCTAAAATTCCAAACTTTTTATTTTTTCCCGCTAAAACCCTTTCTTTTTAATTTTAATTTAATAACTCTAAAGAACTGTCACTCTTTAGTGAGAGTTAATTTTCGTCATAAATTGGTGACATGAAAAAAGTGTCATAATAGTCGAAAAATTCGAAATTTTCCATATTTTCCTGCCGAAATCGCGCATTTTTCATTTTCCTACGTTTAATGACTGTTATTTACAGTCATAAATTAGTGACACAAAAAGACTCATAAATTTCAAAAAAATTTGGAAAACTTCGTTTTTTCCCGCAAAAAATGCGTGAATTTAGCTTTTATGACTGTTTTTTCTCTCTCCTCTCTATTTTTTGCCACTGTTCATGAGTCATTCCAAGTCCAATTTATTGTAGTGATAGATGATTTACATTGAGATTATTATTTTTTATCATTGTGTTTCATTGTTACCAACAAATTGAGGTTTCACTTTAAAATGGTTAGATTATAAGTTAATCAAAGAGGGCTATTATTGCTAAAGTTGGAGATTATCAATCACATCTAAATTAATGATTTTGAATTGAGAGTTTAGGGTATGAGGTGGCAATTTACATACATTTCAAAAGGCAAAGTTTTTGTGTTTGCCCAACTTTCCCTCTAGTCAATATCCCAATTTGAAACACAACAAAATCCAAATAAATTAATATACTAATTTTAATATTTATAATTGATTTTACTCTTCCCAAGTTAAATTACGACAATACAACATATTTAACTTGATTATATCTCAATTGATATTGATTTGAACATAATTTAGTGGATAAGACATCAATTATCATCTCAAAGATCGATAGTTCGATCCTCCACTCTATATATATATTATACTAAAAAAAAAAATCAATCCATTATATTCTCGATTCAAAATTTTGAAATTCAAAATTCTTACCTTCACATATTATCGAACAAAAAAGAATTAGATCGTTATTAAATAATATAAATGTGATTTATTTATTAGAAGATTGAAAAATTTCAGAATACTGTTGAGTTAGTTCGAGAAGCCCATTGAATTGAATGCGGCCCATCGAATTTATGAAGACGAGTGGACCAACTTGGCCTCTTTGCAACTGCAAAGTCAATTTTAGTATGATGGATGGCGGGCTGTACATTTACTGTGTCATATTTGGGATTTTTTCTTATCAACTTTGGAATAAAATAAATAAAATAATAATCGATTTCATGTCATAAGAACAAGTTTTGATGGATTAAGTGCTCGGATATTTATAAAATAAGCATTTGAAGCG
Source organism: Lagenaria siceraria (assembly GCA_002890555.2). Classification (NCBI taxonomy): domain Eukaryota; kingdom Viridiplantae; phylum Streptophyta; class Magnoliopsida; order Cucurbitales; family Cucurbitaceae; genus Lagenaria; species Lagenaria siceraria. The sequence continues at coordinate 26,938,830 of CM016483.1, read as the reverse complement.
CTGAGTTGATTATTATAATAAGTAGTTATTATAGTTTGTAGAATATAATAGTATGTGTTTGAGGTGCAAACTATTTTAATTCAGGTTATAATATTTTATATTTGGGGTTTAGTGTAGACTATTTGTCTAAATAGAAAATAGTAAATAAGATAACAAATAGGGAAAAAGAAGATGTAGTTAATTTTATGTTATAATAGTTGGAAATACCAACTATTATAATCAGAGTCTCAAACATGGAGTGAGCTACTTCACCAATTTCAAGCTTGTGACCCAAACACCTAAAGGTTTATTATAATCGATTTGACATAGAGCAATTGACAAAGAATAATCGTATATTTTCGACCAAAACATTAGAGATTTGAACCCTTAATAATAAATCTCAAACAAAAAAAGAGGTTTATGGTGAAAATTTTACAAGTTATCAATATATCATTCTAAGCATCAACGTGTTTTTAATCGTGCACGCATCAATTCGAGTATAACTCAACTAGTTATGATACGTTATCATCATTCTACCAAAATGTTAGAGGTTTGAATCTTCCTCACTAAAAAAACACACCCAAGTCCAACGCATTCCAAGAGTAAGCCTAGGGGTCCATGTGTCCCAAATAGAAAGTCAAAGCTTCGAGTGTTGGGTAAGCTATGTCGAGCTCTATCCTTATCACGAAAAGGACAATGACCGAGGTGAGCTGACTATTGGAAGCTTACAACCTTGGAGACTACACCTACACTCACATTATTGATATTGCATATGTCCCAAGCGAATGTCAGACATTGGACTATATATAAATAAGTCTCATCTCACCGTCTCAAGAAGTAACCAATACTATAAGTGCTTAGTTGAATTAACTTAAGCATAAGAGTGTGTTCAACTTGGCACCATATGGGTGCAAATTCTATTGCAGGTCGATCAAAACACATTTACAAGTCATGAAAGAGCTTTGTCCATAGACCCAATACCTTAACGAGATATGCACGCCAATGATTATAGTTAATAATACTCTAATCACTCGAGTTATGTTTGCATCAAAGTCGAAACTATTGATTGAATGATTATGAGATAAAGATTTGGGTTATTTGGCACAACACAACATGAAAATGCATCATATAAAATAAAGTGTTTTTGTCTGTCTATAAAAGAGATTTGCTATATGTTGTTTAAATTGAATGAGATGTATGTTTCAGTTTTAAATTATGTTAAAGTATGATTTTCTTTTCTTCTAGCATTATCATTTAAACACTAAGTGAAAATTTTAGCTAACAAGAGTAAGGTTTTTTTTTTTTTTTTTTTCAAGCAACCAAACAAACCATTATAAAATAACATTTCGAGTTAAAAAAATTAAACTACTAGTTTTTTTTTAGAACCACAATTGTAGAATAAGTGATTCAACCTTCAATTTTTAAAAAAGAAAGTCATATTAATTACTATTGAGCTAATTATGAATTAAAAATAAGTAGTAGATATTTTTATAAATTCTAAAGTATGCCAAAGTTGAAAGTATTAAATGCATGATAGAAATTAATTATGCTCAAACAAATAAAATGAGCGAGCCTTCCATTTTTCGAAAGGTTCCTAATTGGACTGTTAATCATTAATATACAAAGAAACAACAATCTATACTAGTTAAAAGGAGCCATGATAAAATATTTGTTTTTCCTCTTTGCCCTTTTTAATGATTGATTATGGGGTTATATAACGTTGCATTAAAACTAGGAGAATTTTTAAAAATAGGAAAATGAAGAAAACTATTTACACAAAATAGCAAAATTTTTAGATAGTTGTGATAGACGCTGATAGAAGTCTATCAGTGATAGAGATGATAGAAGTCTATTGATGATAGATGCTGATAGAAGAAGTCTATCAATGTCTATCAGTATTTTTTTTTTTTTTGCTATTTTCTGTAAACAGTTTGACATTTTTTTTATTTGTGAAAATTTCCCTTAAAACTATTAAAAAAATTTATAATTCACTTGTAAATTAGATTTGAAGATTTTAATATTATTCACATGTAAATTGTAAATTTTGGTATCATTAAAAAAAATATTTTAAAAAATACCATTCACGAAATTTGATTATCTCTAATATTTTGATTCTTATAAAAAAAATAAACATAATTTTAATTTTGAAAGAAAAATATTAATAAAATATCTATATATATATATGCTATTTAGGAAAGACAAAAGAAAAAAAAATTCCCCAAATTTTAATCCTCACGTAATTGTTTTTTTTTTTTTTAATTTTTTTAAATGTCCACCATCACATTAACCAATCTAAAATATTTGATTCAAAATAAATTTTTTATCTCCTAAAAAGAAAGACAATATCATGTGGGATAACAGATTATTGAAATTTGTTATAAAACATTAATACAAATTAATAATTTCATTGAAGACAACAACCATATAAATTGATTGAAAAAGACCAATCGAAATGATTGAAACTCAGAATTTATACAATTATATAGATACATTCCAATTAATTGGTGATTCTTGACTATAAATGAGTGGTTTTATTTCATAAATCTTGATTAATCTTTAGAAAAAAAAAACATAAATGCAAGCATTAATTATAATGTAAAATCTGCTTTAAGAAACTGTATGTTAAAATAGTTCCTCTTATTATTTAATTAATTTTGATAAAAAGAAAAAGAAAAAAAAAAGCTATTGCATTACATTCACGTCATGAACACTGTTTTCTCTTGTAGTAGGTCCAAGAAAATTAAAAAAAAAAAAACATTTTTTTTTCTTTATCTTTTTGTCCATTTCGTTATGATTTTTTCCCTCAACATCATATCGATTGTCGCGTCTGTTCGTATTGATTTTAGAGAACTTTTAATTAAAACCAGCACAATAATTAGTAAACGAAAAAAGCTATATGGCAAATTGGCGTCCGCCATCAGCTCTTGAAAGCGACTCGCGTGGATTGAAGTTGGAGCCCGAAACTGCACTGCTCAAAACAGGCGCCACTTCCTTTCTGAGGCGATTCTCTTAATTGGTTTGTTTCAATTTCTTTGTTCTTCATCAAATCGTTTTTCTAATTCATTTTGAGCTTTTGGGTTTCTGTTAATGTTGTTGCTGATGGTTCTGTGATCTGGGTTTGGCTTGTTTTGTTGATTAGTGGATTTAATTTCTTCACCGTTTTCTTGATTGGAGCTGATTCTGTGTTTATGTCATGAAATTGTGAATGATCAAATGATTTTTGTTTTCTTTGGCGGGTTTTAAGTAACTGGGGATTAGAGAAAAAAATTGGGTGGATTTAAGATATTTGCTGGACATTTAAAAAATGTAAATGGCTCATTCATTCATTGGTTCTAACTTTTGTTAAATGTATTTTTAATGGCTACCTTTGAAACATTCTGTCTGTTCATTAGAAAGAAAGATTGAGATGCTTCTCTATGTTCTTTTCTATCTTGTTAGTCAGTGGAAAACTGACTTCTCAACGCCTTGTTTGTTTTCATTCATTTATTTTACCAAATCAGAGTCTTAATGGAGACAATATTTATGCATATGTTATAACTCAGCCGATAAAGTCAAGTTGATTTGAAATACTTTTGCATCCAATCTATATGTTCATTATGAGCCATTCAGTTGTTATTTGCAGTATGGTTTGTGTTTGGCTCAAAATTGTAAGTCTAGTTGATTTGAGTTAACTGGATGAAGCTTAAATCCTGCTGTCTCCACCTATATCCTTAATGAAAGATAGAAAGAAGACGGTACCTAATTGGGTTCATTACACGTGATGCTAATGTAGTTGGTTGTTACGTGCAATTAGGCTCTCTGATTGTGAAGTCTAGTTGATTTGAGGTATTCATCTGTGGTTTATACGTCACCATATCGCCTCATTTATATCCTTTGATTTTGGGCCATGCTGAGTTATATGGTGGTCATGTACAGTATTGTGGTTGTTTTTAGAAACTTGAGTCGTGAGAATTAGTGTTGTTCGTTAGCCAGACATTTTGGAAGGCATAATCATAGTCATGTTAGAGGAAGATCACCCCTTTTTGGTGCTTTAGTTTTTACTTTTTAGAACATGCACTTGCCAATTTGGTTTTCCACATTGATGAAACAGAATTGTGTTTTTGATCTTCAAGATGTAGACTGGTTTCCCTATCTCCTCTCTTGGGGAAGAATTTTCAGATGCATATCTTACAATGTTCAATGGATTGTGTCTCAGTTTTTCTATCTTTGCATCTGTGTGTTTGCTGTCAATCTGTATCGGTTCTTCGTCCTTTTTCGTCCGTTCTCAATGCCTAATGTACAATACATTATGCCAGATAACAGGAAACCATGTTCTAACAGCTGTGGGTTAGATCAGAGGAATCATCAAAGAATGGGAGGCTGCTGCTGTTCGACTCGAAATTCTCACCTGAATGGAACTCCAGCATACTACTATGTTAGTTCATTTGCCTTTCCAAATGATCATGATCCAGTGTTGCACTTGTTCTCTTTGCCAAAACTAAGATCCATAATTTTCACTCCTTTCTGCAGTGCCCCCTGGCTATTGAGGAGCGCGAGTCATCTGAAATTCGTAGTGGCTCAGCCTCGATGCTCCTGAATGCAGGACATGATTTGAACCTGGATTTTTCGATACCGAACACTTACCAATCCCCTCCCACACCTCTCCCGTATGATGTGGTTTTGAAATATCCACAACAGAAAGATCTTAACTCTGTTAAAGAAACAATCTGTGGATGTAGTTTTAAATCAGCAATGAAGAGTGTTGGGGAACTGGATAGTAAGTCCCAAGACAGCCCTTTGCTTGGTGGCCCTCCACGGAAACTGGAACATTCCAAGTCGAAGGGCAATAGTACAACGACTCCGGTCGCCGAAGAAGAGGATGTCTGTCCCATTTGTCTTGAAGGTGAGTTGAAATGGAATCTATAGCAACTGATACTCTTTTAATATCATTCTTTTTTTCACTTACACCAGTTCTTGTGTAAAATCAAATCCACAATTCATGTTTAACTTTGTATCTCCTATGTAGAGTATGATTCTGTCCATCCAGAAATTATCACAAAATGCAAGCACCACTTTCACCTCGCTTGCCTTCTTGAGTGGACCGAAAGAAGTGATGCTTGTCCCATCTGCGACAAGGTTTGTTCTAAGTTCTAACAAGTTACGAGTATGCTGATCAAATTCGAATTTTGGTCTTGCTAACATTAATGGCATACGGCCTCCATGTCATGCTGGTTACTAAAATGTGAAACAACACCGTCCATTATTTACATTGTCATAGATGACGATTTTTCGAGTTCTTTATAATGAAAAACACTTTACCAGACGGTTTCTGATTCACTCATGCAAAACTTATCAAAATTTCTGCTTGATTTTCAATACAGGAGATGATATTTGAGCTACCTTGAGCCTGCAGAAATGAGAAACTTCTCTAGTCCTTGAAATTCAAGCTTGAGCTCAGTTCACCCCTGGTGGATGGTGCTATTCCTCGTTCAACCACAGGTTCGTTTTCAAAACTATGGCTGTATAGATACGTTGGTCGTTTCGTAGCTGCAAATTCGAGATGTAAATTGTTGTCGTCAGTCGATTCGATACATCTGCCGAGGAAGAAATATTACTCTCATACAACAGTGCTTCCCTTCCTCATGTGGGATCTTCATGCATATTCATTATTTTTTCAATCTTTGATCTTGATCATCAATTCTGAAGGAACTCCTCCTGGCTTATAGATTCAAAAAAAGAGTATTAAAGATTCATATATTCTCTGTAAGATGAGATATCTTTTTCATTTTGGCTCTGAAAATCTTGCCTGTAAATGTTTCTCAAATCTTATCTCTAGCTTTATGATGTCTCCAGCTTTGTGCAGTTTTTAGATAGTTTAAGAAATAATATGTCAAAAAGTTTAAATACACCACATACTTTGAATGTGAGATTCTGATAATTGTAGTTAATAGATCAAAATTGAAGTCTTCTAATATATAAGTATTAAATATGTACAACAAAATTTAATGACTTAATTTTTAATATAGTCTAATATAATTGAACTTATGCATCAAGTTTGTTTGTTTATTTATTTATTTTATCATAGGATGGAGGTATCAAACCTTTGACTTAAGAGTCGATAGTACAAATTTTATACCGACTGGACTTCTACTCTCTATATAATTAAAATATTTATACCTATATGTATTTTTCTTTTTCTTTTTTTAATTCTCACTAATAAAATTTTAAGAATAAACATATAGTTGACATCTATGCAGAACAATTGACCATACTAGGTAGCTTTTGACCCATATAATTCGATCCAACACTTTCAGTGACTTTTTCAATATGTAGCGTCTTAGGTTTCAAGCTCGTGATTAATTGATGAAGCTACGGAAAAGTAAAGTGCACTTTTTTGTATAAGTAGCAATTATCAATTTTTTAAGTCTTTCTTTATCATATTTTCATATATTAAGGATCCTCTCAAATTAAAACTAAATATGAAGTTTGTTTGTCGTTACTTTCCTTTAATTCAACATGAGTACACAACATTATGTCGGTTGTAGCTCACAAAACTAAAAATTCGGACTTAAATTATGGAAAATTATCAAAGTAACCTAAAAAAGTTTTATCTTTCACAACTAGCACATGTTAAGAGAATTCTGTGAAATAGTTTTTGTCATTCAGATCAACCACCGTCAATTTTTTTTGGACTTTTTTGGTGGAATCTTGGCTGGGGCAAGAATCAGGATTGTATATCTTTACCAAATCTTACATCTTTCCAAAATTTTACTTAATCTTTCTAAAAATTTAACTTTCGAGATCCATTTGAAAAAAAATCATTTGAATAATTGGTAAAGTCCATTTGTAAAATCATGGGAAAATAGAAATTCGGGGATAAGAGAATTTGAAAAGATTATGTAAGATCTGGTATATCATATTTGGAAAAATTATATACAATCTCGATGCTCGAGAAACCAAAATCGATAGTGTAGATGTAAGATTAAAAAAATCAATTTTTTTTATTCAAATCTCGATGTGCTTGAAACACCAAGAAAATCTATTTTCACTATTTTTTTAGAAATTGTCAGAATTAGCGCCTAAAAGATGGAACTAACACCATTTTTAGTAATTCTTTGAAATATTTTTTCTTGGCGCATATGATCGACCATCCAGATTTAAATAAAAAGTTAAAATTTTCATCGGAATTCTCGGTGAAATCTTCCGCAATTTGAATAAAAGGTTAACTTTTTCATCATATTTTGGGATTTCTTTATCAAATCTTAAATTAAAAATTTCAAATCTTTCGCCTATTTCTCTTTCAATTATGTGAATTTCTAAATTTTCAAATAAATTTATCATTTATCTAAATAAATAAATGCCAATCTTAAATTTTGGGAAAGATGAAATTTTGCAAAAATATTTGAAAAAATTATGTAGATCTCGGTTCATAAATTTTATCGAGAAAATCGATCTCAATGTTCAATTGAAGTTTTCTAATATATAAGTATTAAATATGTACAATAAAATTTAATGACTTGGTTTTAAATATAGTCTAACATAAGTGAACTAATGTATCATAAATTTGGTGCTCTTTTTTTATTTTTTTATTTTACTGTAGGTAGGACGAGGGAATCAAACCTTTAACTTTGAAGTCGATAGTATTTTATATAAGTTGAACTTATACTCGTTTTGACTATACCATAATTGTAAGGATTCTTACGGATAGTACCAAGAATTTTTACACTAATTTTTTTAGAAAGTCAATTTTATTTTTCTACCATTACCATTTAAAAAAAAATCCTTACTAAAAAATTTCTTGATACTTCTGCTAATTTTTTTTTATGAAAAGTACTAACAAATTTTATGATAAAGATTTTAAAAAGAAAACTTAAATTAGAAAACTAAAAAAAATTACATAAAAATCGAGAAATCTTATTGAAATTAATTTAAATTTTTTACCTTTAATTAGAATTATAATTGGTTAAAGAAATTAAATTAAAACTTATTGGAATTGATATTGGTTTAAGTTTAAAAAATTAAGTTTAAGTTTTAAAAAATTAGAATTGGTTTTAAACTAACTTAAGTTTTAATCTAAAAGACTAAAATCTATCTAAATTCATGTTAAAAAAATCGAAAAAAATTTAAATATTTGTGCAATCCTTTAAAAATGTTGCTATACACTCTCTAAAATTGCTACCCGTTGTAAGACATAATGAATCTTTAAGAATGCTTAGGACACTTTGACGATCAGCCTCCACGACAAGACAACGAAGTTGGTAGCAACGACAACAACATATCAATTGAAGGAAAGGATAACATTTCGAATGTTAATAGAGGTTGTTGCAAATATAACAATCAAGTCAAAAGTGTTAGTAGATATAGTACAATGTGAAAGAATTTACCCATTATCTTTTCAATTTTTTCGCAATATTTAGCGGTGTAATTTTTAAAATTTAAAAAGATTTGAAAAAATGATGTGAAACTTGGTGTTCGTTGTGGTCGAAGTTCACGAAGAGAACCTAAAAGAATCAATAGTTGGAAAAAGTTTTCAAAAAAAAAAAAAAGGGGTTTAGTTGTGAAAAAATTAATTATATTTTTAAAAAGTTCCCTTTAATATAATTAAATAAATGTTAAATTATAAAGAATGCCCGTGAATTTTGTAGTTTGTGTCAAAAATACTTTTAAACTTTCAAAAGTTTTAAAAATACCTTTAAACTTTAAAAGAGTTCAAAAATACCCCTATCATTAATTTTAGGGAAATTACTATAAACAGAAAAAATATCAAATTATTTACAAATATAAAAAAATTTCATTCTATCAGTGAACTGCGATAGAATTCTATCATCGCAATCTATCAACAATAGACTGTAAAAGATAGACTGTAAAATTTTTCTATATTTGTAAATAGTTTGACTTATTTTTCTATATTTGAAAAGAGCACTCAGATAAAATTTTATTTAAAAAATACCTTAAACTTTACAAAAGTTTTAATTTAGCCTTAAATAAATGCATAAAATCCATTCAATAAAAAAAAAAATCCTTATTTGACTCGAATCCCATCTCTTTCCTCAGTTTCTTCCACTGGTCTTCGGATTTCCGCCGCCGGACAGAGGTCCGAACTTGGAAGAAGATGACCGGAGGTTCCAAAAATCTCGGCCGACATTAGGAACTCATATTACAAATACGATTTACAAAGCTAAATTGCTTCAATATACTCTACCGATCCTGACGTAGGAAATCAATCAATCTAGAGCGATTTCAAATAATTGTGTATTAGCATTTAGTGATAGAAGAGACGAACCGTTGGAGACGATTACGTTCTGTTTCCGGAGTTCGATGTTCTTGATCTCATTGTTAATCTCTTCCCGCCAAAAAGTTTGATCATCCGAAAGTTTACCGGTAGATATATAATTTCACTCCTTGTCCACAAAACTTCTTTCTCATTGTCTTTTTGCTGCATTGTGAATTTATCTGTTTTTTTCCCCTTTTCTTTATCCTTATAAGGAAATTTTAAATTTGTTTTTAGGATTTGAATTATCAATCAACGTTGTGATGGTTCGTGATGGTTAATGGTTTGCAGTAGATTTGGAGGACCCTTGTAAAAGCTTATAACAAGTTAACATTGACTCAGACAGTGAGATAATATTTATTGTTGGCGTTTAGTTTAATATGCGTCCTGAAACTCGGCTGAAGATGAATCTGATTAGTTTGAATGCACGTGCTAAAGTGTTATATAATTAAATTTACCATAACCTAGCTTAAGTTTTTGGGTCAATCGGTGATTTAACATGATATCGGAGCAATAGGTCATGTGTTCAAACCCCATAGCAGTTTAAGCTTTTGGATCAATCGGTGATTTAATCGTATGAAGGGGACTGTTGTGTGCTAGAGCAGTTTTGGTGCCAAGACTCTGAACTAAAATGGCTTCAAACGTGCAAAATTTCGATCTGTTTAAGCTATTTGGGGCTGTAAGAGATAAGGGTGGTTATGATGTTGTATCAAGGAAGGATTTGTGGGATTTGGTAGCAGAAGAATCTGGTTTAGGTTCAATTTTCTCCTCCACTCTGAAAGTGCTGTACGTTGAGTATTTGAATGTTTTAGAAAGATTGCTTGAAAGGGTTTTTGAGGATAGAGACTCCACAAATAGTTGCAGCAGTAATGGAGGTGGTACGGGCTTAGGATTCAATGGGTCGTTGCCAGATATTCAATCTTTGAAAAAGAATCATGATTTGCATGAATCAAATTTTTCGGACTGCGATGATACGATTGTGGTTCTGAAGATTGATAGGGACAAGAATATTGCTGGTTGTGAGGAAACTCTTTGCCAATTAAATAAGAGCGTTTGGGATGTTCATGACAAAAATGACTTGTATGAAGATGAAGATGAAGACTCTAGCCTGGAATTAGCATCCAATGTGGTCGATAATTTTGATGACTCTGAGAAACCCCATAGTCTAGACCTTCAAAAGGATGAAAATGCATTTATGGATGGGGTAGGAAGCAATGTCGAGTTATCTTACGACAGCAGAAAGCATGATGTCTGTGAGCCTGATAGCAAGGAAGGAGTGATTACAGACTCCATCTCAGTTGAGGAACTTAATATTAGCCACGAGAAAAGGTGTGAGTCCATGTTAGGAATGGTAAATTGGATCACAGAAATTGCAAAGAATCCATGTAACCCTGATATTGGGTTATTACCTGAAACTTCAAAGTGGAAGTTAAGTGAAAATGAAGAGATCTGGAAGCAAGTTCTGCTGATTCGAGAGGCAATGTTGCTGAATGGACATATTAATTCTTATGCTGAACGGTCTGCTCTAAAGGTATATTTCTATGAAAACTTGGTCTTGCGAAAATCATTTACAAGAATATCATTCCATCCTACTTATAATCAAACATTCAGTCTGAAACCATTTTGTAAAAGAGATAATAATGTGCTGCATGTATAGTGTCGTGCACTCTCTTGCTTGATATTTAAAAGTGTGAATATAGAGTTCAGTGCTCTAGAACTTGTTGGCTGTGTCTATTGCAGCTCTACAAGCACTTGGTCAGTTACATATGAAAAATAGCCGTGGAACGACCAATTGTGTAGGCTCCGTTTAGTGACCATTTAGTTTTTAGTTTTTGGTCTTTGAAAATTAAGCATATTTCCTCTCAATTTCTTGCCATGGTTTTCATCTTTCTTATGTAAAAGAGTTGAATCTCAGCAAAATTCTAAAAACAAAAATAAGTTTTTGAAAAGTCATTTTTTAAGTTTTCAAAACTTGTTTTGGTTTTTAAAAATATTGGTAGAAAATAGATGACCAATTAAGAAATTTAGAGATGAAAGGGGTGTTTATAGGCTTAATTTTCAAAAACTAAATGGTTATCAAACGGGGGCGTAATTTCTCAGGATGATAGCATTGTTTCTTCCTTTCATGTGTTTGAAATAATTGTTTGGCACATTTATTTAGTTCCTCTTCTGTTTTCTGCATTGGTAGATGTAAAATTTACTATATAGGCTTATCGTTATGGCTCATGTCATCAACTGTGGCTCTTTGTTCGTTTAGGTTTTATGGATAATCTCGTCTACTTGATGCAGCACCATCACATTCTCTGTTTATGTGCTTGATTGCAATTGATGTTCTGACTTCTGTGTGACCAAGAATATGCTAGCTTATGAGATTGAAAACAAAGTTGTAGTAGCCAGTAGCTTAGCAGTGCCTAATGTGGATGAAAATACATTTTAACTTGAGACTGCTGGTACTTGAATCTTTTTGCTGCAATTTAGCATTCTGGAAGTTTTCAGTATGACAATATGGGTTATGATGCTTGTGTTCTTCAAAGAATGCTTAAAAATTGAAAACTTGGCTACAGTAACTGATCTCTTTAGTGTGTAGTTAATGCATGATAATGTTATTTAAGCATTCGTCTTCTTATAATATCAGGGAATACATCCATGCATGTACGATGATCATCAAGGCTCCAGTTACAATCTAAGAAACAGGACAAAATCCAGTAAAATATTTCCTTGTGGGACGAGTCGTGGTCGAAGTCGTCACCCGAGGACGGAAGACAGACTAGACCAAGAGATTCTTGTAACAACTGATTCCAGGATGCCAGATTACATGGGAGAATCTGCCTCAAAGCAAATACCTATAGGACCAAAATTTCAAGTTGAAGTACCAGAATGGAGCGGTATAACATCTGAAAGCGACTCTAAGTGGTTGGGGAGCCAGGTTTGGCCATTGGATAAAGAGAACAAAACATTTCGTCGTAAACACGATCCCATTGGGAAGGGGCGGGACGATTCGTGTAAATGTCAGGTACGTGGTTCTATTGAATGCATTCAGTATCATATTTTAAAGAAAAGATACAAAGTTAAAAGGGAAATAGGCTCTGCATTCTATAACTGGAAATTTGATAAAACGGGGGAGGAAGTAAGACTACGTTGGACAGAGAAAGACGAGCATAAGTTTAAGGGTGCTGTGAGGTCTAGTTCTAAGTCTTTTAAGCAGTCTTTCAGGACTCGTATTTACAAGTATTTCCCTTATAAAAGCAGAGAAGATATACTATGCTACTACTTTAATGTCTTTTTATTGCATCATAGAGGATTTCAGAACAGATTCACTCCAGATAACATTTGCAGTGATGATGAATTGGAATATTTAAGTAGGAGGAGAAAACCTTATTGGTAATCCCAACATTGTATAGAGATGGGTCATTGTGTATGATATCTACACAGAATTATACTATGCTATGGGGAAAAAAAAACATTTTTCTTTAAAAGGACGACTTTCTATTTTGTTTTCATTAATATATTTTATCATTTTTATTTCTTTGATTCCTTATTCTGAAATTGGAATATTTTGCATATCAAAGTAGGACACAAGATCTCCACCGTCCATTCAGTTTCTTTTGGAATTCTGGTTTTGAATTTCCATGTGCAGCCTTCCTTCATTTCTATCTAGAAATTTAATTTTTGAAATTTGTGTCTATTTGATCTAATTTTTAAAAATTGTCTAATAAATTCTCAAATTTTTACAATGTTTAATAGATCTCTCTACTTTAAATTTTGTATCAAATAAGTTCCTGCAATATTAATAGATATATCTAATGGGACACTGAATTTTCGATTTTTTTCTCATATGTTTTTTAATTTTATAAAATATTAAATATATCACGGACCTATTAAATAAAAAAAATTAAAGTTCAAATTTTTTTTAACACTTTTTAAAGTTGAATGATTAAAGATTTATTTGACACAAAATTGAAAGTCCAAGAACTCAATTAAACTAAAAGAAACTTATCTTAGTATTTTTCTTCAATTAATTAAGTTTAATATTTGAATATTTTAAAGTCCAAGAACTCGATATTTTAATATTTTTAAAATTATCTTCAATTAATTAAGCTTAATTTTATTGGTTCTCAATAAAAATAAAAATTTCAAATCAAAGAGATCGAAAATATTGATTTTTATTTTAATAATTTTCTGTGAGTTAGATGTCGATGTCCATATCTTCAATATTTACTCCTATGTACAAAACGGTCCATGTCGATGTCCAATAGCATGTTATTTTGTAAGAGTTAAATAAATAAATTAAAAAAAAAGGAAAAGGAATTTGAATCAAGTTCTTTAATTTGCTTAAAATCAAGGTTCAAAATATCGTCGTCATGGATCTATTGAAGTCTCGATTTATGAAAATATCAATATTGATAAAAATTTTAGAAAATTGATGGAGACTTTATAATTAGTTGATGAAATTTTGATTGTGATTTAATTAGATTATAATTAAATATTTTTAATTATCATTTCTATAAAATAACACAACATTTAGATGTATTTACATATAATAGCATAAACTTAAAAAATAAATGAAAATAATAATACAAAATAATATAAAGTTTTGGACTATTTTGAGGTGAAATGCTTGAAAATGAAAGTTTTGGATGGAAAAAGAAAAGAAAAATTCACATCAATTTAATTTTAAGATAAAATGATGTGAAAGTTTAATGGAAAAAGTATGAATGAGGTTAAAAATAAAGTTGTTTCCAATATAGAAAAATGAGTCAAATTATTTACAAATATATAAAAAAAAATTGTTGATAGATAGTCAAATAGTTTGATATTTTTTCTGTTTATAATAATTTTTCTTAAAAATAAATATAAGTATTTTTGAAAGTTATGGATTGAAAATAAAGTTACAAATTGAGAAAATTTGAAAATTAAAAAAGAGTAGCAAATAGAAATAAGGTTGAATGTATAGAAATTAAAATAAATATTTTGAAAATACAAAAATCAAAATAAATTAAAGTCAAACCTACAACACCAGAATAACATTTAAACCTAGGTTTATTTCTTCGGATCTTATCTAATGGAACTTCACGACAAAACTTACTAAATTTTTATAAGAAAGATTGAATAATTTCCAGAACAATGAATAAATGAATAAACATAATATAGAGATTTAAGATAGGTTTTATTTTTTGGAAAGGGATTTAAGATCAGTTTTTGGCATATAATTACTCAATGTAGATGGAATCTTTTTAAAGATAAATACCAAATTAGAGAGGAAGAATCTTTTAAAGAAATTGAAAATTTCTAATGCTTGAGGCCCATATTGGAGTGGGTATATATAATAATGACTAAGGAGGAAGAATCTTGAAAGTACATTTCAATATTGCTCCATATTATTATAAGCAATCACAAGGGTTCCCAATTGAAAACTCTCTCTCTCTCTCTCCTCTTTTCTCTCTCTAGATTTCTCCTTGTTTCACTGCTTCATGTCTGAAGAACCCTTGTAGCTTCTTCTCTTTCATTTCAAATTTCAAAGTGAAAATTTCCCATTTCTCTGTATTCAAATCGACCCAACAAAGAAAAGAAACCATGTCTTCTCCAAGCAAACGCCGAGAGATGGACTTGATGAAACTGTTAATTCTCTAACAATAACCTCATTTCATTATGTTATTGATTCTTTTTTTGTACTTTTTTTTTTCTGGGATTTGTTGTTCCTTGAAATATTTTGTTTGATGGGTTTTTGGGTTTGACAGGATGATGAGTGATTACAAGGTGGAGATGATTAATGATGGGATGCAAGAGTTTTATGTAGATTTCCATGGACCCAGTGAAAGTAAATCTCCAAATCTTTGTTCTAAAAAGTTTTATATATACTTTTTTTTGCTTGTTTCTTGATAAGTTTGGATCTACCTGCTGCTTGGGTTTCCTCTGTTTAGTGGTATCTTGTTGAAATCTGGATTTGATCTACTTGTTTCACCCCAAAATGAGCAACTATATGGTCCTGTCATTTCCTTTTGAGTGTTATGTCACTTGTTTTATAACATATGAAGTTGTTTTTTGTCCCCTTTTAGTTGCTTTAAGTTGATTGAGATCTAAATAATGTGATAATCCCTCTTGTTTCTTCTTTGTGAATCTGTGTTCATAGTAGTAACAGATTGATTATGTGCTCATGTTGTGTTTGGCTATGATGTTTTGAGAGACCTAACTTTCCCATGTTCTTGGAGAACAGAAGGAAATTGATAAAGAAAAGTCACAATGTGATGAGTTTCTGGCAGGTCCTTATCATGGAGGCGTATGGAGGATAAGAGTCGAACTTCCGGACGCTTACCCCTATAAATCTCCTTCAATAGGATTTGTTAACAAAATTTACCACCCCAATGTTGATGAGATGTGAGTTCAACATGTGCTCTTAAGTTGAAATGAGTTGTAGATTGTAGGTTTTATGCTCTGATTATAATGGTTTCCGTTTCCTCTTTCCTGGTTGGTCTTAAATTCAGGTCGGGTTCGGTTTGCTTAGACGTTATTAATCAAACTTGGAGTCCCATGTTCGGTAGGTGAACTTTTTTGTTTGTTACTTATTGATCTTCATCCCACATTTTTCAGATTGATCATACATCTTTATATGCAATTACTTTCAGATCTGGTAAATGTTTTTGAAGTGTTCCTGCCACAACTTCTTTTGTACCCCAATCCGTCAGATCCTTTGAATGGAGAGGCTGCAGCCTTGATGATGCGTGACCGAGTTGCTTATGAACAAAGGGTAAAAGGTAATGATTTTCTCAATGTTTTCTTTCATTGAAACGAATCTATCGGAAGCAAGCTTTACAAATGATTTTCTTGTTGTTTGCTGTCCATGCCATGACTGTGCATTTATTTGAAAGTTGTGTGTCAAAAATTCCAAACTAATCGCCTATGTCTATTGGTGTGTAATGTACAAGAATATTAATCTTGTGCTGTGATATAACTTTTTAGAAACATCAAATATGAAGAAATTTAGTTTTTTTCTTCTTTTTCCCCTTTGGAAATGCTGTTCTGTAAATTTGTAAAAATTCTGACAGGTTCATGTGATACATGAAATCATTGCAGAAAATAAAGAGAGTTCTACATTTGCGGATAATCTCTAGTACTTCAAATTGAATTAAAATTCAAATACTTGAGTACTGTTCCCTCAAGGACATCCGATATAATTGGAACGACAAAGAAAAGATTAGCATGGCCCACACACAAATCAAGTGTTTGACATCTTTTCAAGTGGATTAGTATTAACTTGGAAAGCTGCTTTGGTTCCATTAGAATGTTACTATCAACCCAATCTTCTATTGCTATGTCATACATTTTCTTCCATCACTACAAGACATTCTTTGACCTGGCTTCACCTTTATACATTTTGGGATAGGATACTTGTGTCTATGATGTTTGTTCTCCTATCCTACTAGCAGCCGTTACTAAGTGTATGGGCGGTCTCTAGGCTCGTGAATACTCTCAAGAAGTGCTAAATTGTCATTTCATGGGATCTTTCTTCCATAGTAAGTATGGTACTATCACATTCATTTGAATACTTGGGGAGAGGGTGAAAGGTAAAGATTTTTTCCCCAAGAGGACATTGCATTATATTGTTGTCTATAACCATTCTTTTTGTATTAGAAGTCTTTTTTGAAAGAGTGACAATTACAAAGGATGAAAGGAGAAAGTCAAGAGTTACTCCCTTGATAAAAGACTGTTGAATTGATTGAGAAATTCTTTTGATAAAAGCTCCGACTCAAGTAAAAAAAACTTGGATGACGACCTGATATTCCCTTCGAATCAAATACCCTTTCACTTAGCCATTTGTCATTCAAGTTATTTGATTCTGCTCAGCATTAAGAGGGAGATCGAAACATGATGTTGACGATATGATAACTATATGCTAATCTACCGCTGCAGGCCAGCAATAGTATCTTTGGCAGTGGCAGCATAATAGCATCAATCCTAGACTAGTGTGACAACCGCGACTTTTGATAGTTTCGGAGTTTGTAAGTTCCTCCACCAGAATTGGGTGAAATCTTTTGTTTCCTGATCTGATTGGTCTTTATCTTCTAGAGATCTTTTTTTATTCTGATGTCTGATATTAATTAGATAGTTTCCGAGTCAAGTTTCGATTAATCTTACAGAAGAGTTGGCTCAAGGGTAAATGTTTATGCAGTCATTACTTTATTGATTGATGAAATCCTTATTGATCTTCTTTGTTGCTTTTTCACCTTGTGAATTTCACTGAATATGACCATTTTAGCAATTCTTCCATCTCAAATTACAGAATACTCTGAAAGATATGCAAAACCGGAAGACATAGTAGCTGCACCCGACAAATCAAGCGATGACGAAGAACTAAGTGAAGATGAATCCGACTCGAGCGATGAGCAAGTCGTGGGGCAAGCAGACTTGTAAGGGCTCATTTTGAGTGTCTTTCACTGTACAAAGTGTCTCTGCTTGTTAACTTTCTTCTGTTCTATCATGTATATATATATATATATATATATATTTAAAAATTACCCTATGCTGTAAGATTATGTTTAAGACTTTGTAATACTAATCTCGCTTTGCTTTGTTGAGATGTTCAAATATAAACATAAACTACATCTGACCTCGAAAACTAAAGTTGCCTCAAAAAATATATAATTCAGGTCAAGTTGCCTTAAAAAATCGATCTTTTTTCTTTTTTAATAATTATTATTATTTTTCATGTATCATTGGCAAATCATTCTACAATGTTCTTCTAAAAAATGGTTTAAAGTTCAAACGTATACTCTAATTTATGTCATTGTCTAAAATTACATATCCTAACAACTTAAATTTTTATTTTATTTTCTAAGGAAATTTTGTTAAGTATTGGAGAAATAGTTGCGAAAAATAATACAATATCATTTTTCTAAACTAATCAATTCAAAAAATTATTTTGTTGTGTGAAGAATATACTAAACATATAGATTCAATAAATTGAAAATTAGTTAAAATTGACACCTATTTTACTACGTTTAAAATCTAGTGAACATGTTTTTAAAAAGCTATTTTTACTAGATTTAGTCACAATTAGCTTTACCAAATATGAAAGGCAATTAAGATTTTTCCGTAATTGCTTTTAAAGCTGTCGAAATCGATCAGATAAAAAGCGATGAAGATTCTTCTACAATCATTTTTCGAAATGCATCCTCGATTATATTTGTATTAGAATCAATGGTGGTTGTTAGTTGTACAAGCAAAGTCAAGTTGTAATGATCTTTAAGCCAAGAATCATTGAAAAAGACAGAACATTTTGTAATAAAGACTTGTCAAATCGCCTACTTGAATGAAGTTGGATCTTTGCTCGAAAAAGAGATTTGAGTTGCTATCTCTCATCTTTTATAATTTAGGCTAAGACCATTAAGCCCATCAATCCACACTAATCGATGTAGTTTTAAGAAAATTCAAAGCTCTAAAATTGGCTTCAGTTTTGATATAATTTTCCATGATATTATTATGTTCTTCCGAGCTCCAACGAAGTATCAAAATGGGCAGAACAATATTTCATCAAACATTTCTTACTTGATCATATTTTACAATATGAATTCCTGCAAAACTCATTTAAGAATCAATAACACATAAGCAAGACCTATGAATTTCAATATTCTTATAATATGAATTCCATTAGATAAAAAAAGTCATGTCGAGAACGTAAGGTTGCTTGCTTCACTAGATAATAACAATGTTATTGCGAAAAGAAAGTAGATGATAGAAAGAGAAACGGATGAGTGTATTGCCAATACAACTATTTTTTTTTCCTTTTTTTTTTCAATATTTGAGCCAGAGAAACAGAGTTGCTATCAATCGGCATAATTGAATACAACAGTAACTTTGAAGGATATAGCCATTAGAGTAGAGTACAAGGATCTAACTATAGGATGTAAAGATGTATTTCAATAATATAAAACATTGGAGGATCTATATATGTGATGCATTGAAGAGCAAAGACCTACACTATTAACACCACGAGCTATCTGCACCTTTACAAAACGATAGGGGTCGATGGTATCCTCATCGCTTGAGCTCGATTTTAAATCTCTATTTCATATACTAACCTATAGAGTCAGATATGGCTGGGCCTCCTCTTTCCAGCATCTGTTCTTAATCTCTTCACAGGATTTGCCCAACTGACAGGTCCGCCACCGCTGCCGTTAGCAGATTGAGGCTGGTTGGGCCATCCTTGAGAATGTGCAGAGGGTTGAGATTGTTTGCTGTCTTTTGAAACTGAACCAGGACCTGGACTTCTAATGCCACGAGCAACGGTAGGTGGCGAGACCGGACCAGCAGATCCAGTTCTCGGCTTGATTATTGATTTTTCCCTGTCTTTTCTTTTCTTCTTGCAGATAACTAGCTCCCCAGGATGAGTAAGAAGTGGGGGTTCTTCTATCTGATATTGATCCTTACTTCCACTTCCACTACCAAATCTTGATTCTCTCTGTGCCAATAAGTGACCTCTGGTGGCCCTCGTTTCTTCCCCGGACATAGGTCCACGATGCAGTGATTTATGCGGCGGGGCCGAGTCGGTGTCCATATCATTTATCATCTTCTGTCTTTTACTTTGGCTAGAAGGCCTCTCCCTCATAGAAGCAGCAGCGGAAGACCCTGGGCTTGAGAAAGACAGAGCATTTCGGGCTTCTCGAAAATCTGTGTCTGGAAATGCAATCTTCAGAATATCAAAGAAGAGGTCATGTACTTTTTTTGCCTCAGATCTTACCTGCACATCAACATTAAAGGGACACAAGTTCAAATTTTAATGGCAGTTGTAGGAGAATAAAAGAACTGAAAGTTAAGGTAGAGACATACAAGACTAGCCTATGCAAAAAGAGATGCAAGTCAAGTTCTGATGAAAGGATTATACCGATTTACTAGCATAAACTTAGCCTCAGCGGTCTGAACATACAGAACACGCCCTTTTGTAACATGTCAATGACGAACCAAACACCACAATTCACCAAAAACAGCACAAGTATGAAATCAATGCCAAAATGAGATCCAATGGTGACTTGTCTCAAAGGCCGAACGACATACTTTTCTGGTCTTTGCAAATACCGTTCAAGAAATTGCAGTAATGGGGCTTGATAAAGTAGCATATCTACCACATTTCTGTTAGTTTATGGTGATTACTAAAATCAAAGCATAGCAGAGCTCGTGAACGTTGAAAAATGTGGGTTAATAGTCATTAGCTAAGAATGACAGACATTCAGATTAAAAAGCATTAGTGTCAATTATTTCAGAAATTAAAATATACATATAAACATATATATATATATATAGGAGGATTTAATGTGCACTCTAAATAAAATGCCAAAGGAGAAAGAAAAAGACAATCCAACAGCTAGAATTTATGGGGAAAAAAGGAATAGTTGCAAGCTACAGTTGGGGGATCCAATGGAGAGGACGAAAACGACTGTTTTACATAGTTTATTTAGATCTTGTCCATTGAAGTCTCAAAAAGTAACAGCGAAACTTTGTCCAAATAAAAGCAAAACTAAACAATTAAAATCATACCTCATATGAGAACCCATAATACTGCATAGCACCCTTCAACATAAACTGAACATCAAACACCAACTCCATAACTCCATTGTACTCTAATCTGTCTATGCGTTGATCAATCTTCCGTAGATCTAAAATGTTATTACTAACTCCAGTAGGTAAACTAGAATTCCCGATCCGTTTCCACAGATCTGTTAATGATGGCACAATTTGATGCCCTTCCTTGTCAATTCTACTCTGAAGCTTGCTGATAACATTCTTGCACTGAAAAAGATAAAAAAAATTTAAAAATATAGGTAAGTTCAAAATAAAATTTACAACCATAAAAACTTAGAAATGGCTCATCAAGTTCATCATAGGATGCAACAATTCCGTACTAAATGTTGCAATATAACAATAAAACGCATGGAACTAAGTTTTCTCAGAGACTGCACTATATTGTAAAGGCAATTGCTAAGGATACTTTGATCAAGAAAGGATCTTATAAGCATTGTCAAGTATATTTCCACCCAAGTTGAACCCTGTTTAGATTCTGATGCGCCAAAAACACAAAATAAAACTATACAAATGAGAACAAAAAACAATACAATCGTGCATCTCTACTAGACCAAGCGCTTCAATATCCACCCAATAAAAATGAAGACTTACAACAAACCCAAAGGCCTAGAGACCCAAAGTAGAAGTAAATTATGTTATAGTGATATAACTGAAAGAGAACATGGACGGAATAAGTGTAAACTTCAACTTGGAAAAAATAAGATCAAATCCGATAGTCCAGTAGGTTGTCCAAGAATAAATAATGCACATAGTACTCTTGCTGAAAGTAGGCATGAAAGAAGTAAAGGAAGAATATAGACAAACAATCACATCCTTAAGGAGGAGTGGAGGACGTGTATTTAAATTTATGGTACGTACCCTCCTCTGGATTATGTCAGGCATCTTAGAACCAAAAGCTGAATTTCCACCAGCAATCGATTGTTTACCATCCCAACTTTCTCTAGAATGTTCAGCAGCATCATCTGCAGATCCAGTCAAAGAATTCAATCTGCTAGATTTAGGAGAAGAGTGCAATTTTGATGTAGGAGCCATCCTTCTAGCAGACAAATTACGCCGAGTCTTTGAAGATGATTCATTTTGTTCATGCTTCAAGGAATTCGAATCTCCATAAGGTTTAGCATCGGGATCATTCTTAAATTTGGCAAATTTATGGTCTGCTAGAAACGGAGAAGGAGATGAAGAATCTCCATATTGAAGAGATTGGGATTCATTATATATCTTCTCTTCTCGCCTTTCTGCTGGAGGGCGTGGCCTAAGCCTGAGACTCCTCTTACGTTTTATCTTGGGTTGCAGTACCTGTTCCTCTTCCCCATCTTCACGATCATGAATCCAACTTTCAGATTGTTGGTTCTCCATGTGAGAGTCGCCTGATATTGCAATTTCCCCTTCCTCTAATTCATCAGGCTGAAAAAAGTTAAAAAGCAAAAGAAAATGCATAAATACATATATATATATGACAAAGGCCAACATTCCAACATCAAACCACTATTATAAAAGATAAAAAAATAGTTTACCAGTCTCTTTGAAAGGGAACTAGGCCTAGCATCCAAGGCAGACAAGAAGCCAAATTTCTGAGAAGAAACAGGAGACACCAACTGTGTCAACCTTCGACTGCTGGAAGAGGAGCCTGAAGAGCCAGCTTCTTCAAGCAAATGATTATTTCTAGCACTATCTGGAGCCCGAGGGTACTCATATCTAGCATCACAATCTGGACCATCTTCCATCTCATCCTTGTTAAGTGGTGTTGCCTCGATAGCTCTACCATATTCATCATCTTCAAACTCCGCAATTTCTCCCTCTTCTTCCTGAACAGAGTACCCATTTCTCTCATCGGAGCTTGCTTCTGAGAACTCTCCATTATCATCATCCATTTCCTTGTAATTGGGGATCTTCTTACCCTTTGGTCTGCCTCTTTTTCTTTCAGTTCTGAGGGATGAATCAGAGCCAAGTTCACTGGATTCCAAGCCATAACCACCACCAAACAATATATTTTTTGAAGGTTTTTTGGATAAATTAGCAATAGCATTATTTACTTCTCTTGTACTTGCCCGAAGCCACTTAGGTATCTGATCATACTGTGTCATTTCCTCTGTCCAATCAAACTCTTCATCCATTTGATCAAACAGTTCAACCTCATCTTCACTTCTAGCAATCATTCGATTCACCTCCTGAAGTGAAGGTACATCATGGACAGTTTCTTGATATCGCTCTTCGTCGTGCAACAATGTCTCTAAAGTCAGGCGCCTCTCTTCATGTGTTGTTCTCTGGTCAAAACGCCCAGCATTGATGACCTCATCTGCCATATCTATCTTATACTGCTGGATGTTATTTCTTATAAGACTCTCAATAGATCCCATATATCGATCCTTACCAGCAAAATCATCTTCTAAATCACCTGACCCACCACTTCTTAGCTCATCTTCTTTCTGATTACTAGAGATCTTGTCAACCACTGCTTCCATGTAGATGACTTTGACTTCTCTTGTTTGTCCAATACGGTGTGCTCTAGCAACAGCTTGCTCCTCATTTTTAGGGTTAGGATCAGGATCATAAATAATAACTGTGTCAGCAGATTGAAGATTAAGACCACGACCTGCAGCCCGTATACTCAGCAAGAATATAAAGCAGTCTGAGTCAGGACTATTGAAGTCCACTATGGCAGATTCACGATCCTCCAAACTAGTTGTTCCATCAATCCTTCTATATATGAGTCGCCGCCATTGCAAGTACTCCTCTAATATATCGAGTAGTTTTGTCATTGTACTAAAAAGCAGTACTCTATGCCCTGTCTTCTGAAGTTTTATAAGGATCCTATCCAGGATCCACAGTTTTCCACATGATCTTACCAGGAAGTCCTTGGAGAAGTCACCATAATATGGATAGTTAAGCAACGGGTGGTTACAAGTTTTCCTTAGTTCCATACATCTGTTATTTAATGTTTTATAAACCTTAGATTGGTAATTCGGATTTTTCTGAACTCTCAGTTTCTCATCTTCCGGATCAACACGAAGAGTGCCAGTGGACTTAATCCAGTCATATATAGCACTCTGAAAGGCTGACATCCTACACCTCAACACTATGGAAACCTGAATTTCAACAAGGACGTCATCATTAGTTGACCATATTAAATGACGCGAACAGCAGAAGCAACAAAATCATACCTTTGGTGGAAGTGATCCTTCAACATCTTCAACACGACGACGGAGCATAAATGGCTCAAGAATTTGATGAAGTCGGTGGATAATAATAATTTTTTTCTCGGTCTCAAGCCAATCATCTTCAGCATTTGGAGTGGGGCCTTCCTTCTGAAACGGTTTCGAGAACCAATCATGAAAAGCTTTTCGATTATCAAACACTTCTGGAAGAAGCAGATTAAGAAGCGACCAAAGTTCCTTCAAGTCATTCTGCAAAATAAGATTCATAAAATGTTCGCTCAACAAAACTTATTTTAAAAAATGAATGAATAAGTGATAAGAAGCGACCAAAGTTCCTTCAAGCAGATTAAGAAGCGACCAAAGTTCCCCAAATAACATGCTTACTTCTCCGTCAAGTTGAATTGGGTCTAAAAAAGTTTTCTAAATTACAAAACCAAAACTTAGATGCGTACCATCTTGAAGGTATAGTATCAATTCTTCAAGAGATTTATAATGGTATTGGTAAAATACTAATCAGGATTTATACCCACCCATTTGATGCAATACGACCTTTTTTATTTCTGCTTTGCAAACAGTAGAGCAGAGGAACAGAGATTTATTTTTAAATGCAATCAAAAACTTCTCATCCTAAAGCAGGAAAGGTGAGCCACCAGTTCAAGTTCAGTACTATCATCACTGCCTGGACAATTAAACTATGTTGTGGAAGGTAAAATAATCATAACACAATGCCTTGTCTGAACAGAAATTTTTCTTTTGGAGATAATGTGGTACACAGCCGACTCTCAAACAATATCTAAAACATGTTTGTTCTCTCTACATATTTTCTAGGCCACAGGGAAGTCATTTATAGTAGAAATAATCAGAAGCAACATACCTACACACCCAGCAGATCCAAATAACTCAATCATTGATCATATTTTACTCTAAGGATACTAGAAAAGGCTACTACTGACATACAAGCTGCCACAAAGACTAATGTCTTGACAAACCTGTAATGGTGTCCCAGTTAGGAGAAGGCGCCTCTGGCATCTGTACCTATCAAGGTCACGAGCTAGAACTGATTCCCTATCCTTCATTCTTTGTGCTTCATCAATTATAATATACTTCCAATCAATTTTTGAAAGCTTTGAGCGATCATACATGATAAACTCATAAGTTGTCACGAGAACATTAAATTTCAAGGCACAAACCTCCTGTACAACATAATGCAATGAAGAAAATCTCAGTCGCTTGACACCTCAACTATAAAGAAATAAGAAAACAAAACATCTCTTACCTGTGAAAATAATTTTGACCGCTCATCCTTCCCACCAACATAATAAATGCACGATACGGATGGTAGCCAAGTATGGAGCTCACTCTGCAAGATTTTCATTTTCCAGTTATTATAAGTAAGCTCTTCTAGTTGCCAAATGGTCAAAAAAATTTACTGACCTTCCAGTTGACCAAAACAGCATTGGGGACAATTATAAGATGAGGGCCATAGTTCCCTTTAAATTCCATCAAATAAGCAATCAATGCCATTACCTGCAAAAGAAAGATAGAGAATAAAGTACCAGAATGAGATCTTATTAAGCTTTTTTTAAAAAAATATAAGCTTTCATTGAGAAAGATGAAAGGATATACAGGACAACAAAAAAGAAGCCAAAAAACAAAACACCCACCCAGTTAAAGGGTCCCAGTCCAAATGATGCTCAGCTGATAATTACAAAACACCCTATTAACAATCGCCCATAAGAAAGAATTAAATCTAAACAAATCCCAAATATTCTCCCCGACCTCTCTACTCTACGAAAAATTCTACCATTCCTCTCAAGCCAAATGCCCCACAACAAAGCAAAGAAACAAAATTGTCAAAGAACCCTCCTTTTGTCATGGAAGGGGGGATTCAAGAGTGCCTTCTCAAACATCGAAGAACACCTTCTATTACTCTCTATTACAAGCCAATGCAACCCCAAAGATCTTGAAGAGCCAATTCCACAAAGAGCAAACAAAATCACAATCCCAAAGCAAATGATTAAGGTCCTCTTCCTGTCTCCTACAAAGAACACACCAATGAGTTTGTAGCATCATGGAGGAAAGCCTCCTCATACGTTCTTGAGCATTCACTCTCCCAAGCAAAACTTGTCAGGAAAAAAAAAATTACTTCCTTAGGAATTATAACCATCCAAAGAGAGGAAAATGCCTCTAAGGGGGAGAAGGGGGACAAAGAATCCAGGAGAAAAAGTTAATGGAAATGCATAAGAGGGCTTCTGAACTCAAGGTCTAAAATCTCTTCACCCCACAAGAGTAAAATGATCAGAAATAACAAAAGGAGACTGACCAACTTACTCGCCTTTTAGTTTGTGAGTGGGGGGCAAAAACCCAGGGAAAGAGAGGAAAATCTATTGGAAGAAGGCATAATATAAGCCAATAAGCCACCGAATGCAACCTCCTACCTAACAAATGATAAAGATGAGGGAAAAAAGCACACAAGGGTTTCTCTTCATCCCAAATATCCTCCCAAAAATATGTATTCGGCCCGTCCCCGATAGAGCATTTAACAAACATAGGATGCCAGAAGCAATAGTAGACCTAGGGCCCTTACAAGAACTCTTAAACCTACCACCTGAGGCCCACTAAAAAAGGGTGACGTCTATACATGCTCACAATAATCTGCCGCCACAAAGGGTTAGGTTCCAAGTGGAAATGCCGCAACCATTTCATCAAAGAGAGCCTCTTTACCTAACCATAGATTACTGATACCAAAG
The DNA here is from genome assembly GCA_002890555.2 of Lagenaria siceraria. Taxonomy (NCBI): domain Eukaryota; kingdom Viridiplantae; phylum Streptophyta; class Magnoliopsida; order Cucurbitales; family Cucurbitaceae; genus Lagenaria; species Lagenaria siceraria. The sequence continues at coordinate 26,912,122 of CM016483.1, read as the reverse complement.
CCCCCACTCTCTAATGACCTCCCAATTTGCAAGATGGACCCCTCCCCCTTGTCCACTCCTTCCAACAGAAAATGGGGATCCTAAGAGGGAAAGAAAGTAAGGCGGAATTCCACTCAACACCAACTTAAGCAAAGTCAGTTTTTCTCCTTTAGACAGGAAAGCCTTTTTCCACGACTACAACCATTTCTGAACCCCCGTTTTTTAGTAGAAACAACTGCTTTAATCAAACTTTCTCCACCACCAAATTCCAAAACGCACCGATTTTGGGCCATCTCCCAAAGGAAGACCAAGATAAGCACCCAAAAACTGAGTAATGTCACAACCCACAAAAGAGGCCACATAATTTAATTTAGCAAGCTCGCAGTTCACATTGAAAATAGTGCTTTTCTAGTAATTAATCATTATACCTGAGTTAGCTTCAAGGAAAGACAGAAAGCCATTAAGATTCCTAAAGGAGCTTCCTTATCGTTACAACAACAACAACAACAAAAAAAAAAAAAAAAAATTGTCATCAGCAAATTGAAGGTGTAACAACTTAACTCCATTGGAACCTACCATAAAGCCCTCCACCACACCCTTCTCCACCCCAAGATAAACTAACTTGCTAAGAACCTTCACCACCAAATTAAAAAGAAAGGGTGGCCTAGGATCACCTTGCCTAAGACCTCTCATCACAAAAATCTTTCCCCTTGGCCTATCATTAACCAGAATGGAAAAATTTGCTGACCGAACACAATTCCAAAATCAATCAAACATTAGCCGCCATACATAAAGTTACCCCACACTACAAGGAAATAATATGTTCTCACTTCCACATTAACATTTTACAAAAATTGAAAGGATGACAATCTAAATGGAAAGTACCTGCACAGTCTTCCCAAGACCCATCTCATCCGCCAAGATTCCATTTAATTTATTGTTATACAGTGAAAGCATCCATTGTAACCCAACCTACAACATAACAAAAGTTATTAAGACATTCATAAAAATAAAAGGTGCTCTGAAATCCTAGACAAAACCGTTCTAATTATGGTGACCTACAAGCTGATAGTCTCTTAAGGTTCCAGCCCGTAACATTGAGGGTTGCCTCGCAATTCTCTCATTCACAGCATGAGCAAGGTTATAGTACCTGACAAAAAGTAAAAGACAGATGAAAATAATTTATAGACAGTCCAGGATGCTGTAAGTGCTCTTCATCCAGAAACGGTTGGATAGAAATTCTTCAGTATGATAGCATTAAAAAGAAACGGACGCCTCTAGATCTAGGAAAAGGAAGAAGAGCAGAGAAAAACACTGAACCTCAGCAGCCAACCAAGCATTCGTCATATTGTGAACCACACTAACATAAATTATTGAGAACTTACTTGTTCACATATGAACTATCCTTGGGAGCATTCATTTCCATGAAACGGTTTCTTATCATAACTTCCTCTCCTGCACAAGCAGCGGCCGCCCTAACTTCTTCTTCTGAAAGACCCTAATTCAACAAACAAGAACGCACAATTGAGAGGAAACTACCAAATCAGCAGGTTGTATAGAACAAAGTTCCGAGTTTCTCACAAGTTATAGGCACTAAAAAAAATAACCAATCTGATCCAAAGTGACCATCAAAAAGAGAGTACTTGCCTGCAATCGGGCAGCAGCTGCAGCAATATTTGCAGCCTCTGCCACCTCCTGCTGACTCTTGGCAGCAGTTATTTTGCTTCCTAGCTTATGAAGATATTCTTCAGTCTGAGTCAGAAATGATGACAGAACAGAATATCTCTCAGCAGCATCACCAGGCATGCTTGTCTGCTGCTCCAACAACATTTCTCTGTATCTTTCAACATCATTATTCTTTAAAGCTTCCATCCTTCTGTTCCTATCATCATCTTTTCTTTTGGAAAACTCCCTCAACATTCTCTCATGATATTTGGCAACTCCTCTGTTACGTGCAGTCCGAGCATCACGGATGGCCCAATGAGCTTCTAGAAGTTTTTTACGCCACTGAAAGACAGATTTCAATTGCTTTTCTCGCATGGCTTTCTGAGAGGCTTGTACTTGTCGAGTTAGCTCCATACGTTGGCGCTCACATAGCCGCACAAACTTCCTATAGGGCCTATCAGGCATTGCCATTATCTCTTGTTGCTGTTGATCAATTTCATCCCTCAGACGTGCCTGTAGATCTAAAAGTCGGAGCTTCTTTTCTTCAATTTGCAATCGTACTACCAAATCAGGTCTGATTCTCTTCCTCTCTAAGTTGACAGCCAGCAAACCACCTATCTTCTTTAAGTTTTCTGTCCTTTTCTTATTGATAACTTCTACACCTTCCTCAAAAAGAAGATCTTTTACATCATAAGCCAGCGTTAAATTGTTATTGTTATTAACTGCCATTGCTGAACCAAATGAGTCATGTTTCCTAGTGAAGTATGGGAAGTCAAAAAGGGGTCCATGATACTTCCTAGCAGCGCCAACATCTTTTGACTGGGGTGTACTAGGTGGTGCAGGTTTTTTAGCTTGCGTAACATCTGGTACAGCAGCCTGGTTTGCAATAGCCTTTCCCCTTTCTACTGGAAAATCACTTTTACCAGGAGGCTTTTGACAACCACGATCAATTTCCTGATCTGATTTAACAGAGACTGTTGTCTGTTGCTCTTCTTTTCCGGAAGATCCCAAAGGTACTGTTTCCTTCATTGCAAGAGGCATCGGTAGCAAATCTGAAGTTGACATCTTTGATTTGTCGTCTCCAGTTGAAACTTCCTCTCTTGGAAATCTATGTCCGTTACTCGACGCAAGAGACAAGGAGTCCTTCTCAGTAGCCTCCACATTTCCCATATCTTCCACAGTCTTTCCAGATGGTTTATCCTGACTAGTACCTCCAGGAGGTGGAAATTGCTGCTGCTGTTGCACATCCAGGGGTGGAGGAGCAATAGCCCTTAGAAGTTCTTGTGGCAGTGTACCTTCTCCTTTCTGTCAAGAAACAGAAATGAAAAGAACATAAGAACGCCGTCCATCCAGCGATGAACCAAAAGAATCTGTCATTAAGCTAGCAATGAAAAATATACAGATTAAGAAGAAGAGAGAACACCTTGAGCCGCCTAAATGCTAAAATTTGGGCTTTTAAGACATGCAATTGATGTTTGGTGAACCCAAATCGCTGTTGTGATGTCTGATTAGAGTGTCCACCTTGTGGTAAGGTTGAATTGCTACAACCCCCATCACTAGTAGGAAGAGCAGTTTGTGGAGATGATCGATTCACCTGCCTGACATACTGTGTTTGCACATTCTCCGGGGTACCTAACGATGTCTTTCCTTGATGGGAACGTTCAATGTTTTGGTTCACATTCCCAGAAGATTCAGAAGAATGGACTGGAGGTATTGTATTTCCAGAAACTGGTAATCTAGAAGGTAACTGGTTTTCCATGCCAGGAATGCTGAACTGCTGCATGTTGGCATGGCTAGTGTTGTTAACAACACTGGCATTCATGTTTTGAGCAAAGGGGTTTGTTGAAGCTATCTGCCTGGCTTTCGTGCTGCTCGACTGTCCAGGTACATCACTTAATGAATTAGCATGGGCAGCAGCCTCTTTCCCAGCAAACAGAGAATTGATCTGCTGTTTGGGGACAGAAGCAGGTGATGACTGTGGTCCCATATTGTTTTCATTTGCTTTTTGATGAGGAACCACCATTCTAGGCTGGAGCATTGGAAAAAGCTGTGAAACAATGTTGACATTTGAAGGTAGCGAAAGATCAATATTGCGTTCTAGGGCCCATGCTTGCACTGCCTGCAACTGGGCCATGCCAAGCTGGTTGTTTCCCATGTTAAGAATTCCCGGTTGACCTTGTGGGGCCTGCATAGGCCGTGTCATATTCACAGGCATCAAATTACCCATGGCAGGAAGCTGACTAGAAGATTTTGAATCAGCTCTCTGATCAGAAGTTGATGGTTGTCCCTGCTCCATTTGTTTTTCACCACGTACAAAATGATCTGATGAGTTTTTAGATAAAGATGTTGATGCTTGATTAGAGACCTGAGTGGGAATGAGTTCCTGAATTTTCTGATTTCCCATTCGCATCTCCTGATCCTTGATAGACTGAGGGCTCATAATTCCCATTTTAGCCTGATGCTGTGATTGCATTGCCATCGCAGACTTCTGCTGAGCAGCCAAGGCATATTGCAGATAAGCTTGATGCATAGGATGATTCAGTGCTTGCTGCTCAAGAGCTTGGCTCCTGTTTTGGCCCTCCTGAGATGAACTATGATGCTGTTGAGCAAGATCAATGAATTTTCTCGCTTGCTGGGGCAAATGTGAGGAACCAGGTGACTGAGGAAAGTTGTTCCCAACTAATACTCCTTGGAGACTACCAGCTTGATATGATAGAAGGGCTTCATTTCCATCAGATTTTCTGAGTAATTGATGTTGTAGCGACTGAATAGCATAAATCAAATTCTCAAACGTGTCAGTAAAAAAATAGTAATAAAATCATAAAACTCCAGCTTTTGGCTTAGATGCTTGATCAAAAAGCTACCAACATTCATTGATGCAAATATCCCGGTCCAAAGAAACAAACAGTGCAACCCCCCCAAGAGTTGGGAAAAAAATAAGCCAATAAACTTCACAATTGATCGATTCAGCAAAATAACGAGCTAATGAGACAAAGTCACTGCCTAAATCGAGAAATCCACTCCAAACCCATTACGAGAAGCTGCTCGTGGAGTAGCAACAATGCAGCAGCAAATCAAAATCAACTAATCAAGTTCACACTTCACGCCACTAAGACGCTGGCAAACGGTAGCCAAACCCATAACATCAAAAGAACTAAACTCAATTTTCAGAACCCAACTGAATAATTTGTCAAACACAATTAAGAGCAAAACTAAAGAAATTGAACGAACTTTACCTGCCTAGACGCTAGCTGCTGCTGCTGCTGCTGCTGCATTGAATCAAACCCCAGATGCGGCGTTGACACCGCCGACGAGGATGACGACGGCGACGCCGCAGCTGATGTCGTCGATGCCGCCCGTCCGGCCGGAAACCCCGGATTCCGGAGGGGGCCACCCCCACCCGTTTGCATGCAAAATTAAACCAAAACTAAAACTATGAACACCACTTCTTTCTACTTCTATTACCAACAAACCCAAACACGAAACAACAATCCCTCTTTCCCCTCACTTCCCGGTTAAAAAAAAGACAAAAATTAAAATAAAACGGGAAAGTTTAATAAATCAAAATCCCTTGAAAATCCAACGGAAACCCTATATATACCCTCCGATCCCAATGTTCAAAACCCTTCATCCAAACAAAAAGAAGAAAACAGGTAAGAAAAAATCTCTCTCTCTCTCTACAGCGAGATTTTTGGAAAATGGGCAACGGGATCGGACTTAGGGCTCAACCAGTGAAGCTCAGTTGACGCAATCACTGATTTGGCAATTTTCCCCCAAAGCGTTAATAATTCTTTTCTTTTCTTTTTCTTTTTTCCTTTTTTTCTTCCGATTTTTCAATCTCTCTCTCTCTCTCTCTCTCTCTCTCTCTCTCAATCTCTATCTCAAGGACGGTAACGGAGTTTATGGCTTTACGCGAAGAATGAGGTTTGAGTCGGGCAAATCCCTGCAGTTACATTTTACTTTAATTGCAACTTTGGCCCTCAAACTTCTCATATTTACAATAATGTCCCTTTCAATTTTTGTTTTGGTTTCTACGCTTCTCAGTTCTTCCCTGTAGTCATGGTGCATTTTGAGGGCAATATTATTTTAATTATTTATTGACACTCGCTGTCCCCATTTATCACGAATATATAAATATTTATGAAAATTATCTTTTTTTAATCCTCGAGTATTGAGGAATTTGCTAGTTTTTGTCACTTAATTTTCAAAGTGTGTTTTTTTTTAATCCCTCATATTTTTTAAAATATGTGCATTTGATTATTTTTAAAATATAAATTTTTAGTCCTTTTAAGTTTTCTAAAATAGATTTAAAATGTATCTACATTATTCTTTTATTATTTTAAATTAGAAAATTAATTTTAAAAGTATCTATTCTCTCTAAAATTATTTTTTAACTTGTTTTTAAAATTTAAAGTGTCGTATAATTATTTAAAATAATAAAGTAAAATTACATTTGAAATCTCTTAAACTTATTCTTGAAAACTTGAAAATAGAAATTTACAATTTGAAAACTCAAACACCAAATGCACAAAAAATGGAAACTAGAAAAAGTATGTTTTGAAAACTCGTGAACCAGATGCATTTCTTCAAAGTCGGATAACTAAAAATGTTGTTTTCCTTACACATTTAAGATAGTTAACATACCATTTTGACCATTGTATTTTTAAAACTCGTGTAGTTGTAGGTTATGTGATTTAAAAAATAAGAGCTAACAGATAAACAATTTTAATTCCTGTTAATTTATTGATGATTGGTTTAAAAATCATAATTATTATTCATTATCATTTTCACTATACATTTTGGAACATATTCACATTTGTGTATTTTTTTGTATGAAAAATATTGGTTGTTATATCATTTTGAACATATTCACATTTGTGTATCTTCTTCACATTCTCGCGATTTTTTACTTTTGGTTTTCATACTTATAATCTAAACATTTAGATTATTAGTTTGTCTCCAAAAAAACCAATTTTTTTTTTTTTACGTTTCCAAAATGTAGCTTTAATTGTATAGACTTAATTTTGAAATTGACGCGTTATTTATAGGAGTAATTTTAAAAAATAATAGCATAAGTTAAAAAAGAAAAAAAAAAAAAAAAAACCGAACCTAACTTATAGATTTATGAAAATATATGAGTTAAAATTATACTTTTAAATGTGTTTTGGACTAAAATTCAACTAGATTTTGAGCATGATGTCCAAAATGATATAACAACCTATTTGGTTTTATTTTATTTTGGACAAATACGTGTTTTTGTTAAATTTTATTTATGCGTATATTTATATATTTATTTTCAAGATCGGGCAAATATTTTTTTGTTTTTTGAACTAAAAATATAATATTCGTCTCCTTCTAGATTTCAATTTTAAAAATGTATTTTTTTTTTTAATCGTTGTTATTTTCAAACAAAAATCTATCTTAATCCCTTGACGTTTAAATATTTTGTTATTTTTCAAAAGAAAAAAATTGTTTTAATCCTTACATCTAAAAAACATTTTAGGAGCGGTTTATTTTTTTAGAATGTAGATAACTAGAATATTTAGATGTCTATAATTACTAATATCAACATTATTTTGTAGAAATATTTTTAAAGATATTTATAAATACTTAGATAACTCTATTTGTTTTTGTTGAATTTTTACATGATAATATCTTAAATTTACATAACACTACAAGAATGCTCATACAAATATTCATTAATTTAATATAATTTGAACATATATAACATATTTGTTTTTATTATCTTGAATTTCTTTTCAAATTAATATAGTTTTATTATTTTATTTATTGGTTTTTTTCAACAAAATAATATATATTTATTTAAAATTTTTTATAAATTAAATATTAATTTAAATTTAAATTTAAATATTTTTCTAAAAAAACAATAAAAACAATGTAGTATAACTCAGGATAGTGAAATCAACAATATTCATTTTAATTACACTAAAAAAATAGTTATATATATATATACACATCAACTTACGTTTGAATGGACATTAACGTTATTTGCTTCGTTACAACTATTAAAGTCCAAGTGTTTACACGACAAAGTGGTGTATTAATTTGTGTAAGATTTAGTGGTAAAGATGTGTTTGAATGGAAAAATCACATCAATTGTCCTTTAAATTTCCACAAACTTAGATTTCGTGTTTCTTTGCAAATACTTACAACTATTTTGATAAAAAAAAATGTAAAAGATTACTTCAGTAACTATAATATTTTTAAACTTGTTTTTTCATGTACTGAAATAAAACTATAATTTTCACAAACATCACAATGTCATATATTAGTATATATATAAACAATATATCTTTTAAAATAAAAAGTATGTACAAATAAGCTTGTAATAAATTATTTTTCTCTATAACATGTGAAGTAGAAAATCGAACTTCTAATATCAATATTGCTATTACAAATTCATGCTCGTTGACATATGCTCATGTTGGCAAGGGCATAAGGTAATTTTATTACAAGTCAAGTCTCAATATATTTTAGGGCAAAATACACTTTTTGTCATTTGAGTGTGAGTTTAATGTCAATTTGGTCCTCGAGGTATTAAAATAAATATTTTAGTCCCAAAATTTTGGTAAATAGTTCTATTCTTAGACTCTTAGTTGACTAACGAAAAAGGATGTGGATGTTAAGTTGTTAATCGGGTATGATGTGGACAACTATATAATTTAATATTGATATTATTTTGCACCATATTTTATGTACCTTTAATCAAACCGTCCACGCAAATGTTCCTTGCGCGGCCTCCACTATTTCTGTTAAATCCATTGATTTTTTTTATTATTTTGTTCAGACTCATAAACCATGAGAATTTGCTTGTCACGTTCTTCTCGTTTACCCGTCTTCATTCTCATCGTCCTCGTCGCCGGCATTTTCAAGGACGCCGGATTCAATCGCTTCGCCGACGGTGGTCAGCGGAGAATCCACATTACAGATGATCTCGACGACGTGGTTGATGATGAGGAGGACGAATCTTGGAAGGAATGGGGCAAGAAAAAGTCCGCCTCTAGTGATTTCGACCTCCCGCCGGCCGATTTATCGAAGATGGAGTTTACGGAGATTCAGGCTGAGATGACGAAGCGGCATTCTGGTCCAGCTATGGGATTTGTCAAGCTTCGTCTCGGCGTTCGGCGGACTCCGGTTAGAAATTTCGCTATTCACCTTTACTGAGATGTTAATTAATTTCATGCCGGAAAGTGACGAACAATCCAATTGCTATTGGTCGATTTGGTTCCGGCTTCTTTACTGAAGTGGTTTTTGAATTCGAATACAAGTCGAATCTGGACTTTGCGCTTGGGAATTGGTGTAAACGGATGCTAATTTGAAACCAAAAACCTTGAAAACCTCGACGAACTTGTGTGTTTTCTGTTAATTTGAAGTGCATTCGGCTCCTAATTGTTAAATTCGTCGACTAACATCTGTATATGCTCACTTATTACCAGCATTTATCGCTCTTGATTTCAGGATATGGTGGCTGAGATTGCTATGCAATGGACGAAAGTTCTGAAAACTGGATCCGTGGAGGCAAAATTTATGGCGGTAGACCTTAATACACTCATGTTCACAATGGACAGAGGACAAGACTTAAGTGAGGTACGCTTTAATTGCCCGATTCTGGAACTGAGACTCCTCAATTGCTCTCCAATTTGTTTGAACAATAGTTTTCACACTCAATTTTGGTTTCTGGGATCCAATTCAAAAGGCCTAGCCCCAATTCCGGTTATGTATATAGTTCAAGTTGAACAGTTTTGGACCATTCTAATATTGTCATTGAAATTTGAATTTAAAATTGTAAAACTTCTAATAGTGTTGTTGGTTATAGTGTTAATGAGAATCCGCATTGGAAAAATCAAGATAAGTCTTATGTATTATCAACTTATTAGAAATATTCTTTAACCCATGAGAAAAAAATCACATTAGAATATAAGTAGAGCTCAATTTTGTTTCACTAGATCTATAATCCATTTAATAAATGAAGTATAAAAATCCACAATATAAGGAATAGCTCGAGAGTGAAGTTGGTATTGTATTCCAAATTAAGCTGTTTGTTAAGAACTTGCTTCTTAAATTTACTTTTATTCAGAAAACTCGTTGGATAGAAAAATTCTTTTAATTGAACAAAAAACTCTTTTAAATGTGGAACGCCTTTTGTTTTTGTTCTTACATGCTTTTTTTTTAAAACTTAAAATCACTCTTCATGTGAAAATCTCAATGTTTATAACTCAAACTTAAGGCATCACAAACTAATAAAAATGAAAATGTTAACACCATTCCTCACGCCTAGTTTTGATCAATTTTGTTATGGGCTGTTCCTCTGTTTTCATTTTCAGAAAGAACCCATCAAACACAACTTTCAGTTCAAAATTTTAACATAGTTTGTATCACATGATAATAGCTTTTGAAATTAAGTTTGTTTCTTTAAATTATTCTTTTTAAGAACAGTTGAAGGAGTTTGTGTTGAGCCAAGCAGAGTCATACGAGATCAAAATTGGGGACCAAGTATTTCGAAGACCTGGAGATCCTCCTCTGGAAGAAGTCATTGAGTTGCTCCAAAAAGAAAAGAACAAAGCTGATGGCACCAGTCGTTCAGAAAATGCTGGGCCATTGCATCAGGAATTGTAGAATTAATATGGTACCAATCTTCAACTTGAAACTAAGATTTTTGGATTTGTTTGTTTGTTTAGCTTTTGAATCTCGTTGTAGCCATGGATGGAAATTATGGAAAGAAAAAATCATCTATTTCCCCTTTAATACATATGAATTTGTTGTTCATAGTAGAAGTTATTCGACGAGGCTGTCATGATATAGCTGACAGTTTTACATTGTTGGATGTATGAGAAAAATATGCATCAAATTTACTGTTAGTAGGTAAAATTTTGAATCTACACCCAACTGTTATTACGAGACGTACTTGAATAATTTTTTCATAGACTCTTGGATACTGTAGAGTAAATGTTCTGTGTGGACTTTTTAATTTAAATTATAATAAAAGGTCATGTGTATAGTAGAATTAATTTGTTGCGCATGTGCATATAGATTATCTGTTGATGACTGTAAACAATAAACATAGTCAACAAGACTGATTGACTATGTGACGAACATGCGGTTGGAGGGGATGGAGCCAATCAATGAATAACAAATAGATAGATTTTTTTTTTTTTTTTCTTTCAAAAGTTCTGTTTGCTCTTTGTAAATCTCCGCTAATAAATAAAATGAATCATTTCCTTGACAAAAGATAGTATTTAACATGTATAATTCTAGTAATATTTAAACGTTTAATTCTAACACATAATTCTTTTTCGATTATTGAGAAAAATGATATTCTTATAAACAAATTAACCACTAATAATAAACTAAATACAAACTAGTTTGCTTTCTTTTTTACGAATCAAGTACCTGACCTATGTCACCAAGTAAGGGAGCATTTGAAGCGCACAGTTGAGTTGGTAATTATTATAAGTGGAGAGTAATTTGAGGAGTTGACACGAATAACAAAGTGAGAAATGTGTGTTAATCTGAATAACGAGGTAATAAACCTCTTTAATTATTGGTGAACCAAACGATGAGTGAATTATTTTTACGGACTCGACCTAATTCGATTTGGGGGGTCAAATACCCCCTAAAAGATCATCATCACCATCCGTCTCCCGTTCCAATGCAATATATGAATTATTAAAAAAAAAAAAGAAATAAAAAAGTACAATGAAGCTCTTGGAACTAACAATATATATGTATGTGTATATGTATATATACATGTATCAAAATAATAAAAATAATATTTATGTAAGAAACACGATAAGAGAATAATAAGTATCATTTAAGAATAAATGAAATGAAACTAAACTAAAATATAAATTATAAGTTTAGTCTATGTGTCTTATAAATATTTTTAGACCAACAAATAGAAATAGACATGGGAAAAACGTTAAACATAGATGCCAAGGTGTAAAATATTTCCAATAATTGATTTAAATTTGTGTTTATTTAGATGTGACATTTCAATTTTATATCTAATATATTTATGGATTAAATTTTTTTAATAAATCAAGAACCCTATTATTAAATTTAGAATTTAAAAAATTGATTGCACTAAAAAAAACTTAATCTTTATAAAATTAAAAGTTTAGAAACATATTATTTTAAAAAAATAATGAAAACTATGGTATTAAATTTTCATCGTCATATCGACATTTCCACATTGTCATAATTTAACATCAACATGAGGTGTGAATTAACATTTTCATTTTATCATTAAAAAAAAAAAAAAAGACATGAAACACCAATAAAATGTTAATGAATATATGATAAATAATAAATATTTTAACTTATTTAAAAACACAATAAATTATTTATTTGGGTTAATTTTTTAATATTTTGTTTATAAATTTTATGGGAAGCTTTTAAAAATATAAAAATAAGGAAAATTAGTTACACAAAATAGTAAAATATTTAGATAGTTGTGATAGATGCTAATAGAAATCTATCAAGGTCTATCACTGATAGAAATTATAGAATTCTATCACTGATAGAAGTCTATCCATATCTATCAGTGTTTTTTTTTTGCTATTTTGCTATTTTATGTAAATAGTTTGACATTTTTTCTATTTGTAAAAATTTCCCAAATTTTAATAGGCATCAATATTTCTATCAACATATATGTAAAATTGAGACATCAACGATTTAAAGCATGTTTGAGAGTAATTTTAAAATCATTAAAATCACTAAAAAAACACACTTTGATCACTCGAAATCAATTTAATTTTCAATTTTATACTTTTAAATATAATTTTCAATCATCAAAAATTAGTTTTGAAGGATTAAAAACATATTTCAGGGTGATTTTGAAAATGAAAAAAAAGTGATTTTAGCCATTTTAAAATCACTCTAAATATGTCTTTAAACCCAATTCTAACCCTAAATATAGGAAAATTATTATAAACATAAAAAATATCAAACTATTTACAAATATAAAAAAAAAATTCATTGTTTATGAGCGATAGATCGTAATAGAATTCTATGCTAGTCTATCCGTAGTGATAGAATTCTATCACTTATCGACAATAAAAGTTTGGTATGTTCGTAAATAACTTGACTCAACTTTTTATATTTAGAAACAAACCATATATTTATAACTAACATTTAAATGTGTTAAGTGGTATATAGTGCGAGTATAATAATCTTATTAAAAAGGAAAAAAATGGAAACTCGACCTGCCAGTTACGGTATCAGTTTTGAAAATCCATTGTCACCGGTAACCGCCGGTTTCCATCATTGCTTGGCGGAGATTATTACTTTACCCCACACATTCACGTCTCACTTCTAATCTCTTCTCTATTTCCCGAGGCAACTTTCATCCTTATCGTCACGTTGCCGCCGTTCGTCGCAATCGCCGATCGGCTCTTCTCCCGTCCGGTTCGTCTCTTCTTCTGCTACTGTTCTCTGCAACCCTCGATTGATTATTTTCTGCGTTTCTTGTTGGGTCGAGAAGTCGTGTCGGTGATTCTTAATTTTTGACCTATTTGATGGATGATCCGCTCTTTCTAGTGGTTTTGATCGGTGGCGATCTTTGTTATTGCCTATTGGTACGGTGTTAGATCCGTTTGTTGTTTGATCTCGAATTATTGAATGGATGAATATACGACCTAGATATGATTGTGTGTATGTATGTGCTAGATTGGTAACTTATATCTTTGCAGGTCTAATTTCTCTTGATTAGATTGAATTGATAATTTTTTTTGTAAATTAGAGTGATAATCGGGATGGTCCATGATTCGTCGAATTGATGTGGCGCGAGGGAGTTGTCTTCTTGATTGTACGATTTATTGCTCAGTTTCACACAGTTGAACTTGCATCTGGGGTTGTGTGCGTGTTTGTGTTTTTCCTTCCCTCTTCTTTTTAATCGAGCTGTTAGGATATGTTTTCCTTTGCCAGAATTCGGTGACGTTGGAATACACAAGGACTCCCTTAGAATGGCAGATAATGACGGAGAAGAGAATAACTCTCGTGGAAATGAATGGGAAGTTGTTTCGCTCACTGCATCGGCATATGAAGCTGCTCCTAATGTGAAGGAAGATGAATCGACTGATGAAAATAATAGCAATTTGTACGAAGCAGAAACTTCTCGTGCTCTTTTTATGTCTAGGCACTTTGTATTTCCGCCGAGTCAGCACGAGAATTTGCCGTTGGAACCTGATAAGAGTGAGATCCACGACGATCAAGGAGGGAAGGAGAATATGGACTCTGATTCTGCTGCTGTAGATGGCGGAAAATCTTGTAGAAAGAATGAAGATAGCTTGAATTTGGAAGGGTTGGGTGAGACAGATGAGTTTTCAGGGATCGATAAAACTATGGAGAAAGGCAGTGAGCTGTCTTTTCATGGTGATGATTTTAGTGAAAGTACAACCCTACCAGATTTGAATCTGGTTGACAAGGAGCAGGACCCCTTTGGTGCTCCTACCTATAGTTCCTTTCATGGCGAAACCGATCTTAGTTCAATGACTTTTGATGAAATCCCTCCATTGGAATCTAATGATCAAGTCTCAAGTCCTGAAAGCTTAGAAACTCCTAAGGTTGATAGCAAAAGCAATAAGTCCAGTCTTCCTTGTGGTGCTTGGTGGAAGAGAAGAGCTGCTAATTTATACTCTCATGCAAAAGAAGCGAATACATTTTGGTCTATTTTCATTGCAGCAGCTGTCATGGGACTTGTAATACTTGGGCAACGCTGGCAGCAGGAAAGTTGGCAGACTCTGCAACTGAAATGGCATATTAGTGTGAATGATCAGGTATGTTGATTACTGTTGCTTCCGTTTATGGCATTCCGTTTATCGTTCAGCTCTTTGGTATCATTCTGTATGCATCTATTCTGTTATGTACTTCGAATTCTGAGTTCCAGATGTCTCAATAATAGATTAAGAATAGGGGATTCAAGTTCAATTTCATCAAGAGCCATGGTGCTGACTGTGACAACTAGGATGTTAAAATAGTACCACATGCATGTTGAGTGAAAATAGTTTACTTGTTTATCTTTGTTTACATCTGTCATCCAAATTGGAGATTAAATTCTGAGATTTCCTGCATACCCTGCTATCTTTGAAGATGCTTCTGCTGCTTTGACTTGATGTCGTATAATTGCTAGGCTTAAATTTCTCAAGCAGGAACGATATAAATGAGCTTGCTGTTAGCAGAAATTTCTGACCTTCCAACAAGGAAACCAGTTTTGTCGCATGCGAACCGTTCCAATAGCTAATTCCAGTTCTGATTAGGGGAACTCATCATATGGTTATAAAGCCAAACTTTTATCTTACCCACTATGTTCTAAACCTCATCTTTTGAGCCGCTGAGGCAATATATGGAGAAATCTGTGTTAAAGTTTCTAGGTCTTAGTTTCGGCTTTTAGAGAATTTAAAGCTGATATATTCATAATGGTAGCTATCTGTTCTGTTGAAATCTATGTTAAAATTTTTGGGGTGGTCTGCTTATTATTGGCTTCTTGACTTGGCAACCACATATAGACTGTGCCATCAAGTACACGTTCATCAACAACTTGCTCCCATTATTCGCTTGTGTTTGTAGCAATGCAATAATATTTTAGTTTCAAAGCTACTTGGTTGCTAACCGCATAGCAGTAGTATTTGCAAATTGCAATTGTTGGTCGCATCTTGATCATAGAAATTCACTCTTATGCCTATTTTAGAAGATATGTTTGCTTTAATTCCCTTTTCACACTGCTATCATCTGGCCTAATTTTCACTATACTGCTACAATTGCAGAAGACAAACCGAGTGCTGGGACCAATAACTCGGCTTAAAGACGTGATCGTAGGTGGCCAACGCCGTGGTTCGTCCATCAAGTTTAGCCCCAGTGAGTTATAAGATGATGACGATAAGTGTAGCAAAGGAAGAAACAGCATGAAAGGAAGAGCTTTGTAAGTCAAATGCCTGTGTGTATGGCCGTCTTTCAAAATTTACACAAGTACTTTGGGAAACATGTTGATGTTTGATTATTTAGATTATATCTTTATCTTGGTGGTATAGTACCATATTGCATTGTACATTAGCTTAATCAATTGGGTGAAATGTAAGTTTCAAAGGTCATACCTATATCCCGAGGGGCTCATTTTATTTCGACTTCGTCGAAATTGACCCTGCAAATCAGATTGAATGACACGTTTCTAGCTCACTGCTCGACCATCTTGTTCATTTATTTGTGTGTAATAGTTTAGCTGAAATCCAAAGAAACAAGTTCAACTGTTTTAATCAGATTGGTTTGGTGGTTTGAACTGTTGATGGGTTATTTACTTATTTACTATATATATATATATATATATATATTTTTTTTTTTTTTCTTTTAACAAGAGACATAAATTTCACAAATCTCCGCAAAGGAGAGAGAAGCAAGAAAAAGTTGATTGGTTAGTGGTGTTAAATTTTACAATTGTATCCTTAAGAGGGTGTGTAGGATTATAAAATCCGGAGTTAATATGTTAAGAAATTTATGTTTGGAATGCAAGGTTGTAAGATAAAGTTCCTATTGAAGTTGAGTTAATTAAAAAATTAATTTATGACGTTGGTGAGCCAAACACTCTTAAGATCTAAAATTATTAACTCTTGGTCGCTAAGGTGGTTTTTTTTTTTATAGTAAGAAGATTCGAACTATAAATCTTTTGATCACTAACACATACTTTATACTAGCCGAATTATGCTCACTTTTAAAATAGAAATCGGAATGGAGCAAGAAATGACAAATAACAATTGAATTTTCCTTCTACTCGTGTAGGTTTATGCCAAACACTATCAAGCGGAATAAACAACCTCATTATACAAAGACAGTTAAAAGTAGAAGCGTGGGATAATTTGTATGTGGATTTTTTTTCTTTATCTATCTCTTTTTTGTTTTTTTTCCTCCCCTTTTTTGAAGCCAACCCAGGAAGCTGTCTCTATGGCACCAGTGACTTTATGGAAAAATAAAAATGGATAAGCTGTGCAGGGTGGGTGGTTTTTCTTGTTGCTCAGACTTGCCTTTTTTTTTTTTTTTTCTCCATTAAATTTAGCCACAGAAGATCGGTTCTGTTTATTAGCGTAGAAGAAAGCATTGTTCTTCTTTTCCCTTCTACAAAATCCTCCCCTTTTAATCAAGGACTTTTTCTCCCGTTGCAAAGATATTCCAGACTAATGTGCCTATGATATATAATGCAACTGCCACCTTGAATACATCATCCCATGAACCTGCATTAACCCAAAATCGTGTGATTTAAACTTGAATTGAATATAAACTCGTTGCTTAAATAAAGTTGAACTGCAAATTTAGTTCATAATCTTCATGGTTATGTTTATCTGTTATGTTTATCTCTGATTGACCTACCATGCCATTAACATTGTTAATTAAACGATTTGGTGACGTATCTCTATTGATGTGACAATTTGTTTTATCCGATTCTTTACTTCCTTGGATTGTGTTAGCTGACTCACATCAGTTAGTTTATTAACTATTAATGGCAGAATCAAAAACTAGATAAATCACATTTCAATGGAGATGACACAATTATGAAGTAAGACTAAATTTGTAATTGTTTATTTCTTTTTTTCTGAGACCTTTGCAACAAAGAAAAAGAAGCAAAGGTTAAAATTACAAATTTAGTCTTTGAGCTTTCGAGTTTGTAGCTGTTTGGTCCCTAAACTTTAAAAATTGTCTAACATGTCTCTAAACCTTCAAATTTGTGTCTGTTTAGTCTCTAAATACTATAAAAATATCTAATTGATCGTTAAACTTTCAATTTTATGTGTATCTAATAGGTTATTGACCAACTCGACATTTTTTAAAATTCACTGACCTATTAGACATAAAAGAGGACTTCTATTAAACATAAAGTTCAATTTTACATCTAATAAATCAATTGTTTTTTTTTTTTTTTAATATCTTAGGGATTTATTAGACACAAAACTGAAAATTTGAGTGTTTAGGGACCAATTAGACACAAATTGAAAGTTCAAAGACCTATTAATAATATTATTTGAACTTTAGAGACATTTTAGAAATAACCTAGAAAGTTCAATGACTAAAACTTGAAATTTAACCCAAAGAGAAAAATTAAAAAATTATATTAGGAGAATAAAAGTGACATGTTTCCCAACTAACCTCGTTGGAGTATGTATCCAGTTGCAGCTGTACCGAAGACACCGGCAAGCACGCCGGCGGTGTTTGATAATCCTAACAGTACTCCCTGTGTATGAAAACAAACTTTTTTAAAAGGGCATGATATGATAATTAAGAGTGGAAAGCACGATTAATCATTGTCAAAATACTAAACGTTCATGATTACTAATGCAATATGCATGTCGCCAAATGTTTTAAGATTAAGGGGCAATGATACTGCAGAAATACGAGGTAAAATAATTCGGATTTAGTTGTGTTTTGTTAACTCACAGCATATCGTGGTCCAATGTCTTGGTGATTAGAGTAGAGTCCGGATTGTGAAAATGCATCTGATCCCTGTAAAGAAAAGTTCATTAATCAAACCAAGCATTTACAGTGTATTTTAATCCGTCTGATACGATTTCCCCCACATAATTACAAGGAAATTACAAAATGTTTGGGTTTATGTGAAGAATAAGGAAGAAAGCACAAAAATTTAACTCCATTGAAAATATGGTGAAGAATAAGGAAGAAAGGACAAAAATTCAACTCCTTTGAAAATAATCCTAAAGGGATGAATGCTAGGGCATGTTTGGATTTGACTTTCTATGTGCTTAAAAAGTGTTTTAAATCACACAGCAAAACAATCCAAACATGCCTCGAGTATTATCACCTTATTTTGTCAGCATATCTTCACCTGATGGCCTTTTCTATCTCTATAAAGCAATTTCTTTTGACCAAATTGCAAAAACATGGTAGTTGCAATTATACCTTCAAACTTTCAATTGAAAAAATTGAGCTCTCAAACTTATACAAGTGTTTAAGTTGGACCCTCAAACTTACATAATTGTAGAAATTGTAACAATTGTATAAGTTTAAGAGTTCAATTTTTATCATTTGGAGTCCAATTTTTACAACTATTGTGAGTTTAGGGTCCAATTTTAACACTTGTAGAAGTTTGAAGGTCCAAATTTCATAATTGAAAATTTGAGGATGTAATTGCAACTACCACCATACTTCAGTAGTGGTTTTTGCAATTTGCCATTAATTTCTCTTGAACTTGATGGTTGTTAGGAAAAAGAGCAAAACTTAAAGGAGCTACCAGCTTTTTCCATATTTTGATGGATTTGGAGTGAAAGCAATGCCAGAACTTTTGGTGGTAGACCCTGGGAAATGGTGGAGGTGTGGGATTTATCCTTTTCATGTTGCCTTCTTTGTCAGCTAAGTCTGACAGTTTATGTAAATGTACTTTCTTTATAATATTTAATCTATCGAAGCTTAAGATCATTTACTTCCTGTGTAAGAAGATGTGAATACCTGACTGCATGCCATGCATAATACTGCCATAGCAGGTGTTCTAACATGGCTCAGCTGAGTAAGGAAGAAAGCTGGTCCCAGAAATCCAATAGATTGCATGATCTGCATCCAAGAACATTCCCCACCATAATTGTTTACCACGCGGACTAAGTAGAAAGTTCATTCATAAACCTGGGTGACTAGGCTAAAAGTCCTGCATTTTATGCAGTAGAAATACAACCTAGACATCCTGTAAGACACAAATTTAATTGTACAAGGAGAAAATATAATTAATGCAGGTGTAGACAGTGGACAAAATGAAATGCATCTTGTACTATATCCGTCTTTTTGAAACAGATTACCCTGTGAAATTTACGTCGGATAGATGCTTAAGTTAATTACGGTATCACTATTTTGAAAATAATGCTTAAGTTAATTATGGTATCACTATTTTGAAAATAAACTTGGCACGATACTTGTACAAACCAATTAACGGCTAGCAGATAACAGGGCAAATTAAATGTGTAAACCCTTCTGAAGAAATAACTCATAAAATTGAGAACCAGAGTATAATCCCTACCATCATGCAATTACTTGACACATAATTAAGCTGGAAAGAATCTTACCTTTCGAACCGTGGTGATGGAAAGACCTCTGCTCACTAGCGTGTCTGCAATCCATCCTCCGATATTTGCAAAAACAGCCATGGTCAACCATGGCAGAACACAGAGGAGTCCAGATTCGGTAAGGTTGAACTTCAAAACCTGAGACAGCAACCGATAGGTCGATGGAAATGTTATGATGTCTGTTTCTGAATGCTGAACTTACAATCGTCATTAACATAATTATCGTAACTACAGAAAACCTTCAGTTGTACAATAAACTGAAGTCTGGAAGTGCAATTTGCTTAGTTAAGCAGCTTTTCTCATCCAGGGTCAAAAGTTTTGCTATTGAGACTTCATCTGGGCTTCAGTAGAGTCAATTGATTGTAAGCAGGTGTGGTAAAACTACATAACATGGTACACAACTCATGCACCAGAACTATGAGCGAACCCTTTTACAACTTGATTATTCACTTCTACAGTTATTTTCTGCTATGTCTAGATGCAAGTGTATCATTAACTACAGCTAAATGCTGAACCCTGAATTACCTGATTATAGTATGTGGGCATCCACGTCAACAGAATGAAGGTTCCCCAATTATGGCAGAAATGGGAGATTATAAGAGCCCACACAGGTGCTTTTGATAAAATTAATTTCCACGGAATAACTTCTACGGGTTCCTTCGAAATGCTTCCATCAAAGATAATTTTTTTTTCCTTTGCACTGAGACCTGGATCTTCTTTTGGAGAGCTATATGCCTGACAATAAACAAGGATGAGAAGAACTCAGCATATTTCTTTTCTCACTGCCTAGATCTTCTCTTCATGATGATATACAAAGAGCAAGTGCAACTCAACGTTTCTGTTTTTCGCTATAACCTAATTTTCTTTCAACTATTCATTATGCCCAAAATATCAGGAAGAATTGACTGGCCATATATGTGAATGTGATGATAACTCATTATATTTCATTTCTCACTGCCTAGATCTTCTCTTCACGATGGCTGCATAAATTCGATTTTCTCTAGCGGATTGGAGAATTATTGACTTACGTGTTTAAAATTTTCTATTTTGATACGCAAGGTCAAAATTATAATTTAAACGCAGAAGAAGTGAAAATTACTTTTGTTAGCCACAGTGCAAACCATATACTTCCGAGAGATCCAAATGAGTAAAACACAGATGGCCATCCAAATTTTTGAATTAACACTGGTGAGAAAGCCAATCCCGTTACTGAGCCGAGATACATGCCACTGTACACTAATGCAAGTGATCTGCTTCTCTCTGATACGGGAATCCACTTTGATATAATATTGTTCATTGCAGGCATAGCAACACCCTGCATAGAAGGCACATAACACAAAGAGAGAGTTCTATCAGGTATAAACTAAAAAACAGTCTTAGTTCAGATTAATTGTTTGAGATAATGTGATTCACCTGACGCCAAAATGGGTTTGGTTAAAAAAGGATAAAAAGAAAGACGCTCGTTGATACTCATGATATCACAATATCTTAGTTGAACACGTGAACAAAAGTAGAGCACAGAGCCTACCTCACCGATTCCCATGAAAGCACGCATCATAAGCAGAAAAGGAAGCCCGATTTTTGCAGCAATTGGTGTCAATATAGTTGCTATTGACCACCATACTACTCCAAAACCCAACACAAGCTTGCCACCAATTTTGTCTGCCCATATCCCCCCAACAATCTAACCAATCAAACATAACACGTTATATTTGATACACTTGCTCTATCTCCAAGTCCAATGCACTAAATTAACAGAAAAAAAAAGGTTATGTCAGGAGAAATTTTGGGTCGATCAAATCTCTAATCAAACCTGCGTTAGAAGATAGCCCCAGAAAAAGGATGACTGGATCAAGCCAACTGTTGCACTATTCCAATTAAATTCTTTCGACATTGGGAGTATGGCAATACTCATGTTCACCTACAGAGATTTGTTTATACATTTAGCTCACAAAGTAAGTACATTGATATTGCTTATGGTAGTGTATTGAAGGCAAATAGTAGAACCGTGTTATTGACATATTACAGAGAAATTGTAAATTTGCTCCTTTACAAGGGTACCATTTTTTCTGAAAACAACAAAGTACACGTGCTAAATTCACTGACTATTGTAGTTGATCATTAGTCACTATCAAAACTGAAAATATACATTGATCAAGCAAGCCTTAAAACACTAAAGTTATCAATGACTTTTAATGTTATTGACAGTAGATCATTGGCTGACCATTGACCACCACTATACATTGATCAAGCAAGCCTTAAAACACTAAAGTTATCAATGACTTTTAGCTTTTAATACACAAGACATTCCTGTGCACTGACATTATATTTTTTATTTGAACTAAAACATCTTAACAAAGTACACAATCGCTGATTGGTGACTGACATAGTACATAGTCACGGATTGGACATGAACCGCCAATTCTACAAGGAAATAATGACGAAGCAATTGAAAGACTCCAATAGTTCCATGTTCTCAGGCTAAAAACAAATGACTTTGATTCAAGGTAAGTGTCAATAGGAAGGGAAAGTATAGTACTCACACGATCCATATTGCATAGTAGAAAGGAGAAAAAACAAAGCAATACAATCACCCAACGCTTTGGAAAACTCTCCCACCAAGGCGATACTATCTGCTCATTGCCTTCAATAAAAAGTGCATCACCTGACCCCTCTGCCAATGCCAACGCATCCACATCTCCTTTTGTTATATCAAAGTCATTTGACTTGTAATTAGCAGAAGTTCGGTCAACCTTAACATGCCGAGATTTTTGGCATTGCAGCCAACTAGGTCCACTCGTTAGAATGCAAGCACTAGTACACTGAGGATAACATCTGCATTTTCTTCTTGGCCAGGTGATGGGACTTATGACAAATGTTGATCTTGGTCCAGCAGTTTCATCTGTACAAACTCCCAGTGGCTTGAAAAGTTTCCCATCTCGAGTTATAGCATGAAGAAATGCGGAACAAGAGATCTTAGGAGAAGAACTATTTAGTCTCAAACCAAGTGACTTTCTAAAAAACAAGTTTGGTTGGCCATATTGAGCCGCAAAAATAACTGAACGTTCTACTGCGTGGTGAGAAGAAGCTTTCTCTGTCTTGCACACTTTTCCTGAAAATACAAGGGTAGACAATCAAATGTGTTTCCTTAAGGGTGGCCATTGAATTCAAATAAAAAATTTAAAGACAGAGAGAGAATTAAATAACTAAAAGGACTAGTGGTAATTCATTTAAGAAAATGTTAAGAACAGAAAAGTAGCACATAGCGAAGATTTAACAGAAGCATTTTCAGAAAGGTAGCAAATGCCATCAGAACTGTTTCTCCATAAATAATCAATTTAATTGAAAACCAAAATAACAAGGTTGATACAACCAAATTAGCGATAAAAAATCAGAAAGTGCGAATAAATAGCAACATTTTGGTGCAAGAAAATATCCAATACTCCTTTGCTATAATACACAACAAAATTAGGTATAGATGGCCCTTACATACCACGAAACACATTACTCCTAAAATTCACATAACGGTAGAGCAGACAACGAAAATGACCGAATTAAGAACAACTATCTATAAGAAAAATCAACAGAAAACAAACTGTCACAGAAAATATCCTCAGCTAAAAGAAAATTAGCGGGAAATTAAGCCTAATTCCATTATACTCCATGCGAATCACTTCCGAACGTCATTCACTCGAAATTAAACCTCGAATAAACGAAATGCAGAAAAACGAAATGCAGGTACAACAGCAAACAAGCATTGAATTACAAAGTATACAGAAAACGCCTGAAGCAAACTACCGGTTCAATTTCAAATAAGAAACATCCACAATCAGACGAGAATTACAGAAAAAGTTACCTGAGCCGACGAAGGAACCAAAGTTCCTATTAGAAACCAAGCTGCCGATGGCCATTTCCAACAGAAGAAAAAAAAACTGCAGTAAGCTACTCAAACTCAAGAAAAACACTGTTGTAGATGAAGAACAGAGCGCATGGTTGAGCTACGGCTGAAAGATTATCGTAAAATCCGCCGCTCAACCTGTAGCCTGCAAGTATCTGACGTTCTTCGAACTGTAGAAGATAAAGCAGTGGTTTCTGATTTTAGAGATTCATAATAATAATCCTTTCTGTTTATATTTCTCCCTCCTCTTTTTCTCTCTCTCTCTCAACAAGCGCGAAGAAATTTGTTGTGAAGTGACAAAATTAAGGATTCAGAGATGGACACGTGGCAGATCACCCTCCGCGTTTTCGAAGGGCAGTATTAGAAGCATTGAAATGACTAAAATGCCCTGAATGACGGGTTTCGTTTTAGACGCTATTTGACTCTTACTCTTACACGAGTTCGCCTCTACCCTGACTAATTTGTCAATTGCCACTTTGGGTTTTATTTGTTTCCCTGAAGTGTAAATACAAGGAAAACAACAAAAATACTGATAAATATTCATAGAAGTCTATCAATATCTATCAGTAATAGATTTTTATTATCAGTGATAGAATTTTATTAGCATCTATCAGTAATAGACTTTTATCATTTCTATTATTGATAGACCATGATAGGCTTTTATCAGCATCTATCACAACTATTTAAATTTTTTACTATTTTGTGTAAATAGTTTCTCTTATTTTTCCATTTTTAAAATTTTTTCTAAATTCAACGGATTCACAAATTTTTAATTTTTTGTTTGTCTATTGTTTTATATAATAAAGTACTCAAAAGTAGTGAAATTTTCAAATAAATTTGTTCTTGGTTTGTTTCTCTTTCTCTTTTTTTTTTTATTATTGTCTAATAATGATTACCTCTTTTTTTTTAATTATTGAATATATGGTCAAAATATATTTTCTAATCTATCTTGCAGACAACTAATAGTGTACTAAATTGTATGCCAAAATTATTTTTTTTTCTTCCTACAAAAGAGGTAGAGAGATTAGAATCAAAGATCTTGTAGTGAATAATACTCTAATAATACTCTCATATATCAGTTGAGTAATGCTCATTTTAGCTAATTTAAACCTATTTCAATCCCTTAATATGGCTAGTCCACTTTTTAACTCTACTCTCGTATATCAGTTGAGCTATGCTCATTTTGACTAATTTAAACCTATTTCAATCTCTTAATATGGCTAGTCCACTTTTTAACTTTGGTCCATTTTAATTTTCATATTATTAGAACATCTATTTTCATCGTACTTTTAAGAAGTGACTATTTTAATTCATATGTTTGAAATTATATATAGAGTACAAATTCAAAGACATATTAAATATAGCTTTGTGTTGAAATTAGAATAGGAAAAAAAAGATAAAAAAAGATTTTAAAATAAAATAAAACAGAAGAAAGAAAGAAAAACAAACCGTCAGGTTTAAAAAAATACGAAAAAAACCAAAACAACGTTTTGAGACTCCAACTACAAGAATAAAATTAGTAGAATGGACAAAAATTTAAATTACATAATAAAAGGAGAAATTACAAAAATCAAAATCAAAATTTTGTTTAGAACTGTAGTTACCAAAGTAAAGTTCAGTAGTAATGGACTTGTAATCTTTTTTATTTTATTTATTTATTTATTTATTTTTTACAGTACCTCCTTCAGTAAAGCATGAATAAAGCAAGCAAAAATCCATGTATTGTTATATACAAATGGCACACAGCTTAGTGTTTTCTTTATCACAAACAAATACACAAACAGATGGCATTTTTTACGTGTCCCCTTAACTGTATAAGCTATAGAAACCACACTAAAATATTAGCTCAATACTAAAGGAAAACAGAAGAGGGGGAAAATATGAAAGAAGAATAGTTGCAGATATTGCGACTTCCTCCCCCTCTTTTGTTTTCCTTTCCTCACATTCTTCATATTCGGGTTTCAGTTCTGTTGGAGCCACTCTTGGATAGCAGAACGAAGAGCACGGTTTGGGACGAGGTTGCGGTGCTCGAGCCTAAGATTTGTCATTGGCGAAGTATTGTGTCCACTGTCTAGCCATCCTCTCACAGCCTCTGCTTCATACGTAAAACCATCCGCAGCTACATGTGGATCTTGCATGACTTCCTGTGGATTTACATGTGGGAAAAACAAACCAAGCCTTGAGATTAGGGACTTCCAGTTCATTACTAAAAAGGCAGTAAAGTGAAACCAAAATGCCGAAAAAATGAGTAAAAGATCAAAACTCAAATGCGTACGGGGCGAAGGTGGAATTATTTACCTGGAAGATGGGACAGATAAAATAAGGGGGAGGATGCGAGTGTTCTGCAGAACCGAGCTGGACGGACAATAGGCCCCCACAGGAAGCCCTCATTGGTCCAAGCATCCTCCAGACATCAGTAATGAGATCGGGGCGGCTCTTGCGCTTCATATCACAACACCTCAATGCCAATCGAGTGAGCTGTTCGGCTTGCACAAATGGCCAATCTCCTGCTAAAGGATCCAAAATGGATTCTAACTTTCCATTTGCCATTGCATATTGCACTTCCTTTGATATCCCCATTGCAGATCTACCAGTCAATAACCGCAAAAGTATTATCCCGAATGAATAAACATCCGACTTTGTTGTTAGCTCTCCAGATGAAAGGAATTCAGGATCCATGTAAGCAAAAGTCCCCTTGGGGTTGTCAGTTCTCCACACAAGTGTTTCGTTGTTCAACATTTCATCCCGAGACAATAAGCGACAAATTCCAAAGTCGCCAAGCTTGCATACAAAATTTGCATCAAGTAATACATTTGCAGGTTTCAAGTCACCATGAATGATGCCGTGGGGCTTACTTGAATGAAGAAACATAAGGGCCGAGCATAACTCGGTGGCAATGCGTATTCGTGTTTGCCAAGATAAAGGCGGAGTATTATCCTTGCAGCTTAGCCTATCTTCGAGGCTTCCATTACAGAGGTATTCATAGATGAGAACCCAAGCTTCAGGGCAGGCACCAATGAGCGTGACAAGATTGGGATGCCTCATCTTACTCAATACATTAACCTGATAAACCAGATAATACACAAACACCAAAATCAAAATATTAAAATTTTGTTTTATTAGTGAATATATAAACAAATCCCTTCTCTCCCAAAGATAACTTATATACAATGATTTATGACATCCAAACAAAAAATGAAGAGAGAAGGTTCACCTCTTGTTGAAATTCAGAGGGGCCTTGAGAGCTATCAGAATGTAGGATTTTTATAGCCACCATAGTATGACGCAGGTTACCTCGGAATATACTTCCATATCCCCCTTCTCCAATCTTCAGGGAGGGATCAAAGTTTTTAGTTGCTTCCTCGATCTCCCGAAAAGGGAACTCAGTAAAGAACTGTGGAAGGTATTGGCCGGTGGATTGATTATTTCTAAGCTCCTCTGCTTCTCTAAGTGCATTGTCGCGTTGAATCTGCAACTCCTCTCGCTCTCTTTTGTAACTCTGTAACAATTCAACAGCAGAAAGAATCTTTTGCTCCAATTCCTTTGCAGTTAGATCAGATTCTAAAAGATCTCTCTCTAGACTTGCCTTCTGATCTTGGGCTATCCGGAGCTCTTCCATCTCTTCATTTAGTTGTATCTTTATACTTTCAAGTTTTTCCTTTTCCTTCACTAGCTCTTGTTCAACCTCCTTCCTCTGTTTCAGTTCTTCGGCATATAACCCTTCTGCAGCTCTAACCTGTAAATTTATCAATGCAAGAGGAAAGTATGTTAAGGATTATATTGATTAAGTAGACTGGTGTAACACATTAGAAATGATAATATGTACTTCCAATTGATAACAGCATCTATCAACAATATAAGAACAAAAAAATAGCAAGCAGAATATTGGTAGGCCCCACTCCTTGTAATATGCTCATGGCCCACCTTATTAATCTTTGTAATACAACAAATATTTTACATAATAAATTTTTTTGGGACGAACGCCAAGCATCAAAAGCCCACATCTCAAATGTAATTGATAGGATTAGGAAGAATACTGTGCAGAAATGGGTCTATATTTCAAAAGCAAAGGCCTTTCGTCTTTTAAGCATCAAAGACATGCAAAGAACGTGTAATCATGAATCAACATTGTAACTTAAAAAGATAAAATTTTTTATTAAATATATCAACCTCACCCTGTGTAGAGCATTAACAGTTTCTTTCTCAGATTTTCTACGTGCAATTGCCTCTAGAAATGCTTCACGCCTTGCATTTGCAGCCTCCATCATCACCCGTTCACATTGATTGTAAAGGCAATCACTGGTCTTCCCATCCTGCTAAAATTGGAGAGAATTTTGTGGCGTTTTACTTGGGGTTAAAGAGAGTGGATTAGAAGAGAACAAAATAGGATGCCTCAGTAAATAGAGAAGTCAAATTCATATTGCTTTTCATCATGAAGACATATGATGACTGGTAATTCTTGCTGGCACAATGCATTGACAAGGAGTAAGTTACATGTATACTTCAAGTTTCAAGAAAAATGGTTACCTCCGGCCCATTTGCACATAACTCAACCCTAGAAAGTGGGGACGGAGCCATATCAATCACACCACGAGGAGAGCGTATGCAATTGTCTGACCTTTCAGAAGGACTTCTCCTTGTTAATAAACCCCATTCACCCATAAGCTCGTTAGCATCCAAGTTTCTTGCAGTATGAACCCCATTCATAATATCTGGAGAAGAAGGATCTAGTATGCGCCCTCTAAAATGGTCGACAAGCAATGATCTCCCTCTAGGACGTAGATTGGAAGGACTTCCAACTTCCCTGCTATAAACCTGTCCCAGTGGCAGTGACTGAGATCTCGGGTGGGTAATTTCTGAGGATTCAGCGTCTGGACTTGTTTGTGGTGATGAAATGATGGTTTCTACTTGAGCTCCATCTGATCTACCCTCCCTAGTAATTGCATTATTAATCAGATTATCAATTCTAAGCTTTTAACAAATGTCAATATAGACTATTTTTAGCTCCAAGGCAATTTCATGCAATATCATTCGATAAAAATCTATATAGCAGTGAAAGAAAAGTTGAAACTTGTCTGGGGGATTTAGTTGATCAATATGTAGTTATGGGCAGGCACGACGTGTCCAAATATCTAAATAAATCTTCAAGGCAGCAAGCAGAAATTAACCTGGTGCAGATGAGACGTTCCAAATATCTAAATAAATCTTCAAGGCAGCAAGCAGAAATTAACCTGGTGCAGATGAGGTTCCCCTTGCAAATAAACTCAATGTGACAGAAAGCCGGTGCCTGTGACCGCACATAAATGGCTTTCTTAGACTTCAGATCCACCATTCTCCTACAATATTCATCATTATGTTAGCAATTCAAGTTTAAATGTTCATTAAGTCGTGAACCAATAAATCTCTTCCTTAGCTGATTTCAACTAAACAACAATTTGTCGGAGGAAACTGATGAAAGTTAACCCTGTGAAACATATATACATAAGAATGTCTGGTCAACCAGTTTCAAAATATTAACAATAGCAACCAAAACACCCGAAAATCAAGTCTTCAGAAGGAATTGCAGTTAGTAAGCTCTCATCTTTATTAATCAATCAAAGCCATCACCTATCAATCTGAACGATGATTACAGTGCTGGTACATACAAGCCTCATTACATGCCAAAAATTCTTCAGCATATGTTGGTGAAACACTCATAATTTCTATATCATACATTCTATAACTATAAATGTGGTATGGAAAACTCCCCTCAAGAACTATCACCACATATTTAAAAACATAAACGCATGTAATACAAGGCAAATCTAGAGAAGTAATATGATCCTATGTTACAGTTAAAAATTTCCAACAAAGAAATAAAACGTCACAGTTAGAGACCTAGATGAATGTATATCAATCTAAAAATGGCTATGAATTGGTTTGCACCTTGAATAACACTTGTCTACAGCTGCTCCCATAACAAGCTTATTAATCCCGTGCAGGGAAATCATATCAACTATTCCCTTTTCAATACACTGAGCTTCAGCACATAACTTATCGGCATGAACCTGTTTAATATAAATTTTACATTAGAGTAAGGAGGTATAAAATTAAGAACAGATTGATGACAAGGCCAGCCCACACCACAAGACTGATGAAACCGGAGAATGAATTTCATTTTAAATAATACATCATGTAAGAGTAAAGAAATTTTGGTCTAATATATAAATAGCCAATAAGAAAATCAGACTGAAGGATACATACCCCTTCTTGAAGACAGTATAGAATATACTCGTTCATGACCCTCGGCAAATTTTGCTTCTCAAACTCATGATATGCTCTCACCTCCTCTTTCTCCAATGAGTTTGCTGGAAACTTGGTTCCCACTGGCCAAGGAAAACAAGTTCAATCACGTAGCCAACATTTGATCACCAGTTAACGGCAGATACAGTATATCTAATTTCGTCACACAACTACAGAAAAGCAGGAAAATCCATGCACATTTCTCTGTGTAAACGAAGACTTACTTAATGGAATCATCTGTGCGGGGACATGAACATGGAGGAGGAAAACCTTCTTCCCACCTGAGGATTTTAGTGCATATCTCAAAACTGATAAGCACTCTTTCACATCTTTCCCAACAGCAACACAAATTATATCTTCACTAATAGCTCCCACAGGCTCTTCTATAATCTCTCTGCTTGAGCTGATCATAATTGGTGAAGCTTCAGCATAATTAATTGGACCAGCTCGAGGTGTAGTTGCTAGCATAGCACTCACAACCGCCATGATAAGAAACTCTAGGAATCTGTATCATCAAATCTCCATACCAACTAAACCCAAGTATATTTCTCCCACGTTCTATCTCTCTGAAACCATATCGGTTCAACTAGTAAATTTCCATTTGGTATAGTTGAACTAATGCTATGAATCCCCCCACCCAAACGCCTCAGTTGAGGGAAAAAAAAAAGTTAGGAATCCCAATCAGATAAAGTTACATACAGCAAAACTACTTTTCCTTTTTACCAAAAGTATGAACCTCTTTCTTTTCTCAACCCCCTCCCTCAATCCGTCTCTGGCTCTCTCTATTGCTGTCTCTCGCCAATTTCACGATGCTCGTGAACAATATGAACTCAACCACCAATAATCAAGTGACCCAGTACATCAAAACGAGTACAATTGCATAAAACAAGCACAGTAAGACTAGAAGTTCAAGAAATTAAGGGGGGAAAATTACTCAAAAGCCATAGCGCGAAGAGAAATGGGGAACATAATAGGGATGAAAGGGGGGAAAACCCCTTTCAGAATTCAACTGACAGTACTAATGCCGGTTACTTTGGTAAAAAGCGTCTTTTGTCTTTGGCGCCATTGAATCAGCGATGAGAACAAAGAGAATAGTGGTCTCGAATTTACAATGTAAAGGAAAAGAAAGCGAAAGCAAATATACAATATTTCATCCATTTTCTTACACTCCACTGTTCTCTCTTGAGCTCTTTGTTTTGCCAATTGTCCCAATTCGCTGATTCATTGAAGGAGAAACTTCGTGGAACTGAAGAATCGCCTCCAAATTTTGTTGGAATGAAAGTTCAAACAGGACTGATTTTGGAAGCAATCTCTCGTTTTCGAACATCATTATTTATTGAAATTTGCAATAAACTGGAGAAAGTCGGGATGCTGACAGACAAGGGGATAACAAATACGCGTCATTGCATATAATTTTCGGCTATTCTATTATGAGTTAATTAGAACAATAAGGTAATTTTTAAAAAATATTAGTAAAAAACAAAAGTACACTTCAAACTATTTAAGAAAATTGGGCATTTATTTATTTATTTTGTTGGGGTGCATAATTGAGTTGATAATTATTATAGGTGGTAAGTAATTGGGGAAGTAAGCACTAATAAGAAGTGTGAGTTAATGCAAATGACGAAGTAGTAAACCTCTTTAATTATTGGTAAACCAAACAATAAGTGAGTTTTTTTATTCACCCAACCTAACTTAACTTAGGGACCAAACACTTCCCTATAGTAGAATGCGTTGGTTCAAAAACACACTCAATTTAAAAAAACAATAGAAGATTGAATTGAGTCCAAATTTAAACAATACTTATTTAATTTGTAAAAACTGTGTAAATGAGTGCATGAGATTGTATTGGTGATATAGCGGTGAAATCCTAGATTGTTTTTCTTCTCCAAAAGTTTAAATTCGACTAGAACACAATATATATAATTTTAAAATATAGAAAAATGACAAAATTATTTATAAATATAGACAAATTTCATATTTATCAGCGATAGATTGTGATAGAATTCTATCGCTGATACGTACTACGGTCTATCGTTGCGATAGTATTATCTATATACACAATAAAATTTTTCTATATTTGTAAATAATTTGATATTTTTCTGTTTATAGTAATTTCCATAGTTTTAAATTTTTACTTTTATTTGATCTAAAACAAGTTTAAATGTATATTAAATTAAAAAAAATATACAGTTGATTCTATGTTTTTGTTACCATACCATATCTACAAATTTCAATTGATTCTTATTGGGTGATTGTGGATTTTGGGGTTTGGTGAAATACTATTTGTTTTCTTTAAGAAGTTGAAATTTGATTTTTTAAGTATGTTTTTTTTTTTTTTTTGCGTCGAACCAGACGGGGTTGAGCGGTTTTTGTTATAAATCCAAATATGATTCGGATCGGTTCCCGGTTCGGCTGACCCGCCTATTAGCCATTAGGATTTCATTCGGCTGCTGCTATAGTATGTCTCAACTTTCTTCATTCGCATTCGCCGTCGGCTGTTAGTCTCTCTCACTCCTCGTTCGCCATCGGTCTTTCTTCACCGACGTCCGCGCCGTCGCCGTTCGACGGTCGCATCCCACATCGGTCTCTATTCTCCGCCGTTCGCCGTCGGAGCTGGTTTCGCTGGATCTCAATCTAAACCGCCTGTCTCAGGTTCGTCTTCTTCATTCTCTGAGCTATCGAACTCTTTTTGTCGCTATTTTGACCTTTTGTGATCGTGGAGTCTGGTTACTTATTGGGTGATTGTGGATTTTGGGTTTTTTTGGGGGCTATTTTTTGGTTTTTCGCGTTCGTCGGAGCTGGTTGAACAAGAATTAGACTAAAGGGCTTTTGCTATTCCATTGCGTGGAAGCTGTCATTAATCATTCAATAAAAGCATTTAACATTTTTGTTAAAATATTCAATTTCGTTGAGATTTTTATGTTTTTGAAGCTCCCAATTTCATTCAATTTGAGGATTATTATTATTATTATTATCTTTGGTAGAATATTCATATATTTTTTTTTTTTGTGTGGAAATTGACGTGTCTGTGTCTATGCTTTTAGGCAAGAATTTACCGGGCACTTAGCAAGGTGGTCTATTGTGCCAGGGAACTAGTGATGTTGTTTCTGCATTAGTTCATACTTTATTAAAGTTCTGGAACTAGCAGTTCTGCTCTCATTATGATAATTCTCTCTTTTAAATATTTCTTCAGGGATCCCGAATAGAACATTTATTTTAGTTTGAATAAATTGTTTCAATGATGTTCCTAATATTTTCTCATGTTTTCTCTAAACCAACCCTTTTCTCCCAGTTAGTTTTGAGTTTGACTTATCATGCATGAAGCAATGAACCCTGTTATTTACCTTTTTTTTCCTAATTATTTTGTTTGAATCGTTTGTTCGCTTGTTCTTATTTTTCAGGTCTGAACCTCATCCTGTTCCCAGGCCTCACTGTGCAATAGGATCTCAATAGGGTCTGGGCATTAATCATGGGGGTGGAATGGGAAAATGGTCAAGCTCAGTTGCACGATATGGAGGGTGTTAATCTCACAGATGCCCAGTTAGTTGGTTTCATTAGGGGGTTTCTTAATTCAGTGTCGCTGGTATTGTTCTCTGAACATCATTATTGGTCTTTGCTTAGAAAAGAGAACATATAGCATTCAAATTTTGAATTGCACTCTGTTAATTTATTATTTGGGTTGGATATGCTTCCAAGTCCTCACTGCTAATCAAGTTGCTTTTTGAGGAATAACTGTAGTACCCTTACAAAAGCTCTTCCGTTGGTGTAGGGAGATAATGATGGGTATAACCAGCTTGTTGGTGTTATACACCATAGGGATCGACTCTCCCCCGATGAGGTTGCCTTGCTCGTGGTATGTCCTTTACATCACATCTGTTTTTGACCAATGATATGAGAGTTAATGTCACACTAAATACTATCTAATTTTGAACTCACCTGACGTGCTTGACAGACATGTTTGAAGGCACTATCTGGAGCAGTTTCTTGTATAGATATCGTTCTCCACGAATCTCTTCTTGCAGCAGTAAGTTTATCACTAAACTCCGAGTCACTATCCTGCAATTTTGTTGTTATAATGGAAGTTCTTTCTCAGATTTTTAAAATGAGCTTGTGGGATTATGGACCTAACGTGATGGATGCCCTGATTGAACTAATAATATCCCTGGTATGAGCATTTATTATAATAGAACTTTCACACTCTTTCTCAAGGTTCACCTAATCGTTCCAAGGTTTTTGGCTTTTTTGTCTATTCAATGTTTCAGGCGGGTTCAAGTGGAAGATATGTGGATTCATGCTTGGATATGCTTGTAAATAATTTCATGCCGCCCTATTCCTACAAGGATTTCCTGAAGAAACCACATGGCCTTACCAGAAAGGATGAAGTTCTTTCTCGAGTGCACACAGCTCTAAAAGACATCTCAGTCGTGGTGCCTCTTGCACCCTTGAGATTAGAGCAGATAGTTGTCCATAAAATGCAGAGAGTCTTTTTCAAAGAATCTGTGAGTTGAATTTTCATGGGCTAAAAATTGCCGAAGAGAAATCTAAGTGAAAATTGTGTTTATTTCTCACCGACTATTATTGTTATTTTTATCTTTGTAATGTTCTCTAAAAAAATTTGCTAATTTTGGTTTTTCATTTTTCTACCATCCTTTTCTTTTTCATGACCATCAATTCAATGACTATTGGAAGTTTGGTGGGAAGCTGAAATCTCATTATTTGTTTGCATGCTTTGTCACACTGAAGTATTAGATGGCAAGATTTATCATTAAAATACCGTACCAGATATAGTTCAAAATAGAACAATGCCTGCTTATGATTTATAGTTTAAATGCAGTGTATATTTGCTAGATGCTACATTTGTACAATCTTTGAACCTACAAACTCCTCTTAAATTTTGTGAATAAATGTATTCATACAATCCAGATAGCTCGGCCATTTAAAATTTTAGAGAGTCAGGTACCATAAAGATGGTCACATTTTCAAAGCCCTGACCTTGAAAATCCTTACAGATGCTTCTTGCATGCTTAGAAGAGAGAGATTGCTTTGATTTCTTTTTGAAATATTTTTTGAAAACTCTTTTCTATTTCACCTTCAAAACATTTGCACTCTTTGTTAGGAATTTGTTTTGTGATCGTGTCTTCCACTTACATCTGTTTAACCTCTCTGTAGTTGACCACGATATATGTGGAAAACATGTTGAGGTTGGAAAAAGGTGCAATGAGCAAATTCGTTGGGAGAAAGATCTTAACTGCGCTGGTGGATAAGCTTTTAGATTTGGATGTAAGTCGAAACAAATATTTTACTGAATTGACATTCGTTTATGCGATTACTTTATCATTAATATTAACGAGTTTGAACCTTCTGGTAGGTGGAGATTGGGTGGGATGATATCCTGCAAGATGATTTCAGTAAAGGAATTTTTGAAATGGAACTTGAAGATGATGATGAAACTACAGATGATATTAATGAGGATTCTAGTGAGGTATGCTATTCAATATCTAGGCTGGATTAAGTAGGATATTTCTTAAACTAAGTTGTAATGGTATTTAATCTTTTTGTTAGCTTTTCTTCGTTTTGTTTTGGAGAATTATGCTTGGTAATCAATGTTTTAAAAAGCTATCGAGACTTATGCCTCAGCTCACTTATAGGCAAGACCCACTTTTAGCCTCAAGGTTTATACATTCGTTGAACTAGAAGATGCTTACCCCTTGGTAAAAATGCATTGAGGTTCAAAATTTCTCCTCGTGTAATGATTAGAAGAATAATATCGATTTGTGTCATTCTTTAAAAATATAGATGTTTGAGTTGTGATAATTTGGACTATTACTACTTTTAGTACTGCGACTTTAAAAACGTCAACGACAATAAATTATAGTATGAGCCAATCCTCTTAATGATAATAGTAGTGATGTTATAAATATCCTTTTAAAATATTTTTGTTTAAATGGCCATTGATGGGGTGAACTTTTCAAACTTTAATATAACTATTATGTTTAATAATACTTGGTCATACCAATTTTAGATTTAAAATATCTTTAATAAATTTGAGGCTTACACCTTGCCTCTTCGAGAGGAAAAGCCTCAAGACTACCTTTGGTATTTTAAAGCAATTTGGCATTTGATTCATTATACGCTCTTATGTTTAGATTGTAGTCTTCTAGTTTATGAAGTAATGGATGTGAAGTATATTCCTTGGCTTGAAGCTATTGTCTTTGTGGTCTACAAAGTTTATACTCTAGCTG
Source organism: Lagenaria siceraria (assembly GCA_002890555.2). NCBI lineage: Eukaryota > Viridiplantae > Streptophyta > Magnoliopsida > Cucurbitales > Cucurbitaceae > Lagenaria > Lagenaria siceraria. Next base: position 26,875,985 of record CM016483.1, on the reverse strand, counting down.
AGTCAGGTTTTTAAAATAATATGCAACTTTTATTGAAAAATTACTTACATTTTGACTTTTCTGCCATACATCTTGATACTTCTTTTAATTCATGCTGTTATTTACTTGGCTGAATTTAAGTTTATTTTGCTAGCTTCCAAGAGAACTAAGTCGTAAGAGCTTAGGTGGAAATGTAATTGCTGAAACGTTAGATAGCTTGATTGTTCTAACATTTGAACATCTTGAATCATGTGAACGTGATGAACGATTGAATGAGGTACCTGGTGTTTTAATAATTTTCCTTTTTTTGTTCGCAATTTCTTTGTTTTTTTTCTGCAAATGATAATTTTTTCCATGTTTCTTTAATGTGGGGGTTAGGTTTTTGACATTTTACTCTTATCATTCCAAAGAACTGTTATGACTGCTTACAAGTCTAAATTCGCCCAGGTAATTAACATGCACCATAATTCTCAATATTTGCTTATTTACACTGGTTTAGTGAGCTCTCATTTTAGATCATTTTTCTTGTTTATGGAGACTGAATGACTTGCTTGTGATGCTTTTTCTTGGCAGTTTGTTATATTCTATGCTTGTGCACTAGATCCTGAAAATTGTGGTGAGAGATTTGCTGCTTCGCTAGCAGATATGTTTGTTTCGTGCAATGATCCTCCGCTTACCAGGTATTAGCAATTCATTAGAAAGCTCTCTCTCTCTCTCTGGCATGAAAGAAATTTCGTGAGTTAATTTTGCCTTTGAAAGCTATGTTTCACTAGCGTTTGCCCATTTCTTGCCATTTAGTCGCCAATTAAATTGATTCTCATTTGCGAGGCCTTTCTCATCTAAGAAATCTACACCTAACAAGTGTGGAGTTGAGTTTCCTTCTCTTTATTATTTTATTATTTTATTTTAGGGTTTTAAGGTTTAGGGTTTTTTTTTCAATAATATATCTATATCTATCTATCTATCTATCTATATAAATATATGGGGGGGGGGGGGGGGGGGGGGGGAATCCCTCTTTAAATAGAAAAATTTGCACCTGCATGTATCAAACTTGTACTACCGTAGAGGTTTAAATGTTCCTGATTTGAGATGGGAAGAAAGCAAGTAGTTACCTAGGAATTCTATCTTGATTTATGTCAATAGCTTAGTAGCCTTCTACACATCACACTGTCTCACACACTAGTGGTCCTCAGTTTGAACCTGGGCTCAAACACATGTTTTCATTTTTTTTAATATAAAAATGAAATGAAATAATATATATTTTTAGCCTGGTTTGAACCTGAGTTCAATTTTTTTTATATATTTTAAAAATATAAAAATGGAACTAAATAATATATGTTTCTGGTATTATGCAGGATGAGTGCCGTTTCATATCTTGCGAGTTATTTGTCTCGTGGGAAGTTTTTGTCAACCTCTTGTGTTACTTCAATATTGAAAAGGTTAGCCTGTCAACTTTAACTATGTTTCTGTGATGAAAAGTATGAAGCTGATAAAATTAAAGTAGGGAAGTTAAATATTTGTGACCCTAACTCTAGTTTTGCCCCTTTCTCTCTTTCAGACTGGTGGATTGGTGTTTAGAGTATGGCAGAACACTGGATGTTGACCCGAACCCAAGGGCTCATAAAGTATTTTATTCTGGTTGCCAGGTATACAATACTTGAACTCCTTTTTGCTAGACTAAGGCACGTGGGATTTGTTGATAAACGGGAAAATAATGATTATGTTTCTGGAAGTGTTGTTATTTGTACTTTTCAATTATGATTATGATGACTTAGATTTTTGTTTTATTAAAACTAGAGAACATATTTTACTGATATTGACATCAGAAGCCTTATAAACCCCTTTATCAATAAATTTTTCTTTTACCAAAAAAAATAAAATTCAGAAGCCCTATATGGAATTATTTGAAGGCAATCCATTTGGAAGATTTTAAAGAGTGAATAGTCATAAAACCACTTTGGGAGGACAAACTCTACAAGGAAGTGTAAAAAGGAATAGTCATAATGCCCGACAGTCTCCAAAACCATTTAGTGGAAGTATTTGGCTTATGGTTTAGATCTGTGTGACTTGAGGATAATAATATTTGGTGAAGGGCTTGCTTATCCTAGATTATATGTTTTGCTAATTTCACAGGTATGGATCCACCTTTAATACTGCATATGGAAGAATATACAAATGGGCACTACAAAAAAAAACTCATCTGATATGAAAATACTAGTCATCACAAAAGGAGCCAAACCAAAAATGATAGTAAGCATCAAGTAAAAGGCTCCAACTATTGTGGAAAATAGACGAGGATAGAAATGAATTCTTTGGTTCTTATGAGCAACCTCTTATTCTATTTCTCGATTCTCTTGCCCTACTCATGTGCTTTATACATTGGAAAGGTAGCAAGGAGCTTGGTGTTGTCAATCATGAAAAACATCCTCATTTCAGAGGAATTTTACAGAGTAAGAATGGGTTGTGGAGATAAAACTCGATTTTGGAAGGACAATTGGTTGGTTGACTCACCCCTTTGTTTGGAATTTCCTAACTTGTGACTGCCAAGGATTCTTTTGGTTTGTCAGTGTTAGTCTAATTCTCTTCATGCGTGGGATTTAAAGTTTAGAAGAAATTTCATTGATGCTGAATTTGATGATTGGGTTGCTCTTTTAAACAAGCTTCAACCTTTTAGACTGAAGGTCCTTAGTTAAATGCTTAGGTGAGTTTTTGGTCCAAATGATATCTTTGCCCTTCTTTGGAGGCTATGGTTTGAAAGAAACTCTAGAATCTTTCTTGATTAAAAAGAAATTAATAGCGATTTTCTTTGGAATTTGGTTACTATTTCTGCGTCCATTTGGTCCTCTACTTCTGAATTCTTTTGTAATTATAACCGAACCCAAATTTATACTAGTTGGGCTTCTTCTTCTTTTTTTTTTTTTTTTTTTGAAGTAGTAGTTATGCGGGGATATCCCACTCCCCCTCTTTCTTTTTTTTCTTTTTTTTTTCTTTTTCTCTTTGATAATGAAAATTATGTTTCTTATATAAAAAAAATCTTTATCATATTCATTTTGTTGGGCTGCTTTTGAATGTAAATCCTTATCGTTCTTATTTTTACATTGATTAAATGCTTGTCGATACTTTCCCACTCCAACCCCACTAACACAAAAAAAAAAAATTAACCTCTGAGATTATTGTTATCTAATTCTCCCCCACGTATATTCATGAAAAAGCAAGGGGTCGACTGGCCCCCTAAAATGGTTTTTTCTTTTTTCTTTTCTTTTCTTTTTTTTTTCTTTCAATTTTTCAATATTTTATTATTATTTTAAATTCTCCCTCGTTGAACCTTAAAGAAATGAAACTGCACTTTGAAATATTGATCAATTCTATTCTAACACTTTGCATTGCTTCTTGGAGGATGAATTTCATGGATGTTTTGGTCAATGAGAAAGTCTGGCGTACTAGCAGTTTTTATTTACAAGATTAGATTTGTTTTCTTTTTAATGATTAATTTTCCACAGGCCATAATGTATGTGCTTTGCTTCCGGATGAGGTCCATTTTGGAGATTCCACGTCTGAAGTCACAACTTCTGCTTATGCCTATAGGTCCAGTCTTGACGCATAGATTAAGCCCACTGAAGGTGGGTAAATGGCCCTTGATCTTTGGTGGTTTTTGTTTAGTTATAAATTTGTTTGTTAGATGTTCCTTGTCCCTGAAATCAATGTTTATGTTCTGAAAACCGAGTAACCATATGGGAGATGAGATGTCTGAACCATCAAATTTGAAGCTTCTTTACTTTTCAATTGATGCAATAAAAACATTAATCTCCCTCATGGACATCTTACCCATGTATTAAGTTAGAAATGTACGTTCACATTTTGGCCTTGGAGCTTGACATGACATCTCTAATTTGTATTGCAACTCCTCTCCAGTGCCTCATAATATTTAATCTACGAATCTGGGATTTCTGCTATAGTTTTGATGTTGTGTCATTAAACCTCCGAAATGATTTAACTACTGTCTGAAGCTCTGTTCTGTGCAATTTTCTTATATAAATTTTATTTTAACGCCTTTTTGTTACAGGTTTGCCTACCATCTATTGTTGAGGAATTTCTTCGGCAGGCAAAAGTCGCTAATTTATTTACGCCATCAGAGACTTTTATATTCAATGGTTTGCTGGAGTCTGAATATTCAAAAACTTTTGGTGGGATAGAAAGACTCGACATGTTTTTTCCATTTGATCCTTGCTTATTGAAAAAATGTGACAGGTGTATACTCTTAGTCTTGATCTTCTTTATTTCCTTCTTAAGACAACAAAGATGAGATAGTTAAAACCATTATAAATATGGCCACACGCAGAAGAATTATAGAAGGCCACATAAAATTGCAAGTTAAAACCATTCTGCCTGCTTATTGTGGATAAATTGCTTTATTTCAAAAGATTGATTGGAGTGAGTGAGAACGTTTGAGAACTTGAAGGTGTAAGAATGTTTCCTTTGGTTCATTTTTTTGAATTATTAACTCATGCTTTGCTATTCCCTTTGTTTATGAAGATATCTACGGCCACATTTTGTATATTGGTCGATGGTCAGACCTGCCTATGATGAAGAGGAAGAAGATGGAGGTAGCAGCGATGAAGATGTTGCAGAGGTTTTTCCAGATAGAATGGAGGAAAACCTTATGGACGATGAAGCAATGGCAAGAAGCTACGACGACCAAGATTTTGATCTTGATGAATTTGATTCTGCATTAAACAAAATGTCTATCACACCAAGAAATTCTCTTCAGTACCGGCGAGATTTTGTTCAAATGCCCTCACGAATCCGACCCTCGATGAGTCCAGAATCTTTGTGATAAAAGATCTCAGTTTGAATAGTTGACTGGAATGCAAGTGAGACTGGCTGGGCTGGCATATTTCCATGAAGAAGGTGATTGCAAATCTAGGCTGGGTTTTTGGGGTTTGTCTTGTTTATTTAAAATGTATAATAAATAGGTTGGGTTGGAATTGATGGTGTTGGGATTCAGTTTTGGTTTCTCATTCCTTGTTCTAGCTTTGCAGTGCTTTGATTATTGCCCTTGCTATTCTTTACGCTCCAGGCTTGTAATAGTTGCAGTAAGTAATCAAATACAGACAAAATTTTGTACACGTCTGAATGATATATGTGTGAGTAAAAGTTCTTATTGTAATTCAAACCGTCCCAACCGAAACCGATATGGTTTGGTTCGGTTCGTGGTTTGTCCGAAGCGGCCCAATTAGTTTTTGAATTAGGGTTTCTTGCCTTTTCAGTTTTCAGTTTTCTCTTTCACGCTTCACTCTTCAAGATCTAAGACAAGGGTTTCAAAATTGGAGAAATGATGCTTTACATGTTTCAAATGTAGGCAGTGGAAACTTTGGACTCTTGAGTACCTATGTAAGTAAGTGCCACTTGGATCTATTTACTTTTTCACTCACCCATGTAAGTTTTGTTCTCTTTATAGCTCTGATGGCCTCTTTTTTTTTTTTTTTTTTTTTTTTCTATTGTAGCTTCAATCAAATCTTCCCTCATCCATCGTTTTCTTTGATTTTCTAATTTTTTTTAATATCTGTGCTTTACTTGATTCTGTTTGAGAGTTTTTAATGAGTCAATGTGGCCAGATTTTTTAGTTTTGGATCAATTTTTTGTGCTAGTAATGCTTAGAGAGCTTGACAGGGGACCTCATTTTTGGTTTGATATGTTGGTGTTTAGTTCATAAAGGAATAGTTCTGCTGTTTGATTGTTCATTTTTCTGACCCATGTGTAAGTGATTTAATTGATTGTTCATTTTTTCACTTGTATATGTTACTCAATTATATTTATAAGTATTGAGATAACTATTGTATACTCTTGATAAATGGTTAAGAAGTTATGAGTAATCTTGACAAGGTTTTAATATTCTATAGATTTTCTTAACATCCAAATGTTAGAGGGCCAAGTAAGTTGTCTTGTGAGATTAGTTGAGGTGCGCATAAGCTAGCCTAGACACTCACAGATAGTATAAAATAAAAAAGAAAAAAGAAAAAAAAACAATTGTTGCAGATTAAGACAAACATGTTAATATGATATATAGTGGTGAGGGTGAAATGGAGAGTTAGAAACAAAGATATGAATTATCAGAAGAATGTAGGTATTCAATTATAGACTATATGAATCATATTTGAAGAATGTAGTCTTCTACTATACATATTTGAAGCGGATGAACATCCATTTCTATTACACTGCAAGATGCAAAACTAATCATACTGAATATCTAGATGAGTAATTAAGTGACAAGCAAAGTTTTTTCTTTTCTTGATCGTTTACTTTGATTCTTACAAATTTTGTCCATTTATTAAGTGATAAGTTATGTCTTTTCTTTATCGGATGACTGTCAATTGCAAATGAGACTTCTAAACAAAGTCATTCTAGTCAAACTATTCATTTAGTTACAAGTGATAATCTTACTACAAGTGTCAATAGTAGAGTAGAATTGCTTGAAAAAAAAAAAAACTTACTAAATCAACGTCAGATGCTTGAGATCATTTTATTAAAGTAGAAGGATGTAATGCTGAATATGTTAGGGTACTTAGTCATTATTGGGAATCACAACAACTAAAAAGAAAGTAGTTTTTAAAATTTTATTTTTGTTTTTATAATTTAACTAAGAGCTCTAATGTCTACACTTGAATATGAAAATGTGAATAAGAAATTGTGAGAAAACAAACACATTTGTACAAATAAAAAAAATTAAATGTTTATTAAATGGGGCCTAAAATTACAATACTTTTTAACATGGAAGTATAAAGTTGTAATATTTATCTAAGTTTAAGGTTAAAATTCATTTTGATGTTAAATTATTTTTTTCGCCGAGATTTTTTAGTAGGATTTTACCTTAGCAATTAAAGGGTATGGTTGGGGTCTAAAATAGTTAAAATCACTTTTGTCTTTTGTCATTTTTAAAATCACTATAAAACATGTTTTTAATTATTCAAAACCAACTTTGATGATATGAAAATTATATTTAAAAGCATAAAATTAAATATTAATTAATTTCGAGTGATGAAAAGCATATTTTCGAGTGATTTTGAACCTAACAAAAGTAATTTTAACAAATTTAAAATCACTAAACAAACCAATCAATTAAAAAAAAAAAAAAGGAGAAAATAAATAAACCAATCAAAATATGCCAGATCAGAATAGCAACTCCTATCCATCAGGCCACTAGGCTAGACAAAATGAAATGGGCCGTTAATTCGGCCCAGGATCGGAATCACGTGCGGCGTTTCCCGCCATTGTTCTTATTGTCATATTTGTCATTTGGAGCTTTAACAACCTTCAAGCTTGGAAATCCTTCTCATTTCTTTACTGCAAGCAAAGCGATTTTTGGTTGCGATTCGCAATCGTTCTTCTATTAGCTCGATTACGCCGGCAGTTCCGATCGAATAGTTGAACAGCTTTTGGCTTCTCAGTCTTCGCGCGGAGAGTGTTTCAATCAAATGCGGCTGAAGATAAACAAGGCCTGCGATCTCAGTTCTATCTCCGTTCTTCCTCCTCAATCCAGGCATGCATCTATTCTTTATTATTTTCAGCGTTATATTTTGTTTGAATTGAAATAATTCATGGATAACAATGCGCAAAGAAGTTTAGGTTGCAATGTTGTTCATAATTCAGTGTCTTGACATTTTTTTAAAAGAATTTATTTCATGCGCTTCTAGTTGTTTATCGTGTTATGAGTTTTGAAAGATATTGATTTCCTTTTGATCCTCGCTGCGTTCTTGATGTTTCAGAAGAAATTTGTTGTCTCCGAGCTTTTAAGAGATCGACATTTTAACACTTTTTTTACTGCAGACTTCGAAATTTTTATTTACACACAGCTTAGTTTGATTCGTTCTAGGATTGAATCGGCTTCATTTTTATCGATACAATATTAAGTTAGTTTAAGTTTGGATAGAAAGAACAGATGAGTCAGAACTTGAAGTTTTCAGACTATAATCTTATCATGAAATTGAGAGCTGAGTTCGTTGTAAACTTGATCCAATCTCTTGAGTTTTACGTCATTATTTTAATTCAATTCTGTTAAAGTTATACGCAAAAATATTCAAGAAAAATATGAAAATTTCGATTAACGTATTCTAAACTAAAAATATGAATGGTCTTGATAATCTGTAGGAGGTCAAATGCGTTAACCACCGGGCAGCAAGCACCACAGTTGCGATCACAACCTTCGCAACAATCCTTTTCTCAGGGATTTTCATCTCAGCACGGCATGTATTCTCAACTTTCTCAGAACTCTTTTGACGAAGTCGTGACAAATGAACAGGTCAATTTCGGTCTTCTCTGGATTTTCAGATTTTAGGACTTTGTTTGTCCATTACGAAATGAAGGAAATGACATTAAAATGCTATGGCTCTTTGTCATTCCATGCGTATTAGCATTGAAGACAAAACTTGGAGATGGTTATTTTCATTGTTTAGGAGCTACTTATGAATTTTATTTTATTATCTATTTTTTGACGTAACTAATCTACCAAAAAAAAAAGAAAAGAAAAGGAAACTATCACTTGAGTTCTTAAATTTAATTTGAGCTTTTCATTTGTGTGTAATAAAGTAGTTATTGCTTCTGAGGAAAAATGAATAAGAGTGAGTATTTTTTATTTCTTGTATTTAGTTGTCTGGAGAGAATACTTCACTAATTACTGTTAAGCTTGCAAACCCTTAGTTTTTTTTTTTTTCTTTTTTGAGGCACAAACTCTTAGTTGTGTTACTGGTATTCCATATACGTGTAATACATGCTGGTATTGAATGGGGCTTTCTTGGCTGTCATTCTCATATCTAATCTCTTCAAAATAGTAACTGATACGACTTAAGAACATGGCAATCATTCTCTTCAAAAAAACAGTTTTCCCCATAGTAGTGCATTCCTTCAATTCTTCATTCTGCAGAATATTTTCATATGCATGAACTGTGTTCAACTCCAGGGAGATAATTTCAAGTCTACTCCGTCCCTTTAAAACCCTTTTGTGATCGCAGAGCAAGAGGAATTCTCTGCTGTGAAGGAAAAAAGAACCGTTCACCTCAGAAAGAAACCTCCCCCTGGGAACACTATAGGCATAATAACTTCTCATACCCTACTCACCTTGCAAAATGATTGACCACATAACCACCGTACCTGATATTTTACCAGGCCAGGCATAACAGAAACAAGAAGTCGGCTGACATGATGAAATCAGTGAGCTAGCAGGTTTTTGGTTACTCGGTGACACCTAAGCTTATGTTCGTTTTGCATTGATATACAAACTACCATTCTACAAACAGATACATAATATAAGACTACTTAAAACACTCATCACTCCCATATCCTATCTAGAATTTGGAATTCAAATACCTCAAAATGTACCTTTAGTGATACAAAATGCTTATATGTGTGTGTGTGTGTATAATACCTTATTATTACTTATAAGATAGCACCATGACGAATGCTCTTAGTTTCTCATGCAATGAGGATCTGACTATGTTGTCGTATTAACTTGAAATAAAGTTTTATGCTTATAGTGGAATTCTTTGAGTTTTCATCTCCTCTTATGAATTAACCTTGATGTACCATTCTATTTGGCAGAGATTTAGCTCTCAAGACCGAGAAAACTCAATTAAGAAGAATTCCTTTTTTCCTCCTCTAAGTTACTCCAGAGAAGATTGCCAATTGGCACTCTCTAAATCTTCAAACAGTTTAACACAAAGATGGAAACCAACTCCTCTTCCAGACTCTAAGTGTAAGTTCACTCTCTTGGACTCATATGACAGACTCAAACTATTTCAATAAGTTAGCTTGATTTCATTACAGCATGGTATAACTGTTTGAGTAGGGTAAGTTGATCAACTGCCATTTCTTACAACCTTGATATCTTTTTTGTGACTTAATTTCATAGTTTAGCTTTCCTTTTCAGGTCAAGTTGGTGAAGAACTTGACCGCCGCCTTGGAACTATTGAAAACTCATTAAACAAGTTTGGAAAGATCTTGGATTCTCTCCACAGTGATATCCTGCAACTAAACAAAGGAATGAAGCAAGTTTCTCTGGATGGTGAGCTTTGCAATCCCTCAAGCTGAAGTAAATTGGAAGAGAAACTATGTATTACTGCTTGAAAAACACTTTCTGCACTGAAACTTGATGTGATTGTTACTGAATAGGAATAAGGTGATGAATATGCTTTATTTGAATTTCAGTTCCTTCATAAAGTAGGATTAAGACTGCTATGTTATGAATGTGAAAAGGGGAAAGTGGCCAAATCAGTACACGATCCTGACCTCAAATTTAAAGCTTCAAGGCCAAAAGTTTATTCAAATAAAATGCTTATTTATTTTTCAAATTGCAGTAGAAGGCATATGGCAAAAGATCCTTGTTAACAGTAGCTCGCTGCAATCCATGGTAAAATTGTACTAGATCAATGCAATATTTTATTGACCATTAAGTTTCTTTAATTTTAATCGTAATGTCCAAATTGTGCATTCAACTAATGAGTGCAAAGTTCAATGTCAGAACAAAGACCACGATGACATGAAAGCTACCCTCGATGGAGGCTTCAAATTAATATCCGATCAACTTAAGAAGGATGCATACCAAGAAAGGCTACACGAGATTTCCGATGTTCTTTCTTCATTGGAAAAGCAAGTACAAGCATCTCAACTGAAATTAAAAAATGATTTCATCAGCACATTCACTCAAGAAATGAAGGTAAGTGCATGTTGTATCAAATATTGCTACAAATATAGCATCGAAAAAAAATATTGCTACAAATGTACGTTAAAAAGGATTTGCCTCCTAACTCCATTCTGGCTATACACACACAAACACACACACAAGTACCCTGCCTAAATTTGTGCTCTTAGATTGTTTTAATATCTCAAGTAAATGGTACTTTGCTGTCACATATTCTTCATTAACTTGTAGGCAATGGTCTGTACCTTGAAGAACCCCTTGCAGAAGTTTCCACCTCCCTCTATTCAATCTCTTGAGGTTCGGTTACTTACTAAATATCGGTCAAATTTCTTAGGCATTTGTTTCATCCTGAACTGTGTCTCATGGAAGGCTTCAATTGCAAATGTCAGAGTACTGCTTGTTTGGATGTTCCACAGCAAAAGCGACATCGATGTAAAATGTATGAATCTCAGTTTTCATAATAACTAGCTTGATTCCTAGTGTTTTCATGAATGAATTACTGATAATGGTGAATAGGTTTAGATTGAATTGATGTATTCCAATCTGCGAGTCCAAATTTCCCTTTTAGAGCACAAAATGCAGAATTTCATGCAGTCTATGACATCTAGTGACCTACAAAAGCTCAATGGTTTCTTCCATTCCTTTATATTTTATGGCTCTGATATATAGCAGTCTGGAAGTTCTCAAGGGAATCATGTGTTATATTCCATTAAATATTATCATATTGCATACGGAGTATAAGCGAGGAGGAAAGAAATTTCCATGTCAGTAATGTTATCTTAATGTGGCATGAAAAATCTTACTCTTGAGCAGCCACAATGTTCTGGTGCTTGTTAAAACCATGGAATTATACGTATTGGTTCTTTGTTGCTTAGCACCTTAAGAGAACTTACTTTTTCCACTTAATATCAGTCAATCTGCGTCTCCAAATGTTTGCATTCGAGCAACTGCAGTACAAAAGGAGGAAGTAGGAAGTTGGAAATCAGTAAAAGTGGGAAGGGCGTTTTGCACTAGTAGTGTGGTGAAAAAGGATTATCCAAAGAAAGTAATTCCATTTTCTGAACAGGTACCGATTTGAATCTCATTATTTTTCCTGCCATCACATTACCATTTATTGCGGAAATTGTGTAATTGCATTTTCTAAAGCCAATATTAAACTATTCCTTGATTATTGGATCCAAAATTTACACATTATTCTATGAAGTGAGTAAAGATTTCACCTTAAATATTAGCAGTGCCTGGTGCTGGAAAGAGAATATAGAGTTATTGTTGATTCTGATGAGGAGATCGAAAGAAGTTTCTCCTGCTTAATTGAAGAGAAGAAAACAGGTGATTCCTGAAAATAAAGAAGACACTTCTAGATAATATAAATAGTGTAAATTTAAATATTGCTAATCATATCTTCTTCATACAAATAGAGTAGCATGTAACTCATATGAGAAATAGACAGGACGAAACAATGAAATAATGACATGTATCTATTAGAAAAAGATTAAGACATGGCACAGCTGAGATACATAAAATATCGTTTTTTGGTATTTTATATTTATATCTCAATTCATTTGGAGTGCTCAGAAGGACATTCTGATTTTGGGTAGAGTAGGTGATATAAGATTTGAGTCTATCATAGATTAGTCTAACAGGGGGAGGGGAAAAAAAAAAAAAAAAACTTCATTTTTAGATTCAATAAAACTGACCCAAAGTGCTCAGCAGCATCTGACTGCTAAAAAAGGAAGAAGGTCGGCCATTTATTGAGGCAGTCAGATGTGGTTAAGATGTGTCTGGGTTTTTGTAGATATGTTGGACACGAGTTCAAGGCGAATATGTCTCCCCTAGATATTGGACAGCTTTGGAGGAGCATTCATGCATCATAAGAAATAATGTAGTGGTGTTGAAAAAACTTATTTTAGCGAGCAAAAGCAACGAGCCATTCTAAAAGAACATGAAAAGATGTGTTCCTACAATAGTAATATGAGGAGAGAAAAAAGGGAACCCTTTCTAATGGAATTTTATTTTCAATAGTTCTGTTCACTGGCACAATTCGACTTGCTTTATTTGGCTTGCAGATCAGTCAGTGTTATTATTTCTCTATGCTAGATTGTAAACTGAATATTAGTATTTTGTTTGATGTAATTTATATTAACATGAAAAATACTAGGAGAAGATGTACGTTACTATTCCATAGAAGACGCCAAGGAAGAAAGTGCAAGAATTTTAAGGAAAGCAAGAAGGCAGAAAAGAAAGTACTGCAATCCAATAATTATTAATTGAAGGTACATTTCTGCTCCTTACATTCCAATGATACCAATGATTTTGTGGCGACTAATTTTATGTTCTGAAAAATTTTAAGTCATGGGCACTGTGTAGGGAATGTTTAGTGAATTAACTTCTAGCAATACACGCGTAAGTAATCCAACATTGTAATGCATATTTATTGTTCCACTACGTTTCAAGAAATCACTTAGAATTAAAAGAGTTCTGACAATCTTTTGTTCTAGTGACGCAGAACAGAAAATAAAACTAGAGAAAGAGAGGAAAGAGGCGAAGGGAAATAGGAGAACCAGCAATTTGTGGGGAAATTAGGGATGGGAATTCGATGTCCTTAAGAAAGATTTGACAATCAAGGTTGTCACTTAAACACTATAAGTAATGAAGCCTGAAATAAAAACATTTTAAATCAACTCTAATTGCTAAGTCAAATAAAATATGAAATTATCAATGAATGAAACGTTCTAAAATTTGTAGATCAAGTATTTTAATAAATTTTGTTCATTCGTATCATTTTTCACCATAAAATAACAATAAGACAATATGAAAATGAAAGAATATTTTTAGTAATGAGGAGAAGAAATCCTCTAGATAAAAAATAAAAGCTACAGGAATGATCACCATCAAGTATGCATACAAGAGTGATAGGTCCAATGACCCTCCAATTATCTTCACAAAAATATGATATTGTCCACTTTGGGCATAAACCCTCATGGTTTTGTTTTTGGTTTCACCCTAAAAGGTCTCATACCAATGGTGATAGTTGTCCTCACTTATATATTCATGATCATTCCCTTATCTAACCAATGTAGGACTTTGGTCGCATTTCCAACAAAGAGTAATCCCAAAATCTCAGAACTTCACATTCTTTGCTCCAAAAAGATCTGAAAAACTCCCTGAAATCATCCAAATATTGAAGAGACTTGAAATTGAAATTGCTCATTTCCAAAAAGCCTACATTCTTTTGGAAGCGAAAGCGCTAAATAATGTCCGATCAAAACAACGGAACAACATCTTTTGGAAATCCTGACATATATTAAATTGAAAAAACAGAACCAAATTTAAGAATGAAAATCCAACGTCGAGAAAGGAAACTAGCCCATGTTCTGGAAATAAATGATGGAGAAAGAGAACTATATATATTGTTTTATCTTCCAAAATCAAAGTCCAAAATCAAAGTCCAAAAAGGAAAAAAGAATCTAAAATTTAGAATGTAAGCCTCCATATAAAGCGAGCAGGCAGGGCGAATAGAGGGCATTGGAAGAATAAATTCAAGATACTAAAAATGAGACTTACATGGATAGGATTTCCTGGAATCGTTACACCACATTCATTTATTTTGATATCGATGGATAATACATTTGTAGCATGAAAGATTACTTTTTGATGCACAACTTGAAAATTTGTCTTGTAGTCTTTTATCTCATGCGTGTGGAAATATTCTCTGGTACTTTAAAATGCATCTATCCAAGCCGTACTCTGCCAACCTTTTGAAAGAGATTGACCTCTGAGAAGTGCATTTCAGCCTACTCAAAATTCTGTGCACTTTTTGTCTGATCGAAAGAAATTAGATTATTATAAGGAAACTGTTGCCTGAAGAAGAAGACTGCCGATGTATGGATAGGCCTTTTAGGTTTAAAACGTGAGAAAGAATAGAGCTAGTATCCTATCCCTATCCCTATCTTTACAGCACTCAGAGTTAAACTAAATTCTTAAATTTAGTTCGTTTGATTACTATTTGATTTTTTGTTTTTAAAAATTACGTATATAAACACTACTTTCACCTCTATTTTTTTGGTTTGTCATCTATCTTTTAGTAGTATTTTAAAAAAATCAAGCCAAATGATGAAAAGTAAAAAAAAAAAAATAGCTTTAAAAACTGTTTTGTTTTTTAAATTTGACTAAGAATTCAAGTCTTTAGTTAGAAAATATGGACCATAGTAAAGAAGTTTCATAATAATAAATGATAAAAGACTTCCATATTCTTTCAATTGGTAGACTTATCCATGAAAATTTTCCAGTTGAATATATTCTTCCAATTGGTAGACTTATCCATGCATATATCTTTCAAAAATAAAAACTTAGAAAATGCTTTATAAGAAAATAAGCATAATTTCCAAAAACTAAAAACCATAAATCAAATGGTTATTGAATGAGGCCTAAATCATTGTCGAACGGAGGCCTCATGCATTCTTAAATTAGTTTTCTCTTGATACCTTTAACTCTATAAGTGTAATGAAGACTCATAATTTCAAGTTCAGATATCGTATTTCAGTATAGACTTATAAACCTATCATTGCTATTAATGAAACAAAAAGTATCAGCTTTAACGGGAGTCGGTCTTCTTGTCTTGCCATACTTGAAATAATAACTATTTTACGATTTGTTACATTCGAAAATCACACTACCAAGATAACTTGCAGGAAAAAGACAGTATTAGTCTTAAATCTTAATTTTTCAATGCAAAAAGACCCTATCATGAATGAAGGCTCAAACAAACCTTTATTCCGTATGCCAGATCATCATAATGATCTTTAGTTCGAGACAATATCTCGAAATTAGACACTGCCATGGTGAGAAATGATTGAAGTGTTCTTGTTATAGAATCGATGGGGAAGGAATATTCCTTTATTATAACAATTTGTGGTTAAAAAGAGATTTGATCTTGTGCTATATGATCTTTATCATTTATGTATACATATATCATAAGTCATAAGTTCATAACTTCTATTAAGTAACTGGAGCATAGCTAAGTAGTAATTGGCATGGAGATTCAAATTCTCATACCCATAAAAAAAACTTAGATCTAGAATTACAACATATGCTTTTATCAAATCTAAAAAAGTAAATGGGAGATCACTGAACAGCTATAATTTTTTTCCCTTTCTTTTTCCTACCCTTCTTTTGCATAGGTGCAAGATGGGTCAGCACGATCAGGATGTAAAGACCTCTTTCTTCTAGGTAATTGGATCCTTATCTTGCTGTTGAATGCCCACTTTTGCATGCTGTCCATTATGGCTATCTGAGTCTTATGGCTTATTGCTTTTTCGTACATCCTCCTTTTTCTTTTCCACTGCTCAAATATCCCTCGAAATCTTTTCTTCTTTTTACTTTGGAATCTGGACCACTAACACACCACTTTGACACAAAAGATGAGCATAACTCTAACTTGCTCTTGACATAAAAACCTTTTTGTGTTGGGGGAGGCTCTTTTGTAGGACAATAAAATAAGTTTGAGCCATTCATACTTTTAGTTTTAGCTTTTCTTTGAAACGAAGCAAAGGTGTAGATATATTAGTTCCTCTTAGCAATGTTCCCTTTTGTTGTGGGATTGGGGATAGTGGGGGTTTGAATGATGAAGCCCATTACCAACTTTTTTTTTTCTTTGGAAAGTCCACGTTTCACTGAATTTAACAAAGCCCACAAACCAGATATTGTTGTCTGCTAGTCCAACTAAGTCCCACATGGATGTTCTGTTTTCTGGACCATAAGGTCTATGATTTGGGAATCACGGGTTATTTTACAACTCATAAACTTCTGATTTTTGTCCATATTCAAATTTTAGTTTGGTATTCTTAGAAAAAGTGATTCTAAAATGGCATATGGTTGAGAAAAATAATGTAGAGTATTGAATATATACATTATACACTGTGAACATGATTTGAGCCATGTGATATAAAATAAAGTCGGGAGCGGCATGAGCGTTGTGTAACATTTAAAAGAAGAAAATCCAATTTTCTATTAAAAATTAAAAAAAAAATATATCATTTTCTTCTCGAGTGGAGCGGGTCTCCGAACTCTATTTCCCCATTCCTCCGAAGTCCAAACCTTCAATAGATTCCATATTTTTCTGCTATTGAAATAAATTATGGGTTATATTTTAACGTAATTTTCATAAATTAAAATTGATTTGAATTATTAATGGCTTGTTCTCGAGTAATTTTGAATAGGATAAAAATGACTTTAATTGGTTCAAAGTCACTCGTGTACTCTTTGTATTACTATGTCGATAAGTTATAAGTTTTTTAAAAAAATTACTGAACTAAAAATAAAATTAATATTTATATAATGTCCTTAAAACATAGTGTTTTTAATTTGGGTTGGTTGTTAGAATATAGAATTACAATGGTTGGGATGGAAAATTGAATTTTAACTAGTAAGGGAGATCTCTTGACGCCGTATTTTAGTTCACTAATTGGAGGTGGGAATGGAACTATCAATCTTTTAGATGATAAAACAATAATTGTTTTATTTTATTGACTAAGCTATACCCGAATTAATACTACTAAATTATACTTAAAATGATTTTTTTTTTTGTTATGCTTTTAGTAGTACATCGTTTATAAAACTTGTACATTATTGATATTGAGGTCAAATGTTTGATTTTCCTATTCCATATATTGTCAAAAAATAACTACACCGTTTGACATACGATTAATATTTAACTATGTTTTGTATACGGACAAATTTGTTAAAAAATTATTTAGTCTACTTGGTAATGCTATTAATGACATTGGGTATATAAGAATATATTAATTTGTTTTAAATAGCAAAACTGTTTGAAAACATTTTTAAATATAGCAAAATGTCAGACAATGATAGGTACTAATAGACTATTATCATCTATCACTACCTATCATTGATAAGTAGTGATAGACACTAATAGACATTTATCACGGATATAGACAGTGACATTTTACTATATTTATAAATAATTTTGCGCATTTTACTATATTTGAAAACTGTCATTAAATTTAACGACACAATTGAAATTTTTTTATAATTTAAGTTTTTTTTAAAAAAAAGTATAATTTAAGAATTTAATTAACGCAGTACTCATATAAAGATGGAAGTCATATTATAACTAAAAATGCATCTATCAATTTAGTGATAATATTTACTCCTTTTAGGTGTAAAAAAAGAGTTGTTTTCTAGTGAAATGAGGAAATGAAATTTTATTATTTAGGTGGGTTGAGGAAGGAAATTTAATTTCCTTTCAGATTCGATAGCATTTATTTTTATGCTATCTTAGGGATAAATTATTGTATGAGGGTGGTTTAAAAAAAAAATTATTGTATGATGGTCTACAATGTGACTCAGGCTTTATTAATTGCTTGATAGTAGATTCTATGATAAATAAATATGAACTACCATTACCATTATGTCAAAGTTTATTCAATAATTAACACTTTCTCTTATTCAAAAGCATTCAAAGATGTGTATTTTGAGAACTTTTTTAGACTTTAAAATTCATTAAAAAAAATTAACCATAGATTTTCTGAAAAAACGGACAAAAATATAAATAAAGATGGAGAGGATCTTAAATTTGGTATTTATAAGATCTTATTTTAGATAAATTACAAAATGATACTTTTTTCGTTATTATTTATTTTTAAGAATTCAAAAGTACCTATGTTAATATTGATGGGTGTCCTTGGACCCTAGGTTTTAGAATTTTGGAAAAGCTTATCTTTTTCTTTTTCTTTTTTGAAAAGATTTAAAAATTGTATCTTAGAATGTAGTTCAAGAAGAAAAATTGCAAATGGGGGTATATATTGATAAATGGCCCAAAGCAATTTCTCACGCTAAGCTCCTTGTTGACGTGTTCTACTTTATGACATTTTCAGTTTTTATCCCCACATTTGTCCAAACCCTTCACTTAGTTATGTTCATATTGGCTGCTTTATTGTATTTTATGATATTTTGATTTATGCTTTGCATGACATCAAAATTTTTGTCTTTATACATCTATGTGGGTTTAAACAAGGACCGAGGAAGTTAACCAAGGCCAGCTTGGCAACATTTTATCTCTTGATCCTCGTTTTTATTCTAAAAAAAATCTAAACTGCCAGCATAAATATTTCTTAATCTAAATGGATAGACCACGAATCCAACTCCACTTGAAACCGTGTAAAGAAGATTCTTCATATATTTATATTTTAGGCACAAATGATTAGCTTAGTAGAATATTCGGTAATTCGGACTGTTTTTTTTTTTTATTTATTTATTTATTTTCCTTCTGTGTTTCCTTTATTTTTCCCCTTGATATATATGTTGTCTTATTAGGGGAATTCTCCTAAAGTACGATAGAGATTATTGGACAAACTTCTTTCACATTCTTAATTTTCTTTATTAGGTGATGCCTACCATGAAACATCTAACCAATCTGATGCTTGCTCATTAGCCACCTTATAATTTTTCCAATGATGAAATCTGAAAGCTACCTCCACAAGCATGCCTTTCTTTCTTTCTTTCTTTCTCCCATAAGAAAAGAGAAAGAGAACTTTTTTCTTTTTTAAATATTAAAATGAGAAAAGTCTTTTCAAATAACAATAGAGATAATAAATTGAATTGAATTGTAGTGTTTTTTGCAAAATTGAAAGTGTTATTCAATATTTCATCGAAAATTTTATAGTGCTTTGTAGCATGCCTAATAGCTTAAACTATAAATAAGATTAAGTTGACTTTAATAAATGAATAGTACAAACGTTATTAAATTTATATAACCAATAATTATTTAATTTTCTATATAGAGAAACTCCCTAAAAAAATTAGTATATTACCATTTAATTTAAAACCAATTATAAATTTGAGTATTAAACTAAATATTCTTAAAAATTATATCTTGCAGTTTGGAAAACAATTTTTTAGCTAGGTAAAATACTGAAATATATATATATGAGAGATACTGATGTTAGAGCCTAGAAGTTTTTTTTTTTTTTTTTTTTCTCTGTTCTTTTTCCTCCAAGTAGTAGTTCAGATATTGGTGTTAGAGTTGAAGCTTTAGAAGGGAAATTGGCCATTGATATAGGATCAGGGATGTTTGTTGAAAGTTTGTCTGCCTAATTGATCAAACAATTTTAATAAACTCTGCATCAAGGATTAAATCTTACTCCATCAACTAAATTAACTAATAAGACATTGATAATAAAAAAAAAAAATATATCTACAATAAATTTTTTTACAAAATTCCATTAACAAATGAAGCCAAAAAAAATGCTTATTTTTCCAAAGTAGGATGGATAGGTGAGGTACTAGTTATAATAACAGCAATAAAGGAACAAAAATTAGTGAGCCATCAAATTGTGGGGCTAACATGTATCCATAACGTATGATAGGGAAATTCAACATTAGACAACAAGTCTTCCTTTAGTTGACCAAACCCAAAATCATCACTACATAATAAAGTGGAGTCCTATTTTTCATATATATACTTTTTTCTATCATTAATCTCTTATTGTCTTCTTTCTATTGATAGGCTTTGGCTTGAAAGTTCCATTTGTAATATCAAAATATTTCATTAATGGGGAACCCAATGCCTTGACGCAAGTGCCTACCCACCCACCCCACATAAAAGAAAAAAGGTTAGGCTCCCTTCAGTTGGATTCATGAGATCATAAGCTTCATTATTTTCCTCTTCTGTCTGCATTTTCTCGATCGAATATTTTAGAAATTTTTTATGGCTTTTGCTTTTGAATATAATTTTTGTTCTTGCATTTTTTTTTTTCTTTTCAAATTTGTGCACATCACAAAATCAAGAAACACATTCAGATAAATTTTGATTCTCTAAATTTTAAAGTTATCTCTACTTAGCCTTTGTATTTTAAAAAAAAAATGAACAGGTTTCAAAGCTTTTAAAAAGGTCTATTTTGTTCATTATACTTTAAATTTCCACAAAAGTTTTGAAACTTCTTGGATTGTCTGTTTTTAAATATAGTTCTTTGTCTTGTTTTTTTTTTTTTTTTTTCATTTTTAAATTTGTGTAAATTGCAATATAAGCCTAGTTTCTTTAACTGACAGACTTCAAAATTTATAAATGGTCTATTTTGTTTTTATACTTTAAAAAGATTCTATTAAACTCTTTAATTTTCAATTTATATAGGTAGGTTTTGGCTTTTAACTTTGTTAAATTAGCACTAATTGTCTAAACCTAGTGTGTCTATATAATTATTAAATAATAGAGTTAGGCAAACTATCAAAAATGACTTGAGTCTATTGAACAAAAATTTGAAAGTCTAAAATCTAAAAAAATTAAATACAATATTAAATAGACACACCTATAAAACTTTATGAACCAAATATATAATTTAATTCAATGGTAAAAAAGGAGTTTTTTTTCCTTCAAGAATATAATTATTATTTTACTTTAATCT
Organism: Lagenaria siceraria; assembly: GCA_002890555.2. Classification (NCBI taxonomy): domain Eukaryota; kingdom Viridiplantae; phylum Streptophyta; class Magnoliopsida; order Cucurbitales; family Cucurbitaceae; genus Lagenaria; species Lagenaria siceraria. Next base: position 26,854,895 of record CM016483.1, on the reverse strand, counting down.
ATCTTTAAAATTTTAGGTGTAGCGTTAATTTAGTTGGTATGCAAATAAAGTTTTTTTTGGACAGAGAAATAAAGAATCCTAAATTTAAACTTTTTGCAAAATAGTTACATGAAGAATTTCATAAGATAAAACAAATTCTAAAACTCCATTGGTGAAGAAAAGGCAATAACTTCATTTTTCTTAAAAAAAAAAACTTTTATTTATATATTATTTATTTATTTATTATTATTATTATTATTTTGGAGTATAAGGCATAGGCAATAACGTCTATGAGTGTTATTTAATGTGAATTGATTGAAGCCGGAGTGTCGGCTGAAGTGACATAATTGTGGTCTTCCTTCCTTTGCATAAAAAACTAAACACCAAATTTAATTTAACTCATTTTAGAAAAATAAGAGAGAAAAAAAAAAACTCTGTGTGATGCTTCCAATGTACCTAACATGACAATCTAATCCCAACCAACAAACTAATCAAACACTACAGACGTATGCTTTAGTTTGAATGGCTAATCATTTTCTTCCTTCGTTTATTATTTTATATAATTAATTATAATGGAAGAGATGAAACAATTATTGTCAGTTTTTTATTGTCCCCATCGACAGAGAGAAAAAAAAGTTGTTGGGGGGAAATGATTGAATATTGCAACTGTTGGCTTTTTTTTCGTGGTCATTCTGTTAGGTTATGCAAATGCAAATAAAATCTTCGTATTAAATTTTGAACGATATGTCTATATTTCTATCGATATTTTTACGATTTTATAGGTTTGATATTGATATAAGAGTTTAATTGACATTTTCATTAAAAAAAATTAGATAAAACATAAAAAATAGCAAAATTTTTAGATAGTTGTGATATATAAGTATATCAGGGTCTATCAGTAATAGAAATGATAGAAGTTGATCACTGATAGATGCTGATAGAAGTTTATCAATGTCTATCGGTGTTTTTTTTTTTTTTTTTTTGTTATTTTCAATAAATAGTTTGACATTTTTTTTATCTGTGAAATTTTTTTAAAAAAATATGCATCAAAACGTAAGTAATATGAATATAACATAAGTTATGATCATTTAACTTGTTTAAAAGACAAAATGTTTATTTATTAATTTCTTTTTAATTCTTTTAATAATTTTTTAAAAAAATATCTATTGACATCGACATGTTTCCGATTTTTTTATAAAATTGAGATCTCAACATTGCCATTATTTTAAACCCCAGTAATAGTAATGAAGAAAATTCATTAATAAATAAGAAAGGAAGAATAAGAAAATCCATCACCAAACACTCTTGATTCCTAAAGTAATTTGTTATCAAAACAAATCTCATAACTTCCCTATTACCCCCTCTTTCTTCACCGTTCTTAGAATTTCTTATCTTCTGGGGCAAGCAACAAGTAAAGAACAACATTGCCTCTTTGTTGGCATGCAAAGTACTCTCTTTCTTATTGGTATTTGGGGTTAGGGGCCCTCCTGTCTTTTTTTTTTTTTTTTATTTTATCATCAGTATTTTTCTTTTTTTTTTCCCTCTTAAACCCAAGTAATTGAAGCAGGGGATTATACCTCTCTGGTGTGTTGGATTATAATGTGGGTTTTTTTTTTTTTTTTTTTTTTTTGGGGGGGGGGGGGGGGGGGTGTCCCTGCAGGTAAAAGGTAAAAACATCCATTTTGTCCTCTCTTTTTTTCTTTTTTAATAAAATGATTAATTTTATAAAGTTTGATATAAATCAATTTAAAAGTCAAACGCGTGTTAATATTAAAAAAAATTGAGGATGGAGGCAATGTATGTATGAGCAAAGCATGTAATCTGTTTCTTTATTCCATCTTTAAAAAGATTTAAGAGAAATATTGTTTGCTATTTTCAACTCTTACGTAATTGAATGGAAAATTCTTTCTTCTTTGGGGTAGAATTTAGAATCCCTTAGCGACTTTGCACATAAATTTTTTTTCTCATTTGTCGTCTTTAAGATGATAATAATTGCTTCTATCAATTAATTAGGTTTGAATTGGCTTTGATCATTTATATTTATATCAATTCATCTTTGTCAATTAGATTATATTATGGAATGCAAAACTTTTGTATATTCTATATGTATATAACAAAATATGTTTAAATACTATTAGTCTCTACATTTTTAAATTTATACGGTATCTTTAAATTTTTAATTTTTTTTTTTTTTTGGTCCTTTGATTTCCAAAATATCTATTTTAGGGCCTAAACTTTTAAAGATAACAATTTAGTTGTTATATTATTATTCTTTTCCATCTAATATTTACTTGTCAATACTTGTTTCTAACTTATATTGCTTGAAATTATGCTTATATTAATATATAATAACATATTACAAATATGCTCAAAACTATGTCATTAATTTATTGTGTCAGATCACACTAATAGTTTTTTTTAGGACAATCCAATTGGACATGACTTTATAGCTCCTTTATATTGATTATATATTTATTACCAAGTAATGTTTTCTTTTACAACATAATATGTTCTTAGAAACAATTACGACTTTTTGTTTCATTTTATAACAATATTGTTTTCAGTTTTATAGTTTTAAAAAGTTTGCTTGTTTTTTTCACCGTTTCTTTACTATTGTTTCTAAATACTAAAATAAAAAGAAGTGTTAAGAAACGTTTTATTTTTAATTTTTAAAATTTGATTTAGATTTTTTAAATGACTTTATAAAATTGACAACAAGCACAAAATAAATTTGTAGATGAAAGTAGTATTTGTGAGCTTAATTTTTTCAAATATCGAGAACCAAATTTAATCCTCCTATTCTATATGCTTAAAAAATAGTTATTAAAAATAAAATATAATAGATTTGATTTCCTCCCAATGCCTAATGTTCAATGGGAAGGGACTATTCCCTATTAGTTAGAAATTTGTCAAATTGTTATAATTAACAAAATAGACGTCGGCTAAGTGTAAATGACCTACAAATAGGAGATTTGACTTTTATGAGTTAATTTTAAAGACATTTTTACGTGTTGACATAAATAAAATCCTTTGAATACGTTGCAAACTTTAAATACCAAGAATCAATTATAATTCTTAATAAATATATATATATATATATATATATATATATATATATATATATATGTATATATTTATGTATATTTTCAAATCGACTTCCATATACTGTTCAACTAAAAAAATAATATACCGTGAAGGGTTGTGTAGTGTGTTGGCAGCTGAAGCCACTGCTGTGTATGAGGGTCTCAGGCTGGCAGAGAGATTGGGTCTTTCTAATCTTCTGGTTCTCTCGGACTCTTTATCTCTTATTCAAATGCTTAAAGGGACTACTGGTATCTACTTGGAGGTTTCTAATTATATTGAAGATATCAAATGTTGTTTATCCGCTTTTCGGCCAGTGGCTTTTCGCCATGTGTTAAGATCTTCCAATCAAACGGCACACTTGTTGGCTCGTGATGGTTCGTCGGGTGTGAGTCTTTTACGGCTTTAGTGTGTTTTGTATAAAAAAACTAATAAAATAATAAGAATTAAATTAAGGAGTATTCAAAAAACAAAAGCTATCCATAATGGAAACGGACTATAATACAATGAAAATCAATTCAGAATGCTATTTATTTTGGGGTCTTTTCACAAATAGAAAAAAAGTGGGAAATACAAAAGAATCGGGTGCACTTTTTTCCATATGTGTAATTACTTTTATTTTTTTTTCTATACACAACAATTTTTCATTTATTTTTTTGTGTTTCTTAATTATCCACAATGGGAATGGACTAAAACCGTAATAAAATCTCACTAAAATAGCAATTAAAAATTATAAAATCTAATTGAAATAGCAATTAAACAAATTATAATGAATCTAACAAAATCTTCTATTAATAAGTCGTTGAGATTATAACTAATTTTTCTTTCTTTTTTTCACATCAAAGTGAAAGTTTGTGGGTAACTTAACGAAATTATAAGGAGTTGACATATTACTTAATTAATAATCTAGTAAGTTAATCAGTATTTTTTTAGAGGGAAAGAGGAAACAATAATAATGACAATAATAATAATTTATACTTTGTCGTTTCTAAACGGTCGATTAACTTTCAGATAATATATTTATATTTACTTCTTAACACTCTATTTTCAGTTCTACAGACAAAGTTCACCAATTCCAATATCTTTCTTGTTTTTTATTCTCACTCTTTCACTAATAATTTTCTCGTGGGTTTTCCATTTTATAATATAAAATTATAAATATTGAGAGAAAACATGACGCATGAAAAGTATTATTGATGTCTACTCTCATTTAATTTATGATATTTTAACAAACAAACTTATAAATATTATTTCTACTCATTGTTTTTATCATTTTCTAAAAGTGCTTTCATGATTCAAACCATATTTTAAAAATTAAAAAAATTAAGATTTAAAATTTGATAACTATCCGATTTTTTAAAATTAAGTTTATAGATGCTAATTTTACTTATAGGATTATTTGTTTTGTTATACACTACAAATATTTTCAATAATTGAGTCACTTTTTAAAATTTTACAACAAAATTACTTTTCAAAATTTTATTTTTGTTTTCTGAATTTGACTCAACATTCAAGTTTTTCTTAAATAAATATTAAAATCATAACATGGAAATTAGAAATGACCAATAAACAAAATTGTTGTCCAGGAAGCCTTGAGATTTATTTATTTTTAATAACATTTGTTTTTTTTAATAATTGGCTTAAAATTCAAATATTTTTGAAGAGAGGTGAAACCACAATAGAGGAAATTAACCAAATTTTCAAAAAAAGAATTTCTATACTACAGTAAAAAAAAAAAATTCTACATTGTTTTTTTTTTTAACAATGGAGGTAAAAAAAGTTTTGGAGTAAGTGGGAAATTTTCCTATACTCTAGTAGTATGAACAAAAATTTATACTACAGTACCTTCATTTATTGTAAGCCACGTCAATGTTCTTTTTAAATTATGGTGGGATCTACAGACATCAATATGAGGGTCCACAAATATTTATGCATACAAATTTATAATGTGAAGGGAGTATGGTACTATGAGAGTACTATAAATTTTCTCACGGTAAGGAGTGAAATAATGAGAACTGAGGAATAAGAAGTTGATAAAATATAAAATTGAAGTTTTTGTAGTAGTGGGACTCACCAACTATTTGGGCTAAACAATGGGTGGAATTTACTAACTCCTCCTTTTCAACTCCTTATGCCAAACACAACTCTTATGTTTATTTTAAATTAATTCATATTTATTAATGGAGTTGGTATTTCACGTTTGACAAAAATAACTTTATTCTTTTCGTGTATTTTTTTTTTTACTCAAACATGCGAAGTGAAGTTAAATAAAAAGTTTAAGTATGATCTATTACCCTAAAGTGGTTGATCGGGAAAAGAAAAAAATATATTTAAGACTCGTTTAAATCACATATATTGTTTAATGGTTATGAATATTAAACATCTAAAATTTAAATGTCTGTGTTTTAAACGTCTATAATAATTAATGTCTTGATGTTTGTGTTTTAAAATTATTAGTAATGGTTAATTGATATTTATTAGTTAATTAATTATGTTATATTTTTACTGTTGAATTTTTATGTATAAAATATCCACATATAAGGAGGGTATTAAAAAACTCATAATAATATATTTAAACCTATGAAATAAATTAGCCTTTACTGATAAACCAAGTTCTGAAAAAAGTTTACGCTTAAAATCCATGAATCGAAATTCAAATTATATATTTAGAACATGATTTTCAAGACCAAAGGAATCACCCTCCTTAAATTATGGGATTTGGTGAGCAAAAGAGGGATTTGAATTCAAAATTACAACTCACGTTATCATAATATGAAAGAGAGAGTGTAATTCAAATCATCATAAACTATAGTTAGACCTGAAAGTTAACTATTCGATTCTCCCAGATCTTTATCATAAACTATTGCAAAGAAAAAGAGTCTTTTTTTTAACCTACAAAAGAAGACTCGTGTTTTGTAGTTTTTTTTTTCTACCACATGTGAAGTTGGATAATTGAACTTCTAATATTCAAATCGAAAATAAAAACTTTAATTGAAAGTCAAACTTGACAATAACTTGTAATAATTGATAAACAATGATAAATAAATTAGAGTGTGTTTGACTTAATTTTTTAAGGGTTTAATTTTGAAAATAAGTCATTAAAAAAATTAGAGTGTTTGAGAACCACTCAAAATATATTTTGAAACACTTCTAAGTTGTATTTTAAACCATTTTTATAAAAAGAGTTTAAATAAAAATGACTTAAAAAAACAACTTATTTGTCCATTAGTCTTAGTTTTTTTTTTTTTTTTTTTTTTTTTTTTTTTTTTTTTTGACAAATTGTAAAAATCACTCCTAAAGTATAACAATATTTATAATTATATCGTCAAATTAAAGGTTCAATTATAACATTTGTATAAATTTGAGGGTTCAATTTTTATAATTAAAAATTAAGTGTGTAATTACAACTACTATCCTATTTATGAGAGATTTTTGCAATTTACCTTTTTTCTAGCCTTTTCAACCATGTCAATTTTTTCCATTCATTCCGATGATTAACTTAGGCCATCACGCTGTAAAATTTGGACAAAATATTGTCTTTTAGCAACAGCGTATTATATTTTTCATCCCTCATTAAATATTTTGATCCCATATTATTAATAATTATTGATTATTTAGTTTTTAAAATTACTAGTAAAGCAAAAATAATATAGTTATCAAATATGGTCTTTTAAGTTTCTTTATATATAAAATTCAAAGTTAGTTTAATTTTAGCTCATAGTAATAGACATAGACTTTCTCTTTTGAATTAGAAGTTCGATCCTCCATTCGTATAATTGTTGTACTAAAAAAAATCATAACATTCACAATTAAATCTAATAGATTAAAATAAATGTTTAAATTCTTTTAATATGTAACGATTTATTAGATACAAAATTAAAAATTAAAAGATATATCATATATACTTTAAAAGTTGAGCGACCTATTAAAAACAATATTAAAATTTTATATACCGATCAAGACACAAACCTCAAAATCTAAGAACTAAACTTGTAATTTAACATATTCAAAATCCTATCAAATTTGTGTAACAAACATTTAATAATTTATTTTAATGTACGTGATAATACTTTTTTAAGAGGTTAAAATTGCAATATTTTTTTTAAAATACAACTGTGAGAATAAAGAATTGAACCGACCTCAACAAGAGAAAGATCGTGTCAATTACCACTAAGTTAATCTCACTTTTTAAGGCCACATATTTTTTTTTATATTAGCAAACTACACTACATCTCATCGTTTGACAATTTATTATTTCACTGTTATTATTATTATTGGCAAACTTAGGGAATGCGTTACCAGATCATGCCACGTCACCGCGTGGTCATGTTTTTTTTGTTCATTTTATTATTTTTATCATATGGCATGCCAATTTATTATTTATACATTAAAAAATACGTTTGAATAAATTAATTTAATATATATTACCCAACAAAAAAAAATCTGAAAATTCTGCGGTCCGAATTCATCAGAATCCCTTCATTTAAAAAAAAAATGTAACTTAATATCTATTTAGTTAAGTTTTAAAATATTATATTATTTTGGATAAAAAATATTATATTATTTTGAGTTTGATTTCAATTCAGTCTATCCATTTTAAAATGATATAATTTTACTTAATTTTGTTTGAATTTGATTATTAGATTTCAAATTTTACACTTTTAACGTCGATCTTTCACCAGATACTCACTTTTTGACATTTCCTGTCAATGTTTATTTATTAATTTAAAATAATTAAAATATAACTAATTAATTTTTACTGTTATAATTAAAATTAATTTTTAATTTCATAATTATTTTAAATTAATTATTAGACATCTGTCAATGATTGAAAGTGAGCCTGAATAATTAAGAGATAAAAATTGTAATTCTTGAAACTTAAAAATTAAATTGAAATAAAATTTAAATCCCGGTAGAATTGAAACATTTTGAAACGAAATGACTAAATTTAAATCAAAGTCAAAACTTATGGATCAAAAGTATCGCAACTTGAAATAAAGAGACCAAATGAAAATTAGACCCATTAATCTATGGCTAAAAAAGATATAATTTCTAAAAAATAATTAACCAAAAAATAATAATACTAATAAAACGAAAAAAGAAACACACATTATAACATATTGTAATTTTTTTTTCCCCTCATATGTAACTTTCAGGCTAGTTGGATGTCGTTTCAAATATTGTATAGCATACTATAATATTTTTTAAAAAAGTATACAATATTTTCTTTAAAATTAAATACTGCGTTAAAATGATATATTTTGTTGTAATTTTTATTTAACCAAAATATTTATATATGTATGAACAAAACATCACTTTTTTTTGTTTGCTTCCTTTTTTTAATAACAAAATATCGCTATCAAACACACCTGTTTTGAGTTCAAAAAAAGTTTTTGTATTTTTAAAAACATTCTGAAGCCTATTATAAAAATGATTCAATGTGTTTATCTCACTTGAAATATACTGTGATGTTATTGTTTATATATATATATATATATATATATATATATATATATATATATATGTTATAGTTTGAAATAATTAGAATATCCTTTGCTAGTCAATGATTTCGAAAATAATGATAAATATATGGCTTTTGTGGTAATATATATAAAGTGGCATGTTACCAAAGAAAAAAATATAATGTATTTTACCCATTAATAAAAATAGTATTTTATTTAGAAAAAAAATATAAAAATGAGATTTTAAAGATCTATTTTCAAATATAGCAAAATCAACAAACTTATTTACAAATGTAGCAAAATGTCACTTTCTGTCAATGGTAGACACTGACGGACTACTATCATTTATCATTGATAGACAGTGATATTTTGTTATATTTAAAAATATTTTCAGCAGTTTTGTTATTTAAAACGATTACCCTTTTTAAAATACTACATTTGTTATATATTTTGTATTGATGTATGTTGTACAGACACATGTGTAAGACATTTTACACTTCACACGTTGTTACATAAATTATTTATTAGTGATACACAATAAAAAAAATTATAACGTTCGTAAAGTATTTTACAATTATTTATTAGCACTTTCACTTTAAAATTTCAAAGAAAAATTGCAATGGATGCCAATTTAAGTATGTTATTTTGCAGCTGTGTCATCCATATTTGGTATATTGCAAATATCAGTTTCTAATTATTTTGTTTATTCCATGTTTGTCATAAACAAGTAATTGATACAAATAGAGAAAAGCGACGGTCGTCGATTGAACGTGCAGAATATATCAATTAAGTGTACCAGCAATACATCGGTAAAGTGTATCAGCATTATAAAAGACTGCATCATTATCAATTTCATCAGTAAAGTGTATCTTCATCAAGCATATTAGTCAAGTGTATCAAATTTATCGGCTGTATAAACGAGTGAATGATTGACATTTTTTTATACGTGGGCTAGGCTTTATTTTTGTCATTTTTGCAAACAACAAGCAAGTGGGTTATGGGTCTAATTAGTGCATTTTGTTTTGCCATTTTTACAAGTTCTCCAATTTTAAAACACAATCACATGTTATATTGGGCTATTTTAAAAAATGAAAAAAAATATCAAACTATTACCAATGTAGAAAAATTTCACTCTCTATCCGCCATAGACCGCAATAGACTTATGCTAGAAGTTTATCGCAGTCTATGGTTGATATGATAAATTTTTTTTATATTTGTAAATAGTTTAATATTTTTTTTCCATTTATACTAATTTTCCTATTATATTTTCTTATTTAAAGATTATTATTATTATTATTTAGTCAATTTGAATAAAAAATAAAATTTTATTAAAAATACATGGATTAAAATTCAACAATAAAAAAATACATGAATTTTACGAAAATAAAATTCCAACCTTGATTTTTTAAACACCATCTCACAAACAATAGCCAAGATTCAACCCAAGAAAATATTGATTTCTTAAACCAACCATTTAAAAAAATTTAAAGCAACCATAATTTATTTGTCCAATTTTCCATAAAATACATACAAAGTTTTTTTTTTTTTTTTTTTTTTTTTGTTTCAAAGGACTATTTAATTTTATTTCAGCTTTATTTTTTTTCTTATTAATTTATACTAATTCAATTGGCTAAAACTAAAACAAATACATTAGAAGTACAAATTATAGCATAAAAAATTTGACAGGACACATTGCACAACTACCAATTTCTAAATAATATTAAATTATTCAAAAAAAAAAAAAAAACAAATTCAAAATAATGTTAGAAAATAGAGAATACTTTGTTGAACTCAAACCGAAAAAGAACGAAAAGGAAATAGATAATATTTGGAATTAAAAAAAACAAATACAAACTTAGAAAATAACCAGTCAAAAAATAAAATACAATATGATTTGCTAAAATTCCATTTACATTAAATAAATAAAGAAAAAAAGTCGTGGGATTTTTTTTTTTTTTTTTTTTTTTTTTTTTTTTTTTTAATTTAAAAAATCGTGGGGTATCGTAAACAAAAGAAAAAGAGAAGGAGAAGATCATAATCTCATAATCAATAGAAAAATAAAACAAACAAATAAATAAAAATAAAAAAGGAATTTATCAGCTCAGAAACCCCAAGTTATCCATTTCTCCAGAGCTTCCCTGCAATGGCTTCTCAGAGGAAGAAGGAGAGAAGGGAGAAATGGCTATGGCGATGAGGTTGATTATGTATCTGAACGTGGCAATTTCAAAGAAGAAAAACAGAGGGCAATGGCAGCCCTAACTTTTCTTCCATAGAAAGCTCGCTCGCTGTGGGTGGTGGGCCCTTCTTCTCTAACCACAACTGTCACCTATTTCTTCCACTTTCACCCTAACACCCATCACCATTTTTTTTCCTTTTCTTTTTCTCTTTCTCTTTCCCTTTCTCTCCTTTTCTCTCTTTCACCTCACCATTGTCAATTCTTCCTCTTCTTTTTTCCTTTTTCCATGTCTTTAATGGCGGCCAATATCCGAATTCTACGCCGAAAGATAAAGGGTCGGTGTTAGATAAGCATCTGGTCCTCATTTTTATTGGTTGTCAAGAGAGATGTCTACATTTTAAAAAGCTTTGTTGTTGTTTTTGTTCTTCGTGCGGTCGGTGGAATTGCTGAATTTTTTGGACATGGGGAGAGAGTAGGTCGGAGGTGTTTGTTCTAAAGTGGAGCGTGATGTTTTGGAATTTCTATGATGGGTTTGGACCGAATTTCGGTCTCCAGTGTATTTGGTTTAGTTTCTAGTGATTACAGTTCGATTTGGGTGTCTAATCGCATTTCAGGGAGTTTTGTTAAGGCCTTTCGAATCAGTTCGAGATAGAGAACGATTAGTAAATTGTGGCGGGTTTGATTGAGAACTGAAACAGAAATCGCGAAATCGTACTGACTCTGATAAATCGGGGTTTAATGTTTTCAATCAACCTCTGATAAGAAGAAATTGAGGAAAAGCAATTATGAACCATTTGCGATCATGATTTTCTTTTTCTTTTGGGGAGGAGATAATGGTCCCTCAGTTGTCTTTTCTTTCAAGTTAACTCCGAATCTCTCGATATTCTAAGATTTTGATGAATTTCTGAGCACGCCACAACGCTCTGATTTGATACCTTGCCATCGCAAGAAGCTGTGATCGAATTTGGCTGCGTTTCTCCTGATTTATCATCTGGATTCCATGTCTGTTCTTCGCTACACTGGATTTCTAAGGGTCTGCACTCGAGGTTAGCCTGTCCGTGAATTTTCCGGGAAAAAGAAAGCCAGAAATTCTGTTTGTAATAATTTCTAAGAGTTGTTTTCTTCTCTTCATTCTTGTCATCAGAGTTCATGCAGCCGTATTAGAGGATAGAATTTTGAACTGAATTTTTTAAGAAAATGGCGAAGAAGTCCAAAAGAATTACGGTTCGTTATGAGAAGGATCAGTCAGGCTGTATGTGGGGTTTGATTAGTTTATTTGATTTCCGCCATGGCCGCGCCTCTAGGAAGTTATTAGCCGACAAGAAGCGTCCGAGCAGGCAAACTGTTGGTAAGAATGTTATTCTTTATACAGAATTTTTCGTAGATCTAAAGATTTTGGGTCTCTATTTGAGTTTAATTTCCTTAACTTTCGACCTGCAAGTTCTTGATGATGAAACTTCTTTGGAGAATCATTATATCTTGAGTTTCTGTTTTTGGGCAGTTTTAGTTTTCCTTTTCTCCTCTGTTCTTTTTTGGCCTGCACGCTGTCTAGAATCTTTGTATGTGCGAAAATTGCATAATACACTTATGAACAACTAACCCCTGGACTTACAAATTCGTTGCCGTTAAACTCTATCGTTGTAATTTTGTTAGTGGTTGAGTTTAATTACAACAATTTCATGAGTTTGTGAGTGAAACTGCAACAATCTTAATAGTTTGGGGGTGATTTAGGGTTTAGGGTTTAACAACTGTAGCAACTCATCTGAGTTGATTTGTGCATTTTTAAATTCAACTAACGGAGTTATAATGATAGAGCTAAATTGCAATTATAAGTTTAGGTTGGTTGCTTAAATTCTTATTCAAAGTTGGGATCGTAACAACCTTTTGTAGTTCATGGTTGGTTTTTGCATTCTTCTCTATCATAGATAATGTGCATGGTATTTTATTGGAAATGCATTCACTTGGTTATAAATGTTCTCTAATCTCTTCTTCTGCAGGTACTGGAAGTTCAAGAAATAAGTTTGAGATTTTGGCTAATTTGGATGAAGATTGTAGTTCTACTTTGGTAAGTTTTCCCCATGTAGATCATTTTTTAGGAGAGTGGATGAATGGTTTATGTACTAATTGATTGGATGTTATGCATATTTCAGGACAGTGAAGAACGTAAGACATTGGACATTGGAAAGCCAAGTGTGAAGAAACTTATAGAAGAGGAAATGTTCAATGAGCAGGACTCAAGGATGATGGAATGTGAACACTCAGTCCACTTAAAGACAACTGAACCGAAAAAAACTAAGAAGAGTCGAAAGAAAAGCCGTGACATTGATGCTGATTCCTTTAATGCTTCCGAGTATTTGAAGGAACAAAGTGTTGATAATCTTCCTGTTGATGTGATGCTAAAGGAGATCTACAGTCAGATCCATCGGAAGAGCACAAGTGAAATGAAATTTGACCCGGACGACAAAGTAGATATGCAATCCAATGAGTACCTTGCTGATTTAGAACAAAAAGTGGTTGATGCGATTAAGGAATATTTAGGTGAGAAGTTCAATATTGGGAAAGATTTTGCTGAAATTCAGAGAGTTCAACACTCAAGAGAGATCATGGAAGCACTTCAGATTCCCCATTCTGACAATGAGCTGTTTCTAGAACTTGCACAAAATCCAAACTCTGTGTTGCTAAAGTACATTAGAAATTTGCATGATGTGTCGATAGAAAAAGTTGAGGAACCCAAGCCACATGAGTTCAGTGAAGTTGGGCAGTCCGAGGAGCTTGTTGATCATAAACAACGATTATTTTTCAGAAGAAAGGTCAAGCATCGGGGTAGGAACTTATCAAAAGGTAATGAAAATTCTGACGCATCGAGTAAAATTGTAATCCTGAAGCCAGGACCAAAAGGTTTGGTGAATTCTGAGGCTGACAGCATTCCTCCATCATCCCAAAATTCTACTGCTAACGATAAAAGGAAAGTGCTGAATGAGAGGGTCAGTTCTAACTTTTTTCTTGCTGAAATCAAGAGGAGGTTTAAATATGCCATGGGAAAAGATCACCATGAACTCTCTGCTAATGGTTCAGATAGATTTGATCATCACACTAAGAGGGAGAGTGAAAAGGGCGTTGCTAAGGAGAATGGTGCTAGAAATTCTACTAGTAAGGACCACTTTTTTATTGAAAGAATTGCCAGACCTTCCACTGATGGCACGAGAGGAGAGAAGGCTGGAAAACTCAAAAGCTTGGAAATAAATCAAGATTTGGGAAATATTTATAACAATAGAAGAAGCCCGTCTAACATTTATGTTGAGGCGAAGAAACATCTTTCTGAGATGCTTAGCAGTGGGGATGAAAGTGTAGATTTTTTAAGGGGACATGTCCCTAAGACCCTTGGACGGATTCTCTCTCTTCCTGAGTATAATTTTTCTCCCATTAACAGTCCTAGAAGGGACTGCAAGCTCAGCCCAGTAACTTCAGAGAAGAGAATTTCTTCTAGTAGCAGACTTTTAAGTGTTAATGAAATTAAGCCATCGTTCAAGGGTGAAAGTAACGATACCCCAATCAGTCCAGGAAAATCTCCATTGTGTGTTTCTGATGATACCCCAAATGCTGTGCAGCCTCCAATTAATGATAACCATAATATTAACAGCGATTTAGGCGATCAAAGTATAAGAGAAGAAGCCGTGAGTTCTAGTAATAATGGGATGATTTCTGAAGGTATGTATCTCTGAATAGTCCAATTCAAGTGGGATTGGCCTGAATGTTAATCGGTTTGGCTAATCATTTAGTTTTATTTATTAATTATTCACGTTTGATAATATACTTGCAGGTGATATTGAGATTCTAAAAGTAAATGAAATTGCAGTTCATGAGGAGAGAAGTTTTTTGGAGGCTCCCTCTGACTCAAGTGAATCTTCTCTTTCCAGAGAAGAACAGAATGGTGAAATACCTGATGCATGCAGTGATAGAAGTGTTTCTGATGTTCCATCTGACCCATTGGCCTCTCCCCCTATCAGAGAAGATCATAATGATAACACACTAGATGTGCTCGTTGATGAACCTTCGAGAAGCTTGCCTCAGGTAATATATCTTCTAACTTTTTGTGTTTATATCTCTCACTATCTCTCTTACCATAAGTCTATAATCTATAATTATAAGGTGGATTAGCTTATGATACATCGCATGATGATGAAAATCCATCTGCAAGATATGCAAGGTGCAATGATAAGTCTGCTTCTAATTTAGAAATCTATGATAAATTAACTTCCCATCTAATGAAAATGTTAAATGGCGTGTTTTTCCAAGATTTGGTGCTCAAATGTTCTAGAAGTGGTAGTACTGCTCAATGCCTAGTGGAAATGTTAAGTGGCATGTTGTTTCAAAATTTAATGATGCTCACAAATGTTCTAGGCTCAATATCTTGTGAAATGTAGTTTCCTACAGTACTGAATATTCTCTCTGTGTTTATTGAAGCATTTTCCTTAACTTGTTGCTTCTGTTTAGGATTTGTCTGAAGAAAACCAATTGCCACCATCTCCCTTGGCATCCCCTTCTAGCTCGTTTACTCATGGAAAGGGTGTTGGAGATTTAGAGGGCGTTTCTGATGTTCCAGAGCGGCCAAGCCCTGTTTCAGTTCTTGAGCCACTATTTGTAGATGATAACATGAGCCCAGTGCACGCCATGTCTCTGCCTGGTAGGCATTAAAAACAGCCACGGAGTTTATCCGTGTATTTTGTGTTTCATTTTTATCTATTTCAGTAGTAAGTAAAGGTATTAATGATGGTAATTGCCTGGCTAATATCAGTTTATTCTATCAGCAGGGTTACCAATACAACCAGTGCATATTGAATTTGATGATCGTGAACCTGCAGAAACCGATAAAGCTAACATTCCGAAATCGTTGAAGGAAGATAAGGAAGTGATTTTTGACTATGTAAAGACAGTGTTGTCAGCTTCAGGCCTTACCTGGAACCAGATCTGTGTAAGGTGGCTTTCTTCAGAACAGCTTCTTGACTTGTTACTAATCGATGAGGTAGAGCTTTTCCCGAATCAGCTCTGCTCTGACCAGAAGCTCCTCTTTGACTGTATTAATGAAGTACTTGCTGATGTCTGTCAAAACTATCCCCCATGGTTCTCGTTTGTAAAACCTTGTTTACGGTCGGATTATCTTGTTGAGGTTTCTGAAGGAGTATATTGGCATCTTCTTCCAATGCCACAGCCTCTTACATTGGACCACCTTGTCACGAAGGACATGAGCAGAACCCGAACATGGATAAACCTTCATTCTGATGCTGAAACTATTGGTACTGAGACATGTGACGCCATATTCGATGATTTGGTGGATGATACGATATTAAGCTGCGTATGTGATAGTTCAGAATCCGATGATGGTTTTTGCATGGAGAATGAAAATGTGAGTGATGACTTGTAAAGAATTGCAGTTAGCCTGCATCTGGTAAAATAATCAAAACTTGGGAGGACCCCTTTTTGATGAACTATAATATGACTGAGCTGTTGCTAACTTGGTCTCCTGAGATCTGTGTAGATATCAACCACAATCTTACTAGTTCCATAGCCGTGCCTTTTCTGGCCTTCCCTGCTCGTTTTAGTCGTCAAACTAATGCCTTCAATGGAGAAGGTTTAAGACTTCGGTCATTGCAAAAACACAGAGTCACGTCCGTTTTTTACAGCTGACTAATATCGACTCTTGGGTCGGGTGCAAGGTTTGCACAGTTGTGATGTTGGAGGTGGCACCCTCCTTTGTAGATCTTGTAGAGTTTGGTGTGTTGTATTGGTCGAGGAAATCGATATCGTGTGGTTTGATTCATTTATTTTTTTTCCTTCTCTTTTCGGGTCATATGTTAGTGTCGTTTACCTGCATTTCGCTGCTGTATTTGCAAAGATTATGACAAACTGTGAATTTTGGTTGTGAGAATTGCTTTTTTTTTTTTTTTTATCCCTCCTTATAAATATGTAATAAAGGGCGTCCCCTATTGACCTCGTCATGTACTGAAGAAGAAATGTAATGCTTTAGCTTCATTTTCCCCTTCTTTCTAGTTGTGTGTTTTTTTTTACACTTAATCCAAACTTCAAATTCAGTACTGGATCCTACTATGCAAGGGCATTTTTTTTCTTCTTTTAACTAGTCTGTAGTTTTTTTTTTTTTTTTTTTTTACGGTTTAGAACGCTCGGATCGGTTTTTAGTTGGTTTAGGAAGTTTTCGTCGGTTTTAGTTAGTTTGGTGATTGATTTTGTTAGTATTGCTTTTGGTCAGTACAAATTTTGCTGTTCTTTCTTTAACTGATATGTCAGTTTGATGCTTATTTTGACCAAAATCTTACGTTATATTTAGATTTGTGAATAGCTTACTATTTTCTCTACTCTTCCAAATCTGGAACTTAGCTTACAAATTCATCCATTGTCTGATTTGTTTTCCTTTTTTATGTTATTGTTTGTTTCTCTGTCTGCCAAACAAAACATGAAATCAAAGCCATGAAAATTAGTTAAACCAAACAAGTTTTCAAATTTATAATTAGGTTAACTGCAAAGTATTAAAAGTTATTAGGTAACTTGTTTTTGTTGATTTTTTTAATGTAATTTTAAATTTGAAGACTAATGAGACAAATTAGGCCTCTATTCCATTCATTTTCGATGCAAACACTTACTCATCGTTATTGTTTAAAGTTATATGAATATTACAATCATCGTACATTGTTGTAATTTTCTCGATCAATCATTTATGTCGTTTAAATTAAGCCTACATGGTTATTTTTCAATATTACAATTATATGTTGTGAAAATTTGAACTTCCAACTCCGAAGAAATAATATATGTATTGTATACTTATGCTGACAAATTTACATTGTTCTATATATGGAATGGTTTGGTCAACGTCAATAATGCCAAATTAATTTGTGTTGTGAAGTAATTTATAACAACATGGCCTTGCAGGTAATGAACAATCAATCAATGCACATATTATTACCAGTAGCTCGTAACACATGTTTTGTATTGAAGTTATGATAAGATAACTCGACAACAAAGTTAGCAAGTCTTTAATTCGTCATCTACTTACAACATTGTGCATTAAACGTCATTTTATTTTATCTGCAACAATTTTGTCATGCATGTCTTAAGAACCAATATGAACTTAAACACGAATACTTCTAAGGAGTATTCAAGCCGAACGATAATTTCTTCACAATGTTATCCCAACATTTTTTATTATAATAAGAATTTATTTACACACTAATAACTTTATATGTTCACATTTGTATTGTTAAAACAACGTAAGATTATAATTTTACCATAATAATAAACTTAGACAAACACAAATTTCTCATACCCAACACATTTCCTACTGAATTTGAATAAAATAAAATAAAATAAAAATGTCAAAGAGATTGAAAATCGTGGCACAATATTTTGGGATTTTTGCAAAATAGCCCCAGTCCCCATGTTTGAAAGTGGGCATTTTAACATGGAAGAGTTAACAAAAGTGGATATAGATAGACTAAAATTAAATAAAAATAAAATTCATTTCTTATTAATTACGAGATCGCCCCCACTCTTTCCATTATTCCAACACAGGGAAGTAACAGAGGCATCGTCGTCGTCGTCGTCATCAGCATTAAGCTGAAGAGTCAAAGCCCTCAAGCCCCGAGACCCTTCTTCTCCCTTCACGAATTCCTCCATTTTTTTTGCTCTCGAAACTGTAAGCAAGCTTTTTCCTTTTGACATCCTTTTCATGGCTCCCAAATCTCGCACAGTTTCGCCCTCCAAGTGAAATCCCAATATTGTATTTTTTGTTGTTGTTTCCTTTCTGGTTTCTAAAAGTCTCCTTCTTCGTTTGAATTTTCTGAATCGCACAGAAAACCCTTGCTCCATTGCGGACTCATACCCAATTATTCACTCCCGGAAGAAACGGCTCGCTGTGTCAAACCTGGGATCAGGTTTTTCCCTAAACCCTAGTTTCCATTTGGGCATATTTATTTCGAATTTATGTTATTTGATTTGATGCGGTTACGTACCCGGTGTATTTTATATGATTTTGAAATTTAGCTCAGATCAGGTATCTCTTCCCTTGAAATTTAGGGTTTATAGTAGTTCGTTCTGCACTGTTTATGAGTTTAGTTTTGTTTCATCTATTTCAGCATAGTTTTCGATTTTTATTATTACGGAGGTTCTAAGAGCTGATTTAGCTTCTTAGGGTTTATATGTAGTATAGCTCTGCTAAGTGCCAACAAGCTTCAATGTGTAGGCATCATCTTTGCTCGTACTTTAAAGATAGGGTGTTGCTCTCTAAACTTAATGTGTCACGCTGAGCGTAGTTTACTCTTTTCAGTCTTAGTGCACGGATGTTATATCAGCATTGTCACTCTACCGACTTATTCTGGATTAAAATTTAAACTGCCAACTCATGGACTGCAAATTTAGATAGATACGCTATAGATTGTAGTCTTTGACAAGATAGTCTTTGACGAGATATGTTAAATTCTGCCAATTCAGATCACGTCTCAATGTTAAATGTTATTGAGCTGTGTAAACTTGAATATCATGTGATAATATTTGACAAGATATGTTAAATTTTGGAACTGGGTTTGTAGCATATTGAAATATGCAATTGTGCAAGCAGATTTATGACTCATGTTGATTATATAACACTGCTGCTGTATATTTCCATGATGTTCTATGACCACAAAATTTTTATACATAAAACTGTTTGGAATGCATATCCGATCCGTTGGACTTAGCTTCATACACAGTGGATAAGGTCTTCAATCACAAAACATGCATCTTAAGTTGTTTGCTATCAATTGAATTGAACTTGACTATCCTTTGAATTGTTCAGCTGAACCTGTATGACTGCATTTTGTGACAGGATCCTACACTTTTTCTTCAGCCATTTCAAATTTCAATTGAACAATGAAAAGCGTCTTAAGTTTAGGTTTTATTTTTTATTTTTATTTTTATTGGGGTGTGTGTGCGCGCGCGCGTGTTATTATTTGAACTTGACAGTCTTGACTAGCTTTTGAATTGCTCAGTTGAACTTGTATGGCTGGAGAATTTGTAACAGGATCCTACACTTTTTCTTCACCCAATAGAACTAAGTTACAAGCACACAATTTGAATGTGGTCTGTTTGGCACAGCTTTGTATATCCAACCGATGCTGACGGAAGTATGCAGTTGATGGTTGGGAGAAATGCAAAGGTATCATCCTAACAGCTGCACTAGTGCAGTTAATAATAATGCAATAGGTGGGCCATCGGCAAGAGACACTGTCCGAGCTGATTCTTCTTCGTTGCCAGCCAATTTCCCCTTAAATTCCAGGTAGAGAGGTTTGAAGGTTTTGTGAAACTGGGGATCCTTTTTCTTTACAAATAATGATCCCATGGCTTTTTTTTTTTTTTTTTTTTTTTTTTTTTTTTTAAATTTTTAAATTTTTTTTTTTTAATATATATATATATATATATGCTTCCTGTAACTTCTCTTCTTTTGTTCTCTGCATGGTCACAATTTTTTTAATGCATCTGCTAGTCAAGAGTTTTTACCTTATCAGTTTGCATCTTTGTTATCATGGTTTGAGATACATACGTTTCTTTAGGGAAAACTGCAAATTTTCGATTTGAAGTTTGACTATTAAAGTTAGTTATGTTTGTTGTCCTTAAATTTCTTTTAATTTGATCAATTGTACTTTCAAGGCTTTAACTTAGGGGAAACTGCAAATTTTCCATTTTAAGTAACGAGATAGGTTTACGTTCAAACTAGTTAATGAGGGAGAATAGGTAAAATTAATCTTAATAATATTCTTAATTATGACTAATTGAGTGGTTTAAGTAACTAAGAGGAAGATCTAATTAATCAATTAAAACAAACTAATAAAAGTATTTCTTAGTTATGAATACCAAGTAGATTTGATTGAAAATTAATTAGTTTATTAATAATTTTAACAGAGTGCACATTAGGTGGAAATGAGAATAGATGCATGAGGTGGAAAGGTTGAGAGAAAAATTGAAGTGCCAAAAAAGAAAAATAATTGAATATGGTTTAATGTAAAGATTCGAGGAAATTAGGTGGTTTTAGAAGATTAAGGAAATTAAAAGAAGTGAGATGAGGGCCTCTTTTTCTCAGTTTACAATATTTTGCCGGAAATAATGAAAACTTCGATAGATTTGATGTAAAAGTTGATATTTTTAATAGAATAGAGTCTGTCCCTAAAAAGTTCTAGGTAGCATTTGAAATTCTCCCTTATTTTATTGGTGGGAGCAATTTATTGTTGGATCTATTTTCTCTATTGCATAATCATGGCGCAATATTGAATGGTGGTTCCTTGTTTGTTGCTTTCAAGATTATGAGCAGTCATGCGGATTAGTGTATGCCTTGCTTTCTGTTCAATTTTTCTATATCTGGGAGGATATTGTCATTTGCCTAATCTTCTTTACTCTTCTTTTTCACCTTGAATTTATCTCTCCCGAAATCAAATGAATATTTCTTGATCTACAGGCGGCCAGCTCCACTTACAGCATACAAGTTGAAGTGTGAGAAGGAGGCTTTAAATAATCGGTATCACTTTGCAATATTTTCATTTTATTATACTTCTTGTTTTTTTCTTCATGCCAATACTTTGGAAGTTCATTTTCTGAATACTTGTGCAATCTGATTTACAACATTGGTTGGATGCAAAAGTTTGGGGTGCTGGATTGTATCTGTTTAGATTCATTATTTCCTGTGTAGTATTTTTTTTTCTCACACAGTGGGCTGTTCTCTTTCAATCTTAGGCTAGGGCCTCCCGACTTTCACCCTCAATCTTCGAGCTGTCCTGAGGAGAACCTCACCAGAGAGTATGCGCAGTCTGGATATAGAGAAACTGTTGAAGGGCTTGAGGTGCATCTTTTTTTATCAGCAGATTTAGGCTGAGCTTTTGATTGAGTTTGTGTATTCATAAGTTTTTTCATGTTTGGTTAAATTTAATGAATAAAAGAAATTCAATTAAGCACACATTATGGAGGTTCTAATGCACTTCAAGATGTTTTCTCCTCTTCCCTTTCACTTTCCTTTCATATTTATTGTGCTTGCTTCACTTGACAAAAATCTTTTCTTCATGGATGAAAATTTTAATTCTTATCTAGATTATTTTCTTATGCTCTTAAAAGAAATATTTGAGTTTACAGCTTGACCAACGCGTTAAGTTTGTAATAACAATTGGATGAACAGTATTGGCTATCCAATCTAATTGCGCCTCCTCATTGTATTAAATGCCTGTTTGACTTATGTTCATAACGGTTGTAATCACTTTAGCTTTCTCCCTACTATGTTATCTAATTTATAGTAACCTATTTGTCTCTAATAAATTTTATTTCTTTTGAAAAAGGATTATACAATTTATTTGTCTTTGTTGAGTGTGTCAGGAGTCCAGAGAGATCTTATTGACTCAAGTTCAAGCCTTTTCTAAGCATCTTGTCATCAAGTGCAAAGACGTATGTTACTCGAATCAATAGCTACCAAACCCCTTCGTATTGTATAGGGAAAATTTTATTACTGCCAATAATTTTAATCCATATGCTTTTAAGGTGATCAACTGGTCAGTTGTGTAATAAGAAACCTATTTCTTTCTTTGCAGGCTACAAGAAAACGTCTAAGGGCCATAAATGATTCACGTGCTCAGAAACGGAAGGTGAAGCTTTCTTCTTTTTCAAGATTTGATTATGATTTTCAAATCATCCAATTCTTAATCTCTTTCCAAATTTTCCTTTTGTTATTATATGACAGGCTGGTCAAGTTTATGGTGTTCCCCTATCTGTTTCTTTGTTAACAAAGCCTGGCATTTTTCCAGAACAAAGACCTTGTGGTGAGGATTTTCGGAAAAAGTGGATTGAGGTACTCTACCCTTCTGCTGCATATAGGAGAGAGAAAGAAAGGGATCTTGAAAATTGGTTTTAGATACCTGTATTTTCTTAATGTCTAGAGTAACAATTTTACAAATTCCATCTTATGACTTAGTTCTCTTTTTTTAGAAAGTGTTTTTTTGGTGATTTCTGGGTGATGTATAGTAGTGATAGAATGTAGGAAGGGGGTATTTGGACTTGCATGATCCTTTTTCATATGTATATAGAGAAAATGATTATTACAAGAAAATTAAATTAATAAGAACTAGGGGGGTTGTGTGAAAGTGAAAGGCAATTTTCATTTTCTCATTTGATGTACTTCAACCGATTAGATTCTATGTTAAGAAATCAAATTTACGGTAATTCATCTATTTCAGCTTTTGGGTTAAATGGTGTTTTCACATAGTATTAGAATAGGATGTTTTGTGTTCAAACTCTTGTAATGTCAATTTCCTCCCCATTAATATTGATAATTACTTGTTGGACCTTGTGCTATAATTTCCAAGCCATTTGGTCAAGAATAGTTAACTTAATACAACGAAGAGTAATTACCGGATTTCAAAGTATTAACAGCCACAGATTCAAATTTGATCGCGTTCCGTTCGTTGAATTCGTTCTTCTTTTTCTTGATTTAATCTTTCAATACGCCCTCTTGGTCCAACCCTAGACATTCTTAAGATCCTTTTCCAAAACTTCTCCCATTTCACACCAAGAGATAGATATCGAGACTTGGTTGTTTGTAGTGACTTAGGGGCTTGATGACTAAGAAATAAGTTATTATCAGCCAAACATTCTCCAAAATATGTATCAAAAAAGGAAATACCGATTAAATGCCCTATGCATAATATCATGAAAAATGGACAATTCTTTTTGGCTGCTACTTAGTATCAGCAAGATTTTTTTTTTTTTTTTGAAAAGGAAACAAGTACTGCTAGCAAAATAAATGAAAGATCCTTTGCCCATGTAGCCAGGGGAGTTACAAAATTAACTTTACCGTAATCTATCGACTAAAGCTTTTAGGTTGAGTGGTGTTTCGATAATCTTCCAGCTTAACCACTTCTCTCTTATTTTGATACATTATCTCCTCTTGATGCAGGGTTTATCACAGCAGCATAAACGGTTGCGATCTTTGGCGGATAATGTTCCTCATGGTTATAGGAAAAGGGCTCTTTTTGAAGTTCTCATTAGGAATAATGTCCCATTGCTTAGAGCAACTTGGTTCATTAAAATTACTTATCTTAATCAGGTGAATGCGCTTGAACTTTGTAACGGTTACTAAAAACCATGTTGACAATTTTGAATGTAGCAGTTTATGGTTGTACATTACAGGTGCGTCCTAATTCTGCTAGTATTTCATGTGGAGCATTTGACAAAGCTCAGTTGTCCCGCACAGAATTTTGGACCAAAGATGTGGTTGACTATTTGGAATGCCTCGTGGAGGAATTTTTTTCGAGAAGCAATTCCCATTTGACTCCACCAAACAAAGATCGGTCTCCCCAAATGTTTTCTGTTGGATTCTCACATACAAAGGGCGATCCTCCATCAGCAGTCTTTGATGGTGAAGAGCCATCATTACATTTCAAATGGTGGTATGTGGTCAGGCTCTTGCTATGGCATCAGGCTGAAGGGCTTCTGCTTCCCTCTCTCATTGTTGATTGGGTGCTGGGACAATTAGAGGTGTTAACTCCTAAAATTGTTAGAGAAGAATTTGGAAATATCTTGAGTATATAATTTATCTCTTAATGATTTCATTCTTCTGTTTGTTTTCTCAGGAAAATGATGTTCTTGAGATCTTGGAGTTGCTGCTGCCAATTATATATGGGGTTTTAGATACAATTGTCCTATCTCAGACCTATGTACGCACTCTTGTCAGAATTTCTGTTCGGTTTATCCGAGATTCTTTTCCTGGTGGATCAGATCTAGTAGATAATTCAAGGAGAGTGTACACGACATCTGCTTTGGTGGAGATGCTTCGCTATTTAGTTCTGGCCGTGCCCGACACATTTGTTGCTTTGGATTGCTTCCCATTTCCGCCTTGTGTTGTATCACATACAGTTAATGATGGGAATTTTGGGTCAAAGGTACCTGAGGATGCGACGAAACTGAGATATACTTCAGCAGAAGTTGCCAGTCCATTCAGAAGTAAAAGTATTGATTTTCAGTATCAATCCTCAGCTTTTGATAATGTTGTTTCATCAATACGGAAATGTGCCGACAATCTTGTAAAGGCAGTAAACCCTAAGTTCCCAGTTTGCAGTGTGGCTAAAGCTGTGCATGCACTGGATAAGTCTCTACTACATGGAGATATTGGAGTAGCTTATAAATATCTTTTCGAAGACTGCTGTAATGGATCCATTTATGAAGGTTGGTTTGAAGAAGTAAGCCCTTGTTTAAGAATGTCATTGAAATGGATCCAGACTGTCAATGTGGCATTTGCTTGTTCAGTATTTTTTCTATGTGAGTGGGCAACATGTGAATACAGGGATTTTTGGAGTGCTGCCCCTCGAGAGCTAAAGTTCACTGGTGGGAAAGATTTTTCTCAGGTTTATATTGCCACTAGACTTCTGAAAATGAAAGCCAGAGATCTACAAAGTTTATCTGGAGTTAAATTTGAAAACTCAAGTGTACTCAATTCCACAAAGGGTTCTAGCCATCAGAACAGTTTGTTTGGTAGGAAACCAGTTGGTAATTTATTTGAATCTAAAAGTAGGTTGAAAAAGTTGGGAGGTAATGGTTCTTTAGACTTGTTTGAAAGTCCAGGTCCCTTACATGATATTCTGGTTTGTTGGATTGATCAACATGAAGTGCAAAAAGGAGAAGGTTTTAAGCGTGTTCAGCTTCTCATAGTGGAACTTGTACGTGCTGGTATATTTTATCCTCATTCATATGTCAGGCAGCTAATAGTTAGTGGAATTATGGATTCCAGTGGGCCAGCAGTTGATTCAGATAAAAGGGGGAGACACCAACAAATCTTGAAGCATTTACCTGGAAGTTTTATACGCGCCACTCTGGATGATGGGAAAATTGCACAAGGAGCACAACTTGTAGAGGTTATAAATGTTTACTCCAAAGAACGTCATCTGGTACTTCATGGGCTCGTATGCGAACAGCGAAGTGATATTAGTTGTCAAAATATACCATCCAATCGAAAGCGAAAGATGTGTCCAACCTCTGACAAGGTTTCTAGTTCTGTAACTTCTGTTAATCAATTGAAATCTATTCCGTCATTATCCAACAAGAGCTCTACTAAAAGTGTCAAAAGTGAAGTTGACATTGAAGAGCTGAAGGAAGCCATCTCATTGCTTTTACGCTTTCCAAACAGTTCTTCACTTCCCACAGACACTGGTCTAGATGATACTACAGGGACTGGTAAAAAGTCTTCTGTGTCAGTATATGGAAAAATAGATATTGCAGAAGCAACACATGGGTGTGAAGATTGTAGAAGAGCCAAAAAACAGAAAGTAAGTGATGAAAGGAACTTGTACCTTCATGGATCTTCACCAATTCCATCGGATGATGAAGATATGTGGTGGGTGAAGAAGGGGCCTAAATCCTCTGAAACGTTGAAGGTTGATCCACCGGTGAAGACAACAAAGCCAGTTTCTAAGGGAAGACGCAAGACGCAAAGTCTTGCTCATCTAGCTGCATCTAGAATTGAAGGTAGTCAGGGTGCATCAACCAGTCATGTATGTGATAATAGGGTAGCCTGTCCTCACCATAGATCTGGAATAGAAGGTGATGCTACCAGAGCAATAGACGGTAGCAAAATAAGTGGAGATATTGCTTCTATTGGGAAAAGTTTAAAACGACTTCGACTTACAGAGAAGCGAGCTATTTCAAGTTGGTTGATGACTGCTGTTAAGCAGTTTATCGAGGAGACTGAAAAGACTATCTCAAAAGCTGGCCAGTTTGGTCGGCCTTTAACAACTGGTGATGATAGGAATACTATACGTTGGAAGCTTGGAGAAGATCAGCTTTCATCCATATTGTATTTATCAGATGTATGTAATGATTTTGTTTCAGGGGTCAAATTTCTCCTCTGGTTGCTGCCAAAAGTCCTCATTAGTTCAAATTCTACGATGAACAGCCGGAGGAGCATTCTACTTTTACCAAAGAATGTTGAAAATCAAGTTTGTGAAGTGGGCGAAGCATATCTATTATCGTCTCTCCGAAGGTGAACTATCTTTCATGCCTAATAAGTAATGAGTTTCCATAGTATTTTCACGACGATGGAATTATTGGTGCATTTGACTACAAAAATAATTTTCATCATCCCATTTCATCATTCTGTATATTTCTTAGTTATCATTAATCTGACTATTTTGCTTGATCTTCTTGGCCTTCTTCTTTCTGCCTTTTCTTCCTTTGACTTCTGGAAACCTATTTTTTAAGATGTCTTTATTTCTTTTATTGATCATTATACATCGTGCCGATATGACCATCATAGGAACTGAAAAACAAAATGAAGGTAAGGTTATTTCTGTTATTTATTTTTGAGGGTCATGTTTCCAACCTGCAAATACCTCTGATTTGCTGATGAAGTGTAGAGTTTAGAAGAAGTTTCTTGAGAATTTTTTTTTGGGTCAAATTTTTCCAGTGCTTTTTTTTTTTTTTTTTTTTTGTTTTGTCATTGAGGTGCTTCATCAGATATTATGATCCTGTTTATCTCAACGTCTTTTACCATTGTACTTGCAGATATGAGAATATACTTGTCGCAGCTGATCTTATTTCAGAAGCATTGTCATCCGTAACCCATCGTGCAATGGCTATTATGGCTTCCAATGGACGTATTTCAGGCTCTGCAGTGGTAGTATATGCTCGGTATCTATTGAAAAAGTATAGCAGCATGCCTAGTGTCGTTGAATGGGAGAAGAGTTTTAAGGCAACATGTGACAAGAGACTTATTGCTGAACTTGATCCAGGGAGTACATTGGATGGAGAGTTGGGGCTTCCACTTGGAGTTCCTGCAGGTGTGGAGGATCTTGATGATTTTCTTATGCAAAAGATTGGGGGTGGTCGACTCTCAAGGGTTGGAATGAATATGCGTGAATTGGTTGGGCGACAAGTTGATGATGCCTTCCACTATTTATTTGGAAAAGATAGGAAAGTCTTTAGTGGTGGTGCACCAAAGGTTCTTGCCACAGAGAAATCAGACGAGGGATACCAGATAGCTCAAAAAATAATCACAGGTTTAATGGAATGCATCAGGCATACAGGAGGTGCTGCTCAGGAAGGCGATCCATCATTGGTGTCTTCTGCTGTTTCAGCTATTGTTGGTAATCTGGGTTCAACTGTGTCTAAGATGGCTGATTTTATAGTTGGAGGCAGCTCGAATATTCCATCCGCTTCTGGTTCATTGGACTTTGCTAGACGCATTTTATGCATTCATATTACCTGCCTATGCCTACTCAAGGAAGCTCTAGGAGAGCGTCAAAGCCGTGTATTTGAGATTGCTCTTGCAACAGAAGCCTTTTCTGCACTCGCTGGAGTATATCCTTCTGGGAAGACATCAAGGTCTCAGTTTCAATCATTAGCAGATCCCCATGATTCTAACACTCATGTCTTTGGTGATAACTCTAAAGTAATAGTTGGTAGAGCCACAAAAGTTGCAGCAGCTATTTCTGCACTTGTCATTGGGGCAGTTATTCAGGGGGTTTGTAGTCTGGAACGGCTGGTAACACTCTTTAGGTTAAAAGAAGGATTAGATTTTATTCAGTTTGTTAGGACTACTAGGTCAAATGCAAACGGCAACACCCGTACAATTGGAATGCACAAGATTGAAAGTTCCATTGAGGATTATGTACATTGGTTTAGGTTGCTTGTCGGAAATTGTAGAACTGTGTTTGATGGGTTGATTGTGGAGCTACTAGGAGAGCCGTCTATTGCGGCACTTTTTAGAATGCAACGGTTGCTTCCACTTGGCTTGGTCCTACCTCCTGCCTATTCTATATTCTCATTTGTAGTATGGCGCCCTTTTATCTTGAATTCTGCTGTTACAGTTCGTGAAGATGTGAATCAACTGTGTCAATCTTTAACAATTGCAGTTGGCGATATTGTAAGGCATTTGCCTTTTCGAGATGTCTGTTTAAGGGACAGTCAGGGTTTCTATAACCATTTGATTATGGATACCAGCGATGTTGAATTTGCTGCTATACTGGAGTTAAATGGTTCTGATATCCCCTTGAAGTCCATGGCCTTTGTCCCTCTACGTGCAAGGCTTTTCTTGAATGCTATTATTGATTGTAAGTTGCCAAGTTCTGTGTATAATCAAGATGATGGGAGTAGGATATCAGGAGTTGGCGATGGTAAAGGTCAGTATTCTGAGAGAAAAATGAAGCTTCTGGACAGGCTTGTACATGTTTTGGATACCTTACAACCTGCTAAATTTCATTGGCAGTGGGTGGAACTTAGGCTTCTTTTGAATGAACAAGCCATTATTGAGAAACTTGAGACACTTGAGACACGAGATATGTCCTTAGCTGATGCTGTTCGTTTGGCATCACCAAGTCCTGAAAAAGTTGCTGCTTCTGATAATGAGAAGAATTTTATTGAGATTATTCTAACAAGGCTGTTGGTCAGGCCAGATGCTGCATCTCTTTTTTCAGATGTGATTCATCTTTTTGGCCGCTCTCTTGAGGATTCGATGTTGTTGCAAGCGAAATGGTTTCTAGGAGGTCAAGATGTCCTATTTGGAAGGAAATCAATTCGACAGAGGCTAACTAATATTGCTGAGAGTAAAGGTCTATCAACTAAAACCATGTTTTGGAAGCCTTGGGGTTGGTGTATTTCTGGCTCGGATACTTCCTATCTTGAAGAAGGAGAGGTTGTTGAAGAAGGCACAGATTCTAGAAAGTACAGCCAAAAGTCTGTCCAAATGCTTGACAATGAGGTCTTGCATTCCAGTCAGCAGTATGTGACTGAGAGGGCTCTTATTGAGTTAGTTCTTCCATGCATAGATCAGAGTTCTGAAGAATCACGCAACACCTTTGCTAATGATTTAATCAAGCAGTTGAATAATATTGAGCAACAAATAAATGCAGTTACTTCAGGGACAAGTAAACAAACAGGATCTGTTCCTTCAGGGATTGAGGGCCCTACAAGCAAAGGAAGTAGTCGCAAAATGAAAGGTGGCAGTCCGGGAATGGCTAGACGATCAACTGGCTCAACAGATTCTCCTCTACCCTCCCCTGCAGCTTTGCGAGCATCGATGTCGTTGCGTTTACAATTAATATTGAGATTACTCCCTGTCATCCTCGAAGATAGGTAAATTTGGAATTGATGTGTACACACACACGCTCACATTTACTTTCAGAGGAGGTTGGCTTGTGAGAACAGCGTTCCACTGCTAACTATCTTTGATAATGCCATTTCTTTTTTCATGCCTGATTTGTTAACATTTGTCAACCAGGAGTTTTCTGTTCTTGAAATTCTTTTCTTGCTTGCTGTTTCTTTGTGGTTCTTCACGGTTTACTAGAATCTGCAGTTTTGATTTCATTCCAAGTTTTCCATCGGTCAAGTGACAGTTTAGTTTTTCCCAAATTTTGTATCTTTTTTCAGGGAGCCATCAGGGCGGAACATGAGACATATGCTTGCCTCTGTTATTCTTCGTCTTCTTGGCAATCGAATGGTTCATGAGGATGCAAACCTTACCTTTTGTCCCACCCATAGTTCGATGGTAAAGAAGGAAGTAGAGTCACCTTCCGAAGCTTCATTTGCTGTATTTGCAGATTTACCAGGTGAAAGTCTTTTTGGTAGGATGTTATTGATTCTACACGGGCTTTTGAGCAGTTGCCAGCCAAGTTGGCTAGGTTTGAAAACTGCTGCAAAGTCGACCAATGAAACAAGCAAGGACTCTACTGCTCTTGTTCGTGAACTGGCTGAAAGTTTACAGGTTAGCCCTCAAGTATCCTTATTTTTCAATCTTGACATACTCAAATAGATTTCTACCCTCCATAACACACAAACAGAAGAAGAGTGGCGTGAAAGGTGGCAATAATTACATAATAGACTCTTCAAATATTCCACTATTTCTAGTCTTATCTTTTCATCCAGTATATTAAACCATTGCTTGTTTTTTCTTCGAGTCTCTAATATTTATTTTGGATGTTGGTTCAAATATTTGTTTTATCACCGTGTGAGAATATTGTGAGTTGGAATAGAACATGGACCAACTTATTTCCATTATTGAAGAATCTCTTACATTTTGTTTCTGTTGAGAAAGGGAAAAAGAGCATGATATTCATAGTTGCCTACTAGTCCCACGATATCGATAACTAGCATTGGTTGTTTCAATGTCACTGGATGTGCACACTAATAATGCATCTTAGTATGGACTAATGTCATGTTGATAAATTAGACAGTAATAGTGCAAATTCTGATCTTTTTCGAATTATATGACACAGAATGAATTGCACTGCATGCAACTACCTGATATGATTAGATGGCGTATTCAAGCTGCAATGCCAATTCCACTTCCTCCTGGTCGGTGCTTTTTATCTTACCAGCCTCCAACAATACCTCTTTCTGCACTTTCTTCATTTCAATCCACCATTTCCACACCTGGGCATGGTTCTGGAAATAGTAGCATGCCTCAAGGGAGCAAGATATCATCACCTAGAGTTGTTCCTAGCGCTTCTGGGAAGTCGAAACCTTTGCCACCACAGCAGGATCATGATACAGAAATCGACCCTTGGTTGCTTCTAGAAGATGGTGCTGGATCAAGTCAATCTTCTAGCAATGCTGCTGTAATTGGTAGTGGCGAACATGCAAATTTCCGAGCATCTTACTGGCTAAAAGGGGCTGTGCGGGTGAGACGGACAGATTTGACATATATTGGCGCAATGGATGATGACAGCTGATCTCTTATTCACTGATCTTTTTATTTTATCTGGAGCTAGCAACTCCCCTCAGCAGGTACATTCTCGTTTCCTTTTATTGCCCACAAATGGCATTAAGATGGTAATCTTGTGCTCATTTGAAGATGAAAAAGAGATCTGTCTGAGACGGGGAAAATATTTTTATGGGGCGTGGGACCATCATGGAGGTAATTTGAAAAAAATGATGCTCCCACACCATCCATCCTACAGGGTGTCGGCCTAGCTTGGATTCTAACCCTTCAATTATCCTCCATTTGGAACTGCAGGGTGCGGTTCGGAGGCTTCTTGTATATATAGAGATTAATTGTTTCACTTCACTGATTTATCCAAATGAGAAAAATCATAATATGATCTGTTAGTTGCATGCCCATTACTCTCCCTCCCTCCAGATAAAGCTTTGCAGCTGTTTATTTTGTAGAGGTATGTTTGGATTTCATTTCTAGCATTTTGTGAACTAGAAGGCAGCCATTCCTTACTTGGTTATCTTAACTGTTGAAATTGAGAGATACTTCCTACTGTCATGTGCTTCTGTAGGCAGATTAACAATACCACCACGCCCCGGGATTTCGACGACATTTTTTCAGTTTGCATTTATGCATCTGCTCAGTTGAGTTCCTGGGGGCTTAGAAATAAAAGAAAAAAAAAATCATTCAGGAAATTGAAGTTTGGCTTATGCGCTTGCTTCTGTGTATATGTATTTATAGGCGGTAGGCCAATGTATTTTTGTGTTTTCATATTTTGTCATTTGTTCTCATTGAACTTTTGAGAATTGTGTTTCAGATTAGATATAAGCTCCCAATTCCACAACTTCTGTTCTTTTCACTTGATTGAGTATTGGCTGTGCTAGTAAGATTAATTAATTGATATTTCCCTTTCAAATCTATATGGTCGAAATACGAGCTTGATATAATATACTTGTGTAGCGTATTGAGCAATTTGTTGTTTGGGATCTCGTGGGCTCACAATCAAGTAAAACAGTGGTCTCTTGCTTGTTTGTGCATGTATTTTTCTTTTAAATAACTAGTTTGGTTTTACTACTTTCTTTGCCTTCTGATCTATTTGTTGATTATATTATATTAAAGGGTGAATGATGAATATTATTCATAAAAATTATATTGTATGAATTATGGAATGATGCAAATTTATCGGTTTAAAAGGAAGAATTGTAGGATTTCTTATGACTAAATATCAGTGTCTGCAATACATATACATTGGTACGATACCATTGAATTAGCAAAACAATATTGGTTCTGATATTTTCAGGTTGTTCGACATTTTCATCGATATTCTCACATGTCTACAATAGGAAGTAACAAAAAATGTCAATTTGAATGTTAAATGGTTATTCATTAATTTAAATATATATTTTTAATTTTTTTTGAAAAAATATATGCATTGATATCAACATTTTATTGCCATCTTAAACCCTGCACTTTGATACAATTGAATTATCAAAAAATAGTTCAATATTACCAAAACAATATTGGTACTGTTAAAATGAATGGTTCAAAGCTTCTTTGAGTTCAATATGATCCATCAAATAACAGGAAGGGAACTCGTATAAAAACTGAAAATAATCAGATGCATAATCATCAATTCACTGTTGCTTTAGTCCGCTGGAAGAATTCTTGTGGCCAATGAGGTACAATAACTTTAACCATACAATTCTCCATAAGTTCATAACTTTGCTGCAGATCGGTTTTCTTTGCTGCTTCCCGTCTCCAATTAACTCTCTTGCTTCCATTAGTGCTATTTCTTCCTGAAAAAGTAAAGAAATTGCAGTAACTTACAAGAATAACTATAACTATTGTGACGGATGGAAGGAAATTTTGCATATGCATCTTACTTTGGCGAAGAATTTGAACCCGATTTTTATTTCTCCTTTATAAGTATCGTCGTCCTCGAGTACCACGTTGTATGGAGCTGGCCTAACTTCTATGAATCCTCTTTCATAACCCTCTGAAATTATTCCACCAAGGTGGATTCTGCTATGTTCAAGTTGGAACGTGTAAAACGCCGAAAATAAGACTTCATAGAAAATCTTATTAAACGAAATGAGTAGAAGTATAAAAGTTTTACGGAGAAAAAGAAGATTCATACACAGTAGCTCCGACGGATTCATTTTTCAGCAATTTTGTTTCCATGATTCTGAATTTGATATGAGTTATGTTCTTCCAATCAGATGTAGGGAGTTCAAATGAAAACTTCTCATTCCAACAAGCATATTCATGTTTACCTGTGTTCACAGAACACAATCAAAGCACCCTAACCTTGAAAGCATTAGAAATTACCATGGGAGAAAAGGGCAAGGAGGGGCTAACCTGATGATACTCTTGTTCTATGTTCATGATTTCCACATTCTACCATCACGTAATATGCTGGGGAACCTAAAACATTAACCGGAAATATCGAGCTAACAACATATTCAAACATAGTTAAGTGAATAAGACATCAACTACCATCTCAAAGATTGATGTTTTGATCCCCACTTTACGATTCTTGAACTTACAAAAAGAAAAAAAAAAAAGAGAAAAATTTGTTGTAAACTAGTAGAACTCTTCACTAGTTGCTTTTAGAGATGTCCATTTATCCCACGTGGTTGAGAATCTTTATACGGGAAATGAGAGAGGTCACGGGGCGTTTTGGCTAAATGGGGATGGGGTTTATGTTTCCCACCCTTGGCCCAATTATTATTATTATTATTATTATTATTATTATTATTATTATTATATATTTTTTAAAAAAACCTTATAAATTATAAGTCTATGTTGTAATATTTAAAATTTGAAATTTTAGAAATTATGGAGATTGAACATTTTTGAGAAATATTTAAAAATAGAAAAATAAGAGAAACTATTCACACAAAATAGCAAAATTTTTAGATAGTTATGATAGACGTTGATAAAAGTCTATCAGAGTCTATCAGTGATAGAAATGATAGAAGTTTATAACTGATAGATATTGATAGAAGTTTATCAATGTCTATCAGTGTTTTTTTTTGCTATTTTTGTAAATAGTTTGACATTTTTTCTATATGTAAAAATTTTCCAACATTTTTAGTTACGTATTTGCACGTGGAATATTATTGTTTCATCAAGAAATTTAAGAATGTTTTCCTTGAGTGAAAATTGTAGGGAAATGATCCATTGAAGCATTGAAAATTTTATTTGGTTGAGAATAAAGTAGAAAATTGTTAAAAGAAAAAAAAACGAAGAATTGTCCAACAATCCCTAAGAATTATCCTCCATGGAAAATTTCGCGGGGATGAGGTTTGAAATTTTCTAGTTGCTCCGTCAACATAAGTTAACATAAAAAAGGGGTTGGAGAATTCGTGTTTCGTTTTTTTTTTTTTTTTTTTTTTTTTTTTTTTTTTTTTTTTTTTTTTTGAGATTCGGATTTTGAACGAGAAAAATGTGAGTGAAAGGCAGAAGCTTCAAGTGAATAACAAGTCAATAAGAGAAGAGAGTACCAAGTCGATTGGTGTGTCTGATGTCTTTGGCATTGACAAGAAGCACTTCAAGAATTCCACCCTTCATGAATTATATATTGGAGAGCTTGATCCTTCAAGCAGAAGGCCAAAGATATTTTCAACTAACGATTTTATAAGTTATTGTGATGCTCCTCTACATCCTCTACCATTTTTCATCCGCCATAAATAGATAGGTTATGTTATGACATAGTGATGTTTCAAGCAAATAAAAACTACTAAGATCATCAATTCCATTGAAATTAAAGATAAACTCAGAACATTTAATGCAATTCAATGATCATCAATAACATGAATACGTTGAAGTTACTAAATCAGCTGTATGAGTTACCTGACAAATTTCCTTGCATCCATCAGTTTTCCAATTGGATATAGTAAGAACTTTGATATGGAAGAAGGCATCTGCAGTGCTTAGGCCCAGGCGACTGTTTACCAAAAACACAAGCACTCTACAAAGTCGTAGACCATGTAAGACGCCTGTCGAAGGTCTAGGAAGTTGGTGACCTGATGACAGGGGAGCCAGCAACCGAAGCCCCAGTGAACGGCGGCTGTAACTATAACGGTATTAAGGTAGCAAAATTTCTTGTCGGGTAAGTTCTGACCTGAACCATCTTCTTGTTGATGAAATTTTCTGCAATCTAAACAGCTTCCTCAATCCCTTTTCATCTATCAATTTTCTTACCCCGTCAGCATCTTCCCATCTGTTTTCCTCAGCACAAGAGTTAATAACATTGCATATTGTTTCGTTTTCAATACGTGAGCTGTTAACAATAGATCTGCAATGTCAGGGCCTATGAGTTAATTTGCAACCAGAAAAAAGAGCACCCCAGATTCTTGTATCCGGTTCTACTGGCATTTCTTCACAAATTCAACAGCTTCTCTAATTTTTCCTTGCCGAACGAGCAAGTCCACGATACAAGCATAATGTGCCACTGTCGGAGTAATGCCATACTTGTCAATCATCGAATGAAACCATATCCAGCCTTCCTTTTCCAATCCACAATTAGCACAAGCAGATAAAAGAGAGATGAAGACCACCCCATTAGGCTTCAAACCATAACTTAACATGTCTGAAAATGTATTGAGTGCCTCATTCCCGCAGGCATTCATTCCGTACCCTTTAATCATCGCACTCCAACAAATTACGTCCTTTGTCGAAATCTCGTCAAAAACATGTTTTCCTAGCTTTATCCTTCCAAGTGTGCAGTAAAAATCAACCAAAGCTGACATCAAATGTGTATTAGATGAGTACCCCCATTTTGTTATATGAGCTTGAATACTTTCTCCCAACTCCTGAGCACCCAATGAAGAACAAGCATTCATTAAACTTACAAAAGTTATCTCATTAGGCTTTTCATTAGTTGATTGCATCGTTTTAAATGTCTGGATGGCATTAAGTGGATCTTCACCATGAGAGTAAGCTGAGATCATTGCGCTCCAGGCAATGATATCTTTGTCAACAAGCTCGTCAAATACAAGCTTGGCCAACCCCAAATCACCAAATTTAGCATACATTTGGAGAAGTTCAGTTCCAACTGAAATAAAACAGAGAAAACCACCTTTCAATGCATAGCAATGAACAGCCAAGCCAAGTAAAAGTTCATCAACTAGTAATACTGCAGCTATAATATCCAGCATCATCGTTTCGCCTAACTCAAATCCAAAAGATCGCATCCTTGAGAAAAATTTAAACACTTTACTAGGACAATTGTTTTGGATACACGCATGAGTTATAATTCTCCATGATACCATGTCCTTTTTCCTCGTCAACTTCAAAACTCTAACTGATGCCTCAAAATTTCTACATTTTGAATACATATCCATGAGTGAGTTCTGAATGTTAACCATAGAATAAAAATCCCTTCTCATTGAAAATGCATGCAACTCTTTACCTAAAGATAGAACACCAAAATCAGCACAAGCAGGTAGAATGCTTACAATGCTTACTTGGTTTGGTTGAACTCCCCGACTTTGCATCTCTCTGAAAAGATCAAATGCTTCATTATACTGACCATTTTTCACGCATGCTGAGATCATAGCACTCCACAAAACAACATCCTTGTAAGGTATCTGATAAAACAACTTCCAGACGATCCCAATATCACGCATTGAATAAAATCCAAGAAGGGCTGTTGAAACTGCCACGTCTGACTCAAAACCCATTTTGATCACTCCTCCATGGATCACCTCGATCATTGAATCCCAGCTCAATGAGTCAATAGCTCTTATTACGCTCAGCATTGTCACATGATTTGGCCTTTGCCCATTTGAGAACATCATCTTGAAGAAGGCAAAAGCAGATTCTGGCTGACCTGTTCTTACCAAATTGGTAATTTTAGACGTCCAAGATATTACATCCTCTCATTGAGCATAAAATTCAACTGGGTCTTCGTAGTACGCTCGCTTTTTGGTTGAAGTAGCATCGATCATGGGACCTAACGTATAATTTTTTCTCTTGGGACTTGTGACAAACAGGTTGCGTGCACATCTCGAAAAGCTCAACATATATCAAGCGACGAGAAGGATAAATACGAAATATTTATTCTGTCGATAATAGATTGAGGATTCTTCCTGAAAGGAAAACCAGCAGAATCTCAGACAGTGAGAATAAGAGAGGAGATTCGCATTGCATTCGAACAATTTCTGCAGCTTCTCGGAATGTTACAATTATGTTAATAACTACAAGAAGGGAAAAAAAAACAAAATATGCTTTATTCGCTAATGCATTTTTTGTGTCTAGTTTTAATTTAATTTAAGTTTTAAAATAATTACGCTATTAAAAACAACAGTAAAAGGAGATAGAAAAATGTTTGGTAAATTTTGAGTCTAAACCTGATAAAATAGGGATAAAATAGAAATGTTAAATCGTTTTTTTTTTTCTTTTTCTTTTTCCTCCAAATTTTCTCATAATCACTTTAAACTGCAATCTCAAACACGTGGGAAATGTTTTTTTAGAGGGTGGTTGATTTCGTTTGATAATAATTTTTAGTTGTAGGTATTTTTTTAAATTTTCTATAGTATGAATTTCACCCATTTAAATTAAACATATGAATTCTGAATTAAATTTTAAAGATTATATAAACTTTTAGATAACCGTTTCGTTTTAAATTTTTTATTCTTAAAATAAAAAGAAATAATTAAAAAATTAAAATGAAAAAACAAAAATATAAAATACGATCACTTACATAGAAAAGCCTATGGCCTAGCTACAAGAAAGAAATTCAATATGTGAAACATTATTCCAATGGTATAGAATTTGCTCTCTAAACCCAATTACAAGAACACTCTTTCAAAATTTTTGTACCACTCAATCATTTTCACACTTTTTAGATTATAGTTTAAATACTACTTTGGTCTCTGTATTCTTTGTTTTGGTTCAGTTTGATCTTTATACTTTTAAAATGTTTATTTTGGTCCATATACTTTCAACTTTGGTTCATTTTGGTCTCTATACTTTCATAATGTTCATTTTGGTCCTTATATTTTCAAAAAGTGACCATTTTGGTCCCTCTATTTTCATTTTTACTTCATTTTTAAGGTATCAAAATGGTCACTTTTTGAAAGTTCAAGGGCCAAAATGAACATTTTGAAAGTATAGAGACCAAAATGAACAAAAGTTAAAAATATAGGAACTAGAATGAATATTTTAAAAGTACAGAGACCAAAATGAACAAAAGTTAAAAGTACATAGATTGAAATAGTATTTAAAGTCATACTTCAAGGGAGAGTTTGGACCTCAACATACTTTGGGTGAAGTGGGCTAGCCCACTCAATGTTTGGACATCCCGTCATAATAGTTGAAATTTCCAATTATTATAACACACATAGCTAAAGTCAAAATATTTGGAAATCCTCATTTTCTACCATGTTTACTATTTTGTA
This sequence comes from Lagenaria siceraria, assembly GCA_002890555.2. Lineage (NCBI taxonomy): Eukaryota > Viridiplantae > Streptophyta > Magnoliopsida > Cucurbitales > Cucurbitaceae > Lagenaria > Lagenaria siceraria. Next base: position 26,816,075 of record CM016483.1, on the reverse strand, counting down.
ACCATCATCTCTCATTCTTTGTAACCTACACTAAAATAGTTTGCGTCATAGACACAAACTATTATAATCCGAATCGAAATAGTATGCATTCCAAACATATACTATCATAATCCACTAACTATAATAACCACTAACTATAATAACGAACTTAGTGCCTCAACTAGCTCCAGTTTATAATTAGACGATTTGAAACCAAAGTCATTAGCATTTTGATATAATATTTTGCCAACAACCCTACAAAGACATTAGCAATCTCGCCAAATCAAGCATAGCTCTATTAGCATACGAGCGTGTTAATAACTATGAGGTTTATGATTCAAATTTTCCTACCCTAACTGTACTAAAAGAAAGACATTAGCAATCTATATTAAAAAGAAAAAAAAATCAAACTATGGTAAATTGAAATAAATGAGATGTCACTTTTCAAAAATATATAATATTAAACATGTTAAATCAAGCATAAACATAGCTAAATTACCATGAATATATTTATGGTTAGAGGTTGAAATACTAAAATCTGTGTTTTTACTACATCAATTATTTCAAGGTGGCCCATTCAAATTCACAAAAACATTAATGTGATTTACAAGAGGTTTATGTAGTAATTGATGTAGTAAAAAAGTAAAAATAGTTGATGAATGGGCCACCTTGAAATAATTGATGAAGTAAAAACACACATATATTTATTTATTTGCATAGTTGACTTGACTCGTCCAAAAGGATGGGATCTACCATTTTTTTTTCCTCTTGAAAAATATTATATTTCCTCTTTAAATCAATTAAAAATGTATAAAATCGTGATGAAGAGGTAGCCTGCCGCTGGAGGACTTCACGTAATTCAGTTGCTCATCTTGATCCAATAATTACACTTCTAACTGATTCGTTTTCAGTTATCATCAATTCAACGTCGAATCTAGGATTACGCTTCTGATTCGAGCGTCATGGACCTAGAATCAGGTGCGACGAACTGTTAATCGGAATCAAGATTTTTTTTCTTTTTCTTTTCACTTCAATTTTGTTATGTAACTGCAATTTCGATGTTCTTGATTTGATTCTTTTGCAGTGATTGAGTTTCTTGGATGTGTTCCGCTGCTACAGAGGCTGCCTAGCTCGTCTTTAAGGGCAATTGCTGAAGTGATTGTCGTTAAGCGCTACGGTAACTTTTTGTTTTCCACAATTTGTTCACAACTTTTGGTCCATCATAATATGTAATTAGCTGATGAAATCAATTAATTCTTCTGCTCTTCCACACTCGGTCCAACGAGTATGTAGTGACTGATGTGTAATTTAATGTTATAATGTTTGTTTTTCTTTCCTATCTGATGAAAATTGTTGGAATCGATCGTACTGACCGCAGTGTTGATAGTATATTAAAGTTAAAATTATTGTTTTAACTGAAAACTTGAGGGTTTGTTTTGACTTTACGGCGATTACATTAGACAAAAATTGGTGCCGAGGCTATTGTAGCTTAGCATTTATTAGCTAACGTAATAGTTGTAGTATGACCAGTTTTAATTTGACGTTTTTTTTTTACTTTTCCAGAGAGCGGAGACTACGTTCTTCGTGAGGGTGAAACAGGAGCTGGAATCTATTTCATATGGGAGGGAGAGGTAATCTTCTTGGGAATTTTGCAGTTGTTGGAAGTTTAGTTGGTCTTGAGAAAGCTTTGCTTATGGTTTACAGGCTGAAGTACATGGCGTTGATGAAGATGGAGAAAATCGTCCGGAATTTCAGTTAAAGCGATGTGACTATTTTGGTATGGTAAATATTTTCTCAGAAATTGTACTATTTTTGACGTATTATTGTCAGATCAACTTCTGTAAAATTTGTGTGTTGTTATTCAACTTATCTTATTTTCCACCCCTTTTCAGAATAGAAATCATTTGTAGAAAGTATCTATGATTTTTCAACTCTCTCAAAATGGAATATATTCTAAATAGATATGTCATGGTTCCTTACTGTAGAGGGTACACATATCCAAAATTTTCTATTTTTAGATACTTTTGCAGACCTTTTGCTTTGTGTCATAATTTTTGTAATCTTTTCCTTTTGGCGAAGACTAGATTGTTCTCTTGTGTCCATTCTTCGCCATATACTGTTTCGTCTTTATAACGAGTGACTGATGGATTTTGTTTGTGTACCCATCTTTATATGCTCTATGTTATGTGTTGAATTTGATGAGCACTCATTATATTGCCATCGTGAGACTTGAGCTGACAAAAAACAACTTGTGATTTTGCTTGCTATATGTGAATCTAATGATGATTCTGGAAACTAAGAATGAAATGAACTGGTTTTGCAGGAACCTCAAGATCTGTACAGGACGCTGATATAGTTGCCCTGTCTAAGGTAGGTTATTTAGGCCTTCCACTTTCTCTTTTACAAGCAAAATGCCTTTTCCTTGAGGTTATGCTATCTACATGGTTTACTTACCTATATGCTTCTAATTGTGGCAGCTCACATGCTTGATCCTACCTCGGGAACATTATTCATTGTTAAACCCGATGTCGATCTGGAATGCCGACAGAACTCGTGGTACATGTGCACTTGTTGAGGAAATATTGCACCTACAGCCTCTGGAAGTATGTTTTTCTTGAATACGATTCACTTTTTGCAAGTAGTGCCCACATTCCCAACTGCCATGAATCTAGTGATCTCTCTCTCTCTATAATTAGGATTTTCCCCCTAAAGAAAGTAACTCATATCTCCAGCACTTCTCCTGGGAACAAAGGATGAATGAACTTCACAAAGCTCTTCTATTCTCTAGTTTGTTTACGTTATAGGATCAAGATATCTCAAAATTCTTTAAATAAGCACCCTTTTAGTCATTTCAATTTATCTTTTTTAGTCAATAATTGACATTCACTTATGTAACCATTCTATTCTTGGGGTTCTCCCCTGCTTTATCAATAAATGTTTTTTTTACAAAAAAAAAAAAAAAAAAAAATCTCAAATTCTTTTATATATGCTTTAATAATTTTGTATCCAATTATATACTTGACAGGTTGTTTTTGAATATTATATGAGTTTTGATGTATTTCTCTGTTTTTAATTATATATTTCAATGGCCATTAATTCTTTATAGGAAGTTAGGATCTAATACTTTGTCTGATTTAAAATTTCACTTAAATAACTTTGTAATTTTTGTTCAATTTTTTAAAAATAAAGTTTATTTCTTAAAACTTTAAATAAAATTAATTAAATCACTACATATTAATCCAAATTCATTAATTAGAAACAATTTGAATGTTAGATCAAAGGTCGTTTTATTTTTATATACCATCCATCTCTTTAGGAATATTACATTATTGCATAAACATAAATATATTCCAAGAACATCAATAAAATTCATCCTAACTGAAAATGAGAAAATTGTCCTTATTCCTGTTGAAACATAGAATTACACTGAATGAAGGGAAAATTGTGAAAAATTTTGTGATTGACTTGTTCCCATTGAAACATAGAATTACACTAAAGTAGATTCTATTTTTCATTCATGATATTGTTTTCTTTGCCTATGTAGTACTGCTAAAATTGTTGTTTCTATTTCTTTCATTTTTTTGGATTCTCTGGAGGCAAATTTATTCCAAGGGATTACTTTACCCGAGGCTCCAAAATTTGGGAAGGTTTTTGGCGGGCAGCTAGTTGGCCAGGTATTATTATTATTATTATTTCTTTTTTGGTTCTATTCACCATCATTTTTTTTTCTTCTTTCAAAATTGTGGTAGATATCGTAAAAGCAATATCTATATCTTTTATGGGTATTATAGTATAGGCTGCTGGATAGTTTGGGTTTTTGTACCGTCGAAATGTTCAATGAAGTTGACTGGGAAATCAATTAATCTTAAGTGCAGTTCAAAAATTTTATTTCTGAAGTCAACTTGATGCTTTATCACTTACCCTTTATATTGTTCTTTTCTTGTCTTTATGTTTGCTAATCATAACATATTTTTGAAGCATAAAAGGTTCGAGGGAAATATCCATTTTTTTCCGTCTCTACTGATTTAGCAGCCTATGCATGTCTCAAGATCTGGTGCTTGTCTTCCTGTGTTTTTTTCGTTGAGTACCACAAATATTGGGTACAAGAATTTGAACCTCCAGCCTCAAGGAAAAGAGTGCATGTCAATTATCGCTGAGCTATGCTCATTTTGTTATCACATTATTAAATTACTTGATAAAATATAGGCTTTAAACACATTAGAGCAATATTGTTAATTCTTCTTCATACACAGAAGAGTTCACTTCTAATTCATACACATTACAGGCACTGGCAGCGGCGTCAAAAACTCTTGATTGTCTCAAGTTTGTCCATAGTTTGCATGCATATTTTCTTCTCGTCGGGGACTTTGATAGTAAGTATAATTATTTATGCTGGATCTTAATGCTTTTATTGCTCAGATAACATACTCCCAGCTGTAATATCTAAGCCTATGGAAGTATCTTTGTGAGCTTATACAGATACTTGTCTCCTGTCTTAATCATTAACGTTTCAATGATAATTCACTTTCAATTAAATTAATTTGCACGGTGATGACAATTTGCTAGAGAATGCCTTATCCTCATCAAATTGTATCATGGGGAACTTTCAAAATAAAGTGTTTTTTGATACAAGGATATGTTTCCCTGTCACATTTCATGACTCGTCAAAGCTGTGCAAGCTGGTTTTCTTTTACCTTGTGGATTTTTCAACATTGACTTGAACTCTTGGTTTTATATGCTTCTATGATTGTTGTCTTTCTGGATTATAGATTAAAGTTTGTGTGAAGTATATTCGGATAGTTCGACACCTTCTGCAGTTTAAACCCCCAACTGCATAACTGTGTCAGTGTGTCACCATAAGATGTTTGCGCAGATACATGTTCCACATTTAGAGAGCAGGGCTTTTTCATGATAAAATTAAATATAGGACACTTTCCATAGGACCGTATCTATGTGACATACTTCAGATGGTGTGAGATAAATAGCGCAATCTTAAATTAGACAACTGTAACTATATCTTTGAAGTTGAAAAAGGGATGATAACCATTCATTTGTTGCTTTTGTAGTGCCGATTATATATCAAGTTCAACGTATGCGTGATGGAAATAGTTTTGCTTCCCGGAGAGTGGATGCAATACAGAAAGGAAATATCATTTTTACATTGCTCGCTTCATTTCAAGTAATTACCAATCTGTGCGTATTTGGATGGTTTTTTCGTTTTTTAAGGAAAATATCAATTTTTACCCTTAACTTGGCTAGGTATATCAACTTTTACCTTAAAATTTCAATTATATCAAACTTTACCTTAAACCTTGCAATTTCATGTTATTGTTTGATTCTCTAATAGACTTTTATTTGAAAAATCATCAACAGAAGTCTTCTCATATATATTTAATAAACATAAAATGTTTACATGAGAGTTAGATTTTCAGTGAAACTTGAGTGTTTTTTTAAAGATTTGTTAAATCATGGATTACTTTTTTTTAAGACTTTGTTTTTTTCTTTTTCTTTTTCTTTTTTCTAAAATTAGTGAGTTTTGAGAATCTTTTAGTTTATTTGTTGTTAAAACTAGTGAGCGAATTTACAGAAAGTTAATCTAAGGGTAAACATGGTAATACATTAACTCAGTTTAAGTTCAGGGTTCAATTCAATGAAATTGAAAGTTGAAGGCGAAAATTGATACAACTAGCCAAGTTCAAAGGTCAAAATTGATTTTTCCTCCCATGTTTTTCACTTGTTAAATTCCTGTCCTTACTATTCATTGATTTGGGTTGTTGAATTTTATCATATTGTGGTGAGATATACTGTTTCAACTTGACCAGATTATCATTATGTACAATTTATGCTTAAACCACAATTGATATGATAAACTTTCTTCCAATATATTTTCAACATCTCTTTATAATAATTAGCAAGCAGAAAGAAAGTTTCAAAGTCGTGAGATATACTGTTTCAACTTGATAGAAATGATTAGAATTTGCCTATAGACTAAATATTGATGTTCTATTAGTAGATAATGACCTTTTTATACCAAGGCTTAGAGGACTTCAAATTTCTGAAACTTGGTATGAGACTAAAGCAAGCAGAGGCTATCTCTTTTGGACTTAGTTTTTGTTGGTTTCATTAGTTTAATTGCAACCCTGACTATGCTTCTGAATGCAGTAGCAGTATACTCTACTATACTGTAGAATTATGGCTTATGAAATATGGAAGAAAACTTCGCAATATGTTTATTCTGAGATATCAATTTAGGTCTGAGATGTTATGAAGATACGTAAAAAATAACAAAAAGTACATGCCCTAGAAATCCATACGAGAGATACAGCACCAAACTGAGTTTAAGAAGATAGATAGCACTGATTAACTCAACGTTTGATTAAATTCATTCGAGAGAAGTAGAGTAACAAGGGGAGAACTGAAGTCTGAAAAGAAAATTTCCTGATATTTAAATTATCTCTATGCCATAGGCTTGCAAGCTGAAGAATGTATGGTAGAATTATTGGAACGATCTACCAAGCTAGGAAATTTTCCAAACATCTTTGACATTTGTGATCACAACTTTGAATGAGAACCAAGGACTGTTAGATAATAAATAACAAAGAAGTCAATATGATCGATTTTGAGTAACATAGTCATAATTATCTGTGGTGAGCTCCAAATGAAGCTCCATAACATTCATAAGAAACTTAGCTTATTAAACTTTCCAACAATAACATTCCAACATATCATCAGAATAATTATATCCAAATTTTGAATTTGATAGATCTTAGGAAATTAAGAAATGAGAGACGAAATTTCTACCCTGTTTTGACATTTCTATAGTTGTCACTGCAATACTTTGATTGTCAAGACTACAATGGTTTATTTGCAGAAAGAAGAAGAAGGATTTGACCACCAGATAGCAAAAATGCCACCTGTGCCATCTCCAGATACGGTGACTAAAATTTTTCGACCTATATGTATGGTAATTTCCACCAGAGAATTGCCATTTGGATATTGATCTTGATTATATTACAGCTTCTATCAATGGAAGACTTGCGTGAGAGACGCCTTACAGATCCTGCTCTTCCTAGGTAAGATTTATCTGATGTCCACTTTAGATTCTCTTTGTATGGGCTTTCCAATCATGTAAGTTAGTTGGTACATTCTTGCTTCTTGTTCCTTCAAAGAAGTAGTAGCTCTTCCATTGGTTTTGTTCTTTTTCATGGTAGGTTTATGTGCTCCAATATCAGAAACTTGTATTCTGATATTTGATAATATATATTAGGTCATGCAGTGCCCTGGATATGAAAATATTAATCCATTTATTTTGGTGAAATCATGTCTAGTTGGTTTTATTTTGATCAGAGCGTAGGTTAAGGTTAGGCCATTTAATGTGGGCAAAATCTCTATGACCGAGGCCCAGCATACTAATAGTATTAGCTACGGTTATTCGTTTGGAAGTTCCATTTTATATGAAGTTTGTAATTGAAAAGAATCAATTGCAGGAGTTTTGAATTTCTTCTGGTAGCGTGATTACAAAGTGGATATGGAGGGTTTGTTAAGAACTTAGTCATAGACTCATATTAAATTGTTAACTGCTGATAATGTCATTCTGGATAAGAACCTGTCTATCGTAGAATGACTCGCAAGAACTATCATCCCTACAGTGCAAATAGCTCATGAGAACTGTTGGTTATATCAGGTCTTACCGTAACAAGGTAGCTTCCAGGACGTTTATTCCATGGCCAATTGAGATACGATTTTGTGAGCCCAACAATGCGACAAACCAGACCAAGTCTCCTCCCTGGTACTCTTCTTGCACTTCTCATCTCAGTTAATAGTTTGGCTATAGCACCTTTTCATATGTTGATGGTACAGTGCATTATATAAAAACAACTGAAACTATATTGCAGTTTGAAGTATTGGTTTAGAGCAAGAGGAAAACTATCAGATGATCAAGCCTTGCACAGGTAAACAGCTTTTTAAGTATAATAAGTTATGCTTTTTAGAACTATTGGAGCAGAACCTAGTGATTCTTTCCTTGCAGTTCAGAGCTGAATCGACTTTTAATTTTGAAAATCTTTTTTGAAATGAAGATTAAGTAAGAATTTTGGGTATAGTTCTTATCTCTTGTTGCGATAATTGAGTGCACGTTTCTTACCTCTATAAATGTGGAGTGATTTCAAGTGAGACTGAAAATTTACTGGGAAAAATTTACAAGAAAAGGATTTCGTAATACCCGACACCCATTGTCGTGTATACACAAAAATGATGTTGTATGATATGTAATGTTCTGTGCAGGTGTGTAGTAGCATATGCTTCTGATCTGATATTTCTTTCAGTAAGCTTGAATCCCCATCGTAGGAAGGGTTTGAGGACTACTTCCGTAAGCTTGGATCATTCGTAAGTATTTCAATGATTAATTTACAGTTGTCTTACTTTCAGTTGTTGACAGTCCATTTCTCTTTTAAAAAAAATGAATAGCCAAAAGAAAAATGAAAGAATATAAGGACATTCCCATATGAAAAAGTCAATAATATAAAGTCATATGTGCGTTGTTTGATCATTGTCACAAATGTAGATTGGAACTTATGCCTCCATTGTATTCATTTCTGTACAGGATGTGTTTTCACCGACCTTTAAGAGCTGACGACTGGCTGTTATTTGTAGTAAGTATAACGAATGAAATGTTTCATTCACTTTTGTTTGTGATAAAAATATGCTAACAGAAGCATGAACAGATTGAAGCACCTACTGCTTACAACGCTCGCGGTTTCGTTACGGGCGAGATGTTCAACCAAAAGGGCGAGGTAAACAAAACTAACTACCATATGTCCCTCTCTCTCTCTCTCTCTCTCTCTCTCTCTCTCTCTCATGTCAAAACTGAATTGTGTGAATAATGAGCAGCTTGTCGTGTCGTTGACTCAAGAAGGCCTAATTCGGAAGGCGAGAGCGCCAGAACCCTCTCCAGCCTCAAAGCTATGAAAATTTTTCATCTAATGTGGTAGCTTTCAATATACTATACTATAGTCCATATCAATTTTGAAGTCCCAACATGGCAGCGGATAAAAGGTGTTCAATAAATGTGTTTGTAAAACCAGCTTGTGATTTTAATGATTCAGAAATATATACACACGTAGATCAAAGCTTATGGTACTTCATGCTTATGTGATGTGTGGTAATGCCTCTCCTTTCTCTCGAACCTCTCTAGTTTATCACAGGGACGGGACAGCTGCAAATATAGCAATCGGACCCAAAATATTAACAAATATATTACAATGCAAACGAATTTATAGATATAGCAAAATCTAGATACAACTCTCAGAATCTATCAGTAATAGACAATATTGCTGGTAGAAATCTATTAGCAATAGAGTCTATCACAGAGAGATTTTGCTATATTTGTAATTCTTTAAAAATGTTACTATACTGTTAATTATTAACTCTAAAAGTGCTACCTATTTCCATTAACCTTATTCTTCATATGTTTTTTGTTATTATTTTTAAGTTGAATAAATTTTGTGTTGTGGATGGTAAGAAATTATAGATTTAAAACACAACCATTTTGAGATATTATGTAAAAAGTATAAACATTTGATCACAAGGTTAAGAGTTCGACTCCTTCCATCTTTGCTAGTTGAATCTAAAGAAATGTAAATATAAATTTAGATTTAATACAATCACTTATTAAGTAAATCATTGAGAAGTTCATTCCTCTCTTTGTTGAATTTCATTGGAAAATCTTATTCTAACTTGAGTCACTCCACAATCAAACTTGATCAAGGTTAGATTAAATAACTCAAATACATTCTATCACAAGAATTACGGTAAAACTTAGAAATTGCAATGGTTGATGCTCAAGTTTCATTCATAAAAAAATTGATTACAATTGAAACGATAGATGGCTTTATATAGTTTTTTAAGAATTGTAATCTATTTAATCTAAAGAAACCAAAAGTCAAAATAAATAATTAAAGAAAGAAGTCATTTTCTCAGCCTCCATCTTTTCAACTACCATCTTTAATGCCTCTTCATTAAAGAAAGCAGTCTCCATCTTTTCAACTACCATATTTAATGTCTCTCATTAAAGAAAACAATCTTCATCTTTTCAACCACCATCTTTAATGCATTTCCATTAAAAAAAACATTCATTTTTCCAACCTTTCAAATGCTTAAAACTAGATAGAAAAAGACATCAATGCTTAAAACTAGATAGAAAAAGACATCCCCATGAGGTCAATTTTTGTAACCCCTAAAAATAAAAAATGTAGACTTAAATTGATAACTAAAGTTTATTAATGGCAACTCAGAGGTCCTAATCCATATTAGTACATCAGAGCAAGAACAAGAGTGGACTACACCCGGTCCAAAAAGTTATGAGAGTTCAAGTATCCGTAATAGTGAAATAAAAGAAAAAGTAATCATCCAAAAATAAGCATGAGATTCAATAGGTTACATCAAACATCTTTCAACAATCATATAGATGTAAACAGTGTAGACAAAATATGTTTAGTGGCATGTTGCTATGCTCTAAATAACTTAGCACGATAACGTAGTAAATCACAGTTGAAGTTATGACCATACAAAAACTTTGTTAAGCTCAAGGTGATTCGATAAAAAAAAAAAAAAAAAAAAAAAAAAAAAAAAAAAAAAAAAAAAAAAAAAATTGTTATTTGAGTTAACTACCTAGACATTTGATAAACATTCCAATTAATGTTATAGTATTCAATACTTCTTGAATTTACAAGTATCCTCGAATAATGTATATCATAGCTTCAATCGCCTATATATGTATATATATATTTTTTTTTTTAAACAACGGTCACCTATATATTAAAACAACTTAGTTAATTATCAAACCAAAATAATGCAACATTAATATCTCTTTTCCCTTATTTAAGTTTAAGACTTAATTTAACAAAACAAAAGAAATATTCATGCTGAAATTGATGAACTCAATTAAATATTGAATTTTCCTTGAAAATATATTATCAATCATAGAGGGAAATGAAAAGAGAATTATTATTCATTTTGATTTTCCCCATTACCGAATAATTATAACTTTAGTTCATATATTTTATTGTAAATTGTTCTTAAAATTTTTAAAATTCACAAATTTTTGAAAATTAAAAAAAGTTAAGCTTCAATAAACTTAAAATTTAAATTTATATCTAATAAATATTTTTTTCTAAAAAAAATGAATTTGTCAAATATCCATTAACACAAAAAAGTTAAAAGACCTATAAAATTAAAATTTAGAAACTTATTAAATACTTTTGAAATTTCACGACATAATTTTTTTTTTATATATAATTTAACCAAATTATTAAGAGCCTCAAAATAATTAATAATATAATAATATCCAATACCTTTGAAAAAAAGATAATAATAATAAATCTACTCGGAAGGTCCAATGACAAATCTACCCCCACAGCATCTTTGGCTTTGCGTGCTTTCGTTTGATTTCCTTTTACGAGCTCCTTCCGTTGCAATCAGATCCATCCCATGAATTTCCAAATCAATTTCTTCTGTAAGTTCGATATTTTCATTTTCGTTTAAGATTTAAGATTTCGATTTGTACTATTTTCTTGGTTTGTTATCTTTTTTTAATGCCTTCAGCGTTTGATTTGTTTGTTAATCTCGGTGAACTGGATAATACTCGTTCTGTACGTAACAATGCGGGTTGTGTTTGAGATCAGATTATGGTTTCAATCGGTCTTGCTTGATCCATTTGGTAAGTATCGGTTTCTTGGCATTAAAGGTCAAATGGTTTTCGGTACTAATTTCTAGATAGATATACGACTGCTTCAGGTCCTGGAGTACCCGACCTGTCGAAGAATAATTCAAGGAAGAAGTAATAGACAAGTGAAATGCAATGGCTTGTCTCTGGAAGACTGCTTTGAAAATATTGTTTTTAAGAACTATGTCTCAATTTGTTTGTAAATGTACATTTCAATGCCCATTAAAATAAAGGGAAAATAACTTTTGACGTTGGCCATTCAAAGTAATTCTCACTGAACTTCTGTCCTTAAAAACAAGCTTTCTCAAGAAATTCCTTTATATCTTGAGGATTTTCTTTTACTGATTTATTTTTTCTTGAAACGTGCTGGAGATGGGTTTATAGGTAAGTGAACAGGGACAGGATCAGGTGTAGTTTCTGAACTAATTTGGAAGTTCCTACAAAAATGGACAATGCCCTATACTACAGTTTGAACTATTGATTTACCTAATTGAAAATAACCAATTAGGTTAACGACGAAACCTAGTGATCGGTCATTTATCCCAATAGAAAACTGAAGAGTATTGGTAAAGTGATTGAGTTTAGTAGTTTTTAGGAGACAGTAATCTGGAGAAGACTAAAGTGTTTCATGCACCAATAGAACTAGAAGCCTTTCTTATTTCAATGAGAGGAGTATGGATTATTCACATTTTATTTATTGACAAGTGGCAAATTGCAATCAAAGCAATGGTAGTTCTAAGGGTTACTAAGAGGAAAAATAGAGATATCTTCTATGTTACTTGTAATATATGGAAGTATCGACATAATTTCATAGTCACTTGGTTTGAATGCTACATGAAGAACATAAGTGAAGGAAGGGGAAGACCTAGGACATATTGATAAACTTCACAGATACCAAAAGATGCTTTGTTTTATTTAGAACGATAGCTTTAGCTTATGATGTTTTAACTGAAGTGATTGATGTCACTTCATTAATCTGGTTAAGAACGCATGCTGTATAACTTGTCTCGTATGAACATGCTGCTGCTGAAAACAATGTGGCTGAGACATTCTGCTTGACACATTTTTATGAAATAGATTAAACAATTAGATTAGCTAAGCCTATTGAGCAAAAATGATCAGAACGTGAGTCTTAATAGGTGATTAGATTTCAAATTAGGATAGGTGAAATTGTTTCTGGAACGTTTGGACTCTTTGTGGCAGCAAGATAATGAGTTGAGATTTCTTTTGACAAATTCATAGACTTCCTAATTTTGTGCCTTGAAATAGCTTGGGGTGGTTATCAATTATCATACTTTGTTAAGCTCAAGGGATATAAATTGTAGTCTTCTGAGTTCTTAAGACTGCATTGCTGCAGCCTTTCTGAGCAGTGCATATTCTTTTGACTTTGCAGGAGTTTGTTAATGGCTTAAACTTCTCGATCGGACTTATGGACAATGTTTTAGGTTCAAATGGTCTTGAAGAACTGATCGCATCACCAGGGCGATCTCTGATACATTGGCTTCCAGATGACATTGCTCTTTCCATCCTCTCAAGGGTTCCTCGAAAATACCATCATAATCTGAAATGTGTCTCAAAGAGATGGAAGGATCTAGTGAGCAGCCAAGAGTGGTATGCATGCCGTGAAAAGAATAATCTTGCTGAGACTTGGATCTACGCTTTGTGTAGAGACAAGTCTGAACAGGTTTCTTGTTATGTGTTGGATCTTAACTCATCAAAAAGGTGTTGGAAACAAATGAAAAGTTTACCAACTTGTCTCTTTAAGAGGAAGGGTATGGGGTTTGAAGCAATGGGAAGGAAGCTCTATTTATTAGGTGGATGCAGTTGGTCTGAAGATGCTACTGATGAAGTTTACTGCTACGATACTTCCAAAAATAGTTGGAGTCCAGTTGCTCCATTGTCATTTGCTAGGTAATGGTTAGTTATACGCATAGCCTTTGACAATACTAATGATTTTCGTTGAAAAAGAAAATGCTCAAAGTGAATATGCTCCCAAATTTTTATATGGGAAACTTAACAGAGACTGAATTTGTTTGATAAAAATTAACCCATAAACTAATAGTCTAGACTAATTTTATAGTTTATTGCAAGTGTAAAGACTAGATTTAGATGTTTGAAAGTATAAAGACTGAAATAGAATAAGTTCTAAAGTACTGAGACCGACAATGCTATATTAACCTTTGGTCTATTAGTAACATTTTATCATTGAAATTGCAACATATTTGCCTATGCACAACTTTCTTCAGTTTACCTTAATGCTTGTATCATCATGATATTCAGGTGCTACTTTGCATGTGAAGTCTTAAATGAAAAGCTTTATGCCATTGGGGGGTTATGTTCCAGTTCAGGTGATCGACATTCTTGGGACATATATGACCCATGCACCAACACATGGGAACCTCACTTGGATATTACAAATATTCAAAATGAAATTGAAGGTTCTATTGTGATGAATGGAAAGATATATATCCGTCTTCGTTCTGTGGATCATCAAGCTTATGCTCTGGTTTACAAACCATCGAGCGGAACATGGCAGCACAGTGACTCAGAAATGGTTTCAGGATGGCGAGGTCCAGCGGTTATCGTAGACAAAACCCTTTATGTCTTGGACCAAAGTTCTGGAACCAGATTGATGATGTGGAACAATGAAGACAAGGAATGGATTCCAGTAGGGAGATTTTCTGCCCTTCTGACGAGACCGCCATGTCAACTTGTCGCCGTTGGGAGAAAAATCGTAGTTGTAGGGAAGGGACTCAGCAGTGTCATCTTTGATGTTAGCAACGCAAGGACTATGGAGGGATTGATGGTGAGCTCCTCTATACCAAGACTAGATTCTGATATTGATGTACTTGCCTGTAAATGTATAACAATTTAAGATGCCACCACCTGATAGAGAAAGTTCCCCTCATGCTATACCATAATGTATATTATATACTCTTTCAATGAAATATTTGAATATCGTATCAGAGAATTAACCCCTTTGTTAACGTTCTCAATGAATATCAATATAAAGTTCTTGTGATTATCACTATAGTCGAAGGAAGGTTGTATTTCTTTTGTTCGTAAACGATATTTTGATAATAGTAAGCTGCGTCATCTGAAATGAATACGAGAAGGATGATAGGAAAAGGGAAAAGTAGAAAATGCTAAATTCAGAGAAGTTGGAGTAGGATTAAAACATCCTAGTTCAATATTTCAAGAATTTTATACATCAATAAACGGAAAACTAGTGTCTTCAATAACGTTATACACAGAATGTTATGTTACATATTCAAGAGTGCAAATTGTAGAGAAATCAGCCCTTTTGACAACACAATGTAAAAAACAATACACATCTAACTCAATAATCGTACTACACTCAAGGCTCTATTGTAAAGTAAATTGCCACTAAAATAACAACACAGGTATACCAGTTAAATTCAGCTAGGTTTTTTCCTTTTGAATGCAGGATGAATGACTCCATTATAAGAATCCAATTTGTCAATTGTTGAAATACAGTCTTTCATCCTCTTCAGGACTGTAGGGATCATAGTGATATTACTTGATATTTTATCTTTAAGCAATTGTATCTTCTTTGCAGTTTCTAAACCCTCTTCATCAAGGACTGTACCTTCACCTCCTGTGGTTTGTTCATCATCTGCATATTAAAGGGATTTGTCAATCAGACTGAACAGCTGAGTAAATAAGGATATAAATCATCAGAATAAAACTTTATCCTAATATCAAGGAAATAACTCTTCGGTACCATCAGACACCAATATTGCCACCAAAGTAAATCCTTAGAATAAACTCACTAACAAGTCCAAAAGGTTAATACTTGCTTTTGAACTTTGATATACAGAAGAGAAAAAGAAAATTAAAGGTTGGCATAATCAACCAAAATATGCATGAATTACCCGAAGCACTCACAAACTTTAAATCTAATAACAAAAATAATTTAAGAGATAAGAGATATCTAAAATGGAGACAACGTGCAGACTTTGGCAGACCATTAGATTAAAGGATCAAAAGGAACACAAAAGCAGAGGAATAAGCAATCCATCTCGAAAGCTAAAAGACATTTCACGAAAAAGGACCCAAATGAACAAAAATACAAGAGGTACTGTAGCCACAAAAAAATAAAATTAAGGGCACACCAAAAAGTTAACATGTAGCTAAACCCTAGTCTAGAGAAGTCCTAGAATTTCTCTCAACTCAGAGCTCCCATAAGAAAGCCTAACATCCTTATTAGCTTAGAGCAAGAATTATGACTTTCTTTTTGAACTGGTAATGTAAGAGTTGTATTAGAATATTTGCTACTGAAAGAAAGACCCACTGAAGTTGATGCACTCACCCCCAAACAGCAAGAACAGCCTACACAGTGAGAAATTAGCTCAATTTAATGGTGTACATTCCTTCCTGAATGGCCTATAAGATCCACAAGTAATGAGGAGTTACAGCTTAATTAAAAAAAACAAAAAAGAAGGGAAAAAAACCCCCACAAAATGGAGAACCCTACAAAAAGGGAGTCCAATCAGGGAAAACAAGGCCTAGCAAATACAGAAAGAATTCATCACCAGTGAGAAACTTGGAATCTCACGAGGGACCAAGATCAAAACTAAACTAAACTTAATGCTATTAACAGGAAGGACAGAAGGAAATGAAACAGAGAGACGACTTGGAACACCAAGGAAAAGAACAAGATAAAACGAGGAAATAACTATATCAACCCGCGTCTCATATGAGTAATGAGATGTAGAAGAAACGTTATTTCAGGCAGCAAATCTACCAGTTCCAAGCAAGAAAAAAAAAAACCCACCCAAATCACTATTAAACCTCAAATAACTAAAATTACAGTCTCAGAATCCCACCTTCATGATCCGGACGAGCAGATATTCCCGGCTCCGAGGCTCCAATGGCGAGAGGCCTCGAGGATTCAAGTAACGAAAAGAACGAGGACTTGAGTTGAGCCGACAGAGTGGATCTATAGTGAAGAATCCTCTGAGCCATTTGCTTAACTTCAAGCTCCAGCTCCTCAAGCTCAGAATCGGGCTCGGTTTCTTCGGATTCAAATCCAGAAACCCCGGCGTCTTCACCGGGTTTGTCTGAGGACATGTTTGAGTTTATAGTCACAGCCAGTTTCTACAGAAAGTAGGATTGAAAGATCTGAGCAACGAAATTTAGTTGTGTGTTCGAATTGAATCGAATGCAAATCTTGGGATTTTGGAGGGCAATGGATTTCGAAATTTGAATGTTCAACGTGGAAAATCGAATGGTATTATGAAATCGATTAGCCGAGAAGGGCCGCTCCAACCAATCGGGTGACCCGATTGTGTGCCCGCTAAGTATTAAAGGATGAAACTTGAACATTGACCACTGGGCCCATCGGCCCAATCATAAGCCCAGCCCACAGTTATTATTTATTTTATTATTTTCCAGGTGCATTTGAATTGAAGTACTTAAATAAGTGTTTATAAGTATAATAAATATTTAGGATTCTTTTCCAGAATCTTTTTTTTTTTTACTTTTAAATTAAATTATAAATTTAGTCCATGAAATTTAAAATTTGTGATATTTGATCTCTAAACTTTCAAAAATGTCTAATAATTTTTCAACAAATTTAAAATTTTAAAAATTAGTTAATCTGCTAAATGATCTTATATCTAATAAAACTCATTCTTTCACTGTTTGTTTAGTATATTTGTAAATTTTAAAATAAATCAATGTTAAGACACTAAATCTATAATTTAAAAGTTTAGAGACTAAATAAACACAAATTGAATTTTCTATTGTAAGTTAACTATGTTTTTAAGTTCTTTAAACATTTCAACATCGTTGATATAAGGTTAATTTTTTACTATTCCAAAAGTCATATCAAACAAATTATGGTCTCTCGAGAATATAACTCAAGAATTAAATATGACTTTCTTTCATTAGATTAAATGTTCAAATTCTCACTCTAAGATTTGTTAAATTGAACAAAAATGCTATGATCTCTTGACAATACATAGAGTTTTGAAGATCATCACCCATTTTAAAATGAGTGACTTAAATACGTTTCTAGAAATTCATCTACAGCAACTTACAAAGTATGTAGCGGTTGCTAAATACAGACGACAACAGATACTAGTGGACAAGTAAGCATACCACCAAAATTCGAGAGTATCATAATCTTTCTGTTCATACTATAAATTTGATTTCATAAATACTAGTGGACACCACATTAATATTGATGAATCTTACCCTATTTTTAAAAGCATATTAATGTGACACACAATAAATAGAGGAAGTATGGAATATTTTCCATACCTCCGTGGTACTAGAAAATTTTTCGTTCATTCATAAACTCTCATCACTCCATTTGGCACCAATCATCCAACAAAGAGTCATTACAAAATGACTTACAGATATAACTCTGTTCCTAAGAATTTCCTTCTTCCCTTTAGAAGTATTCCTGCAAAAAGTCTGCAAAAAGTCTGAAAAAGAGTATTTGATTGTTCTTGGGAAAGCATCATTAAGTTCCAAATATGTAAAGGAAATGAACAGTCACCCACCATTTCAGCACAAAATAACATTTCACTAAAACTCCCAAATCAGAAGAATGTTCATTCTTTACAAGAATTTACAAGAACTACAGCTAATCTAATTATCTTCATATTTTACAGGAGTTTAAAATAACTAAGAGTGGTCTCTCATGAACCACTTGATATGATATTGTTAAGTACTTAAGCACCTTAGAGAACCACACCCCAAAAGCTAGCTATTGAGGTGGGAGAGCCAAGCCACTTAAGTACCACATTGGTCATCCCATTCTAACCAATGTGGGACAAAGGTAGCCCATACTACCTTGGTTCCTAACAATACCCCATCTCCGGAAAGCCGACGTCCCAGCGGCTACTCCAACGATACTTCACTCAGCCACACCCGGTCAGAACCGTCCGCCAGTTCCACTCTAGAATGTCAACAACCGGCTCTGATACCATTGTTAGGTACTTAAGCACCTTGGAGAACCACACCCCAAAAGCTAGCTATTGAAGTGGGAGAGCTAAGCCACTTGAGTACCACATTGGTCATCCCATTCTAACCAATATGGGATAAAGGTAGCCCATACTACCTTTGGCTCCTAACAGATATCATGCCTTATCAGATAATAAAAGAAAAAAAAATGAACCTACACCAATCCAGAAATATGCTGGAAGTAATTTGAATCTCTGAGGTTAATATGCTAAATGGATTTGGTAATAACCAATTCATTAAACATCTTATAATCTAAACAAACTTCATTATTTGATTCCTCCAAAAGGTTTACTCATGCTTGATCTCAAACTAAGCTTTAGGAAATGTATAATAAAAAACTGTAGATTCAAGATATATATACATAAAGTCGTAACGAAATCCTTGAAGTCTACTTATCATGGATTGTCCTTGACACCATTGGAGCCGAGCTTCTCTCTTCGACTTTCTTGAGATTGATTATTTGGTCCAAAGATGAAACCCTTAATAGAACTTTCTGCTGACAGTATAAACTTTTTGATCTGCCATTCCCAAAGTAAGCCATTAGAATTGAAAACGATATGTACAATCTTCTAGACATCTGAAAATTTGATCAAACACCAATCAAGCATATAAAAATCCATAGATCACTAAACTCCCATTTAGTAACCATTTTGTTTTTTTTTATTTTTGACAATTGTGTTGTTTTCTCACAAGTTGTTACTCATTGTTTTTATATTTCCTATATAAACATTTGAATTCTTAGCCAATCTTCAAAAACAAAAACAAGTTTTTGAAAACTTTGTTATTTTTTTTTCAAAATATGTTTTTGACTTTGAAAACACTCATAAAATCTAGATCACAAAACATATAAACTAATAGATGGATGTGATGTTTATAGGCAGGCTTAATTTTCAAAAGAACAAAAACAAGAACCAAAAAGTAATCAAACAGGGCTTAAATTATAATTATTTTATGCATAATAATCCATCACAGCATAAGATTTCCTATGTAGTGAATAACTGAAATATCCAATGGTTTCCGGTTGTTAATTATATGTAGAAGCAAACCATAATGACTTCTCAATTCAACTTGTATTATTAATTTGTTAAATGCTAAGTTTTCTTGCTTCTGACTGTAATAGAAAGGGAAACTTCACTCTTTACTCTTAGTTATCATACCTCACTGCAATAGCAAGAAATTATCAGCAACAGACAAATCTAGCAAGACATAAGCTTCATTGAAAGTGATGACTCAAAAATCGAACAAAATAACAAATAGTAATTAGCAACTCATGAAACCACAAGGTACAGATTATTCTTATTCTAGATTAGATGAACGTATACATTTTTTCTGTTCAATTTGATAAGGTACTGGAAGGAAATTTTTTCATCTAATCAAAGCTCAATGTAATGAAGAGTTAAAGCCTCAAAAAATTTGCAACACGATAGATGAAATTATCATAAACTAAACACATATCGTGTCAAACAATTGTCAATTTAGCGAGGAAAACGGGACCGATGAAGAATTTAGAAAAACCTAGGTTCTACACACTAAAATCAAGTGCAAGGCGAAATATACAATGACTTATACACTGTCAAGTGTCAACAAAAATTAACAACAATAACTGAATAAAATACGACTGGAAATCCAAAAGCCACAAAGCTTGAACTACACTACACGACTTGCATAAAAAGAAAATCGATCAAAAAACGAAGCCACTGCAAACGAAATTCAATTTTCACTTGAAAAGAATATAGATAAGAGGAAGTTCATCAATGCCTAGATAAACGAAAACACAGTGGAAAAAACAACACACACAAATAAACTCTACAAACAAATCTGAGTTACATTGCACAATAACAATCCCTAGGTTGCTGAATAGTAAAAAGAAACTGGCGTACTGAAAATCTAAGATCCTAGTGCTTTTTCCATGGATTTTCTCGGCGACCAAACAGATAATAAATTTTTTAAGGGAGAGATGTTTAGAGTACTCACGGGATCGAGAAAATTGGGTTGAGGGCCATAATCGGCGGTTAAGAGAAAGTAGGAAGCAGTGACAGTGGCCACCATAGTTGTTCTTCTCAGCAACTTGTCTGTTCGCGGATTCACCATTTCTGTTCCCTCTATCAATTCCACCTCTCAATTTCGAAATTAACTGCTTCGACGGAGAAGAAATCGTGTTTCGCCGCCCCGGTTTTTTTTTTTTTTTTTTTTTTTGGGGGGAGAAGATAAGTTATATTATTGAATTTCATTTTGGTGTTAAATAATTTCTCATTCAATTAATTAAATTATTTATAAATATATAAAAATTTTACGGTAATAGACTTCTATCACATAGCAATAGATAGTGATAAAAGTTTATGGCGGATAGAAGTTAAAATTTTTCTATATTTATAAATAGTTTGATATTTAGGCTCTTTTCAAATATAAAAAAATAAGTTAAACTATTTACAAATATAGAAAAATTTTATAGTTTATCAGTGATAGACCGCGATAGAATTCTATCGCTTTCTCTCAAACAAATAAATTTTATCGCTTGAGCGATAGAAAGCGATATAATTCTATAGCGGTCTATCACTGATAGACAATGAAATTTTTCTATATTTGTAAATAGTTTGATATTTTTGTTGTTTATAATAATTTCCCTTGATATTTTTTCTATTTATAATAATTTCTCATTTCTCAAATGTCTTATTTTAGTTTATATACTTTTAATAAATTTAAAATAATAATAATCTTCATGCAATAAAATATAATATGTGAATATGTTATTAAAATTTATAGTGGAAATGTTAATAAAAAATAATAATAAAAAAGTTTTGAACAAATTCTCAATAAACTAGCCGTATGGAATAAATTAAAGATTTATTGAAAGTACATTTACTAACATTAGACATTTAAAATTATAAACACTAAAATTGAACAAACTCAAAAGTATATTAACTTAAAAATGTAACTAAACCTAAGTTTAAACAGGTGCATAAACTTTTAGTTCTATGTTTATTAGGTCCTTGAATTTTAACGAATGTTTAATAAAGTTCTAGACTCTCTATTTTATATATGATAATTAATAAGTCCTTGAAATTTACTTTTGTGTCTAATAAATTCACGACTTAAATTTTATGAATTTATTATCATACAATTGAAAGTTAATCCATTAATTTTAAAAAATGTTGCATACATCAAGGATATATTGGACAAACAAATTGAAATCTCATGGACCCATTTGACATTTGTAAAGTTTTAGGATCTACTAAGCACAATATTGAAAATTATGGACCCTATTTGAAAAATATAAAAGTTTAGGAATCAAATTTATAATTTAATTTTTTTTTCTAGATTATGTTAAAAAAGTTAAAGCTATATATGTGTGTGACAAGTCATGCCAATTTGAGTATACTTATAAAATAAATAAATAAATAAATGAAGTGATACAAAATAAAATTTTAATTGATTTGGCATGATTTTACCTTAATATCAATATGAATTTAACTTAAATAACTTAATTTTTTAAAGTTAAATCTTCATATCTTACATTTTTTATACTCAAATAAAACAAAAGAAAATTGAACTAAAAAACAAACAAAGGATGTGGTGAAATTTTTTTTTACAAACCAGTGGCTATATATATTAAAGTTAAATTATATTTTGAATTTGAATTTTCTATATCAATACCAATAGATCAAACTTTTTTAAATTCAAGAGTTAGCATGCTACATAAGTCAAATCCATAATTTAAACTTAGTAATTTTATTTGTAAGCTAACAGGAACATAGCTTAAGTGACAAAAATCTATATTATCAACATCGAGATTAGAGATTCGATCCCTCACTCTAGATGTTGTTAAAAAAAAAACTCTCTTTGTAATACATTGAATATGTAAATTTAAAATTAAAAAAAAAAACAATGAAAATATTTAAACATTTCAGTTTCTAAAACATGATTATTTTAATTTGATTAGAATCGTTTAAAACACATAATAGGTCACAAATTTGAATCTCTTAGAAAATACAAATATAATTTGCACTCACAAAATAGACTAATTATAATTTTTTTCTTTTTTAGGAAAAGACCAGTCATAGTTTATAGTCTACTAATATTGATAAAATATACATTTATGTGTGCTTTTAAAATTATTTAAATAAAATGTCTTTTAATACGATAGTATATATATAATAACTAAATATATATCGCTTGTTTATATTAACAACGGGTCCTTAGCTCAGTGGTAGAGCATTTGACTGCAGATCAAGAGGTCACCGGTTCGAACCCGGTAGGGCCCTCTTTTTTATTTTCTTTTTCCCAGCTTTGTTTTTCGGTATTTCGCCTCTTCGTTGGTTTTGTTTTTTTCCTTTGTTGCTTCTTTTCTTTTTTTAAAAGGGGTTTTTCCCCTGCTTCTCTCGAATTATAATTTTTCTTTTCTCGCCTTATTTATTTTTACCCATCATGTCACTAATGTTGATGTTTCTTTAAAACATATTACTAAGGTTTAAATTAGTTTTAATTTACAAACATTTCAATAATTTAAAAATGTAAATCAATGAGTCAATAATTTAATGAATATATATTATATATATATATATATATATATATTTTTTTTTTTTAAAAAAAATATGAAATATATATGTATATATATTGTATAGACTTGAACCCCAAATTCACTATCAATGGCATGAGAAAGTTAGGTGAGTTCTCTCCGCTAAACTTTATCATAAACCCAAGTAGTTGAATGGCGAGTTGGATTTTCAAGTGTCAAATACAAATATCAATAACTTAACAACACTTCAAACTTTTGTTTTATTATTATTATTTTTTAGTAAGACCGAATCGAGAAAATTTGATTCATTAAGGATAAAAATGAAATTTTCAAAAGATCAAAACCCAAGTTGATAATTACTCAAAATGATCTTTTTACCATTCGATTATGTTGGTATTGACAAAAAAATTGTAAATTCTGGTCTCTCTTACATTTACCTTTAGTGGTACAAATTAACTAGTAACATCTTAGGGCAAATTTAGGGGTTCGAAAAATAGTAGGAAAAATAACTTTTTAGTCTCCATGTTTCAAGTCTAGTTTCCATTTAGTCAATAGATTTTTATATGTTCCAGTTGAAGTTCTTATGTTTTGAGTTTGGTTTCAATTTAGTCACTAGATTCAAAATGTTACAATTCTTTCATTGAGATTTGAATTTCGTTTCGATTGATCCCCAATACTCCGTTTAGTAACCATTTCGTTTTTTGTTTTTTATTTTTGAAAATTAATCCTATTTCTTTTTATTTTCTTACCATGGGTTGTATCAATCTTAGGTAAAATAGTTACATTCTTAACCAAATTCAAAAAATAAAAACAAATTTTTAAAAATTATTTTTTTTAGTTTTCAATTTTCAATTTGGTTTTTGAAAACCTGGGTAAAGAGTAGATATGAAAGCAAGAGATTTAGGGTTGGAAGAGATGTTTATAAGCTTAATTTTCAAAGCCAAAAATATAAAAAAAAAAAAAGAAATGGTTATCAAACTAGTCTAAATTTCAAGATTTATACTTTTAAACTCAATTTTTCACCAAATACTCACTTCCTATCATTAATGCTAATGTCTATTAGTTAATTAAAAAATAAAAAATAATTAAATTTCACTATTTTTCAATACTATTGAAATTAAATTTAAAATTTAACTTCATAATTATTTAAATAATTTGATATTGGGGAGATAAATATAATAATGTCTTTGTAGTCGGGTTAATGAATGACAGAATTGGCCGACCCGGTTCAATATAAAGTTGCCGCATCACATTGTCTAAGCAAATTCGGGCTAGGGTTTAAGAAGACGGTGACCTTCGGGATATCAGCGAGCAATTTTCCGGCGGCAGGGAGCAACAATATGTCGAAGAAGAACAATCTTTCGCGCAGGAAGAAGCAATATGAATTCGACCTTCAAAGTAACTTCTAATAATTGATTAATTTTTCGACTAATTTGTTAGTTCGTTCCAGTTGATTCACTTTTTCGTGGTTCTTGTGCTACTGTTCTTACTTGGTCGAATTGATTAGGGGAGAAACAAGAAAAGGAAAAGGCCGCGAAGAAGCTTCAAGCAAAGAAGAATAATATGAAAGTAAATCTCTCTCTCTCTCTATTGAATCGAGAAAAGTAGAATTTTCTGCTTCATTGATTAAAAAATATTGAAGTTAGGGGAAGAGACTGGTTATTGTTTCTATTTGGTTTACACTTTAGTAATTTGGGAAGTTTTTTCATACGAGTAATGTTCTAGTTTTCGCATACTCCAATAGCAAAACCCACGAGCATTTTGTCCACCAGGATGGAGAAGTTAAATGACTTCCTACTGCATGATTTTTTTGGGTAATTAGGCAAATACTCGATGGATTTGAAACAAGTTCTGTTTGCTTGTGTGCGTGTTCTTTTAATACCATTCGAAAGTCTTATGATCTTCGTATAATTATGTTCTTAGGTTGATGGTAGTGAAAAGAAAAAGAAGGGTTGGAGTGGTTTCAAGTTGGCAAGAAAAAAGTGAAGACCAAGTTGACGGCAGCAGCAAAAGCTAAAGCCGCCCAGGCTATGGAGCTTGATAAATGAGGTTTGATGTGTATATTTTTTGGACCTGTATTGGTGAATTGATATATTAATTTAGTTTTTTGATTTGTAATAGAAAGAAAATTCTCTATTCATAGTAAGCTTTGATTTTCCACTTACCATCTTTTGATCTCTAATATCTCGAGTACTGGATTCAAATCTGATTTATAAGAGATGCTTATACTGATGTACTAATCTTTATTTATCTAAAACGAAATGCTAGAATGAATTTAAAGAAAATGTTCCATCATTTGAACTCGGAAGCTTGTTTGCTCTGTCAAGAATCTCCCTCTCTCTTTCTTTCTTTCTTAGGTGTACAAACAAAAAGTAAACCCATCTTCTCAATCTTGAATCATATTACCAGCTGTGTCGAATCATTTCATTTCTTCATGAATCTCTTCTAACGTGAATGTCATTAGAAATTCGAATTACAATGTATTTGATTGTCTAATTTGAACTGAAAATCGTGTTTTGTTGTACCGTCGTTTGATTGGATGGAACTATTTTTTACTCTCGTTATCTAGAGATTGGCAATGGTGGGAGTGGCTGAATCTTCAGGTTTCCCAGCCCTTCGATTTGGAGAAAATCTGGTCAAATGCATTGGCATTATTTGCTCTCATTCTTTTAGATTGGAGTCTTTTCTTGTAATGTAATTCGGGTAGAGCTCGTTTGAAATTTTTTCTTCTTTTTCGTATGTCCTTGTACATTATTTCATATTTCTCAATGAAAACTCGGTTTCTATTAAGAAAATATATGCTTATGCGTTTTACGTTGAGCTTTCGTGTTCATTGCCTCATACATCAAATTTCTTGGATAAGAGTTCATTTACTATTGAGCTGCTTTATCTTTTCTTTTGTTGAGTCTCTTGAGCCTTGTTACTTTCAATTTTTCTTCTTTCTTTTTGAAGGGCCCCCTAAACAGAGCAAAAAAAACTTCATTCATAGGGTTGGCCATAACAAATATTTTTCCTCCCAAATCACACCTTAATGACGAATGAAGATATACTGTTCGCCTTCAATTTGTCCACAATTCTTATTTCAAACCAATTTATTCAGTAACAAAAAAAAAAAAAAATCTCTTCTTCGAATACTTTAGAATCATAGATATCCTATATCGTAGTTGTATCCGTGCTCGATTGGTACAACTCGAGTAATACTTTCTCGGCATTCTCTATAATAATAGACATATGTATAAATTTTGCATTCTTGAATACTTTCTTTGTGATTTATTTTACAAACAAGTAGTTTCAATTGGTTTTAGCACTTGCATTTAAATAATTGCTCAATTCTCAAATACCACATACGTATAAATAGTTCCTAAAGAACCATGTCAAAAGGGCATATCTTTCTTTAGAAAAATCAACGTATCTCCTCTTTTATTATTTTACACAAAGACAAATTCGTGCATTGCATGAATCATTTTTTTTTTTTAATGAACTCTCTCTCATCTCTTTAAGCTGCAGATTAGAAGGTGTTGTATGAAAGGGTTATTTTGCAACAGAAACAGCGAGGTATATGGGCAACCAAACAATAGGAAGACATGGTCAAATTAACCTTAAATATAAAATCTCAACATTGACTAAATATAGAACAACATTAAAAGCATCAAAATCCACAACCCTTTTACGTGAAGGACATTAACCTTAGAAGGCTAGTCAGACAAGACAAAGCCTAAGGAGAGAATTTGGGATATCCAAAAAAAAAATAATAATTTAAAATCACCTCTTAATTTTCTCCCATCTCAAAACTCTCCTTCCTCTCAAACAAGAGGGAAAAGAAAAAAAAAAAAAAAAAATATATATATATATATATATATATATATATATAATATACAGAAATCTCTCTTTCTATCTCTCTGTGTTCCATTGGAGGACATCAAATCAGACATTATGGTATGTTTCAAACTCTTTCTCTGTTTCTCATCTTTGATAGAGTTTGTTTGTTTTTACATTTGTTCTAAAACTATGAAGGATGTTTTGTTTGCAATTTTGACAGGCAAATTCAGCATCAGGAATGGCAGTTCATGATGAGTGCAAACTCAAGTTTTTGGATCTAAAGGCCAAAAGAAAATACAGGTTCATAGTGTTTAAGATTGAAGAGAAGATCCAGCATGTCATGGTTGAAAAAGTCGGTGGTCCCGACGAAACCTACGAGGATTTCACCGCTTCCATGCCTGCTAATGAGTGTCGTTATGCTGTCTATGATTTCGACTTCACGACCGATGAAAATTGCCAGAAGAGCAAGATTTATTTCATTGCCTGGTATTATCTCTATATACGTATCATACACTATGAAAATCTAGATTTCGATAGATAACCATTTTGTTTTTTGTTTTTGTTTTTTTTAGAATTAAGTTTATAAAGGTTTATAAAGCATTGTTTTTATCTTTTATATAGAAAACAAAATGGTAACAAAACTAACTCTAAATTAGATTTTCTTTTAGGGGTTTAGATTGACGGACTAAAATAAAACTTTCGACAATATGTTGGTGAGAGGTGTTGTTATGTCTGGATTTGAGGATTTGCATGCAAGACTTGTTTGAAACCTAAAATTTCAATTTTATGTTCCGTGGATACGCAAATTTAAAAAATTATCTTGATTAGGTTAACGATCTATTTGATATAAAATTGAAAATTTTAAAGGTCTATTGGACACAAAAGCAGACATTTAAAGATTTATTAGACATTTTTTAAAGTTATTAAACATAAAATTAGATACTTTTGAAAGTTTAGGTATCAAATAGGCAAAAAAAAAAAAAAAAATTTTTTAGATTAAATTATAAGTTTAGTATGTGAACTTGCATCTTTGTATAGAATAAGTATTTGAATTTTGAAGTATGTATAATAGTTTTTTTTTTTAATTTTTAATTTTTTTTATTTAGTAGGTTCTTGATCTTAAAAATTGTATGAGCCCTTAAACTTTTCCTTTTGTATCTAATATGTCCTTAAACTTATAATTTTGTAATCTAATGGGTCATTGACTATTCTACATTTTTTTAAAAAATTTACAAATCTATTGGACATAAAATTGAAAGTTTTAAATTAAAAATTTCGTCAATGAACTTTAAAGTTTGTCTATTTGGTCCATAAACTTTTAAAATTACAAATTCAGTCTCAGCTTTCGATTTTTAAAAAAAATTCATAGATTTATTAGGCACTGAAAGTTTAAAGCTCCATTAAACATAAAACTCAAATCTATATACAATAAATCAATTTTTTAAATTTTTTTTTTTCAAGAACCTATTAGACACAATTAAAAGTATAGGAATCTATTGAACACTTAAGAAAATACGGGAAACCAAATGGACATAAATCTCAAAGTTATGGAATTAAATTTGCTACTTAACCTTAAAAAGTTCAATCTTTCCTATTAAACACAAAATTTAATTTTATAGGTAAAGATTTGACAATTTTTAAAAGATAAATGTGTCCGTTGTTAAACTTAGAAATTTAATCTTACTTTTACTATAATTTATCAAATTTATTTATGTTGTAGGTCCCCAGACTCTTCAAGAATAAGAAGTAAAATGTTGTATGCGAGCTCCAAGGATAGATTCAAGAGAGAGTTGGATGGAATTCAAGTTGAATTACAGGCTACAGATCCCAGTGAGATGAGCTTTGACATCATTAAAGCAAGAGCTCTCTGAATTCATCCAACCAAAAAAATAAAAAGAAATTTATTTTTTCATTTCAACCAAAACATTATTTATTTTCTTTTCACCTTATATTATATTATTTTGTTTTTATTACCCATTTTATAACTAAGCTTCCA
Organism: Lagenaria siceraria; assembly: GCA_002890555.2. Taxonomy (NCBI): domain Eukaryota; kingdom Viridiplantae; phylum Streptophyta; class Magnoliopsida; order Cucurbitales; family Cucurbitaceae; genus Lagenaria; species Lagenaria siceraria. Next base: position 26,787,047 of record CM016483.1, on the reverse strand, counting down.
TTCTCTATCACTCTCTCCTTGTTTGTCTAAATTTACACTTGTCATTCATTATATTTTCATATGGTAGTTTACTATACTATATGATTTCTTTCTTTATTTTTTTTTTTTAATATTCGTGAGTGTTTTAGCAGCTTATACGCTTCAACTAATCTCACGGAATAACTCTTTTGACCCTACAACATTTGAGTGCTAAGGAAATATATAATTTCTTTCAAATCAAAGTTGTAGAGTGTCTTTTTTATAGTTTTTCTGTAATTTTTCTTTTCCATTGTGAGTCTTTTCAATTTACATGAATTACTTTAATGGAGAGTTTGTAATGATATATATATAATGATAATGGCAAGTTTAGTTCTTACATTTTTAGAATTTTGTTTAATATATTCTTTTAACTTTTATTTTTCTATTTAATTAGGTTTTCAATGTATAATACATTTAAAAAAATTCACAAGAATTTAGTAAGTGGACAATTGAAAGTGTATAGTTGTAAAAGTTGAGACTCATTAAATGTAATTATGAAATTTTATAAACAGAAACATAAAACAATGTTTTTAATAAATATATGGCTCTGGCTTCTCATTTAGGCTATTAATTTGTATTAGTATGAATCAATTACTTTTAATTTTCTTTTTCTGACTTCAACAATTGTTGTTTACGTCTTAACTAGTTAGTTGGCGTAAAAGTTTCCAAAAATAATTTTTGGATTTAATTTTTTTTAACTTCTAATTTTGAAAATTTGATCCTAGTAATAGAGTTAGGAGTCCCAAATTTATTATGAGCTCATAAGGAGGCACAATTTAAGAATTATCTAAAAAATAATTTAGTCCATAAAAAACTTTAACTTATTAAAGTAGTTTATATATATATTTTCAATTCAACAGAGCGAGTGTGGGTCAATTATTGATAGATAAATTTCCCTAAACTTATTCAAGAGAGGGACTATTTTTATTTTAGTATGATAATGAAAACTTATTTTATTTTACGGTAAAATACACCTAAGCTTGTGGTTGGTGTCAATTGGTGAGATTTAAAAGTGTATTTTTCTTTTCATTTTTATTCTTTTGAGAATTTAAAAAATAAATTATAAATCCAGCAATGCATTTAACTCTCTTGGCCGTATGGGGGTGCTGCTGCAAATGCGGCAACGTATTTATTGTAAGAGACAAAACACAACAACTTATGCCACGAAAACTTAATCTATGATTCAAATTTACTTCCTATTTTCAATAAATTTTAAATTTAGTCTCTACTATACTATTTGATTTTTTAATTTTTTTTATTATGATCAATTTCAAAATATAACAATTAAAATTATATTTAAAAATACATTGACTAAAACTGAATAAACACTAAAATATAGGGACCAAAATGATATTTTAACATTTTTTTTAGTACAGGTGGTCAACCACGTACCTTTTAGTCACCAACACATATTATATGCAAGCTATGTTCATTTTAGTTATTGAAATTTAAATTTTATTTTATATAAAAGTGTATTTTTTTTTCTACAACGTTTTACATATATATATATATATATATATATATAGTAAGTTGTCAAAGTGAGTTTCAGTCAACAATAATTGACATCCATCTTCCTTAGATTCGATCTTTCATTCTCACAGTGATGTTTAATGTAAAATACTAAATATTATTTAGATCATCACATATTAAAAAGCAAGACCATACAAGTATATTCGTTTAATTTTTTTTTTTTTTATTCTTATTAAAAGATATATTTAGGGTGTAACGAAGATCTTGACCGATAATCACGAACAATAAATAAATAAAAAAATATATATATATATATATATACTCACTCCTTCCCACAACTTAAAGATCTCTCAATTGGTTGAATTTAAATAAATAAATAATCCTCTAATATAAACATAGAAACTAACTATTTAGTTCTAAACTAATATACCTAACATTTGAAATAGATGCATGTGACCCAATGCATATAGGGAGTACCAACTAACTTGGCCAAGAAATAACTTCCTTGCAAACTCTCCCATTTTTTTTCTCAATTATTTTTTTACTACAACTTCTCCAATTACTTACAATCTTATATTCTATAATAATTAACTACTTTTTGAGTGAACAAAAAAGATCTAAATTAATCTATTTAAAATCAAAATTAGTAAATTTACTATCAAATAAGTATAACTCACTGGACCATCCTTGGTTAGAAATTCAAATTTTTATATTCTATTTGTTATATTAAAAAAAATAAACAAAAAAACTACTACCAAATTAATGTGATGATTCAAGATTCATATCTTTATTATTGAATTAAAGAATAAAAGTATTATTTAATAAAAAAATACTTAAAAAAAAATGCGCAATTTTTTTAGTCTTTTTCGGGAGATATTTTGGTCAAAAACAAAAAATTCTTTAATAATGGGCCCAGGCAGTCGGGTCGACCACGATCATTATAAACAAAGCAATTATTCCGCCTAATGCAATCCTTAAACGACGACGTTTCACGTTGCCGACACCTATACACCGAATCTAACTGACGTGGCAAAATTTCATTGATTACCACGTTTTAGCTGTCCATAAGCTACGATTAAAACGCGTAGTCGATCCCAACGGATCGCCGAAATCACCCGCCAACAATAGCCGTCGGATCAATGTTTAACCACAGTACTTACGAAGTCAAAAAAATCAACGGCTGGTAGATAAGCGCTGCATCGACAATCATGGACCTCACCTGCAAAACCCACTGTCAGTTGTAAAGTTTACACCACCACCGTTTTTTCATGAGCTCTCTAAGCTCAGAGTGTATATATAGAGGCCCACAACGGATAGATATTATCGTTGTTGAAAAATTTTGGTGAATTTTCATTTAAAATTTTTTTTCTTCTTTGTGCGGTACGAATTTTGAGAACGATGGTAACGGCGCCGGAAAATTCCGATTCTACTCCGGCTCCGGCTCCGCCGCCGGCGTCAGTTGCAACTGGAGTTCCGAACGATGCTGTGGAGGATAAGAATAAAGCTGTGGTTCCAGTGCCTGTCGTTAATAGTAACCTCTCTCTCTTTCTTTCTTTCTTTCTTTCTTTCTTTCTTTCTTTATCTGGATGTTTATCTGTTTGTTTTTATGTGTTTGATTGTTGCTTTGCAATTGCGACGATATCGATTTGTTTCATTCTGTCTCATTTCTTTCCTTGACCAGAGATTTTGATGGCGAGTGATTTTTTACAATATTAGATATTGAAGTGCTTGAATTATACGCTTAGGTGAATTGTGAGATTCCTTTTTCTTCATCGAGTGCGTACTATGCGTAGATTAGGAATTCAGGCCTTTATATTGTTACTTTTCTCGACCAGAAATGGATATAGTCTAGTTGAGGAATAAAATCTGTTCAAATTTCGTGTTGAGGAAAGCTTGGCTTAGTAGAGTTGCCTTTTACTCTGAATTATAACCAGAACGAGTAAAAGATGAACGATTGGGAATCTATGGTTTTTGATGCGATTGGCAGAATCGAAAACGCATGGAAAAGTAGAATGTCAATCGAACACCATTTTTCGAAGTAAATTACATATAGTAACAAATGAAACGGCAAATGATTTTTTTTCTTTTCCTGTTTAGTCGCAAGTTCTTCAAATTTTTATGTTAAGTATCGTCTACTACTTTTAGTTCTAGTACTTGCAATCTTGGATAGAGATTGGCAGTGACGTTGATGTCTAAAAATTTATTGCAATTCAGATTCAAATGAATTCCTTATCATGTTGATATTCTATCTCAATTATATTATCATCTTTCTGATGGTGGCATTGCGTTGGGAAAAGTTAAATGTAAGCCCATCGCCTTCACATGTATGAAAGTTTTGAATGACTACCTGTAATCCTGTATGGGAGAAAATTGTCCTCTTCATTAATATGCGGCAAATATTATTTTAAAAAAATAGTATTATTATCTGTTAATATTCTTTCGTTCTTAGTCAGTACCTTTTTTGGTTTTTCTCTGTTAAGCATTTTTTTAAAAACTTTTATTGCCAATTACAGCATAATATTACTCACGGAAAAGTCTCGTTTCACATTTTTCCTGAACTTCCAGAGAGGAAGAGAAATAAGTTTCGGTACCTCTTGAATAGTTTTTCCTCCCTTTGTTTTGTTATTAGTGGGATATGCTATACTGGGTCCACTGGCGTTTCTTATATTCGTTAATTTATTCTTTTCAATATGCTTAAAGTTGTAGATAAATTTTCTTTAAAAAAGTTGTAGATAAATTGAAGATCATGTTTTAGCTTTTGATTACGTGCTTCATTTATCGGTGTAAAGGAAGATATTTTTCAAAAAGAAACTATAAACATATGTTAATTATAGCTTTTTCTTGAATGATTATGATTATTAATCAAATAGTTGTTCGGGTAAGGTGGAATCAAGCTCTTTGTCCTTGTATATATACTTTTAAAGATGCTAATGATGCATATTACAGCTGTCTGTCGTCACCTTCAAGAAAGACATCTCATCTCTGTCCATTATGTCATTTGATTCTTTTTATTCATAAAAAATTGCCAAAGAATTCTATTAAATTTGTTTAAATTGCAACTTAACGACAGTCTACCTTATGGTTTTAACTTGCCATCTATCATCTAATGTATGTTAACTCGTCATCTATTTAATTTCCCTTGTAAATGTTGATAAGGTGATAGGGCTCAAGTGGGTCATATTGATCCTCTCAACTGTCAATTCACCATTGAAGTTTCTCTCTGGTTTTTCAATTGTCATCAAAGTATACATGTCGTTATAATCAATTCACCATGAATAAACAAATGTTTCGCCATAGGGGTGCCAATTTTACATGGAAAGGAGAGCAGGGGGAAAAAACAAAATTGATTTCACGCAGTTAATTTTTTGCCACGTATATTATAAATTAATTTCGTCTATATTTCTCACTGAACTTTTACTAATAGTAAAAGTGAATATAGAATTGCCCTTTGTCCCACCTTGATAACTTTATCTTCCAACTTCTACTATAGCTAGTGTGATTTTCCTTCTGAGTTTATTTACTTTACATCGTTTGATACTGTTACCTTTATTGCTTTAATCAGCCTGAAAACTTTAACGATGGGAGTTTAATCATTCAACTTCTTTTTTGCTCCCTCTATTTTCGAATCTTAACAGAAACTAAGGAAGATCCTGTACCAAAGAAGACTTCTGGTGGGTCTATTGATAGGGGTGAGCATATAGCACATCTTACGGAATCCCACATCTTACTCATTCCATGTCATCTAATTTTACAACAACATTGTCTCCAAACAAAAAAAAAAATTACAACAATAAATTATTTCAAAATCATGGTGTGGAAGTTACAAGATTGACCTGATCCTCAATTGCTTTACTTAGATATTGCTCTTGCGGAGGTTGAAAAGGAGAAAAGGTTTTCCTTCATCAAGGCCTGGGAAGACAGCGAAAAATCAAAGGCTGAGAACAAGTAAGGCTTTGGATGAACTCATCCTATTTACTAACCAGTTAGCTCAGTTTCCACTATGCTTGTCTTCTCTTGTCATTTGTCAAAAAGACCACCGTCTGATATTGGGGAGCTGGATTTTAATTTTCGACATTCCTTGCTTTAAATTCCAAACTATCATAGAATTCAACTTTTTGCTGTATCACATAACTATTGTCTATTCATGTCTGTCATGATATGAACTTAATGAGAGTTATGACAGAAATACTTGTCTCCACTATTTAATAGGGCACAAAAGAAGCTCTCTTCTGTATCCGCATGGGAGAACAGCAAAAAAGCCAACCTGGAAGCCAAGTTGAAAAAAATTGAGGTAACCCTTTTATTCCTGCTCCTGTAATTGGGGTTTAATGAGTAATTTTAGTCAAGATTTAAAATATCGAAGTTGATGGAAATATCGAGGTTTGGATTTTACAGAAATTTCTATGGACATTTCTAGAAAAATTATAAAAACAAAAAATATTAAAAATAAATTTAAATAAGTAAATAAACATTTTATTATTTCTAAATAAGTAAACATGTCTATTATTTATATTATATTATATTAGTAGCATTTTGATGCTTATTTTTTTTGTGTTTTGTGAAATTCTCTAATTCACCCATCATATCGATATTGAACCCATGGAAACGTAGAAATATCAATATATTGATACAAATTTAATACTATGATTTTAGTTAGACATTATTCAGCTGTTTGGTGTGGGACCGAGCAGGAAAACATGAAATTAGGAGAACCAACCTCTCATAGTAAATGGATTGGTCTTGAGTTCTTGTAGGATATACCTCCTAACAAGAATATTCAAGAACAACAAAGAACACAAGAAAGATAGATTTATGTTTCAATATCAATGAAAAAACTACAATATAACATAGCCTTTCGAGGGGGCTACTCTCTCCCAAATTCTCAAATTCCCTAAAGAAAATTTTACAAAATTCTTCTCACCTTCCTCCTAACCCCACTCTCTATTTATAACTAAAATCCTACCAAACTTGCTAATCTACCCCTTTTAATAACCATACTAATATTCTACTACTAATTCTACTATATCTCTAACTAGGGTTCTCACAAGTTCCTTCAGCCATCTTACCCAATAAATTATCAGGATTTGTTTTCAATAGAATATTATAGGTTTCCTCGTTTCCATCATCTCTCATTAATGGTTAGGTCTTTTAGTTCTACAATAGAGCCTGTAATAAACGTTGTTCTTGAGTAAATCTTCTGAGTCTTTGTTGTTGTGTGTATTGAATTGAGAATTCTAGTTTAACAAAGCTGGAGAATTACAGGAAGAATTGGAGAAGAAAAAGGCTGAATATGCAGAAAAAATGAAGAACAAAGTGGCTTTGATTCACAAAGAAGCAGAAGAAAAAAAGGCAACAGTGGAAGCACAACGGTCAGAGGAACTGCTAAAGGCAGAGGAAACGGCTGCCAAATTCCGAGCAACTGGAACCATTCCAAAGAAACTTTTGGGATGTTTTTGAAAGGTTTTATTTATCAATCTCTGTTACCTACGTATTAATTCATATTAAGCAATTAGTAACGTGTATTTTCCTGTTTTTATTTGTAAATCTTCTTGCTTAGTTGTGTCCTGTGGGTGGTTCTTCTTTGTGGTGTTTTGGCCAAATCGGCAACTGTTTATTATTTTTGCTTTGTTTTGTTTGTATAAAAAAATGTGAGAGTCGTCTTGGCATTGTTTATTTTGTTGTTCCACTCTTCCTTTAGATTGATGTTCAAAATTTACAGTAAAAATTCAAAAATGAAATAAAAAGTGTTTGTCACAGGACAAATTACTCGGCCTTCTTACATTTTTAAGGCTTCACACTTGATTTTCTAACATTATACCAATTAGCAATCATGAGATTGTATTCAAAAGAAAACGTTAAAAAGTACTTGAGTTAAATCACATTTTTTAAAAATGTTTAGAAGTATCACTGTTGTCTTCCTTAATTCAATTAAAGTTTATATTTTCATATATTTATTATTTATTATTAATGGTATTATCTTGTCTCGTTCTAAAGACACTCATTACTAGTCCATGTTCAAATTTTCACCTACATAATTTTTTCTTATAAGACAAGTAGCTTTTAAAATGTCAATTTTAAGTTGAGATGTTTATATTTATATATAAGTAATAACCATGTAAAAATAAATCCATGAAGCATAAAAACCAAGCAATGTAAATATAATATAAATATTCAATATTTAACTTATAGTGTAAAAATATTAATTTATATATTTTTTTTCAAAAATAGTACTATTACTTCTATTAAAGTTTGAGCAATACTTAATTGCAGTCTAAGTCTCATGTTCTTCCATCCTCTATATATACAAGAAAATAAATTGTCACGTGTCAATTTTATAAATGCATTTAGACTCCACCCAAATTTTTTTCTTAAATTTTTTAATTTTTGTAAAATGTGAGATCTTGCAACTTTTTAAACCTTGGATTTGGTTGAAAAGGAATAGGTTTTTTTTTTGGACGACTTTGACGATCCAATTGAATGGACTTTAATGATTCTAAGATCTCCATTTATGTTATAAACTTGAAAATTACTCGAGGAATAAAATAGGAATGGACAATTCGTAAAATAGTAATAGATAGTTAGAATAGAGGAGAAATAGATGGGAGTTAAAGCACAAACAGTGTATCACAAGGCCCTGAATCCAAAACCATATATATGCTATCTACATACCGAACATTTGCTGCTCACTAGAAATCCAAATCCCCTTTTCAATTGCTTTTATGAGTAGCAATGGAGATACAACCGCTTTCTCTGAACACAGCTTCCAATTTAAAGCACAAAAAAAAAATGGTTACCTTACCAATAGTTTTGCTAACAAACCACAAAACTTGGGACCTAAACTACCAAAGAAACATAAATCATCGTCCCATCAAGGAGGGGTGATGAAATAAGGCTCTTAATCTAAAGCAGATGCTGCTGCGTGTTTATGTTTTCTTCCAAGAAGCTCATATCATTGTTAATGGGGAAGTCCAGAAGCAGTCCCAATGCACTATCCGATGAGTCCTCGAACTCGTTCGCACTAGATGAATCAGATTTGGACATCACAATGTCAGCCATGGATTGGAAGTTTTTGTATTCTGTTTCTTCATTTTCATTGCTTTCCATGGCTGAGGAACCGGTGTAATCAACTCTGTTGTGAGTTGCAACAATGAAAAGCGACTCACATTTAATCGATGAGGATAGGGGACTTTGGCTTTGGCATGTGGTTTTGTCATCCCTGCACCTACGAAATGATTCGCCAACTTCGGAGTTCCATATTTGAAGAAAAAAGTCAGAATCAGTTGTTCTTTCCATGAGAAGTGGGGTGAAGAGTGATGACTCCCTTGAAAGTCGCGCTTCAGCTTCAAGCCGAGCACTCTCCCACTGCGCCATGTGGCGGGTGGTTGGAGATGCCGGTGCTGTAGAGGATGAGCAGCGAGAGTTGAAAGGTTCATGTGTCTGTGGATCAATGCCAATGCAAAGAAGACGTTTCTTGAGGTGGGTGTTCCATAAGTTTTTGATTTCATTATCTGTCCTTCCTGGCAGTTGAGAAGCAATGGCAGCCCACCTGCAAGGATTTGATCCGTAAAACTCCATCAAACAACATCCATAAAGCAGCAAATAGTTGAAGAGAAACAATTTTCCCATTCCATCCTAAAACGTGTTCAAGAAGTAGATAGCCCGAGAATGTTGATTTTTTTTGTGATTTTCAAAAAGTCTCCAAACCTCAGATAAAGCAAACAACCAATTAGCATGACTGGCCTGCAGGTTCTACAAACTTCTATTTAGAGTCAAGACTTAGACTTGAGTTTTCTTGAAAGGGGTTCCAACGGCCAAACACGAGCTAAATATCTTTCTCTAGAGCAGAAAGTCAGAAAGAAAGACCACTAACGTAGTCAGCTATAGTCAAATATCTAATTGTTACTCGTGTGTAGTACAGCATAAACATATAGCAAATATCAGACGATTAAACAAAAGGGACCATAAACATAATTTGAACTAAATAGTAGTTCAGAGGCGATTAAACAAAAGATGTCATAAATTGAAGTAGCCAAATCTACGATAACATTCAGGAAGAAACAATGAAGCATCACCTGTTTCCAAGAATTCCATGAAGCTGAATAACAAGCTTCTCTTCCTCAGGGGTAAAGGGGCCACGTTTGATATCAGGTCTTAGATAGTTTGTCCATCTTAAACGGCAGCTCTTCCCACACCGTAGAAGACCTAAAATAAACAAATCACGTAGACAGACCATCCCAGCCAATGTGAGAGACAAAATAAAAAACATGTAGAACATAAGACAAAAATCGTTCCCTCCCAATTGTAAATGAAAATAATTGGTGCTTCCCATGTGTAAGAACTAGGATATTGAACAGAGTAAGTTTGAGTATAAAAATGTCCAGTCCAGGTGACCAAACTCGGAATCTCATGGATTACACTGGAGATGAAATAGGGAACTCTAAAGATAAATCAAAAGACCAACTATTCTTATTTTGAAGGATGGTCGAGGCAGGTAGGCATTCCTTGACAGGAGAAGAGTTTGCAGGGAAGAAAAAAAATTATTGTCTTATGTTTAGCATCATTTGCCGGGCACACAGAACGTCTATACAGAAAAACAAATTTACCAGAACAAAAGATTCAAACTGATGCTAGAACCATTTTCTGCACATTATTTGGTAACAAAGCACAAGACATAGCTGTCGTTAAATCTATGAGATCGGAGAAAGGAGAACGGTGGGATATTGGGAAAGTGAAAAGGAAAATGGCAAGGTAAAGGACTAACTACTCAAGCTTCTTCTTCTTCCTTCTTTTTCCATTTCTTTAATCACTCCAGTTACAATAAATTTCGAAGTTATGAAGGAAGGAATAAGTTCCAGAAGTAAAAATAATAAAAAGAGACTGCAGAATGAGAGATGGCAAGTGGGAAACTAGCGGAAAATTTGGATCACTAAACCTGCAAGCTTGGGGAGCGATCTCCAACTACCATGGCCATTGTTTTCCTTAATATAGTTAATAAGGAGCTCATCTTCTTCTGATGTCCACGGCCCTTTCTTTAGCCCCTTCTTATCACAACAAGGCGTCCTTCCCATCTCACAACTTTCACTACCAGAGGCAGAGACACCCTTTCAAGTGACCAAGAGTGAAAGAACAAAATCCAGATCCTTCCTTAGAGCATCAACTTTTCAGAGCGAATTACAAAGGGAGGAGGGAAGCCATGTGAAAGGGGTTATCTCAATGAACTGAAATGAAAAGAGGAAATTAATGGCTATGTGAGTCTGAAGGGGAAGGACAAGAATCAGCTAGTTTCAAGCTGGTTCTTGCAATAAATACTGACATGGTTGAGCATAGTAAGAATTGAATCATCATTGAAAGTAAAATTTGTCCAAAAAAATTGAGGGAGTTAATGCAGAGGTTTCTTATTCTGAGGTTTTACAATTACGCACAACTGATATAAGAAATAAGCGAATAAGGAGAAGAATTTAATGCGGATTCTCACAATGCAGACGAGCATTTATTGAACAGAGAGAGATTTGAGACGCATTTATTATGATGAAAATGATATACAGAGTACGGGACATACCATGACAAGACCAGGCCTTCACCACTGTTCCCCTGTGGGTCTTTCAAAACTTCCTCTTCCCTCTTCCCTCTTCCCTCTTCCAATCTGATTGCTAAACAATAAACAAAACGAACTTGATTTCTTCAACTAGAAGTCTAGAACTTCATAATCAGTGAACTTTCCTGCTTAATTTTAGTAGGAAACTCTAAATTGTGAGAAACCTTCCCTTTGATTAAGATAAAGTTAAATTACAAAACGTGTATGTGTGTCTAAAATAAACAAATACATCGACCATACCTTTTTCCTAACTAAAATTGGACAGATTTCGTTTTTGTATATGCTATTTAAGATAAGATTAAATCTTAATAATAGGAATTATTCACTGATAGTATCTATCCGCCACTATAAACAGAAGCCAATAATTCACAGGATTTCAACAATAATCGAAGTCAAAATGAGTCTAAACTAAAATAGGTAAATACTGAAACAAAACAGAGTTAACTTTATCTCACTGGGCAATCGAAAGTTGTGACAATAAATGCCTCGGAAAGAGAGAGAGAGACAAAACAAAATGTCATAATACCATTACTTCTTTTAGAAATTAGGTAAAGGAGTTGAAAAATGAAATTGAATAAAAGCAGAGAAGGGGTAAAGAGCGAGAAAGCTGAAATTCGAGGGCATCAGTTTCAAACTCTGCGAGCATCGGACTGGTGAATCAAAAAGAAACCAAAAATTGAAAGAAAACAAAGGAAATCTTTTCATTTTTGTATGGATTTGCGGAGTAAGAATGCAGAAATTTGACTCACCACGAAAACAGACAGATGAGGTAGAAGACGATACGATACGATCGAGCCCTACGCCATTGAAAGCTACAAGCACGAGTAGCTCTTGCGATTGCTGGTTCGAATTTGGCGCCATAAAACCCTAACCGGAAATTGGCTTTCTTTGTTTGTATCTACTTTTTTGTTTTCCCCATTTATTAAGCTAAATATACAATTAAAAATTTAAAAAAAAAAACAAAAAAACAAAAAAAAAAAACCCTAAATATACAATTATAAGAAAGGCTAAGTATATTATATTAATACTCTATTTGTAACTTTGTAATTTTGAAATTAATTTTATTATTTATTATGGCAAGAAAGAGAATGATATATTAATATTTGGAACCTCGAGTATTAAGTAAAAAAAATAACTTACCAAACGGATAAAGATAGTCGAATTTTGAAGATTTCATAGGATTTAGACTTAAATTATTTGTTTAACTTTGCCATGTTCTAACTTTCAATTAACAAATCATATTAGTAAATTTTTTTCTTTTTTTTTGTTACCATACAAACACAAAAGTTTAAATATTTTTTTTGTTTGTTGAATGTGAACTTTTGGACCAATCACATATTGCTACGGAAACCTCATGCGAACAATTTTCATTTCAAATCTTTCTTGTTCAAATGAAGTTAATAAAATTATTTTTCGAATTCAAATCACAAGATTCAAAATCATTTCTCTAATTTTTTTTTAATCCAAACAAAAGGTAAATCTTAATTCTGTCTCTAATCTCTATTGACCACGGTTGGAAAAAAACTTTCTACTTCTACCGGAATAAGCAGAAAAATAACACTCTCTCAAAGCTTATGACTACTTACACTTTTTCTTAGTCTCAAACTAGATAATACAAAAGAAGTTAGCACACCAAGCGTAAAGTATTTCTATTTGAAACTAAAGGCATAGACTCTTTTATAGGCTTGGAGTCCATCCCCATTCTTCGATCTAACCGATGCGAGACAACTGCACTTTTAATATTTTGTCAAAATCCAATAACCACAACGTAGACATAGTTATAGTTCACAATAATCGGTGTGATACTTTTCCTTTGAGATTGAGATTCAAATCATCATACACCACTTTTGTTATATTTGGTTTGTATTTTCAAAATTCTATTTAAATTTTCGTAGTTTTGAATTTGTCTTAGTTTCAGTATTTTCGAAGTGTTCATTTGAGTCTTTAAATTTGGTATTTGTTTGTAAAATATTAACATGAATTCAATACACAATAATAATAAACTTTTGATATAAGTTACGGTAATATTTCTATATAAAATTTATTTACTACAATGTTATGCTAAAATTATGATGAGAAAAATGAAATGGAAAATAAGCATAGCGACCATTTTTTCCAAGGAAAAATGAACAACTTTGTTATAAATAAAAAAAAATCATTAATGTTACTTGACAATGTTAATGTTAATATTACAAAAATAATAAACAATTGATATAGTAATGGACAATAACTAAATTTAATTGTGTGTCAAGCTCCAACCTTCTTTTCAAAGTCAAACTACAATAATTTACTACTTTCTCCAAAAATAAAAAAATCTATAATAATTAATATTCACCTCTAATTAGAATGGATGATGTGGAGCAAAAAGAGTTGGTAAAAATCTCTGTGCCTTGTGGAGCCTATGTCTTCAATGGCAATTCTTGCTTACAAGTTTTTCCTTATAAAGCAATTTAAAGTGCATTTGAGATTTTTTTTTTAAAAAAAAAATTATAAATCACTTCCAAACACAATAATTTTAAATGAGGAATATTGTTGGCGATCCTAAAAATACTTAAATATTTGACGATGTTAATATATTTAAAAACAGTAATTAATAGTACACACAAAACAGTCTTTCTGTTTTGTATAAATTTTTGTTACCATTATCATTGGGTCAGCTCATCCCTACTTGACTTTAAAAAGTGTAAATTCAAGCTTGACCGAGGACAATTCTACAAATTTAAAGCACTATTTAGGTCTAGTTCGAGTGAATCCGACTTTCAATAGTCAAGTTCATGACCCTATCCTTAAGTTTGACTCATTAGATAAAAGTTTGAGGAAGTGTAGATTGTGGCTGGGTCAGACTGACACGTCAAAATATTGCCTAGGACTTAGCTAGAATTGACCTTCGGGCCGTAGGCTTAAATTGAAACTCTTGTATTGGTTGGTTGATATATATATATATTTAAATAGATAGAGTATTGGCTCAACCGAAATCAATAATGCACACAAAATAATATTTCTATCTACTTATAAAATATTTTGTCCTATTCTTATAGGATAGTCATTTTTGTATTGGCCCCTCCTCTCTCTCTCTCTCTCTATATATATATATATATAAACAATCCTTACAAAGATATCGAAGGACGATTATGTCATATAAGCTTCTCATCATACTTCACATGGAAATGACTTTTTCAAGATATCTCCAACTTTCATGAATTCTGGTTCAAGATAATTCGATCTCGTTTGGTAACCATTTAGATCCTATTTGATAACTATTTAATTTCTGTTTTTTATTTTTTTATAAAAAAAAATTAAACATAATTTCTCAAAATTTCTTACAATGATTTCTTAAGTAAAAAAATTGAATTCTTAGCTAATTTTCAAAAACAAAAACATGTGTTTTATAAACTACTTTTTTAGTTCTCAAGATTTGGTTTGGTTTTTTAAAATATTGATAGAAAGTAGATAATATAGTAAGAAATTTAAAAGTGAAAAAGATGTTTATATGCTTATTTTTTAAAAACTAAAAACCAAATGGTTACCAAACAAGACTTTAGTATTTTATTTTTACTATTTGAAAATTATGTTTGTTTTCTTATAATTTAGGGTTCAAAAAAATTTACCTAATATACATTTTATATTATCATAACCCTCGAGAAGAAAACAAATTTGCTCATGCTATTGCACTTTAGCATACTCTCAAGGTTGCTCTTTGGTCTATAAATATATTTGTTCAAATAGTATTCATTCTGGATGAGGAGGTAAGATTGTAGTTTGGTAGTTGGTTTGCTCTTATGTCTCTTTGCTTCCAAAAAAAAATATCAATGATTAACGCCTCAACTTAAAATCTTAAAAATATACATTATATACATCATGAAAAACTATATATGTTTTTCATTATCATTTCCAGTATTGGTTCATAATTTTTTTTGAGCATTTTAGCCTTTTAGGTTTAAAATGTATATTTTTTGTGGGTGTTTTCAAATAAAAAAAAAAATTATCGAAACTATTTACAAATATAAAAAAATCTTACTGTCTATCAGTGATAGAAGTCTATTGCTTCCTATCGTTGTTAGATAGTGAACTTTTTCTATATTTGTAAATAGTTTAATATTTTTTTTATTTATAATAATTTTTCTATTTTTTTCATATAAAAGAATTAAGAAAATAAATGTTAAATTAAGTAGCAAAATTCCATGAAGATTGAGGACATTTATTGCATAATAGTATGGATCAAAGAATTGGAGGAAGAGAACAACATGGCCAATAAGAACAGTCAATGGGTAAGTCAAAGCTGTCGCTTCGCATTTACTGCAAAATGCCAACGTTATCCATCTCATCTCTTTGCTTCTTTTTCTTTAATTTAATTTTCAGTTTATTTCAGCCAAGAAAAAAAAAACTTTTAAAATAATAATAATATAAACAAGAGAATTATTTTCCATCCATTATTTAAGGCAGTTGCGAAAAGGCAATAGAAATGGTTAAGTTTATATCTTTTAAAAAAATCATAAATTTTGTATTTATTTCAAAAGTGGTAATATTATCATTACTTTTTATAAATTCATTAAGAACACAAATTAAAACATGAAACATTGCGACAATAATTTAGATTAGAAATTTGAATTGTCACATTGTTTGAGGTCTCAATTCTTTTTCAAAAATTTTAAAAGACGTCAACTCCAAGTATAATTTTGAAATGTTCATAAAACATCAAGAAAACTCAAATTATATGTTTTTTTTATTTTGTCAAAAAAAAAAAGTTATATGTACTTTTTAAAGGAAAAACTTTATCTTAGTGCTTCTTCTAACCACAAATATAGAAATATCTAAAATAATTTTGATCATGTAAGCAAACATCAAAATAAATTTCTAAAAATGATTTTAGGCCACGTTTACTTCAGTGAAAACGTAATAAATCAATGGTAATGTAAAAAGAGGACCCAATTTGATTACCACCTTTTGTGTTGTTTACTTGTCTACTGCATTTGTATTGACACATGGGGCCTACTACAAAATATGTAATAAAAAATGCAAATTGATTGATCCATTAATAATTATTGTTACCGCTACCATTTGACCCTATGAGGTAAAGGTAACAATAATAGTAAATGTGAAAAAAAATCATAATTTTAAGTAAACGTGATAAAAAAAATAATCCAATTACATTTGTGATTTAAACTCATTACAATTGATTCATCAATAGAATTCTATTACGATTACACCAATTTTTATTACGGTTTAGTAAATGTTACTTTAAATGCACTCGAAATCTACAAAATTCATATTCATTAAAATGACTATCAGATTTTCACTTTTTAAAAAATGACTTATTACTTTGAAAATGATAGTACAACAGGAAGGACAATTAGTCCATCATTAAAAAATCAAGATGTGCATAATTAGTCCGTCATTAATCATACAAATAATAAATAAGTGTAATTTTTAAAAAAATGTCATAATTGAAACATATGAATAAAGATCGAATTAAATTTCATTAAAAAAAATATATAATTTTTATGTTTAGATTTGGACTTTTAGTCAAAGTCTGGTCTACTTCATGATTAGATTCAAATCTAATCTTCACAATTTCTTGTAATAAAAAGAAGGTAAGGTTAAATCACAAATACATTATACACAAATTATAGAAAGTATAGTTTTTCTTCAAAGTCTTTGTTAAATATCACTTCTTATCTAAAAAAATGCTTTTTAATTAATAAAAAAAAAACACTTTTTACCGTTTTTAAAAACACTTTTAAAGGCATATTAAACACACAATAACTAGCAGTCAATATTATCATTTTGACCTATGGTAGATTAGGTCTTTTGAAATATTGCTAACTAGTTCAACCAAAAAGGTCTGCATTCCTATTCAATAAGTTTTGTAATTATTGAGATATTTTGACAAAAATTACAAATAATTATTAGCAAAATCACATTCAAGATGGTTTTTATTTTTTAAATAGGTGAACACAAAAGGCCTAGCTATGTTACACTACACATTAATGTTGTGCCCTAACATCCAGCATCTTCATTTTCAAGGTTCACTTGCCGCACCTCATGTTCGTCTTCTTATGGGAGAATTATAAATAAAAGAGGAAAATGGAGTAAATATTGAGAAACAGACACGTAACAATTAGATTGAAGCACAGATATCTCGCTCTCTTTAAGGAGATTCAAACCTTCTGCCGTGTGTATTGAAATTCTTAACATCAACTACCGATGGAACAGATATTCTCTAACATGCCCCCTCCATGATACAATAACCCAACTGAAATATTGTGTAGCTCAAACCACCATGCGTTGAAAGGTTAAGTTCAAAGCTTCACAACTAAAACATCCTTCTTTTGGCCAATTGTTCTAAAAAGAGCTAATAAAAGAAAGTAAGAGAGAAAGATATATTGAGTAGTAGTTGGTGTGTTGTGTTAGTTTATAGTGAAATTGTAAATCTAATATTTATTATAGAGAATAAATAATATTTAAAACTCAACGCTAAGAACTCGCTTTTTTTTAATAAAACTCCAACTTTAAGTTAGTTATTTAAATTTTACCTCTTTAAAGACAAATCTTTTTTAATACTAAATGTTCTATTTCTTCCGTTTGTATCTTAAATTTGAAGAATTGTTGTCATTTTTACTTGATATCAAACTTTTGTATGAACAATTTGAAGAATTGCTCTCGCGAATGCCGGAAGAATTATAATAGAATAAAATTGTTTGTGCTTTGTGTTTTGAGGTGGGAAAACAACAAGATAGTCTATGATTTTAAAAGTTCAAATTTGGTCGAATCGATGGAAATATTCAAGCCAATCTCTCATGTGATAGGATTTTTTTTCTTGATTGTGTCAAATAGATCGTCAAGAAATCAACACCCAAAGCAAACATACCACGTTGGTTTGGTAACATTTCAAGACGAGCAAAATCTATTCTAATTCGATACAACTCATTAAAATTATGTTGGTAAATTAATGTTAATTTGAAGGAGAATTTTTAAAAATAGAAAAATGAGATAAACTATTTACACAAAATAACAAATTGTTAGATAGTTATGATAGAAATGATAGAAGTCTAGAAATCTATCAATGTCTATCAGTGTTTTTTTGCTATTTTCTATAAATAGTTTGACATTTTTTTCTATTTATAAAAATTTCCCTAATTTTAACCCTATATATATAGACTTTCATTTAAAACAATCATAAAATTTAACAAGTTCTTTCTTGAAAAAGTTAAACATGCAAGAGTGATGATTCGAACATTGATGCCTTAGTGCATATTTGAAAGTGATAAACATACATTTAATCATTCAAAATCAATTTAATGTTTAATTTTACACTTTAATTGATTTTGAATGATTAAAAGCATATTCGATGTGATCTTGAAAAACGATAAAAGTGATTTTATTTATTTTCAAATTATTCTCAGACGTGTCATTAATAAGTTCAGCTATATTCAAACTTTTATTTTATTTTACCAACAAAAAGAATGGTTAACATCGTCATAAAATGCACAAAATAAATATTACAAACATAATTTAATAAATACATATGATACCAGAAAAACGTAGGCAGTGGATGGCCTTAGCAATAAATTCAGCTCCCAGATGGCTCTGTCGGGTAAAGGTTGCGTGAAAGAAAACGTTCAGCTTTCTTCTCGCGTTTCTGTCGGCGGCGACCCTAAAGCAAAAGCAAGGCTCCAATGCACTTAATAAATAGCACAAAATTCATTTCTTTGTATTTTTTTAAAAAAAGAAAAATCATTAAATGATATATTGACTAGATTTCTATTTTTTTAGATATTGCAGAGATATAATATATCGCAAGAAAGAAAACCTCTTGGCTTGAAGTAAAGACACAAACCAATACAAAAGCAGAGTGAGTATTAAAACTCGCATACAAAACCAAAGCAAAGAACGCAAACAAAAGACAAGCTCACATCCCGAGTCAAAAGGATAGTAGTCGTTTGTTTGACATGGAAGTAATACAGTAAAAAGATTTCCAACCTTTCCTGTCTGAACCTTCGAACCAAGTTTCAGAACCACGTAAAATCTTGGATTAGCCCCAAAGTTACCCAACTTCAAAGAAACATTCCAGAGCCTATGACTTTTCAAAGGCTTAAAAACACGATTTTTCCACTTAAAAAAACTTTTTTCAACACATGAAAGTCATTCCGAACCAATTGCATTTGAACTAGAGCTATTTAACACAATATATATATAAAACGTGGCCAAGGATGGATACAAAAGAAAAGGAAACTCTGACCATTGAACTTCAAGTGAATGAAACAACTGAAGGATTGGGGAGAGAAGGTTCTAAATTTAGGATTGGAAACTGCAGTCTATAAAAGTACGCATAAAAAGACAGGGAGAGAGCGGATGGGAGAAGGAGAGAGATTACAATACATCCAGAAAGTTGGAAGAGAGCAAACGAGGAGAAAAAACAAACAGAACAGAAACAAACAGGTCAGTTGATAAAAATAAGGCAAATAACTGGGACCCAGAATTCATCCGTCTGGGATTTATAGATGAACCAGTCTACATTCTATCCTAATCTCCTGTTAATGTCTTCAGGCCTATAGCTTTCTAACTAATAGAATTCCAAGCCAACACTCTGCACAACCTGAGTCTTCTTCCATGATATTGACTCAGAAAACATGCCTCCGTCGTAGCCAGATACCGTTCTTCCGAAGAGCTTCATTGCCCTTCAAAAAAATACAAAATGAAAAATCCATCAATAAATTACTATGCAAAATGATTTCTTCACCATTGTAGCAGAGCAGATATATCATAGAACTACGTCTAAGAATCAAGTAACTAATGGTGCTTTAATTAAATCGATACAATCTGATCATGTTCCAAGCTTTTCACATCAATGCATGCCATCCCCAGGTAATTGTAATACTATAATGCCTGGTTCAAAGTGTTGTAGGAACTCGGTCGCTTATCTTTGTTCTTCTTTTCTTTTTCTATTTCCAAAGAATTCTTCTTTATTTTATAACAGAACTGTCTTAGGTACAACAGTTGACAAAATTCTACTCATATAGTTTAGTACAAAGGCCAGTAACCTTATAGTCAATAGCATGATATCAACCTACCTGCCGCCTAAGTGCCTAATAAACGTCACAAACCAGAATAACTAAACAAGAATGTTACTTACAGTAAAATAAAGCAATTAGAACGCAACGACATTACCATACTTCACAAACTAAGTCCAATAAGGGTATATCTGGTAGATTGATGCTGTTTTGTTTTTCCACATTCACTGAGTTTAACAAATGTATTTGCCAGTCATCTAGATTCTGTTTTTAACTGCTTTAGAAATTTTATTATAAAAAAGTGCAAATCCTGAATTTTAAATTATGAAATACAGTAAAATAAAGCAAATAGAATGCAACATTACCATACTTCACAAACTAGGTCCCTAGGTATCAAAGTCATCCATTTTTACAAGTCAACAAGGGCATGTTTGGTAGATTGAGACTTTCCTTTTTTCACATTCACTAAGTTCAACAAATGTGTTGTGGCACAATCTACATTCCGTTTTTGAATACTTTAAAACTTTGTAATAAAAAAGTGCAAATTCTGAATTTTAAATTATGAAATACAGATTTATTTTTTTAAAAAAAATAAAAGCATTTAAATAAAGGGAAATTTTTAAAAATAGAAAAATAAAGGAAATTATTTACAGAAAATAGCAAAATTTTTAGATAGTTGTAATAGACGCTGATAGAAGTCTATCAAAGTCAGTGATAGAAATGATAGAAGTCTATCATTGATAGAATATCAGTGTTTTTTTTACTATTTTCTGTAAATAGTTTGACCATTTTTTTATTTGTGAAATTTGTTCTTAAATATATGGTATTTAATTTTATAAATTCAATTCTTTTTCTAATCAAAATATGTATTATGCAATGTAATAAAAATTATATGATATTACAAAATAATAAGTATATAAATTTTTTAACCTAAGTCATGTTCATAAATAAATTAATAATAGTTTATATTCAACCTAATTTTTAGTTGGTAACTACTAGTAGTTGTACCGTTTACAAATATATTATTAAACACGTTTGAAACAATTGTTTAAATTAAAATCCAATTTATGAATTTGCTTAACACATATTTGAAAACATGAAATACAACTTTGTTTATTGAATCCCTTGTTTTCAGCTTTTGGTTTTTCATTTCCTACCAAACAGGCCCCCTAAGTAATTGACCTATATGTTAAGGGTTGAACCTTTTATACTTATCCTATAGTATTATTATCAAGATGAACACATTGTGTAACCATAAATTACCAAACAGGCAGGTTACGAAAGCTGCTTAATATAGCAATAATGATCCACAAATGTGAAGTATAATGAAAAATTTGACTGCTTTTGCAAAACCACTCACACAAAATGCTCATTCATCACAAGGACTTCCAGGTAGAAACTAGAGAACTATAATGATAACAAATAAAGGTACTGATAAGATACCCATGTAGTTTGAGGAAGCTCACTCTTGAGTAAACTCAACCCTATTCATTCACTCCCCTCACTTCTATTTATTACCATCTCCTTAGACCTTCGCCAATGAATAATTTAGATAAGTATTCTAATAATTTTGCTAACATCCATACTCTAAGGGTATTCCTTTTCATTTGTTCAATATATATGCATATGCATATGCGAGTGTGTGTGTACATATAATGAAGGGGGATTAGGTAGCACAGTACGGTTCTTACCTGCCAATTGATCACCCTAGGATCCAGTGGCCCCCATAAATTACCGGCAGTAGATCGCCTGGTCAATATGGGGTGGTATTTGTTTTATTTCTGTTCCAAGTTCTTGCTCAATCCTGTACCTGTTGTATGGAAAATGACATTTCAGTGCATATGAATGTATGATGATGGCAGTCATCAAATAACACATCAGTAAAAAAACATACAAATTGAAACGATCCTCATAGGTGATTAAATTCACAGCCAACCCAAGGTGTCCAAACCTTCCAGAACGTCCAACCTGCAAGTGCATAATTTTAAAATGTTTAAGGAGAGGTAAATCAAAACATTTGACAGGAACTGAATGTGACACATACCCTGTGTAGATATGTCTCTGAATTCTTGGGGAAATCGAAGTTAATAACAACGTTTACTGCTTGAATGTCTATTCCTCTTGTAAATAGATCTGTAATTGCATCCCACATTGAAAGAAATTAGTTCAGGACAAGTGGTATAGTTTCACGGATTTTCTTTTGCCATGCTGGGTAAAAAATATGCTTATTCAAAAAAGAGGACTAGAAATATGTAGAGTTAAACAAGATGCAATAAAGAAAGGATGTTTTAAATTTAACAAATAAATAAAGGTATGCTTTCAGCTTATATACGCATGAATATTAATGCACATACAAATAACATACCAGTACAAACAAGATTTCTACATGCACCATTTCGGAAGTCATGAAATACTCTGTTACGATGATCTTGCAGCATCTTTGCATGAATATAGAAACAAGAATAACCAAGTTCTGTTATTTTCTTGGCCAACAACTCAACTCGATTTACCGAATTGCAGAAGATAATTGATTGGTTAATTTGTAGCTGCAGAAAGAAACATTAACTTTGTGATTACAAAGGAAAAGAGACTGTAGGGGAGGAAACCAAATAAAAAAAATTAGCTCGCTTGGAATCAAACCTTAGAGAAAAGAGTATTAAGGCAGTGAACTTTTTGTCTCTCTTCAACAAATGCATAGAATTGGGTGATACCCTTTAGAGTGAGCTCGTCCATTAAGTTTATAATATAGGGCTTGTGAAGATATCTATCTTTGAAGTCCTTCACAGTTACAGGAAAGGTAGCGGAATACATAAGAATCTGCCGATTTGAAGGCAAAAAGCGAATCAGATGCTCTATGGAAGGTTGGAACTCTGGAGACAAGAGCTTGTCAGCCTGAGAAAGAGAACAACTAAATGATTAGCTTTTCGCAATGAGTTAACTACACAGTACCTTTCCAGGTCCAAACTATATTGCTATCAATACTAAACCCAAGTGCTTATGGCCCAAGAAAAGGATTAAACATAAAATAGGGAAAGTACGATCATACAAGTTTGAAATGGTTTTTGTTGTCTGATATCATGTTAAATCGCCCCTAAAATTAAAAACTTAAGCTACTGGGCTAAGACAAATTTAATCAATAGGTATACTTTTCTGAATATGGTAACCATAACTTCTAGAACTACCACAAAGGTTTAAGTTTACACAGAACTTGAAGTTTTTCTTTTAGCAATAGCAACCCATACACTACCTCTTTGAGGAAAATCGGAACTTGCGTAACAAAATAAAAACATAAAATTAGACACTTCACAATACTATATGCAACGACAGAAAAGATAATGGTTCAGCATACGGAAGGGAGGGTAGCAAAGGCAGTGAGAGAAAATAATCACAAGCAAAAGTGAGTCGCCCAGGTATATCAATGAAAAAGATCATGCTCAAAAAAGAAAAAAGGATTAAAAATATTGGGCCAATTGTAAAGTAGGAGAAACACTAAAACCAGTAACTCATGATTGAAAATATTACATGTTTTACATATCCTGAGAACAGTTGAACTTATATGGAAAAATCAGGAGAACAGAGTAAGAAGAAAAGGCATACTAAGTTGTATTCGGTATTCCTTACATTATATTCCTTCAAGTACGTGAGAATGAAAATGCAATTAATATCTGTCACCAATATCATTGTTCAATGATCAATTGACAGTCATACAATCATTTAGCGTACTTGACCCTGCTAATCCGGTATTATAGGACACATTCCTACTGAAAACAATAAAGATACCAACAACAAAGCCACTAATTTGTGACCTCCAGAAAATGAATATAATTGCGTTCATATCTCAAGTAATTACCTCATCCATAATAAGCATAGAACAGTCTTTCAGTACACAAACACCCTTTTTAGCAAGATCTAATATTCTTCCAGGAGTTCCAACTAATAAATGAACTGGTTGATATAATCGCATGATATCATCCTTTAAACTGGTACCACCTGTCGTAACCATAACCTGAATATTCAAATTCTTCCCGAGTTCCTTACAAACTTGTGAAGTTTGAAGAGCCAACTCTCGAGTGGGAACAAGGATAACAACTGTTCACATAAAAAGAAAACAAATGTCAAACAAGTGAACATAACAAACTGAGATAGGAAACAATATTGCCGTAGAAATGCAGCATAACAGCATTGAGATAACATGAATGAAAAGGCAACCACTCATCCCCAGCAACTTAGTAGAAGAACAGTATGACATGTGTTAAATTTAAAGTCATAGTATAAATTATTGGTGCAGATAAATAATAGTAGTTGAAAGAGGGCAAGCCATATGCAAATATTCATATTTTTTTTACTGTGAGGGTGGACATACTGAGTAGGTTGATGCAAAGAACTCAAGAGGCTAGTCTTGTCTTGTGGGGTTTGGTGGGAAAGAATAGAATCTATCTCATGAATTTACAGCTTGAAAATGACGTTTTTTTTTCCTTTTGGACAATAACAAAATATTGTTTTCATGTCTTAGATATATCCAGAAGACCTCAAATATGAGATTCAACGTGACGTGACCATCAATTTTGTGGCCAGAATTAATGCTCTGGTCAAAGAGGGGGCAACAAAGCAAGAATGTTGTGTAGAATTTCTAGCCTGATGAAAAAACTTAGATTAAACTACAGCACGTTCAGAATGTTTGGGATGCCAATAATGCAATTTAGAATTGAATACAGAAGGAATCTTATCAATTTGGAATTTAAAGAACGGATCTGCTTTTAAACATAATATAAGATCGATGATGTGATGACTGGTCAAAAACAAACCTTGGATTACATTGTTATCCTGATCAATCTTTTCCAATGCAGGAATGCAAAATGCAGCTGTCTTTCCAGTTCCGTTCTTTGCTCTAGCAAGAATATCACTACCAGTTAAAGCAATTGGAATACTTTCTTCTTGAATAGGAGATGGTCTTTCAAAGCCTTTCTCATAGATTCCCATGAGTAATTCACGTTTTAAAAAATAGTCCTCGAATTCATTTCCCTTGGTAGCCGTCACATCCTGAAAATTGATAATGCACAGGTCAGATGCTAACAAAGTTAGGCATGCTCTTTATTCAGAGGCCAAGAGTATTTCCAACAAACTGAAGAATGAGAATATCATAATAACAATAAGCTGTCATGCATGTGCAAATGGATAAATCAACATTCAGCAGTGAATGTCTTATAAAACTGCTTGTAAAGCATTAAGAAGATCATTAGAATGATACCTCTGTTTTATAGCGTGTATCGGGTGGTGGAATCTTTAGCCTTGCCTTCCAATCTTGTGAACTGCGCGAACAAGAAAATGAATAAATGATAATAATCAGTTTGTATGCATGCCAAGCATACAACTTACCAAAATTCAAAACCTTCTCTATTAGTAAGATAAATTTGATAAGATATAAATGTTTCATAACATAAGAACATCAGTATGTACAATACAAAATCCTCAGTCACACAAAAGTGGAGCTCAGAAAGAAGGATGAAACAAGGAGCAAAGACACCAAAAAGTTTGACTATACCCGATGCTTACTGCGGATGGGATCCACCATGATTACAAAATTAACTATGTGCCCCCAATTCCAAAATCACAACTCAACCTCCGGTATGAGCATACAGAGAAACTAATCCAATCATCCTATATAAAATGCCCATACAGAATCATGCATAAATAAACAAAAACAAGAAGTCCTTCCTGTATTTAACACGAACCTCGAGTCAACAGCCTCCGACTGCACGGTCTTCTCAACCTCGTCAACGTTGGAATCAGCAGGACCGCCACCTAACTGGTTCCTTTTCAGCCACTGTTGGTGTTGTTGAAGCTGTTGGTGTTGGTGCTGTTGTTGATACTGCTGATTGGGCACCAAATTTCTTTGTACGTATTGCTGCTGGTGTGACCTTGACTGAAACGAAGGGTTCGCATTCACGCCTCCGCCCCGTCCAGCGCCGATCCCAGGTGGATACCTTCCCCTATTGTTCATCACTAGTCACACTGATCGAGACTCGATACCCTAACGACGTTCAAAAAAAAGCGGGAGCTAGGGTTTCCGATCGAATGATTGAATGACGACAAAAACAAAGAAGAAATCTAACGAAAACTACCAAGATCGAAATGAAAAATAATCGGCTACAAAAGGGTTTCGCTCAAGTTCACTAACGAAGCCTACAATTTACACATGACCAAAAATCCACCAGTTCTCGTAATCCCGGGGCGGATATAGGGCAAATCTGAAAACGAAAATGTAACAAAAGAAACAACAAAAATAGAAGAAAATTTGTACAGATCTAGGTCAATTAATGGAAGAAATTGCAGCAATAGAAAAATTTACAGAGCAATGAGATAGAGATTTTGATCTAAGAAGCTGCGGCAGATTCAAACGTAGATGAGAGCGGCCGGATTTTTCTTTCGTCAAATGTTGTTTTCGGTCGTTTTGCAGAGAGAGACGATGCAGTGGAAGTTACTCTCGGAGAGTTCCTAGGGCATCCGAGGAAGTGGGTCTACCATTTTGCAGAATGGTCCCTGCTATACTTTTGCTTTATATATAAGGACAAAACTTTTACTTTTATTTTCATTTCTTTCCCGTTTTGTGCCTTTGTTTATTGATTTCTTCACTTTGCAGGGGGCTTCGAAGAAGCCTCGCAAATGGAAAATTAATTTTATAAAGTTATCAATAATTTGGATAATTATTCCATTGTCCTCTCATTTTCCCTCCTAATTTAGTCTTCGTGAAATCGAATGAACAACTATTTTTTAAATGGATCCATTTTGTTGGAAAATTTTGGTTATGACAAAAAATCCAGTTTACTAATGGTAAAACATTTAATTACTCGAATGTATCACCAGAATCATTTTTTTTTATATATATATTGTGTTTTTATTAAAAGAAAATTAGTACGGTTATGTAAACTTTTTACTAATAATTGTATTAATGTAAATGTATCAATTTATATCTCTAAGTTTTCACAAATGAATCGATTTCAATTATTGGTCAGAGTTTTCGTTGAGATTAGTTTCATGCACTTACTCTAATGGCCCATTATATAAAACTAACATTTGAAGAAGTCTACAAACGTTTGAAAATTAATGCATTGATGATTTTCAAAGGTAATCGTAACAAGCGGTCTAAAGTGATTGCTTGTGGAAATTTAAGAGTTTAATTTACTCAAATTATAAAATTAACACGATATTAGTCACAAATTTTAGAGGAAGGTGAAAGTTGAAACACTTTTACAGAAAGTTTATAGTTTAAATTTTTTTTTTTTTTTGTTATTAGTTCAAGAGCTTAACTGATACAACCCCAAAATTTATGGGCATCAATTGGTATTTGCCCAAAAAATTAATTTTGTCCCTAAACTTGTCTCGTTGTATCAATTTGAACCCTAAACTTTTATTTTCATCGATTTTAATCTCAAACTTAAAGAGGTATTGCAGTTTTAACCTCAAACTTTAAAAATTGTTATACTTTTAATTGGCTAACAAGTTCTCACTCCAAAGTCCAAATATCGTTACAAACGTTTTCCTTTTGCATATAATGAATTATAAATCAAAACAAACGATGTGAAATTAATAATTTTCTTAGAGAAAAACAACCTTAAAGCTATTTGCTTGTCAAGACTAAGAGTTGTGTACAAAACTTTGAACACAATGAGAAAAATATCCACCCAAATTTTGCCATTTCTAAGAGTAGAGCCCCTAATTTTATCGAATTTTAGATGGAGGGTACTTTTTACTTCAACAACTTTAAAAATCTCTACCGACATGCCATAACACATGTACTCCATGATTCATATGAAGCAACGATCTTGTCCAATCGCGATTGTGGGGGATGTTAGAGTATTTAATGTTATTTATTAGATTGGTTTATTATTATGTTGTCATGTCATTACACATCAGACCTCAGTTAGTCTGAAAGTATTTAAGGAGAATTTTTCTAGTAGAATATCATACTCATTATGTTCACACTATAAATCTGTTTACATAAATATTAGTGGACCTCAAATTAATGTCGTCCTACTCTATTGTTGAAAATTTTCAATAATCCGTAGTATAGGAAATTTTTCCATATTTAAGGACGTTATCAATAGTACTGTGGGTATGACCGGAAACCATAATCTCATCAACATTACACCTCCGTCAATCTCTTTTTCTCCGAAGTAGAAAAAAAAAACGTTTTATTACAATGAAAAATAAAGCCTCAATAATTGATATTTCCCACGCTCTCAAGATATAAAACCATTGTATTATGCATTTAACTAAAACCTGCCATTATCAACGCCAACCATACTTTCTGCACCAGCCGCCATGGACGACGCCACCTCCATTTTCAGATTCTCCACTGTCTCCTTCAACCCAGATGCCTCCAAAGCTTCAACAATCTTCTCCTTTATCTCAGCTTCCACCTTTTCAATCTCTTTCAGATTCAACCCATCCGCCATTTTCGCTTTCAATTCCTCAATCTTCCCGCCAATCCCTTCCATTTCTATGGTTTTCTCAATCTCTTCATTGATCTCCTCTTTCAAACGCTGCACCTTCTCTTTCACCTCCGCTGCTGGGGCCGCTGCATTCTTTTTCACCACTCCAATGACTTCTAAATTTGCTGTCTTTAAGACATTCACAAGCTCTACCTTGATTCTTTCGAGTTCTTCTATGAGGTCTTTGTCCATTGGGGCACCATTAGAGATGATGTTGTCCCAAGTATCCTTCAATTGTTTCAGTTTTGCTTTTGTCTCTGATGGGATTTTGTTGTTGATCTCTGTTTTAAGTTCCTCACTTTTCTTCTTTTGCTCAATGAGATTGTTAACCATGTCTAGTTTTCCAAGCTTCTGTTTCAAATCCAGATAGGAACCAGGCTTTGATAAGTTCTGCTTGAATTCTTGCATGATTTTGTCTACTTGTTCCTTCAGGTTTCTGCTGAGTGGTTGATTAGGCGAACCATTTGGAGCTTTGGAGAGTTCTAGCTTGAGTGATTCAAGCTTCTCTTGTAAGCCCATGGAGATGAATGCATTGGTTATCTCTTTGTCAACATCTTGCTTCAGTTTCTCAATTGTTTGGGCTGTGATTGGATCAGATGAGCCTTTAACTTTTAGAATCTTCTTCTTTAGATCCTCAAGTTCTGATTCTATGTCATCAGCCTTTGGCAGGCTGGTTTGAGATGGCTTCATCTTGCGTTTTCTCTGTGGATCAATGGGAATGCCTTCTTGAAAACCGCCAATGTGTCGATACTTGAGCATTCTGTGGTGGAGCAACTCTTCTGTACTCATGCTTGACAATTCCTGAATAAAGTTCATCTAGCTTTTATTAGATGGAGATTCATTAGAAAAAGGAAGACAGCTAGCACATCTCCTAATCTCAAATGCTTCCATCTCCAAAAGAATGGGAAGAAAACTTCTCATTGAGAAAAATGTAAGAAAATCGACATACAGGGACAATCGCTTGATCCAAGAACTGCAAGCATCCGTAAGTAATTACTCAAAACCACCATGGACCAGTCTAGAGGTCAAAGGGTAGGTTTAAAAAAACAAGGGGACTTTAGGGTCATGGGTTCAAACTCCATGTTCGCCACCAATTTAGAGTACTAAAATCTTCCATTAGCTTTTCTACAATTAAATGTCAGGAAGACCATGAGGGACATAGGTTGGCCTATGATATTAGCCCAGGAGTCCATTAGATAGCAAATACTCGGGGACATAATTAATATCAAGGGTCCCAAAATCGCCAAAAAAATAAAAATCCAAAAGGTACGTGTAGGGGATAAACGAGAATAGCTTCTTGGAGAGTGTTAGAATAAAATAGGATAAATTACACATTTGGTTCAAGAGGAAGTTAGAAATTAATCCCTATGGTTTTAGAACTTAGATCCTTTGATTTGATAAAACTTCATAAATAGTCCCTATAATTTGATAAATCCCTCATAAATAGTCCCCATCATAGGAACTATTTTGAAGAATTTTATCAAATCATAGGGGCTAAATTCTAATTATAAATTATACGGACTAAATTCTAACTTTCTCCAAACTACAAAAATCAAATTTGTAATGTAAAAAAAAAAAAAAATAGAGCATTGTTCAAAACAATGGTACAGAAGATTAGGAAAAAGCCAATATGGAGTTTATAATTTATACGGTTCCAAATGGGAAGATGTGAAAGATACTTGCCTCCATTGCCTGGATTATTGCAAACTTAATTTGTTGGGAGGCCCATACAGGATCAGCATGTGCACCACCAAGAGGCTCCTGTGAGCAGTAATTATCACTATAACATAAGTAATGTCTAGGAGAAGCCATAGCATCAGCTGAGTTAATTATAAAAATGTAGGCTAAATTAAAAGTTCTTGGGCCGTCTTGTCGTTTTATTAATTACTGTATCAATTATATAGTATGTAGTGTACTATTTCTTGGAGCTTCATCTCTCTCACGGGCACAAACGTTGAGTTGAAACAGTTAGCAAAGCTAAGAGAAGCTGTAACACATCTCAATAGAGTGATACACCAACAAATAACTGTTATACCTGGCCATGTTTTCTTTCATTTATGACAATTATTAATTGTCTAATTTGCAATCGCAGCTCAACTTTTGTTCTACTTTTACACTATCACCTCTCTTGTTCGACTCGTTTCATAAAGAAGGTGAAAAGAAAAAGAACAGAGCAAATCAGCATTAGAAGACAAGAGACCTCGTGGGGTCATACCAAATAGCAAGTAACAATTGGACAACGAAGTTCTTTTCTTTTACAATGAGATAAAATGCTTCCAATTCTTTCAGCACTCAAGATACAAGGTTTACAGAGAAGTACTTACAGGGATGATACCGTCAGCAATTTTGAGCCTATAATGTTCTTGAGCTGTGATTTTCAATTTCTCTGCAGCCTACACGAGTAAGAAACTTCGTGAGTTAGACAAAGCTGGTCTTGTTTTCAAATACGTTCAATCATCAAATCAACCAAATACCTTAGGAGCTGCTTGGGAGGATTTCCACAATATTGCAGCACAGGCTTCAGGACTGAAAAGAGAAACAGGTTCAGGAAACAAGTCTATTATAGGAGCTACAAATATTATAAGAGAAAATCTTGTTCTGTATTTAGTATTACAACATTATTGACAAGGATCAAAAGGGCTGAAAGTTTGCTTGAATGCAGGGTTAATTGCAGACATGAGACCAGAAGCATCATTTACATGTAAAACGAGTGCCATAACTATACACTGGAAAGTTCTCGGGCTCATAAAACTTTATCAATCAGTTCTTTAACAAGTGCGTGAGCAACTAAAAGTTCTAGCACGGGTTTTATTTATTTATTGGTATAAGAATTAAAATTATCGTACCTTGCAACATAGAAAGCAGAATTCTCCATCATGAACATTTTATTTGAACATGCAATGGCAAGAGCTCCTCCTGAACCACCTTCACCAGTTACCACTGTTACAATGGGAACCTTTAGACCAAACATGGTCCTCAGGTTATGGGCTATTGCCTCACCCTGCAAAATCAGAAAAGTGTTAGCCAATACCATATTATCAAATCAACACCAAAGTTCAATTTCCATGTTGAAATGAAAAGAATCACCCACTTGTCCAAGTTCCTCAGATTTTAGATCAGCAAATGCCCCAGGAGTGTCAACAAAAGTAAGAATAGGCAAACCATGATGATCAGCATATTTCATCATCCGTAAAGCCTTCCGGTAGCTGTTTTTCCGAACAAAGGTTTTGGTTAGTAATCCAATATTTACCAAACAATAGAAAATTTGCTCTTATTGACTGGAAAGCCTATCCACTAAACTTTTCTCCTCACTATTATTAAGGTTCCAAACAACATAAAGTACTGGAGGGTATCTCCAAACATCTCAAAACCCTTGCAATTAAGGCCACCCTTAAAGGACGCTGGAGAAGAACATTAGATTCTGATGTTGAAAGACTAGTCAACATAATTTCATCTGTACTCATTCTAATCTTCCTAATTGTTGGTTTACTTATAGGGACTCTTTAAGCTTACCCATGAGGTGTTGGCATTGCAAAGTTGCGAGCAATGTTCTCCTTGGTGTTCCTACCTTTCTGATGTCCTATACACATGTAGCTTTTACCTTCAATGCTCCCAATGCCAGTAACAATTGCTGGATCATCATACCCAGCACGATCTCCATGGAGTTCTACCCACTGATTGAAACAAAAAGATAAAAAGTTAACACTCAATTGCTATAAATAAGATGTAAAAAGTGTAACTACTAGTGAGGAACCTTTTCTGTGATGTTTAAAATATGATCAAGAACTGTTGGTCTATTGGGATGTCGTGCAATTGATAATCGCTGAATTGGTGTCAAATGCGTGTACAAATCTTTAAGAGCCTGAACTTGAAACAAAGAGCAGAAAAAGCACTTAATACAGAAAGATTACAATATCAAGATAAGGCAGACCAACGAAATAATACAGGGCAGTACAACTAAACATACCATCTGATACTTGTTCTCAAGTGTACCAATTTGATCACTGAAATCTAACCCAGTTTCACCAGCCAAATTACGAATCTGAAAGAGAGAGAGTTAAACACAAAAGATACTATGAGAAGTTCCAAGCTTTAAAAATAGGCTCTTTCATTGAGACAAAACATTACTGAAAGATTTCAATTCATGAAAATAATGTAAAAAAAACTTCCTGAAATGTTTTCCAACTCAGAGAAGGAACTTACCTCAATAATTTTTTTCTCTAAATCAACCAGAGGCTTCTCAAATGGAAGTGTGACAGGTTTTGGTTTCTCAGTCAGAGGCTTGAAGTAAGACAGATAAGTCAAAGGCCCACTTTTAATGTTTGGATCCATATCATCTGGCCAAGGATAGTCATGCTTCCTCCACTTTTTAACCTTTGCAGTGACACAAAACTTGTTCCTGCTCTTAATCCGGGGAAATTTTGGATCATCCAACCAAAATCCATACCCTCTTCTATATGAACTTCTAAGGAGTTTGCCAGCCAAAGGACCCTCTACAAAATACAGACTAGGAAATTCCAAGCAGCAATCTTTGTTTACAACGTTTCCGGATGCTAAAGATAGTGTTGTCATCTTCATGGAAAGTCAATATGCTACTTCAAGTACATCCAAGAGTCCACTAGCTATACTCCTGCTCTTGTGTTGCATTTCAGCAGAATAACGTGGCAAATAGCATTAAAAGGCATTGTTCATTATGTCCTGTCCTAAGAACAAAAAGTAACACGATTTCACTAAAATGGGAAAACAATTAATAGCATGCCATTGAGAGAGAGATAGAGAGAAAGATGCAAAGCAAGAAGTGAATCTTCATAATGTAGCTTTACAAAGAAATGCAAGGAAATATCTTTTTCCATTAACTGGCTGACAGGAAATTTCAATCCAATGGTACTGCATGGATAAACATTAAGAATACATATAAAAGATTAAATATGTACTTTACCTTATCAACTTATATTTTTTAGTTTAATGATGGTTTAACTTGGTAATATGAATAATGCGTTCAAATTTTTGCCATGATGATTTCTGATACCGATTTATTGATTCTCGTGTTGATTTTCGAATCCATAAGCCAAGGGAGAACATTAAGAAAACACACACATACTTTGATCGGAAGTAATGATATATCCAAGTTGCAAACAGCGTAGAGATTACTCGGAATGAAATAATAACCTTTGTGTTTCCTCAGTTCTAATTTTTTTTTTTCAAATCATTCATCAATAATGAGATCAATTTCCTTTCCAACATGAATAGACTAAGTTGCACCCGTAGCATAGAATTTCTCCAATTTCGATTGATTTTTGTCAGATATATATATGTATATATGTGTGTGAGAATATATATATAATATATATGATAAAATATACTCTAATCTATTCGCACAAACTTTATAAATTTAGTTATAGTTTAACAATAATAGTATTTTCCATTTTTTCCCAATCGTTATTGCCATATTTCTCACCTATTTCTTTAGAGCTTTCATGCAATCTCTTTAGTACTGATACTCAAAACTAAACACGCACTTCTACAATTCTAAATTACGATATTCTCCGTTCAGAGTTCAGAGAAAGATGGTAGTGAGGCTCTACAAACATAACTTTCTCTAACAAAATCTGTGTAATTATTCAGTCCAAGTAGAGAGAACAGCAAAAATATAAATATATATATATAAACAAAAAAAACAGACAAAACTATCAAAATCTCGAAGCCCAAAACCCACGTTTACTCAAGAACAATCCCTTTGATTAGTTGCAACAGTATCCTCAATATAAGATAATTAGCTGAGATTTTCTCAGGAACCAAACAGGAAGTCAAGATGAAGAAGAATACCTCAGATTAGTGCATTTGGATTTTGCTGAAGAATCTGCAGGAAGCTGGAAGGGAAACAAATGGGATTTTTGGGACTGAAAACTGGCAGGGGAAGAAATGCAATTCTTTGCTTTTTCGGTTCTGGACGAATCCGAGTGAAAGAACGAAACGCCATGTGGGGGAGAATAAGAGCGCGTGGTTTCAAATGCGAGAGTGGGTGTGGTGGCGAATGGTGATTGGTTCTTGTATCTCACGCGCTTTTAAAGAGACTTTTGGTCATCAACTTTATTTTGACAATTGTTGAAGATGGACAGGTCATCACAAATATGGATAACTTTCCCTCCAAAATGGGACCCACCTGGATTTATAATCCTCCATTCCTTCAAACGTGTCTCGCTCATTTTTCTACTCTCTTTTTTCTCTCTTTCTAGTTTCTATAGCCACTCGAAATTGGGGCTTTTATGCAATTTTATTTTGCGAGAGTTAGTGGGGTCACTTCGAAATTATGGCAAATTCGGTGGTTTATTGGAAAATTTTTAAATATCCGACTAGAGATGTTCAAAGTGGAGGGCAAAACTGAAGATGACCATCATTCTCGACTCCGCTCCCATTTTATTCCTTATTCCCTCTAGAATTCTCAATTTAATTTTACGGAGATTTTTTGCATATATTTTTTTCCGTTTTACTTTTCTTTTTTTTTTAATAATTGATTTAAATAACTACTATTAAAAGGGATTAATTTCATAGTTAAATTTCTGGCTAATTTTTAATACAGACCACTTGAATAGTTTGAATTAAAAAAAAATTACTCAAATTTTCAAAGGAAGTGATTATCTAAGAAGTTATTCGCATATATAATTTAAATTTAAATTTTCAATTCTAACACTTCTAATATCTTAATTATTGAACAATAAAATTTCGAAATGCAAATATAATAATAATAATAATAATTGTTTTAAAAAATAAGGCGAACGGATCGGAAGTAGGGATGGTGATAGAGCATTCTCGTCCTTGTTCCTGTTTAGCTTACGAAAATTTTTTCTCCCACTCCCTCCCTTATTCCCTGCTCAAATGGAGATTTCTTGTGGGAAAAATGGACATCTCTAATCCTAATAACATTCATCCCCTTTCGCTTACGTCATGAACTTTTTTTTACTAATCCTTTTATACCATTACATGATATTATTCTTAAATGACATTGGCATGGTTGATAACTAACAAGATCTTTTTCTTTTTTTAATCTAAGTTCAACTATGTGAATGCAATGATTTAGACATTTTACATTTATGTATAACTCCTCGACGAATTGAACTATAGTCAACTATGTGAGATTAGTATTTCTACTACTTTGATACAATGGATTTTTCTCATGATTTATCAACTATTTTTCAAATAGATTTTCACACATAGAACAAATATCAAAGAAAATAACAAAAAAATCACTGATAGATATTGATAGTCTTCTATTAACATTTATGAGTGATAGACTTCTATCAGCGTTCTATCACAACTATCTAAAAGTTTTGTTATTTTGTATAAATAATTTATCTTCTATTTTTAAAAATTCTCCTTTTTCAAATGTTGGGCTTTTATTATATATATAAAAAAAATGAATGTTATCAAAATGAGAGGCTTACCTTTTTTAGTTTTCAGAAATTGACTTAAAAAAAAAAAAAAAACTCATAGATGAAAGGTAGTACTTTATGATTATAATTTTTTTAAAAAAATAAAAATCTAAGAATTATTAAATGGTCAAAAACACGTGATTTTCTTTAACAAGTAATGAAGATTATTGATGGCCGAAATTAATTAGGGGAAAACTAATTAATTAAATCATTTATTAAGACTACCAAAAACAATAATAATAATAATAATAATAATAAAAAGGAGGAGTAATTATTCATTTACTTGACATTGAATAACAAAAACCTGATCCTATTTAATGTGTAATGAATACTTCATTGATCAGAATGAAATATCCAGTAAATAATTAAATTTAGACTTTGCTAGATGATGTGTTATTGGTTTTGTTTGTTCCTTCTCACCTACTTAGGTTTTCATCTTTCTTAAAAATAATAATTAAAAAAGTCAACATGATCGAAGTAGACAATAAAATAAAAAAGATTAATGAATAAAATTAGTGCTTGCAAGTCTAATTTTCAAAAAATAAAAACCAACAACTATAGTTATCATAAGTGACTTTAATTTTTCGGTATTTCAAAATTATGTTTGTTTTCTCATATACTATGCTATATTTCTCATCTATCGTCTCCCAAAGAATCATTTGAATTATATTAACCAAATTCCAAAACAAAACAAAACAAACTAACTTTTTAAATTTACTTTTTTTTTTTTAGTTTTAAAACCTATATTGAATTTTCAAGACACTCAGTAAAAAGCAGGAGGGAAATAACAAAGAAATTTATATTGAAGTGGAATATGAATCGGTGAATAAATAATGAGTAATTGTTTTAAATGGCAAAATTAATAGAAATATTTTAAAATATAACAAAATGCTATGGGTAATTATTTTAAATGGCAAAACTGATAAAAATATTTTAAAATATAACAAAATGTCATGGGTAATTATTTTAAATGGCAAAACTGATAGAAATATTTTCAAATATAAGAAAATGTCATGGGTAATTATTTTAAATGACGAAATATTTTCAAATATAACAAAATGTCATGAATAATTGTTTTAAATGGCAAAACTGATAGAAATATTTTCAAATATAACAAAATATCATTGTCTTTCAGCGATAAATAACCGTAAATGATAGTAATTTATCACTATCTACCATAACATTTTGTTATATTTGTAAACCATAAATAATTGACCTCATAGGCTCTTCAAGTCATATTATTTTAAAGATTAAATACCATTTTAGTCATTATATTTGGTACTTGTTCAAATTTTAGTTCTTATTACTAGTTTATTGTTGGATTTTTAAAATTTTATTATTATTTATTAGCATTTTTATTAAAAAATTTAGAAAATATTTAAATATTGTATTTTTTTGTGTAAAAATTATTATTACTGTTCAACCAATTTCAATAAAAATTAACTCTAAAAGATTAAATTTGAGACTTTAACGTAAAAATTAAAATTGGACATTTGAAAATACAAAGAACTAAAATTGAACAAACTCAAAACAAGAGGGACTAAAATGATATTTTAATAAATAAGAATCCTTCAAAAGCTGTATATTTACAAACCTATTTGGATGAAGAACTCTAAAGAGAGGAACAGAAAGCAATATTATCTCCCCAAAAAATGACTCAAATAGCATTAAACTAGAGAAGCAAAGAGCCAAGACTATCATTCTGTCTTGGAACTTGGAACCCAAAATGTCTAAGTTTCCACAATTTAACCGCTATAATAATTCATTCAATAGACATACATTACACTTTTAAAACTTTCATCGAGTTAAATTGATACACAAACTCATTTTTCCGCTATTGTTTGAAGCAACATAATTTTTTTTCCTCGGGTTTTGCCTCGCAAACACATCGGCGAGAACAAGAAAGTCTATCAAGTATGCTAATCTATCTCAAGCAAAGTTGATAATGTCCTCTAAATTCTAACTATCTCAAACAAATTGGAGTCCATGCATGCTACAAATTTAAGGGTTTTTGTTTTGTAACCTCATGTGGTGATCATGTTGAACTGAAACCTGGAAAGCTGCTGCGGAATCGTCGATATAACTGGCCCATATCTCTGTGATCAAGTGCAAAAACCGAAAACTAATATTTAGCTTATAAATAGCATGATAATTTGAGGCTAATGGGATTTACATGTACTATCAGTATCATCCAGCATCCAGAAAATCAATCTACAATATATCTTTATTCTTTCCCTTGATATCCACTAGACGACATACTAATTGCTTATAATTCAGCAGGTTTTCGACATTGCCCAACATGATGAAATTCTTAATATGCTCGAAATTCGCTTATACGAAGAAAAAATGCAACATACCTGCACATTGTCATAGAGCTCAAACAAAGGAACTGCAAGCAGCTTCAAATTTTTAGGAACGGCGAAGTACTCTCTTTCAGACAAGTGAACAATGAAAAGCTTTTTGCATTCCTGGATCATCCAAAACCTTGATTAAGATTTTCTCTTTTTACATATGAAGATGAAAAAAAGTTTTCAGTATAAGTCAAGTATAAAGAAAAGATAAAAAGCCTTTTTCTGAAAAGCATTTGTGCTCTCTTCATATTCCTAATCGAAGTAAGAAGGAAAGAACGGGAGAATAAAGAGGCCAAAAGATCAGCTTGAATAATGAATGATGGGAATTTTCTACAATTCTCACACAACGAAGGTCGAAAAAAGCAACAAAGTAAAATCCAATTAAAAGCCTTTTTCTGAAAAGGATTTCTGCTCTCTCTATAAGTCAGGGTATTAGATTTCCATACACACGTTTGTCAGTTCAATACATATGGGGTGAACCAACATTTCCATTGCATCGTTAAAAGATTGATGGAATATACCAAAGAAGCAGCAAAATGTCGATGTGTATATAATATAAAAAATAAGCCTTTTAACCTATTTGCAATGGGTAAAATGTTTATTTATTAATTTAAATGATTTTTTAAATAATTTTTTATTATAATTTTTTTCAAAAATATCCACCGACATTTTATTGATATTTCAATCGACATTTCTATAAAATGAGACCTAGACATTTACATCGACATCAAGACTTTAAACTTTGATAAAAGTCACCACCAAAAAAAGTGTGTGTGTGTGTGTGTGTGGGGGGGGGGGGGGGGACAAAGAGAGAGAGATCCACACATACCTTGGGTTTCGTAATATGAGGGGGGCAATAAGGATACATAACAGTTTCAAAGTTTGGCCTCCACCAAATAGCCACACATTCACCAATCTGCAGGAAATTTGCAATGAAGAGGCTAATTCCTCGTAGGAACATATATAACTTCAGTAAATAGATTTGCACACAAAAATAGAAGAAATGATTTGAACCTGCCAATCAGGCTGGAGAGAGGGTGAATTTGCACCCAGTTTGCTCGTGAGCTTCCTCTTTAAACCTTCTATTTCTGCAGATGAAAATAAACATGAGAGAGAGATTTTACTCAATGGGATATGGGTGGCTTCAATCGTTTATAAAATCTTACCATTTTCTCCTGGCTTCAACCGTCCCCCAGGAAGCTTGCAAAAGGTATTGCCTATTTGCAAAAGTAGAATATGGGGATGTTTATGTTCTTGCACCTGTGGAATTAAAAGGAAAAAGGAAAATGAAAAGATAAAGTGATGCCACGGTATAATACATGACTCTCTTGAATATCAGTCTAAATTGCACTAAGGAGGGTGCTTTCTGCTTAGTGACTTTTAAGAAACATTCAGTGCCCAACTCAACAGGCAGAAAACTAGAATTCTTTGGTCTAATTCTATCAAAGCTGCCGTTTGGAAATTATAAGCTGAGAGAAACTATAGAATCTTCAAAAACAATTCTAAGGCAAACGAAGAGGCATGGGATCCTGCATTTCAATCAGCCTCCTCTTGGGAAGTGGCGGATCTAGGATTTTTGTTGAGTCGCCTAAAATTTAAATTTTTTATTTTTTATTTCTTTTTTAAGAAAAGAGTTATGTATATATTTTAAATGAATAACATAATTATGATCTTTTTTAAATATATATATATACTAAGCACACATAAGTATCCAACTGCATTGCTCTTCTCCTACCACACAACTCCATCCACATGGCTCCAATCCCATATCCCATCGTTTCCCGATAAGAAGTACAATCTAAAATCTTCAAATTTAAGTTGGAAAAGAATCAAACCCTAGTTGTGACTTGTGAGGAGGGATCTATTATGCATTTTGCCACTGGAGCTAACAAAAGAAGTTGGTTTTTTGAGCAATTTTTATATACTAATATTAATATTTTCATAGTTGAGGGGAACGTGAGCCCCCCGAGCCCATGGTAGATCTGCCACTTCTCTTAGGTGTACCCTAAGAACATTGTTTGCTGTAATCATAGTGTGCCTCGTATAATTGAGGTTCTATTCTACAAACCTCTTTAGCTTTGGGATTGGATTGCTTATCCTCCTGTGTTTGGATTCCTTTTGATTCATCAACATGTTCTTTTTTCTTACCAAAATTTGAAAGGTTGGGCTGCCCCTGTATTTTAGCATCCAACAGATTTCTCTAAAAATCAAGCTTCTAGAGACCCTCGCATTTCAACAATTATTGGTCATTGATCTTTTTCCCCAAATTTTTGGAAGATAAAGTCTAGGGAAGAGGTAGGCAAATGGGCATTCTCTTTGCGGCTAAAATTTTTCCAAGATTTCATTGGATTTCCTTCCAATTTTAAGCCAAGGTAATTATTACTTCCCTAAATGAACTAGGAGATATACGTCTAAGGACATCCAGCAGCATTATTATCTCTCCTGGTTGTATTTCACCTCCCTGATTGAGCCCATATTTCTAGCTCACAAGGAATCAAAGTCCTAGTGATTCTCCATCCTTGCCAACAAGGGCCTGAAGCACGACTGAGATAGCAGCACATGATCCACATTAATGCTTGCTTTAACTGCTACAGTACCTTACTCAGATTCTTCAACGTCAGCCTTATAGTAGGCACATAAAATAGAAGTATCATCAACATATTACAATTGATTAATCTTGATAGCGTTTCTGACCATGTTAACTCCTAAAAAACCTGGCTGTAGGCTGTAACCGTATCCAGCATTCCAATTAGCACAACTCTCATTGATTACAAACAAAAATGAGATGAGGGATCTCCTCAAATAACCCTTGGAGGCTGAATCTTTTCCCTTAGGTCAGCTATGGACAAAAATAGAAAATATAGCGCTATAGATGTAGCTCTAGATCCAATTCACCCAAAACCTCTGTTATGAAGTTCTGATGTAAGAAAGTGCCCGTCAACATATTGTATGCATTCTTGAGATCCACCTTAAAAACCTAGCCTTTCTTTTCTTTTTTCCCTTTGTCCACCACTACATTGCTACTAAACAGCATCCAACGTTTGTCCCTTCCTGTTCACTGATTCGAGCGATAGCCTTTGGCAGCATTTGCTTTGAATCAAGTTTCAACAAATATTCAATCTAAAAGCTTATAAATAAAGGCAGTTAAGCAAATGAATCCAAATCCCCAACCTCTTGTCAGCTCGGTCTTCTTAGAGTCTGGAGAATGCCATTATTGAAAAATGAAATGCAATATCTTCACAACTTCTCTTCAACTATGTTCCATGACTTCTTTGAAAAAACGACAATGCGTCCATCACAACCTCATGGTTTACCTTTTCCATACTTCTCATCACCAATAAAACCTCTTTTTTTTTTTAACGACAACTTTCATTGAGAAAAAAATGAAATAATAAGCGGGCATGCAAAAAAACTGAGCCCACAAAAAGGCACCTCCTCCTACAAGAAGAGACTCCAACCATGCAAAATAACTCCTATAGAATAAAGAGCAGAGATCCTCTTTAGTTCTCGAGCTGGCCAACTTAACAAAGGATGTATCCAACTATTGTCATGGCACCACCTTACTAGTACAATGGCAATTAGACCATGTCTAGGTTGGGAAGCATGATACAACGAACTGAAATCCTATTGGTTCTCCCAACTACATTTGAACTTTAAATGTCATAAATATATTGCTAATGCATGGTAGACGATTCCTAAAGCGTCAACTTCAATGAGCTTGTTTTACATCTTGCATGATAGAAAACAAAGGAAAATATTTCAAAAGAGAACAAGCACAGCCTAAGGGTCTGGGGTAGAGAGTACCCCTTAAAAGAAAAGAAAGAACGAAACAGAGAACTACACCTAAGAGTCTTCCAATCGCTAACAATCATCAACAGACGGTAGCTACAAAAGAATCTCATAAGTAATGAATCCACCAAGATGTCGTATTATGGACGGTAGCTACAAAAGAATCTCATAAGTAATGAATCCACCAAGATGTCGTATTATAATATTACCAACCCCCCCCCCCCCCCGGGCGAAGAAGGAGTGAAGGTTTCTTTCCTTCCAAATATGCCACAAAAGAGTTCAAGGCGCAAGCGCAACTTTTGACAATCTTGGCTTTTCCTTTCAAGTTCCATGTGTGAATAATACCTTTCATAAGTGAATCATCCACTTTCTTAGGGAGACAAAAAGACAAGCCTAAAATTCCCAACTGAGTAACTCCACAATCTCGCAAAAAAGTCACAATGGAGGAAGTGGTGATCAAGGGTATCCTCCATA
Source organism: Lagenaria siceraria (assembly GCA_002890555.2). Classification (NCBI taxonomy): domain Eukaryota; kingdom Viridiplantae; phylum Streptophyta; class Magnoliopsida; order Cucurbitales; family Cucurbitaceae; genus Lagenaria; species Lagenaria siceraria. Next base: position 26,744,417 of record CM016483.1, on the reverse strand, counting down.
TGCAATCAAATCCTACAACTCGAAGGCGAAAGAGACCACCTTCTAAATTTTCTTTGAAGTCTGTCATTAATATTTAGACTTCTAAAAACCAAGGACAAAAGGAAGACTTTCATCTTTTTCAGGCATTAATGCTTCCAAATTCTACTTGTTTTTTTTAAAAAGGAAACAAGTCTCTTCATTGATATAATGAAATGAGACTAATGCTCAAAATTACAATAATGATACAAAAGCAAAAGAGTAAATAAAAACTATGGATCAGTGAGTGCACCCAGACATCTCAACTATGTTGACACCCCTTTAGCACTCTCATCATCTCCAAATATAGATACAAAGATAGTAGTCACCAAATTCTACTTGTTAGAGCCGCATTAGCCTTAGTACGCTTAGTAGCAAGGTTTTGAAAGGTCAAATTAAATAGAGTACATACAAGAGCCTTTAAGGGATCAAAGAATTTGATCCAAACCCTCTCCCACCTAGTTATTGTTGTCCCAGAAATCAAAGATAGTGACCTCCTTTTTAAAAGATACAACATACATGCAGGAAAGTAGTCTTTCAAAGGAGCTTGGTCGACCCAAATATCATGCCAAAAGTGAATGTTCCTGCCACAACCTACCTTGCATTTGGCAAGACAAGCAAAGAAGGGGTAACTCCTAGCAATGTCAACTCAAGGCTTGTTTGTTTTTTTTTACTTTTTTGAAGTCGTCTATCTTCCAACCCGGAGGCATGACACCATAAATGCTAGAAATAACATTGTGTCACAAAGAACTCTTCTCTTGAGTAAAGCTCCAAATCCATTTGGTGAGAAGAGATGTATTTTGATGTTCAAGGGAGCCCACCCCGAAACCCCAAGGCAATTGTCGAGGTTGTCTAATCCCATATGACTAAGTTACTATCATGCTTGAAAACACCACCATTCCACACAAAGTCAGATAAATTTTCCCATATAAGTCATAACGTTATTCGGACCTCTTAGGAGAGAAAAATGATATAAAGGCAAGCTACTAAGGAGAGATTGGGTTGGGCAAGGTTCACCCTACTAGCTTTAAGAGAATGAGGCATCTCCAACCATCCATCTTAGTACTTAATTCCTCATTAATTTTTGGGTCACATTCTATATTTTAAATCCAACTTGTGGTTGACTTAAATCCTAATAAGAGGGTGTTTGGGGTACGGAGTGGAATAGTGAAGAGTAAGGAGTTATGAAGTCTAGGAAGTTGTGAACTCCTGGATCCCACGGTGTAAGGAGTTGATAAGTTATAAAATTGATGTTTTTTAGTAGTGGGACCCATCAACTCCTTGAGCCAAACAAGGAGTGGAGTTCACAAACTCTTACTTCCTAACTCCTTGGGCCAAACACACCCTAAAGATTTTGGATATCTTGGAGTTATTTTACCAGACACATAAATGTCAGTTGCAAAGGTATTAAAATACCTACTTTAGCCCGGCAACCAAAAGTAGATTAGTTAATATATTTGAAATATAATGTAATCAGAATTATAAAAAAACAATATACATAAATAGATACATACATACATACATACATATAAAAAATACAATGTATGCATTGAGTATCAAAGTGTACACAGGCTTCCAAGGATACAGCAAAATTTTCCAGTTGGAAGCAATCACAGGAAGGGAGATCCCATGTTAAAGCATACAGAGATTTCATTGGATGTTTACTTTTGGTATAATCTAAAAGATGATGATGATGAAGGTCCAGATTTAGCGATCCCTATCTTTCGATTGAATGTGTACCACTCAAGTAAAGAACGGATAGGAGAATAAAGGATTCAACAACACAATTTTCCCTTTTAATTCCCTACACATATGTCAATAATTTAGATGAAGGATGTAGATAAGTAAGACAGTATATTTTTTTTCTTTTTAATACAATAATTTGTTGCAAAAACGTTTCCAATGATTCACTGTTCACAAATGAAGACGCAAACCATGACATCCAACTATTTAAACGCTATTTTTTTTTAATATTTATAACAAAGCAAGGCCATGAGCACATTAAGATTAAATATGAAGAAGGTACACTAACCAGCAGAATTGCTTCAACACTTGTCCTCATGCCTTCCTTCATATAGCTGTGAACCAAACACCAGTACATGTTACTCATTCCACTGAATGTCCCTCCAAAGCCAGTAAATGGAAGATCAAATTTTTAGGCCGGGAATAAAGAGGAAACAAAATAACGATAAGAAAACATTAAGTTTACCTATGAACAAATAGCTTGAATAAAATAAATAATACACTTTCATCCAGAACTCTGTCCCCCCCCCCCCAAAGAAAAAAAGGCCCTCCATACCAAGCTTACTCTTTTTTAAAAAAAAAAAAATAAATAAAAGAAAGAAACACATTATATACTCGGCTCCATACTCTACGTCATGTAATTTTCATAAAACCCTGTATGATCAAATCTTGCAACAAATGGCCGAGGATAATCATAAACATACAGCATTTACCACGATTCAGTGTAGTGATATACACATCAAATGTAAAATGACCAGGAATCCACCATACGAAGCGGTCAGAGTTCCTAGCTTTCAAGAACGATACAACCCTAAGACGTTGAAAAACAACAAAAATTAGGGTTTAAGGAATCGAGAAAATTTGCAGTACTTGACTTTCATCCGAGCAAGACGATCAGCGACGGAGGTGTCCTTCTCGAGCTTCGGCTCTTTGGTACCGAAGGTGTAGCTGGAAAGTGGATAAGTGTTCACCACCGGCGACGTCACCATGGCTGTGTTCACTCTGCAGCTGCCGAGCAAAGCCGGGAGGAAGTAGAAAAACCTTGGTGATGATGACCTGCGATCAGTCCTTGCGAGCTTTGCAGGTTAACGAGTGAGATTTCGTTAAATATCCCTCGAAATAATTTGTCAAAATAACCTTAGTTTTGTAAAATAGCCCTTTTGTTTGATAGGTGGCCTTTTTATTTATTTATGATAATTAGCTTAATTGATTGTTCGATACTCTTTAGTTAAGTTCGCACCTATTTTTGTTTTGGCGCCGATATTAAAAAGAAAAATACTTTTCAAATTAATTAAAATAAAAAACAAAAATTTAAGCCAACGTTTTTTCTCTCCAAAATGCCCCCAAGTGAGTAGAAACTTCATGTGGTTTCTTGAGGAAGCGAGAAACTGCTAATGTAATGCATTTCACGCCCTAACGAACTCGAGCGATAATCGAACTCCATTGTTAGTTTGGAGGGTTGTGGGTTATAGTCGACGTTGATTTACCATTTTGAACATCTCTAATTCAAAATTAACCACGAAACTTTAAACAAAAAGAATACCTTAAATTACAACTTTCTATCAACCACATGAACTAAATTTGTAGTTTAACCATATTATTTCTTCAATTGATTTTTTTCAACGCCTTTGATATTTTTTCTTATTTTTCACGTCAATAAGTGAGTTTAAAACAATGAGTGTTTTTAGCTTTTAAATTATTTGATTTGTTAATCATTTTGAATATTTTGTTTCATGTGTTATTTTTAAATTACGATGAAGTGAATGACCGAGTTTTAATGGTTAATTATTATCTATGTAAACAAAATTATTTTTTTATAATAATAGTAAAGCTTTAATCAAGCTAAAATTGTAATTATACACATAATTACTTGCAGTTTTCAGTGTTTATTAAAACTTTTGTTTGATATACTACCTTGAAAAAATTCAAGAATATATTAGTTATTCATATTATAAGTAGATATATACTAGAGACACTTTAATTTTATCTTGAATATCCATACTCGTGACTGAAATCAAATATTTATGTAGGCTCTCTAACTATATCCATACGAATAAATAGAATTAATCGAGTCCATCCACCAATGGAATGTTTTTGACATGTTTTATGTCTAACATTTAAAGTGGATGACATTGTCTTGCCGGATAAAAAGGGTATATATATATATTTGATTTGTCAAGTGAAAATAAGTACAACATAAATTTAAAACTAAGTTTGCCATTTTTTACTCGACAAGTTCCCTTTTGATTTTCTAATGTGAAAATCTATGTCGCAATTAGTTGAGTCGTGCTTATATTGGGACTAAACTTACAAAATTGATGGAAATAATCCAACTAACTAATAAACAAACATCAGCTTATTGTTGCGTGGGACAACAAATTGTGAATATAGATGAAATTGCGTATAACTATACTATATCGCTACTGTCTCAACAATGATGAAAAATGACTGCTCTATGTGTTTTTGAGTTGCAAGTTAATCAATGCAACAATTATCACTATGAAAATCAATTGAACTAGAGTTAAATTAAAACGAATAATAGTTTTAGATACTGGAATCTCCATCTTGTTTTATGACTTCGATGAGAAAAACAACGAAGGGCACTTTTGGAAACAAGAAGCTCATTTTAACAATTTAATATTCTAGACTATTTTGACAAATATGATTATAGAAAGTGACATTTAGCCAAAATTATCATTGTCCATTCCACTGAAGTTAGGACTGCGCAATCAAATATTCACTCGAGGCAAAACTCATTCTTCCCGAAGGCAGGCTTTGAGTGGTAAGCGGCGGCAGGCTTTGAGTGGTAAGCGGCTGTTCATAATCTATGCATTGCGCTTTGTCGATTATCCTTTCAATCGAAGATTATTCTGCTCTTTAAGGTAGTTACCATGTTTAATCTCGTTGCTGCACTTATTGATTTCTATGGTGCTTGTGTTTGGGTTTGGGTGTATTAGTTTGATTTTTAAACCACGCACAGTTAGATTACTAGCTTCAGAATCTTAATTTCGGTTTGAAAATTTATCATGGTGCTGCGTACTGGTTGAATAGATGGAAGAAACTTGTACTATGAGTGAGGAATCCGTAACTCAAAGATAATGTTTAAGGCCTATCTCGTTTGGTTGAGCTGCAACTTAAACAAGCTAATGGCTTCTTTGTCCAAATAGAGAATGTCTTTGGAATCTCCTTCTGCTTGTTCAGGTTACTTATCTATCTTGTCTCGTAATTATGCGTTTGTCTCTTTCTGTGCAAGACAGGAAAGGGCGTGGCTAAAGCTTCTCCGTCTGCCATTTTTGCGTGTGAAGCCATGCAAATGTGCAGCGTCCCAATTCGAACCCCCTCCTGGTTTTCCACTCGAAAGCTCTTCGAGCAGAAGCTTTCAGATCTCCACAAGTGCACAGACCTCAACCAAGTGAAGCAAATCCATGCTCAAATCCTCAAATCCAATCTCCACCTCGACCTCTATGTTGTTCCCAAACTCATATCTGCCTTCTCCCTCTGTCGCCAAATGCCCCTCGCCACCAACGCGTTCAATCAAGTTCAATATCCAAACGTCCACTTGTACAACACTCTGATTCGAGCCCATGCCCATAATTCACAACCCTCACAAGCCTTCGCCACTTTCTTCACTATGCAATGTGATGGGTTATACCCCGATAATTTCACTTTCCCGTTTCTTTTGAAAGCTTGTACAGGGAATGTGTGGTTGCCTGTTGTTGAAATGGTGCATGCCCAAATCGAGAAATTTGGGTTCATGTCGGATGTATTTGTGCCAAATTCTCTTATCGATTCATATTCCAAATGTGGGTCTCGTGGAATTTCAGCAGCAAGGAAGTTGTTTGTGTCAATGGGGGCTTGTAGGGATGTCGTGTCATGGAATTCAATGATCTCTGGATTTGTGAAGTGTGGGTTATATGAAGAAGCTCGGAAGGTGTTTGATGAAATGCCAGAAAGGGATGGTATTAGTTGGAACACTATGTTGGATGGGTATGTTAAAGTTGGAAAAATGGATGATGCGTTTAAATTGTTTGATGAAATGCCTGAGAGGAATGTTGTCTCTTGGTCGACAATGGTGTTAGGGTATTGCAAGGCAGGGGATATGGAGATGGCACGAATGTTGTTTGATAAAATGCCTGTGAAGAATTTGGTTTCTTGGACCATAATTATCTCTGGGTTTGCTGAGAAAGGGCTAGCTAGAGAGGCCATTGGCTTGTTTGATCAAATGGAAAAGGCTCGCTTGAAATTAGACAATGGGACGGTAATAGGTATTTTGGCTGCTTGTGCCGAGTCTGGTTTGCTTGGGCTTGGTGAGAAAATACATGCTTCCATTAAGAACAACAATTTCAAATGTACCACTGAAATCTCCAATGCTTTGGTTGATATGTATGCAAAATGTGGTAGGTTGAATATTGCATACACCGTTTTTAATGACATAAAAAATAAAGATGTTGTGTCTTGGAATGCTATGCTTCAAGGGCTGGCAATGCATGGACATGGAGTGAAAGCACTTGAGCTTTTCAAAAAAATGAAAGAAGAGGGTTTCTCACCCGACAAAGTTACAATGATTGGAGTCTTGTGTGCTTGTACGCATGCAGGATTGATCGACGATGGCATTCAATACTTCTCTACCATGGAAAGGGACTATGCCCTTGTTCCTGAAGTTGAGCATTATGGTTGCATGGTAGACCTTTTAGGTCGCAAGGGAAGGCTTGAGGAAGCCATAAGGCTCATTCGCAGCATGCCAATGGAACCAAATGTCATCATTTGGGGTACCCTTTTAGGGGCATGTCGTATGCATAATGCTGTTGAACTTGCGAGGGAGGTTCTTGATCATTTAGTTAAGTTGGAGCCGTCCGATTCTGGTAATTTATCCATGTTGTCGAACATATATGCTGCGGCAGGGGACTGGGATTGTGTCGCTGACACGAGGTTGAGAATGCGGAGTATTGGAAGTCAAAAACCGTCAGGTGCTAGTTCCATTGAGGTTGACAATGAGGTTCATGAATTTACAGTATTTGATCGATCGCATCCGAAATCTGATAATATATATCAGGTGATTAATGGATTGCGTCGTGAACTTAAACAAGTCGAGTGCTTTTCAAACATGTGTTAATAGAGTTTGAAGTAGCTATAGAAGTGTAGAAGATCGCTGCTTAGAAATGTTGGAAAGCATCTTTCTTTGCTTGTTGGAGTTGCATTGTTGCTGATGCAATGGAAAACTGATGTTATCTTGAAATGTGACAAGATTGTGTAGTTGAAACATGATGAGACATGTTTAATAGTAAAGGATAATTTATAGGAGGTATGTGATTGTTTTTTTTTTACTCTTAAAAAGATTTATCTCTTAATTTTTCACTCGGAAAGAAATTAAGAATTATTTGCTTGTGCGTTACCAGGTGCTAATGGAGAGGCAGGGTAAAGATGACATCCACGACTGCACAATTAAGCTGGTTTGTATTTCCATTCTTAATTTCTTATTAATTTTTTGTAAACAAGTTGATGAAATGATTGTTAGAACTAAGGTGTTGGTGTCTGTTGACAGAGAGTAAATCCTCAAAAACGTAGAGACAAGGTGTACATTGGCTGTGGTGCTGGATTTGGAGGCGATAGGCCAACAGCAGCTCTTAAATTGCTTCAGAGGGTCAAAAACCTAAACTATCTCGTACTTGAATGCCTAGCAGAACGCACTCTTGCAGATCGCTATCAAGTTATGTTGTCTGGTGGTGATGGTTATGATTCAAGGAGTATGTCCATGTTTAATTATCATATTTATCCTACTATTTTTCTATCAATTATATTTTTATCATTTCTTTCTCATATTCATATTTCTTGAAAGTTCCTAAGATTGTTGAGATGATAGTTTTTTTTTGTCAAGAAGCTGGCAAATGGTTCCTTATATTTGTTAGTAGCTATTAGTAATTCTAAAAATCTTGAAGCTCCTTTTCATACATTGACATTTGTATACGGTTATTTTGGTAGAAACTTGTTCTCTCTCTTGTGCAACAAGATTGTTAGTTCATGCTGTACTCAGATTGCAATTTGACTCCTCATTTTGCCTGTGTGCAGTTCTATATTTGCTTAGAGTCCACACTGCCAATTGAGCAAAAATGAGTGGATGGTTAGAAGAGAACCACGAGTGGATGGTTAGAAGAGAACCACCAAGATATACTAAGGTTTTGTAGGAAATTTCTGCAAAATGCATAATATAAAAAGAATACAAATTGGGGCAAGTATTTTGAAATGATGCAAAGACCAATTACCTTGCTGTAATGGTATTTCATACACTGGTTTTAAGACGTCTTCTCTTCACATTCAATTGCTGGATCTGATGTTATGGAACCGCCAAGAAGTTTGTCGGTTTTTTATGGCTAGTTACTGACTGAGTTTTCTTGTTCGTTAAGTTAATTGCCCTGGAAGTTATCTTGTAGTTCTAACCTATTCTACTAACTATAATGGGTTGAGCAAAAGGGAAGCATTGAATTGAAAAAGAAAAAAAAAATTGAAATATACGAGAAATTTACCCAAGAAGGTCTTCTTCATGATCAGTTATCTCAGTATACATTTTCTTGAACTCTATTTCCATTAATACCTTTCATGTTAAGTCAGTTTTTGCAAGCTGTGCGGTGCTTTGCTCATGACTATTATTTGAATTACTCTATAGTTGCAGATTGGATGAAATTGCTTCTTCCTTTGGCTATGAAGAGAAATATTTGCATAATTACCAACATGGGTGCAAGTAAGATATTAAAGTCCAAATAAGTTTCAAATTCTTATTCTGCTTAGTTATGAGAGTTGGTTTGATCTGGTGGTGGTGGTTAATTACTTATTTATCATCTCTTCTTTTCTTTCCTGGGCAGTGGACCCTCCTGGGGCCCAGCGAAATGTTATAGAAATAGCAGGCAGTCTGGGGTTGAATGTTTCAGTTGCAGTTGCTTATGAGGTTTCAGTAAAAGAACCAGGTAATTGTTCTTTATTATTTTTAGAGGTTTATATGGATTATCTGTCCAATAAGGATTGACTTCCAAGAATTGTTGTTGTGCCCTCCCAAATGGTGGTCAAGTGTACAAGTGAATTAGATATTCCGTATTGGTACTCATACCAAATTTTGAGGACAAGGGTCGTGTTAGAGACACTGTTGTTTATTGTAGACTCAGGTTTAGGATCCTATGAAGTGCATTTTTTTAGCTTTAATGTCAGTTGAAAATAATGATATTCCCCTCCTGCATATTAGGAGCAAAATTAAGTTCTTTTTCCCAGTTCATATGTGTAACATGACTTCACAAAATATAAATTACAACCAACGCTGGTAGTTTTGGTATATGGCAGCCACTCAAGACACTTTTCTTTTACTCTTTTTTGTTCATTATCGGTATCTTTTAAAGGTGAGCTCATCATTGGTTTGATCAATGAAAGGCATTAGCACGTATCTGGGAGCAGCTCCAATTGTTGAGTGTCTGGAAAAGTACCATCCAAATGTCATAATTACTTCACGTGTTGCAGATGCTGCCCTATTCTTGGCTCCAATGGTAGGAAGTGATTTCTACATGATGCTGGCACAATCTTTTAGAAGCGATTCATACTTATGTGTCTTTTTTCAATACAACATGTGTTACCTTTAGAAAAAAATGCTGTTTTTAAGGAGAATATCAATCACTTTAGAGAAGTTGCTTTGTGCCTCCTTTGGGGGAGGGAAAACTTTATGGATTTTAGGGATTTCAGCCTCTTTTTTGGGCCTCAACCAAGGAGTTACAGAAAATATATCCAGTTGATTGTGATAGAAGGAATGTTGTTAGAATTTGTTAGACAGCATCTTAAGATTATATGATTTTTATTTTATTTTCCTTTGGAAAAAAGAACATCTAGGATTATATGTAGTCGGGACAAAGATAAAGAATATTTGACAGATGGATTGCATTCACTGTTTTAGTGAAAATAGCAAACTTAATGGGGATCATATAGGTAGTCTGACTTTATACTTCATGCTATCATGAATTATGATTTATCATAGCAAAAATTTTAACTCCTTCGTTAGGTTGTTTCAAAGTTTCTCAGAGAACAACTCCATAACAATGTGCATACATTTAGGTCTATGAACTTGGTTGGAACTGGGATGATCTTCCACGGCTAGCACAGGGAATACTGGCTGGTCATCTTCTGGAATGTGGCTGTCAACTTACAGGGGGATACTTTATGCATCCAGGTCTACTTCTCCTTCATACCCACCCAAATCCCAATTCTTTGTATGTGGAGCATGGAACTCATAGTTGTAGTTTGGCTTATGATTCAAACGATCTGCAGGAGACAAATATAGAAGCATGTCTTCCCAACAGCTTCTGAATATATCACTGCCTTATGCGGAAGTTGAGTGTGATGGAAAAACCACTGTAGCCAAGGCAGAAGAGACTGGAGGTCTTTTGAATTTCAGTACATGTGCCGAACAACTTCTGTATGAGGTTGGTGATCCATCGGCTTATATCACCCCTGATATGGTAAGTTAAATGTATTATAGGACTACTTTGTGGATTGAATACTAAGGCAAAATACAAATATAACTGGTCGTGATTGCAGGTGGTTGACTTCAGCAATGTTTCATTTTGCTCTATATCCAGCTCTAGGGTTTTATGCTCCAGAGCAAAACCATCTATTCAAGGAGTGCCTGAGAAACTCTTGCAGTTGGCTCCAAAGGTTTTTTTTTTTTTTTGGGGGGGGGGGGGGGGGGGGGGTCATGAATATCTAAACATTTTAACAGATAGATAAATGAGTCATTTGCTTCCGAGTCTATGAGTGATAAATACCTGGAAGATCAAGAGATTAACCTTAATTTGAACGTCGGGGATTGGTTTAAAATAAACTATGGAATCAATAGGAAGACCTACAGGTTTTGTTTTGTTTTTTTCTTAAATAATATATGTGTGTGTGTGTGTGGAGTTACACACAAGTCTATTAGAGTAAAAAGTTCCCAACTAGGAAAGCTAACTTCTCAGGTAATTCCAAAATGTTGTTGATGACTAGCTGGAAAACATGCAGAATATATGCTTGTCCATTAATCTTTATTCATGAAAGAGCAGGCTCTTTGTTTCCTACGCATGACTAGAGCCAATATTGCCTATTCATCCTCGGGTTAACTAGAGTGCTTTTAGCATTGCGAATGAGATTACCCTGGAGAAGATCCTTCCTTTTATTTTCTATCTGTGCAAGCTAATCCTGGATGTGACATATCAGGACTGTGGATGGAAAGGATGGGGAGAGATATCCTATGGGGGACGTGAATGTGTTCTGCGTGCTAAAGCTGCAGAATATCTGGTAATTCAATAGAGAGCTTTCACGTTGTTTCACTATAATTTTCTATCTTTGATATTTTTTTCCTTTTATATAATATTAGTTCATATTGGCTTCTTGAAATGACTGTTGGTGCCATGTTTAAGTAAATTAAGATTCCTTAACGTGACCAGTTTTATCACACTTTTCTTGTTCTTCCTTTCATAGGTTCGGTCGTGGATGGAAGAACAGTTGATTGGTATTAATCAGCATATAGTGTCTTACATAATTGGACTCGACAGCCTTAAAGCATCCAGCAACAGTAGCAATAGTGTTGAAGATATTAGGTTGCGCATGGATGGACTCTTCAAGCAGAAGGAGCACGCTCTCCTGTTTGTTAGAGAATTTACAGCTTTATACACAAATGGGCCAGCTGGCGGCGGCGGCATCAGGTTGATGCACACTTGTAATTGCCCTCTCTAGCTGTGACAGTCTGAAATTTGTTTATGTTAGTTATTTCCTTCATGTTCATGATTGTTTTAATTAACTGATTTTTTCTTCTTTTTTTTTTTTTTTTCGTATTCGTGAGTGCTCCATACTAGATTATAGACAAGCCACCTATCATAGAAGTCAATTTATTTTTTTATTAACAAGAAACCAAGCTTTTATTGGTTAAGATGAAAGGATATACGAGGCAAACAAAAAAGAAGCCCAAAACAAACAACCCTCCACCCAATTACAAGAAGGGTCCCAATCCAAAAGAATGATGCTAAGCTGATAATTACAAAACACCCTATTAACAAGCGCCCATAAAGAAGCATTATATCTAACCAAATCCCAAATATCCTCCCCTGACCTCTCTACCTACGAAAATTTTTACCGTTCCTCTCAAGCCAAATGCCTTCACAACACTCCAAAAGTCTTAAAGAACCAATTTCACAAAGAGCAGACAAAATCACAATCCCAAAGCAAATGATCAAGATCCTCTTTTTGTCTACAAAGAACACACCATTGAGCTCGTAACATCATGGAGGAAAGCTTCTGGGTACGTTCTTGAGTATATACTTTCTCAAGCAAAATATGTGGCAAAAAAATTCATTCTCGTAGGAATTTTAACTTTCCAATAAGAGAAAAATATAAGGGTTCCCTATGGGGGAGAAGGGGCACAAAGAATCTGAAGAATATAATAGTAATAATAATAATAATAATATATTGGAAAAACCTTTAGAGGGGATTCGGAATTCAAGATTTAAAATATCTTCTCCCTACACAAGTAAAATGATTAGAAATAACAGAAAGGAGTTTGACCATCTCACCAGCCTCATAGTCTGTGAGGGGACAACAAAAACCCAAGAAAAGAGAGCAAAACCTATCAGACGAAGTCAAATTAGAAGTCCAACCTCTTATCCGGCAGATGATAAAAAGACGAAGGAACAGAGCACACAAGGGTTTCCCTCTGACCCGATATCCTCCCAAAAAATAAGTATTCAACTTGTCTCCGATAGAGCATTTAACAAACTGAGATAACATAGGAATGCTTGAGACCCACTCAAAAAGGGTGAGGTCCATATTTCCTGACAATAATCCTCTGCCACAAAAAGTCAGGTTCCAAATGGCTATCATAGAAGATTATCAAAAATCTTCTGGTAGATTAGGATGATTACACAAACTGAGAGTAATATGCACAGGCAGCCATGTTTATTTACGTAGTAGTACAAACATCCAAACCATTTTTATTGACCAGACTTGGTTGAAATATATATACGGATCAAACTTGAAGTTGGACGGTAGCTTTTGTTTCAACCTCAGACTTGTTCTTTGATGTATATCCTCTGTTGATCTGTTACTTGATAGAAAGCATGTAACTTTCAGAAACTTTTGGGAATATTATTCTTGTGGTCCATCTTTGTGCTAATGCATTTTACGTGACGATGACATGATTTCTGTCCTATTTTGAATTGCAGCACTGGCTACAAGAAAGAAATTGTGCTTGAAAAACAACTGGTACTACCTCTTTCTTTCTCTCTTACTGAAGTTGATATTTGGATTAACAGTATTTCATTTTCTCCATCGAAATTCTATTGGTAACTTACTGATGTTCTTGAGTTATGATTCTTGAATATTGCCATAATCACCCGTTTTCATTTGTTTTCTCTTCTTCTTCATTAGTCCGCCAATGTCTTTTTGTTCCATAATGAGCTTTTCTCTTATCCTTCATTCTTCAACGTCTTTTCCACTTGATGGTTTTCAAATTAGGTTGGGCGTGAAAATATTTTCTGGCAAACAGGAGTGAAGTGTACTGTAGCAGTAAAATTAGACAGTCAACCAACAGATCTTCGAAAGGATCCGGCAGAGGAATGTTCTTCGCCCCGAGTAACGTTGCCATGTCCGATATCTGCGTATGCAGAGAAACCTTGTACAGGCTCCTTTCCACCAGAAACGGGTCATTCCCCTATTCCATCTGGCCAGGAGATTGCTCTTTACAATGTAGCCCATAGCAGAGCTGGAGACAAAGGGAATGACTTGAACTTCTCTGTCATTCCTCATTATCCTTCTGATATTGAGCGATTGAGAATGATCATCACGCCCGAATGGGTGATGAGAGTTCTCTCGGTTCTGCATAATTCGACTCTGTTTCCTTCTTCGGATGCTGATAAGAAGAGAGACGATTGGGTAGATGAACATGTGAAGGTTGAAATATACGAAGTTAAAGGTATCCATTCTTTGAATGTTGTTGTTCGTAACATTCTAGATGGTGGCGTAAATTGCTCACGGAGAATCGATCGCCATGGAAAGACCTTATCGGATCTCATCTTGAACCAGCAAATTGTTTTGCCACCATAGTTTGGTGGTTCAAACAGGAAAGCTAAAATTTCTGAACCAGACGGCTCTTCTGGACAATAAAGTATCTTGCCGCTGTTGGATTGCTTTTTTTTTCTTCTTCTTTTGTGGAGTGGGAGAATCTAACCTCTAATTTCAAGTTCGATTGTAAAGGTTTCCCTATTAGTTGAACTAATGCTCATTTCGGCCATTACCATAAAACTTTGAGGTCAATTAAATGTCTTAATCATTCTTACATAATTCCATATATTCTTACATTATCAAGTATGGATTATCCTTAAATTCCATAAGCTTGGATTAATAATTCCATATATTCTTACATTTCTCTTTGCTTTAAATCTTCGTTTAGATATAAGATGTATTTACGTGATGAGATTAAATGATGGTGCATAGATTATAATATTGGATTTTTATTAAAGTGAATTTGTAATAGTAGCCAGAGTATTTGTCATATTTTCCTGGTTTTTTCTTTTTTAAAAGAACACCATTTGAATTTTGTAAATGTGATCGAATATTTGAAATTTGAGATTTTGAATTATTTTGATTTTACCAGATAATCAATAGTATATTAAATCATATACACACACACAAATATATCATTGGCATGTTATATCATTAGTATACCAACATTCATATGAGGTTGCAGTCATAATCAAATATATTAGTATCCTTTAACAATAAAATAATTTAGATATATCAATTGTATATTAGCATTTATATCATGTACAAAGTTGTAAACAACAGACGTTGATTTTAAAATCTATCAAATAATTACTAATACAATTAACACAATAAAAATTAGCAATATTTGTTAGTTAAAAAAAATGTAATACAGATCAAAATGGTAAAATATGGTGAGTCAATTGAATTTGATCAATTAAATCATCATGATTAAATTTATTTATCAGTCCTTTGCGAACTATATATAAATGGGGTGAAATGCAATATTGATTTGTTTCTAGGTTTAAAAGTGTTACAATTTTACTTTCTAGATTTGAGTTTTGTTTTAAATTGGCCTCTAAATTTCAAAATTTATACTTTTAACCTTGATTTTTTTTTACTAAATACTCGAAAATTATAACGTAAAGTTTTTAATTTAATTTTAATAGTGATTATAAAAATAATGAAACTTAATTAATTATAATAATTGTAAATTAATCGATAAACATATATTAGGAAATTTCCACATATAGAAAAAAATGTCAAACTATTTACAGAAAATAGCAAAAAAAAAAAAAACACGGATAGACATTCATAGATTTTTATCAGCATCTAATAGACTTCTATCAATTCTATCCTTTTCTATCAGGGTTTATCACAACTATCTAAAAATTTTACTATTTTGTGTATATAGTTTTCCTTATTTTTTTATTTTTAAAAATTCTTCTATATTAAAAACTAAAAGTGAATATTAGTGAAAAGTGTAAATCTTGAAACTTAAGGATGACTTTGAATCGAAACTCAAATTTAAAGGATAAAGTTGTAATATTGGGAACATTATGGACTGTGTTAATTTTCGGGATAAAGTTGTAATATTGGGAAAATTATGATCTGTGTTAATTTTCGGGTGAGAGAATGAAAAGCTGGAAAGCAGAGAAAACTGCGTCGTTTAAGCAATGCTAAAATACAATTGTATTTGTCTCAAAAAATAAAAATAATAACCTAAAAAAATAACATAATAATAAAAATAAAAACGATGCAAAAAACCCGGGAAACGCTGTCATCCAGTTCAACGAACACAACGGCGAACCAGTCAGATAATCGAAGGCAAATGGCTTTCATCTCTTCTCTCCGCCCTCCATTTTTGTTCTCTCGAAAAGCTCGACAAATTCCTTTGATATGGTCAACCAATCCGCCCTTCTTTCCCTCATAGACAAGTCATTCTGTCCGAAATTGGAGCGGATCCAACTTGTGATTCACAGTTCTCTGCCACATCTGGATTTACACCCCAAAATCCGACATTACCTGATGTATAAATTTGGTCTTGTACTTAATCCTTCGAAGCCTTCCATCTTGTCCAGTCGCATTCGATTTTATCTGGTAGACAAGGCTTCGGACGGCTTGGGGTTTTAATTGCCCTAGTTTTTCTTGGTTTCTGGGGGTGGTTTCTTTCTCTTTTTTTTTTTCTTCTCCCGAAGTTCTTGCGTCTCGGATCGAGTTGATCTTGTAAAAGAGTAATTTCTTCATAATGGCTTTCACAGGAACGTTGGATAAATGCAAGGCTTGTGATAAGACTGTTTATGTCGTTGATTTGTTGTCCCTTGAGGGGAATCCTTATCACAAGCAGTGCTTCAAATGCAGCCACTGCAAAGGCACCCTTTCGGTTAGTTTTTCTCTATTCAGTCTCTTTTACTTATTTCAATTTCAAATCTCATCATTCGAATTTGGCGGATTTTATCCCAATTGTTTGTTTATGACAGATGAGCAGCTACTCGTGGATGGACGGTGTCCTGTTTTGCAAGACTCATTTCGAGCAACTCTTTAAGGAATCTGGAAACTTCAGCAAGAACTTTCAAAGTAGTATTACAACATCTCTTTCCATTTCTCCCATTTTTTCGTTTGTTCCTTTTTATTTTTTTCCCTTATTTCCTGACATTCTCTCATTTCCATGGTATTGAATGACAATAGCCAAACCTTCTGAGAAGCAACATGAACTGGTATGTTGCCACTCTTTTCACTTTTCTCAGGCTAGGTCAGCTAGATTATGATTAGCAATTCTCTGTTGGATGTATGAGAGAGCAACTGCAAATGTTTGGTTGTTATTATTAGGCGCCAAATTTTCAAATTCATATCTAATGGTTATTAGGATTAAGTGACATTTTGGCAGCTTCATCCAATAATTTTTCCTCCAAATCATGGGTTTGATTTTGAATATACCATTCCTAATATTTTTGATAAAAACAAACTGGCCTGGGAATTCTTGTACCTGAATGGTAGTGATTTTGTTTCTTATTTTAGAGCTTGCTCTCGAGTCTAATGGTGATATAATATGTCATGAGAATAGGACAGCTTTGAGTTAGAACTCCTATGATATCATTTTATCCTCATTTCATATTTGGTAGTTTATGTGTTAGCAATTTCAACCTTGTGCTCTTCATGCAAATGCTGTAATTTTTGCATAGTATTACAATTTTCATAATCTTTGACAGACAAGGACCCCCAGCAAACTCTCCTCCATGTTCTCTGGAACTCAAGATAAATGTGCTGTTTGCACTAAAACAGTTTATCCATTAGAGAAGGTCTGTAGTTCTTCACCCCCCCTATCTTGTATAATACATTGTTACTGGATTCCTCTGTTTGTTTGGGATGACTTTTTAAGTGTTTATAAAAGCGTTTTTAGTTGGAGTTTTTTTTTTTAAAACACTTAAAATGCCATTCCAAATAGTTGATATATGGTTAGGGAAATTGAAACTGTATGTTTCTTTGTTTTTTTGTTGGTTCCTGAATAGGTCACTTTGGAGGGGGAATGCTACCACAAGAATTGCTTTAGATGTGCTCATGGTGGATGCCATTTGACACACTCTTCTTATGCTGCTCTTGATGGAGTCTTGTACTGCAAGCACCATTTTGCTCAGCTCTTCCTGGTCAAAGGCAACTATAGCCATGTCCTTGAAGCTGCTGCAAACAAGAAAAATACCACGCCCCCGGCCGAACATTCCGAAGAAGATGCCGAGCCTCAGCCTCAATCCGAGGAACAAGTAGTAGAGCAATCTTAAAATGCTTTTTCTGCTCTACCAGCATTTGAGAATTCTTCTTCGCTTTATTCTTCTTATAAAGAAAACAAAAATTATTTTCTGTTTGGAAAGAAAAACCATTTGTTTTTGTTCACATTCACATTGACTTCCAATTTATAATGTAATTGAAGACACTATTTATGTCAGCCAGATAAACAGATCCTTCAAACAATTGCACCATATTCTCTGGGTGAATGAGAAGCTGGAATAAAAAGAAGATCTGCTGCAATTTCAAATATCATCAAATATATCTTACAAAAATATGATTTACCTTACGTAGTTCATTGCATAAATCCGTAATCTCTCACAAATTCACTAATCGTTTCAATAATTCATGGTTCGTCTTCAACTCCACAGTTGTTAACACACAAAAACGTGTGTGTATTGTGCACCTCCAGGGAGAACTCCTAGATTCTCGATATTTTAGATCTCCCATGTTGTGCCCTTCCTCTCAAAGCATTTTGGCATCTGTTATTCTAAGTCTTATCATATAAAACAGAGTTCGACACGAGAGAAAGTAAATGGAACTGATAGGAAATTGTATCGTTATCGCTAAAACTAAGTCTGCACAACTTCCATTTGTTAGTCCGAATCTGATTAGTTCCTACAGAACTGCGTCATTTCACTTTGCATGGTTAGTGTCTCGACCGTGGACCTCTGCTTGTTCCTTCGTACTAGTAACTTAGGCCACTTTAATTTCACTTTATTTATAGTGTTTCTTTCTTATTAGTAGTATAATATATATATATATATATATATATATATTCAAATTCAAAAACAGTTTTAAATGGTCTTTGAATTACCATCATAATTTTGATTTTGTGATAACTTCGTTTCGACGTAAGAGCTCCGTTCTTATAATATACTACACTATGACTACTATTTTTTGGACAAACGAACAATCTTTGTTTCTCTATGTTAATTTGTGCTATTGAGATAGCTTAATATCTTAGCATATTCTCGAACAATATTCCATGGAGCAATTTGTCCCACTAGCACCATTGGCTATTCTTTCATGTCTTCTTCTATCTCAATAGACAGTTTTGGATTTTGTTGACCATTGTGGTTGGAAGAATGCAGTCTTCATAATTTCGGTTTTTTTTTTTTTTTTTTTTTTCTTTTTTCTTTTTTCTCTTGAGGTTAACATAGAATGGATTTCTTATTATATCAAAATATGTTGATCTTTAAATACAATATGCCAATATGAAGTAAAATCAACCGACCAATTGATGAAGGGATGTTTCATTAAGAAAAAAAAACTTGATTTAAATTATTTGATTAATACACCAATTCATACTCATCTCAATAAACAAGACATTAATATGATAGTATTGACAAATTTTCACACTATCTCGATTAATTATTTGCCATAAAATACTCATTTAAGAATTATGTGGGACTCATGAATTACATTATTATAATATCTAATGACGTGTCGAGATATGAGTGGAATAAGTACAATACTAGAGTGTCAAAGTGAGCATAGCTCAATCGACATTGATACAGTACAACCTACGTGTTGATGACCATAAAGTCCGTGGTTTGAATCTCCAACTCCTATTTTACTACAACAAAAAATACAAAGTACTATAATTTTCTTTCTCCTTATGTTTATGCTCTTAAAAGAGAATGTCACATTTAATATTAAAAATAGTCAATAAATACGACATGGTTGTCAAATTAATATAAAAATGTCGAAAAGTAGAATGGAACGTTGTAAATACAAGTATCAATCAAGAGATTTTCTAATTTATTTAAATAATATGAATATATAATGCATCAAACTATGAATGATTTATGTGTTGTTTCTGTATTCAGAATATTTTTTACGAAAAATATATTAATATTGAAATTTTATCAATCTTTATAGATAATAAAATTAAGAAAATTTTTCACAAAATATCAAATATTTATAGAAAATAGCAACAAAAAAAATATTGATAAACATTGATAGCTTCCATCTATTAGTGATAAAATTTTATCATTTTTATCTATCAGCGTCTATTATAATTATTTAAAAAATTTATTATTTTGTGTAAATTGACTGCTTATTTTCTATTTTTAAAAATTCTTCAATAATTTATGTTTATATATTTATAATTAAAATACGTTGGATAATTAAAGTAGTTCTAAAATACTAATATCAGTCGCGCTGTCGCTGACAAGTAGTTTCTTTAGTTGCATTTCACGCGCGTCAAGAGCGCGTGTCAAGCGCCTCTTTCATTCGGAATATCCAACACACCGCAAACGAATCAACGATGAACCCATCGACCAGCGAAGGGCCATTTCAGTAAAATCCCAAGAAATATCAAAGCCTGCCTGGTGGCTTTTCTCCGCCAATTTTTTTCATTTCCTCACCAATCCAACACAAAACGCAAATTCACTACAAAAAAATTGATTGTAATTTGCTCTCATTTCACTCCATTTTGCAACTACTGGACTGTGAATAGCCGGAGCTTCGTTTTCCCTTCAAGTTTCTCCGCCGCCGACGTCTCACCATTGTTCTCTCAGCCTTCAGCATCGGTTTGTTCATCTTCTGTGTAGAAATATAGTTTAATATGTCTGGATACTACGTTTTCGGATATAAACGTTCTCTGAATGTGTATTAGTAGCTCGTGTGTGTGCCTTTTTAATCTGCCGGCTGTGGTTTGGATTTGATTGCATTACTATATAGTTTTGTGTCCGTGTGAGCAGTTGTATGTGTCCTTGATTGATTTGTTTTGAATTGAATGCACGAATGACTGATCCGGATTAATGGAATGATGTTCATGTTTACGACTTAACATGCATGCTTATGGTATTAGGGTTGTGGCAGGGTCTGGTTGATGGTTTGTATCTGCATTTCATGAGCGGTTTTTTTTATTTTGTTTGACCAGGTGTTTGACTGATTGTCAACGGTGGCTGAATGATTGGCATGAGTATGTAATCGAACACTGGGTTTTGTAAAGACTTGTCTCATATTCCTGGAACCATGGACTTATCTTGTAATACTTGGAAGCAAAATGTGTTATGTGGTAGTGAAAGAACATATTGCAAGACGTTGGACCAGTTTGGTCCCAGCACTGTGCTTAGAAATAGAATTTTTGATGCCAAGTTGACTGGCGGTTCAAGAGTAAGTTACAAAGTGCCTAAGAAGAGAAACAGAATTGTAGCTTCTAGTAATTCCAATAATTTGAGTCTGGTTTGTGCAAGCAAGTTTGATGGAGCTTTGCAAATTTTTATGCACAAGAGATTCTTGAACTGGAACAATAAGATAAGTGGAAGAAGGATGGGAATGGTTCATTTAGAGTGTCAAAGCAATGATTCTTTAGCATTTATTGATGGAAATGGCAGAAATATGGAATATGTAAATAATGGTGATGAAGGGTCCAATTCTGGGCCTACCGATGGTGTAGGGTCAGGTGGTTCCAGAGAAGTGGGTGGAGAAGCAGAAATGGTAGAAACGGATGTACCGACCGTGGATGAGCTCAGAGAATTGCTGCAAAAGGCCATGAAAGATCTGGAAGTTGCGAGACTTAACAGCACAATGTTTGAGGAGAAGGCCCAAAAAATATCAGAAGCAGCAATAGCTTTGCAAGATGAAGCAACCCATGCTTGGAATGATGTGAACTCTACTCTTGATTCTGTACAACAGATAGTGAATGAAGAATATGCTGCCAAAGAAGGTGTTCAAAAAGCAACCATGGCTCTTTCATTAGCAGAGGCAAGGCTTCAGGTGGCAATAGAGTCATTGGAGCTGGAAAAAGGAGGAAACGATTTTCCAGAAACGTCAATAGATAGCGAGGGGGCGATTGATGGCAAGGAAGAGCAAGAAGTGTTGTTAGTTGCTCAGGAGGACATCAAAGAATGCCGAGCAAATTTGGAAACTAGTGATGCGGAATTGAAGCGCTTACAGAGTAAAAAGGAAGAGTTACAGAAGGAAGTGGACAGGTTGAATGAGTTAGCTGAAAAAGCACAATTGAATGCGTTGAAAGCTGAAGAAGATGTGGCAAATATAATGATTTTGGCTGAGCAAGCTGTTGCTTTTGAACTTGAGGCTGCCCAAAGGGTCAGTGATGCTGAAATAGCTTTACAGAAAGTGGAGAAATCTTTATCAAATTCTTTTGTTGACACTTCGGAAATCAATCAGGGTTCAAATGTTATTGAAGAAGTTGAGAATGAGGATAACAAGGCAGCTCTAGAAATCTCTGGGGATCTTGCTGTTGAAATGGATAGAGAGTTGCCACTTAGTGGCGATTCCTTAGCTATCAAATCTCTACCAGGTAGCTTTTCAGATTCTGAAGACTCTGATCAAGCATATTACTTAAGTGATAGCGAGAATGGAAAATTGAGTCCAGACTCTGCGAAGGAGGTTGAATCTGGAGCAGAGAAGTCTATTTTGAGTCAAACAAAAAAGCAGGAAACACAGAAGGATTTGACCAGAGAAGGCTCACCTTTAAACTCCCCCAAGGCTCTATTGAAAAAATCTTCTCGCTTTTTTTCAGCATCATTCTTTTCCTTTACAGTTGATGGGACAGAGTTCACTCCAGCATTAGTCTTCCAGGGTCTCCTGGATTCCACTAAAAAGCAATTACCGAAGCTAATTGTTGGAGCAGTTCTATTAGGAGCAGGGTATGTGCCAACATATTCTTTATCATTTCTGCGTTTGTTTCTAAAAGAGTGTGAAGGCCAGTAAAGACAGTTCTTACAAGTATATTGCTAATTGTTCAGTTTAACAAGCATATTTCATCTTATTGATGAAAGACAAAATATTGCACCAGTATTCACCTTCCTAAGGAATCATAGAAAGAAGAGATATTTGTGTCTGGTTTGTATTTCAAACTGTAACTGTAGCTGACACCTCAACAAAAGTAAAAAAAACGAAGTTATAAGCTTTAGAACTGTAATACTGGCTTCATAAGCATGAAGTATATCTATTGGTATATTGGTTCCCTTTGTGGACAATACTATGCACTTCCATTTTGTTGTTGTGTACACAGAGAAGAGACTGCTTCATAGTTACTAAATGTTGAAATTCATCACAGGATTGCTATCTTTGCAAATCGAGCAGAAAGGACTTCTCAGATGATTCAGCA
This sequence comes from Lagenaria siceraria, assembly GCA_002890555.2. Classification (NCBI taxonomy): domain Eukaryota; kingdom Viridiplantae; phylum Streptophyta; class Magnoliopsida; order Cucurbitales; family Cucurbitaceae; genus Lagenaria; species Lagenaria siceraria. The sequence continues at coordinate 26,721,751 of CM016483.1, read as the reverse complement.
GCCTGATGTTGTCACCACCAGCACCGATGAAGTTTCCTTGAACACAAAGCCTTTATTTCAACAATTAAGGAAACTTCCTAAAAGAGTGAAAAAATTAATTTCACAGCTTCCCCATCAAGAGGCATGTACTCTACTCGTTGATCCCTTTTAGAGTTGAGAATTTTGGTAGTAACTTTTAATGTCATCGTCTCTTCAAAATTTCAGGTGAATGAAGAGGAGGCTTCACTCTTAGACATGTTATGGTTGTTGCTTGCTAGTGTTATATTTGTGCCAACATTTCAGAAACTTCCTGGGGGTGAATACGTTTTACATGCTTTTCTGTACAGAATCTGAGTTTCCTACCTGCCTGCCTGCTTGCTATTTTCTTCTTAAATGTCCTTAGGTTGACTGCTTTGAAGTTTTTGGTTTATTGAATATTGATGTCACGGAAGAATTCTTTTACTTGCCACCATTTCACTTTACTTTTGTGTGAGTCTACTATGTATTTGTGACATCATCTGTTTCCGTTAAAAAAAAGGAAAAAAAAAACTAATTATGAAGATTAAGATAGGGATGGGCTTGTAGATTTCAAACTCTCTTTGCGGGAGTTATAGACACAGAAAATGTTGCTGGATGTTTCATGATAAATTGTGTAGATGCATTTGGGTTAATTTATGTAAGGCTTTTTGGACAAGTTTATTTACGTGTTTGTCTCTGTATTTTCAACCAACCGTGTATTTTGTCCAATGTTCTGTATAGGAAGTCCTGTCCTTGGGTACTTGGCTGCTGGTATTTTAATTGGGCCATATGGTCTCTCCATAATCCGTCACGTGCATGGAACAAAAGCGATTGCTGAATTTGGAGTTGTTTTTCTTCTGTTTAACATTGGCCTGGAGGTGATCCTTTTAATTGAGTTGATTTTGTTTCTATTCCTTAATCCATTTACTTACATTGTACTTTTAGAAGATTGAACCCAAGTTATTGTTTTTTCAGTTATCAGTTGAGAGGCTGAGTTCCATGAAGAAATATGTTTTTGGGTTAGGGTCTGCACAGGTGAATGTGAAATTCCATTCTTTACTATTATGGGGCCAAGCTGACCCTTGCTCTAGTCTGTAAGTGATCTACCTCAGGTATTTAACCCTATTCAGAAATGCAGGTTTTGGTTACAGCTGTAGTGGTTGGCTTGGTTGCTCACATTGTCTGCGGGCAGGCTGGCCCAGCTGCAATTGTCATTGGAAATGGATTGGCTTTGTCATCCACTGCTGTTGTCCTTCAGGTGTGATCATGGATAAGTATTTTTGACATTGTGGCATTTTCTTTTATTGTACTTTAACATTTTCACTTCTCGGATAATAAAATTTTCTGTTCTGTAAACTGTGATACTGCTATAGTTCTTAATGAAGTTGTGCCTGAAACTAACTTTGACTTCTTTTATCTGAATCTATGCTCAAGGACAAAATATTCTTCCATGTCCATTGCTTATCTTTATTTGTTAATCCGTGCAATTTTTGAGAATTTGACTTTTTCTTGGCTGCTAGTGGGAATTGCGATGACTTTATATCTCAAATGTATAAGGATTAAGGAAAGAGCATCAACCAATTTTTGTGATCCCAATATGCTTGAATTCTCAGAATTAAAAAAAATATGCTTGAATTTTCTCAATCATAGAATACTAATAGTTATTATTATGTTTGCTAATCAGATCTTGTTTCATCATTCATGCTAATAGTCTACTCATGGTATTCTTGTATAATAAATAGTAGGACAATATCTTTTCTGGCTCATTATCTCCCCTCTTCTTATACAGGATAAAAACTGACGTGAATTAACTAATTCTTGTTTAATGTATGGTCCAGTAACTCATTTTCTCTGAAGTATTCTACTTTTTACGTATCTAGTTACTTCTTGGGCTCTTGGCTAGCCTAAACCACCATTTGATCTTGACTTATGGCTGATTTATGCATTCATTCTCCAGAATTTAGGCAAACATTAACTTTCTTCTTGATTGATATTGTAGGCTATAAACTTATAAGCCTACAAGGGACTTTTTGGATGATATCAGCTTCGTTCATGGTCTCTTTTTGCAGGTGTTGCAAGAGCGAGGTGAGAGCACTTCACGGCATGGGCGTGCCACATTTTCTGTCTTACTATTCCAGGTATTTTGATTATTTCAATCGCATTAATATTATGCTTTTAGATCATATAATTGCCATGGTAGATGATTTGTCCGTTTCAGGAAAAAAAAAATTGCCATGGTAGATGATTTTATATCAAAACCTACTTGTCTGAAACTGAATATGATCCTTACAGACACAACTATCTAATCTCGTTTTGCTCTTTAGTTTCATTGTGGTCAAACCTTCATGAACTACTTCTAAAGTATGAAAATTTTGAATTGACTGCAATGTATGCAACGTGTAGTTTACAGTTACCATTTTGTGCTACGACCTTCTTTTGAATTTTGTTGTTGACGTGGATAACCTGTAATATTGAATGTTATCTGTTTCGATGCTCCCATGGCTAGTTTCTCTGTGTTTTTGGAAAAATAAAATTTTATATCAGAATCTTTTGTTTTCACTGCTGTTCTGGCTTCAAGTTAACTTTCTTTCCCTCGTGTCCAGGATTTGGCTGTTGTGGTTTTGCTGATTCTTATACCTTTAATTTCACCTAATTCATCCAAAGGAGGGGTAACAACTTCTAATACGCTGTCTTATCCAGTGCATTTTTTTTCTTCTAAATATGGCTGTGACAGTTTTTTTGATAACCTTATTACTTGGTGACAGAATTCAAATTTAACACTCGCTTGGCACTCTCCCTTTGTTACTTTTTTAGGAGCATAGTGTTGGATATCTATTTTGTAGACTATCACTGAAATAGGGTATGTTAAACACCAATCGTTGGATATAGTGGTAATTTGCCATGGGTAACTTTGGTGAATAAGTGTAAGTAACAAAATAAAGGAGATTAAGTGAATAAGCATATGTTCAGAAACCACGATCCTTTAGCCTAGTTAGTGGGCAGTTTTGGTGTGCAATGTTCTTCCAGAACAATTTTAACATTAGGCTTCATTTTCCATTGTATTCACTATTTAATATGTCGTGAACCATTTTAATTGCATGTTTGATTCTAGGAGCCATATTTTCATGATTTCTAAAATCAAAGAACACAGAAGTACGCCACCGCTAGAATTAGACTCCACATAATAAATTACAATAAAAATTAAACCAACAAAAAAAATAAAAGAAGAGGTTGCTCCTCTTGCTATCTCATTACATATACTTGTTAGGTTTTTTGTACCACACGCTACTTGGTCTTCTACTTGTGTTTTGGTCACTGGTTGGATGTATTATTTTTCTTATAACTAAAACCAGAAAATGAAGAGGACCACTGAGGGGCAACTTAAATGCCCAATGACTATCTCGAGAATAATTGGAAAATATTACGATAAATTATTTAAATTAAACCCAAAAGTAAAAGATCGTGGTACTGGGAATTTATTGAGTGGTCTTGGTTCAAAACTTTTTGATCCACCTAGCTGGATAAGTTTCTTTGATTCCAAAAATGTTACAGGGTTAGTGGCAGTCCCTGTTTTAAACCTTGCGAGGAAGATAGGAGGCTATCTGGTTAAAAGAAGGAAAATGAGTTCATTTGTAGTTGTTTTTGGGTGTTTTTCTTTTTTTCTAAATATATATATATTTTTAAAATCGATTTATTTATAGATTTTCTTAATTTTTTAATTTTTTTTAACAAGAGAAAAATTTTCAAGGCGTTCTTAATTTATTAAATGAAGCATACAAAATGTGAGATGCTGTTTTTATGTTGTTAATCTAAAATTTTATTTACGTAATTTCTTATACATTTGTATTTGTCTGCTCTTCACCGCTTTCTGTTATAGATGGGAATTAGATTCAAGGTTTTCCTCCACTAATATTAGTTTGGGTTCGATAATCATCATATTCTATTTATTTAGACCTGAATATCTAACTTCTACATTTTAGGAACTAAACTAAAATAAATCTGTAAACCATGCTCTTTTTCAGATTGGTTTTCAAGCCATTGCTGAAGCTCTTGGCCTGGCTGCTGTAAAGGCAATAGTTGCCATTTCTGCCATAATAGCTGGTGGGCGCCTGGTAGGTGGTGATTCTATTTCTTACTAGCGCTGAAGCTCTTATCCTCCCTGTTGCATTCTTTCTTCAGTGATGAAAAAAATATGATCTCCTCTAGAACGTTAATGTTTCTAAAATGCTTGATTTTTAAAGTCATCATGTGATTTCAGTTCCTAGATGCAGTAATTCTTGTCGGAAAAGTGTGAGAAAAGGATGTGGGTGTTCTTAAGATTGTATGATAATCGTGGTTCTTCCCTGGTAGTCTAAGAAACACCGCCAAAATGTGCTGTAATTTGCCTTTCATTTTCTACTTATTTGTGTCATAGCTGACTGGAGTTTACTGATTTCATCTCTACCCCTCACCCCTTTCTTGCACGTTTTCTTTCCAATACATATTTTCTACCTAAAAGTTATCAACATAACATTAAAAATGCGTGAAAACTTCCTTCTGGATTTTCGAGCATTTTAAGTCTAGAAAGTATTTCTTGAAACCACATTTTCCTATCAAATAGTTGATTTAAAACTGGATAAGAATTTACCTTACTAGTTACCTTCATGACTATGAGAAGAATGATCTGTAAAGCTTCTATTAGACTCTTGTATTGCATCAAATTATTTTCTTACATAAAAACAACAATCATTTACGATATCCATAATAAATCTTGTGCTTTGTTTTCTAATTTCTTCTTGTTGTTTCTCTTCCTAATTACAGCTACTACGACCAATTTATAAACAAATAGCTGAAAATCAAAATGCAGAAATATTCTCTGCCAACACACTACTTGTCATTCTGGGAACAAGTCTACTTACTGCCAGGGTACTGCTTTGCACTCTTTAAGTTTTTTTTCAGTAGCTGACTGAAAGAATATTTCATTTGCTTATCATCTTTTTTCTTTTTGGGTTCCATTTTTGCATCCTTTGAGAGTAGGCCGGGCTATCAATGGCGCTGGGTGCTTTTCTAGCAGGTTTACTTCTAGCAGAAACAGAATTCTCCTTGCAGGTTGAATCTGATATTGCTCCATATCGTGGCCTTCTATTGGGTCTCTTCTTCATGACGGTAGGTACTTCATGTTGGATACCCTTTCAGAATAGTTAATGATGTCCTTCTATTAGACATTTTAGGATGGCCCCCCTGATATATTCTCTCGTTGGCCTGCGGATATGATTACCTGGATCTTAGACTCTTAGCTGTATTAGGTTTGGTGGTAGTATGATATTTTTTTTTTACAAGAGACGTGTTATTAGAAAATATATATGAATGAAAAAACAAAAAAGAAGGCTCGAATGGAGAAAGATAAGACATCCTTTTATTTGCCAAAGCCAAATAAATTGCCGTAAGATTTTCAAAATGGAATAGTGAAAAGGTAATATCACTGCATATCCTATGGAGCAACCTTCTCAGAGCTTTTTTTTTTTCCTTCTTCTTTTTATTTGCTTTAGTTTATAACCCTATGGGACAAATAAAACAACCACATTCTTTATGACAAGAAAAGATCCTTGAATAGCTTTCTTGATTCATTACTTTTCTTGGACTGTGACTTGGTGTTTAAATTACTCTTTCTTTAAGAATTTATTTTTATCTCTTATCTTTCGTCCTCTCGGGAACTTTTTTGTAATTTGGAGGGTTTAGGCAATCTGCCCTTATTTGTAATTGCATCAACAAAATTATACTTCTTAAAAAAAATCAATGGAATAATAGTTGTTTCCCATTCAAAAGAAAAGAACTCCTATGTTTCTCATTATTTTTTCTTTTTTTTTAAAAGGAGAATAAATTCAAAAGTTAATAGCTAAAGAACTCGATCTATAAGCTAGGAAACAACTTGAATGAAACAGGGTTTTGACCTTTCAACTAGCCACCAATAAATTCTTCAATAGGAAATTCTAAGTTTAAATTCTTGCAATGTTATTTTCTTCATTATCCACATATTGAGACTTGTCAACGAAACTAGTATTTGAATTCAGACATAAGAGGCGTTGAAAAAAAAAAAGGTTAACAGTTTGCTTTTACACTTTGTGGTAATGGAAAAGACTTGGACCGAGGGTATTGCAAATCTGCTTAAAAGTTATGATGTTTGAATCCCCACCCTTTGTTGTTGAACTCAAAAAGGGGGAAAAGAAAAAGACTCGGATAGAGCATGTCAGGAGGGGAAAAGTCCTTTGCAAGTTTAAACAACTTGGACGGGCCACTAAGCGAAGAAGAAAACGGACAAGTAAAGAAGATGGTGGTCTTGTCTTTTGGTGTTGTCGTAGCAGAGGGAGTTAGAGACTACATCATTGGCGTTGAGAAAAAATGGATAGCTTTCTCCTTCTAAATTGTCTGCTATCTTGATACCATTGGTTGGAGACCAAGGAAGAACTTGATTTTCCATGGAGTACTTGAAGGATACAACTGGGTCACAAAATGACAGGGGAAGAAGAAAGACAGATTCTGAAATCTTGAAACAAAGACAGGGGTCGTGGAGTATGGATAATTTTTTTTTTAATTATATTTTTTTCCCCTTGATTTTTGTCAAAACAGAGGGGTTTATTATTATTATTATTTTATAATTAAAAAAGCTCTCTGCCTTTGTTTTTTTGTTTTGTTTTTTTTCCCAATTTTTTTTTCAATTGAAAAATGAAAAGAGAGGTCAATCATGAATTCTTGGCCTCCACAGGTATCCACGTTATCTGGGTGTTTGTGTAAATTAATAAGTATCGATTTTTAGGAAAGTTGAGAGATCCTGAAGGAGGTTTGGTCCCTTGTTAGGTTCTATGTTTCTCTTTCTCACTACTCTTTAGGTCTTGTTTTGCTTGATTGGAGCCTTAGTTTAGCTCCTAGGGGTTGGGTTTTTTTTTTTTTTTTTTCCTCTCTATGCCTTTGGTATTAATTTCTTTTTTCTATGTGAAAGTTTGGTTTCTCACTAAGAAAAATTATTTGAGTCTTCAACTATCGAGTAGCTGAAAGATATAGTACTAAATTGATATATTCTCCCAATCAAGTGAAGGTGCATTGTCACACTACAACATTGTGAACAATTGGTTGAGCTTCGTATTGAAGTATTCTAATGAAATCTAATAGGTTTATATGTTGGTTGTACTTGTAACATTGCTGTTCTGTATAGAGATTCGTCGTCACTAATTTACCACATTTTCCTTGTTATTTTGACTTTCAGGTTGGGATGTCTATCGATCCAAAACTTCTTCTTTCTAACTTTCCAGTTATCATGGGGTCTTTGGGACTTCTTATTGGTGGCAAGACTATATTGGTTGCCTTGGTCGGTAGATTTTTTGGTATCTCAATCATATCTGCGTTAAGAGTTGGGTTGCTTCTTGCTCCTGGTGGAGAATTTGCTTTTGTGGCGTTTGGTGAAGCTGTCAATCAGGTCATGTCCACATAGCTCTTGTGATTAGCTGTTGGATTCAAATGCTTAGCTTTATTACCCAAACAAGTTTTCCAGCTATTCTTATATTTATGAAAAACATTTATTGCAAGACCAAAGTTGCTAATTTTCTTAAAAAGCCAAAGATTGGAACTTTTATAGCAATTCTTATTGGTGGTTGAAATAATTTTTTCGGAGGCCCATTTGTTTGATTTTAGCCTTGTTCTCTGTAAGGTCATACTTCTACTTTCGTTCCTCTTCTGATAGAGATCTTTTAGCAAAAAGAAAAAAAAAAAGGTTGCTAACGGGTGTTTTCTACAGGGTATAATGTCTTCTCAACTATCCTCTTTATTATTTCTTGTTGTGGGACTTTCAATGGCCCTTACACCGTGGCTAGCTGCTGGTGGTCAGTTAATTGCTTCTCGGTTTGAGCAGCATGATGTTCGGAGTTTATTACCTGTTGAAAGTGAGGTAAAATACTAACATGAAAAGAGATCTCCCTTTAAAAGTTTTGAATCCTTACTGGTAAGTTTCCAGGCATAATTTTATATCCACTTTTAAGGGTTTCTTCCTAGGCTAGGCACATGTGCCAAAGGAGTTGGCCGTTTATCATGTCATATTATTTTTTTTAGTTTTCTTTGTTTGAGGTCAATTTATCATATTATTACAAGAAAATTTGAAATTGTAAAAAAGGTGAATATATAACCTTTTGATTCATGATATTATAACTTAGCCTGCTTACAAACTAACCTTGGCTTTTTTCTTTTTCGGTGATTTCACCAGACCGACGATTTACAAGATCATATCATTATTTGTGGATTTGGACGAGTTGGTCAGGTCTGGTTCTTGTATTTAGTTGCTAGATTATAAAGTTGTTCTAAATCTTATTAAGGGGGTTCAGTATATTATTAATATGGCATTTACTACAATAATTTATTCTCTCTTTCTTTGTCACCCTCAGATAATAGCCCAGCTTCTGTCAGAGCGACTGATTCCCTTTGTTGCCCTTGATGTGAGGAGGTATTTGCCACTAGAAAATAAATTTTCTTTAGTGGCCTTACAGAACAACTAAATCATGTCTTAATCCTGTGTATTGCATGACAATGTCATGCTTTCCTCATTGACGTTTTTTGACCTGATTAAGCACCCACTATTAAATCATGTATTTTAGTATACTTTGCGGTAGTTTATTGCCTCTGATCTTCTATTGCAGTCAATTTTAAGTTTTAGTAAATCCTCAAGAAATAGATGTCATGTTTCTAAGAAGAAATTCCTTTACAAATAACTAGTCAGCAATTTATAATCAATGTCAACTATTTTACCAGTGAAGAATATTGTTATTCCTAAGATCATCTTCGAAAGCACCCGTGAGAGTACTAGTTAGGAATATATTCAGATTACAATCTCTAGCTTTTTGAGAGGGCCATGTCTCTCCCAAAAGTCTCGCACTAAACAATACCAAAATCCCTCCCATAAGATGTCTAACTCCGCATATTTATAACCAAGACACCACTAACTAATTACCAGCTAGAAAGGCAAATGAATGGAAATGTGTGGATGTTATGTCTAAAAAAAACCTAATTACCACTATGCAGTTTCTACTATCCTAGTAATCCTGCTAATATTTTCAGTATATTCGTTACCAGTACTCTTGCATTACCAGATCCTTCAAAGACACCTTATCCTCAACGCTTGTGTCACAACAAACACACAAAATATAAGAAAACCGCAAAGATAGCTATATTGCGACTTGCAATTTCAATGAAGAAATTATAATATCAATAGCCTTTCAAATGGTCTCTCTCTCTCTCAAAGTCCCATAATGGACAATCCTCTTCCAAATCCTCTCCTCCAAGGTGCCAAACTCCCCTTATTTATAACTAAGACAACACAAAATAATTACTCATATGCCCTTACTACTATCCTACTAATCTTACTAATATATTATTCATTTGTGTTTTGTTCTTTTAGTGATAGAGTGGCCGTAGGACGTGCCTTAGACCTTCCTGTGTATTTTGGAGACGCAGGAAGTCGAGAGGTAAATAATTTCATATGAGAAATGACGTTCTTGGCTTTCTTTGTCTCTTTACTCATTTTATGTTGGCAACTAGGTTCTACATAAAGTTGGTGCTGAAAGGGCATGTGCCGCTGCAATAACACTGGATACACCGGGTGCAAATTACAGAACTGTTTGGGCTCTGAGCAAGTATTTCCCTAATGTTAAGACGTTTGTTCGAGCTCATGATGTTGATCACGGCCTTAATTTAGAGAAGGCTGGCGCTACTGCGGTAATATTTTTGAACTCTTACTATGTGATGCCAAGTCTTAAAATTTCAAAGCAATGATATGGGATGCCTGAGACTTAAAATTTTAAAGCATGCGTGTGTTTCTTTTCTTGTGATCGAATGCCCCCAATCTTTTCCTTATGATGGCTTCTTTTGCTTTATATGACTTGAAAATGATTTGAAGGATAATGAATTGTCTGGTTCATAATATGTTGCAAATTCAGTGACATCTGTCTATGCTGGAAAACACTTTGCAGGTAGTTCCCGAGACGTTGGAACCAAGCTTACAGTTGGCTGCTGCTGTTCTTGCTCAGGTAATTGTGTTATTATGATAAAGTAATACAATACTGTTGAAAACCAAATTGATGAAGATTGGTATGTGTCTTATATTAAATGTACTTCAATCCCTTGGACGAACGAGTGATCTTGATTTTTGCCGAAATGTATTAATGATTGAAACATTTACATTCATGATTGTGGAGGGAGACTTTGGAATTCAAATCACCATCCGAAACCATACTAGAGGGAAAATGTTTTTCTACGATGACAAATGAATTCTGTAACAAGTTTTTCTTCTTTGGTAATATGTTTGGAGTGTTCCTCATGCTTTCTGGATCTCAAAAGTTGATTTGTTTTCCTTTTAAGGCTAAACTACCCATGTCGGAGATTGCTGCAACAATTAATGAGTTTAGGTCCCGACATTTATCCGAGCTTACCGAGGTACTTTTTCCTGGTTGTTTTCACTTTTCACATACAAACTTATCATTGATGCATATGCTGAACCCAGTAACCTTACACGCACACTAGTATGACATGGGTGGGACTTGAACTTACAGTTTTAGTCTGCATTTGTAGCTATGTGAAGCCAGTGGAAGTTCGCTCGGATACGGGTTTGCTCGAATCATGAGTAAACCAAAAATTCAAACCTCTGATTCTTCAGATGAGAATCAAGTCACTGAAGGAACATTGGCCATATGAGATCAGTGGTCCATGAGTTTGCAGTGAAGAGAAAGAAAGAATAAAAGGAAGCGTGGGGATGTCCATTTCCAATATCCAAAAAGCAAGGTAGGAGCTTTAAAAGGACGGGACTAACAATTTTACATTGGTATAAAAAGTGTACAGAAACTTGATGTTGAAAAGAAGGTTAACTACAATTGTTGATCACCTCATTTTGTTCTATAATTTCCCTTGAAGATGCTGTTTCCTTATGGCTGTGGACTTGTTGAAAGAGGAACTTTTTTAACCCTCTACAAGACCCATAGGAACATGACAATTCTTAATTATACACCAAATTTAGATCAACCTCTCTATATTTTGTTCATTATTGTTGTATAGGGTTGCATTCTGTTGACATATATTATTTGCCAGTTTGCTTCTAGAGTGTTTGTACGTCATCTTATTTTTCATTACCACCTTTAATTTTTTTTATTTTAGATCCAAATTGATTTATTATTATTATTATTATTATTCAACCCCAACCCCCTGCCTCAAATTACTATAAATAAAAAAGTATCAAATTATTTACAAATCTAAATTTTTTTTACTCTCTATTAGCAATGGACTACGATAGACTTCGATAGATCGCGATAGAATTCTATCACTAGAACGATAAACAATGATAGAAGTCTTTTCCTCAAGCGATATAATTCTATCGCGTTCTATTGTTGATAGACAGTATAATTTTTCTATATTTATAAATAGTTTGTCTCATTTTTTTATATTTGAAAACAACCTTAATCTTTATATTGTTGAAATTTGGTTAAATTTTAAATTTAGATATCGTATCATGAGTATGGTGTTTGTTTAGCCCATGATTTTCAAAGCTTTATTTTTTTTTTGAGATATAAAAACTTTAATTACATCTTTAAAGTTTTAACTAATGATATTACATTACATACTGCTCATCACACAGTGGCCATGGGTTCAATCCATGGTGATAGGTACCTAAAGATTAATTTCCTACGAGTTTTCTTGACATCAAATGTTGAGGGTTAGGCAGATTGTTCCGAGATTAGTCGAGATACGTGTAAGTTGGCCGGACACTCACAGATATAAAAAAAAAAAAAAAAAAACATTACATACTGCTCATCACACCAAAATTAAATAACATAGACTGTGCCTATTAGGTTGTTTTCTATTCTAATTTTCACAAGTGCCCATCTCTCTCTCATTTAAATTTGCTTGAACCTTTTTGGTATATTTTCTTACCATTACCCCCTTGATTCTCCTTCCAAATTCATTCAGTTCATTCCATTTATTTATTTCTTACTCAAACTTAATTCTTACATAGTTAGAATTATTATTGTTTATGTTAAATTATAAGTTTAGTTGTTCAACTTTGAGGTTTGTATTTATTTTTTTATGTTAAATAAAAAGTTATATATGTTTAAAATATACAGAATTCAAAATTTTAAAACTAAACTTATAATTTAAGGAGGATTCAAATATTTGTCGACATGTTGATTTTATCCAAAATCGGAGAGTTCAATATCGATATTAAGGATTAATTAATATCTCTATTATCTTTTATAAATATCCATAAAATATAAAAAATTATCTCAATATGAATATGTCTACTAATTATTAAATTATTAGATCTTTTGATTTTGTCTGGAAATAAAATAACTTACTTATTGATTTAAATAATTTTTATAAATTTAAATATGAGTTATTTTTTAATATAGAAAAATTAGTCAAACTATTTATAATTATAAAAAAATTTCTATATTTATAAATAATTTGATATTCTTTTCTTCTAGTTTATAGTAATTTCTCTTAAAATATTGATATAAAGAGTATTTTTTTTTTAATTTGGAAGGTGATGCCAATTAACGAGGTGAGCTAATATTTATATGCAAATCCATATTTTAACTCTGGGTTATTTAACCATAATAATAATAGTTTAAAAAAACAGCCTCGAAGTTATTAATCAGTGTTCACGCGCTCTAGGGATTCATTTTCTTCAGCCACCCGGCTTCTCCAAGAGTCCCGCGCCGCCACTCCTCCGCCGTACTCTCCTCCGTCCTCTACATCGGTGTCCCTCCTCCTCCGCTCTGTACCTCTATAATTCCTAATTTTTAGCAGAACGTGCAGATTTTTCTTACGCCATTTTCTAATGGCGTCGTCGATGAAATTCACAGATTGCTCCCCTTCCGCAACTGTTCGACTTTTTCCCTCCACTCGAACCAGGCTTCGAATCTCCGATGGTGCTGTTCTCTTTCACCGTCTTCTTGGCCTTTCACGCCCTGCCTTTCCTAGAACTTTCGTTTCTCGCTCTTCGACTTCAACTTTGCCTGTCATCTCTGGTATGAGTCTCTGTGTGTGCGTGTCTATTCATGTTTGTTTATGAAAAAGTATAGTGATGATTTTATTTAGAGCTTCTCGTTTGGAGGATCTTGGTTTTCATTTTCATCTAATTTTGCTTTTTGAGCTTGTGGAAACTTTGGAATATTTTGCGTTGGTTTTAGGCTACTTGCAAGTTTTCTAGCTTTCAGAGTAACTGATTCTGAAATGGCGTTTAATTGTTTTAGTTTTATCTGTTGGCTTTGCAACTTCTAAAGAATTGTTGTTTGTAGGCATGTATGTTGTGGTGAGAATATTCTGGTTTGGTCTCGTTTTTTATGTATTTATGTCAGTAAACATTACCATGGAAAAGCCAAATCAGATCGATTTTTCTTTCTTAGAGCAGTGGAGATTTTTTTGTGAGGGATTCTGGACTCTTATTTTCTTTTTATTTCAGCTTCAGTTTCAACGGAGGCAACTGCAGAAGTGATTGATGGAAAATTGGTGGCGAAGCAGATTAGAGAGGAGATTACTGCTGAAGTGTCTCGAATGAAGGAGGCCATTGGTGTTGTTCCAGGCTTAGCAGTCATCCTTGTTGGAGATAGGAAGGATTCTGCAACTTATGTACGAAATAAGAAAAAAGCTTGTGAATCTGTGGGTATTAAATCTTTTGAAGTAAACTTACCTGAAGATTGTACCGAGCAAGAAGTACTCAAGTATATATCCGACTTCAATGATGATCCATCTGTCCATGGCATCCTTGTTCAGTTACCTCTACCTAAAGTATGTTACCAAAACTTCATTTCTTTTGCCAAATAATTATCTTGTCACAATTTACTAGACTATCTTAACATATGACAAATGTCCCGTGAGATTAGTTGAAGTATGCGTAAACTGTGGTAAATTAATATATATATATATATATATATAAGCACCTGAATGTAAATTATCTGTTATCTTAAATAAGCTGTGGTCTTGTCTTTCTTTAGAGGCAGCTTATTTTATCAAATAAATTTTTTTTGGGTTCTTCATTTTGCGCACATGCCTTATCCTATGTTGTATGTAAATGTAGATGAGAGTTTGAAATTGTATTTTACCTTGTTTCATTTAAAACTAGAAACATGGATGTAATAGTCTACTGGTGCAATGCTCCGTAATACATTAGCAATTGAAGGTCAAAGATTATATGCGTATAACGTATTGACTTCATGTTTTCATTTATTTGACAGCATATGAATGAACAGAATATATTGCATGCTGTTAGCATTGAAAAAGATGTAGATGGATTTAACCCGCTAAATATCGGTCGTCTTGCAATGAGAGGTGAAGAACCATTGTTTGTTCCATGTACGCCAAAAGGATGTATTGAATTGCTGCATAGATATAACATTAGTATCAAAGGGAAGAGAGCCGTCGTAATTGGTCGAAGCAATATTGTAGGAACTCCAGCTGCTCTTTTGCTTCAAGTGAGATTTTATTTGTTAATCTATTATCTGTATCATTCTATCAAACTCATTTATTGACTTCAATATCTACAATGCTATTGATTATAGATTTGGTCTTATAACATTAGTCATTTCGAGTAGGGAGAAGATGCAACAGTCAGCGTCGTTCATTCTAGGACCAAAGACCCTGAAGAGTTAACAAGACAAGCTGATATCATCATCTCTGCAGTTGGCAAAGCCAATATGGTTAAGGGCAGTTGGATAAAGCCCGGAGCAGTTATTATCGACGTTGGAATTAATCCAATAGAGGTGAGCAAAATAGTTTCTTGGGGAGTTTTCTCTACCCGACCCCTAGGTTGACCTTTTCTTCCCCCCTCTTGATCAATGTCATATCGTTTCTTAGCTTTGACCTTTGCGGTGAGTTTGTGTACATATGGCTAAAATAGAATGGTCTTTCTACATTCAATATTTCACTCTTGCTGTTATCATTATGTGACAGGATGCAAGTAGTCCTCGTGGGTATCGGCTAGTTGGAGACGTTTGTTATGAGGAGGCCAGCAAAATTGCATCAGCCATTACTCCCGTACCTGGGGGAGTTGGGCCGATGACGATAGCGATGCTGCTCTCCAACACACTTACAGCAGCCAAAAGAACACATAACTTCCAGTGAAATTTTGGAAGTTTATTATGATTTTATGGAAAGCTTCCCTTTAGCACGGTCTAAGCAGTAGAATGACCCCCCATGTGAGTGACCACATATGTTTTTCAAGTCGCATTTTAACTTATTTTTTCTTTTGGGAGAATGAGTTGTGGAGATGTTTGAGTATCATCAACCCTTGTATTTGTTGGGTCTTTTCTATTTTGAATAACCACGGGAATAGGAATACACATTTTGTAGTTACTAGCGATAGCCAAAACGAGTATAGCTCAATTGGCATAGTGTTGGTACTATTAATCTTGAAGTTAGAGGTTCAATTCTCCTTTTCC
The DNA here is from genome assembly GCA_002890555.2 of Lagenaria siceraria. Classification (NCBI taxonomy): domain Eukaryota; kingdom Viridiplantae; phylum Streptophyta; class Magnoliopsida; order Cucurbitales; family Cucurbitaceae; genus Lagenaria; species Lagenaria siceraria. Next base: position 26,706,308 of record CM016483.1, on the reverse strand, counting down.
ACACATGTCAAGAAAAAAAAAAAAACTCTAGTTAGGGATACAAATTATAATGAACAAAACTGATCAAAACGGGAATCAGTCCGTCGGTTTGATGAGTTATTTGCCTATTTCAATTTTTAGTCGGCTTGATGGGAATAAAATTTGCAGCTATTTATTTCTCATTGTCCGAGCATATTTCAGCAGAAAAAGTAATGAAAAGTAAATGAGCAGAATGATGACCACTCATGGTAGTGTCATAAATAAATTACAGGGACGTATATTTTTGGTTCTAGGTTTAGTTTTCATTTGATTTGGTTTTTAAGTTTTTAAATGTTATCAGACTTTTGATATTTTATTAAATATTCACTTTCAGTTTTTGGTATTATTAGTGTTAATGTTTATTAAAAAAATCAATTAATTATAATTAGATTAGTTTTTACTAATTTTTTCACTATTAAAATTAATAAAAAAAAATTACATCATAATTATTTTATTAATGAACTGCACAAGGGTAAAGCATAAAATATTGTAGGGATCATTTGAAATTCAAAGAAGCCTACTATACAAAAATTAGCTCAAAATCTTATGGGTAAAAGAGAACATTTTAAATGGGAACTAGCTTTTAAGTGGGTCAATTTAAAGATGGCGTATAGCTAAAATCATATCTCACCCGTATTTAAGAAAACTAGAAGATTGAATCAATCAAACTAATCATCCAATTTCACAATAAGCAATGTTCAAAATTGACCTTTAGTTTTTCTTTGATAAAAAGGTTCGTCAATTTACCACCATCACATCACAACCTGAGGAACCACTCAATTGCAGCCAGGCCCGATCAAACCCATGAATTTCAATTCCAAGAGCTTTTTTTTATTTTTTATTTTTTCTTCCTTCCTTCCTGCAGGGGTCATATATTATAGCAAAAAAACAGAGACTTCAAAGCCCAAGATCAAGGCTAAAAAGAACAGCCAAATTAAGACAAGAGTCAAAGAACAAGCACACCAACCGCAATGTAAAACAAACTGAAGAAAAATAAATGTACAAAGAACAAGCAATCAGGTGAACTCAATAAAACATGTCATTGTACCCAACTATTGAGCCAGACAACTATTTTTAATTAGAAATGCTTGAATGTAGAAAAAACAAAAAAACAAAAAAAGGGACACACTGTACTTTTAATTCCCAAGGTTTTGGATTAATGTCTATTTGATCCTTAAAATTTCAAAATGAATATTCTAGTTCTTAAAGTTTGGAAAATGGTTCTAAATAGTCATCGACTTAAATCTGACTATTAGTTGACTAACGGAAAATGACATGACACTAAAGTGATTAATGGTCTATGCAGCCGTTTCACACCGCTAGGAAATTCACCCTCAAAATTCACCCAGAAGTTCGTTCACAGGAGAGAAGAACAGTTCAGAATATGCTCCATGGCTATTTGCTCCTCTAACTAAATAAAATACACTACCAAACTTCACTTCTTTTGACTTTGGTGCATCCATAATCCACCCAATAATGAAGAAACTAAAACCTAAAATTTGATGTGTGACATAGCACCATCTACGAATCCCATTAGAATAACATCTGATCTGAACCTAACTTTTTCGATGCCCTTGTCAACATCCTCAAATTGTACTAAACTAAACAAAACAGAAACTGTAGAATTGGATCGTGAAGGAGAAAGAGAGAGCAATAGCTTAATTCTTGCATCTCCTTCTGGGTATAGAGTAGTGTAGCATATCATATTATCAAAGCTTCCCATTGTCTGAAAGATCTATACGTGCTTCAAAATGATCAAGTCCCATCTTATTGTTTTGTTTTGTACTCCGTAATATGGACACCTGAGACAAGAAAACAAAGGCTAAATCAACCAAAAGTTTTAGGATTGTTTGAGTACTCGTGTAGAAAGATGGATGCTTTGGGAGGAATGGTCTCAACACTGCAAAGACCGCGAGGTAGTAGACGTGGCTAGGAATTTTGAGACGGATGATAACAATTCTTTTAGAACAAATATTTTAAAACTTTTAAGTACGGTTTAGAAAAGAGGGTTTGGAAGTGTATTATATGTTCAAAACCTCATTTTTACTTCTTTGATACTTTACTTTTATGTATAACTCACAAAGTAGCATCTTTTTCTCTTAACATTTTGTATCCAACTTGCCTTTCCCTAACATATCTCTCACTAAGTTTTCTCTCTAAAATGTTCTCTGCTTCTAACCTTTTTCCTCTCTCTTCTCCATCCTTCCAGGGCATGGATTTTGTAAGTGAGCTTGACCTACTGTGCATATAACCCCTTGCCTTAAGGGCTTACCCAAATTAAACAAACTTGGACCTTACTATTACATTTACATGTTTATAAACGTTAAAATCAACTTGAAAATGCCTTTGGTATTCTTCTTGGTCCTTAAAGAGTTTGCAAAGTTAACATGATCACGGAATCAGACAACTCTAAATAAATACCTTGGGTCGATCCATAGAGCTTGCAAAGTAACCCATTCCAAACGAAAGGGAAGAATAAGCAGCAGCAATCTCCACAGCTTTCAACTTCTGTGGATTTCCTGGGGCCTGTGGCAACAATACTTAGATACATAATTACTGATAAACGAAAGAACAAAAAGTGTTCAGTCAGTAGGTCACCAATTTAGGAGCATCGGCCTGGACAAGTAAAATCCCAGCACTCTTATCAGTATTATGTTGACTGCTTTCTTGAACAAAATTGCGTAGAACTTTCATGCAAGCAGAGGCGGGACCTGCCTGTGATCTGAGTGGAGCATATATAACGATGTTAAACCAAAAATAACAGGCTTCACAAGGTCAACTAGCAAGCACATATTCTTTCATGTGCAAACAGTAAGACCCTAATGAAGAGTAAAAAGCAACGGATAGAAAAAATTTCAGTTGGTCATTATCTAATCAACCATATATTTATCTCATCAAATAATGTTATCAGGGAGAAAACTTGATTATCTAGTGAAATGTTTATTAGCACCGGAACTCCACTGGAACTTGACATAAATTGAAAACTTAATCATGGGAAGTGGAGAAACATACAGTGATAATGATACACAGCATTCCCTAGCTGCAAATCCTTTCATGAGATACTCTCCTCCACCAGAAACACAACCCCCGACCATGAAGGGAGCCCCAAATGGACCTTTTGAGGAAGCCCAACAACCTGAACCATACATTGCTGCTAATCCCACACGTCCACTGACCTAAAAGTTAAAATATGTTAAAATCCTTCTTATATAATCAAGAAAATATATTTCTACGTCGTAAGGGAAAGGCATCAACCACCTTCATTGCAATACCACCACTTGAGGCCCCAGATGCAACATGTCCTTCACTGTCAACACATATAACACCAACCGTGTCCATGGTACAATCTTTTTCTTCATCGCTCAGCGTTGATGACTGGCATGTGGTGCCTTCCAGTGGATTGTGTGATTGGAATTCTACACAATCAAAACCAAAAAAAAGTTAGTATGAGTAGATGAGAAGAGATGGATAAAATAGGATAATTCTATTATACCATCATATAAAAAAATAAAATAAAATAAAAAGAAAAAAGGATAACCAAACCTGATATTCTAGCATTATCTTGAGGACTACAAGAATGCATTACATTAGAAATTCCTTTCTCCTTTTTCGCACGTTCAATCATTGACTTGTATCTTTTCCATTGAACTTTTGCCCTTTCTGTCACCAACCACTATATGTGTAGGCAAAAGATCAGATGACTCACACAACAATGGAAGACATTGATGAGTTAATAATTAAAGAGTTTCAATAGAATGGTTAGATAAATCACATAAGATATGCATCAGTAACTCATACAACCTCATTAGCCTCTGCAATAGTTTCTGGCAAACAAATGCCTTTGGACTTTGCCCATGTGCGAGCACCCTCACCAACTAGGAAGCTGCACAAGCAAAACCTTCCTGGTGATTGGATTTTAGAAATTATAAAATTCAAAATGACAATGTTACATACTCTACAATCAACCATTCAAGAGCTATACTACATCAAATCTTGGTATAGACAAAACAGTGTGTAGTTTTCCACAATTTTAAAATATCAATGGCAACGGCATCATCTGACAATGTTAGATCTAAAACCAACTAGTATGATCATGAGAAGGTAAGGCCCCCACGCCTTTACGTACAAGAGGGAGGCGGATTGCAAAGGAGGGGACAAGGCAATGATTAGCTAGTTGGATTCTATGCTTCATGGGTGTGTGTTTTGAGCGTGGTCCTGATTTTGTAGTAGGGTGACATGATAATAGGCCACGTAGGGTCCCTTCGAGGACATCTGATAAAATTGGGATGATACAGAGAAGATTGGCATGGCCTCTGCACAAGGATGACACGCACACATCAAGATTCAATAATAGGCCACATAGGTTATGTGAGTTGTATCCCTAGATGGACAATCAGTTAGCAAGACATTTTTTCTTGGAGGCTGCTCTAGGAAGAGAGTACTCGGCCTATGGAAGTGCTAAGGTTATTGTGCTTTGGGACTATTTTGGTGTTTCCTTGCTAATTTTCTCTGTAATTACGTGACACTGACCAACTGAGGTCTATCACATGACAAACAATATCCTATATTAGTAAAAAAATGCTCCACTGGAAGAAAAGAAAACGAAGCAATGCAATCTCACAATAATAATTACATCGGAGGTATAAGGCCCAGCAGAGATGATCCCAATATTTGTTCCTTTGCCAGTAAAGCAGCAATTTGGATAGCATTTCGGACACCTGGTCTAGAACATATATGATAGATATCAATTAAATTAACAGAATAAGTATATTACTATCAAAATGTGCATAACAAAGATGCAGTTATATATAATATCCAGAGATCAAAATGACCCAGAAGCCAATGTTGATAAGAGATAACAAATAGTTTCATCATTAGAGAATGATAAACCTGGCACTGCCCCAACAGCTCCAAAAGCACCTGTATCACCATCCATAATACTAGCATCACATTCTACTTGACCATCTTCGGTCAAATTGGAGCCTCGTCCAGCATTTGTCGCAGGATCATCCTACAATAAATTTTCTATGTCAATTCAGGATTCAAAGACATGTTATCCAGCAGAAGACGTTTAGAATTCCAGTGAACAACAGGTACCCATGTTAGAGAAAACAATTAGAGAATCAACATCTACAAACGGTACCACCAAAAGACATGATCCCAGTAAGACTGGTAGAAACACTTTTTCTCACTAGTGTTTCTCACTAGATACCGTGCATGCTTGGAAGTGATTTTAAAATGATTAAAACCACTTTTATCACGATTAAAATCACTCGGAAACACACTTTTAATCACTCAAAATCAATTCAATATTTGATTTTACACTTTTAAACACATTTTTCGTATGATTAAAATTGATTTTGAATGATTAAAAGTACTTTTCAAGTGATTTTTAGCATTTCAAAATCACTCTCAAACATGTCAATCATCTTATTTAAGTGATCCAGCTAGTACAACGACCATTTGCTATAAACTGACGATTTTCAATAGCTATTTTTAAGTGATCCGATGGTAAAATTACAATAGAACACTAAAAGGAAATAACATAAGCAGATATTTGAAAGGGAAAACTACCTCTAGAACTTGTATAGCAGCGGAAACAGCGTCTAAACAGCCGCCTGAGCCCTAAAAGAAGAAAACAATACCAGAATGATTTTATTAAGGCTATAACGAACAAGATATTGACGAACTTCAAATAGAAACTACTCGAAAAGAAGAACAGGAAATGGCTGTCATCCTCGTGAACTTCTCCAGAGCTCTATACATTCCAACAAAACATTAAAAAGAAATATATATCTATGATCATGTCGAACAACGAATCTGGTTCGCTTAACACATTGAATTGGATTGAGAAAAGCAACAGCTTCGGTAGTTATAGTTTCAATTCCCGTCGAGTGAAAATTGAAAATGCGTCTCTTTGTGAAAAACGATTGTGAAACAGACCTTTCGGAGAACTACGGCGGCAGCTAAACAAGCGCGTTTCATGGCTGATCTGAGGGCTTTCTCGTTGGAAGGAGCGTGAAATCCCGCGCCAACATGAACTGCAACGAAGAATCTATGGCCTTCGTCTTGAGCCTCGGCGGCCATTTTCACACGATCGAAGAGTACGTGAGGCGGAAGAACGAGTTCCGGCGGGACGGGCAGCCGTAGTTGGAATCGGCGAGTCAAACGCCGGCACTGCACGCTTCTGAAGCAACGAAAATTCCATATCCGGCCCTTGTTTCCTTTTTAGTACAATCTCATTTATTTTTTGAGATTTTGACATAAAATTTTGGCTAAATTTAAGCTACTTGTTTAAAAATTTGGATAATTTTTTTAAACGAGCTAGAAATATTTTAAAATATAGCAAAATATCACTGTCTATCAGTAATAGACAATGATAAATACTAATAAACATCTATTAGTGGAAGAACATACAACTTATAGATGTCGTTTGTAAATAAATTAGCTCATTTGTATATTTAAATTTTTTTTTAAATACTACCTTTTATTTGTATATTCAAAAGTTATGATATTGCTCCTAAACTTTAAAAAATAAAATTCAGAACAAAAATCAAGATTTAACACTCTGTGACGATAATCTAAAACGATGTGACGATCCAAATTTTTGTTGTATCATTGGAAGTCACTACTACATTTTTTAATTTCTCAATTTCTATTCACGATTCTAAAGAATTGAGTAATATTGCTACCGTGAAAGTTTAGAGATATTTTCTAAACAAAGAGTAAAACTCTAAATGTATTTCTAATAATTTAACCTAAAATTTTCTAATATTCAAGACTTTATTAATTGTTTAGATCTCATTTCACAATCATTTGGATTTTGAAAATTATACTTTTTTTTTTTTTTTTACTTCTTTATCACATTTTCGCCTTTTCTAACCAAGTATTTGAATTCTTTAACAAAATCTAAAAATAAAAATAAGCTTATAACAAAATAAAAAAATCAATAGGTGAAGGAAGAACTTTCTTTTAAACGAATATTTTTCTCTTTCAGATTTCCATAAGTTATTCACGAAATAATATATTATATATTTTTATCATCAGCTAATTTTAATGCTTGTCTATAATAAGGGCCTAAACTGAAAATAAAAATATGGATTAAATAAAAATATATATATGCGTACATTAGAAAACTAATACGCATATTTAGCTTAATAAATTAATTCCACATTAGTCCCTCTAATTTTAAAAGAGTCGACTCTTTTTCTCATCTTCTTAACCCGATTCTAAAACATAAAAATAAATTCCACATTAGTCCCTCAAATTTTTTTTTTTTTAAAAAAAAGATGACTATATTTCTCATAGTCTTTAACTTAAAATGACAAATAGTTTCGAGATAAAACCTTATCTTGTAAGGTATCTTATAAACAAATTCAATAGAGAAAATGTGTGCCCTAATATCTATAGGAAGATTTGAGCACATGACCATAAACTTACGAGATAATTACAAATATAGCAATCAGATTCAAAGTATTAGCATATATAACAACATTTTGAAAAAATTGCAAATATAGCAAAGTCTATCAATGATATACTTCTATCGCCGATAGACTTTAGTAGTCTAAGTTTTATAGTCTAATTGGTCTATGACTGATAAACTGATAGAAGTCTGTCACTGATAGATTTTGTTATATTTGCAATTTTTTTAAAACGTTGCTATACACGTGGTTATTATCTTTAAAATTGTTATTCATTACAATTACTCTAAAACAGATTTTTTTCTATGAAATTGAAGAAAGAGAGGATGAAATATATAAAACATAAGACTTAAATGTACAGGAGAGAGAGAGAGAGAGAGTATTTTTGGAGATCAATAAAGGGAAAATTGTCTGTTTAGTGATTGGAAATGATCATAGCAGTCTATGTGCTTTATTCCAGCTTCTCCTCTCACTGACAGAAACTATGGTACATTGTTTTCTATGCTCTGATGGCATATAAATAATGTTTTGAATTGCTTTAAAAGAATAAGAAAAAAAACACAAAATGGTAATGGAAACTTGTTACAAATGAACTTCAAAGCAAAAAAAAAAAAAAAACAAAAGAATAAGAAAGCCAATGATTCTCAAATTTTATGGTGGATGGAATCAGAATGAAAGCCCATCTTAATTTAAGTTTGCTCTACGGCCGCTTCCTCGGCCTGCGGCTGAGCTTCGGCCTCGGCCTCTTCTTCCTCCGCTGGTTCAGGAGGCGGCGTGGTAGCTTTCTTGTTTGCAGCAGCTTCAAGGACATGGTTGTAATTGCCTTTGATCATGAAGAGCTGAGCAAAATGATGCTTGCAGTACAACACTCCATCAAGAGCAGCATATGAAGAGTGTGTCAAATGGCATCCACCATGAGCACATCTAAAGCAATTCTTATGGTAACATTCCCCCTCAAGATTCACCTTTTTTTTATTAACCAAAATTAAAAAAACACATCATACTTTGTTAATTAGCCAACAAATCTACTAACATTCTACTTATAAATGAAAGAACTACAGACCTTCTCCAACGGATAAACCGTTTTCGAGCAGACCGCGCATTTGTCTTGAGTTCCAGAGAACATGGTGGACAGTTTGCTAGGAGCCCTTGACTGCTACACATTTTGAAAGTTAACGAAGCTATACGTATTAATTATAAGAATTGTATATGCACACGAGACCTGATAATGTCAACTATATAAAAGAAAGATCTCTTATATGATTTATGACATGTTTAGGAGTGATTTTAAAAATAATGATTAATCAAATCATTATCAAACGAGTACGATCCTCGTGAAAGAATAAGGGCATACCAGATCATTTTGCTTCTCAGAAGGCTTGGCTGTTGCCATTTCAATATTATGAAAATGAGATAATGTTAGGAAGAATAGGGGAAAAAATAGGTAAGGAGAGATGAAAATTAAAGAAGTATAATAAATAATAAATAATATTACAAGTTTGAAAATTCTTGCTGAAATTTCCAGATTCCTTGAAGAGTTGCTCAAAATGAGTCTTGCAATACAGGACACCATCCATCCATGAGTAGCTACTCATCTGTCGTAACGATCGACTCGTTATAACAAACGACATTATACGAACGAAAAAAAAGAAGAAAAAAAATCATACCGAAAGGGTGCCTTTGCAGTGGCTACATTTGAAGCAGGACTTATGGTAAGGATTCCCTTCAAGGGAAAGCAACTCAACCACATAAACAGTCTTATCACAAGCCTTGCATTTATCCAATGTTCCTGTGAATGACATCTTTATTCCTTTTCTGTGTTTTTACGACAACGAACTCGAAGAGAAAACTGCGAAAAGGGGACAATTACAAAAGAACAACAAACAAACAAATAAGAATTGTTTATGAAGTTGTCTGAGGATTAGATCTCAGACAAGATTATGAAAAGGAAATTACAAGTTGTAATGAGATAGAAAAAGAGAATGGGAAAGACTTTGGATTTGTGTTTACAAAAAAACTAAATTTAAATACATCAGATTATGTTGGAATTAAGTGTTTTTACTTGTTGGAGATGCTCCAATTTCGGACATTGTCCTATGTTTTTTCAGGGAAACAAGGTGGTTTCTTTGACCATTTCTAAATTAATCATCTTTTTCTTTAACTGCGAGAGATAATGGAAAATTAACCAACTGTTTCTGTAATTTGCTTGGTTGGCAGTTATGTTAGTTGAAAGATGGGGTTTTTTTTTTATTTTTTATTTTAATTTTTATTTTAAATTTCAATGTGTGTGAGAATAAATCAAAGGCTTGTACATTTGGACAATCCAAATATGGGTTTCTCATAAGTGAATGGTTATGATTAGATCTTCTCTAATTGCTTGATTTGGATTCATTATAAAAAAAAAATAAAAAAAAACAAAAAAAAAAAACATTCTTTTTAATTTTATTAATTTTTCTAATGGATTGAATTAAACACATTAACACATTTGAAACAAATTATATAAAAAAAGACAAGTGTTGGTGGCTATAGAGAACAATGAATTTAGAAAAGTACTTCCATCTAATGATAGACTAGAGTTGTTGTGAAATTTAGGTCTCGTGTGGATTGATTTTTTAAGTATTTAAATAAGTGTTTATTAGTGCAAAAAAAATGTTTATAAACACTTAAAAAGTCAATCCAAACATACTCTTAACCATCTCATTAACCCATAGAATTATATGCAACCAATCGTATTTTTTCAATGTTTTGTAGTATGGTTTTCTTTTACATCTTTGTGACTACCTTCCCTATAGGTACAAGTTGCTAAGTTTTACATGGAGTAAAAGTTTTTTTAAAAAAATGACATCTAAATTTGTTGTGGAGCTATGGCACGAGGTTTATACATTAAAAAAATAAAGAAAGAAAGAAAGAAAGCAGAGACATTAGTGATTAACGGTCTAATTACAAACTACTGAAAATACATTTATTTAGAAACTAAACAATAGATAAACATAGGTTCCATCTCAAAATCAATTGACAATGAGAGGGGTAACCCACATATCTTATAAATGTTAAAGATTGCGAGGTCTCTTCATCTTTTCAACGTGAGATCCTCAACATACCCTTTCAAAATGATGTCTCTTTGGGTTCATCATTTTTGGGTCGAATCTCAATTTGGACCAAATATCCATTTGGGCTTCATGACTTTGATAACATATTAGATAAACATGGGTCCCATCTTAAAATCAATTGGCAATAAAAAGAGTAAGCTTATGTATTTTATAAAGATTGTGAGTTTTGGTAAACTCAAGTAGTAACTATTTTGAAGAGGCATGTTAATAGTTTTGATGAAGAGACCTCACAATCTTTATAAGATTGATAAGTTGCTTTTTTCATTGTCAATTAGTTTTGAGATGAAATATTATATTCATCTAATATAGTATCAGAATCCGTGAAGTCCAATTAGGAATTCGTTCCAAAATTAAGATTCAACATAAAAATGGCGAACCCAAAGAGATACCATATTGAGGAGAATGTTGAAGATTCCATATTGAAAGGACCTTACAATCTTGCTCAAAATATAAATATTGAGACGATGGATAAACCTGAGAGAGGGACCATTGTGGCAAAGTTGGGGCTTTCTGGAGCATACTGAGAAAGAAAACAGGAAGGGAGATTGTATGATCTCCATATCATGTTTACCTGATACGTCTGCAGAAGTTATTGTTGCATATGACACTTTAAAAAAGAAGATAAATTATAAAAAATATTCGGAGCTTTACCCTTTATTTTAAAATTACTCGTATTCTTGTAAAAGTTTAATATTACCCTTGATATTTTAGAAATGTTTCAAAACTAACCCAAAGTGAAATCTGTTAGAATTATGACGGGAGAATGGAAATTAGAACGGGTGGGGTGATGACCTGAAATGGCGTGACAGTGTTTGGATTTCAATTTCCACTTCAAATCTTCACCATACATATTCAAACAAATTTCTACTCAAGAATAGTTATAGTTTGAAACATTATGAAAGGTGGAGGGTAATATTATAACTTTTGAAGAAAAAAATTGACTAATTGATATGAAAAACACACGTGATATTTGAATAATAATAAATAAAGAAAAATAAAAATAAAAAAAAGGTCTGACAGACAAATAATCTTTTTCCAGAGAAAGATAATAATTCTTTTAATCAAACTCAGAAATATACACATCAATGAACCAAAAAAAAAGAAATGAATAAATGAATGAGGTACAAAAAATAGTTTGGAATTCTTCTGTATTTAATAATATTTGGCTTAGTATTATATCTTCTACTCCTGATTAGTCCCGTAGCCTGATTAGTACAATCACTTTCAATCATTCCTAATGTCTCTAACTATAAATCTCAGCTTCAGACAATAACAGAACGTGTAAGAACAAGGAGGCCAAATGTTAACAATCTTTCAATTCTAACATCCTTGGAAAGATTTTGAAGGGGGAGATCATAGTTGATGCATTCACCTTAATCACTTTCTCGAACCTCTTTTGCTAGAAGGACTAGCTAATCCGAGCTCTTTGCATTGTTGTTCATCTGGATGCAGGCTCCCGGGGACGGCACCGAAAACTCTTCGAGGCCCCTCAAATCCAAGAGTCATGTGATGTATATATGCTGATGCATCATCAAATTTTCTACCAAGTTGCAATGATAGAGATAGAAACTTCTTTGAACGAGTTCTTTGGGGTTTCCTTGCAAGTGGCTGGTCGAGTTCAGCAGCGCTTAAGAAACGTTCTGTTGCAGCCTCCCATGAGAGCTCGTGTCTTTGTGCATCTGTAAGCTGCTCTGGCTCTTCGGTCAATGCTTTGAAAACTGCCTTAACAAAGCCATCGTTGTTGTCATAGAGAATGCAGTTTGGGAATTGCCTGAAGAACTCATTGGAGGGATGATCAGCACATACGACGAATTTGCCCATTGCTAATGCTTCAGCTGTGGTAGTGCACACAACGTCTGTGGTGCTTGGATTCAGAAAAACTTTATAGCTAAAAAAGAAACAGGAAAAGCTTAAAATCAGCCAGTGGACACTATTTAAACTAACGGAGAAAGAAAAACTCAGCTTCAACTTTCTTTCAAGCCATTTTACGGTTCTAGTTCCAGGTAATTTACTAGCCATAACTGTTAAAAACTTAAAGATTTAGGAAGTTGAAGGAAGTGATTACTTCATATAGCTAGAGCAATCATCACGATTTCAAACTCAAGAATCAACCATGGAATATCAAAAGTAATAAATGATTCCGACAGTCATGCATTACAACAAAATTCAATCATAAGATGATGCAGTAGTAAACGCATCCCTTGAAACAAAATTTTCTACACCATCAGTGACATTGACTATCGTTACTAATGAATAATGATTGAACAAGGTTGATTCCTTTATCCTAGAATAGATGGAAATAGTAAGTTCATGAGTTAGAAAAGGTTCATACTCATGGAAGATAGGATCAGTGTGATCACGACCAGGATGAACTCTAACAGATAATTCCAAGTCTTGAGTAGCTTTCTGGACTTCGTCAGCATCCTCTCCATTTCCAAATAAATCAACCTCAACCTCAGCTAACTCCTTTTGGTGATCGCTAAGAAGTTTAAGCAGCTCCCTATACCCCTTGCTCCATATCATTTTACCAATATAATAGGCACCTTTGCCAAAAACATGCCCCCCATTTTGTTGCTGTTCCATCTTCTTCTTACCTATCTCAAGGAATTTGGGATTGACTCCATGAACATTGCAGATAATGGACTTTGGATAATCCTGCGTGGCAGCAGATAACCTAATCACCTGAAAGCTTAAACAATATTCGATGAATTAACCACCCATTTATCATTATGAAAATAAATTGTTTACGTAGGCAAAGATGAGGAATCGGAGCAAGACTTGGAAAAATTATCACAATGAACAAACTGTAGTAACATATGGCACATGTACCTTGTGGCAATAGATATGAACAACCCATCTATTTATATATTCAAGAAGAAAAGCTTCAACTGCCCCATTCTTCTCCCGTTTAACATATTCCAAGTAGTTGGTATGGATAATTCCTATGACCAATTTAAATTTATTTTTCCATCTCTTTCCATGATGGTACCATGTTAGATGCTCAGGCTCCTCTAGGATAGCAATATCTGATTCGTCATCGTGAATAATTTCTGAAATATCACCAACAGGGAGAATGCTCCTTTTATCCACAGCAAACTACAGAATTAAGTGAAACTTTAGTTGCCATAACTAGAGTAAAAGGAATAGGGTAAGGAATGCATTAGATTTCCATTTTCGGGTAAAAACAAGGAGAGCAAAATGAAAACTATAAGAAACACCGGCAATGGAAAACATTTGTACCCATATCCACCCTTCAAGTTCAGATCAAACAAGTAGCAACAGCACGGAATTTGATATTTGATACAAAGTTAAAAGTAGAAATATTGAGTTGGCTTATGGGTACAAGGGGAAAATAATCCAGATGTTTTTGCATGTCATCAACCCAGAAATGGAAAAATTAAAATTATTTGGCCCTCAGGCTACACACAGACACATTCAAAAAAGCATCATATCTAAGACAAGGATTGTAATTAAATCATGCTACAGTTACCTTCCCAGGATAAAATTGGATGGTGAAATTGAATTTTGATCCTGTCCTTTCTTCGAGCCATTGCCGAATGTATTTCTCCTGCTGTGAGGGTAAGATGAAGGTTGTGTTGGTAGGATATACATGTTCCTGATCCCTTAAAGACAACCAAGGAATAACCAGTGTGATCTTTCTATCCCCACCGATAGAAAGATAAGCAGCACGGAATAGAGGGTTTACTGCAGTTCCAGTCATCCATGGAAGACTGGCTGTGGTAAAAATTGCAATATGCTGCTCCCTATCCATCCAGTTCTCAAATATGAACAGAAAATATGACCATCATTGTAGTCTCTTTCCGAAATTTATCAAAGAACCTGCACCTCAATTAGAATATTCTAGGTTTCAACCACAGGGATTAACCACATATTCCATACAATTACAGATAAAGAAAATCTTAGACAATTAACCAAATCAGATCAAACAAAATCAAGATTAACTTCCACTCATGCTATTTCGATTCACGACCAACCATTATGAAATAAAAACTACGATGAGGTATCATAACAATATAGCTTTAATTTCCTGCAATTGAAACAATGCGTCGAGTTGAAAAACAGATAGCTCCGTGTACAATCCAGTTCCATCTTCCAATTCGAGGATATACCAAAAATTACAAAGCATTGCATTTTTCAACCATGTGCATTCTTCTAAACATAAATTACGTTCTCCTTCCTACACGGAATTTCTTAATTCCGGCCAAATGCAGATTTCATATAACACAGATTTCATATACAAACCATTAAATGCGAGAGAGAGGAAAAAAGCGAAGTACCGGCGAGGCGATCAAAGGTTGAGGGAAAACGGAAATATAGCATGAAATTGGAGAGTTCTTCGAATCGAGAGGGATGGAAATACAGGTTCTGGAGGTTGGTTGGTGTGTGAGAATGGTTTTCTGATGAAATGGAGAGAAGGATTAATCAAAAGCGAAAACAGAGGAGGCAGGGCAAGAAATCGAGGGAGATGAGAGAGAAAATGCAGCGAGGAGAGAGAAAAGGAGAGACCGGCCAATGGTCGTTGGAGGTTACAATTTTGCAAATGATGAGGAGAAAAAAACTAAGAAAAAGAAAAGCCTTCACGCGACGTCGTTCCATGTTGAGTTGTTAAGTTCGGCTTCTTTCTGCCTATGAGCTGTTTGGAATTTCCTTTTAATTATAATAGTTCATATTATAATTTCTTTTTCCAAAAAAAATTCATATTATAAATTTGAATATGGTTAAGGACTCTTTTCAAATATAGAAAAATAAGTTAACTATTTACAAATATAGAAAAATTTTATAGAATTTTATCGCTTTCTATCGCGGTCTATCACAATAAAATTTTTCTGTGTACAGTAATTTCTCTATGGTTAATGTGCCAATATGAGTTTTTCTGAAAGAAAAAAAAATATATATATATATATAGATAGATAGATAAATATAATAAACGTGTCAATATGAGAACATAATACCTAAAAGATTAAAGCTACTTTTGGTAACCATTTTTTAAATTAAGCTTAAAAATACTTATTTTACTTCTAAATCTCTTACTTTAATATACTTTTTACATATTTTCAAAAAAGTAAAAATTTGAAGACTGTGTTAAAAATTTGTTTTTGTGTATTTGAAATTTGGCTAAGAATGAATTTTTCTACTCAAGATTGATACAAAAGAAAATAGGCTTAATTTTCAAAAATAAGATTACCAAAATGGTCGTACAATTCTCTTCTTTACCGGTTACAATTTTCCTCAAGCACATGAATTTTCTTTCCCCAAATTTGTGTATGTAAAAAAGATTTACCAAAAGTTTGAACATAGAGTTTAGTTTTAATTCAATTTATGTCCATTTAAATTTCATAATATATAAATTAGTCGAATCAAAAAGGTCAAAATTTTCCTCTCTTTTTACACACAACTTTTTAATTAGTCAAACTTCATTAATAGTCTTTGTTGGGATAAAATACAGTTTTGATTTATAGGTTTTGGATTTAACTTCTATTTGATCCCTAAGTTTTAAAATATTACACATTTGGTCTTTAAGTTTTGATTTTAATTTACAAATTTGATTTTTGTTTCAATTTGATTCTCAATTTCAAGATTTTACATTTTTAACCTCCATTTTTCATTAAACACTCACTACCAATCATTAATGCCAATGTCTATTAATTAATTTAAAATATTATGAAGTGAAATTTTATATTTAATTTTAAAAGTGATGAAAAATAATAAAAATTAATTAATTATAATTTTCTTAATTATTTTAAATTTATTAAACACTAAAGATAGAAAATGAGTATTTAATGAAAAATCAAAATCTAAACCTAGTAACATTTACCAAATAAAAACTGACTAAAAAATTTAGAGACCAAAAAGATATTCTACTCAAATTTTTTCAAATTTTTTCAATGGGAAGGACATTAAAGGTGTCAAGTCAACTATTGATAGGCTAGTTGAAAGAGAGGTGTGCAAAATGACTTAAAATGTTTATGGTTTAGTTTTTATGACCATTTAAATTTAAATTGAGTTAATTTTAAATAGTAAATAATTAGATAAATTTTTATAAATAGAAAAAATGTCAAACTATTTACAAAAATAGCAAAAAAATCATTAATAGACAACATCTATCTGAGTGATAGACCTTGATAGACTTCTAATCATCTAACCAACTATCTAAAAATTTTGCTATTTTATATATATAGTTTCTTTTATTTTTCTATTTTTAAAAAGCCCCCAAATAATTATTTAAAGGAAAAATATATATTTCTTATTTAAAGTTAATTTATAATGTAATTGAAATCTGTTGGATTTGGTAGAATTTCATTTAAATGTATTACTCATCGTAATTTTCATTTCTAGACCAATCTTGCCATTTACTCTGTTTAAATGTTTTCTTTAAAAAATATTTTTAATCCCTAAATTTTAATAAAACTAACCATTTAGTCATTAAACTTTAATTTGTAACAATTTAGTTTCTATTTTGTAACAATTTAGTACTTTTACTTTCACTTTTATAACAATTTAGTCTCTAACATTAAAAAATCCTATCAAAATTAGTGTCAATTTTTTTTTTTGTGTATATCTTCCAAGCTTAATTATGATCTTCGTTCCATTCAGCAAATACATGTTCATTGTTGTTTTTAATTATCTAAAATAGAAGCTCACACATTCCTTCAAAAAGAAAAGAGAAAAACCCCACAAACAAGCTCAATTGCATAAAATAGTTCAAAAATCAAATCAATTCGAAACACCGTTTTGCTTGGACTTTGTTTCAAGATGATTTAGAACAACCATAATTATTCAAACCAATTTTGATAATGATGCGGTAAGTGTGTTTAAACACATAAAATACAATATTAAGTTAATTTTAAAAAATTCAAGATAGGACAAAATTGATTTGCTTGAAAAATCACCCAAAATTTACCGATAATATTTTCCCGATCTTTGAAAACCATACTTAAAATAGAAGAATAAATCTTAAAACGAAGCTCGGTCACTAGGAAATTCGAACTTGAAATTGCAATTACTAAATTTCAACAATGAGAGAAACAGACTGACGAAAACAAATCGAACTCAAAAATTTTGAAAAGCATTATAGAATAATTAAGATTTGAGAGATCAGAGTGTGCTAATATGGAAATTCAGTCACGGTTAATTCAGAAACACGGACCAATGTTGCTCATCATATCTCTACCAAACTTCAACAAGATCAAAGAAAATCACAGACTAAATTTGAAAGAAGACAAAGAGAATCGAAACAAAATCAAGTGAAAACTCATTCGTAAAACTTGCGGGACAAAGCGAAAAGCATCAGAGACTTAAATACGAAAGTAATCACGAAAGATTTCGATCATTTTGTTGCAGTTAATTTCCTCATCCTCTGCATTACTCTTTGTCCCGCTACAAATAAACAATGAAACTAAAAAAATAGCGATGAATAATCTGATAACCGGCGGCTGTATATCGATGGTAAGAATAGAGGCAAGATGAACGAAGAAGGAGAGAGACCGTCGAAGGAAAAGATGAAGGCTTCTAAGGGTTTAAAGCGCTATTTATAGGATTCTGCGAGTAAACCCTAGAAATTAGTTGGGTTTTGTATGGGCCTTTTGTTTGGGCCCATTGCATCTCTCTTCCCACGGTTGTATGGGCTTGGCCCAATAGAGAAAATATTGAGTATTTTACCGATTAAATACGAAAAATTACGTAACCAATTCATTTTTGTTTTTTTAAATTAAGCATATAAACAACCCTTCTACTTTTAAATTTATTCTTTTATCGTATGTTTTCAAACAATATTTTAAAAAATCAAGTCAAACTTTAAAACTACAAAATTTGATCAGGTTTGGTAACCATTTCATTTTTTGTTTTTAAAGATTCAGTCTATTTCCTCTCGCTTTTTTACCACGGTTTGCATATTTCTCAAGTACAACAGTACATTCTTAGCCAAATTTCAAAAACAAAAACTACTTTTTTTAGTTTTAAAAATTTGACTTGATTTTTAAAACATGGGTAAAATGTAGATAACAAATCAAAAAATTTAGATGTGGGATAGATGATTATAGGTTTAATTTTCAAAAACTATAAATTAAATGGTTACCAAACAAAACCTTTCCTTTTAAAATTTTGTTTTCGGAATTTGAAATTTAGCTAAAAAAAATCAATTATCTTGCTTAAACTTTGAAGATAAAAACATGGATAGAAATTTGGGAAGAAATAAGCTTTATTAAACAATAATCAAGTGGAAATAATTAGACATAAATTTTAATTTTATATCTAATAAATTAATTATTATTTTTTAAAAAAACATAAATAAACATATTGAGACCTATTAGAAAAAAATAATAATAATAATAACAATAAAATAATGAATTAAACTTTATACTAAGTTTGAAGACAGTGCAAATAAATCTATTTGCAAGTATCAATAATAAGAATTGGAAAAAAAATTGAGTTTAGTTATAATGGAAGAAGCTTACACACTACTTCAATTGAATTGAATATATATTTAGTTTTTATCTTTCAAAATATTATAGTTTTAGTTTCTACGTCTAAATTTTAAATTTTTAAATATAATTTTATTTTTATTTTAAAATTTTAAAATATTACAATTTTATTCTTGAATTTTGAGTTCAATTTTTATTTGCTTATTGAATTTTAATATTTTACATTTTATCCTTGAATATCTATTAATGTGCACTTTGTTATTTGAGGTTAACATTAATATATATGATTCAAACTATTTCACTGCAAATACTATTTAAAAATGTAGATGTTTAATGAAAAAATAATATTAAAAGTGTAATTTTAGAAACTTATGAACCAAACAAAAAAAAACTATACAAAAAGTAAGCAAACTATAAAAAAGGTAGAGTAAATCGTTACGTAGTAAAATTCAAGGACTAAATTATTATAAAAGTAGAAGTACATGAACTAAATTGTTATAAATCGAAGTTGGACTAAATTGTCACTTAAGTTTAGGAATTAAAAGTAATTTTTAAACATTTTTATTTTATTTTTGAAGAAAAAGGAATTTCGTAAATGAAAGGAAGAAATGATATTAAAAATAAATATAAATAAATAAATAAATAAACAACCGTAACATTTGACTTAGGGGATTAAAATGCTATTTTCCCCTATTAAAATTGTGCACGGAAATCGAGTGGCAAAGTAGATAGGAAATTGAGAGGGACGACAATGGCGAAACCTTCTTCTTCAGAAACTCCTTCGTTAATCTTTGAGTCGCCGACGATTCAGATAAAGGATATGTCTGAAGAAGCCTTACGCGGAACTATAGAAATGCTCAATGGATTGACCGGCTCCGGCCAAATTCCGGACGATTGCAACACCAAGAGCTTCTATTCCGACATCAGTCGCGGCCATCTCCGGCAGCTCCGCATCGAACGAGGCCGTCTCACTTACCTCCTCTCCGTCAAACCCGCTGTATCGGTAATTTCTTAATTCCCCTTCCAGATATGTTCTCTGATTTGAATCGAAACAATATCTTATGGAGCTTGAAAATTATACATTAATTATACATTCATCGATATAGTGACCTATTTTTTAGCCGAGAAAATGTATGTTTGGTTTTGAATCGAGACAATATCTATGAGAACCTGAAAAATTAATTATTCATCATTATACTGACATCTTTGCTTGCCGAGACAATGTGGTTTCTGATTTGAATCGAAATGATATAATTAGGAAGTTGAATTCGCTATTCGTCATTATAGTGATCTGTTTACTTGCCGAGAAATTGTGGTTCCTGATTTGAATCAAACAGTATCTATGGAAACTTGAAAACTAAGTATTCATCATGATAGTGGTCTGTTTGATTGCTGAGAAAAATGTGGCTCTTCAAATCCTCATCATCTGCATCTATCAATTTTCAGTCCGTTGCATCAATATTGTTTACATTGACATTAAACAAAGATATCTGTTGTGAAATTTCAGAATATCTATGGCTTTTTACATGGAGGATTTGTTGCTGCGGCTGCTGAGTTCTTATCAATTGCTTGTGCCAGAACTGTTGTGGGTGAGGATAAGGAATTATTTATTGGGGAACTGAGCATTTCTTATCTCTCTGGCGCTCCAGGAAATGTGAGTAAAATTTAAGTTACTGTCGTGCTTTCTTGTGATTATAAGTTGGGGCCTGGCAAGTAGGTTAGTTACGTTGACAAAATTGTCTACCGAATTAAAGAAACCAACAGAACCAACCAAAACTGAAATGAACTAGTAGAACCAACAACATCCGAATGGATCAAGTATGCCACTTCAAATTGAATGAACCAAATTAGTTAGTTTAGCTGATTTTCTTGGTTTTCTTCGGTTTAGAAAACTGGGAAGTTTATAGTAGAAACTGAATATTTAGATTTCTCAGACGTTAGAGTCCTGAGATTGTTTTCCAGGGCTCTGCATTCTCAAATTTTTGTGTACTTAACCATACATGGGCTGGAGGGTTGCATGTAACTGAATCCATCAGTGACAATGTTTTATAAATTGGGAGGGGATCAAGTATGCTTTATGAGGTATTTTCATGGCTTTGCTCTCTTTAGCTCACTTTCAACAATCTCGCCTTTATAGTTTGTGGAAAGTACCATTCCTTTTCCTTATTAGGAGGATTAAGTAGAAGTACCCCCATCCAATTCCTGAGTTTTCTGATTGAGAGATTAAGATTGAGAGAAGTACCCTCATGGTACCTAATTGTCATGCTTTACAATCTTCTTGGTGTAGGATCAGAATTATATTACCACCACATTCTACATCAGAACCAGAACCACAAATGGGACTGAGTTAGGTTGGGTGTTCTAGGATACAAAGTAGTTAGGTACCATGAGCATAAGAAGGGTCTTAGCTTATAACAGTAATGACTGAACTTACAGAAAATTGAAGCTTTTCACGTACTAAATACAGATAGTTTGCATTCAGGAGAAGGTGAGCAGATGTTTTATGATTCTGTTCATGTGCACACACGAAAAACCATCGATTTCTTTAGGTGGGTGGGTACAATACGATGTGAAATTTGGTATTTAGAGTCATCAAATTTGAATGTAGTTTTGAGTGTTCAAATCGCTTACTTATGATGATATATTTCAGCTTTACCTACATTTTTTTTTATTTATTATTCAATTATTCGTTCTGGCTCAGATCACACAAGGAATTTTTTTAGTTCTACGGGAGTATCACCCATGTGTTCACACTATATATCTGTCTTCATAAATGCTATTGGACCCCACATTAATATCAGTAAGTCCCATTGTATTCTAAAAAGTAAGTTGATTTGTCACACAATAAGTTGAGGGAGTATGAAATTTTTTTTCATACTTTTCCCTACTCTCGTAGTATACTGATCACACATTAGAAAAATAAAGGAAATTCACAATTATTATAATCTAGATGGGTTACTCCAGAGAAGTTACAAATCTCAAGGCAAAAATGCGGGGTGAAGAAAAGAGATTTTCAGACGGAATTAATGCTGTGAGATAAATATTGCAGTATTTCTTTCTCTAAAAGTTCTGTAGCTATCATTAGAGCTATATATACAAGGAAAAGGAAATCCTAAAATTAGGAAGAGAGACAAGTAGCAATCAATGAGAAGGAGAGAGAAGATACACTTGGCCTAAGACAAAATGTTTAGGTCCGTTTGGTAGGCAATCTGAAAATATGAATTTGCAAACAAGAGTTGTATTTCATGTTTTTAGATATGTGTTCGATAGGAGATTCATAAATTAAATTTCAATTTAAACAAAATTTCAAAATGTGATTGAAAATATATTTAGTTACTCACTGAATACTAGGTTGAATATAAACCATTACTAATTAATTTTCTTTTATGTTACATATTTTTTTTGTATAATTATTGTTTATATATATATATATATATATATATTTTAAATTTAACAAAAACAATTGAGTTTATAACATGAAATAGTATAGTTGTTATTGTTTTTATCAATTTTAATATAATTCTGCAATTTAAAATTTTGAATTCAAAATCTAGATACATTGAAAACATAAAAAAGTTGTTTTCTGAATTTTTGCACTATTTGGATTAGAATCCAAAAACAGTTTTCGAAAACAAAATTCAGATTATCAATCAAACATATATTGGTTGAACTCAGTGAATCTGAGAGTTGCCTACAAAGAGGCTCTTAATTTCTTGTTGACATGTCCTTCATTGCCAAGTTGTGTAGTTGATTTAATTTCTTCACATCCAGTTGATTTAATACTTTCACAACTCTCCCCCGTCAATTTGTTTTGAGAAGAAACTCTATGTTTATCTAATTCTATTTTCTGAATTGGGCATAAAAATTTGTTGTTGCAGGCAGAGGTTGTAATAGATGCTTCTATTTTAAGGAGTGGAAGAAGTTTGAGTGTGGTTGCTGTAGAGTTTAGACTTCAGAAGACAGGAAAGTTGGTCTACACAGCTCGTTCTACCCTTTATAACATGCCAATGGCAAAGCTATAAATAATCTTTTGTTCTAACATGAAAATTGTCGGCCATCTAAATAATCCCCAATATTCTCTTCTTCTTTTTTTTCTTTTTTCTCTCGAGTTGAATAATTGTGTCAAATATACGATCTACTTGTGTGGATTAGACACTTGATTGTCCTTGTATAATATATGTAAATTATTGAAAATAGTAAAGTTCCTTGCTTATATAGTTATAGAAATACTGGATTATCACGTTGGATCAGACACCTGATTATCATTTTGTTTTATGTTGGATTTGAAAATGAGAAATTAAATGAAAATAGAGTTGTATTTTATGAGCAAAATTCAGAAATTATATTCTAATTTAAACAATTATAAACTAGTTATAGTTACCCATTAAATATTAGTTGACAATAAACTATTATTAATTTATTTATGAACATGATTTTATGTTTAAAAAAATCATATAGATATTATTTTGTAATATTATATTGCAATCAGACTCAAAGTATTAGCAGATATAGCACAATACAAAATAATTTGCAAATATTGCAGAATTTAAATCAAACTCTCTAAATCTATTAGTAATAAATCATATTGTTTATAGGAATATCACGGATAGATTTTGCTATATTTATAATATTTTTTTAAAAAAATGTTATACACTCAAGTATGCATTTGGAAATTCTTTTGTGTGCCTCCTCAATTGTAAATGAGGATTTTGTGATGTGCAAAGAATGGAAACCATATAAAGAAGTGAGTAGATGCACATGAAAACCATTGATAAGTTGCTTAAAGAAGGTAGGATGGAGATGCAAAATACAAATTACAATACAATACATTGTAAATTTTGGTATTTAGGATTTAGACATAGAATTGAGTGTTCAACCAACATACACAACAGTGTTGGTTTCAGTAGAATTCAAACTTCAAAAGCAGAAAAGTCGATCGACCTTCTATGACGGACCAAACATGCCATTTCTGCAATCTTGCAAACATCTATGACTAATTCAAATTTGCATCCAAGTCTACTCTAAATATATGGAATAATTCTTCTCCTTTACCTGAGCATTTCTTTAGATTGAAATATCATTTTGATGATCAATGCCATTTTTCAGGACATTCTGCCATCTTCACTTGCTCAGCAAAAGAATAAACTTCTTTGCTTTAATTTCAAACTACTATCATGGTTTGGGGTGCAAAAGTCAAAGCTGAAATCTGTAATAGCATAAAATATAAATTAATACAATTTCTTGGCTAAAAAAATATATTATGTTTCTGCAAAGCCATGTTATTTAATTCCATACTGAGCTTTTTAGCTATTATCTTACAGCATTTAAAAGCGAACAAATTGTAAGAAACTCACCAGTCAGCCATATTAAAGACATGTTTGAGAGTGATTATGAAATAGTTAAAATCATTTTTTTCTTTTTTAAACATAAGGAGAATATCCATTAAATCGGCACCGTAACATCTCACCCCCAACAAGGTGGAAGAGCCACAGGGGGAAAGAGTAAGTCCAACAACAAGAGGACAAAACATTAAAAGCATGGGCAGCTATACTATGGGCATTTAAAATCACTTTTAATCCCTCCAAAACAAAAATGGTACATTCAAAAGTGTAAAAGTTAAAAATTAAATTAATTTTGAGTGATTAAAAATGTGTTTTGACGAAATTTTGAACATGAAAAATGTGATTTTAACAATTTCAAAATCACTCTCAAACATGCACTAACACTAACACCACCAAGAATTAACGATGGTGAGTAGAACATAGTTCTGAACAAACTGAGTTTAATCAATGGCGGTGCCCTTACGCATTCACTAAACTTTAAAAGCAATTGTAATAAATTCTGAGACAAAGGTGAAAGGAGATATTGAAGATATTAATGATAGTGATGGTGATACTGACCATATTGTACGAATCATGAAAATATGGCATCAACAAAGGCCTCTGGATCAAAAGGTTGAAGATCTTCTAACCCTTCACCAACACCAACGAATTTTACAGGGATGCCAAGCTCGTTGACCACACTGACCTGGGAAAGAAGGATTGTATCAGAGATAGTAGTTGGTGACAATTGTTATCTTTAGAAATTGTTCAGCTAAAAGTTTTAAGACATACCACACAACCACCTCTTGCAGAACCATCTAGTTTTGTCAAAATTAAACCAGTAATTCCAACTACCTGTTACACAAGCCAACAAGCTTTTCAAATGAAAATTCTCGATGACTAAGGGTGTGTTTGGGTTTACTTTCTAAGTGTTTAAATAAGTGTTTACAAGTTCAAAAAGTGTTTAAAAACACTTTAGAAAGTCAATCCAAACAGGCCCTAAAAACAACTTGCAACATGAAATTACACTTCAGCTGGTTAGATGTAAAATGTAAGTGAGGAATTCCAGACAGTCGACCAAAAACTCCATTAGCTATTATGGTTTAAGAATACATGCCCCTATGTAAAAATGATTAAACCAACTGGAATATGACACATTAATATAATAATCCAAATGCCTAAATTATACCCAACAAATTATGCTAAATTTAACATTTGGAAAAAAAATCATGAATGTGTGAGAATCTAGTTATGGATATATTATGACTATTTCTATGTCTATTAGTAAGTGCATAGTAATAATTAGCTACGGAGTTTGTTAAGGTTTTTACTTAGGTTGGAATGATTTTAGTAGGATTTTCCATTGTGGAACTTACTCTCTTGAAAGGCTATATTATATTATAATTTCTCTTGATATTACTATCTTTGTGTTTCTTTATGGTTATTGTGTTCTTTGAGTGGTATCCTAACAGAATGATTGCAGCATAACTAAGAATAATTAGTATAGAAGTTATGCAGATGGTCCTTTTCCTTTTGGGTTTAAGGGAAATTTGCAAAATGGCTTAGAAACGATCCATCGTACAAGAATAATAACTTAGAAGGGAAAAAATGGTAAAAGTTACATCATTGAACTCCCTTGCTTGTGGCAGCATATTCAAACCAGTCGTCCCATCTAATACCTGCAAGATCTCCTGCAATTGTAATGGAACTCTTAATCAGTACAACATAAAACAAGTAATAGCAGACGGTGGCTAAGAATTTCATTATAATGATCAAATATCCAACTTTCACAAAATCATTCGTAGCTCCTTCAACAATAAATTTCATAGGAGACAGTGTAGGCCGGAATGAGATAATAAATAAATTTCATAACCAATAGTGTCAAATTTAAATAAACTATTTTCCTAATATAGAAATCAATTTTGAATTTAACACTGTCAGCGAGCTAACAGCTGAAAGCATTTAAGGAAAGAAGAAGAAATCTCATGGACGAGTGTTAGGCCACCAGTGATACATACTTATAAGAGGAGGGGTAAAAAGGAGAAGTTTACCGAGGGTGGAAATGGAAAGAAGGAGAAGAAAGCACTTGATGACAGTGGGGACCACGAGGAAGGAATAAAAGAGAAAGAGGAAGGAGGAAAGGGATCATCTTTGGAGTGAGAGCTTGGTGCAGGCCCTAATTGGGAAGGAGAGAATGTCCAGCTCTCTCTAAGTGCTGGAATGCCTATTTCCTTATTAGCTTATTTCTCATATTGTCTACTTGTTCTTGAAGAAACTCTGCATCTCTGTTTTACTGTGTTTTCCTCTCTGTTTGGATTGAATACACATTCGAGGACTGTTAGTCCGAATTTTGCTATATATATTCTTGTTCTTGTTGGGTTTCCTGAGTGCAGGTGGTCGGATACCTAACAACGAGGTCGTGTTCATCACAGTCCCATGCTTAATAACGTTGATTATAAATTGAATTCTTATGTGATGCAAGTGTGAAGTGAAAATTCATACATCAAAAGTTTCAGAAAAACCCTTTGCAGTTGCACTCATTGAAGTCTTGGCAAGAGCCTGCATGTTTTATAAATAAAATAACCAGCAAAAGCCTATATATGTTTTTTAATAATGTTTCAAATGACAGGGAAGCAAGGTTGTGATCTAAAATTATAATTTAGACTGGGAGAGGGCGATATAAGAATGTAAGATGATAAAAAGAAATCATCAAATGTGGTGGCTTTATCCCTAATGATGTGATAATTGCGATCAAGCCAGATAAGCCAAAGGAAAGCTTTGATGAAAGCAAGAGCCTATATGTTATACATATACTTCTTTATTACTTAGTCAAGACTTCAGAATTTCACTTAATATTGGGTAGCAATGCACAATCATATTGAAGGTAAATTGAGTGGTTTATGCAGCTCTAATAATGTAAATGCCTAAACATGTGGCTTTCAAAAATAGAGCAATTCAACTAGGTTAGAGGACTGAAATAGTAATGCTTACATTAGGTGCCCCGGGAATAACTTTGGCCACAGCTTTCTTACATGCTATTAACTCTTCCATTAAGCTATAATTTGTATGTAGACCTATGAAAAATAAACAAACAAACAATTCCAGATTGCCGTCCAACAAGAAGACACAAGAAAGAATGCCAACAGTAAAAACCAGTAAACATGAACTTACGTCCAGATGTATCACATAAAACAATGTCAAAACCACCTTCCTTTCCTTTCTTTACAGCCTGTGATAGAACTATCAGAAAAACACTTCAAGATGATAAGTTAGCATGTACGATGATAAATGATACGAACTTCCTCAAAACTTACGTCAAGAAAAAGAAACAAAGCACTACAATTACTGCATACCTGATGATGCTTTGGCATTGTCTCTTTCAGCAACAACAATCTCACATCCAGTTCTATCTGCCCAGATTTCCAACTGGTCACTAGCAGCTGCTCTAAATGTATCACCGGCTGCCATTAATATCTGGCACAAAAAATTGAAAATTATTACATTTCCATCTTGTAATATCTTTTTTTTCTAATAAGGAACATACTTTCATTTAGAATATGAGAGAATAATAAGCAGATGCCACACAACAAACAAGACCAGTTGTATGGATGGCTAAGTTGGTTTCTATATTTTTTTTAAAAGAAGAAAAAATAAAGACTAGAGACGCCTGAAATGGACAGGCAAATCAGAATAAGAAATTTCAAAGTACAGCTAGATTCTTGGTGAAAAAAAAACTAATAAAAAGAAGAAGAACGAAGAAAAAGAACCAAGTTTCATAATGCTGCAATGCATCATATTCTGTTATACAAAATGAGTTTCTCACAAGCAAATCCACTCTCCTCTCTCTCTCTAACCTAAAAGGGAATGCCAAAACATAACATAGAAGCTACAAAATGGAGTTCCTTTGTTGATAAACAAACCACTGAAATTACAAAATAGGTCCTCAAATGAGTCTCTCTCTCTCTGGTCATATAACTAAAACGTCATTTTTTAACAAATACTACTGTATAGAGCTACCTCTTTTTCACAAGTATAGAACTACTCTAAACAACAATAATGCTGATAAATACCCTTCTGAAGTAACATCAATTCAACGAGAATAGAAAGAAGTAGCATCTCACTTTGGCCCCTTCGTTTTTCAATCTAAAAGCCAGCTTTCCTGCAACATGGAGTGGTAAATACATTACTATGTAATTTGAGTAATAACAGTGCAAATAAATATAATGTATTCCGATGGAGCAAATGGACAGAGAAGTAGATCGTTTAATAAGGAGGACCTTTGAAATTCATAAACTTGCTTTATAGGAGTAGTAATAAAGAAGTTGCTCACTTCTCAGTAACATACAATACTTAACACACTATTTCAAGGAAATAGATTATGTTCTCGTCACATGTACATTGAAGTGAATAGTTTAAAACTAGGGAAAAAATTCATCTGCCAAATTTTTTTTTTAAAATCACAAGAAACGAGATTTTAAACCTAATAAAAAATCCATACCATGTTAACTCCAGGTCTTACCAAGTGATGTTGTCTTTCCACCTCCGTTAACACCAACTATCATAATCACAGCTGGTTTACTGATGACATAACAAAAATGGAAGCAAAATTAGTGCTTGAAATATCATGTTTAGTTTGAGAGATAGCACAAACTTGAAACCATAGAGAAAGCACACCGGAATCCAAGTTGAAGGTCAGTTTTGCTCCCCTTCCTTGTCAACAACTCCAAAACGTTCTTCTTTAACGCATCCTAGGATCATTTTGATCAATGTATAACAAGTTCCATCAAGCACTAAAGATTATTTGGAAATGGAAATATATAATTGAAAACCAATGGAAGCTATAGCATTTCTTTCATCAAATTGCCCATCTACAACCAAACTACCCTTCAAAATTAAATCCAAAATTCCATGAATCAAAAATCAAAGCAGTACATAAAATTTTTCTTTGACTAAAACTCTTCATATGTGAAATTTCTCCATGATGAAAAGACAGGTAAATTTAGTGCCACTAGTGCTTGATTTAACAGTAAACGTAGTAATTATGAATTCATTTTTGTGTGGTAAAACCTTTCTATCTTAGAAAGCAGAGCAATGAAACAATTTGTGAACTCATTACCTTTATTTCACTACCCGATTTAAGCTTCCCTGCCAATATGTCATCACGCAAGCTGTCCACGATCTTAATGGTGATCCTTGGCCCGAAATCAGAAACCAACAATGCCTACAGAATTTCAACATTACGATTGATTATAGTTTTTCATTTGGCTAACAAATGATTCTTCGAAAGACTCCAAGTATTAAAAGGACGACTTACCTATATCAATGTATAAGGGCATAGCCAAATTACAAAACATTCAAGCGATACAAAATTTCAGTTCTAAAAGAGTATAGGATTTAAACTTGTTCTTGGAAATAAAGACCTGAGAAAAGTTTAGGAGAGTAGACAAAGGTAAAACAAAATCGAATTCCACTTCCATTCGATCCACATTCTGGAAAACAAAGCTTAAGAGAATAGTGGATAAGTGATGACAGATCGAGTTCAAATAATCCAATTCATGAACAGAACTGTTTTCCTTTTGCAGGAAATGCTTCATTGAGACGAACATAAAACAAAAGAGGATACAGAAACGTAACAGAAGACAAACCTCTTCGAGTTCGTCGAGAACTCTATCGGTTTCCGCGAGGTTCCAGTACAGAAGAAGCTCATCGATGACGGCGAGGTTGTCTCGGGTTTTTGAGAAGCCTGAGAAGACCTTCTCGACGTCGCTTTTGGCCTTCTCCTTAAGCAGCCTGCCAAGCCGAGTGAAGAATCCCGTCTGACCGGCGGAGCATCTGAAACGAGAACCACCGCCGTGGTTTCGCAGGAAAGGAGTGGTTGGCAGGAGCGATGGAGAGATTAAGCTTCGAGGTGAAGTGTTAGAGAGAAAGGAGAGTTGAGAGAGTGAGGCCGCGGCCATAATTTTCTTCCAGCTCCAAGATCGAGA
Organism: Lagenaria siceraria; assembly: GCA_002890555.2. Taxonomy (NCBI): domain Eukaryota; kingdom Viridiplantae; phylum Streptophyta; class Magnoliopsida; order Cucurbitales; family Cucurbitaceae; genus Lagenaria; species Lagenaria siceraria. Next base: position 26,676,013 of record CM016483.1, on the reverse strand, counting down.
AAACCAGATGGATAAACTACCTCCAGAAATGTCACTGAACGACGTCGTTTCGATTTCCTGCCTTGGTTGATCGTATTCCTTTAAACGTCGTCGTTTTGTTTGGTCAGCATACAAATAGGACCAAGTCCAATAGTAAGGCCCAAATCATCGGAAGGTCCATCAAGATTTGTAAGATTGAGAACTCCAAAGAGGAACTCCGATCACTACACCACCGCCATTCCGGCAGAATGTCGCCGTCTCCGCCACCGGAACTCTAACATTTGCTTTTGAAGTAAGCGCCGGTTTCGATTCCGATTGCGGTACCTTAACGCTCACCGAAATGTTAACGATTCCATTTCGTTCACTATTTCCATCTCTCAATCTATAACTCAGTAAATGCAAATAACTTTCCGGTCTATAACGTCCGAGAAAATCCGACACCGGAACGTTCGCAGTTCCGACGATCCTGTTCCTCGAGATAGATCCACAATGCACCTCAATCGTCAAGAACATTGCATCCACTGGAATCTCCAACGCCATTTTCTCATTCCAGAACGGATAACTTCCGCCTCGTTCGTCAATTACTGTTCCTCCACCGACTCCGCCGAACCTCTGGCGATTGAACTTGACGGTCGCGAATGTCTTCCTCCTCACAGGTTTCCGATCAATTCGCAAATCCTCCCCTGAGACGACGGTGATTTCAATACTCCGAGACGACGTTGTCGCCATAGCAGAGAGTCCACTGGAAATTGATCGGAAAAAAAAAATTTGGAGTGAAGTAAAGTGATCAAAACTACGCAATTGAAGAGAGGAAAGTGATCGGAACAAACATTCTGTTGCCGGAGAGAAATTGGAGGAAGTTTATAGGTGATTTCCGATTGGAAATTTTGGAGGAAAAAACGATCAGCTCACTGCCCAACGTCAGGACGATGACGTTTGAAGGGTGACACAGTTAGTTGAGACTTGAGAGTCGAGACGCAATTAGAGAATAGTTTTTTTTTACCAAATATTAAATTAATAAGTCAATTTTTTAACATTATAGCTGTGGAAGAATGAAAAAGGTTTGTTTTATTGTCAATCTTTTTTATTTTTAAAAGTAAAAGTATTTAATAATTATTATTTTATGTCTCTATTTCCCCTTTTTGTTTTCAAAAATCTTCTAAAAATGTATGAACAATATGAAAACGAGATAATATGCTTATGTTTCAATACTAACAATCTTCTTATAAAAAAAAATTAATATATAGATTGTTGTCAAATACAACAAGATGAATCGAAATATTTATAAATATAGAAAAATATTACCCGTCTGATAGACATAAATGTCTATAAGTATCTATCATTAATAGACTATGATATTTTACTATATTTGTAAATATTTTTAGCAATTTTGTCATTTAAATTAATTTTCTTAATTATGGCTTTTTTGCCCTTAATCTCAAATTAATTAATTTTAATTAATTAATTAATTAATATTTTGATGATAACAAACCTGCTTTTATTTATTAACAATTTGAGTGTTTTGAAGTGTCCATTGTGTAGAGCTTGGAACAACGGTTCCAACGCAATTTGAATCACTCAAATCGGAGTTCAAACGAAGAAGATATGGCTGGAACAAGCTTAACGGAAAAATACCCGATGTCGATGACGTGGCAGCCAAATCATCAAAGTGGACCTACTAGAGGATGACAAATGGAGAAATAGATAAGTGACACATGGAGCTTTTGATATTTGTTGATTTTAAAAAGAATGGTTTTAAAAATGAAAATGAATTTAATATTATTATATGTTTGTGTCTAACGGCTAGTTGTCTTTAAAAGAAAATGAATTTTATATTATTTTATGTGTGTGTCTAACGGCTAGTTGAGTTTAAATCTCAACCATTCAATTTTCTTTTACCAACATCTAATGGTCCAAATTTAATGTAGTTTCCAACAACTTTTCTCTCTTTTTAAACACTTCATCTTCTCCAAAATTATAACAACAATTTTACAACTTTTATTATTTTACAATCCTCCATAATTCATTAAGCTTCCATTGTTGCTCTCTCACCAAACTTCAATTTTCTTCTTTTCATCTAATTCTTGAGAGAGATTTATTGTATTGTGAGGATTGATTTGTTGAGTGCTACAAATTTGTAAATCTACTCTTTGAGAGAGTTTTCCTCATCTTGTTCTTCATTTCTAAACTTTTGTAAGGGTTGCTCTTGATCCCGGAAAAAGAGTTGTTGTAACGGTTTGATCCTCAACCGTGGAAAGGATCGGGTTTGTTCTTGCGCCCGAAAAATGAACATTGTAGCGGTTCGACTCTAAGCCGTGGAAAGAGTCAAGGTTTCTAGTGACATATCCAAGAGGAGCTTGGGAAGTAGATGTAGGCCGGTTGTGCCGAACCACTATAAATTCCCAGTGTCATTTTCTCTATCCTCTCCTATTTAATTTTGCAATTAATTTGCTATTATAGTTTATTGTTTGAAATTAATTGCAACTTTTATTCCTTGAAATTAATTGGTCATATTTGTTTACTTTGATTGGTAGTTCTTAAATTTGCATATCTTTACCAATCTTATTATTAGAATTAAATAGAGTGCTTCAAAATATTACTTTTAATTTCTTGATTAATTTGGGTTGAATTTATTTGCATGAAATTCTTGTTTAAATTACTTGTTAGTATAAAGTGTATTAATTTGTTTAATTGGGCCCACATTAGTAAAAAGTTTTAATTAGCTTAATAAAACCCTATTCACCCCCTCTAGGGTTGCCATACCGGTCCAACAATTATTTGGGTTGTTTTCAAATATAGAAAAATGAGTCAAATTATTTATAAATATAAGAAAATTTGACTGTCTATCGCTAATAGACAGTAAAATTTTTATATATTTGTAAATAGTTCGATTTTTTTTCTGTTTATAGTAATTTCCCTTATTATTTTATAATTTATAAATGGTAAAAATGCATAATAAATATTATGAAAAATATCCTTTTAATCTCTACTTTCAAATTGTTAAACTTTATAGTTTTGTTTTCATTTAGTTTTTAAATTTCAAAATTTATACTTTTACCCTTGTTTTTTCACTGAATATAAACTTTCGGTCATTGCATTAATGTGTATACATTAATTTAAATAATTAAATTAGTTTTCACTAATTCTTTTATTATTATTAAAATTGATTAACAAAATATACATCGTAACTATTTTTAATTAATAAATTGAAAGGTAACGCGAGAAAAATTTAGGAGATAAAAATGTAAAATATTAAGGGTGTGTTTGGGAGTAATATTTGGAGTAGTGATTTTAGAAAAAGAGATTTTGGTACAATTGATTTTGTAAAATTAATTTAAAATGACGTGGTTATTAAACCAGAAACAGTTTAAACAAAATTTAGTTGTGGTTCTAAAATTTTGTTAAGAATTCATTTGAAAAACTATAATAAAAAACTGTAAAAGAAATTAAGACTTGAAAAAAAAAAAAAAAAAAAAAAAGTCGTAAAAATTTAGACGAAAAGAATGAAAAACTTCGATGCATGATTGGGGTGGAACGTGGAAGTAAAGTTTGCTCCAAATCGAGGTGCTTGCACCAGAAATTTAATAGAAAAAGAAAAAGAATTCAGATTCCACTACTTTTACTGCATGGGAATTCGGGGAGTGGGAATAGTTTGGGCATGAAATTCTAAAGTTCTTAATAAATAAATAAATAAACAAAATTGTGTCAAAATTTTTGGGTTTATTTAATTTTAATTAATGTACTATTAAATGTTTAATTATAATGTTTGTAATTTTAATAAATCTTAAATTATAATTTTGATCAAAATCAGTATATATTTCCAAAATTTATACGAAAATTTATCATAATAATAAATAATAAAATGTATTGTGAAAAATAAAACATAAACTAGACTAAACATTTGAAATGACTGAAGTTGAATTTCCAAAATATAGATATCAAATTGGTATTTTATAATCTCAAACAATTTGAAAAAAAAAAATAAATACATTTTTTGTCCTTAAGTTTAAGGATCTAATTTTTGTTTGGTCTAAATTGGTTTTAATTTAGTTCATAGGTTTTAAAATGTTACAATTTGATCTATGAAATTTGAGTTCTCTTTCAATTTGGTCTGTATGTTTCAAGATGTCACATTTTTAACTTTGAATTTTTACTAAATATTCGTTTTTCGTCTTCAGTATAGATGTCAATTAATTAATTTGAAAGAATTAAAAAACATAACCAATTAAATTTCATTATTCTTCATTATTATTAAAATTTATTTTAAAATTTCACTTCATAACTATTTAAAATTAATTAATAAAACTTAACACTTAAAAATCGAGACTAAATGGGTAAATATTAAAATTAATTTGAAACGAAAACTTAAATTTTCATTAAAAAAAAAAAAAAAATCTCAAGGGAGAAAATTCCAAAAAAAACTTCCTTCCACACGGCGAATTTGAATTTGAAACTCGCACGGAATTTCCAATTTTCACCTTCGAAATATTTTTCCACCCACTACCACCAAACAACAAACAAAACAGTCCAATAAAATTTCGACTCAGTGCCACGTCATCCGTCTGTCATCCGCATAAATCCACAGCCCAGTTTCTTTAGTCTTCGTCGAGCCAAACACGTTTTTTTTGCAGAAACACCGTCTCTTCTTCTTTCCCCTTTCTCTCAACCTTCCATTTCTTCCAAGAAAAAACTCTTAAAAACCCTAAATCTCCATCTCCGATTCTCTTCAAATTCTTCCTTCTCAATTTCACAATCCTTCTTATGGCTTCACGAACCATCGAAATCACTGTCATATCGGGAGAGAATCTCCAAATCCGTGGAAAGCCGATCAACGGCGATTTGTTCGTCAATGTTCGACCCGATCTTCAAAACATAAACGGCTCTGTCACCACGAAAATCGATCGCGATGGCGCTGGATTCCCGCGGTGGAATGAGAAGCTCGTCGTCGATCTCCCAATGCACTCCGCGTTCATAGTTGTGGAGGTTTGTCGCAGAGCTTCTTCGGGGCGGAAGGTCAAGATCGTCGGGACGGCTAGGGTTCCGGTGGCGGATTTCATCGCCGGATACTTGCCGGAAAGTCATCTGCAGTTTTTGAGTTATAGGTTGAGAGATGAGAGAGGCGAGAGGAATGGAATTGTTAACTTGTCGGTGAGAGTGAAGGTATCGACAGGAATTGAGGTTTCTTTGTTGCAGAAGCAGGGGATTGGAGTTCCAGTTCCGGTTCCGGTGCCGATGCCGGAAAGAAAATTCCAAGGCGGCGGCGGAGTTGTGACCGGTATTCCGATATGGAATGTTGATTACAGAGATCGATTTTAATTTTCTTATTCAAAATCAATTCTTTTTATATGATTCTTTATGATGTATATAAATCATAAATTTATTTAACACACCATTCTTTTTCTTTCTATGTTCAATGTAGGCTTGTGGTGCATGAAAATATAAACAAATAAAGATAATATAAATGAAATTCTACATGTAATTATATTCAATTGGGTTTTAATTGAGTTTATTATACTATTGAATTCAAAACATCTAACTTATTGATCTATTTAGAGTAAGATAAGTGTGGAAGGATTCAAATTACAAACTTCTTGATCTCTAACCTATGACAGTTGAATTATGTTCGCTTTTGACATCGAAATATAAAATACTATATTACCACATTTAAATTTAATTAATTGTGCTATAAAGAAATATGAAGATGTTTGTGAAATTTTCATAGCACAAAATGTTTTTTTGGTTTATATTCAAAAGGAAAATGTTTAAAAGTAGAAAAATTATTTATATAAAGTTTTTAGATAGTTTTGATAATCTATTGGGTCTATCAATAATAGAAGTCTATTATGGATAAATATTTTTTTTTTAATAATTTGACATTTTTTCTATCGGTGAAAATTTTCCTTTTAAAAAATATAATTATGTATATATAAATTTTTAGTTTGTGAATTTGGCCCAAAAAAAAATTCAGAGATTATGTAAACACATCTTAGCAAATGGAGTACTTAAAAAAAGAAAATAACAATGGTTGTGAAAAAAATTAGCCAAATCTCAAATTTATATATTTTTGTGTGCTAAAAAAATTCCTAATTTTATGTATATTTATTATTGTTTTTGCAAAATAAAATTATTTTAATTATTTTTTCGAGTACCATTATTTAATTGACGCATACAAAAATATTAAAATAGTCATACTTAAAATATAAGATAATAACTAAAATCAACACGCACCAGTGGTCTAGTGGTAGAATAGTACCCTGCCACGGTACAGACCCGGGTTCGATTCCCGGCTGGTGCAATTAACGAAGAGCTATGATGATATTTGCAACAGTGATGGTTAAGGGTTCATCACAACCGTCTGATCAATCAGATGAATAACTTGCGATGCTGAGCTCTTCTTTTCTTTTTTTTCCCTCTTTTTTTGTCTAAACATTCTTCAAATGAAAAAACATTCTTAAAATGTTCCCCCAAAAAAAAAGGATTACTTTAACATTCATACATATTACGGGTACTAAAAAGACTAGATTACCCAAAAAATACGATCAACCCAACCCAAGTAACCAATATAATTTATTCACCTAAAATTAATCTGAATTGAACCAAACCAAGTTGGATATGTTATTAAGTTTGAAAGTACTTTATTATCCAACCAATGAACACTACTAATACATATGTTTTATAATTCATTGAAAGCAATTTAACGATATTAAGAACAGATTGTAATTGCAATACTTTAAAATCGATCACCAAACTGGATCATCCAACATTAATATATGTATATATATATTATTCTCATTACAACAGACTCCAAAACAGCTCTATCGAACCAATTTACATGACTAAGAACAGAAACTGAATACTTTGTTTTCAACCTAATTAAGTAATAACACATATTATGTTTACGTACGAGATTATCAACCATACAAAGGCAGCACCTTTCAAACAAACTCTCTGGCATCTGCAGGAGACTTACACACATGGTCCCTTCTCTCAATGGCCATCAAAGCCAAAACATTATGTTTTTTTTTTTGGGCATTGTATTGTGTTCTGTTTTCTGTCTGTGTTTCAGTCGCTCGTACGCTTTTCGTTCACACTTCTTCGCTACTGGAACTGTTCGGCTTCAAGATGTTGAACTTGCAGAGTGGGCAGGTGGCATTCATGTGCAGCCATTTGTCGATGCAGTTGCAGTGAAAATGGTGGTTACAGGGAAGTTCTCGTAGCTCCGCTCCGTTCTCATAAGCAGAGAGGCAGATGCAACACTCCTGATGGTAAGATTTCGTGTTAGAAAAGAAAAAAAAAAGGAGGAAGTTTGTTTGATTTGTTAACTCCAATCTTTTGAATGACTTCTACAACATTGATTACCATAATGGAGCGAAGAAAAGTTTGGAGAACTTCCTAAGTTCTTTAACTTATAGAAAGAAATCTCAAACCAGGAACTTACAGAATCCTCTGGGCGAAGAAAACGCTCCGTAGGTGCATCTGTGTCACATTTAGTCATTATTCCTCCGCTAGATTCTTGAATATCACCATTCACTTTCTCAACATCACCCGTTTTGTTAAATTTGTACTTTGGTAAGCGTTCAATCTCTTCCTTTGTAGCTCCTTCCTGAATTTTGTGGACAAGGGAAATGAAATAGGGTGAGTTGACAATAGCAATAATACAAGTACCATATACCATCACGAGCACTAAAGTCAATCGTAAAATGTCAAGCAGCAAGACTACACTGTCATGCCCGAGCATAAGCCGAAAATAACTTCAATAGAACCTATGTGATTCCTTTTATGGATCAAATACAGACTGGCCTCCAGAAGGCATATCTTAGAATGTTAACCAACACAGAACAGAACAAACACATTTACTTATCACAACAAGTGCAAGACTCTAGACTAGATGACCAGGATACACAAACACTAAATATATGAATCAGACGTGAGAAAATGAATCTGAATCAGTTGCATATTCGAGTGACATGTTTGGTATCAACTAGCTTTCCTGTGATGATTAACATGAATTCATGATAATCCCTCTTAAAGTATTTTATGCAAGCCAATGTTTCATCTATAAACAACAACAGACAATAGGATTATGTCCATTTACAACAAGCCGAGTTAAAGAACCAATGAATGGGAACCAGAAGATTGAACCAAAGCTCATCAAAACTACCTGATCGGTAACCGCATACAAGATGGCAATGATGCAAGGCAGACAGCAGCAAATAGCAACGCCAACAAGACACGCAATTGCAACACAAATCAGAACAAATACGACGTCAAAGGCAAGGAATGTAATACAAAGCCTGCAATGTAAACCAGCAAATATCGATAAGAAATCAAACAAATAGAGTGTTAAAAGACCATTGGTTTGAAAATTAACAAACCAGTATAGCTGAGGTGAACCCTCAATCAATTCTTGGCCTCCAGCAGTTACCCAATAAAAGCCCAACAGCCACCAGATGAAAGAGAACATTGTATTTGCAGACTCAATATGCTTCACAAGATTGCTATTCAAAATGTAAGAGAAAACGTAAAACCTAGATTAGTAATCAAACACCCTTAATCTTATAGCTCAGTGGAATGAAAATGGCAAATAAACATAGCTTTTACCTGGATTCTTCTTCATTCACGGTAACCTCTGTCGCATAATCATCTCCATCACTTCCAGAGACCGAATTCGAATCCTCACCGCTCGTCCACCCACCGGTACGGTCCAATCCGACGGGCTCTCTCGTCGAGCGCCGACGCTTATACTCAACAGCAACACAGGACATGTGAATTATACACTGCAAAGCATATCCAATGATCCAAAACCTGAGAGGCACTGAAGGGTTTTCACTCGTGCTAAGCCCTAGGACAGTGAAACTAATGACGACGAAGGCCAAATTCCATAGAAGGTCCAAGAGAATAATGGGCTTGGAGTACGCCCAGTCGCTCTGGCGCTCCTCGAGCTGCTCGGCGGCGGTCTCACGGACCCGAACAGAGGGCTCCCGGAGCATCATCTGGCGGCCACTTGCACGGCGGAGAAGACGAACAGCGCCTCGAAGAGGCTGAGGCGAACGACGAATAAACCCTCGTGAACGGAAAAGGCCATCGGTGACGGAGTGGCCAAGCAGAGGCGAATTATCCACCGCTCGGAAGGGAGTAGAGGAGTGTGGGATCGAATCACGCATTCTAGCGATTTGATTACTGTGGATCTCTAGTTTGGGAAGATTAAAGGAGCTCGAAAAACCTTGAACTCTCAGCGCGAAAATTAGGTTACGCAATCAGAAAACTCCAAACAGATTCATTCAGAAAAAGAAGAAAAGGGGTTGTGCGAAACGAATCAAATTGAAGTTATCGTGAAGAATCAATCTGAAATTCGGGGTTGGAGAGATCAGAATCAAGTGGAATCCCTAGCGGAAATTATGAGAAGACGAAGAATCTGTGAGAGTTGGGAAATTGAAATGGAATTGATTGGAGGGAATTGAGGAACTTACACAGAGCTTTATGAAGAATGAAACGGAAACGAAATCCCCATAGAAACGAAGGCAACTTTGAACGCAATTCACGAGAATTTGGACATCTTCTGTGGTTCGTTGTATTGTATGAAGAAGAATCAATTGTCAGTTTTCAGTCAACGCGGGTGAAGAACAACAATGGTAAATATTAAAAAAAAAAATTACAGCTCAAATATGTAAAAAAAAAAAAAAAAAAAAAATCACCCTTTCCGAATATTAATCGAATTTTTACTTTTTCCTTTTTTCCTTTTCTTTATCAATTGTAATAAAAGATGGTTAAATTCAAGTCATGTGACTATCATTTTCCAACATAATTAAATGGATAAAATACAAATTATAATCCTAAAATTTTAATTACTTATGATCCTATGATAACTTTATTAAAAGCCTTAACGTATCAAAGTTATACACTTGGAATAAAAGGGTTTTGTCCTATAATTTCGACGATTACGAAAATAAAATAATACATCCTTCTCAAAATAGATAAAAAGTTACTCACACTTTTTAAAAATATTTCAATAACTCTTTAGTATTTACACCTTCCCTTTCCAAAAACATGTTTAAAATTTAAGCTAAATTAAAAAGAAAAAAAACAACAACAACAAAATCAATATATTTTTTTTAAATTATAAATAATAACATTAGTTATCAAAATTGGACATTATGTTTGTAACGTTGCTAAAAAAAAGTGTGTAATAATGCAAACAAAAAATGTAGAAATAGCGTTTATTGGGTTAAAAATTTGTCAAACAAAAAATAATGAAACAGCGTAGAAACTTTTTCTTGAATTATGATGATGTATTTATAGGATTGTTTGGCCTAAGGCAATCAAACAATTGTTTCGGAGTCAAATTGAGGTAACCTAATGGGTTAACGAGGTCAGGACGTGTTTTGGGCATGACCCATATTTTGTGCATTTTATCCCGAGTCTTAATATGCATTTTATCTCGAGTCTTGTTTCTTTTCTAGTTTGATTGTTTATGAACTTTGCCAAATGTCGATTTTGGTCCAAAATCACCTATAACACATGATACATGATATGTTAGTTTCAAGTAGTTTAAAACGTCAGGCTGTATGCATGTTAAGTTAACAATGAAAAAAAATATTAAATATATAATTGATAATTCCAATTTTTTCTTTTTTTTTTACATAAATTCCAAAAACTTCTTGAATTTTGAGAAAGATAAAGATTAAATAGATACATATATAAATTTCAAGATCATATTATAAACTTTTTTTTCTTTTAAAAAATCACATCATGAAAAATTCCAATAAATGTACTAAATAACAAATACACTTTAATGGTTTATATTATAAGGAAAAAATATATTTTAAAAAATGATTAAAACAAAATGAAGCTGGGCTTCGGGAGAAAGCCCAATTTGCATGGACTTTCGGATTTGCTTCCTTTCAAGTTAGTAGTTACAACCATTTCAAGATGTACGGAACAATTTTGTACTAACTAGGAAGAATGTGATTTTTTTTGGAATAAATAATAATGTGATTAGAGGTTCAACTAATTAACACTCTTGTTGTAGCTTTTAAAATAATTAGTATCAATTTTATTTTATAAAAAATTAGTTGTGAAATAAAGTAGAATAATATTTAATAATTTTAATTTTAAATTAAAAAAATTAGTTACGGTGTTAGATAAATTAATATTAAATTGGTGTAATTTAATTATATGAATTAAGGTAGGATTATTATTTTAATTATCTTCACATTGATGATTATTTTATATTTTATTATATATATATTTTTAAAATTTTATATATTTGAATATCAACTAATTTTGTTTAATCTCAATTACTTGATAAAAGTTTAAGAAAAATAATTGTCATGAAAAACTCGAATCGATTAAAATATATGGAAGAATATTGTTATAATATATTTATTTATATGGTTAAGAAAGTAACAAATTTTTAGAAAAGCTAAATCTGAAAGCTACTATTATTTGATTTTTAATGTTAGTTATAATTTAAATAGTGATTCTCACAAATTAATTAATAATTTGATTTGCCAAACAAGAAACACTGTACATGGTTAAGATTTTCCTTAAATCAATTAAAAATGCAACACCAAACCGAGCCTAAGAGACACACATACAAGTTTAATAATAGAAACACTTTAAGTTCCTATCCCTTAACTACTTTCAACTGACACACGAATGTGTTAACGACCAATAAATACATGTTTAGAATTCCTCACCCCTTATCATACTAATGAAAACTACTCTCTCAATATTTTAATACATTTTCATCTAATAATCAAGCATACTTTATTTTTTCAGATAATATATGAGAGAGAATCAAACTTTTGATCTCGAGGTTGACAGTAAAAAGCTTGTGTCAAATGAGTTACATTCATTTTGACAATTACTAATTTAGTTATTAAACTTATAGGATCTATGCTTATTTAGTTTTCCAACTTTAAAACGTGTCTATTATCTCATTAAACTAACTCATTAAAACTTTTAATGTTGTGTCAAATAGGCTATTGTGAACTTTAAAAAGTGTTTATTAAGTCCTTAAAATTTCACTTTTGTGTTCAATAGGATCCTCAATTTTTTGTTTGATGTCTAATAAATGACTGAAATATTCAACATTTAAAAAATGTATAAACACATGAGATACAAAATTGAAAGTTCAAGATCCTATTATACGTAAAAATTTAAAAACACTTATTTAGAATATGTCAAAAAACTATTAAATATATTGAATTAATAGTCAAAGATTAATACCAGTTGAGTAGACTCGTGTTGACTTTAAAAAGTTTATGAACTAGAGGTTCGAAGACCTATCAAATACTTGAAAGTTAAAAATATAAAAAACAAATTTGTGATTTAACAAAGTCAAATAAAATAAAATAAACTAAATGAGTACAACATAATTTACATAAAGTTTACACTATTGACTTTGAGATTAGAAATTTAATTCCTTCCTCCACGACTAACTCAAATATTTTTTTAAATTGAATTATTATTATAACTTTTACTATGCTACAAGAATAAGGCCGCAAGCTATACCTAATTATTACCTTCAAAGTAAAATTATTAGTCTTATTGACATTTATCTAAATATAATACAATGGACAGAAGTAAATTGATATACTTACGGAAATAGAGAATTATTTATTTATTTTTTTAGTTTTTTTTTTTTTTTTTTTTTGTTGAGAATGGGGAAGTTACAAACTTAGAATAGGTAATCTCTCTCCTAGAGGGTGAATGATGAAATGATGGTATATTTCTCTCTCTAGAAGTGACACGTGGCAGAAATGTAGTGGATAGGTGACAGTAAATGGAAAAGTTGGGGCATTAAATGAGAGGGTGAGGGGTTTGTCCGAAGGGCAGAGAAGGGCATTAAATGCTGGGCTTCACATGCACGCTCCTCGCCGGCCCCACCTTTTCCTTACAAACAAAACATTATAATTTAATGGTTAAATTAAATTAAAAAAATATATTTTTAAATGTTGCACTATTATCTCTTAATTTTTATAAATGTCTCAAATATATTTTTTAAAGTATAATTTTAAATAGATATTGAAATATGATATAGTACGAAAATGACCTTGGACGAAAAATGTGGATCACTAGGTCATATCGTCACACAATTTTAAAGTTTAATTTATGTTTAAAATTCTAAAAGTTTTTTTTTTCGAATAGTAATTTTAAATCATTTAGATTTAGAACAATATTGCAACTTTTGAACGTATATGAGTACTATTGAAACAAATGGCAAAACTAAAGGGTGGTTGTTAAAATTTAGCCTCATTTAAAATTTTTTTTTAGTCTCATAACCTACCCTCTTATACAGTTTGTTTGTAACTTCTATTTTTCTTTAATATTCCTAGTTTTTTTTGCTGTCCTCGAGCTCGACTCTAAAAAATCATGTTGGTTCGATTTCTTTGGTTGAGCTTTTGTTTTGCTTGGCTTGTAGGCTTTCTTTCTTCTAACAATAACTAAGTCAGAATATGTATGCTTAAAAAATTGTGTTCTAAACGTTTTTTTCCCCGAGAATGTATCGTGTTGTTGCCGAGTTACCATGGATAGGCATGTGTTATAGATATTGTTCAATGCATTATTGAGTTTCTAGGTAAAAACACCAAAACATGATTTAGTAGATTTTAATCCATCTATGTAAGTAAACAAAGCTAATAAAAAGAACTAAGACAGTGAAAAATATAGGGGAATGAATAGAGAGATTTTTTTTTTTTTTTTTGAAATAACAAAAAATTGATATAAAAAATCTACATTGAAATTATATAATCGGGTCGGATCAAACAAACTACAATAAAGTTGTCCATACAAATAAAAAAAAAAAATATCACAATTAGAGAAATGAGTCAACACGAGAGTCGACCCGAGTCAATACCCGAACCCACCCACTGAGTCAAACTCAACACATTGGCGGTTCGTTCTTGACTCAATACCACCCTCACATTTTTCTCACCACACTCACCTCTCAAATAATAATAATCACAAACAATTTATATAATTCCAAAATATAAAAAAGAATCCCCAATTTAGTTATTCATTTAAAAAATATCCTTATTTTTTTAAAAATTTCTAATATCACTTTTAACCTTTTATAAATATTTTAAAATTTTTGTAATATTTACGAAAGATTAAAGATAATATCGAAAGTTTTAAAAAATAGAGATATTTTTTAAACATATATATGACAAAATTTAAGTCTTGTTTTCTTTTTTTAAAAAAAAAGTTTAAAAAAGAAAAAACTTACACAAACTTCAAGGTCAGAAAGGGAAAATCGAAACCATAGCAGAGTGGGTCACCGTCGGGTCGAAATCGAAGAGATCCTTTGAGAAGTCACGTGGAAGGCTCGTGACACCGGAGAGCCGTTCTAATTTTTTGCACCGTACACGAAATCAAATTATTCACTGTCTCCACCGACTCCACCGTCAGCTTATCCGTCGGCAAACTATTAACCAATATCTGAAACGCCACCGTCAAAAGGCTCCCTCCGCTACCATCCTCCGCCGCCGGAACCACCGCGAACCCTGACGGTAGTAATGCCACGTAGGCTGAATCTCCGCCGTTCATAACCGCCTGCATCGCCGGAATGTCAACCGGCGCGTACACTACAAGCGACCCCGATGCATCGGTGCAAGTCTCTTGCAGAATCAACATGCTGCTCTGGTTTGGATTTAGAGACTGCTGAAAAATAATAATAATAATAAAAATAAAAGGACCAATAATAGAATAATTTTATAATAATAAATGTAATTTAGAATTATTTGACGTAAAAGAAAAGAAATTTTGTCAGGAAATCTGACGACTGTCTTATGGGTTTGACTTTTTAGTAGATTTTTTTTTTTCAATGACGATGATGATTTCAAATGTCAGATCAAAAAGCTGTCTAAATGCTGAATTCTGTCGCCATAGATATTTCCAAATTCTATATTCGTCATTATTTTTATTTTATTTTATTTTCTCTTCAGGTTCATAAAAAAATCCAATCAGTGGTACTAGTAATTAAAAAAAAAAAAAAACCAATCAGTAATTACCATTAACTTTTTGAGATTTGAATTTGGATTTCTTCATTACATATATTATAAAAATAAAAAAGTAACATTTGTCAAGCGGAAAGAAACAAATTTTTCATATTAAAAACTATATTTTCAATTTATATATAATAATCAAATTGATTTTAATTTGCAAAGTTCAAAATCTTCATAATTTGAGATTTTATTTTGAAAGGAATAATTTAGAATATAGATTTGACATAATATAACATTTTAAGTTATCTCTTACATATTTATTAATATAAAATTGTCAATCACTCTGGACCTGAAGTGATCAATAATAGAAATTAGGTTATCTTTTAAATTTGATCCGTGGCTTAATCTCTTATAAATAGTTGCTATCATCTGAACTATTTATAAGAATTTTATCAAACTATAAAGACAATTCTAATTTTTAAAATCATAAAACCTAATTTCTGTGTATTTAAATTGTAATTAAACTTAAAAATTAAAACATTTATTTTGAATGACATTTTTTTAAAACAAAGTTTTGTTTTGTCATAATTTATTGAAAAATTATATTTTTAGTCCCTAAGTTTTGTATAGTATGTGTGTTTGTCAATTATTGACTTTATAGTTTCCTAAGTTTTTAAGTATGTTGTTTGATCTTTTAAAAAAAAACAAAGTTTTTTCTTTGATTTTTAAAAATATTTTAAAATGTCCAAAATTTTTTGATTTTTTAAAACCAATTATATGATATTTAAAATTAGAGAAAAAAAATAGTTTTAGGGAGGAGATAATTTTTAAAAATTATTCTTCTAATTTAAAATTTCATATAATTATTTAAATTAATAATAAAAAATTATTTGAGGGACCTTTTAGACCTATTTTAAAAAATTGGGACTAAAAAAGTATATTTTTAAAGCATAAGGACCAAATGGACTTATTTTTATAAACTTGGGAACTAAAAAAGTACATTTTTAAAACGTAGGAACCAAACAAATATATTGTTCAAATTTTGGGACTAAAAAAAGTAATTTTGCCTAATTTCTTTTAAGCACATGATTTTCGCATTACTTAAAGGTTGAAAAAAAATTAAACCAAATAAACATAAATTAAAATTTAAAAATATGAAAATTTTAATTAATTGAAATTTAAAGAGGGTAGAGAGAGAAAGTACGGTGGCACGGAGGAGAGAGACGGCATTGGGATGGTGATGGTGTTGGGATTTGGGAATATGAAGCATTTCCTGCATGGGGCCGCCGTTGGACAGAATGTCCCACTCACTCCTCAGCCGCTCATCCCGAAAAAACTCAAACACTCTCTCCGCCGCTGCCGCCACCCACACCGACGTCGCTGCACTCAACACCGTCCCCGGCGGCTCCCCGGGATTCTCCACGCTCTTCCTCGTCATTACTCTCACATCTTCTCCAACGTTGTTATTCCTCGTGTTTAGCTTGTTCCATTTGTAAACCGTCGACGTGCATACCCCTGCACAGAAATTTGCCGTCATCCGCTGCGCTAGCTTCACCATACTCCGCCGCCCGTTTGCTGATATCCCTATAAGCAAAATAAATTATTTGATAATTCCATCATAGCTCAACGAGTTGAGACATATTCTTTTAATTTTTTTTTTATAAAAAATCTCCCATATTTATTTACCAGAATGGTCTATTGGGGTGGAGAGGATGGCAAGGCACTCAGATTGGCGTTGGAGCGCGGCGATCCACCGTCGCGCACCAAAGCCAAGGCTAGAGCGAATGAGGGGCCGATACAGCTCGTGAATGTAACTTTCATCGTATTCCGAATGCTCAACCCAAGTAACCTAATAGCGAATAAAAATTATTATGAAAAAATATTTATGTGCATGTTTGTCGTCTACACTTCTATTTATAAAGCTCATCTAATAGTCAAATTACAGTTTTTTGCGTGACAATTTTTTTTTAATATATATATTTTTTTACTTTTATCTATATAATTAGATTGAACTACACAAAAAAAAAAAAATGTATTGTGCTTGAGACACACTCAAATATTGCTCAATTGTTATTGTATCTCAAAACCCAAAAACCAAAAAGGACAACCTTAGAGTAGCCATTGGGCATCTCGTGGATGAGGCAGCCGGAGGGGAGTCTCCGGCACGGTGGCGAGGACGAAGATTCGGTAATGGGATCGATGGAGACGTCGACAACGGCCCAAACGCCTTCGGCGTTCTGCTTACAGAAGCGGAGGAAGCTTAATTGTCGAACTGGAACCATGGGAGACAGAATTTGAAGCTCTGCATGCATCTGAGGGTTTGTTTTTCATGAACACAAAATCAGAAACATTAAAATCTTATTTATAATTTAAATACTAAAACTAACCAGTAATTTTGGAAATTATTAATTACCAGTTGAAGAGCGCCGTTCCGGGTTCCTCCCATGCCGCCGGATATTACGTCGGTGGTGCTTGCCGTCGCGACCAAGTTCGGAAACATCTCCACCCACCGGTCCTATTTGTGCAAACATTAACAATAACATAAATAAATTTTAAGGAAATAAAAAAACATATATTATATATAAGAAAATTTTAAAAGATAAGAAAGAATGTAAAATAATAAAAAAAATATTAATAAACTTCTATTAGTGTAAATAAACTTCTATTAAATTTCTATAAGAATTATTTACAAATTTTACTATTTAGTGTAAATATTTTCTCTTATTTTTCTATTTTTAAAAAGTTTTAATTTGGCCTGACTTTAAATTTTCGAATTTCTCACTGAAATTTTAATTTTATATATATGTATAAATATTTGAAGATTTTCAGAGATGGTACAAAGAAAGAACAATATTACCATACGCATCTTCCTGCTCACTCTGACAGCTATTTTTTTAATTTTAATTTTATTATTTTTGGAAAAAAAAAAATATCAACTTTCTATCTATTTTTCATATCAAAACCATCACTTGATGAAGGCTAACCAAAATAAAGACATCAAATTGAATCTTCTACTACCACATTAAGACCAAATTAAAACTAATTTCAAATTATGTAAACCTAATAATAAACTTGAAAACTTTTCCAAAAAAAAAAAAATAAATAAAGATATAGAGAGAGATTAAATAAAATATTTAAGCTAAATGACAAAAAAATTTCTATTATTTTAAAAAAAACTTCATTCTTTCAAAATTTGCAATATTACCTTAACTTTTCATATATATTTCAAAACTATTGTATAGATCCCCATTTAGATAAAATAAAAATTGTGAGCTAAAATAGTCTGATAGTATTAAGGTTCGAATTCTAGTTGCAAGTCACCGATGTACTATTTCAAGATTCTAATTTTCCTCCAACATTCTAATGAATTCCTATAAAACACGAACAATAATATTGTAACAGTTGAAAAAAGAGTAATACTTAGGTGCATTATAAGATGCACTCGCACACTTATTGAAAATTTGCCACGTGGCAAATTATAATTAGACAATTTGGTGGGATGTTGTAATTTGAAATGTACCTAAGTATTTTTAAGTAAAATGACAAAGTTCAAGGTTTTTTTTTTTTTTTTTTTTTTTTTTTTTTTTTTTTTTGTGGGTGGGTAATTTAGGGTTTTTAGTGAAGAGAGAGAAAGTGACTCACAGGATCCATGAGAGTGTCAAGGAGAGCAGAAGTGTTGAGGAAGACAAGAGCAGTTTGTCTAGAAGCCTCAGAAACAAAGCCATTATTAATGGATTTAATCCCAAAACAACTTCCATTGATCATTCTCAAATATTCTTCTTCATTCATTTTCTCTCCAACCCACAATGGTTCTTCTCCATTTGCCATTTTCACAACCTCATCCATGGCTGCCAAACCCATCTCCAAATACACACATCTCTCCATCATCATCATTCCACCTCCATATTCCTCCAAACACGAGCTCGACCCCAATGGCGGCGATACCGGAACTGCCACTCGCCCCAGGAATTTCCCGGCTAGAGCACACACCCGGTCCAATTCGTCCTTTAATCGAGCGTTTTCGATTCGGAGTTGCTGTTCTTCAACCGAGATTTCTCCGATGATGGCTGGTCCGCCGCAGTTGGAACAGATTGGATTCCTCATGGCCTCTCGAATTGCCATGTTCTCTGTTCGGAGCTTCTCATTCTCTTGTCTTAGTAATGTGTTTTCATGGCGTTCCAATTGAGTCTGTAAAATTTTCTCAATAAAAAACGAATACATTGAATTAAATACAACCAACATCCATTCGTAATCTCGAGCCACACTCATCTTTCTGCCCTCCAAATAACATCTAGAGTAATACTTGAGTGCATCATAAATTGTACTCGTCATTTTTCAATATATTCAAAATAAGCAAAATTAAAAAATATTTTAAAAAAAGTTTGTAATATGACAGATGGTAATTAGACAACTCGTTACACTAAAAAAAATAGGGGCGTTCAATGATATACCTAGGTTAATATTTAGGGCTATTTTTAATTATAAAAAAATGAGCCAAACTATTTATAAATATAGAAAATTTTCACTGTCTATTAAGATAGACCACGTTAGATTCTATTGCAGTTTATCGCTCATAGACAGTAAAATTTTTATATATTTATAAATAGTTTGATATTTTTTCTGTTTATAGTAATTTATCTAATATTTATATAAAATAGTATTTGTGTGAGCTATCCTTATCTTCTTTTTAGAAAACAATAAAAAAAATTAAAAAAACTATTTTAGAAAAAAAATTATGGCATGGCAAATTGTGACTAGGCAGTACAAACTCTTTGACATACCAAAGTAGTATTTATAGAAGAGTAATACTTAAGTGCATCCGAGTAGCACACATCTTGATACATCCCACTCTCATCACTTACAAAAAAAAAATTATTAAAATATTTCAAAAAAGAAACAAAAAGAATTTGTGAGATATCAAATTATGACGAGACAATTTGGTAGAATGCACAAATATAGATGCTATTTAGGATGAAGCTTAAGTATTTTTAAAATGCTTGTATGCACTGTAATCTTGCACTCTCAAAGCATGAAAAAACACAAAAATATTTTATAAAAAAAGTTTGTTCGTAACAAATAAGAGGTAGAGAATGACTATGAAAAGATGGTTACAGTCTCTACTATACCCAAGTAATGTCTTACAACAATGTTTGTGAGTATTATAGGCTGCACCTAATTTGTCGTCTATCGAATAAAAAAGAGTTAAAAAAATAAATTTGAATGATGTGTATAATTTGAAGAAATGGGGAATTGATTTCTGACCTTCATTTGAGTTCGACGATTTTGAAACCAGAATTTAACTTGTTTTGTTTCCAAAGAGAGTCTTCTACTGAGCTCCAATCGTTGTTTTTCATCAGGATGAGGACATTCTTTGAACATACTGACAAATATATATATAATCAAATCAATTCAACACTTTAACTCAATTCAATTTCTCCAATCAAATCAATTTTCAATCGCTTACGCTTCCAATTCTTGGATCTGTTCCACACTATGACGGTGGTACCGTTTCTTCCTCTTCTTCCTACCACCACCGCCGCCGCCCTCCACTTCCTCGCCGGAACCACCGTCCATGTTCTCGCTCCCAGATCTACTCTCCGCTGCCTCTTCCTCTCTACTCCTCCTCCTAACATCCGCCGGAACCATCTCCCCGGTGCCGAGCCCATCGATATTCGTCTAAACAAAAAAAACAAAAATCTCAGAGGAAATCCAATTCGAAATACAGAGATTTAGTGAAGAAATTGGGAGGGAATAGTACGAGAGCGAGAGAGAGCGATGGGGAAGAGAACATGGATTTGGTAAAAGAAGATTGAGCAACAAGATGTGGCTGAGCAATAGCACCAGAGGCCATAAAATTGCCGTCGCCGTCGCTAGAGTCAAATCGTGCCAGAAAACTCATGAAGAAACCAGAGATTCAGATCGAATCGGTGAAGACTGCGAACTGAAGAAGAAGAAGAGATTAAAAGCGTTAATTAAAGAAATAATTGAGAAGAATGAAGAAGGAAGAAGGAAATGGAAATAGAGAGTTAGGTAAGAGAAAACAAACTCATTATGAATGGAATGAATGGAATTGATTGAGTTGGAAGAATGGAAGAAGAAGAATGGAGAAGAGAGTGAATGAAAAAGCTTGAGGAAGAAGAAAGAAGAAGGAAACCCTAGAAGGGAAGGGAAGGGGATAAAGAAAGAGAGAGAGGGAGAGAGATGTGGATTATTTGAAGCCTTGCAAAAGGGTAAACAAACAGAGTACAAACCTCCAAAAAGGGTTGGTTGACTCTTTTTTCTTTCTTTCTTTTCTCTCATTTGAACTGTAAAAAAAAAAACTTTACACTTCATGTCTATTCCACTTTTTGCTTTTTCACACTCTCTCTTCACACCAAATACACTCCCTTCTTTCTCTAGTTGTGTAACACTCTTTTCAACTATGTTTCATCTACGCTATTAAATTTTTATCGATATTTATACATTTTCAGTTTATTGATATTTATACATTTTCATGGGTTCGATATTGATACGAAGGTTGAATCGATATTTCTATTACATCATAGAAAAATTCACAAAACACAAAAAATAAGCATCAAAATGCCACTAATATAAACATTAATATAAACAATAAACATGTTTACTTATTTAAAATAATAAAATGTATACTTACTGATTTAAATTTGTTTTTTTAATTTTTTGTTTTTTTAATTTTTCTAGAAATATTTATCGAAATCGAAATTTTGTCAAAATTTTCGTAAAATTAAGATCTCGATATTTCCATCGACATCGATATTTTAAACATTTTCATCAAATAATGAAATATCCATTAGGAGTGTAAGTGGTTTGGTTTGGCTCGATTTCTGTCCGAAATTGAAGCCGAATGTCTAGACTCGAATCACAACTTGGTGAAAGTTTCACGCCAACTAAACTAGTGATTTCATTTGAAATAAATCTCGATGTTTAATATATATTCATGATTAATCAGTTCGGTTTACTATTTTTTTCTTTTTTGTTTCGAATCCAGACTTGATTGAATATTTTTTAGTTTATACATTTTCAACTAAAATCGTCAAACCAACAGGTTTCGATTTGAATTGACAAACGGTCCCAGTCAAGTTAAATGATTTTTTTAGTTTTAGTTTTTTAATTTTTCCTTACACCCTTAATATTTGTTGATATATTCGGAAATAAGGATTATCAATGTCTTTTATAAATATAAATAAAATATAAAAAATAAGTAGCATCTATTTAATTTCAATATGAATATGAACACCAATAATAAGATATGTAGTTTAGTTTGAAAGTGAAAACAACTTACTTAATTATTAATCTAAATAATTTTTGTTAAATTACTTTATTTGAAATTTTTTAATCTTTTTTAGTTAAAAAAGATTCCAACATGAAGGGGTGAAGATTGAATTTTTAACTTTCTAATAGATAATATATATCTCTAACCATTTGATTTGGGTTATTTTTGCACAGTCTTTTGTGCTTTTTATCTGTTTGGATATAAATTATGGAGTGTGATAAAATATATTTTTAGGACATTGTTGCATGGCAAAATTAACTTTTGTAATTATATTTTCTTGTTTAAATTACAACGTTGTTTGAAATTTTAGATTTGGGTTTTGATAGAGTGTTATATCTTTAAACCTTTAATTTTAATTTTGTTTCTTATAAATTTTTTAAACTTAAAATATGTTTGATGAATTTATAGATTTCAATTTTATGTATAGTAAGAGGTGTTTGAACTAATAAATGATCTTATTCTTTTTAATTCACGTACTTAAGGCAAAGTTCAAAAAGTCGAGCTTTAAGTTTAATTTTGCTCTTAACAAATAAATAATGTACCAAAATAAGCATTGTTCAATTGATACAGAACTATCATGTTAGAGAATCGGAGATTTGATTTTCTTACCTTTACCTAATAATAATAATAATAATAATAATGTTTGACTTCGAGCATGTGCATTGACCACATTGATGATACGTGAGTTAATTGAAGGGAGTATTTATTGCAATATATTAGGAGACAAAAGGATAATAAGGACTTAAATGTTTGTTTTATACTCTTAATTAAAATTATTTTATGAACAAATAGTTACAAGTTTGAAATTGGTAAATAAGGTTTCGACATTATTTTCATTTTTTGCACAATAAAACGGTATTGTGATTTCAACTTCTGATTTCAAAGAAACAAATATACACTTTGAGTTTTAGACTTCCAATCTCAAAAAATGAATATACATTTTTTTCGTTGGGCATAGATTCGAAAATGAAATTTGAACATTTGATCTCAAGATAAACAATACATATCCATCAAAATTTGTTATGCTTACTTTGATTGAAGTCATAGTTTGTTAATCCAGATTTCATTGTCATATATATATATACAATATTTTTTATTTGTTTATCCATTATGTAGAAACTTATATTCCAGCCTTTGAGTTTTGATTTTTTTAATAACTATTTTTTTAGTTTTCAAAATTTTTAGTTTTTAAAAACATGGATAAAAGTTAGATAAAAAAAAAAAAACAAAAAATTCAGAAGTGAAATGAGCGTTTATAAGCTTAACTTTCAATAGCTAAAAACTAAAAACCAAATGATTACCAAACAAAATCTTATATTTTTCTTTATCTCGTTTTTCGTGTTGTTTATAAATGATAATATGTGCTAAGTTATTTTGCATAACAAAAATGAACTTAGCTCAATAATAATTGACATAATCTTCCTTCTTAGAAGTCGAAAGTTCGATCCTTCATCTTCACAGTTGTTGTACTAAAAAAGGAAAATAATTATTTTGCATAACTCATTATGTTTAGTTCCTTTTGTTCAATTGTCATTAGTAAATAAGCCATTGTTGATTGAAATATGGAGTTTTTAACTTCTAGAAAAAGTTAATATTGACTTGAGACTAATAAAATTATGCTCATGTTAAGCCTTATTCATTGTTTTTTCAATAATAATATTTATTGTTATTATTATTATTTAAAAGGAAAAAAGAAAAAAATGACAAATTTTAGATAGATAGAGTGGTAAGTTAAGTTAAGCCCATAACTTTGGGCAATCATAGCCTTATAAGACAGCTAGTACCAGACCTAAGGTATGGATTATGATAGATAGCAACATGGCATGGGAAGACACCAAAAGTTTCTCATTACACGACGAAATCACAAGCCACCCAACCCAAATATTATACAATTAAATCAATAAATAGTCACCCTCAACTTTCAATTTTCAATTACATCTCTCTTTACTCCCAAATCTTTACTATAAGATGTTTAATAAATCCATAAATATTCAAACTTTTAATTTTGTATCTAATATAATCTAAAATTTTTAATTTTATATTTCTTTAACTTATTCAACATTCTTTTAAAAATATCGCAAACATACTAGGCACGAGGACCTATTAAACACGAAATTAAAAGTCAACTTTAAAATTTAAGGACCAAATAGACACGAATTTAAAAGTTCAAAGACTAAATTTGTAATTTAACCCTAAATAAAACTCATAATTGTCTAGTATCCCATTGGAAAAGTTGCTAAAGAATACGTTTTCATACCACAAACTCACATGGACTTATAATTATATCCTCCATCAATTTGCTTGGTTTTGATCTTTCTATTTTTGAAAACATTTGTAAAAATCTATAACATTAAATTGGACATACCTTATGTCAATCATCCATTCCCCAGTGTATGTAGCTTAAAACAAAAATCTCTACATTGCTCTGCAATATTTTTACCAAACAAATTTGTATGCAACATTAATGAACTAATAATATAAAACAAATGTATAAAGGAACAATATGAAATATAAATAAAAATAGGATACTAGAAGGGCATTGTGGTAATTATACATGTACATGATAAGGGTAGTAATAAAGAAACACAGCAGGTGAAATTTAAAACACCTCACATGTGAATTCTTTATTTGGATTATTACCTCCATTTCCACCATAAAATTAGACATGACTTTATGTTACCAAAAGCCCTATAAATAAATAAAGTTGTTACTGCAAAAAGGAAAAATATAGAAAATACAAGAAGTTGACAATCAGATTGGTGCAAAAAAACATACACTTAGCTGCTAACCTTTGCAAATTTTTCAGAACTAGACCAAAGAATATTTGCCACCTACTCTGCAACTTCTCAGATAAAACCTGCACACTTCTTTCCATTTCTTTCTGTTTTCTTGACCTTCTTCTAATCTTTCACTACTATATTGACTTAAAATATGGATCAAAAAAAGGAATACCTGCTTCACTAGGATAATCAGCCACATCATCATTTGAATGTTCAAGGTAGCTTCCAAAAGTTTTTGGTTGCAACAAGAATTTTCTCTCTTCCTTGTGATCCAGGTTCTTTTTCGTGTATCGTGGTGGTCCATCTTACCGCTCGAGCTATGCGGCTTACCCTTTCAATAACTTCAGGATGGTCCCTAATCACTACCGTTCCTTCAGGACGCAAGAAGCGGTCCATTTCCACCATTAGATCAACAAGGTTACACCTACAGGGAGCCAAAATATATTCATTTTGTTTGGATTTATTATAAAGTTGAGATAAGATGTCCATATATATTGGAAATTTGGAAATTATGATCATCTTCCTTTTAAATTAATGTAGTTCTTTTCTTTGTACAAGTCTACAAGATATACAAAAACTTCAAGTTAAAGCTCCCAATTTCATTTGGATGTCATACAAATGAAAATAATAGTGATGAGCTTTCGGGGGGGGGGGGAGTAATACAAATTAAATTACTCTTCCTTGTTGTAGTTAATGGACAGCGTAGATTATAATATTTTAAATAATTCAAATCCATTTATTAGGTCTTAATTTTAAAGTTAATTTAAAGCTTGTTTAGTAACCATTTTATTTTTATTTATTTTGTTTTTAAAAAAGTAAGCCTATAAACACCACTTCCATCTATTAGTTTCTATATTTTGTTGTCTTATGTTAGGAGTGTTTTCAAAATCAAAACCAAAATTTGAACTAAAAAAAATAGTTTTCAAAAACTCATTACTGTTTTTTAAATTGGTTAAGAATTCAAATGTTTATATAAAAGATTATTAAACTATGAGTAAGAAATGGTGAGAAAACAAGCCTAATTTTCAAAAATCAAATGAGGGCCTTAATTACCAACATTTTGTTTCGAGTCATTAAACTCTTTCGCTTAAAACCAACCTCCAAGTATCTCAATACTGTTCATCAGATTACCTTTGGATCCAAGGATTAATTTAATGTTAAATATTATTCTTGGTTTGCTAATGCCAATCGTTTTCAAAGCTTTAGACTGATTAATGAACTTTCAGGTAAAAAACAAGGGAAAAAATGAGGCAGCAGAATATGAAATAACGGAGAAGATGCAAACAAAGAATATACCGGTGGGTGAAAATAACAATACGTACCTACTCTTGTCGGAACCTGGATATTTGACGAGTGATTCAATTCCAGAGACGTGGATAAAATCATAAGAACGTGGATAAGTTGAGAAAGGCTCGCACCTGAAACCATCAAATATTAGTACATCTATAAACAATGCATTTGAAACTTCCTAGTTGTGAGGGTACCCGCATACCGGCCTCTCAAAAAGAAGAAAATAAATAAATACTTTTGAAGTGGCTGTCCAAAAATTAAATGACAATGACTTAAACTTTTAAAAGAGAAGTTCAGCTAATCCCAAGGAAGATCACTAATCTGTTTCACAATCATTCTCTAGGTGGTTATTAATATTTGCTCATTTATTTGACTTAATTTTTTTTTTAAAAAAATGATGTTTCAGGACTTCTAAATATATATTTATGCCATAATGTCTAGGAAGTTAGAACATCACAAAATGTGTCAATGAAAATGAGAAAGAACCAGAATAAAAATGAGACAGAACAAAAAAATGTTTGCTAAATCGTGTATTTTCCAATTCAGTTGACTATGAGTTTTACTTTTACCGCTTTGGACTTGGACAGATGGTAAAACGTAAACATTCCAAATTTTAATGCTGTCAACAGTCTGACTTGACTATCTCCACTAGAAAACTGGTCGGTAAAGTTCAATAGCATTTTGTTTCGTGCTAGTGAAGATAGACAGGGAAAATTAACAACAGTAGAGGACGAAAGTAGGACCACCTTAAAGAATTAAAGCAATTAATTTGAAACTCACCAGTCATGGTAGACTCCAATTAAGCCTCTGTCATATATTGCAGCCAAAGTGGATGGCTTGTGAGAAGGAACAACATTCATCACCCAAACTGGGTCAGATTTTATGGCCGCAGCAAAGCCTCCAAAAAAGGCATTCATATCCATCACATTGCGTACGGCTGGGGTCCCTAGCTTCAGTTTTAAAGATTTTTTATAATAAGAGACCCTCCGTTCCCACCGCCGAGAGTCAGCATTGAACACATCAAGACCATTTTTCACAACTCCAGCTCTTGGAGGAGCTTTTGCTAGCCTATCCGGCCATTTTGGAATTGTCCCAACGGAGAGCTCTTCCTTGGCCAAAGACGTCCTACTCACACATCTATTTAATTTCACATACCTTCAAAAATACAAACTCATATCAAAGAACTTATTAATGGATTAATATGAATTTTCCATACACCAATAAGTCAAATTCAAAACGGGCATTCCAACAGTAATTACCAAGAACGATTTGGATCATCAGATTCACTGCACAATTCAAGACCAAATTCATTTTGATTGGGAAGACATGAATCTCCGGCAGGCTTTTTCCAGATGACGGTATTTCCATCCACAGCAATTAACTCGTAACATAATGCTCTTGCCACACTCTGAAGATCTGCCCATTCTTTGTCTTGTTTGGGCCATTGTACAGGGGGTCCAGATATGACCAAAAACCCCCCTGGGCGAAGTAAGCGATCAACTTCAATGAAATATGTCGCATCTGCAAAACGATATAATTTTATGGTTAAAACAAAATCTACGCATTGTAATGTTGGTGGTAAGAAAGAAGAGTAGAGAAAAATGGTGTGCAATTCACTTCATGTTTGAAAGCCAATCTATAAATAACTGGAATATATGGTAATTTTAAGTTCGAACTATAACATTCTACGGGAGCTCCAATTCCTCATTATCTAAATCAATTATAAACGAAAACAAAACAATCTTAATACTCTTTATTGACCATGAATCAGGCTGCTATATCATATAATATAGGTTTATTTTTCCTGGGGAAAAAGGAAAAAAATACCCCAGTAACTTTTTGTTGATACAGTGATATAATTATAAAAAGAAGAAATTAACATTCCCTATAAGCTCACAAAAACACAATCCAGTTGCATTTAATTCGAGCAGAATTAAGTCATTAAAACTCACTGTATGCAGTAAATGGAATCAAACAACGTGAACAATGCACCAAATCAAACGAGAATGCTGGAAAAGGGAGTTTCCGAGTTCCAAGCATGGCAACAAATGCTGGAACCCCTCGTTCCAAGGCAAATTGTATCTGTGCTTTATGCGAATCTCTTGGAGCAAATGATACGGTCAGAATGTCCTCAGCAAGCAGATACCCTCCAAAACTAGCAACCTGCAAAGAGCATCAAATTTGTGATCTCTTTATTAAAATTAAAACTGGAAACAAAATTTTGACACAGGGGCAGTAAGGAAAAAGGATTGCTCTTACCCCACAGCCCATGTCAAGTGCAGTCCTCAGAATGCCACCCTTTGTAGGAATGTATTGTCCAAGTTTCTCAATATATTGCACTGCACCATCCGGGAACATGGTACCACCACCTGGAAAAATGAAATGTGGGCCTTCCTGTTTCATCCATCCTTGATGTCCTTTCCTGTCTGCAATCTTATTGTGAGGCATGTTGCTGTGCCATATCTGCATAGTGCATGTAAGTAAACGGTGCTTAAAGATTGATCATAAGCACTTGATGTGAACTTGATACGATACTCGCTACGATTTTGTATTTGAGGGGAACAAAAAACCAGTCAAGATAACATCAAATAAATAAATTTGCTCTTTGAGGTTTGATACTAACCAAGGTGCCACTAAGAAGCAAATGATTTTTTTTTCTTTTGGCGTGGAGGTGGTGGGAAGTCATTTGTGCACGTTTTACAGTCAAACAGAGAGAAATAAGCTAACAGTAAGGAACAATATTCTTTAAGCGCTGTTTGGATATTCAGCTTCAGCAGGGCCCCTAGAAAAACTTAACTGAAGTTTTCTTCTTCACTGAAAGCATCAATATTATTTTCTTAATGACAACTTGACAAGTATGATAAAAATCGCCTGGAACCAGTCATATTCTATATCTTTTAATATTAGTCATTAAGTCATTTCTTAATTTCTTTTTTTTCCCTGAAACTTTATATTTACAGATATTGATCAAATTCAAGAACATCACAATTAAGATCTGAATTTGTGGGGAAAAGAACAAAAAATAGCAGTTGAGACTCTCTTTAGTCTCGATCCATAGCTTGATCAAGTCATACATACATCCTAGTACATGCTTCATGTTGTTGAGGATTTTATTATTGCCAACCTTGATCTCCTCCCACACATCATATAAATCAGAGACGAGTTCTTGGAACCAATAGAACACGCTCCAAATACTTGAGGAACATTGATAACCTATCACATGATGCAAAATACAGATGGCTCTCAATATTTTTCCTTATTCAACCCCCTTCCCCACCCGGCTCAAAACCCCAAACATATAAGCACATGTTTAAAATAGTTGACAAATCACATTTAACAATCTATCGCTGACGCCTTATTCCATGAATTATCGAATGAATATCCTTCCCACCCACAGTCCTCTAAGCCATCTGCGCAAAAAGTAATCTGCAGTTCCAAGTAAGAATGTGTGGTTATCCAATCAATCACGTAGCGAACTACCCATGACTTTCCGTTTTTGGATGAGATCCTCACTAGAATATATTATCCTTGATGTCATAAGTTTTGCTCATTTAAATGTACTAATTCACAAATCTTCATCCGGTTTCATCCACTATCAACCACTCCACAGTTCATATTCAACTTGTTGCAAATTCATAGCTGGCTTATTTAAGTCGTTCACACTCCATGGGAACAGAGATTGCACATAATAAGCTAATTATGCTTTGGAAATTGCAACTTATTTCCAGCTCTCAATCTCCATTTCAATAAGAACCAACAAAATTCTACCAAAACATACCTCTAATCTTAGAAACGGAAGTTCCAACTCTTTGTTAAGCAGGAATCATAAAACTAAAGATCTCATAATATTTCATACAAAGCAAGGATTAGAGAAACCGCCATACCTTGTGCAAGCTCTCCGGCCATTGGACAGGTATCTTATACCCATCGGGCGGTGGAATTAAGCAGAGCGGCGTCTCATCAGGGGGCGGGCAATGTCGCTCCCTATAGTAATTCATCTCCCTACTCAATTGGCTATTTCGCCTCGGATCCTCGCAAGGCATGTGATCCACAGCGTCGGCAGGGCAAGCTTCAATAGCCTGCTTCTGCCCTGCCTCAACCAACTCCATAATCCGCTGACGATGCCGTGGATCAGCATTAGAGAGCAACAAAGTCTGTCGACCAGAAGCAGCAAGCGAGTCACCAAGGCGAGTGAAAACGAGAAGAAAGAACAATAACACCAAACCAAAAAACACAGCAGAAACAATATCAAGAAGTCGCCATTGCCGCCCGTTTCTCTTGGAAGCCGGCAAGTTAACATGACCCATGGTGGCAGCAATCTGGATCTGATATCAATGAAACATGTGAGGAAGAAAACTCGGGGTATGATCGATTATTGCAAATCAAACTCCAATGGAAACTGAAAATGGAAAGATGTAGCTCAAATTGAACGGGAAAAAGACGAAAACAAAGTTGAGATGGAATCGGAGAAGAGATTGAAAGTAATTGGAGAGGAAGATTAAGGGTGGTTTTGGAGTGGGAATCCACAGTCGAGTCGAATCTCACTCCCTTGGAGAGCTTCGATGGTTCAGAGACAAAGGTCTTACTCTCTTACCTCAAGATTTAAGATTTAATGGGCGGAGATCTTCCTAACATTTACTAATATTATTATTATTATTATTATGTGGTGAGAATTAAGAAAAATAATTAATGTTTCAAAACCACTTCATAAATTAATGTGTGGGGAAGATACTTATATAATTTTAATCAAACATTAAAATTGATTTTTATTATAAATGTAATATATAAATGTAGATATCCATAACCTATATAGGTTACAAAATATCATAAAACTCCCATTGAATTTGATATTGTAACATACCTCCCCATTGAATTCAATCTTGTAACATACACCATCTCATATCCTATAAATAGTGGTATATGTTACCTTTGTAATACACACCAAAATTGAGTTCAATTGTTATCTCTACTTTCTAATTCTCTCTACTTTGTTGTTTTGTTCTTTCTTTGTTCTTCTTTTGTTCTTGTTTTGTTCATATTTTATAACACGTTATCAGCACGAGTCTCTAACACTTTGAAGATTTTGTAGAGGTTGGATTCGATTCATTGGAATATCAAGAACGCTAAAGACTCGCTAGAATTTTCTCCATAATTTGTAAGGTATTTAGAATTTCGTTCAAACATGGTGAGTATTTTGATTTTGGTCTTGTTCGACTTTAGAGGAAACAAAATTATACATGTGTTTGATATATTCATCATTGATTTTCTCACCACCATCATTCATCTTTATTCTATTAAAACTAAAGTCCAAAAGAAGGTGAGTATTTTAATTTTCATAATGCAATATACGGAGATTGTGAAATTGAATTGCAAATTTGACATTAATTAGAATTTTGCATTAGATCAATTTCTACAATTTTATGTACTTTTATGAGTTTTTTTTAAATTTGTTGTGAATGAGATTTGAAATTATAAGAATCAGACTGAGCACTCATGGTAGAAATTATGATTGTATGCACAAATAATTTTTGAATGATGTGATGCATTACTAATTGAAGAAACAAGATTAATCTCCTTGTTAAGTTCTTATTTGTGTGGAAAAGGACAAAATTATATGATAAATGTTTACTTGTGTGGTCGTGACCTGTGCATGTGCTAACACAAACAATTAATCAACTGGAAAAAAATGACGGTGTTTATTCTTGATTCAATGTTTAATACGTACAAAGAACTTTTGGTAAAGGAAAATTGATATGGTCAATCAAGAAAAATCTTGAGTCTAAATTATAGTAATTTAAGTTGTTTTCAATTTGTTAAGACTACCGAATTGTAAATTGTCGTATATGTTTAAAATTGTTTGATTCTTTGCATAAAGTATGTCATTTAGAATAAGGTTGTAAATTATGGTCTTATTTTAAATTCAATTGAGATGTTTCTTAATTAATTTATATTTTCCATATATTTGAATAGGAAAATTGAATTATGATCTGTTTTCATATTTCTAACCGTTAGAAGTTTTTTAATAGGAATTATTATGATTTCTATTTTACACATATTATCTTTTATATGTTAAGATTATCTTCTAATAATATTATATTTTATTTTAAAATATGAGAATAAATATATCAAAGACTATATTTCATTTTATTTTAAAAGGTTTAAGATTTAAAATATTAAAGATTATTCATGAAGTGAATTAGTTTTTATAAGATGAAAAATAAATCTTAATAACTTAGATTCATTAATTTATTAATTAACTCTTAATTAAAAGATTAATAAATTAGAAATAAAATTTTGACTATAAGGGAACTCTGTCTAAGGATGGTTCTGGCTAGGCTGAGATATTTAAGCTGACCGTAAGGGAACACCTCTACCTGGGAACTAACCTGGGAGTTGAATTAGTCAAATTTTTGTTTGCCTATAGAAATTTATTGGATTGTTGAATATTTAAATTATTCTCATGTGGATTTTGTAAACTTTAAAATTTATATATAGTGATAATATATAATTGAATGAATTCTCTCATGGTAAAATTTGAAAGTTATGCATAATAGTTTATTACTTTTCTAAAACTAATTGTGATTCAATGCACCTGAAGTTGTATAAATCAAAATAAGCTTATGATTTATGCAAAATAATGAATTTCGACCATTTAATATCATTCCTTGACGTGAATGTTGTAATATTTAATAATTGTGATTGAAATAATCTTAGTAGAGGAATAAGTAATTATTCTATTAAAACCACACATATTTATATGAGAATTTCATATTTCAATTGTGATGCAAAAGAGACAATGATCTTGTACCCGTCGTACATTAACAGTCATTTTTGAAAAATTAAAATCCTTAATAATGAAAAGGAAGATGATGTGTGGTATAACAAATTTTGAGAATTTATTTGAATCTCTTGAAGAGATCATAACTTATCCTTTTAACCCCTAAATATAATGATATTTGGATGTTACAAGTTTTTAGAATCTCCTGAAGAGATGATTATTCTTTTTGACCCACTTGTATATGAGATATTTGGTTTTCTTTTGAATCTCCTGGAGAGAAAAGAATAATTAATAATATTTATGTTTTGCATATAATACATCTATGCATATGATACTTAGAAGTAGACAATACATTTTCCAAAATTCAAATGCTTGAAGCGAAAAATCAAATATGATATATATTAAGTCCGGTAGACTTGATTAAATATTTTGGAAAAGAAAATATTATTTTGTTCAGAGGAGCAAAATTTACAATTGATATACCACATTCTCTTGTAAATCAAAGAGAAGTTTAGTAAATTTGGAAGGTATATATTGTAATAAATATCATCTAGAGAAATTGATAATCTATTGTCTCCTACGGGAAATGCATATAGAAAAGTTGTATGCTTTTCCTTCTAAATTGTATTACACATATTCGTGTAATTGAAATATATGCAACAATGAACCCGAAGTTCATTGATTCAAATATATTTTTATTTGACATGATGAGTCATTTTGGGTCAATAGTGAAAATAATTATTGAAAATATACATTCACATCCACTGAAAAACTAGAAGATTCTTCCATCTAATAGATTGTCATATGTGGCTTTGTTTTCAAGAGATCAATTATCAAACTCTCACTAGTTAAAATTGAAATTGAACCTCTCAAGTGAACCATTTAAATATTTTATGGTTTTGTTGGTGCATCCAGTTGATGGTCACATATATGTTTATTATCTTCAAAACCTTACATCTGCAAGGTTAGTTGCTCATATAGTTAAGAGTACAATTTCATGATTTTGAAATTAAAAATTTTGTTTTGATAATGCTAGTGAGTTTGCATCTAACATTTGATAATTGATTGGGATAATTGTTGAACATCCTGTAGCTTATGTTCAAATAGCAAAACTTCTAAATCTGTATGAGATCACATTGTTGTGTATGCTCTAAGCCAATCGCTTATGAGCTTATGGCCAGAAGCCAAATATATTTCATGTGTGCAAATGTGCAGTAAATGATTAAATTGTTACACTACAACAATTAAGATAATGAAGTAATTAAAATGAATCCTCAAAATAGGTTATAAATCTATATTGAAATTGATTTCACATCAATTAATAAATACTATGAACCCTGATGGGTGATATATTTAACACACAATTTGCTATTTGTCATTAATGAGACAAATTTTCCAACATTAGAGGGAGGAATTAAGAAAGTTGGAAAAAGAAATTGAATGACATGCATATGCATTGTCTCATTTTGATCATCATACAGATTACTTTGAACTAGAAGTTCAAAAGATAACTAATTTAAATATTACAAATCAAATGCTAGATTTATTTATAGAGCCTTTATAGTTGTAAAAAAAGTTACTAAATTATATATATTGGTTGTAAATACAACATCTAAAAGTGATATTCCAATGCAAGAAGTTGTCACTATTAATGAGTCTCATCATGCCTGAAGCGTGATAGACAAATGGGTTCCAAAGATAAAAATCCTCGAAAAAGAAAAGTAATCAATAGTCAAAATGACTCAATTGAAAATGAGAAGATTCAAAAAGAATCTCCAGACATGACTATTGATAAAAATGTCGAAGAGACTCAAGTATATGAAGATAACAGTGAGATCTCGATAAATTATGTAATGACAGGAAAAAGATGGAATAGAACTGATGTAGCCATAGACAACATTTTCGCTTATACTGTTGCTCATGATATTATACATGAAAATGAGGATTGTGAACCTAGATCTGTTGAAGAATGTCGCCATAGAAAGGATTGGCTTAAGTGGAAAGAAGCCATCCAAGTAGAATTAAACTCACTTTCAAAACGTGAAGTTTTTGGACCTGTAGTCCATACACCTGAAGGTGTAAAACCTGTGGGATACAAATGAGTATTTGTACGTAAAAGAAATGAAAATAATGAGGTCACGAGATACAAAGCACGATTGGTTGCACAAGGATTTTCTCAAAGACCAGGCATTGATTATGAGGAAACATATTCACCTGTGGTGGACGCTATTACATTAAGATATTTAATTAGCCTGATTGTATATGAAAAGCTTAACATGCATCTTATGGATGTAGTCACAGCATATCTATATGGATCTCTGGAAAATGAAATCTATATGAAAATCCCTGAAGGATTTAAGATACCTGAATCATATAATTCAAAATCTAGAGAATTATATTCAATCAAATTACAGAGATCATTGTATGGATTAAAACAATCAGGACGGATGTGGTACAATCGTCTAAGTGAATATTTATTGAAAGAAGGTTATCAAAATAATCCAATTTGTTCATGTGTGTTTATTAAGAAATCACAATCAGGATTTGCTATTATAGCTGTATATGTTGATGATTTAAATATAATTGGAACTCCTGAAGAACTTTCAAAGGCAATAAACTATCTCAAAAAAGAATTTGAGATGAAAGACCTTGGAAAAACAAAATTTTGCCTTAGCTTGCAAATTGAACATTTAGCTGATGGAATTTTTTTTATTCATCAAACGACATATACAGAAAAGATTTTAAAAAGGTTTTACATGGACAAAGCACACCCATTGAACATTCCAATGGTAGTTCGATCACTAGACGTGAAAAAGGATATCTTTCGACCTCGAGAAGATAATGAAGAACTACTTGGTCCTGAAGTACCATATCTTAGTGCAATAGGTGCACTAATGTATCTTGCTAACAACACAAGACCAGATATAGCATTCTCAGTGAATTTATTAGCAAGATACAGTTCTTCTCCAACAAAAAGACATTGGAACGGAGTTAAACATGTACTCCGTTATCTTCGAGGAACGGTTGATATGGGTTTGTTTTATTCAAACAAATCAAATTTTGATCTAGTTGGTTATGCAGATGCTGGATATTTATCTGATCCACACAAAGCTAGATCTCAAACAGGTTATCTGTTTACATGTGGAGGAACTGCTATATCTTGGCGGTCTGTAAAACAGACCATTACAGCCACTTCCTCAAATCATGCAGAAATTCTTGCAATTCATGAAGCTAGTAGAGAATGTGTATGGTTGAGGTCAATGACTCATCACATTCGAGGAACATGTGGCTTGTCTTCTGGAAAATTTTTACCAACAATATTATATGAAGACAATACAACATGTATAACCCAAATCAAAGGAGGGTATATAAAAGGAGATAGAACAAAACATATCTCACCAAAACTCTTCTACACGCATGACCTCGAAGAAAATGGCGACATTAATGTTCAACAAATTTCTTCAAAAGATAACTTGGCAGACTTATTTACAAAGGCATTACCCACATCGACATTCGAAAAGTTGGTGCACAACATTGGAATGCGACGACTCAGAGAACTCAAGTGATATATTCATGAGGGGAGTAGAATTACTGTACTCTTTTTCCCTTGGCTATGCTTTTCCCCATAGGGTTTTTGTTGCAAGGTTTTTTTAATGAGGCAGGAAAGTATATAAAATAATGTACTCATTTTCCTTCACTAGGATTTTTTTTCCCATTGGGTTTTTTCCTAGTAAGGTTTTAACGAGGCATTTATTTTATATAATATGGATATCTAAGGGGGAGTATTATAAATGTAATATATAAATGTAGATATCCATAACCTATATAGGTTACAAAATATCATAAAACTCCCATTGAATTTGATATTGTAACATATCTCCCCATTGAATTCAATCTTGTAACATACACCATCTCATATCCTATAAATAGTGGTATATGTTACCTTTGTAATACACACCAAAATTGAGTTCAATTGTTATCTCTACTTTCTAATTCTCTCTACTTTGTTGTTTTGTTCTTTCTTTGTTCTTGTTTTGTTCATATTTTATAACAATTTTTTTTTATATTATTGGAAGAAATTTTATGGGAGTTTCAACTTTAATCTCTTATTAATAATATATATTTTAATTAGTTTTATTAGGTAAGTAGAAGAGACAAGTTAACATTAGCTTTGTTGTTGCTATCTTTTCTAGTTGAAGTAGATTTTGATTCCAATCATTTAAGATCTAATATATGGAAAGTGTTAATGATAATTTGATTCTAACTTTTTTTTAAGAGTTATTTTTAAATATAAAAAAATAAGTCAAATTATTTATAGA
This sequence comes from Lagenaria siceraria, assembly GCA_002890555.2. Taxonomy (NCBI): domain Eukaryota; kingdom Viridiplantae; phylum Streptophyta; class Magnoliopsida; order Cucurbitales; family Cucurbitaceae; genus Lagenaria; species Lagenaria siceraria. The sequence continues at coordinate 26,638,628 of CM016483.1, read as the reverse complement.
TAGACCGATAAAATCTTATGATTGATAGATAGTAAATTCTTTTTATATATTTGTAAATAATTTTATATATATATTTTTTTATTTATAATAACTCAGTGGTTGAAAAAAAAGATGGTCCAATTACTTTAGGTAAAAATGGAATATGATATTTGAACCTTAAGCTTTAAAATTGAATTGTAAAACTTTCATTAGATTTGATATTTTTTTGGACCATAAATAAAAACCACATATATAACTCCTAATTAATACACTACCAAAGATTTAACCATTATATTTATAAAAAAAAGAAGAAAAAAAAAGACAAGTTACAAATAAAAGTACGCCAAAATAAGCTTAACTTACTAACATAAGTTGTCAACAAAGAAATAAAATTAACTTCATAAATAATGATCCCTCTCAAGGGATAAAATTTGAACTCTAAATTAAAATTCAATAGTCAATAATATAGTTTCAAGCCATAATAAAATTACACCTAACATAGATCCAAACAAACCTAACTATTTTGACAGAACAATCACATTTAGATTAAATTCAAACTAACTTGCGACCATGATTTAAGCTCTTTGTTAAGTTAATTAATTGGTACTATACAAAGAAAAGCTGTTGTATTTCCAGATCCATAACATTTTTTTCATAGAGAAATTTATGACATTGGGAATTCTAAAAGAGGCTAACAATGAAGAAATTTTCATTAATGTGCATATTCAACTCACAGCCAAAGTCAGAAACATGCTTCCCTGGAATCTGTAAGGAAAAACTGGAAGAATCAATAACTGCAACTGAGAAAAATAAGTATTTACAAAACCAGCAGCCAGCAAGCAGTATGTGTTAATTGTTGCATGAATTTCTACCTCTCCTTGCCTTTTTTTAACAATCCACCTTCACTCACATGGAACTTCCAATTTTAATTTAAGTCTTCACTCTATGCAAACCTTCTCATGGCTAAAACAATCAAAGCCAATGAAGAAGAAAAACAAGGCCATACCAGCCCAAGATTCAAAAATATCAAATTTTTCTAGATCCTCCTCGTTGGTTATAGTCGTGCTTGATAAGATTTGCTCTCAGTAGCATCGATCGGACTTCGCGGTCAAACTCGCTTCCTGTCTGTAAGACCCTTTGGAAGGTTGCATTCCTTTGATCCGCATGCCGAGCGTAAAGAATTTTATTGTGTGAGTCAATTCTTGCCTGCATTCCATTGGAAACGGTTAATGATATGATACTATTATCAGTTTGAATATTCCATATACTCCAAAGAATTACTCCAATGTTGTTCAGTACCTCACAAAAAATCAAATCCAATTCATTGGGTACAAAACTGGGAGCCATATGATACCAGTGCACAACAAAAGAATAATAGTTTTATTTCACACAAAGAACATCATCTAGAGGCATAGATCAAATACACCCCTTCAAAGTCTCGAACTGTTTGAAATAAGGCTGTGATGGGGAAGAAGAAGACAATTAAAAGAGGGTTAGAAAGGCACAAGATATAGCTGATTGGGATTTAGGGAGAAGATGGTTGTAATGGATGGTGTATGCATCTCTGAAGAACTAAATCTCCACCTTTCTTAATGGAAAGCTAAGGAGGCAGTGGTAGATTACATAACTTTTGGAAGCAAGGCGCCGCCCGCAATAACCACTCAATAGCTTGATGGCTTGAGTGTGAAGTGCCAAAAAGCAAAGAGAAGAGGAGGGAAAGTCCAAATTTTAAAAACAACTTCCAACACCTGGGAAAGCAAAATAAATAAATAAAGCCCATTTGGTTGTTTGTTCTTTTTATGAAAGTTAAGCTTATAACTTGGCTTCCACTTATTGGTTTCTTCTTTCAATTATCTACTCTTCGAGTATGTTTTCAAAATACAAGTTCTGAAAACTAGAAAAAATGTATCCATTTTATAACCGTCCTAATTTTAAAAATTATGCCTAGTCACTTGAAATAATTTCTATAGTGTGATTTTCACCCTTCTTATAAACACATTTGAATTCCTAACCAAAATTAAAAAATCAATAATGAGTTTTTGAAAACTATTGTTTTTCAGTTTTTAAAATTTGGCTGAGATTTTGAAAACTTTTTTTCCTAACCAAAATTAAAAAATCAATAATGAGTTTTTGAAAACTATTGTTTTTTAGTTTTTAAAATTTGGCTTAGATTTTGAATTTTTTTTTTCTAAAAGTAGCTAACCAAATAAATCAACACATTGGTGGAATTAGTATTTAGAAGCTACAATTTCAAAGACAAAACAGTTACTAATGAGACCGTAGTTTTATTGAAACTTGTTTTCATTTATGGAATTTGGGTAAAATAAAACGTTTTGTGGGCTGGACTTGGGTTGAAATGGGCAATGTTTGGTGAAATTTCTAGCTTTTAATTAATTTCAGCACTTTTATGAAATTAAACTCCCCAAAATCAAATAACTCAAATCCTACGAATTATGAAGCCATAGAGCATTTAAGTGACCCTAAGACAATTCAAAGTTATGTCAAAATCACTTAAATATTTGATTGAATCCATCCTACCAAACTTCGTGGTTAAAAGGTTCAATTGTGCATTTTCTCATTAAAAAGTTTGCTCCTGCTCTAAGGCCCAAAAACTTAGGAAACATCAAGAGTTCTCACCTGAAGATTCAAACACGAGACACCTCTAGGTAGGTATTAGTATTACACAAAGACTATGGGCCTAAGCCAGACATTGGGGGCTAGGTTCAAGGGTGAAGTTAAATTTGATCCCAGTTAATCAATAATAAGTTGCATGGTTTGTAGAGGTGGGGGCTAACCGGCTAAGACTAATCACTATCAAGATAATTTCAGGTAACCAGATATATCAGGTGCAACTGTGAAAGTAGCTGAAAGAAATGCATTTTTCATTGATCACATGAACACATAAGCCTAGTTACGCATTAAGAGTTATAAGTACAAAGAACCCAGTGGAATAGCTCCAATGGCTCATAATAAATTCTCTTGCAGATTGTAAATTCATCCAGCCCTCATGGAGCATTTCAAACAATAACAATATATATAAATCAAAACAAGAAATAAATGAAAGATAGTCTGAAAGAAACCTGGATTTGGTTATTAGTGATTAGTGTCTCAAGCTCTTTCTCAAGACCAGCAACACTTGTTTTAAAAGCATTAGCCATCATGTGGAGATCAACGGACACAAATGGAAGTGTGTATTGGATGAGAGCCTTGTGACGTATTTGATCATAGAGTGTCTCAACATGGTCATGTAAATGAATGTCAAGCAATAAGTTAGGCTTAAGATTCCCAAGGTAGTCCAGGCATGTTGCATAATGGCTGCAAAGAAAAGTGAATATTTCATTATGAAGGGAAAAAGGGGGAAATAGATCTCTTCCAATACAAACTACTGGGTAATATAGGAGCGTCAGAATAAACAAGTTAATCCATATGACCAATTGCTAAAACATCTGAGGTATTCAAAACTTACTCGCTTATAACGAACAAAAAATATAAACAAGAAAGCTTCATATCTGAAGCAATATGTTAAAAGTTGAAAGAACTCAATGTATTCAGCTAAATTTGTGTATCCTTCGAACCATGTCTGATCCAATTTATGATTTGCATTCATGAAATGATGGTTTCATGTAAGGTAACTAAGGCAAGATATAGCAAACAATATTAGTGACAACTGCTTATCACAATGTATAATAACTCCACAAACCTTGAGTAGAAATCATTGATCAGCTCTCGGACTACAGGAACCAACTCTAAGAAATTTCGAAAGTTGACATTGTCTATAACTTTGGACTGCCAGATTAAAACAATTAGTCAGAAAAATCAGCAAGTCACCTGCCTTTCGTTCCACAGGGAACATGATTAGCAGGAAAAAGAGACAAAGAATATGTGCCTTTAGCTCTGAGCGGTCAAAGGTTGCAAGTGCACAAAGACCACCATATGTTGCAACATCCTGAGGTGCAATCACTTCGTTATAATGACTTCCTAATTCAGGGCCTGTCTCCAAAAACTGCAAATATAGCAAATAATTACATAATTGGAATGTAGGAGAAACCCCCTCAACGCCACAATCAACATTAATAGACATTTAGCAGAACTCAAGTGCAAAATGTAGATTAGATACGAGGGGATGATGATCGTGTTGTTCTTTACTGTAGTCTCTAGACCAAACACAAACACGACTTATAAAATAATATAAGATTAAAATGATAAAAGCATGGGCATATGAACTCTCTGAATTGGAACTTCGAAGAAAGGAAGTTTTGAGACAATCAATACAATTCGAACCGACCTAACTATTGGATCATAATGTGCACGATAAAACAAACCTTGCGAGCAGCAAGTTTGTATTTCTTTGCTTCCAAGTGAGCCAATCCTGCAGCACAGCGAAGCTTTGCGCTAGTAATTGCATCAAGGGCCTCCGGGGTCTGTTCTGCTTTGCTGACATAACTCGTGACATGTGTAAATTGGCCCATCTCTATGCTGACAAGAATTGCGCTCATGCACATATGAATGATATGCTTTGATGTAGTACAATAATCGCGCGTACGAACATAACTTTTAAAAGCATCTCCAAGTGCACCGTGAGCGTAATAAAAATCTCCAAAATCATTATATCCCATCCTTATACTTTCTTTTATCAAATTAGTCTGCAGAAAGTAACAACAAAAACAACGACAAATTAAATATGGAAACCAAAAAACTCCTAAAGAAGTTGCTAACTATACTACATCCAGATTTTCAAACGAATTGTTTCCCCTTTTTATGACTTAGGAGATAACTTCAATTCAAGCATTGCTATGAAACTTCTGTTATAAACCCCTGTCATTGACATGAGAACCACAGCAGGATTGCACTAATAGAAGGTGGGAGAGTTTAAATCAAACGTAATGTACCCTATACGCATTGAGTTCATTCTCGAGCTTATCCTTCCTCTGTTCAGCCCTCCGCTCGACCATCTCGCACCAAGCGGCATCCATCCCATAGTTAGGCCCCAACCTACCGTCGATCTTCGGCACAACTTCCCTAAACAACAGAGCGTTCTCGCCCTTCTTAATCTCGTCGTACGCCATCCGAAGCGCCTCGAGCTGCATCGTCTGGTTAGTCTCGGCGCCGCAGTGGTCAGCGATGAAGATAAGGCGAGTGATCTTGGAGCGACCCGAGTAGAGACTAGCATAGGCTTCAATGTCGAGCTGTTCGCCGGTTATAATGGGTCTATTGCGCTTCTGGTCGTCGGCGCTTGTGCCGTTGGCGTAGATCTCGTCTTCGACCATCGTTGCGCTGCCTGAGGGCTCGTCCTCGCCTTGCATAGCGATGGGAAGATCGAAATCGAGAGAATTCAGAGGAGGAAAGGGGATTTGGGGATGGAGAATTAGGGTTTACTGAGAGGGAAGAAAGTGACCGTACTTGTTTCAGGAATGTGTGTGAGTTTCTCGCTTGTGTTATACTAAAAATTTCTACTCTCCTGACACCACTCGGACTCGGAAGAGACGGGGAGATCCGATGCCACGTGCGATCCGATCAGTCTCACGTGTTCGATAACGGCGTCGTTTCATTCTAAATTATAGCCTTTTACACTTTTTCCTTTAGAAAAATATCCATTTATAAATTATGTTAAAATAGTTTAAATAAAAATGAGTTTTTTTGAAAAATACTTTTTTCTTAAGTAAATCAAAACGGGCCCTTAGAAAAGTTAGTGTTATTTTTAGTACAACGAGAATGAGAGATTAAACCTTCAATCTTTAGGGACGGAACAAATGTCAATACCACTAAGCTACGCTTTGACACAAAAGTTAGTGTTTAAATTCATGCAATTATATTTCTTTAGAATATAGACTATGTAACTCCTAAAGTTTAAGGTATACATTTTTCATACTACGTCAATTTATCGCTTTGTCGTGTGAATGTGATTTTAAAAAACAGAGTGGGTATGTTACTATTTAAAAATAGAGAAAATATCAATTCAAACATTGAACTAATAATTATATCAATTTAAATCATATATTTTTGTAAATGTATCAATTTAAACCTTTCATCGTGTTCCGTTTGGAAAAACTTTCATGTAAAACTTAAAAATATATAAGAATTCCTCACTCCCTCTCCGACTCCGAATTGCAACGAAAAAGAAATTATCCACTCCCTCCTCCATTATTCGTGTATTTGGGATTCTCCGCCTCGTTCGGGGCGCGAGACTCCGACCCCATAGATTTTTTTAGACATCTCTAAAGATTCATTTTTTCATCCGTGTAATTGTTGTACTAAAATGAATTTCTTAGGCCAAACACACCCATAGAAATTAGAACCAAAATCTGGACGAAAAATAGTTGTTTTTTCCAAAATTAAAATAATAATTTGAAGAAGAAAAAAAAAAAAAAAAAAAAAGTAAAAAACCCTGCCCTGCCTGCATAGCGACAGGCAAATGGCTGTCTGAAACTTTACCTTTCAATCAAAACAAAGCCAAAAAGGCGCGCAATCTTGGAGTTCGTCTATACATATACATATATATACATTACATTCGTACTTATATATATATAGACATATTGTCTGCATTCTTCTTCCAGGAGTCCACCCAAAAGCCCTTCTTTCTCTCTGCCTCTGATAATTCCCGAGACAATTCGGAGCAATGGCCCGGCCGGATCAAGAAGCGGTCGAAACCTTCATGAGAATCACCGGCGCTTCCGAGTCTCTCGCCCTGCGCAAGCTCGAGGTCCACTCTCCCTTTCTTTTTTCCCCCTCACATTCTCTTGTTCGACTTCAAAATTTTCCGATCTCCTACTTTTTTTCTTTTTTGTTATCGCGGTCTCTGTTCCTCGTAATGTACTCGGTTCTCCGATTTACTGCATTGTCCTGATTAAGCCACATTCCATCTGTAGATTGACTCCGTTATATTTTTTGTTTATAATCGGCATTTGGGTTTTGGTTCCTGCCTTGTTTGGTGATCAATCGCTTTGATTTGAGAGTCTGGGAGAGTAATGTGGTGAAATTTGAAAGCTAATGCTCGATTCAATTTTGCCCCTGAGACAATGGCTGGAATGAAAATCATTACGGCGACAATTTGGTTTTAATCGTTTTGTATGGCTGGAGTTTTAGATAGCGTAATTTTTGTTAATTTCTTACATCAATAATGTTCATTACAGAATTCGCCTTTTGTTTTACTTCCTTTGATTCATATTGAGACATCTTCTGTTTATTATATTGGGATTCTTCATCATGGTCATACGGGTTTGCGTCGATAAAATATTTTTACATGATCTATAGAATATCGATCATCTGATTTCCTATGTTAGCCCTCTTGTATGTGTCATTTTATACTCTAGACCTATACAGCATGTAACTTGAATGTGAGCTTAGAAAATTTAGCTGCCTGGACTTTTCACCTAAACTTTGTTTTTATTAGGGTTAGTGTTCTAGTAATCTAACATTATGGGCATGGGCAGGAATACAGAGGCAATGTCAATGCAGCTGTCAATTCTCATTTCAGTGAAGGGTACAGTTTCAAGTACGTAGTTTCACATTATCAAAATTTAGTATTTTTTTCAGTCCCTACCTCCTTTTATTTTTATATTGCAATATGCTGGCTTCATCTGTTTAGTTGCATACAATGCTTATGCCTTATCCTTTCTTTGTTCTGTTCTTCCTTGCTCAGTCGATTCGTTGCACCCACCTACCCAGAGCATAACTACACTAATGCAAGTGGTGGGACTCAAGGTGGACAATATGGGCTTTGGCCACTTCTTAATGCTGCCAGAAGTTTCAGGCCATCAAACCTTCTCGATCCAAATTATAGAAGACGTTTTTTTGACCAGATGCGTAGATATCCATCAATTGGCCCTCCGTCTTCTAGTTCACATTCACAACCAGGAGGTATGGGGCTTCCTTCAGAGTTCAATAGCTTTCCGGCACAACCATCTCATCAACCATGGAGAGCTAACTTTGAGGATGAAAATCACACTTCAGCATCCAGGAATCAGATAAGAGAGAGTGACACTGAGGATGAAATGCTTAGAGCTGCGATTGAGGCTTCAAAACAGGTTGAAAGATTTGATATATGCTTGCAGGCATTGCTGGACATATATGCTAGTTCTTGATTGTATGTTATATATATATTTTTGGTAACGTAATCTGTATATTCTGTTGCAGGATTCTGATATTGAGCTCTTACAAAGGCAACTTCAGCAGGAGGAGGAGGATCTTGCTCGTGCAGTTTCATTGTCGTTGAGAGTATTGTACTCCCCTTTTCTTAAAGGAAAATCGATAGTTTGATGCTTGTCCATACCTTAAAAGTTGAATTGACTTCAGATGGCCGAGCAAGAGAAAGCAGTCCGTGAGCTGATGGTAGAGAACAACGATGAAGCTACGAGCATAGGAAGAAGAGAACCTAGCAACAGTGGACCAAAGGTATTAGTCACTGTTTTTCATTTGTGCCCTTTGTGCTTTTTATGCTTCTCGCTGACTTAGATCTGTATTTCATTTCACAAAAATGATTTGTCCATTGAAATGCCTAGGAGTGCAAAGGGGACACTAGTACTCATCACCAGCATCGACGAGGAGATCTTTATCCTAAAGAGGTAGTATGGTACATGTTTATCTTTTGATTTGTTATGCATATATATATTTGATTGGCAAGCACACTCATGAACAAATATTGATGACAATGACTTTGTACTTCATATTATGAGAATATGTTAGGACGTCCAACTTCCCTCTGGCACTCTTGATGAGGGAAGAAGTAACACGTGTTTCATTTTTATGGGAACTTGATTCATGTTCTTTTTTTCCCTGAACTTAAAGTGGGATGGCATCACTTCCAAGGAGTTAAGTGAATCAGTATTGCTTGAAGCTGCCCTTTTCAGGGGAGCTTCTGATGACTTCTCAGAGAACTCTCTGCGAGCATCTCATTTGCAAAATCATAAAATTCCAGGCACAAGTAAGGGCAGTGATCTGCAACCTGTGCCGTGTCTTTCAATACCATCTTCATCAACACAGCAATCACAACAGCAACAAAAGGTTTGATCCTGTTTCCCATGGTTTAAGCTCGCAATATTTTATGCTTTCTATACTGTACTGCGACATTTTATTTGATGCTTAGGAATGGTGAGTACTTAGCTGTTGACCTTATCTGTGGCTTTTAAAATGTCGCTAGTTTTTTTATGTGATCTATATCTGGACTATTTTTATTTATTGATTTTTAAATTTCATGCTCCTTCACTGAACTTCACGTTTTATTCCTATTTTTTGACTTGGAAAGTAACAACAAAATGTTAATAAAAAAGTATTCAAGTAACTTTCATGCCTGGATATTCTGTGTTACCCGCTCCACTGTTTAACGTGGATAAAATTTTGGTTAGACATTTGTTGATGTGCATTTGATGGTGCCTAATTTAGTTCACTAATAGCCTTCACAATTTATACCTGCTTTTAAGTTCATAGGTAATGGGGTATTATCCATTTGAGCACTCTAAAACGTTCATTATATTTATTAGCATGCAGATCCCTCCTTTGAAAGTTTTATGCCTTTATAGACTTCTATTCACACTATTCTTATACTGAATACCATCCTCGCCTCGTAATAATGGATCAAACTTCTCTATCTATTTGAAGATAAGTAAGTATTACCAATGAATTCTCATCCTTGGACCTTTGATTCACCATGGGTGTAACAGGACACAGTAAGAAGTTTAGCTGCTCAAGAAGCTCCATTTCCTCGAGAACCAGAAATAAATGATAAAGATTCAGTGACCCTTCTTCTTCGATTGCCAGATGGACGTCGCCATGAGCGACGCTTTCTTAAGTCTGACAAGCTTCGGGTAAACTTTCATGGATGCTCAGTAGGATTGCAAGAATTTTGTTTAGGCTAAATATGTGTTTTTGTCCCTAATGTATGATGTTTTTCAATTTACTCCCTTATGTTTGACATTCTAACAATTATGCTTGTTGGTGGATGTTTAAATTGGTTCTTGATAATCTTACATTGCATAGTAGTTTAGTCTTAGTGAGTTATATAGTTTAGAGAAGGAATTAGGTTTCACTTAAGAAGATTTTCTAATTTCTCTTTCAAATTTTTTTAAGGTAGTAGAAATTCTGACTTTTCTTCTTTTGGGTGGCTTAATCTCTCATCTAAATTTTGGCTAACTATCATGCAATGAAAACTTATAATCATCCTATTTTAACCTTCATCGACGGGAAGGGTATAGTTAAAAAAGATACTAAAATATAAAGTACTAAATCAATTTTAAACATGGACTAAATTAAAAACATTTTTTCACTCTCAACTGACTTTGGCTTTCTTGTTTTGAAGCTTCTTTTCAACTTCATTGATGACAAATTAGCTATGAAGCCTGGCACATATAAAGTGGTAAGCTAGTAATTTTCCTCCTGCCCTTGATTCCTAAACAGCTGCTAACTTGCTTGGCATAATACTGCAGCGTTTTCAAATTTCAACCATGCCCTTGTAATTTTACTGTTTGTTTTTGGCATTTTAGCTTTCAAAGCAGAACTGAATGAACACATTCACAATAACATCATGAATGATCGATCTGAGTTTCACATCTTTTTTTTTTTGTATGAACAGGCAAGGCCATATCCGAGGTGTACTTTTGGAGTTGAAGATGGTTTGATGATGTTGAGAGATCTCGGCCTCACTGGAAAGCAAGAAGCCTTGTTTGTGGAGTTAATATAGTGTAACATTTTGCATCAACCACTTTTGAAACGAAGCGAACAATTGAATTGATGGGTGACCATGCAGACAGGTGCTCAAGCTATCTAGTTTATGTATGTGAATAGTTGAAAACTATTGGTGTGTCGGTGGCTAAAAGAAACGAGAGTTCTTTGAACAAGGGGCTGTTTGAGTATCTTAATAGATGGTTCTATTTAAAGCAATTGACTTGATTAATACTATTCAATGTCAGATCTGAAGTCCTAACAAAAGTCATTTGGTCCATGTCTCGGAAAATTTCTAGCAAAATTTCCATACTACTTCCATTCATTATTTGCCTTAAAAGAAGAATTTCAACGTTTGAGTTTTGTACTTAATACAGGTAATTATGCCACTTGTACTACCAAACATCAAAGCTGTTCTCAACAGTCTCTCTCTGACTAAATTACTAGCTCGTGGTAAAACGTTGACTTCAAGATTGCATGTGAATGTGGTGGTTTGGGATCCGTTTGTAAGCATATTACAGACTGTTTATTAGTTTGTTGAGTTTGAAATGTTGTACTGATATTTCATTATGGTACCTCAATAGTTCTTTTTAATATAATTTGTCAAATGTCAACACCAACAATTTCATCGAAATTTTATCCATCACTTCACTGTGATCCAGCCTCCGAAAGTCTCTTCACAAAAAAATGGGTGTTGAAACAAAAAAAAATGAATTTATAATCAGAGTTATTGACCCGAAAGATTAGAAAGGAAAAAGGGAACAGAACTTTGAATCAAAACATTGGGGCACTGCTAGCTCTCAGAAGATGTTTGCTTTTCTTGATTTTCTTCTTCAGGTGCAGGTGCAGTCCAATACTGCTTGGTTGCCACCAATATCTTTTCTCTCTGATGGGGTCCTTTCTCATGGTCTGCAATTCTGCATTCCCATTGCATAGCCTCTGCAATGTTCTTGACCTCCACCAACACATCCACGTCGTCTCTAAGGATCACGCTGCCCTGTGGCCGCAGAATCCTGTCCATTTCCAGCAGAATGTCCTCCATTTCACATCTGCATCACAGGTATAATTTCCTCACAAATTAGTTTTTGAGCACTTTACGAAAGAATATTGTAATGTGCATAGTCTAATTTACCTGTCCTTGTACATACTGAAGACGGAATCTCCATGAATGAAGTCATATGTTCGAGGATAAGTTGACATTGCCTCGCACCTAAGATCAATTAGCGTTTTCAATTCAAAGTGATTATAATAGGCTAAACTATGATACAAGTACTACAACATGCTTATGCTGTATTTGTCAAGTTTAGTTTGCTGCAGCAGTTAAGGATGCATTTTAGTTCTACATACCAATTTTGATATGTTCCAATAAGTCCTCGTTCGTAGATGACTCCAAGGGTGTTAAAATCCGCTTCGACAGGGACAACGTTCATGACCCACAGAGGATCATCAACAAGGGCAGCTGCAAAGCCACCCAAGAACGAGTTCATGTCGAGCAAATTGCGGTACCTCCCAGGCTCAGCAAGCTGGTTGTCCAAGGCCTTGTAATGTGCTACTCTCTTTCTCCATAACTCTGTATTTTCAGTGAAGTTTTCTGCTGTGATTTGCTTTAAACTCCTACTGCTAATTCTTGGTGGAACCGAAGTCAGTCTCTCTGGCCAATTGAGCAGCTGCCCACCAGCTGTTTCTTTTATATCAGACACGTCAGGAAGTGGAGTCAGACAAGGCTCCATTTTAGTGTACCTGCAGTTAGACAGATAAGTGTAAATACAAGGTAATAACTAATAAATATTATGACTGAAAAGATGGAAACTGTTCTCCTTGTCTTGTTCTCCAAATGAGGAATTGATTTCTGTTGATTCTTGGAAACAAAACCAAGCTTAGAATAAAGAAATAGCTGGTGAAAGAAGCAAAGAGCCCAACCCCTTGAGCATCTTTTAGATATCAAACTTTTTAATCTCTTTGGTTTTGGTATCACAGCTAAAGTGAGATCACTTGCAGACTCTGGCTTTTAGCTTTGAATATCTCTAGAAAAAAGAATCAAGGCAAAACAGTTTACAAACCATGCGGTATCGGGGTCCTGTCCCTGGCAAAAGTTGGGGAATTTGAAGACCTTGCGATTCTTTTTACAGTGAATATGGTTGGTTGGTTTTTGCCAAATTGCTATATCATCCTTCTGCTTTAACTTTTTCCAGCAAAGGCTTTTAGCCACAGCCTCGATCTTCGACTGCTCGTCTTGGAGATCACCGGTCGTTCTGTTCCAACCTTTCCAGTGATTTTCCCAGTTTATCGGTGGCCCGGAGAGAATCCAATAGCCACCAGGCCTTAGAATTCTATCAACTTCGATCAAGTACATCCCATCTGCTCCACACAGAAGATGAAATAGCTTTGAATGAGAATGTATGTGGTAGTTAGTACTTGGAATGGAAGAATGAAGTATAAAAATACCAGATTGAGCCCAGGGAATGAGGCAGCGAGAGCAGTGCGCCATGTCGAAGGCTCGAGACGGATAGGGAAGTCTAATGGAAGCAAGAACTCCGATCAAAGCGGGAACTCCGCGCTCGAGTGCAAATTGAACTTGTGCTTCATGAGTGTCTCTAGGTGCAAATGACATTGTTACTATGTTCCTTGACAATAAGTATGCTCCCCAACTTGCCACCTTACCAAACAACAACAAATCATTGTTTCTCAATACAATACTTTCTACTTTCAATGATTTTTCAAAGGACTTAATGCAATATTACTACCATCTACAAACAGTTTAAACAAAATTATTGACAGCATTGTATTCATTCCTTCAGACTTGATTAATTTTTTGGATAATTAAATTAAATATAATTTAATTGTAAAAATAAATTGAGGAAACTGGTTTTGACAGCTTCTGTACCCTGTTTGGAAAAACTATGTTCTATTTTTTCAGTTTTTTTTCAACTCATTTAATGCTAATTCCCCTTTCTTTTCAAATTCAGCTACACCTTCCTCACTTACCATATATATAAACCATATACTGCCAATATTTTCATTCAAATGTAAATAAAATAATAAATGCTAAATTACAAAAATACTTCTACACTCTGTCCCTACTTTAAATAATACCAATATATATTTTTTAAGTTATTTATTAATGTTTCAAAAAAACTACTTATGTTAAATGAAAATTAAGACTTGAGTAATATTTCAATTTTTTAAAAGAATAAAGGTCTTTTTGAAATAAGTAACTAAGTTTCAAGGCATTTTTTTAAAAATAATTTCACCAGTAACAAATCCATAATATTAAATCAACTAAAATTAATGTCCATTAACTGGAATCACATGCATCCATCTGTACCCAATACATAAATATGCACAGAAAATTTCCCATAATTCTAGTTGCTAATTGCTATTGCCACTAATTTTTAGCAATTTGTCATTAATAATTAAAATTACGTAGAATCAATTAAAAAAAAAAGTTGATTTTACAAATATTTTCCCATATATATCCTATATCCATCTCATGACGTGCGTGGCACTTTTTTATTGGTCGGTGCCGTTTTTTCAGCGACCTTAAACGTTATGTCTATTATCTATTAAGAGTCAACCTAGTCACCAAATTGTTTTTTATTATAATAATATATAGAAATTATAATAATTGTACCAAAGAAAATAAAATATCATAAATAAATTTACATTTCGACCCTTCAGCCAGTGCTAAATATCCATGTGTGGAATGCAAGACGTGAAAAGGCAGTCAAAAACAAGAAATAAAAAGATAATTGTGGTGCAAATTGCAATTGGATATTATTTAAAATAATAATAATAATAATAATAATAATAATAATAATAATAAATTCGAATATCAAATTTTCCTTATTGGCAGTGGCCAAATGAAAAGTCTCATTTATTCCCATCATGGGAATTTTCAAAATGTATGGAAAAGAAATCAATTTACGAATATTTTCCTAATAAAATATTAAATTCAATGAAATTTTAATCAAACCGGCCGGTTCAAAAAGACTCGAAAAATCGTTACGTACCCCACAGCCGGTGTCAACGGCGGTTCTGATGGATCCGTCGGCGAGATTAATCAATTTTCCGATATCGTCGATATAGGCGTCAGCGCCGCGAGGAAACATGGTACCGCCACCGGGAAATCTGAACCGGTCGTTCTCGAACCGGACCCAATTCTGATTCTTCTTCTCTACCGTCAATTCCTTATGCGGAACATTCGAAAACCAGCCGAAATCCCGACTCTCCGGCCATCGGAACGGCACCTTGTAGCCCGCTGGCGCCGGAATCCGGCACTTCAGAATCTCGCCGGCGTCCGGACAGTGCCTCTCTCTGTAAATCAATCGGTCCCTGTCGAATTTGAGCGACCTTTCTCGGTCTTCACAGGGGGTGTATTCATAGAGCTTCGGGTCGCACGGCGGGAGGTTAGGGCGACGCGCCTTCTGGACAACCGGGAGGTCATCGGCGGTGTGATGGGCGGTGAAATCGAGGTCGACGACGGCGGTAACGGTGGTATTTTGGAAGGCGGCGGAGGCGGCTGTAGTTGTCGTACATGCGTAATTTCCGCCGGCGAATAGGATGGCTTTTCCGACGGAGTGTTGCCAAACGCCGACGAGGTAAAAGATAGCGCAGAGGATCGTGACTAAAGTTATTGTATAGAGATTTAGCCTACCGGCTTTGAATGCAAATTGGGTCACCGCCATTGAAGAGTCCAAGAAACAGGGGAAAACAGAGCAACAGAACCAGACCCCAAAAAACAGAGTCTCTCTCTCTCTCGAACTCTGTGGATTTATTTCAAGGGAGAGAGAGAAAAGACAGATTCAAAGAAGAAGAAGAAGAAGGTTGAAGAAAGTTGGTGTGGAGATTTGGACTTTTTAAAGGGAAGGTGACGACTGAGAGGCATTCAAGAACAGGGGAGGGAGAGAGAGAGAGAGAAAGAGATGGCGGCGCATGAAGAACACGCGCGGAAGCGCCGCCGTTGATGGCGGAGAGAGGAAGAAAAAGATTGGCTCTTTTTTTTCATAGGAATTTTTATGGATTTATTAGTCAGAGTGATTGTACTTGTAACTGGTAAGGTAATTTGTTTATTTATTTATTTATTTATTATTGTAGAAATTAGAGAATATTTATGAATATTCTCGTGTTTGTTTCTCTTCCAAATTCTTAATTCGTGTGGAAGTTCTTGTTCTTAAAATTCGAGATTTTTCTGCACATACTTTTAAAACAGTCTTATTCGATTACGACCTCTTAATTTTGGTTTCTTCCATTTTGTTCCCCCAAAAATAAAATATTTACAGTTATCACATTTAATCTACAAAATTTCTTCCATGTTTGGCTGTTTCCAAAGCACAGAGTTTAAGACTTGTTTTTGTAGAAAATAGGAAAACAATGGATTCAATAACAATTAGTTTAGATACATGTTTGGCAGTAAATTCAACCCACTATAAATTATTATTAATTAATTTATGTACATATTTAATTTTTTATTTTTTATGTTAAAAATATTTATATAAATATTATTTTGTAATATTATATAATACAAATTTTAATTAAAAAATAAATTTAGTTTATAACATAATATATTGCATTTCTAAATGCTTTTATTTTCATTTAATATAATTATGTATTTTAAAATTTGGTTATATTGAAAAACAAAAACATTATTTTCAAAATTTTATACTATCTAAATTCATATATGTTTTTTTCCTTTTTAACTAACTCGTATTTCTTTTGTAATATAACTATTCAATGAGAGTTTGGATTAATCATAGTATTAAAAATAAAATTTCATAAAATAATAGTTATCCATTTAGAATACAAATTTTTGTTATTTTTTAAACTATTTTTTAAAAAAATTATTGTAAATTTCAATCCCAAATGTTATACAATGTAGCAATTCTATTAAAAAAAAAATCAAATTCATTTTCTTGTAAAAATGTAAGAACTACATATATATATTATATTGACAAAAAAACCATATTTGTATGGTTAAGCTAGAGATGTGATATTTGTTAGATTAATTAATTAAACTATTTTGGTTAAATTTTTTTATTTTAAAATAATATTATTTAAAAATAGAATAATTGTTTTAAATGACAAACTGCTATAAATATTTTAAATATAGCAAAATATTACTATCTATTAATGATAGAAAGTGATAGACGCTGATAGACATCTATTAATGTTTATTGATAGACACTGATAGATGTCTATCAGTATCTATCATTGAAAACGGTGATATCTTGCTATATTTGTAAATAATCGATTCATTTTGCTATATTTGAAAACAACCTTGAAAAATATCATAACTTCTTAGTCAAATTAAACAATAATTTTGAGAAAATTAGTAAATAAATTTAGTTTAATAGTTAAATAAATATTTTTTTTTTGGAAGGAAAGAATAGTTAAATAAATAATTGATGTTCTGAGAAAAGAGAAAACTGTCAATAGTATTTTCTTTGCAGGTAATTTAATGTTGTATATATTTGAAATAATTTTTTTTTTATATATTTATTTAAACTTTGATAAATACTCCAAAATATTTTCATGAACAATCATATATTTATTCTATTAAATAATTATCCAAAGAAAATTAGGTGCACAAATGTATCAGAAATGTCTCATTTATTCTTAAAACAATACTTCCTAAGTTCAGAACAAAAATAATATTATTTTAATGTAATTGAATATAGTTTCTTAAGTTTATCCATTTCAGATTAAATTTTTATTATTTTTATTTTTATTTTTGCAAAGGAAAATTTTGGCCGGTAAATATCTATTTCTCCCTCTTAATCATTTATTAACCAAACAATAAAGAGAGCACTTTGAAAATTATTTTTTAACAAAATCTTCATTGTTAGTAGAAAAATGCTTTGATTTAGTAATGGAATTCTTAAAATTATTTATAAAAGCACCTCGTTTTAATTGAGAAAAAAGGTGCTCTCAAGATAAGCCCAACATTCATTTATGGAAAGTTTAGTCAATGTTGATTAATGATTCCATAAAAAATTAGGTATAAAAGTAGATCATATGGTCACAAATAATTTATATTGATTTTTTTTAAAGATGTTGAATTGCAATAAAATATATTGGACCTCACAACCCGAGGTCAAGGCATAATTAAAACACAATTAACACAAACAAAGGAACTAAGAGAAGAACCAGAACAAAGAAAGGAAAAAAATATAACAAAATACGTAAAAAAGACACACTTGACTCACCGAAAAAGGTCCCAAAGAGATTTACGTGCTATAGTCTTTTTTATAGAAGCCTTAAGTTGCTGAGAATGACACAACGTAGCTATAGACACAGAGATTATGCTCGTGCCAAACATGATAGATAACAGCACACCAAGTGACTCTTCAGACCTTATGCCTCAAACGATTACCCGCACTAAAGTGACAAATCCAATTGAACTCTGTATCCGAATCAGCGATCATGTGGGTACACGCTCTCCACGAGAGTATGTCTCCTCAAATAGTCTGGCTAAAAGGGCAATCAAAAAATAAATTGTCCCTAGTCTCAACTCCACCAGTACACATAACACATACATTAGGAACATCAGAACACCACTCACTTGCTGATACAAACACACATCTATAATCGAATTTTTATTCTAAAAAAATTATATTGTTATGTGAACCTAAGTTGTTAATTAGGTTACCTTAGGATTGTTTAAAAATTATGTTTAACAAACTTTCAAACAATTAAAAAAAACTTTAGTAATTATATATCTTCACAAAATTTGAATTATATATGTTGGTAGTTAGTCATTGTCATTAACATCGATGGATAAAAATGTAACATATTATGATTTCTAACCATCACATAAAATAACAAATAAATTACACATGCTTATTAATATTATTATTTATAATATATAAAGTGAGAATAAAATTTCAGACCTTCAAATTGATATTATAAATTCATGCCAATTTGAGTTGAGCTATGTATATATATTTGTTGAATCAATATTTGTGATATTTTGTACCAACACCTTTTTTAGTTAAACTAATCTTGAAGTGGAGGATTTAATCTTGAGTTTTAAAAAATGGCTTATTTATTAAATTATGCTCGAATAGGTTAGTTAGATGAATAAATCAATGGTTAAAAACATTTACGTGCTCCTTGAACTTTTACAAAACTAATAATTTAGTTCCTAAATTATTATCATCATATAAGGTCAATAATGTGTTTGGTTGGTGATACAAAAATATAATTTTGAAACAATGGATTTAATGAAAACAGAGTTGTGTTAAATACTTTCAAATATGTAATTTTGTAGCAATTTTAGAAAATTGTTTTTAATGTCTACTAAACCACTGTCGTAAATTATATAATCAAGTCTCCATGAGTCTCCCAAAGCAAGTATAACTCAACTTAATATTTAGCATGTGTTAATAATCAATAAGTTGTGGTTTGAATCTCTCCACTCCTACTGTGCTGATAAAAGAATCTAGTGAGTTTATTCTTTTTTAATTAAAAGAGAAAATAAGATTATTAATCTACATACATATAGAAAAAAATTTCTATACTACAATAGTAAAGACAATTTTTCATACTACCTCCACTTGTTGTGTGCCACGTCAACACGTTTTAAAAAATAAGGTGGGACCTACTAATATTAATGTAAGGTCCACAAAAATTACCTAGACATATACATGAGAAAATTTCCTATACTACGGAAGTATGAAAGATTTTCCATACTCTCTATTTATTGTGTGCCACGTCAACCTACTTTAAAGAATAGGGTGAGATCTACTGATATTAGTATAAGGTCCACTAATATTTATGAAAACAGATTTATAGTATACAAGTATAGAGTATAGTATTGCGTAGTATTAGAAAAATTCTCCATATATATATATATATATATATTATCTCATTTATAGTGACGTGGCAAAATGTAAATAAAATATTGCTTTTTATTTTTGAAAAAAACAAAGAAATAAATAAAAATAAAAATTTGGGTGCTTGCATGAGAGTTGTGTTTTAGATGATTTTGATGGAGAGCGATGCAATGCATATGGAAGCATGTGGGGGTAGGGATACGGTGCGGGCCCACTCATACCGGAAAATGTGGTCCGCGTGGGCCCCATTTAGGATCGAACGGGTCCAAAACGCTCATGATATTTGCTTCATTAGGTGATTATATGTTTTCCTTTTTTCTGACTTTTTGCACAACTTTCACTTACTTACGTTTCCATCTCATTCCACTTGCCATTTTTCTTTAATGTTTTTTCTTTTAATTTTAATTACTCGATTCAATATTAGTATATATCACTTGAGTTAGACTGATTTTCGCTGTATGAACGTTAGAAAATTATACTAAATACATGTAGTGTCGTTTTCATTTAATTTATATCCTTTGACAAAACTTTAATTTAGACTCATTCGAGTACAATTTAGTAGATAAGATATTAATTATCATCTCAAAAGTTGAAGGTTTGATCTCTTTTCTATAATTGTGGAGTTTCAAACAAAATTAAATTTAGTATTCAACTTTTAAAAAAATGTTTAGTTTCTTAAGGTATAGTGATTAGTAATTTGACGAAAATTTAGGGTTTAGGAAGTTTAAAAAGTAATTTGACGAAAATGAATAAAAACATCATTTAAAAAATAAAATTTCTAATTATTCCTTCCAACTGTTAGGAAGTTTCAGTTTTTATTCTATCATATATATGATTGTTGATTTAGGGAATTTCATGATTTTTTTTTTCTGTTATAAATTTTGATCAACCGCATTTCAATCAACCGACTCACTTGTCTTTCCCAACGTTAGGGATGAGAACCCATGATTTAATCTGCAAACTTGAATGCCTGGATCATGTCGAGAAGAGTAGGTGAAGAAAAGACCGTCGAAATCGATCGGAAGAGTATTTCAGAGTCCATCCCCGCCTTTATCGAGAAATGAGAAGGAAGAGATATAAAGGTAGGGCATCCATCGCAACTGTGATGACACAATTGAGTGTTCATTCGATCCACCACCCGAGGCTAACACTATGTATTATGTCCTATAAAAATACCAATTAACTAATTTTAACATCCATAAAAAATTAAATTGAAAAATGTGAATACACGTGGAGTTAAATTGAAGTTGTTTAAAACAAGGGCTAAATTAGAGAAAGAAATCTTCGATATTAATGGCTAGAACATATATTAACCATCAATTTATTTTTTTTTAATTTCTAAAATTTCTAAGTATTTACTTTAGTCAGTGTAATTAATTTTGTTTAAAAAAAAAAAACCATCTCCAACATTTGTTACTATTTTGCTAACTAATATGTGTCCACTTAATAATCATCTCTTATGAGAAAATTATTTGAAAAGATGGGAATAATGTGACTAGTAATTATAAATAATTTAAGAAGTCAACCCGTCGTATAAAATTTTCATCTAATGAAATCATCTATAATATATGTATTTTCTTTCATACATTTAAATATTATTTATATGACAAACAACATGTGGGAGTGAAGGTTAAATCAGAAATTTTGGTCGAGCTCGTAATGTCTTAATTCAACTAATATATATTAAACTTTGGTCAATGATATTATGTTTTAGTCAATTAAATTAAACTTAAGTTAAATTAATAATAGAATTTAAACCAAAGTATTTAAATACCAACATAAAATAGATAATAATGACTTTGCTTGGTTGTATTGTATTTTTGTGCACCCAAATTGAGTAGCATCCCCTCTGTGCAATTGTATTTATACCAAAAAAAAAAAAAAAAAAAAAAAAAAAAACCACTCCTTCCTAATTATTACTCAAAAAATTTTAAATATCTGTAATCAATTCATTTTTTTGCATTTTTCATGAGAGTCCTTTAAAAATATTTATAACTTTTTTTTTTTACTTGAGATAAATCATTAAAAGTATACGTTACATTATTGATTTTAAAATATGCAAAGAGGCAAAATATATATTTGCCCCGTTTAAAATCCTTTATAAAAAAAAATTAAAAGCCATACAAAAATAAATAAATAAATAAATAAAAAGAGAACGTATGTTTAAATTGTATTGTTTAGTCTATAGTTTTCCACAATGTCCATGTTTATTTCATATTGGTTTCTAAATTTATAGCTTCTATTATTTTAGGGCATATTTGAAAGTGATTTTAAAATAGCTGACAATGTCATTTTAAAAATCTCCGTGAAATATGTTATTAATCTTTCAAAACTAATTTTAATGATTGAAAATTGCATTTAAAAGTGTAAAATTGAAAATTAAATTAATTTTGAGTGATTAAAGTGTGTTTTTTAGTAATTTTAAAAATGAAAAAAGTAATTTTAACGATTTTAAAACCACTCCCAAACAGACCCGTAGTCAGTGAATTTTGAATACACAAGTATTTATTATTGTCATTATTTTTATTTTTATTTTTTTAAAAAAAAAAATTGTTTTGACAAAAACGATGGTGTTTGCAAGTTCACCTATTAGAGAGTCTTTGTAGCCGCGAAGCATAGTTGAAGTAGTTAAGACATATACATATACAATCGATTAAGAGGTCAAATAATATTTGAATTCCCTACTAAAAAAAAAACTTGGTATATTCTAACCATAGGGTGGAGATTCGACCTTTAGACCATTTGAATAGAGTTATAATATCTTAACCAATTAAAGACGTATTTAGATTAACTTTCTAAGTGTTTAAATAAGTGTTTTTAAAATGAAAAAAAAAATGTTCATAATCACTTAAAACATTAATCTAAACAGGCCTTAAACTAACAAAGTCTAATAGACATATAATGACATTTTAAGTAGTAAGCTACGTCCGTGCATAGTCACAATCCAAACACTTCACTTAACCTATTTGATCAATAGAAAGAAAAATTGTCCTAAAAAAAAGGGAGAAATTGCCAATATAAGTGCAGTCATTCAACTTACATAAAATCTATAATGTCATATATAGGAAACTATCGACATGATTGACAATCAAATTTAGAAAATAATATAGGTTTTTGATAAATAATGATGAATAAACAAATTATAAAATAGGTAAAATAACTTTTATACAAAATTTTGTTGAAAGGTAGAGATTAAAACAAGACACCAAAAAAGGTGAGCTTTATTTGAGAAACAAAATAGAATTTAAAAAACGTAGCTCGTGTAGAACTTGAATAACAAATCAATGGAAAAAAAAAAAAAAAAAGAAACTACCATAAAAGGTTGCAGTAATCAAAATACTTTTTTTTTAAAAAAAAAAAATTCCAAAAAGGCGTGCACTAAAATTTAAGTAGATTTGTTATTTAAATAAATGCAATTTATATTATATTAATCTGGTGGCCTCTTTACCCACGCGACTCACCGGCGCGTGAAATGTCGACGCCAATTGAAACGCTTTCTAAAGCGCCCATGTGCCCTGCCTCAACGGCTCCACCTTACTCCTAACTATAAACCAACTAATCTCAATAATTTTGACTTTTTATTTTTTATTTTTACCTTTATATATATATATATATTAATTTTGAAGAAGGGGTGTGTTTGATTTATAAGTTTTAAAAAATGTAACTTTTTAATCATCGATTTTTAGGAATATATTTAAGAGTTCTTATAAGAATTTTTATTATTATTTTAAATAATTATACGACATTTTAAATTATAAAAGTAATTTTGTAGATATTTTTTTTATAAAAAATATAATTTTTAAATTTAAAATGTCATGTAATTATTTAAAAATAACGAGTAAAATTATTTCACGAACCTTTTAAACCTATTAAAAACTCTGGGACTAAAAAAATACATTTTGAAAACTCGTAGACTGAACACACGTATTCTTCAAAATTCGAAGACTACATAAGTACTTTTTCCTAAACAATATTATAGTTGTTATTAAAAAAGTACATTAATTTTTTGAAAATGACACTCATTATGAATTCAAGTATGTTATCAATCGTTTTTTTTTATCTTACGTGCATAATGAATTTTTCAATTTGATGCAATTGCAAAAATATCTTCCACTTGATACGATAACCAACCAATCAAGAACATTATTTTTTTTGTATCAATCTTTTTGTTTTTTACATCTTTCGATGAGAGTGTGATGAGATGGCGACTAATTTTGAAACGTCGAGAATAAAAATATCATTATTGTCGAATTAAACTACAACGAGAGGATAGTCCTAAAAAGTACATAAGTGGGGCGGGTAATACTTATTTTTCATAAATAATTATTTCATCTAATTGTACCACATAATTCTTAAAAAAAATAAAAATAAAAATAAAATAAAAAAGCTTAGTCACTATCGATCATATAGATGTGCCTGTGTTATGGTACTAGTTAATATTATTACAATCATATAGTACTTAATGAAAATGTGTATTATAATATATATTATATGATTCCATATAACTTAATAAAATATAATGTAAATGGCTGTGCAGGGACAAAACTAGGCATTTTGACAAGGTGGGATAAAATCTTATATTTTAAGGTTTTATTTGTTTACATTTTTTCTTACAATAATCTAAGACAAACCTAAGGGAGACAGTTGTCCCTCCTTCTTCAACCAGCCTAAATATATAATAATACAATAATAATAAACTTTTTCTTTTAAAAAAAATATTATTTTATATTTCTAATTTCGTTTAGTTACCTTTTAATTTATATACTTTCAGTTATTCACTTTTTATCGGTATAATTTCATTAAATCTTATTGCAGTTTTTTTTTTTTTTTTTTTTTTTTAATTTCTCTAAAACAAAATTAATCTCTATGAAAAATGTTATATAATTTGTGAAAAATATATTTATCTAATGTATTTTCTTGCACTAAAATTAGGAAAATTTTTAAAAATAAAAAAATAAGGAAAACTATTTAAAAAAAAATAACAAAATTTTTAGATAGTTGTGATAGACGCTAATAGAAGTCTATTAGGGTCTATCAATATTTTTTTTTTAAATAGTTTGGTATTCTTTTTATCTGTGAAAATTTTCCTTAAAATTATTGTTATTGTTTAATTAATTTTGATAAAAATTAACATTGAATCATTAGATCTAAGATTTAATGAGAGTAGAGTACAGAGACTGAAATTAGACGATTGAAAGTAGAAAGACAAAAAAATGAAACAAACTCTAAAATACACCGAGCAAATAAATAGTATTTTATCCTAATAAATAATTATTATTATTATGATAATGTTTTTTTATTAGTGAATATAATAATATGCTTTTCTTTCATTTGGAGGATAGCTTAATTGTGGGTCACTTTTGGAGTTTATGGTGGGCCCTAAAAGCCCTTAGTAGGGAAGGTGTGGCCAAGGACTTTCTTGCCATTTAACTTGCCAACACAATTTGGTATTTTATTATTCTCATATATGACCTTTTTTTTTTCTCCATATAGAATTTGATTCTTTCATTTTTTTTTATTTATTAAAAATGTTTCTTTCATATTTGTATGAAAGGCTCTAAATCTTTTAATTTACTCTTCCTATTAATCTTAATCGACACAATATGTAAAAAAAAAAAAAAAATGTCGGTCACCTTAATGTTACATCAATTTTTCATTATATATATCATTAGTGGTTAATGAAAGAAACTAAGCTAAACTTTATATATATTAAAGTATTTTAAAAATGTATTGATTCATATCTAATTCATCGTTATTGGTTAATATTCTTACCGTGATATTTTTTTTGTGTGATATATTTTAAAAATTAATAAAATCAATTACGGCTTTCCATTAGAATTTAATTTTCAACTTTATTTGTATGTCTTAGTTTTTAAAATAGGATCGTAACCTAAGTGTGATATCAAAGTATGAGATCATGAGATTAAAACTCGATGTAATAATTTGGTCTCGTCATATATGAGAGGAGGAATCGAACCTCTAACCATGAAGTCGATAGTACAAATTTTATGCTCATTTTTGTGATACGATCTTAAACTCAGAGAATATAAATTGATTTTTTCTTAAATTTAGAGTCTATATAAAATGACTTATTAAAAATTTTAACATTTAGAATAGTTATTCCAAATTTTGCTTCTTGAGCTAGTGCATCTACAAAATGTCCAACAGTAGAATAGGAGTGAATTGCAAGTATGCTCTTACACTTTTTGCACGTGTCACACACACGCGTATATTTGCTTTATTAATACAACCAAAATAAAAAATGAAGGCATCCAAACCAAAAGACTGTAATGCTCATAGATGGGCCTGGGCCTGATCCATGAGACTTGCTTTCATGGCCCATTACACATTATCGTAATGGGCCGGCTATAACCCTTGCATTTCCCTTTCGAATTTAAACAAACAATTTAAATTTGGTTAAAAAAAACAAATAAATTATATGTTTATATTTTACAGAGAATTTGTTTGGGAACTATTTTCAAAACATATCACTGCTAAGAATTCTGTCTATTTGTAGAAAACTTTCAAATTTTATTTGAATTTATTAAAAAAAAAAAATCAGGCAACCATGAAAACAAGCTAAAAGCAATAATTTATGTGAGGATGGTTTTATTTTTGGTTTTATGTTTTTTTAAAAGTAGGTTTATTTATACTGTTTTTGTCGTGTGATTTTATTATATTGTTACCTACTTTTGAGTAAAAGTTCTCAAATCATGTTTGATAATTATTTGATTCTTTATTTTTGAAAATTAAGTCAATAAATATTACTTTCGTCAACAATTTTATTATTATTTTGTCATCTACCTTTTACAAATATTTCTCAAGTTCAAACTAAAATTTGAAAATAATATATACATATAGTTTATGGTTTTAAAATTGGGAATTTTCACAAATAGAAAAAATGTCAAACTATTTACAGAAAATAGCAAAAAAAATAATGATAGACATTGATAGACTTCTATCAGCGATAGACTTCTATCATTTCTATCACTTATGGACCCGATAGACTTCTATCAGCGTCTATCACAACTATCTAAGAATTTTGCTATTTTGTGTAAATAGTTTTCTTCATTTTTCTATTTTTAAAAATTTTCCTTTAAAATTTGACTGATAATTTAGATTTTCTGTGAAAAATATGAAAACAACTGAAAATGGTTATAAAAAACACTAAACAAAGTCCTTAAAAAAAACTTGGTTTTATCGTTGAAATTTAACTTGGAATTTAAGTGTTTTTTTTTTTTTTTTTTAGAAATGCGAAGAGTTTTTTTTAAAAAAAAATTGAAAATCAAGTATAATTTTTAAAGATAGAAAATAAAAAATAAAAAAGTTATCAGACACGACTCAGTAAACCAACAAAGTACAAATAGTACTAAGAAAAACAAAAAAATAAAAAAAAATAAAGTACAATTAGTCAAATGTGTATTACCGAAAATTTATTATAAATTCTAATATATTTGTTTAAATGGATTTTTGTACTTTTGGATTTAATTTATTTTGGTCATTTTAGTTCTTATATTTGAACAAGGCATCATTTTGATTATTGTATTTTTAAAATATTCATATTGGTCATTGTAATTTAACTTTTGATTCATTTTGATCACTTGGTCCCTTAAAATGAAAATGAAAATAAAATGACTAATGGTTATTTTTTTAAACTATAGTGACTAAAATGAACCTTTCTTAAAAGTATATGAACCAAAACGACAAAACACATTAAAAATACACTAATTAAAATGAACCAAAATCAAAAGCATACGAATGAAAACTATAATACAATCCTTACTTAAAATAGGCCAAATTATATATACATAAAAAAATGCTCTTGACCTTTGCCCTCTGTGCAAAAAAAAAAAAAAAAAAAAAAAATCCGTGAACTTTCAAAAGTTTCAAAAATACCCTCAAACTTTAAAAAATAGTTAAAAAAATACCCTTACCATTAATTTTGGTTGGAAACCGTTCAAGTTTGTTTAAAAAATAACATTGAACTTTCAAAATTTTTAAAAATATCCTCAAACTTACAAAAGAATTCAAAAATACTATATATGAACATAAACTGTTAGTATCTCATTTAAAAAATACCTCTAAACTTTCAAAAAAAAGTTGTATTAGTACCATTATCTTAGGGGGGGGGGGGGGATTTCCTTTCACTCTCCTACTTTAATACATGACTTAACACTTATCTGTTTTATCTATTTTTTCTTCCCTCGTACTATCCTTCTTGTTAATTGTTTGACCTGTGTTTATCACATTAAAGAAAATGCCCCCTTCAATTAAGATATATAGTTATAACAAAAAGAAATAAAATAATAGAAAGCACCAAAGGGACCGTAGGGCTTATGTTTTTAACAAGGTTGTGCATTAGCAATTGAGTGCGTGTTAATAGCCAAATATGTCATTTTTGTATTGAGCTATTTATCATTTTAGTAAGTTTTAAGAGGAGATTTTGAATGTATAATATTGTGAGATTATGTGATTTAGCTTGAAGTTTTGGTTTATATTTTGTCGTTATAAAATTGGTGTAACAAATTGGAGAAAATTAGAGAATATATAGAAAAAAATGATATCCATATAATTTGTTCTAAAATTTATTCTTTTCGAACTAAAAAAACTTTAAACAAATTGATCACTGTATTAATGGTAGGAGCATTTTAAACCTTTTTTTGAAGGCTAAAAGTATTAATGTAACTTTTGAAAGTTCAATGATATTTTTTTATGAGTATTAATGGTTTGTATTAATATACTAATAATAATGTTAATTTTTTAAAGTTTTTTAGAGTATTTTTGAAAAATAGGGATGTTTTTTAAACAAAATACTAACAGTTTTAATAAAAAGCTTGAGAATATTTTTATAACTTTAAAAAATTCAAAGATATTATTGACACAAACAACGAGACATTGTGTATAATTTCCATTAAAATGACATTGTTTCCAAGAAGTTGTCTTATTCCTCAACTAAAATTCAATCAAACAAAAGTTTGCCCCTCTCTCAGCAAGCAAATGATTAAACACATTAAAGATTTGGATCCTACGTGGATCCGAGTCAGCACATAACCCATCAACCACACATATTCACACATAAATTAAATTATATTGAGAGGATGGGAGAGAGAGAGGAAGAAAAAAATTAATTTTTTTTTTTCTCTTTAAAAAGTTCACATTACACTTTAAAGTTCAATAATGGATTAATTTTTTTTTTAATAAACTTCAACTTTATGAATTTGTCTAGCTGTTAAATTAAAGTTTAAACCAAAAAATAATAATTTATGGTTGTGGAACTTTTCAACCTAAAATAATTACACTTTTTCTTTTATTGCTTAGTCATATATATTATTTTCTTCTTTCTCGTTCTCTTTCACTGTTCCCATTTACATTATTGTATAAAATGTGACATTTCTTAAATATATTTAATGGTATTTGGTATGAAATGATGAAAACTATGATAAGATTTAATATGTGAGAATGTGATGTGTAAAATATGATTTACATAATTCATTTCTTTACTTTTTAAATTAAAAAAAAAAAAGCAAGTCTAATTTTAGTTAGTAATGGTTACAGAGTCTTTGTATTTTTAATATTGTAATTATTTAGTCTCTCGATTTAGTCATTATACTTTAAAATAGAAGATGTTACCGAGATTTAATGAATAAATATATTGGAGATGGAATTTGTTGGTAAATTACAAACATTTAGTCATTCACACAATAAAAAGACATTTGATTTTTATGAAATTTCTTGTAGTTAATGTAATTTGTGAATTTAAAATACCAATTTTTTTTTTTGTAATAGCGTAATAGAATTATATAATGGATAATTGTAATAAGTAGTAATTACATTTTTTTTTATTTCTAAAAGTGTATTTCTATGTACGAAATAAATTTTAAAATATTTATTTAATAATTATTCCAAAATTATAAAATTATGAAGTGAATATGAGCAAATATGAACATAACTCAATCATAATTAGAGTTAGAGGTTTAAATCTTCCTCCTTTATTATAAAAATTATATACATTTTTAAATCCATAATATAATATTAAATTGCTTTGCTGATGATGAAGGAAAAAATTAACATAAAAAACATCAAATGGGGATATAATAAAATTCCTAACCATCGTTGAATACATTTCAACTAACATTATAAATATAATTAAAGGATTATACTAATTGCCGTTTAAAAATTCATCAATTTTTCACTTATGCGATTGTCGAACTAAATTTAGAATCATTTAGATTTAAAAAAATAAAATATTATTAACGATTGAAATAGTAGCTTAGTCTTTCCATTTTTTTTTTTATTTTTTGTGATTTTATATTTATAGTTAGTTTAAAATATTTGCATGACCTTCCAACTAACTCCACATAATTAGATGTTGACTGCAAATCAAGAAATATTATTTGACAATTTATATATCACACAAAAAAAGCAAACTAATTATTGCTCGTATGTGCTTGTTTTATTCCAATATACCATCATTAGTGTGTACATACATATATATATATATAGTAGTAGAATAAGAGTTTGAGGATTCAAATCTTTTAATCGTTAACAAAATTATATGTGAATTGACATATGTTTGTTTTAGCAGTATATGATTTTTTTTAGTACGGTATATATATATATATATATATATATATATATATATATATATATATATATAATAAGAGTTTGAGGATTCAAACTATAGATCTTTTAATCGTTAACAAAATTATATGTGAATTGACATATGTCTGTTTTAACAGTATATTATTTTTTTTAGTACGGTAAAAATATGTACATTACTCTCGTTAACTATACGTTACATCAAAATAATCTATAAATGATATGTAATTCATACATAGATATTTATTTATAAAAAAAAATATTGTGTATATAAAAAAGGTAGATTTTCTTCATCAAACTTTTTTTCATTTATATTTATCTTAGTTCAACAGATATGAGGATGAAGATTGATCCTCTAACCTCATGGAAGATAAAAACATGTCAATTATCGTTAAGTTATGCTCACTTTGATATTTGTTATGTAATATATTGTTATGTAATCATTATTGTGTTATGTAATAATGATTTAACATTATTTGTTAGGATAACAAATCATTATTTGTTTAAATACTACTTTGATCCCTCTACTTTTGAATTTGGTTCATTTTGGTCTTTGTATTTTTAAAATGTTCATTATGGTTCCTATACTTTCAACTCTGATGCATTTTGGTCCATATACTTTCAAAATATTTATTTTGGTTATTGAACTTTCAAAAAGTGACTATTTTGATGCGTTAAAAATAAAGTAAAAATGAAAGTGAAGGGACCAAAATGGTCACTTTTTAAAAGACAAGGACCAAAATGAACATTATGAAAATATATGGACCAAAATGAACAAAAGTTGAAAGTATAGGGACGAAAATGAACATTTTAAAAGTATAAGGACCAAAATAAACTAAAATCAAAAGTACATGAACCAAAGTATATAATCAAAATTATAATTTTATAGTCATAAGTTGAGAATAAGGGAAATTAATATAAACATTAAAACTATTTATAAATATAGAAATTTTTTATTGGCTATCAGTGATAGACCGCGATAGACTCCTATTGCTATCTACCGTTCAAGCAATAGAATTTTATAGCTGATTGAGAGTAATTTTTTTTTTTATATTGATAAATAGTTTGACTCATTTTTTTTTTCTATATTTGAAAATAACCCTTAAAATAATTTACTTATACCTCTAAAAATCTCAATTTTTTTTTTTGAGTTTTTATATACGTAAATATCTCTCTCTATATAATATGTAGTTGTTATAATATGTGTGGGTGAAAAACGCTATGATTGGTTTAATAAAACTTTATCAATTAAAATAAGATTTAAAATAAATGAAACAAGAAAATGGGGCTGTTTGTGTTGCGCAATACCTTATCCATGGATTTAATCTTATCCACAAGCCAATAATTACAAATCCAAAAACAATTTTAAAAACGGAAATACAACTTGCCTGGACGAAATAAAAAAATTAAAAAGAGCAATAAACTACAACGCGCCTAAATTAGAGCGTTGACCACACGCGCTATTTTTTCTTCTTCACTTTTCGCGATTGGATTGCACGAGTGTCTAGAAGACAGTACGTAACAGAATTCGCTTCTCTTTCTTCGTGGCGATGCACAATGAATCGTACTGTACTGAATGCAGCCTCGCTACTACCATCCATGTCAGTATTCTTGAACAAGATGATAAACAATTTTTGATTTTAGAGAGAGAGAGACTCTCTCTCTCTAAAGCGATTTTGCTTTTCTTTTGGTCCCATTTTGTCTCTGGGATTATAAAATATCAGGGGAGTTCTTCAATTCTCTCCCTCTTTTCTCTTTCAATTTTTGGGTCATGTAGTTGAAAGTGGGGATTATCTCGAAAAATCGATTTGGGAGTTTGGGATTCTCGAATTCTGATTCTGGGTAATTGAAATAAATGAGTTTGGATTTGGTTTTGGGGTGGGGTGTTGTCCTCTTCGCGTTCCTCCCCTTGAATCTAGTGGTGAAGATCTTCAGATTCAGGTTTAAATTTAAGTTTTAAGTAGAATTGAAGTACTGGGTTGTGCGGATTCTTCTGTTGGATTTGAGGGTTTAAGTGGGCTTAGTCAGATAGATGGGCGCTAATCTATCGGATAGCAGTGGAGGAAATTGTTCGTTATCGATGTCTGGGCTTGAAGATATGCCGGAAAATTGTGTGGCTCTGGTTTTGATGCATATGGACCCACCGGAGATTTGTAAATTGGCCGGAGTTAATCGGCTGTTTCGTGACGCTGCGTCAGCGGATTTCATCTGGGAATCTAAATTGCCTTCTAATTATCAGTTTCTAATGGACAAAGCATTCAAGTTCGACGAGAAAGAGAAAGCTATGGTGAATTTGAGGAAGAAAGACGTCTATTCTAGGCTCTGTAGAAGAAACCCCTTAAATGGCGTCTCAAAGGTTTCTTTCTATTCTTGCTCTCTTTTTAATTGTAATTTTGGAGTAGTATGGATTGATTTAGGGTTTTTTCTGAAATGGGTTCTTTTAATTGGTGAAGGAGTTTTGGTTGGACAAGAAAACTGGAGGGTTATCAATGGCGATTTCTTGGAAAGCATTGACAATCACTGGAATTGATGATAGGAGATATTGGAATCATATTTTCACAGAGGAATCCAGGTGAGAAAATTTTAGAAACTCTTGAGGAATTTTGATTTTGCATTGTTATTGAACAAGCTAACACTGTTTACCATTGGGAATCTGATCATTTTGGTTAACTTTCAACTCTAAGTCTCTAAGTATGATTTAGAACGGTTTTTACGCACTTAGAAAGTCATTCGAAACAAGCCTGGGTGAGAGAGTTCATTGTTTATCCTGATTTGAATTGTAATGGAGGTTGTGAAAACCAGGACTGTTTGGGAATTGAGCTTTGAGATCGTTTTTTCTTGTTAGTACTTGTTTCTGAGACAACTGTTTGTTTTGTTTAACGTGTTTTCACGATGGCCTGTGTTTCTTAGAACAGCCAAAGTTCGACTTTCAAAGAACTCGAGCTTGTGAACAATGATTTCAAGTGTAGCTGTGGTGAGGAAACGATCAAGTAACCTCAACCTTCAGATTCACACACAGTAATTTCAAAACCTTTTCGAGTTATCCGATCACATAGCTCTATAAAGTTTTTGAAAGCTATTGTTGCCCCCAAAAGTATTGATCATTTAACAAAAATATTGATAGAAATATCCATACAAAGTTATCGCCTGACATAGCGTAGATTGAATTGATCTTTGATATTTTGATACTTTTATATATCAGAGTTCTTAATAATCACTTGATTTGGAAAGAAATATTTGAGCAAAGAAGAGAATTGCTTTTCTTATATCAGATTCAGATATGCTTATCTGCTAAAGTAAATTGCTTTTTGTCTTTCAAATTATTCAAAAGAATTGCGGAAAGAAGTGATGAAATTGTTTCCCATTCTCAAATCCAGATTTCAGACGATAGCTTATCTTTATCAAACATGGTGGTTGGAAGTGAATGGAGAGCTCAAGTTCCAATTCCCCGAAGGAAGATATGCGGTGTTCTTTAGGCTCCATCTTGGCAAACCATTGAAGAGACTCGGTCGTCGGGTCTGCAACACGGATCAAATCCACGGCTGGGACATAAAGCCAGTGAGGTTTCAGCTGACGACTTCCGATAATCAGCACATTGAATCGAAGTGTTTCTTGGGGAGTCCTGGGAATTGGGTGAACTACCATGTGGGAGATTTCACCATTGGAAGTAGTGGAAGCAACAGTTTGATGAAACTCAAATTCTCATTGACTCAGATTGATTGCACTCACACCAAAGGAGGGCTCTGCCTAGACTCTGTGCTGATACAGCCTTCTTCTCTAGCAAATGAGGCAAAGTAGAGATTTTGTAGTTAAAAGAACAGGTAAAGTATTGAACTATTGTTGCTCATTTTCTGTGTGTGTGGCATGTCCCCCAACACGGTTTGTCAGAAAGAGTGGCGTCTCTTTTGTTCAAATCTGTTCTATAGTGGCTTTCTTCGATCGGCAAACGCTGGCTGGATCGGAAGTCTGATGGAGTTTGAGACGAGGACTCTGAATCGCTCGATGAATTGGGAGATCACTCACTTGTTGGAGCGATGCTTAGTTTTTCAATCTTGAGACATGTTTTGTCTGAAAGTTTTGGTGTCATTTTATGTTTTGGAACCTCCAAATGAACAGGATAGGGAAGAAAATGTCAATAGTGTAAAAAAACAGGAAGAAAAAAAGGGTGAAAATTCCATTAGGTGCAATGCTTGTTTTCCAATTGTTGGGATTTTGAGGATATTTTGTTCTTTGTTGCCTCTTCCTTTTTTCTACTCAACTCTGTGTATATTCTTTTTTTGATGTTTTAATGAGATTTTTTATTTGGTTCTCTCAATGTGAAGATCCTTTGTGTGTCAATAAAATGTTACTTTGTTGTAAAAGAAGGGAGCAAAAAAAAAAAAAAAAAAAAAAAAAAGGGATAAAAAGGCCATTTTTCATTTGAGCATAGGCTTGAATAAATTTGTATTGAGATTCTAATTAAAGGTAACAAGAAAAAAGAAGGAATTAATTGATCTCATTTTCGTTGTGCTCTCGATATTTTACGCATTTCAACACTCTTTTGATTTTCAGTAATTCTGATTACATTTTAACCTTTCAAATAGTCACTAAAAATTAATTCAAATTACCGTTCAAATTTAAATTATTTTATAATATTTTTTCATCTTCATGTGTTGATTGTCGATCAATATGTCATATATTCAAATTGAATTGAAAAAAAAAATACTATGTTACTTATTTTCACAAAAAAAAAGAGAATTAAAATAAATAAATAAAAGAGGCACACCTATTTTAAGATTTTTTTTATTACTTGATAATTCAATTTTAGGATATATTACATTTGTTCTTAAATTTTTTTAATAAAATCTACATCTCGAGCATAATTCAGCTTATCTAGTTGCGTAAATATAAGGTATATACTCTTATCAAAAGATTGACATCTATACGACTTTTTAATTCAACATATGTGGGAGATTCAAAAATTAAATCTTTGACTATTTTTAATCTTCAATTTAATTCAACAAATGCAATCTAAGTATTTAAGAAAAATATTATTTTGTCAAAGTGAGTATAGCTTAATTGATATATGTAGTAGAGAAAGAAGAATGTTTTCCTTTTTTTTTTTTAATAAAAAAATTGCAGAAAGACAAATAATCAAACTTCTAACCTCGAAGATGAGGATCAAACTATCCATCTTTAAGATGGTAATTGATATTTTATGAGAAAATTATACTGTGGGCTCATTTCCAAGCCCCGGATGAAAATTGGCCCTGAGTTCAAAAATGAAGGAATTTGGCCTTCTGCTTACGTCAATGTCATGTGAACTTACCATTTTGACCTCAGAGTATGGTTCTTCCTTCTTTTTCAATTTGCATTTTTTTTTAAAAATAATGTAATCATTCTTCTTCTTCAATCAATCCTTCTTCTTCAATTGATTCATTTGATTCTTCTTCGCCTCAATCTGCATTTTTTTTTACAAATCGAGAAGGAGGATAGAAGAGATGCGAGAAGATCTCTGACCGTGAAAAACAAATTGAGAAAGAGGATAGAAGGAGCAAGAAGCTAGAAGCTAGAAGATTTCCAACCATAGAAAGACGAATTAAGAAAGATGATAGAATGAGCAAGAAGCTAGAGGCGAAAGTGAAAATCTTGACGTGTGCATTCTTCGGTCAAAGTAGTAATTTCATATGGTGCTGATGCAAGCAAAAGTCCAAAATTCATTGATTTTTAAACGTTTGGCTAATTTTCATTTGACCCTGAAAAGGGAGATTATTCATACAAACTCTCATATTTTATTTACTAAACTATACTTAAATTAGATTGAATTTTCGACTTAATTCAACAAATATAGCATACGTATCTAAGAAAAATATCATTTTTAGTTTTTCGACCTAAAAAAACAAGAGTTGATGCTAATTATGCTGACTTTGGAGGGAAGAATGTTAATAACATACAAAAATTGGGGTACGGAAATAAGAAGGAATTAATAATGTGTGTAAGGTTAGGTCGGTGATGTAAATGCAAAAAGATTAAGCATTTAAATTACAAAATAAATACTTGCTTTCGCTATCCTTCGAACTGCTTCCCAATTTTTACTCTCTTTTCGTTTTCATAATCATCTCGTTTGAGCTTATCTTTCTCTACCAAATCTCTGTCCCTCTGATTCTCCACAACCTTTTCTTGGGGGACACTTTCGGTTTCCGATGGAAGTAAGCACTCATAAATTTCTCACTTTCTTCTAAATTTTACTTCTCATTCTCTCTTCTTATCGCCACTCATTAGCTTCTTCTTTTAATTTCATAAAATGGGTATCTGTTAGTCATTTCATTCGGATTTTTTTTTGCTGAAAAATGATGGGAAATTCTTAGTAATTGCCTCGTTTTTCTGATTATTCTCTTTGATTTTTTTATGTTTTTCCCCATTTTCTTTAATCTTCTGAGGTGTTCTTTCGTTGTTTGCATTTTTGTGAGTTGGGGGTTTTGAATGAATTCTGTTCCATGGTTCTTAAATGGGGCTTTAGTTTTCTCCTTTCATTGT
This sequence comes from Lagenaria siceraria, assembly GCA_002890555.2. Taxonomy (NCBI): domain Eukaryota; kingdom Viridiplantae; phylum Streptophyta; class Magnoliopsida; order Cucurbitales; family Cucurbitaceae; genus Lagenaria; species Lagenaria siceraria. The sequence goes on along the minus strand of CM016483.1, from coordinate 26,602,050 downwards.
TCCTCTGTCGAGGAAGTTTTGATTTTGCATTGTGATTGAAGTTTTTCGTTTCGAGGGGTTAATTCCAGCGCTATAATTGTATGTTTTATTGTTTTTATTTTAAATTTTTGTATGTTCGAGCCCTTTTGGTTCATGGGTTATGAGAATTTTGAATTTGTATCAGTATGTGATGGGGGAATTATAAGTTATGTTTTTCCCCCTTTTCAACTCAGGTCTAAATTTTGGAAGCTGCTGGATTTTCTTATGCTAAGTTGCCAGAAATGGAGGTCCGTTTGGATTTCTTGGAGTTGCTTCAACCCGACATGTCGAGAAAGATTTTAATGTGCTTGGATGATATTTCTGATATTGTTCGCGCGAGTGCCGTCTCACGATGTTGGCAACAATTGGGTGAGTACACGAGTTAGAAGTCCATCTCAACTTTCATTGTTGATTAAAATGTAGATGTAATGTATTCATGATATTATTGACAGATCCATGTAACATATGATTTAGTTCAGATATGTGGAGTGATCAAGGAAAAGTAAATAATAATGAGAAGAAGTTTGAGTGATGGAAATAACCCAATAGAATTGCGATTTGTGAAGAAGGTTTGATACAGAGTGATGCTAAGAAGAAAGAGAGAGAGGAAACCTTATACTTTCATTCTATTGACAGGCTTTATGTTTTACTTTATGCAGTGATTGAAAATGGTCTGTCGAAGCAGCTCTGCTTTAGATCATTCCCTCATTTGTCTAGAGTAGCTTTGATTGTTGAAGTAAACAACTCGGAAGTGAATGGGAACAAAGAAGTAGCATGTAGTAGTTCAAGAGATTCCAAATCTGTGCAGAGGGATCACAGAGTTTATGCTTATCTTGCACATGCTTCTACATCATTTCTTTTGAGAAATTGCATTTCAGAGGCAATTATTGCTTCTAGCACTGATAATGACCCTGAGGAAAGCATTAATAACACCTTGGACGCAAGAGAACTCGTTGCAAGGAGAGCTTCTTATTGGTCAAGTAAAGGACAGTTTAAACCTGATGTACCAGAGACTCTGATATACAAATTGGTCTCCAATTTATGTGTTGTAACTGAAATTAATATACGACCTTTCCGAGGTATTTCTTTGGATACTCTCTTATTCGTTATCAAATTTGATTTCATACTTCAAATATGGTATTTTCACCTTCTACATTGTTTGCTTATTTGATGAAGTCTATTTTCATGTCCAGCATTTTTTCAGCCAGGTTCACCTATATACTCAGCGAAAGCTGTGCGATTTCGATTTGGTCACTTAAAATATGTCATGGATCTTAGGAGTGATCTGGTTGGGGAGTCGCACTGTGGATCTGCAAAAGAAACATTTATATGGACGTATACTTCTCCAGAATTTCCAATGGCTCAGGTATGTCCTAAGTCTATGCTTTCCTAATGCATTCTGCGTTCTCTTATTGTTAAATCCCATTTCCTTTTCGAAGTACCCATCATTCTGCTATTGGAAACGTTTTTATATTTTAGTTGGGTCAATCACTTAAGGTTATAGTTTCAACTTCTAGTCATTTATGCAGCATAATACTCTGTCCGTGATCTTGAGCCTTGTTTAATTAGTTATTCCACATATCTGAGATGAGAATTTGATAACTTCGATCTCTTGTTTCCGTTTTAAAAAAAGAAAATTGATAACTTCTATCAGTTTCCAGCTTTCATCAGCTATCAGATTGTTGGAGCTCTGATTTGTAGTACATATTACAAGAATGGTGTTATATTTGATTCACTTGAACATGGAATCCATGAAATTTAGATATAATGTAATAGTTTCAAATTTTGCATGGGTATTTCGTTCCTCGTATTATTATTTGGAACAATTCTGTAACTGACTGGTCAAATGACATCTTATTGAACAGGATAATTGTTTGCAGAAGTTCAAACTTCCTGAACCTGTTCTTTGCATAGGAGGTATTTTGCAAATTGAGCTGCTTGGCAGGGTACAAAGACAAGAAACAGATGCTTTGTTCTACATATGGTATGTATCTTCAGTAGTATATATTACTTTTTCCTTCTGCCTGTTTTATGTAACACTCTGCAAATACACATTGAAAGATTGATTATTATTTTTTTACCTTCTTGAGAGATAAAATAAGAGAAACTTCCTTTAGATAAAGCAAAGTGCGATGAGAAGGGAAATGAGATATTGCTAGTGATATGAGATTAAATTTTCCTTCACTCATGAAGTTAAGCTTTTAGGTCAATTGGCGATTTAACATGGTATCAGGTAGTCTAAGAGGTCTTGTGTTTAAGCCTTTGTAATGTTATTTCCTCCCCATTTAATATTGATTTTCACTTGTTGGGCATTCTTCATATTTCACGCCTATAGTGAAGGGGAGTGTTAGTGATATGACATTAAATTTGCTTTCACCCATGAGCTTAAGTTTTTGGGTCAATCGGCGAGTTAACAGATATCAAATCTAAAGCTTAAGGGATTACAAAAAAAATTTCCTCTAATTGGCTTTACCTTGGAATCCAAAAAACCATACCATCCAAACTTTTTCATTTTAGGATTTTTCATTGCAAGTTTTTAGTTCTCTTTAGTCTTTCCTAAAAGACTTCCCAAACAGCCATTTCATTTGTGTACACATTTACTTTTAGCTTGAAAGAGTTACCAAGAAAAGGCTACCCCATGAATGTTACATCAGAAGGGGCGAACCTAAAAATATTGAAGACGTTGAAAGTGAAACAAGAGCCACGACTTTTGAGTAAAGTGGCAATGGAAATAACAATTAATTTTGAGTTTCTCCCTTTTTGTGGTTAAATGCGTAGCAAGTTAGAAAATTTGAAGATTAGGATTTCTCTTGCAATGCACAGATGTCATGTGTTGGATTTAGACAATCTTTAATGGGGAAGAGACACACTCATGACAGTGACAAAAAATAAAAGTACTTTACAAAAATTCTACTAATAATAGCATCCTGCTGATTAATATTTTGGTGGCACCTTGGCAACAGACTAGAAGTTGAGAACTCTCCAAGAACAAGTGTACATCCCTATTCCTAACAACTAGAGTTCTTCCATTTATCAAATCTTTATGTATCCTTATCAATAACAGCATTCTAAGGATTCACCTGTTTTGTGCTATCCCCAAAACCAAGCTAGGATAATTCCCAATTACCAATTATGCTATATAAGGCTGGATATTCTTGGATGAATGTGTTCGAAGTCGAGTCCTTAAGTTGTCTGCAACCTTACTGTTATCTGATCTTTTATTTCTGCTATAGATGAACATATTCATCTGTAAAATGAGACATAACCATTCAGGATAGCCTATGGTAAAACAAGACGGATGTGCAACTATAATATGGAAGCTGTAGTTTCTTTACATGAGATGATTCTAATAACCTTTTATATGCAGTATTAAGTTATATTTTGTTGCATCCTGAACTAATGATGTCTTAACAACTCATGTTTCCCCTGCAGTGTTTCTCATGTTCAAGTTATCGGGCGGCCGTTGTCGCCTGCATTCGATATCGAAATCCTTGAACCGTCATGGGAGTTTATTTTAAAATGTAACCATCAGGCGAAGACTTCTAACCAATTAAGCATGCTTGAGAATGAGCCACGCACGATCCTTCCCACGTATTTGGGGAGACGTGTAATCGAATTACGACAGATTGTGAATATGCTTCGGGGAAATGTAGTTCAAGGTGAGTATAATGCTTGGGGTGAGGAAGAAGATGAATCAGATGAAGATTTTGTTGCTTGAATCAATGTTCTTGTCCCAAAAATGAAGAAAAGAGGAAGATTGTTGTTTGTAATTTTCTACCATTGCCTTAAAACTGAAATCCCAACCATCCAGAATTGTGACAAATAATCTGTGCATACTATATTTTGCTGGTTTGTGTATATGAATGTGAAAAGCACAGCTCCTTTTTTGTTGCTTCATATCATAATATTGGAGTTTAGTAAATAATCAGTAGTATTACCCCCACACTTTAAAGCATACAATATTTTGCCTTTTACAATTGGAATTTTTGTTACTCTTGGGTCTGAATGCATCCTTAACTATTGTTATCCACTTTTATTTCCCCCAAAAAAAAAAAAAAAAAAAAATCAAGCTATGTTTTGGAAAGAATTTTTTTTTTAATATGAATTCAAATATTTTCTTAATGAAGATGGATGAAAAGGATTGTAAAAATTGGTAAGAAAATAAGTAATTATCAAATGAGATATAATATTTGTGTTGCGTAAGAAACTTGATAGGTATGTTTGGAATAGATTTTTTTTTTTTTTTTTTAATTCTTTTTGACAATATGTATGGTGGAAAAGTCAAATTTTTTACTTTGAAATTGATATTATAAACTATGTCATTGAAATTTATTACAAGAGATACGTGGTTTTTACATAGATTTGAGTTAATTATGATTTGTGTTTGTTTTAAAATCTAAACATTTTAAAAAAAACAATTTTAAAATCTAGACAGTTAAATTATATATATAATTCTTAAATTTTTATGATCGTAGAACTTTACAAAGTATTTAATATGTAACTTAATTTTTAATTTTATGTCCCATCCGAATAATTTCAACATTTTTATAGTTTAGAAGAATTTAGTAGACAAATTTAGTGAATTTTATGTCTAACAGGATATTAATCTTTCAATTTTACATCTAATAAGTTTACAATTTTTTTAAAAAAGTAAAATAGCTTCTTAGATATAAAATCGAAAGTTAATCTATTAGACACTTTTTAAAGTTCAAAGGTCTATTGGAAACAAAATTGAAATCTCAACGGGTCTATTTGACATTTGTTAAATTAAGATATCCCTTTGATAGTAACCTAAAAGTTTAAGGGTCAAACTCAAAAAAAAATAGATTATATAAGTTTGAATTTATGAAATTATTCATATTATGGAATATGAATAACTTGTATTAGGCCAAATATGCCCTAAAATACACATCCTCTGTCCTCATCATCTACAAGTCTAACAAGCAAACATTATAACTAAATAATCTCACCATAAATCTTTATTTTTACATCTACAAGACCTTATATGATGATACACACGACCAATTCCCAAAAGTTCATGATGAAAAAGAAAGAACTATATATATATATATATATAGATAGATATATGAATATTTCATTTTCACCCTAAAGTCAGTGAATGCAGCAAGGGTTTTACAGTAAATATCTCTCTGTTTTTTTTTTTTTACACGTTAAAACAATTATTTAAATGGCATTGATACTTGTGAATAGCAAGGAGTTTCTTTCTTTAAGAGGCCTTGGACTTTGGTGCTGATGGAAGCAACTGCATCTCACAAACATAAAATGTAATTACTACAACAATCTATACATTCACATTGGATAACAGCCAGTTTCACATATCTACAAAATTTCTTATATGATCAAATCATAAATGAACATTGTTAGTTTATATCTCATATTAGTCCTTAAATTTTCAAGTTTGTTCTATTTTAGCCTCTAAACTTTCAAAGTATCCGTTTTGATCATTTAACTTTTAGGTTTGTTCTATTTTGACCGTGAGTAGAAAACAATCATTTGAGTCCTTGCTAGGTTACTTTTTTACTTCAATCCATTTTGCCTAATATTCGTTTTCAACTTATTTAACTTGAAATCGTGCTCAGATTAACATACTAGTACATATACTTGAAGCTACATCACTAGTTTGTTAAAATGTAAACAAAAACAAGGACCAAGATAGTTTTGTTTAGAGATGAAAATATACATTCTAAAAGTTTGGAGAACAAAATAGAAAAGACTTGAAAGTTTGGAGATTAAAATAGACATTTTGAAAGTTGTGGGATCAAAAGAGAATAAACTTGAAAGTTTAGGGACCGAAATCCTCGGTTTCCAAATTCGTTCATTCAATTTTTAGTAAACTCCTTTTTCTAGAAAAAAAAAAATCTTACAACATTTTTAAGCATGAATGTTCAATGATCTAAAACATTAAAGTACTGTCTTTTTTTCCATGTTTGCATAGATTGTTCTTAGTGTATATATAACTGCATTTAATTTATGGTAGTTCTGAAGAAAGACACTGATAGCATGCTGAAAAAGAGATATGGATGAAGAATCAGTGAGTACCTGAAAACATGATATCAAAGAGGTGACAAATCCAAATGCTCCAGTGACGCGAGGAGTTACTTTCTTAGGTGCTAACTGAAGCAGTCCGATTGCAACAACGACATCCATGGCGGCTTTAATCAGTGCAAGCGACCGCTCGTTTGATTGCTGGACCTTTGCGCGGTATTTCTCATCCTAGATTCATACAATACACCAAAAAACAGTACAATTAAGAGGGTGTTCAAGAAGGAAACAGTAAAATATTTAGTTCATTGTTGAGACTTGAGAGGAGTAAACAAACATACTTCATATTTATTCCTGTTCTTAAGATCCTTCTCCAGCTTTTTTCTTGCCGATGAAAGCCTCCCAAGCTCTCCAAGCTAATACATGAAGGACAGACAAAGGATATCAGTTGCATCATGTAGAAGAAATGGTTCAATTCATGTACAGATTGGAAAACACTGACCTCAACCAATGTGGAACAGATTGATGAACCCATCCAACAAAACAGTGATATCCTTCCAATCAGCTCTGCACGTTCTTTGTTCTATCGAAAAATGTAATATGTCAATGCTGGTAATAGCCATAAAGTCATCACCAACGACACATAATCAACTGGAATTTGAGTGGTACCTTATAGATGCCCGTCCTACTGAGCCAAACAATTTGATCAAGGAACAGAAAAGTCGATAACAAAGCATTTTTGGACTGTAAGAAGCCTCAAGTTAGGAGAGGAATTGAATAAGAATGCTACAAGAAAGTATCTTATAAAAGTTTATAAATGCATACCTTTCCTAAAAGAACAAGGGGCAGAGGTGTTCCTTGGGCAGTAGGGCTGATTATTCCATGCAGATCATTGACAAACTGCAGATGAACATCCAAAATAAATAAAAATGAGTTTACTTCTCTACGTGGTCAAGAATGGAAAGCTAGGGCTGATGCTTTGGAATGGCAGCCTACTCAGTTTTTTCTTTATTGCAGCCATTAGGTTGATGAAAGCACTTCAATATACAGAACTATCTATACAAGGACTAATCAAAAGGATGCTATCCAAAATATGCAACGGAAGCAACAGAACAGCAACAAAACAAGCCAAATTCTTCAGTAGTATAAATATGACGAAAAGCTAACTTTGAAAAGACGAAAGACTTTGCGTGCTAAGGCAGTGGATCTATCAACATTCTGTGCTGTTCCAGGTTCTCCATTGCTCAAGAATTTAGATCCATATTGTATAGCTCTGCATATCTTGTCTCTGGCTTCAGCCTTATTCAGATACAAAACAACAAGTGCAAGTTCTGCTCTGGTTGCGTCCAATGTGCTCATCTCTAAAACTTATGCGCCTTCAAAGGACAAATACAGATTTCAAATTCAGTTGGTAATTGAAGAAAGAGAAAGCTCAGCACAAGTTATAGCATTCTAACAAATGATGTTTGACATGTAAATTTCATAAGGTACAGAAGCCGATTCATAACAAATCTAAAGCTGGAGTGAGTTAGGTGGGAAGTAATGTACACATCATTTGAACATAGAGGTGACCCTATGGAGTTAAGTCGCGATAGGAACTTCGGTTCACCTAGAAAGGACTTAACAGGTTCCCAATAAGGTAAGCAGGGAGAGTATGCCATCGAGCTTATCTCGGGTGATATTTAGGATTAAATTGCAATTTTACGAACAATTGTGCCTTCTGGGAGGATTGATTGTGGCTATCCTATATTAGTTAGTGTTAACTGTTAGAGTTCAAGGCCTCTATGTTCATAAAAGTGCACCTCAAAGTAAGATTGGAACAGGATTAGACGTGTTCCCCCAAACTTGGTCTCAGATGAGCTTCAAGATTGGCGATGCTTTTCTCCAAAAAACTGGAGCTTTTGGAAGGATTGATTTGTCTAGTCAATAGTTGAAAGTGATCATTGGCTTCTCTTTTTTTCCTTAAACCTGGGAGTTCAGAGGATAATGAAACATTTTCACTGCCAGTTTCCTGCTCTTCACCTAAAATACAAAATTTAAGTGTATATATATTTCCAGTGGAGTTATCCTATATGATATATTAAACCTTATATGCTAGAAAATTTGTTTCAATTTTAGACGATTGAATGTATAAGAGAGAAACTACAAAATTACTTTGTATCTTTATCGGGTAGTTATTAAGCGCATACTAATTTTCGAATTCACACCACCATATTGAATAATTTTTTAATTGAGGAAGAAAAGAAGGGGAAAGGGAAAGAAACAACAACAGGAATAGGACATAGCAGCAGCCCAATACGCTTCAACTAGCAAAGAATTGAAACTTTGTACCAGAAAAAAGAAAACAACAAATGGAAGCCCGTGCACAGTGAGGATGGTTTTGGCTTCCATAAACCTCTCTTTCCTGCTTAACCAGAAACAAATTATGTGAAGAAAAACTCAACCATCCATAACTTTCTTCTCCTCAAACTCATAAGAAACTAAGAAATCTAACCATCCTACAACAATCGAACAGCGTCTTAGCCAGAAAAACAACAACAACACAAAAACTAAGGAATGAAAGAGGATTGCCACTAAGAAAACGCCCCCTCAATGAAGAACATGAAAGAAAACAGAACAACCACCGTGATTAAATTGATAACAACCCATCTGGGTATTCAATACCTGAACAGATAATCACAGAAATGGGACTCTAAATTACATAATATTACAAAGAAAAAAGCTGAGAATAATAAATTTTACAATATATGGGGGAATTCTGCTTCGTTTTCTGTGCTCTGTATTGCTAAGGCTGGGATTTGAGGCTCTCAGTAACAGCAGCAGCTTCCGTATAGCAATTTCCCGCTAATAGAAGATGATGATAAAGAGAGTGATAAGAGCGTCTTTGGTCCTCTTCCTTCCGAGACAAACGAACAAAAATATCGCAACCCTTTTGGCCGCGATCCACATAACTACCCTCTCAGCTTTAAAAACTTATTATTTACCGATAAAATATTTATAAATATAGAAAAATTTTATTTGATAATAGACTACAATAAAATTCTGAAAAATTGTGTATAGAAAAAAACAAAAGTAATTATACATATAGAAAAAAATGCATCTCATGCTTTTGTATTTCTCATTTTTTTTATATATATGTAATTACTTTTGTTTTTTTTTCTATTTGTGAAAAGACCCCTAAAATTCGAGACTTCTATCTTTGTCTATCCTTCTAGCGATAAAATTTTATTGTGGTCTATTATTATAGACAGTAAAATTTTTATATATTTGTAAATAATTTGGCTCACTTTTTTATATTTGAAAACATACCAAAAATAATAATAATAAATTTAGAAAACCTACGGTGTGAAATTAACTTGTTTATTCTCTTCATTTACTATTGAATAATTGATTTTTTTTAAAGATGGAATGATATATATATATATATATATAAGAGGTACTTTTGATTCATAAACTATTACGAAAGTAACAATTTCTACTCGTTGAACTTTAGTCGGTAACGATTTAGTTCTTATACTTTCAAATTTATATCAATTTAATTTTTAAACTTTAATGAACAAGCAATGAATTAGTTCTTATACTTTACAATTTGTAACGATTTAATCCTTTTCGGGAAAAATCTTATTCTGACATAATAAAATTTCTTGCAGGTATAGAATAATAAACTGATCAAAAATCAAATTTATATATAAATTATAAAGAACTAGTCGTTACGTAATAAAAATTGACAGTTAACTTTAGAAAAAAAATCACAATGAAGACTAAAATTGCTACAAATTTAAAGTATAGAAAATAAATTGTTACTTTTTAAAGTTAATAAATTAAATTGTTACGAATTTAAAAGTATAAAAACTAAATAATCGAATAAAATTTAAGGTATTAATTATTAATTTGACAAAATGTAAGATAACACTTTAATAGATTAAGATAAAGTAGTAGTAGAGTGGAAAAACTTTCAATAACAATGCTAACTATTCATTCTGCCAATTATTTGTCTTTAATGTACTATATTTAATCTTTTAAAAACAAAAACAAAATTGAGATTTTAGCAAAAAAAAAAAATTCTTTTTAAAAAAATGGAACATATGCTGCAGAATGCAGGTGAAATTCTGCAGAAACCTTGTGAAAATAACCTTTTTCAGCCTTCAGATTTGATCCCATTTGTTCTTTATCTTGAAAAAAAAAAAAACTCCTTAAATATCCATAATTTGTCAGCTTCCTCAGAAAGAGCATTTCTGATATAATTTATTGGATTAAAATAAATACAGATAGAATTCCAGAGTTTGTTCTTGAATTCATCACAAAATGTACCAACAGAAAATAGAGAAAGAGGGTTCTTGATGCCAATTGTTCAGTCAGATCCTCACAAACAAAGAAACCGGTTTGCTCTTTTCGATCATACTCGAATATATACAATCCGCAATGATTTGAACAGTGAAGATCAACTAAAATAACTGAGCATTTGATCACGAGCATACGACGTAACGCCTCTGCTTTTAGTTTATTTCCTGCTGAAAATACTCAAGTTCCCTCTTTCCAATCTCTCTAATAGCTTCTTAGCACAAGGAACCTCCATTTCTACAAGTTTCTTGAGATACCCAATTGCTCCATGTGAAATCATCAGCTTCTTGCATTTCTTGCTCAAAGCAAGATTTACAAGACAGGCAACTGCATATTTTTTTGCTGTGTTATGAGGACTTGAGTCAAGCAACATAACAAGATTTGGGACACTGTTCTCATCCTTCTTCACTTCATTGCAATTTTGGGACAGTATCATCAAGCTTGCGATCGCTTGTGCTGCCACTTCTCGGACACTGTTTGACTTTGCCTCGAGCATCTTGACTAGTGGAGGAATGAACCCCATTTCCCCGATTATCTTTTTCAACTCTGGTGAGCTGCTAACCACGCAGATTGCTGATGCAGCTGCCTGCTGAGCACCTAACGATCCTCCTCTAAGCACATGCAGTAGACACGGAAGAACGCCAAGAGATGTTACAACTTCGGTCGGAACTAAGCTGACTAGATTTCTCAGTGCCCCGATAGCAGATTCCTGGGCGAGTGTGCCATCGATGTAAACCAATAGACTTTGTATGCCACCTTCTGAAATCACAGAGTTCCTTAGATTTTCACTGCCTGCAGTGAGATTCTGCAAGCACTCGGCTGCATGAGCTTTGGATTCCAAGAGAATTCCGCTCCCAAGGAGATTTAACATTACTGGAATGATTCCTTCTTCGGCTAGAGATTGTCTGACCTCAGGAATGTTTGACATGTTTTTCAAAGTGCACGCAGCTGCCGCCTGCACCACAAAATTGCTTGTTCGGCAGATCTCGAGCAGCGGCTGAGCTCCTCCATGGCCAACAATTTCACGGGCAGTTTCAGCTGATGTTGATAGCATTTGGAGGGAAATTGCAGCCTTTTCTTTACAAAGAGCAGTGCCAGATTCAACAAGCCGTATGAGAGGTGGCAGAACTCCCTCCGAAATCAGCCATTTTTCGCACTTCTGTGATTCTACAATTGAGCAAATTGCCATTGCTGCTTTCTCGCGAATGAAGGGAGATGTTGCAGCGAGCAATTGGATGAGAGCAGAAATGTTATTACGTCCTACGACGGCTAGGACGATCTTTTCATCCTCTTTCATGACCTCGACAAGGCTATCAAGAGCTCTGTGTTTGGCTTCCAAGTGCCCAATCTGAAGCCGGGCGAGCAATTCCCTCACATTTTTATGGTCGGTGGACTCAGGTTCGGTCGAAGTACCAGTTACAGATAGGGGCAAAGTGGCTTCACTTAGCACTCCTGTCTTGATCAAATGGCCACAGTCTCGCAAATTTAAATCCAACTTCCCAGATAAAGAGTCGAGATCATTCTGCATTCTAAGCTTCCCCTCGTATTTTTCCTGCACACAGATCTCTGCCAATTCAATAACTTCTTGCACCGTTTTCGAGACAGCCTGCAATTGCTCCTTACAGAGGGCATTCTTGGAGAAAAAGGGGTGGCTAGACAAATCCGATAAACGTGACGGGATCTGCTCCATCTTGATAATTATCATCTTCCACCTGCCGGGAAACACTTTGACCTCTCTGGCCTTTTGTAGTGCCAGCGGAACCAGCTCTTGCGCATGTAACAACCAATCTTCAGTCAACTGACAGTCTCCGGGACGTCCCTTCATTCTATCTTCTACCATGATTCTCCAATTGGAAATGAATCGAGCAGTACAGTGCTAAACTATCAGGACAAATTCAGACAAAACAGTGCAGTTTAAGCAATGATCCAAAGGACAAAAAGGCAAAATACAATGATATTCTCATCGAAAGGCGTTGGAGCAGTTGCAATACAAACACAAAACCTGTAGTTGAGGGTTAAAAAAATGCCAATAAGAAAATTTAAACAGGCACATATTAAGAACTTCGAGAATCTTGTATGATCAAAGAATGCTCAAAAACTGTGTTGAAAACAATGAACAGACAACCAAAAAACACAAACTATAGTAATGTATAGCTGCCACATGGGTTATCTTCTCTTTAGCCATATAAAAGTTTTACTATAAATAAAGAAGGTAGGTGACTGAAAGGGAAAGCAATTTGGCTAACCAGAGCCGTCCAATAAAGAAGTCAGCATTTAAGACACAACCCTTAAACATTAGAAAAACAAAGGACTTGAATAAGCAGTTTGGAGAAACAACAGGACCATTCAGGTTGTCTGGATCTGAGGCATAGCTTCATTTTTCAGATCAGGAAGATGTCCTGTTTGGCAAGTTATTTTTTGCCATTTGGTCCCCATCCATAGTTAATGCCTCAAATTACATAGAAAGAAAGAGATGAGTTGGAGGAGTCTATCTTAGCTGTATTCTCATTTTTCATTCCCATTTTATATCATATGGAAAACTAGCTGATTTTGGCTTGAAAGAGAGACTTCACTTTGAAGATAAGATATTGTTTGGACTTTTTACTTTCTTTAATGAACAAATTTGTAGGAATCTTGAGTTGTTTTTTATGAAAAAAAAAGTTATTTTTTCTTTTCTTCAGATGGGTCCAGCTAGAAGTATACCTTGAACCGATCTGATTTGCTTTAGAAATAGAAGATTTCCAGCATGATTAACTAAAGTTCAAAACAGCCACCAAATGCTTTCCCCTTCCCTAGTCTTTCAGCTTCTCCTTTACCTGTAAAGAACACATTGAAATCCATCAGTACACAGATAAATGAACATCCAGCCACAGAAGCAAAAACTTAGTTATACACAATAGAAAAGACCAAAAAGGGATGAGATCCCAGTTTCTTTACTAAGTAAAAAGCAAGCACAAGGGAAATTTCAAGGGCAAACCTTCAAGACTCAGAAACTATACACTTTTTCTTCAAGAAAAGAAACCAAGTCAAGCTTGATCTTCACCCCCACCCCAACTCAAACTTTTCTCTCTCACAGCAAAGAGGGAGAAATTACCTACTGGCTAAAACCAGACCAAACCCTGAAATTTTTCTCTGTTTGTAGTGACCTAAAAAAGGTTTGAACAGCAGTGATTGAGAGAAAGGGCTTGAATCGCTTGATCTTGACGACCCATTGCTCTAATTTAAAAAGGGGAACTGACCCAATAAACAATCTGACAGAATCAAGAAAACCCAGAAGCCAAATTGGTTCCTAAATTGGGGAAATGGGAAGAAAACGGTCGAAAAATCATCAGTCTGGAAGAGGACGAAGCTATGAACAGCAAAAGAAGGAAAGGACACAGAAACAGAGGATCGAGGAACCGAAGTATGAAAAAATTGGAAGAAGTACCAGAGCTTTTTTAACAGAAATAGACGCCAAAAAGGACAATCGCATTCAAAAATCAAATTTCTTCGAAGCTCACAAGTCACAGCAAATTTCTCTCTCTGGTGGGAGAAAAAATGTCAGCCCCACTGTCGCTTGAGATTCTGTCTGATAAACAAATAATTTACTATGGGATTGTTGTGAAGAAGAGGCCAAGATGGATGTTTGAATGAACAAGAGCGTAAATTTTTTTTTATATTTTTGTCCCCTTTTTTCTAAGGCTACAAATGAAATAAAATAGCACGCACAAGTTTTATATTAAATTTAATTTTTTTTTCAAAATTATTAATTTATTTGTTTAGCATCTATTAAAATATTATTATTTAAATTTTAAATTGGTGGTGGTGAGTCAAATCCATGAGTTAATTAAGGATTTCTCAATATTTTTTTTAATATTGGAAACATAATTATAAAAAACTCAAACTATTTTCAAATTTTATGATCCAAACCGTGCAATTTCTAAAAACAACATTTTTTTTATGTTTTCATTTTATCTAGATTTTTAATTTTTAGTTTTAAAATGTATAATCTTATTAAATAAAAAAAGATATTTAGAAATACAATATGCTAGGTTATAAATTCTATTTATTTTTTAAAAATATAATATGTATTATGTGATGTATTACAAATTATATAATATTACAAAATAATAATTATATAAATTTTTTTAACATATATCATATTAATAAATTAATTAATAATAGTCTATCGTCAACTAAATATTAGTGAGTAACTACAATTAGTTTTGTGGTTTATAAATATATAGCATCAAACACATTTTAAATAATTGTTTAAATTATAATCCAATTTATGAATCTGCTATCAAACACAAATTCGAAAACATGAACTACAACCTTGTTTTCATTGAATCTATTATTTTCATATTTGTGTTATCAAATTCTCTACCAAATAGGCCGAACGTTTTCAAACCTATAACTATTGTAGTTTAAAAAATAGCGCATCTTGAAACTGTGACATTCTTAAAAAGCAAGTTAAAGAAACTGGCATTTTTAGAAATATATATATAAATAAATAAATAAAAGATTGTAGGTTGAAAATGTGATCTCGTTTCTCAATACACCTCATCTTCTAATATTACCTATTCTAAATTCAAAAAATTCAAATGATTGAATTATGCAAAATAAAATGGCGACCAAAACAAACATAGTTCAACTGGCATAATGCTTACATTATCGACTTCGAAGTCAAAATTTTTATTCTCTTACCTCACATATTCTTAGAAAAAAGAAGGGTGAAAAAAGAAAAGGGAATTGATTCAAGAATTTTTTTTTTTTTTTTTTAATTTACATCAAATCCTTTTTAAATTTGAATCACCCTTTTCCCTCAAATTCAAACCTTTTTAAAAAGTAAATTAAATCTTTTTTAAAATCAAAGAAAAATAAAAATAAAAATGCAACATCTTCTAAATTCAAATTTTGTTTCACTTTTGGGCTCAAATATAATTATAATTTCAATGGTGGGATTTTTATTTGTTTAGTTCAAGAAATGTATGTATAGCATTTTACATAAGTTTTATAGTTTTGAATTCTTAGCATTATAATTTTATGTTGTCTTTAAGTGTTCTTATGGTAATTGAATTTGAGAATTTACTCTCGTTTTTTTTTTATAACTAAATTTTAGGCGTTCTTATAGCTAGATTAATGTGTTTTAACTAAAAGTAAAATTTTAACAGATAAAAAAAAATGTCAAACTATTTACATAAAATAGTAAAAAAAAAAACGACATTGATAGACTTCTATCATTTCTATCATTGATAGATTCTGATATACTTCTATCAACGTTTATCACAATTATCTAAAAAAATTTATATTTTGTGTAAATAGTTTCTTTATTTTTCTATTTTTTAAATTTTTCCTAACTAAAATATAAGTGTTATTTTAGCTAAATTTTAGATATTTTTGTTTGTTTTTTTTAGTTTATAAACCGCGAGGTGGAGGATTGAACCATTAACATTTAAAATAAGTGTTTTATCTACTAAATTATACTTAAATCAACGTGTTTTGTTGGTAATTTATTAGGTGGGTTTAGTTAATTTTATAAGTTAAAAAACATGTGTAATACCCATTATTAATATATAGTTGTGTTAAATAAAAAGTATTGACATTTTCATTGAGTTAAAATTAATATTGATTAATATTGTATATTAATGAATCTTTATTTTATTACCCTTATAATACGCATGTAGCATGTGAGAAGGAAAATATGATTACTACTCCATCATGTTTAACATTGACTTCTAAAATTTGATTACAATTTTTTTTTTTTTTGGCTGAAAAAAATATTTAAGTCAATATATCACATTGTTTGAAAGGGGTAAGGATCTCAAAATTAGATGGTAACCATTACTATAACAATTCTTAAAAAAAATAGCAAATTAAAAAATAAATACAAATTAAAAATTATAAGTTTATTCATTAAATTTAAAAAATATTTAGTTCGTCTATGAACTTTAATTATAGATGCCTATAATTAAAAATGTGTAATAGAAACTTAAATTTTCAATTTTGTGTCCAATAATTATATAGTTTTTCAATTGTGTGCTAACAAGTATTTGATAGTCAACGTCTTTTTAAAATGTTTGGATTCACTAAACACGAAAGTAAAATACTTGAAATTTAAAATTGACTTAGAATCAGTTATTTTTAAAAAATTTAATATGTCAGCGATTTATTAGACATAAAATTAAAAGTTATTGAGCTTATTGAACATTCTTTTTTATTTTAGAATTTATTAGAAACAAAATTTAACAATCTATTAGATACTTTTGAAAGTTAAATAATTAAAATGTAATTTAATTCAAAGAAGATTACTAAAATGTATTTTTTATTATTTTTTTTTTTTAAAAAAACCTAAAATTGATTTTTGTTCCTTAATTTAAATAAATACATTTCATCATTTTCACTTTCGTTTTCCTATACACAAAAGTAGTGATTTGCTCGTCTTAATTATCAAATATTTAAATCATAAGTTGCACTTATCTTTAAATTTGTGCAGCCTGCTTAACTATCAAATCACACGTTGTCATATATGACAATTTGTTTAAAAAATATTTATTTTCTTTGTAATTAAAATGATCTATAAAAATGAGTTCGGGTATTACTCAAAATATATTACTTAATCTTATAGATATAATTATCGAAGTTCGAGAATAGATTACATCATTTTATAGAATATTTATAAATTAGTCAGGTATTATACAAAAATATATTAATTAATCTTGGAGATAAAATTATAGAAGTTAGAGAATAGATTACATCATTTTATATAATATTTATAAATATATTCCTAGTACCTTTTTACAAATGTAACATTTTCTAAAAAACATTTGCTTGTACTTATATGAGTATACATGAATTTACTAATCACCAATTATACTAACATACATATTATTAACTATAGTAATATGAGAACATACAATATACTTATACACTTAATAATTATAATTACAGATATACCAACCGTAATAATTCACGGCAATCATTGATATAATATACTACAAATGTAATCATTGATATATTTTTATTAAATGTGATTACTAATAAAGGTGTTTTTTTTTTTTTTTTAAGATCAATGGATAGAAAATGACTGATTTTGAGATTATTTTAAAATATAAAGACTGAATTTAGAACTAAAATAAATTATATCCAAATGACAATTTCGTTTATTTTTAACCCAAAAAATAGTTTTTTTTTTAAATAATAATAATAATAATAATTTATGCCTGTGAACTTGCCTGTAATTGTAATCGAAAAGAGAAATAGCCTACAGCTAGATTTAAATCTTCGTCGGGAAACGGGTAAGATTATTGGGCAAATTTTGAACGATGTTTCATAGCTCCATCATTATCAACTGAATGACGTGGCAACTTTACCACGTGTGGGGCCCATTTTTCCATGAATGTGCTCTACGAGTCATTTTCCACACGTGTGACAAATATATATTAAGCTAAAATATCATTTTGGTTTCCGTATTTTAAAATTTGTTCAATTTTAGTTCATCCACTTTCAATAAATCTTAAATTTAATCCCTTAAACTTAATTTCTATTTAAATTAATTAAATAATCATAATAATTTTTATGCAAATAAATTAAATATGTAAATATGTTGTCAAAATTTATAATGAAAATGCTAATAAAAAATAAAAAGTAATAAAAAAATTCACAATAAACTGGTTGTAAGGACTAAATTTAAGATTTATTAAAAGTTCAAGGACTAAAATTGGACAATTGAATTCGTGCCTGCTAAATTGAGCTTAGCCTAATGGTAATTGTCATGTCTTTCTTTCTTTTTCGAGGTTAAGAAAACTAATTTCATCTTTCAAAATTACTTATTTATGTCAATTGAGATTAAGAATTAAATATTTTTATTTAAAAAGTTAATTAGGAGATTATACAAAATTACTCCTTAACACACATGAAAAAACTTTGGGAGCACATACTTTCTCGTATTGAAGTGAATTCATCAATGTCTAATAGATTTTAAATTTTCAATGTTGAATACAATATATTTGTGAATTTTGAAAAATAGTAGATAAGTCAATGTTAAAAATTTAATGAATAAGTTACATAATAAATTAGGCGTTGAATTTATTAGAGACAAATTTAAAATTTAATTTTTTTTATCATAAACATAAATAACATTCAAAACAGAACTGATAATAGAATATTCTCAATGAAAAGATGTGAGGATTATATTTCTTTCAATTATATATTATTAATGCACAGTCAGAAAAAGGCATCAAGTTGACAATTTATCTTTCCTTCATATTTACAATATTTCAAATCGCATTTATGTAACATTTTTTAAGTAGACAAATCCCCCCTCTGTAGTGTGGTAGGTAATAGCAGAAAATAATAATATGAAAATTAATAAAAATGTATTCTTTTTGCAATGGGAATATTAATGATGATAAAATGAATATAAAACAATAACATTATATTGCTTTCCAAAAAAGCAAAAACAAATATAAATTGGTTGATTTAAAGCAAAAATAAAACAAAATAAATTAAGAAAATAGAAGAAAAGAACAAGCTCGACTCCTTCATAGTATTTTTTTAATATTAAATTACTATTTTAGCCTTCAAATATTTTAAATTTATGTTTATTTAGTTCTTCAATTTTAAATGCGTCTTATAAGTTCGAAGCTATCAATTTTATTTTCAATAGATCTCTAAAATTTCAATTAGTGTCAAATAAATCTTCAATACTTTCGACATTTTTTAAAATCTACCGACATGTTAGATACTAAATTAAAATTATAGAGTTTTATTAAATATAAAATTTAATTTTTTTTTATCTAATATATCCATTAAAAATTAGAAATTAAGAGATCTTTTAGAGAACCTTTTGGGTAAAAAGTGAATTATTTAATTTAAAAAGTTATTTAGTCGTAGAATCCACAATGTAAGAAGTTAATATGTCATAGAATTGATGTTAAAAATTGTAGACTCATAGTGGGTTTAAGAACTCTTGAGACTAAATAAATAGACAATTGCAAATATAACAATCAGATTCAAAGTATTAGTATATATAGCAACATTTTAACAAAATTACAAATATAACAAAGTCTATCGTTAATAGACTTTGTTATATTTACAATTTTTAAAAAATGTTGCTATATACTTAGTTATTATTTCTAAAATTGCTACTCATTGTAATTACATCTAAATAAAAGGTAAAGTTAGATAGAAGTTTGAGCGTTCATCGGCTAAATTTATAATTTATCCTATTTTTAATCGATAAAAGAATTAAAATTTGATTGAAACTAGTAAATAAATACTTCCAAATCCATGTGAGAAAAATATTGGAGATTGAAAAGAACAGTGGGGATAACTTGAGAAGTTGCTAGTTGGAGTCAAGTAATTGATTAGAAAACAGTCACAATTTTTACAATATTCCTTCATATATTTAATTTAAAAATAATTTATAAAACAAACATTTATATTAAATGAATAAACTATAGGGACCCAAATATATGATGAATGCGCACATGAATTAATCAATAAAAATAAAGTTAAGGGATAAATACCCCAAAAAAGATTATTATAAAATTATGAAAGAAGCAATGAGATGGAAAAAAAAAATGCAATGTCATATATTTGTGGGGCAGACAGTCAATAGACCTTATGATTATTAATACATTATAACATACATCAATCCTCATAAGTCATAAAAAAAAGTCAACGGAAGCCCCTTGTCAAGGCATGTTTTTTTTTATAAAATTATTGTTAATTGATGTAATTTCGAAAAATATATGAAATTTAGTTATTATTACTGTTAAAGGAATGAAAATTTAAATTATTATGTCGGATGATTCCAAATATAATCCATTTGAGTTTAGAAAAAGAAATGTTTTCAAATATTGAAAAATGAGCTAAATTATTTATAAATATAGAAAAATTTTACTATCTATCGGTGATAGACTGCGATAGATAGTGAAACTTTTTTATATTTGTAAATAATTTAATATTTTTTCTATTTCTAATAATTTACCTAACAAAATGTGAAATTTGAGTGCATGTGATATATTTGTTTAGTGATTAAAATACTTAAATATGCAAGCAAGAGGTTTAATCAGAGACATAATGTATTTCTAAATTTGTTATAGTGAACCTAATTTAGTAATATATATATATATATATATATATTAAGGTTTTGTAGTTTTATTAACTTACAAATATTAGTTTTAAAATTTAAAAACACTTATAAAGTAAAATTAACACAAATATTAGTTTAAAACATTAACTCGGCAAGTAGGAGATAACTAATCTCATTTAAATCATTGAATAAAAAATAGGAATGAAATACTAAATAAACTTTAAATGATGTATTATTGAATATACGTCATATTTCTATATATGAGTAATATTTAAGTGCATTTCGAAGTTCAACTTATTCTCCGTACATTTCCTTCAATCACAGACTAAAAAAAAAAAAATTTAAAAAATATTGGGTAGACCGCAACAAAGATGGGTACAACTCGATATGCACCAAAGTATTTTTCTTCGTATATATGTTATGGCACGTAATGCTCCCGAGTCCCGATTGTATCATATTGCCTATTTTTTCATTTACAAAAACTCTCACGAATCTACTTTGAGATATTATCTTTTTATATATATAACATATTTTTTTTAATTAGACATGATGACATGTTTTTAACTCGGATTTTTTTTGATCAATTTGAACATAATTTAGTGGACAAGAGACATCAATTATTATCTCAAATGTCGATGATGCAATTCTTTATCATATAGTTGTCGAACTAAAAAAATAAACAAAAATATGGGATATAACAATGGCTCTTCTCTCGCCACTTGCAACTCTTTTATACTCATTATCATTTGTGAGTTAATTGGATCGTGTTTGACAAATTCAATATTAAATTGTATATTTGGTCCCTATGGTTTGAAAAAAGTTAGGATCTAGTCTCATTACTTTTAAATGTTATAATTTAGTCTTTATAATTTGATAAAACTTCACGAGTATTTTCCTAAATCATCACAATTGTTTTTTTTTTTTTTAATTAGCGATAGTAATACTATTTAATTAGTTGTTTTATATTATTTAGGTCTATCATGGTTTTACTAGGCTACTATTTATTAATTACTTTAATTAACTTTATAGTTTACCAAGTCAAGTCATGTTCCTACTTATAGCCAAACTAGAAAATACAAGCAAAAGAAGTCAAATGACCTTTAAGTCCAAATCATGAACTCAAACATGAGATTAACCAGGACAAGGGAAATTTAGAAAAAAAATATTAAAAACATAAGATAAATATATATATATATTAAAGCAAATGAAAAATTATGCAATTTGTTTAATTAAGTTACATATAACCGGGGCAGTCTACACAATAGACCATTATGGCATCATCATTACATAAATGGTCTATGAAGAAGTCATTTGGAAACTTCAATGCACTCACTCCTTTCATAAATTAAATAATATTTCTACAAAGTTATTCTTTTATTATTATAGAATTAACAATTCAATTCTTAACAATTTAATTCCTGTATTCTTAAATTTATATTAATTTAGTCTTTAAACTGAATGATAACAATTTAGTTTTTAAAATTTGTGACAATTTAGTCTCTGTTATGAAAAATTCCTTCAAAATTAAGTGTCTACTTTATTACGTAACGATTTAATTTTTATAATTTATAAAAACAAAATTGATTATCGATCAATTTTATTCATCTATTTGTGTAGTACATTTCATTAAATTTTAATAATATTTTTCGAATTAAATCGTTATAAATGGTAAATTGCATAAATAAAAGTGTTACGTATTAAATTTAAAAAACTAAATTGTTATCAATTTAAAAGTATATGTACTAAATCGTTAACTACTAAAGTTTATAGAACTAAATTATTACTTTTCGAAACTAAAAATCAAATTTTAACCTTAATTAATTTGTGTTCTTTTATAACAAATAGCAAGCAGAACTTCACACTACCCCTTGAATTTCAGTTAACTTTACATGCACTCGCAAATCATCAACAAAATTAAACTCTCACTATTAGTAATTAGTTATACCACTGTTTCATTAATCCATTAATCTCAATCAATCTAAAGTTGATTATACAATTATTTTTTTTTTATATGAATCAAATACTCAATTTCTATAACATTTCCATCATGTTACTTATAAGCCAATATTTTCATTTTCTATCACAAGAAGATTAAGGGCACAATACTTGTAATATGCAAATCTTTCGATATTTCATTTAAATAAGAGGTAGTTGCAAATATAGCAACCAGATTCAAAATGTTATTATATAAAAAATTGCAAATATAGCAAAGTCTATCAATGATAGTCTGCTATTGCTGATAGACTTTTATGGTCTAGGTGGTCTATCACTGATAGACCATAAGAGTCTATTAAAGATAGAAATATATCATTCATAGACTTTGCTATATTTGCAATTTTTTAAAAATGTTGCTATACACTTAGTTATTATCTCTAAAATTGCTATTCATTATAATTACTCTTTAAATATTATACACATGGTTTTAAAGACTTCTATCATCTCATTAATTTTTGTTATAATGTGGAGAGTGTAGGAATTGAATTTTTGATTTCGAAATGGACGGTACAAACTTATACTAATTGAGCTATGATCTAATCCCAATTTAATTTTCTTATAGAAAATCTAACATTCACCATAGCTAGGAGACCCACTAAAAGTTGGAGGTACAACAACAGAAGAAGAGACCCTAAACCTCTGACTCTTTAAACCTTCCTTACAATAATCATCTTCCAACATTCGATCCACCCACCAATCTCCGGCGCCCTCCGACCCATCGGAACTGAAACCCAGTTGCCGGAATCCGTCGCTGTCGCTGCCATCCCACGAACCGGGCTGATCGGTTTCTAGGTGGGGTACGATTATGCTCGGCTGTACAGCCGCCTTATCAATGGCCGTCAAATCCGCCATTGTTGCCGATTGGTAGCTTCTGAAATTGAAAATATTCCCAAAAGTGAACCGATCGCTCACTCTGTTTTTCAACGACTTGCTCTGTTCGCTCGTTCTCGCTATAATACTCTGCAGATTCTTGCTCAATTTCGCTTTCAACACGCCGATGTCGGAAAATTTCGCATCCGCTGACCGGCCGGTCACCGGAAACACGAAATTGGTCCTCGCGTTTTCGCCGCGAAGAGCAATGGCGGCCTCGTCGTAGGCTCTGGCGGCTTCCTCCGGCGTGTCGTAGGTGCCCAACCAGAGGCGGACTCTTTGAGAAGAGTCTTTTATTTCAGCCACCCACCGGCCGGACGGCCGCTGCCGGACTCCGACGAACCGCCGTGCCGGAGATTTAATGGGCTGGGAATGTGAAATGCAGCGGGAGACTGCGGCGGATCTTTTGGTTTCTCTACCGGCAGCCATGGGAAAATCAGTGGGATTAATTTCTTTAATTCCTTTCTTTTTTTGTTTAATTTCTCTGGGGTTTGAAGAAGAAGATGAAGAGTTTTGAAGGGTTTTATATTCATGAAAAGTTGTGGATCTTTTGGTAGGCATATACCCATCTCAATCAACTTCGTGTTAGGTTTTGTTTGGTTTTTGGATCTTCCATTTATTTTAATGAGTTAGAAAATAGATTTAATATTTGTACTTGTATAACTTGGGGATTATGAAGTAAATAACCATTTTTTAAGTAGAGTATTACGTGATTCAAACTTCCGACCTTAAGAGAAGTAGTATATTTTAGTTATTATCGAAGTATGTTCGTGTTAGCAAGAACTAGTTAATTTCTTCACTAGACAATTTAGTCTTTATGATTTAAAATTGGTAACAAATTTATAATTGACTGAGTATATATAATATATTATATTCTAGTCTATTGTATTTTAATTTAGTCTCTTATATTTTAATATTTTTAAATTATTTTTTTCTTCAAGAAAAATATTAAAATTGGCTCGTGATCTAGGTGATACGTTACATAATGAATTTTTAGAAATTTGGAGGAGATTCTTTTTCTTTTTGTTTCCTAAGGTTGACCAAATATATTTTTGAAAATTTATACACATGTATTATATATGTTATATGTACCAATTTTAAAATTTCCAACCATGAAAATTGAAAAAAAAAAACATCCAAAAATATTAAGGATTAATACATTTATTTAAGGTGTGGTTAAATTGACTTTCTAAGTGTTTAAATACTTATAAGTATTTGTAAGTACAAAAAAAAATATTTATAAAAATTTAGAAAGTAATTTCAGACGGACTATTAGCTTTTACACCTTTAACAAATACATGCTACTCGTAAAACTAAATTGTTATTCAAGTTTAAATTAGGTTACTAAAGTTTAAGCAAGGTTATACTAATTGGCTCACGGCTCAATGGACGTTGCAAACAAAGGCATAGTTGATTCAGATGGAAGAAGTTATGGAGGAGATTTGGCCCATTTGGAAAATCTATACACTTGAATGACGATTAGTTCTTGAGAGAGTGACTTTCTTTATTTTGTTCTTTTTTGAAAAAAAAATAAAAATACAAATTCTTGTTGGTTGTTTTGTTGTCCTTAAAAAAAAGTTATATTATTGTATATTAATAATTACGAGGGTAAAAATTATTTAAAATGAAAATTAATGTTTTATCTTTCGATGAAAAATTAAAAGAAAAACTAGAAACGAAATGCAACAACCGCCAAGCTGCTCGCCGGAAGAGGACAATAAAGCAACGAAAGGTGAAGATTGGATTTTTCCTAAACCTACTTTAATTCTTATATATAATATTCTTCGATAGCTTAATGGATATTGATTCCCTCAATAATTTACCTTATTTTTTTTAATACAAATAATATGGTTTTAATTAATTGTAAAAACAACGGCTACAAATCGATATGTTTTTTTTAAATAAATAATAATAGTCACATAAAAGCCAATTTACAAATCCATGTGTTTGTTTATTAGATTTTTCTCGCTAAGTGATTTTATATTTTTAATCAAAATAATATATTATATTATTGATAGACAGTGATAGACGATGATAGTCTATTATTAATAATCAGTGACATTTTACTATATTGTAAATATTTCTAACCGTTTGTCGTTTAAAATAATTATCTTAAAATATTTGCAAATGAAAGAGATATATATGAAAATAGTTTCTTTAGTTACTTTTTTTTTTCAATTCAATTACTCTATAAATAATTTGATTATCTAAGTAATATCTTTAAATTTTGTTTTATTTTACAAAAAAAATATAGTTATTAAATGTTTGGGAGTGATTTTAAAATCGTCAAAATCATTTTTGTCATTTTAAAAATCACTTAAAAACACATTTTTAATCACTCAAAATTAATTTAGTTTCCAATTTTATACTTTTAAATGTAATTTTCAAACATCAAAATTAATTTCAAATGATTAAAAATATGTTTATTTTAAAAATGACAAAAGTAATTTTAATCATTTTAAAACGACTCTCAAACATGTCATAAATATATAGTTTAAAAAGTTATCGAAATTTTACTAAAAAAATTGTTGTGTAAAAGAAAAAAATAATATTTATTTATTTTCATTTTGGTATACATAGCTTAGCTAGAAAACTGTAGAATATGAAAGCAATGTAACTAAATGCCTTGGTTCGGCTCGGCTCGGTATGTTGAAATGTACTACACGAGGAAGTCGACACAAAACGGGCCGTTCAATTTTGTCGGCTTGCAAAAACGGAGCGTTATATTAGAAATATAAAAATCCGGCAAGATAAATTAACTATAAATTAAAATAATTAATGAAAATGACAAAGTGAAGCGTTCATATTTGGAATATAGCAATTGGATGGAGAATTATACTTCCTTTTGTGGGCTCTAAAACTGCGTCGTTTTGATTGATTCTTATCTATATTGATATGGATAGGGAAATCACTTTGGGAAACTATCTCAACTTGCTTTGGGGATTAGACTCTTAATTAATCAAGTATTTAATTAAGATAAAACATATTATTATTTTATCTTCTTTAAAATGAAAAGGGAAAATATGGATCTTTCATTTGGTATTTCAATTTAATGGTGTGTGTCGTTTAGTTTAAACTTGATTAATTTTTTCTTAAAATTTTGATGATTACCCTTTAAGTGTTCGATTAGTCTAAATAATTCAATTTTATATTTAGTGGGTGTTGGATAGGTATCAAATCAACAAATTTAGAAGCATAATTGCTAAAATTAGATTGTCTACCTCTCATCTCAACTCCATAAGAATACATCTCACCTCAACTCCATAAGAATAAAAAAAATGCATGAAGTTCATTACATGGGATCGAAATAGAAATAGTAGAAGAGAAAAGCTTGATAATAAGATCGTCAAGAATCAAATGCTTGTATTTTGATTATATAAGAATATAAACGTCGAAACTCTATTATAACAATTGATGTCGTTGCATGTCGTGGGCTTAGTTTAATTATATGGTTTAACAAAACTTTCAACATTTGAGATGATAATTTTAAGGAAGAATTGCAAATATAGCAATCAGATTCAAAATATTAGCATATATAGCAAAAACTTAAGAAAATTACAAATATAGCAAAGTCTACCAGTGATAGACTTCTATTGCTAATAGACTTTTATAATATAGGTGGTCTATCACTGATAGACTTTGCTATATTTGCAATTTTTTTAAAATGTTCTTATACCACTTGGTTAATGTCTCTAAAATTGCTAATTATTATAATTACCTTAATTTTAATGAGGATTTAATTCTCGATCTCAATGAAATTAGTATATGTTAATAATTGTTAAGTTATGCTCATATTAGCTATTGAAAAATAATCATTGACGTCTTATCCACTGAATTATGCTCGAATTAACATTTAATTATAGCATATAATATAAATTTTATGTTGATTGACGTATATTTGGCAACATTTGAGTTGTGTTAATAGGGCAGAATAATTTAGAGGCCAAAGCATGCTTTTAAGTGAGCATTATGATTAGCCATATTAATTAAGGTTAAGACAAGCATGTTACCCATTGAGTCAACTAATTACTTCACTAAATGGCATTGTCTTTTAATAATTGGTGCCTTTCATTTGTATTAATCTCGCTAACGATGAAATCAATGGATGATTCCTTTTAATTAATTAAAAAAATCCAGTTTCACATTAGTAAATAGGAACTATTCAATATTGTTTATTTTAATTGCATAAAGAATATTGGCAACCTTCACCAAGTTTAAAAATATATAATGTAATTACAATAAAAATGACCTCATAAAATAGTGTAAAATTAAGTATAGTTCGATGGATTAGACACTAATTATCATTTTAAAATTTGATGGCTCAATCTCTTGCTCCTATAATTGTCGGAGGCTGCATTATATAAAATACCCCTAAACTTTGTACTGTGTCAAAAATATTCTTGAACTTTCAAAAGTTTAAAAAATACCCTTAAACTTCCTAAATGAGTTTTAAAATACCTTTACCATTATTATTTTTTATTTTTTATTTTTAATGAAAACTGTTAGTATTTTGTGTCAAAAATACCATTGAATTTTCAAAATTTTAAAAAATACTCATAAACTTGAAAAAAAACAAATAAATATTCTTACTGTCATATGAATATAAATTGTTAATACCGTCTTACTTCTCTATTTTCCCTCTTTTTCCTCCCGCCTCTTTTTTAATACCTCGTTATTCCTCTTTTCTTAACTATCTCAATAAAGAAAAAGAGAAAAAAAAGGTTGCACATTTTAATTAATGTATATGGACTATAATATGAAGAAATAGAATAATTAAAGCACCAAAGAATTTTAGGACTTAAATATTTTAACAAAGTTATACGTTAGTAGTTGAGTGTGTCTTGTTGTTAACAGCCGAATACATTTTTTTATTAGACTATTTATCGTTTTGGTATGTTTTAATGAGAGATTTTAATTTTTGATTTTTTTTTAGATTTTGTGAAATTTGATGTTTTAACTTAAAACTCTGGTTGTTAAGAAAATTGGTGTAAGAATTGGAAAGATAGGAGAAAATTGAGAGTATTATATAAAAAAAAGAGAATATCTATAAAATTTATTTTAAAATTAGTTCTTTTCGAACTTAAGAAACTTCAAACAAATTGATTAATTGTAGAAGCATTTATTTATTTATTTATTTATTTTTTTTAATTTTAGACTTATTTTTGTAACGAGGTATTAACGATTTCTGTTTATATACTAACGATGAAGGTATTTTTTAAAACTTCTTTTTTAGTTTAAGAGTATTTTTGAAACAAAACTCTAATTGTTTCCATCTAAACCGTAAGGGATAAATAAAAAAGTGTACACCAATTCTTTTTAGTATTACCTCAGTAGGATGTGAGAAGAAAGATAATATTTAGATAAATTTAGTTAAATTTTAATGGTATAGAATAGGTTAAATTACAAATTTGATTTTTATAATTTACCAAAAATAACACATTAGTAATTTTAATAGTTAGACTTTAGTCCTATTACAAAATTTAAGAATATAAATTAATTAACAATGATCTATATTAATTTAAGAGAAATGATTAGGTTGCACCTAATCTAATGCTCCCTTCTACTTTACACACAACGAATTTTTTTTTTTTTTAAAAGAAAGAAAAGTGTCATGTGACACATTTTTATTGGGTGCTAGCTAAGCTGCACCCTTAATTTAACGGCCACTTATGTACTTGACATGTATTGGTATGTATATTTCTACCATTGAGATGGAGGTCCAAATCTCCATATTCTATTTAAAAATTATTTATTTTTATAATTAGGTTAAAATATCATTTGGGTCCTTATATTTTGAAAATTGTTCAATTTTGGTCTATGTACTTTCAAATGTCTAATTTTAGTCCTAATATCTTCAACAAATCTTAAATTTTGACCCTCAAAGTTAATTTTTATTGAAATTGTTTAAATAATAATAATAATTTTCATATGAGAAAATGCAAATGAATAACATAACATTTTTTAAAAGTCAACCATAAACTAGTAATGAGGATTAAATTTAGAGAAATTTTCAAAGATAGAAAAAATGTCAAATTATTTACAAAAAAATAGCAAAAAAATACTGATTGACATTGATAGACTTCAATCAACATCTATCAGTGATAGACTTCTAGCATTTCTATCACGGATAGACCTGATAGACTTCTATCAGCATTTATCGCAACTATCTAAAAATTTTGCTATTGTATGTAAATAATTTATTTTACTTTTCTATTTTTAAAAATTCTCCTTAAATTTAAGAATTATTAAAAATATAGGAACCAAAATTGAATATTGGGACTAAAATCATATTTTAAACTAATATATATCATTTTTCACGGCATTAGCCATTAACCAAAGAACATCTTTTCATCAATTCGGAGATACTTTTATCCACATTCGTCCGGAGTGAGCTGTGGAGAGCGAGAAAATGGCGGCACCGCCACTTCCAAAACTCATCCTCCCGCCAATTTCACCCACGAGCTATAGACGGAGCCCTAAATCATGTTTACCGGCTAGTACTGCCACCGCCGGCGCACGGCGGGCAACTCCGTTCCTAGCTTGTTCTGCTGCTACTGTAAGAGTTGGAGAAGGAGTGAATCCAGATGATTATCATTCCACTCTAAGAGCTCTCAATTCCAAAGGCCGCATGCCCAGAAAATCTCTCGGCCAGGTCCTTTCCCCAACATCGTGTTTATTTGATTATCTTCTAGTTTTTTCAGTAATGTATGGTGCTAATTTCTTTTAGCTGCGTTTGAATTACTGGGAAATTTTGGGGAAAGTTGGGAAATGTATATGATAGTCAGTAATTTTCCATTTTTTAAATTGTGTGGAAGTTTCGAGAGAGAGAGAGAGAGAGAGAGAGAGATGATATATATAATATATACTTCGATTATATGTTGGAATGCAGGAGGCAACCTTTCTTCTGGATAGCATTTGATAATTGAGAGTACAACAAGTACCTGGATAATTTTGGGGAGATTTATTCTGTGTATTGTTGTTTTTCTTCACATAAATCCTTAGGAAATGTTTTTTTATAGCTGGTATTGAGGTTCATTTCTTGCATTATGCTCATACGCCATCTTAAGAATCCCCATAAAAGCTTTACCTACCCAAAGCCAGGGAGACAATGAGATTTTAAGTTAAGTTTTAAATATGGGGATTGAACATAGGACATTGGAGGCTATTATTAGGAATTAATTTAATGTATTAAAAACTGTAAACTGCAAGTTTGATTTGATGACGATCCCTTCTCAAAGATGAGTAGCGGTTGGTTGGATTGGACCAAATTAAAAGTAGCTTATGATTTCCTTCCTTCACATGTTGGCATCGTCTATGTTTGCAGCATTATATGTTGAACTCTTCAATTAACGAGCAGCTGGCTGCTGCGGCTAATGTTAAAGAGGGCGATGTTGTATTAGAAATTGGGCCTGGAACTGGATCGTTAACCAACGTCCTTATTAACTCAGGTGCAACAGTGCTTGCAGTTGAGAAGGTTAGTTTTTTGTCTGTCTCATGAGTGATTTCTGTCAGATATCAATCCTTGGATCCAGATGGGAAAAATGCATATTGAAGTTTACGTGGCAAATAAAACTCATTCTAACATATACGTTATTTTCTTGTCTACAAGAATTCAAATCTGGGAATGTTTGAATCTTTGTTCAAATGATAAATTGATTGTTTGACCTGTTAAGTCTTTAAAGGATCCTGTCCTCAATGAAAACAAGAACTCAAAATTTTTGTTCTCAGATGCATGTTTATCTTTTACTTTGACTGTGCACTCTGACATCTCATATCTTTCTTATTTTGGATATACTGTTCAAATATAGGATTCATATATGGCTGCTCTAGTAGATGAAAGATTTGCTAGCACAAACAGATTGAAGGTAAGTTATATCATTATTCTTTCTTTCTTTCTTTCTTCTTCTTCTTCTTCTGATTTTTTTTTTTTTTTTTTTTTTTTTTTTTTTTTTTGTGATAATTTAATAGATTGCTGATCAAATTTCTTTTAAGGACTAAAACATCTTACTTATTTAAGATCACTCCTATAAGTTGGTATTTTATTTTCTTGCTATTTTTTCTCACAATTAAGTCAATCAAGAAGCCACTGATAACTGATAAGATGGCTGGCCATGTAACTTGTCAATCTTTTATGCAACATTCAAGGTTGCATCATTGAATATTTCCCCATTCACCAAGCACCCTCTTAAGATTCATTTCTCATATCACTGGGAAATGTTCCTTCAAAAAACAAAAACAAAAAAGGAAAAAAGAAGAAGAAGAAGAAGAAGAAGAAGAAGAAGAAGAAGAAAGTTTTCACTAGGAAATAGCAGATGTCAATAAGATTGGTGGTGCCAGGAATAAGATATTTGTCATTTTTTACTTTAGCTCTATGTTTATTACGAGCATTTTTTTTCAAAAGTTGTTTGCTCCATAGGTGGTCAATATAAGTTTTGCCACGTTTAATCTTACAATGTAGACAATGTTGTACTATTCCAACTGGAACATGCAGGTCCTGAACGAGGACTTCGTTAAATGTCATGTGAGCTCACATATGATGTCGTTGCTCAAAAGTATTGAGCTGTCTGATTCAAGATCACAACCTGCTAAAGTGAGTACAACTACTAGATATTCTTCTTAACTTGTCACATTTGCTTATATTGTGTCAGAATATGCCCAGTGCAGTGACCTTTCTCCTCTTCTTCTTCTTTTTCTATTATTGTTTCTATTCAATGGTTCTCAAGTTCTTGCATATTCTTAGAAAATTTCAAGAAGCAGAGCTTATCTTTCAACGGTGGCATGAAGTTTTTGTTTCGATCATAAAGTGTTTGTCATGTTTGTATACGTTGTTTGGGAAACTCAAGTATGTTCTAGTTTATTCTTCAAATAGTGCATTTGAAGTGAACTATTTTATTCTAAATTAGCTTACTTGAATTTCTTGTCTGCAGGTTGTCTCCAACATACCTTTCAATATAAGTACAGATATAATTAAACAACTTCTTCCAATGGGAGACATCTTTTCAGAAGTTGTTCTCTTACTCCAGGTACTTTTTCTTACCTTTGGAGAACAAATTCCAGATATGATTGGGACTTTCTTGTTTGTGGTTAATACTTTTTATCTGTTTATTTTTAAAACCTATTTTCGTCATAGTAAGAAAGAAAGAGAGAAAGAAAGAAGAAAACAGGAGAGAGAGAGAGAGAAGGAAAAAAAACAACAAAATTTCATACTTTCAAGTCCAATTTAGCTACGACATCGTCAGTGTCTTTTCTATAGCAAGACTGATTTGTATTTAAACTATCAGGAGGAGGCAGCTCTACGCTTAGTGGAAGCATCTCTGAGGACATCTGAATATCGACCCATCAATGTATTTGTGAATTTTTATTCAGGTATCCTACTGGTTGTACTCTGTCCATATTGTTCACAATTTTGTGTATCTTGTCCATACATGCTTCAAAATTTATGAATGCATTCAGATCTCTATCTTCTAAAAGGAACTAATTTAATGATGGATTACTTGATTCAAATTACCAAACCTTAACAACCTACGTAATACATTGTTTTGCCGCATTATCTTACTGAAGTTGGAAATTGTTTTTCACTCTTATTACTTTTTCTGACAGGTCTAAATGATTAACATATACAAAAAGTTAAGATTTCAGATTCAACTAGAAAACTGAAGGAGACAATCTATGATTTAAATCTTTCAAATTTGTTTAAACAGAGTTAAAGAAAAAAAAAAAAGAGAGAGAGAGAGTTAGACTATATCGGATTTGGATGAAAAATAAATTAAGCTGCCCTCAAGTATTGCATGGATAAATAAATAACCAACTTCACGTACCTATCTTCAATACTTGCAATTTTTTATGAAGTTATATATAAGATTTCTCTTCCATTTCCTTTGTAGATCCTGAATTGAAATTTAAAGTTCCGAGGACAAACTTTTTTCCTCAGCCTAATGTAAGTGATTTATAATTTGTGAGATATCCTTGCTTTTTCTAATTGTTTTTCTTCATTTTCCTAGAAGCATCAAATAATTACCAAAGTCCTTAACATCTTTAAGAGCCTCTCCTTCCTACATTTTTCGGCCACCTGAATGAGAATAATAAAAAAGGAAAAAGGATAATGAAACTTCAACTTTAGAGAACTTTTGAACACACAGAATTACTTCCAACCCCATCTTAACTTTATTCTTTACTCACACAGAGTTTGAAAACTATATTTTTTCTTTTGTTTACGATTTTATAGGTTGACGCAGCTGTTGTATCTTTCAAGCTGAAGCAAGCTGCAGACTATCCTGCAGTTTCATCCACCAAAAGTTTCTTCTCAATGGTTATATATTTTGCGCTTAATTCATACATATTCTTTTTCACTATTTTGAAAAACTTGGCTCAACTATTGCTATAGTATGGTATGACTGTATACGTTTCAAATTTCATACTTTTAAATTAAAATTAATGAGCTACCAAATTTGCTACTGCATCTTGGTTTCTTCCTTAACGTATTTGCTACTGTCTTTTGACACGCCTTGGATTGTTAATGGATTATAGGTTAACTCAGCATTCAATGGAAAGCGTAAAATGTTAAGAAAATCTCTTCAACACATATGCACATCCCTTGAGATAGAAAGAGCTTTAGAAGATTCTAGCCTTCCCGCAACTGTAAGGCGTATATATCTCTACTCTCCCAATTTTTTGGTTTCCTCAGAACATGTTAACTGGTTTCCATATATTTTATTTGTTTGCAGTCGAGACCGGAGGAGCTAAGCTTAGATGATTTTGTTTGGTTGCACAATTTAATAGTCAAACAGTAGTACGCAGAGGCATTAACTTGAAAAGAGAATCAATTCAAGTTCCTGCAGGATGACTATACTTCCTACTTTGGTCACCATCACTAATCAACTAAGAAACGCTTAAATGGTGGCTCTGTAAAGGAGGTTGGAAGGATGGTATCTGTATAAGGAATGCTCATTCATCGTTTTAACCCCGACATAAAAGAAGAAAGGAAAGAAGGTGAAGGGTGGAATATGAGAAATCAACTGAGAAGGAAGCGACCATAGCAGCTCTAAAAGAAGCATCAATGGAAGCTAGGTAAGGGAAAAAAGCAGGGGGGATTTTTCTAATTTCTTATTATGTCCCTGTGATAATTTATTTGAGCAACTTTGTTGTTACTTTTCATTTTAGGATGAAATAAACTCTTTTAGTTGTATTTTATGTAACTGAATTCTAGTGTTGGAAGAGACAGAAATCAGTGAATTGAAATTTAAATCATGCATCCCTTCGTTTTGTTGGTCAAATCCATCTATAGCCTTGTTCATCTTTGACACATGGGTGCTTAATATGTGAACTATTAGGTACTCATTGAGAGGTCATTTCAAGGGCCTTGATGATTCAGATTGTTGGGATTCAAATATTTAATACTTCAATGAATGGTTTAAGATCTCTTACAATGGACTTTATGTTGGGAGCTATATAGAAATAATTTTAACATAAATATTGCCATGTTTGATCCTCGGTGGTTTAAGATCTTAATTATGCACACCTCCTACATGAACTTAAAATTGATAGATTGCATTTAAAACAAACAAAATTATATATGGAAGTAGGTAAGAGAAATGACCTCTCTTTAAGCTTTCAGCTGCATGGCATTGAGAATAATACAGAGAAGTTGAGAAATGGATACATATTCTGTACAGCTCTAAGAACAACGGGCAACACCAAAATTGGCAATGAACCACGAAATAAACCTCACTTGAAAAAAGAAAAAAAATCATTTCTAAGCCTGCAATATTTGCAGATAGTCATTGATTATAGACATGGCAGATGAACGGTACCCGGAACCAAAGAGATTATAATGATTCAGGTAATGATACAATAGATAAAGATCTCTCCTCTTCTCAAACCCAGGTTGCTTGGGCATAACCTGGACAAAATGACCAAAATTTCCAAAATGTGAAAACTAGTTAGCCAAGAACTTTTAAAGGCCAAGGAAAAGCAGACCATTGACAAATTAAAGAGGAATCAGCCATAAGGAGTCCATTAACTTGGAATAGTACCTTGAAATAAGCATCATAAAAGGATCCTCCAAACCCAGCGCACCATGACATTCCAAATTCTGCTTCATTGTGTCCATCTGAAAAATGTAGCCTTAGAAACCAAAAACTTGCTAAAATAAATGACTTACTTTTAAAAGATCAGTTGTTGAAGCTCAAATGCTCTCCTGCAGTAGAAGTTCTTTGGATAAAAATGTAAAGACAAAAGGACAGGGAAAGAAATCCTAAAGATGCATTCGAATAAGAGGTAGGAGCGTTCCGACCTTGATTCATCTACCCCTAAGATCCACCATGTCCGCTTCTACTTCTATTTCTACTTTCGAAGGGATTCATTTCAATTTAACTGATTTTTTGTATCCAAGCATAATTTGCTATGAGGAAAGTTGAACTTACAATAACATGCTGGGTCAAGTATAACAGGCTCTCCATTCTTATCAGAGCTGATATTTCCACTCCATAAGTCCCCGTGTAGCAAACACGGTTCGATCGTGACATTATCAAATAGAGGTCCAATACCTTTTGCCAGCCTTTGTCCTGTTGAATGCAAAAACTACATGAAGCATTCTCATAGCACGGTAGCACCACAATTTTCAATAAGAAATAAAGCCATAATTCTCATCTTCACATGATGATAACAAGTTACTAAATCCTGTAATATCTATCCGAATACCAAATATTCTAAAGCAATCAAGGGTTATATTACCCCTTTTAGAGTTCATTACTAACTAAAATTGAGAAACATGGTCCATATACAGCTAAAAAGTAATCTCATTTATCTTCATGAAACATAGTTGAGAGAAGTGGTTATACTTTTATTGTTGAATGTCAACCAAACTAACATTAGTGCTATTCTCCGAAAGTAAAGTTCACCTTTCTCATAAATCGTTCTATCGCCATACTGGTCAAGTGCTAGCCTCAGCTGAAATCCCAATCTTTCCTCCGCATAAAACTGGACCCAATCTGACGACCAAGTGTTTATTTGTGGAGTACTAGGAACAAAGAGAGTAAGAACTCACTTAGATAACTCTGCTTCAATTGCTGATAATGGTGCTTATCTCTGACCTATGCATACACTTGAAACACTACCTGCCAATGGTGTTGTTGACATCAAAACCAAAGCCCTTATCAGATTTTCCAGCTTTGTGCATTTCAGCAAGCTTCCTTCCCAGCTCAGACTGAGGCCAGTGTAAAGGGTAGATTTAGAAGTTCTGTCTCCATCTTTATCATATCGTTACCCACGAAAAAGAGGACGGTCCATTTCTCACCTGGTTGCCTCTGGAGGAACCAAATTCAATAAATTCCATAATGATGTATGAACCACCAGAAGGTAATGATCCGAACTGTAACAAGTAAAATAAGGTCAGTTCATATTTCTAGTCAAGCAATGGATGAATGAACTACAACTTTATGAATGAACAATGACTATCCATGGAGTATAACTTTTTCCAGAATTGAAAATCTTCAAACCTTGAATGGTCTAGGAACACGGATAGTTTGAGTTTCGTACATTGCACTTAAACCAAGAGCCTCAGCTTCAAACATTGAGGGTCCAATGCTCCTGAGTAAGTTTCATAACTGCTCATAATTTCTTTTACTTCTTTTTATCATCTTTCAACTATAAGAACCCAGAGTTCTTACCTATTCCTTTTCACAAAAAACGACCCTGCATCGGTGTCGTAACGATTTGCCTGGTTGATGCAACCACCACCAACTGGGCTAATTTTTGTTATCTGTGTTGCCTTTCCTTCAGAGAGAATCCATTCTTTTATAGGATCATCACCCATTGCTGCAACTGAAACGATTGAAAATGATAAACTCAATCAACTCAGGTCACCTAGAAAGTTCATTAATATCGAATTTCTGCAGGGCAAGCAAGCATGCAGTTCAGAGAATAACCTCTAAATTCCACCAGACACAAAGATCATCAGAAATTGAATAACTGAAATGAACAGAAATCTGTAAAGAAACCTCCACATATAGAAGCCAACATCAGCAACTGAAATATACTATAATCCAAAGAAACCCAAATATAAACTGGGAGTCTCTAATATCCTTAAAACATCAAACCCAAAAAAATCTCGAACAAGATAAGAAAAGCATCAATAAGATAACACAATGGGAATGCACAAGACTACAAGGCCAGCCCAAAAGCCTCATCTGACAAAGAAAACAAACCCCTCAAACTCAAATTTAGAATGAAAGAACACAATATAAGAGGGATGGCGATTAAACCGCGAAATTGAAAGAAAACTGGAAATTGGAGGAAACGGTGAAGTGGGTTTGCAGCTAATCAGTGTAAATTATGTTGAGAATTGAACTCACCGGCAAATGGTCGGCGTTTGGCGGAGAAGAGAGGAGGAGGACGAAGCAGAGAAGGTGAAGAGGAGGAAGGAAAGTAATTGAGACACACGTGTGCCGCCATTATCTTTTTGGAGGACGGCACACGAGAAGAGGAAGACGGTGTTGCGTTGCTTTGAAGCTCCGTGTGGATGGAAAACTGTTAAAACGACGCCGTCTCATCTCAAAATCTGGGCCGTCCAAGCAGGTAAATTTTAATTAAAAAAAAAACCATTTAAGGGAAATTGTCAGAAAGTACTCTCAAGTTTTTTATTTTTTATTTTTTTTATAACTGGTTGAAATAGTTTTTTTCAATCTTTTTTTTTGTTGAGATGGATATTATTATTTTATAGCATACTCATATAAATGCGTCTTAAGATTAGAAATTCATAAAAACTTAAACTTTAAATTACAAACGAGTCATGTGCCACATGGTGGACGTCTTCGTTGACGGTGCGGACGACGAGGTAGAAGCACTTCAAAGTGTTGCTGTTGATGAATTAATTCATCAATATTCTCTTGGGTGACGACGGATGGATGTTCATAATACTGTTGTTGATTGCCAGAACCCGGATCCATGATGCGAAATCACTGAAAAATAAATAAAGATACACCTAATTTTGAGATTATTTTCCCATCTACTCTATTTTTGTCATATATTATTAAATTAACATTATTTTTTAAAAAAAATTCACAAACTCATGCAATCTGAAAACAAAATTATAAAATCAAATCTAATGGTCAAAAAATACTAAATTTTATACAAAATAAATAAATATTCAATATTAATCAACAAACAAGCTTCACACTCTAGATTTAGTGAATATTAACCAAAACAAACTTCATGACAAGTTTTATGTTTAAAAAAAAAAATTACCGGCGACGGTGGCGGAGACGGCGGCAGCACGGTGGTGGGCGGCGGACGACGGCAACGGCGGGAGGAATTTGGGCGACAGAAGAAGAAATGAGTGAAGAAGAGAAGGAGTGAAGAAGAAGAGGGGCGGTTGAAAATCGTGGACCGGGTCCACGAGTTTCATGCCAAAATCGTGGACCGGGTACACGATTTTACAACCCCATTTTTGACATTATTTTCCCATCTACCCTATTTTTGTCATATATTATTAAATTAACATTATTTTTTAAAAAAATTATGGATATTGAGGTTTGAATTAGAAAAATAATTTTTTTATCTTATATCTGAATTATCGATTTTTTTTAGCTTTTTTAGTAAAATCTTACCTTAGCAGATCTACATGATTTTTCTAAACAATAGGTAATCTTTCTAAATCTTATCTCTTTCCAAATTTTCTTTAATATCTTACGCCTAATTGGATATAAGATGAAAAAAAAAAAATTTAAATTCAAATCTACGCGTCAACCTTGGACGAGAAGGACCGAGAAAAATTATTCTAACGAGTTTAAAAAAAGTGTACTAGCTAGTTGTGTAAGGGAGTAAGGTTATTTTTCACATTTATCTCCATTCTTAGTGCAAAAAAAAAAAACTTATAAGATTGTTATAATTTTGACTGAATTACAATTTTAACCTTTAACTATTACAAACTTTGTTAAAATAATTATTTCACACTTTTAATGAATTATAAAACATACCTTAGAGAGAACAAATATGCAGTCGTGATAGATTATGTGTTTATGGTCTTACAAAGGGAGAAATTATTTGAGAGTAGAGAATAATGTAGCTAATAATTTAGTTAGATATATGAGATATATTTTAATAATTATATTTCGACTGTATCAATTTTATTTTATTACAAATAGATGTTGGACATATATTGTATTAAATGATAGTTATATTGTGTCGCTAAATAAAATTTCTCAACTATAAAAAGATGTGGTTGTTATAATAATTTTTTTTTTTTTAAAAAAAAAACTTGTTTAATCTAATTATTAAATAAAAACATTGAAATTAATGAACATATAAAATATGATTATTGCCTAATTTACATGAAAAAAATCATTGCAAATATGGAATAATTGAAGTGAGTTCATAAAGTATGTTATAATTTTGGATGCTATTAATCTTGAGAGAGATCACACCACGTTGGGAAATCTTAGACTCTCTGCTGAAAAATATAGTTTTTTTTTTCCTCATGTGGATTGAATAAGTATAAAATCTTTTTTGTTTATTAAAGCAAATATATTATTATTGGTTTTAAACTTATCCAAATAAGAACTAATTTTGAGAAGTAAAACTTCAATTAACTTGTAAATATGAAATTATTCGTTTTAAAACTATATACACGTTTAAAGGGTGGTTTGGAAATTTTATCTATAATAAAAGATAAAATTAAAACATATTAGGGAAATTACTATAAACAGTAAAAACATCAAACTATTTACAAATATAAAAAAATTTCACTGTAAAAATTCTATGGCTTGAGCAATAGAAAGCGATAGAATTTGATCGTGGTCTATCACTAATAGATTGTAAAATTTTTCTATATTTGTGAATAGTTTGGCTCATTTTTCTATATTTGAAAAGAGCCAAACATATTATGTGTTAATAAATATTTATAGTTATTGTAAAAAAAATATTTATAGTTGAACACACTAAGAAGCCATCCAATTAAAATAGAGGTGGCTAGTAGCATGAAATAATAGATTTGATACAAAGGTCTCAAAAAAAAAAAAAACTTATAATAAAAAAAAGTTTAGTTATAAATTACCACGTATAGTTTGGAAAAATTAGAATTTAGTCTTTATAATTTTTAAAGTTAAAATTTGGTCGTTATAGTTTGATAAAATCTAAGAAATAATCTCTATGGTTTAATAAAATCTTCATATGTAGTTCCTACCATAGGGACTATTTACGAGTGTTTTATCAAACTATAGAAACTAAATTCTAATTATAGACTAAATTCTAAATTTTATCAAATCATGGGACCAAAAGTGCAATTCAACCTAAAAAAAACCATATAATCCAATGCAACTTCACATGGTGTGACAAAAAACGACATGCAAGACAGTGGTAGAGGGAGTGATAAAGTGAGTAACAACGATGATCGAGTGGATCCAACTCCCCATGAGAAAGTGAGCAAGAGCATGAGAGAGTAGAACGCAAGTGCGAGTTAGAGACAAAAATGTGAACGAAAAGGAAAATGTGTGAATGTGAGCAAAAGGAGAAAAGAAGAATAATATATATATATATATATATATATATATATATATAAATCTACTAACACCGATAAAAGATTATAATAACTTCCTATTGAAAAAGCAAGTCAAGTTTCATTGAATACAAATTTTAAAATCATCATACAAAAACTTTAGAAAGATCTACATAATGTAACTCTATCAAGTTCAAAACTTCCATTGGATTAAACATTCGATGTAAGTTTTACATGTACACCACACACTCACCAGTCCACGATCTATATATTAGGTTAACCCTTTTTTACCATTTTCTTCAAATCAACAATTGCATAAGTGAAGATTTAAGACAGTAATTGGTATCTTATTTACTAAACTATACTTGAACTACCTTTCTATTTTCTACGTACGTAAATCAATACAACTAGCCCACTAGCAATAATAATATGAGCCAAAAAAAAAAAACCCATATGATATGTGTGATTTTGCAGGTCCAAAACTACAAAACACATGCTTTTTCTATTAGACCCACTCAAGATCTCACACAATCCTTCTAAGCTTTTTTTTTTTTTTTTTTTTTTTTTTGTTATTTTATTTGCCCAAAAAATAATAAAAAGAAAAAAGAAAAAGAAAAAGAAAAAGGAAGCATCCTTGTTAGTTTCTTCTGTAACTCAAATCTCTCTGCCTTCTTTTGTCATCTTTCTTCAGCCATGGATGAAACACTGACACTCATCACAATAATCCTTAATTAATTCTTCAATATTTTCAACTCCATCTTCGAAATTGCCTCTCACTTTCCCATTTCCATCCATTTATATACATCCCATCACTCTCACTCAATTCA
Source organism: Lagenaria siceraria (assembly GCA_002890555.2). Taxonomy (NCBI): domain Eukaryota; kingdom Viridiplantae; phylum Streptophyta; class Magnoliopsida; order Cucurbitales; family Cucurbitaceae; genus Lagenaria; species Lagenaria siceraria. The sequence continues at coordinate 26,560,427 of CM016483.1, read as the reverse complement.
CTCACTTCAATTTTCCATTCATTTCATTTTCTGCTCTGTTTTTCTTAATTCCCCTGTTCTTCAAGCTGCTTCAATGGCGGCGGCTACTCTCTCATTTTCCCCTTTTCCTTTCAATCGAGATGGATCCACTAGAATGCTCAAGGATTTTCTTCACGAAACCAATGCAAATGGAATCGCATCTTCTAAAACTAAACCGGCGTCGTTTAAGGCTCTGGCTATCCACGCCGTCGTCTCCGCCGTGAAGAGGATCTCGTTTCCGTCTGTGAAATCGCCAAGGATTTTCCCCAGAAGCCTTTCGCGGAGGCTGTTGAGGAAAACGGAGAGAAATGAGAGAGAAATCGGAGGCGATTTCGTTGTTAAGATTAAGGACATCATACGGTGGAAATCGTTCAGGGATTTGGTCGACGAGACGGCGGCGGCTCCTTCGCTTGATTTCGCCGATTCGCCGGATCATTACACGGCCGCCGCTATGACTACGACGACGACGACGACGACGACTAGCAGTTATAGTTCGAGCTGGTGCGAGAGCGATTTCACGGCGGAGGATTTGCCGTCGCCGTCGTGGAGAGATTGGTCCGACGACGGTGCAGTGGGAAAAATGTATTTCCCATGTGTCGGTGAAGATTCGACGAAAACGATATTGGCACACGCAGAAAACGACAAAAAGGTGAGCAATAATTCAGTACTTCGCACATTTGGTGGAATTTGTCGTCGTCTGATTTTTATTATCACGTTTTGCCACCCTATGATCCGTTTTATGTGGTTGAGATTTAACAAGAGCGATTGTGAACCGTTAGATCAAATCAAATCTCTTTTAACAAAGCTAGATTCGTCCGTAGAGTACAAGTGGCACTGAGATTGGATATTTAAAAATTGGGGTTTTCTGAATTAATAATAAATTATATTACTTTCTATAATTTTTTCTTTTAAAAAAAATTAAACTTTAGTATTATGTATATTAACATAACTGATCAACTGGTCAAAAGTGGTCAAAAGAATATTTTATATTTGACTTATTTTCTAGATTTTTATCTTTTTATCTTATTATTATTATTATTTTTGTTTACTTCTTTCAACTTCTTACCTTTTTAAAAAAAAACTTAAAAAGAAATATTAAAGTCATTTTTTTAAAAGCTTTAATTGCCCTATAGTATTTATTTTCTAAACTAAGCCCATATTTACTAGTCCGTAATTAAATTTAATATAATTATAATAGATTTTTATTATTATTATTTATAATTCACATAATATCGTTAGCTAGTTTTTTGGTAACATATTTAAATGGGTCTCACTTTTCATATTACGATTAATTGATTACGTCATAAGAGAAATGTAACGTAAAAATTTGTTATTTTTATGTAAATTCAAATTAGGTATAATTTTTATTAAACAATTAGATTTGCAAATTATTAAAGTCTCGTTTTGATAACAATTTTGTTTTTTATTTTACATTTGAACATTGTGTTGGTTTTCTCACAACTTCTTACTTATGGTATTCATATTTCCTATCTAAAAAGCTCTAAGCGGATTTTCAAAAACAAAACTTTTTTTTTTTTTGTTTTAACTTTCCAAATTTTGAAAACACTCATAAAATGGGTAGACAACAAAGCATAGAAAACGGTAAATGGAAGTGATTTTTGTAATCTTAATTTTCAAAAACTAAAGAAAAAAATTCTCTCCAATCTCAAAATCCTATTTCATTTCCAATCCTCAAAAAGTAACAACTTAGTATCATTTTACAGGTAGGTGTAAATGCAGTATCAAGACGTGACGATAAAGAAGAAGAACAAAAGATATTAGACGAAAGTGCACAGTGCCTATTAAAGCACGTGAATGAAGCAATTTCATTATCAAAAAATCGCAGATTGACAGAACATGATGGGTTGGATTGGTTGCTTCTAGAATTGTTTCGACGAGAAGTTGCATATTGTCAAGACGTGGATGAACGAGCAAGAAACAATGACAAAATTAGGGCAAATAAAGGCAAAGAAGATGAAGATGGCTATGATTGGTTTTTGTCTCACAAGGGGAAGGAAACTTATATGAGAGAAATGGAGAGGGAAGGAAAATGGGAGATTTTTGGTGTTGAGGAGAAAATTGAATTAGGATTAGAAATTGAAGGGGAAATTTTGGGATGTTTGGTTGATGAAATTCTACTTGATACTTTCTAATTATCACTAGAAAAATTTTTCCTTTTATTTTTATAGATTACTTCAAAATTCAAAATCCAAATATGTTGTTACAAAAGTTACTTTATTAGTTTCATTTTTTAGAAATTAACTTGTCTTATTAATCAATTTTTCTATTAAAAAAGTAGTTATTTTCAATATGGCAAAATCAGTCAACTTATTTATAAATATTAACAAAATGTCACTATCTATCAGTTGATAGACAATGATAAACCTATCACTAATACTTATAGATGTCTATCAATGTCTATCAGTGCCTATCATTAATAAGTAGTTATATTTTGCTATATTTGAAAATATTTATAGCAGTTTTGTCATTTAAAAAAATTATCCTAAAAAAAGGACATAACCTTAAATTAATAATAATAAAAAAAAGATAATTATATTTGTATATTGCATCCTTAATTATTTTTTCCATAATTTTTAAAGTAGTTTCAAACTTTACTATATTATTTTAAATTACGGAATAATCGCAATATGTTAGCTCATTTGTGATTGAGGCTATGAAAAAATGTTAAAAAAAAATACATTAGGCTCTGTTTACTTCAAAAATAGAAATTATATAGGGTCTTTTCACCAATAGAAAAAAAATAAAACTAATTACACATATAGAAAAAAAAGTGGAAAATCACTTTTTTCTATATGTGTAATTACTTTTGTTTTTTTTTTTCTATACACAACAATTTCTCAATTATTATATTGTGATTGAACACCTGAACCATATTAAAAAAAAATTAAAAATTAAGAGTTTGGATTTTTGGAGTACAAATCGTTAAATATCAATTCCAAATAAAAAAATTTTAAATCTCAATTTTATGAAAATGTGGATAGAAATAGTAATAAGATGTTGGCATCGATTTATATTTTCCAACAAATTATAAGATTAAAAATTCATAAAAAAATAATTAAAATTAGCAAATACATATTTCACCATTTTAGAATTAGATTAAGTTTCTCATTATTGATACTAGTTAGGTCCACATTAATAATTTATATATATATATTTTATTAATTTCTCTATTATATAATAAAAATGTCGATTTACTCTTCATGTCAATGTTGAACTTATAAATATATGAAAATCTTGATAAGTAGATCAAAATTTAAAACCGTAATTTACCCGAATAAATGTTATTTTTTCTCAAATTTTACTTTTACTTGTCACGTTTATTAATAAACATAATCAATCAATTGTAATATAAAAAGTGACACTCATTTAAATATGTTCTCAATTAACTAGTTAACAATATATTATGAATTATGAATAATAAATAAAATCTATTACGATTGCAGCAATTTTGATCACATATTAGTAAATATGGCCTTACTTCAAAGAGAACTAGATTGACACCTTGTGACTCTTCGACATTGGGTTGGAAAAAAAAAGTAATAAAATTTGCACTTTTATCTCATTTATTTAATGTTAATTATTTTGATCCATGCACTCTAGATTTCGATTCGTTTCGATTCTTAATTTTAATCTTTGTATTTCAAAAAATCTTAAAATTAGTTCTACGGGTAGTTTTATTGTTGATTTATTTTTCTTTAAAAAAAATAGTCTTTATTAGTAATCCTTCATAAATTGTAAAAATATATTCACATACGGTCTTTTCTCGTATAAAAATTATTATTGTGATTTAACCAATTTTGATAAAAAAAAAAATATTGATGTCTAAATTTAAGATTTATTGAAAATACATAAATTAAAATAGAATGAAATTTAAAATACAAGGACCAAAATGATATTAATTTTAACACTTATCTAATTGATACGAAAAGTCAGATGTCATTTATTCTAGTAATGAACATATCATCATAATTTGATGCAAAAAAAGTGAACTTTTAAGTACTCAATTAAGGAATTAATAGTGTCTTTCGCTTTCTTGTCTCAAAAAAAAAAAAAAAAAGAAAGAATTTATAACTAAACCAAATCAAAAGAAATTCATTTTTTATTGTAGCACCTGAGATTATGAAATATTTTTGGTTAAATATTAAATTTGGAAATTTTCACAAATAAAAAAAATATCAAACTATTTACTTAAAATAGCAAAAAAATATTGATAGACATTGATAGATATTGATAGACTTCTATCAGCATCTGTCAACGATAGACTTCTATCATTTCTTTCACTGATAGACCGTGATAGACTTCTATCAGCGTATATTATAACTATATAAAAATTTTGCTATTTTGTGTAAATAATTTCTCTTATTTTTCTATTTTTAAAAATCTCCTATTAAATTTGATTTTTATAATTTGAGAAAAAGTTAGAATTTTGAGATTTTATTTACTATGATTTTTTTCTCTTTTCGATTTAAGACAAGGATCAAAGTGCACTTAGTAAAAAAGAAAACTTATTTTTCTTTTCATTTAAAAGAAAAAAAAAATCTAAAACAAAGGAACTCATTCGTTTGTTGGTCGATGACTTGATGACCAATAAATTTTGGATAAAATCCAAATTAAAATGAGACCATTGTGAAGTGAGTATTAAATTTTCGTCTATATGTTAATATTTTCATGATATTTTTATATTTCTATAGTTTTTTTTTCTTTTTATCGACGTTATTATTATATTGTAAAATGATTCATGAAACATAAAAAAATAAGCAACAAAATTGTAAGTCAGAGTGTTGAATATATCAATTATTGTGTCGTGGAATAACCATGACCTTGAAAGTAAATTGCAGCACAACCTCGGTGTTAAATTGTTTCTTCTCGATTACTCCTCAAGATTAACACAACCTCCTTCTCAGACGTTTACTTGTCTGAAAAGGATTGGAATCAATTGGAAAATTTACTCGAATTAGAAGTAGAAAAACTAGAGAAAAAGACGAATTAAAATTTTTTGCTCCTCTTAAAAAACTTAGGCAACCATTTATAAGAACCTCAACGAATGTGTTTTTCAATCTAAAACAAATACAAAGAAAAAAGGTTTTAGATCTGAATTAAATACAAAAAGATTTTAAATTTGAATTAAATATTAAAAAAATACACATTTTCACAGCTTGGAGAGAATTAAACGTTTGTGAATGTTTCAAACGTTGGATAAAAATAAGAAGCTAATTTTATGATAAGTACTTCCAACAATAAATTAGTCATTTTTAACACAAAAAAAAAAAATGTTAACGAATTTAATGTGTTCCATATTTATTGGATTAAACTAATAAATAAATAAATAAAAGAACAAAAAACTTATATTTGACAATCATTATTTTTAACTTGTTTAATTCATTTAATCACAATTTTACTGGTTAGGGCATAAATTTTCTTTTAAAAAAAAATTGTTAAAAGTTGAAATCTCTCCCTTTCTATTCGTTGATCTCGAAAAAATTCGGTTCATTGATCTAAAAGAAAATTTGGTTCATTAAATGTTTTAAGGTTGAAAATAAAAATAAATTTTGAACATACTTTTTTTTTAAAAAAAAAAATACCCGTTAAATTATTGATAACGTAAGCATAATTTTGAAAAGAGATAATTGTGCATCACTCTTGTGGTTTATGAAATTAATATGTCAATTTAAATTAATAGTATTATAATTACCCGGATGAGAAATTAAACTTTCGACTTCATTGAAAGAAATTCATTGAGCTAAACTTACTTTGAAATAATTTACTCGGCTCCTATAACTACTTTAAAAATAGTTTAATATATATATATATATATTTTAAAACATGTTCAACAATAATTTTGAAATGATTAATATCATTTATGTCATTTTCAAGAATTCAAATAAATATTGATGGTATCAAAATCACTTTTAAAGATATGAAATCAAATATTAAATTGATTTTGAATGATTAAAGGCATGTTCCAAATAAATTTTCACAACAAACGTGATTTTAACCATTAATTTCAAAATCACTCTAAAAAATATCATTAAAACTTACCAACCCCACTTTTGATGATATAACCAAATATTATGAAAATATTGAAAAATAATTTTAATTAAAAAATTTAAAACAATGCTATTCAAAAGCCAAATTCGACCTTAATATAATAATATGATTTCTTTTAATTGAAGAAGTTTAGAATTTCAAGTGAAAGAAAATTATTTATTTAATATAATGTACAAAAACCAATAATATGAAACCCATATTAAAAATGCCACTTGATTTAAGTCCAAGTAGTTCATAAATGTTATAAAAGCCATGCTTGACGATTTGGCAAACCTTTTACTTTGACTTCCACCCATGTGAATTGTCTTCTTTGCTCTTTCTCCAAAGTTTTCTTCATAATTTCCTTCAATCAATCAATTTTAATCTAGTTAGTTTGATAAATGGTAGATACCAATTAATAGATATGTTACGTTAATTAATACATGCAATTTTGAATTGAAATGCATAATCAACATCAAACAGAAACAAGGTCGACAGACTAAAAAATACCAAGACCTGAGCCAAGCGTAGCATTCTAAAGCCAAAAAAACAAACCTAGAAAAGGGATAACTGGGTCTTTTGGCCCAAATTAACATGCTCCACAGTGCATGCCTTATATTGATTCATTCTCGAAATTTTATTTTAGATAATTTTGGTCATCTATTCTATTTTGTCGATATTTCTATTTTGTAGGTCATGTTCTTCCCAGCTCTATCAAACAAATTTTTCGTTATTGTCATGAGATGGACAAACACTTTTCTCTGTCTTGATTTGGGCATCAATGTTAATGTTATAAATGAAACAAGCAAAAAGGAAAAAAAAAAATTAACATAAAGTTTAGGAATATAAATGAAACATAAAATTTTATTTTATTTTTTAGTTCAACAACAAAGTGGAAGATTCAAAGACTTCATAACCTCTTGGTTGAGAGTACATACTTTATGTCAATTTAACTATACTCATGTTGCTAATTACAAATTATATTATATCAAATGTATAATTATACTAAAATGAGTTATTACAAATATATCCCATAAACAATGTAATTTGACTACCTAAGCAAATTATATATATTCAAAACTTAGAGTTGAAGATTCCTCCAATCTAAAAAAAAATGTATTTGACCTTTTGATGTGTTAAACTATTTACAGAAAATAGGAAAAAAAACACTAATAGACGTTGATAGACTTCTATTAGCATTTATAAGTGATAGATTTCTATCATTACGTCTATCACAATTATTTAAAAATTTTGCTATTTTTTTTTATTTTGTGTAAATAGTTTCTCTTATTTATTTATTTATTTTTTTTGAAAATTTCTTCTTATTATTATATTATTTTACCATTTGCCATACATTTATTTATACATGTTAGAAAAAAAAATAAAGATATTAATAACTATAAATAGACAAGAGAGAAAATTGGGTGTTAGTCATTGGGGAATGTAAATGCTAGAAATTAAATATTCTATTGCTTCTTCTTTAAATAATCCCTATTCACAGAGTTTATTTTATTTCTTCAATCCCTATGGTAGATTTTTTTTTTTTTTTTTTAATGCTCCAAACCTAATTGTTTGGCATTGCCTAACCTATTTTGCGCCTTAATTTTCTATTTAGTCAAAACATAAGAAAACAAAAAACTTGGTTTATTTTTTAATTTTAAAAAATTAGCAAAACTTGATCAATTAAATTAAGTATGTATTGCATTCTTTAAATTATTGTAATAATTATAATAAATTTAAATTGTGTATTGCATTAATAGTCTCTTTTATTGGTAAACAACTTTTCTAGTACAATAGAAGCAGAAAATTCAAACAACGGGCCTCTCGATCACTAACACATCTGTATGTCAGTTGAGTTATATCCGTTTTAGCTATTGATAAACAATTTTAATAATAAACACGTATTATTTTTTAGTTTTTGAGATGCATACACATTTCTTGTGCTATATTAGAATATCTACTTCTAAATGTTTTGTCTCAAAAAATAAAAATATTAACTCTCATAGTTGACTTTTTTTTAATTAATCATAACTTTAATTTTGTAATAAATTCCTTTAGAAATCAGCGCCTAAAAAGAAGTGTGTATTAAATCTATGTTAAGTAAATTAACAGCATGCTAAATGGTTTTTTTTTTTAAAAAAAAAATATTCAAATAAGTTTTAAGCCATTTTATCATTTCGTCAGAAGTGGTCGCCGATGGATGGAGTCATTGGAAACATTAGAGGTCCATCAAAAACATTGGAGGAAGAGAGAGTTGAGTTATTTTAAGTTTAAGCCACTTAATTGTAGATAGTTTTACTATGGTAAAATTAGGGTTAAAATAACCATTAATTACTTTTTATTCTTTTACGTATTTATTGTGTGATTTTGTTGAGTAAACAATTTTTAGAATTTAGTTTTTTTAGAAAACATTATGTTTTTGTTTCAATGAAGAAAGAGATTTGTGGATTTGATGACTTACAATTATTTTAAAACTGTAATATTTTCCTTACAAGTTTTGATATTTATAATTTGGTTAAAAGATTAAAAAAAATTAAATTAAAAAAATGTATAAAAGATTAATAAAAAATTAATCAAATATGAAAAAGAAAATTAAAATAACAATAATATAAAAGAATTTTTTTAAAAAATTAGTTTTAGAAAAAAATAACATGATGAAAAAAAACTAAAAATAGTTTGCAAATCACCTTATTTTTACAAATAATTTCTAAAACTACCTTAAAATACACTTAAATCCCTAAATAGTATATATATGCAGAAAAGTTCAACAGAATGTTATAATAATTATAAAACTAAAACTAAATATTAAAAAACTAATTTTGGACCAACAGTGCTTTTTTCTTTTTTAATATTTATGGAAATCCCATTTTAATAGGTATTATTTATTAATATGCATACATTTTTTGATATATTAAAGAAATATGAAATTACTTAACTACCCCTACTTCGCCATGTGGAATTTCCTATTTCAAAGTAAAGGACATGGCAAAAGAGCTCCAATCCACTACGCGCCAATCCACAGCACTAGAGTGCCCAACCAGCCGTCAGATCAAAAATTAAGATGATCGAATGGCCCACATTGACTATGACGCGAAGATAAGTCAAAGTCGGAGGCAGTCCCGTTATTCTATATATATAACTTCCACCATATATTAATCTCGTCAAAATATCCTTAAAAAGCTTGGGAGAAAATAATAATATATAAAATATATTTTTTTAAAAATAAAGCTTAATATATATTTTAGTTCCTAGTATTTTTGTTGTTTACTCAATTTAATCGTTTTTTTTTACTCTTTTTTCATTTAATTCTTCATTGTTAGTGAACGTTGAAGTTAGATGATGACAAATTTAAATAAAATAATATTTAGTAAATTTAAAAAAATAACGCATTTTAATTTCCTTTGATAGACAAATAAATAAATAAATAATCATCGGCATTTTTTAGAATTTTAGACTTATTTGAGATAAATAGTCTTAGATAAAAAAAAATCATTTAAAAAAAACTCAAATTTCTACTGAACTCCATTAGATAATCTTTTGATTTTTGAAAACGGTTGTTTTTTAAGCAACTTTTTTTCAAGACTACTTTTATTAAATTTTTAAAACTTAACTTAGAATTTTAAAAATATCTATAGAAAATAAATTCATAGGTGAAACTAGTTTTTATTTTTCTTTTTAAGTTTAACAATATATAAGGTGAAGGACTCGAATCTCTAACATTTTAGTTGACTATATAAATATTTTTAAAAATTAAGGGTCATCAAACAAATTCTTAAAATTTTATAAGAAAATTGAAAATTTACCTTTTGTTATAAATATCTTCAATTTACCTGATAGTATGATTATTAGTCAATTTTAACATTTACTTACTTACAAAATTAAATTAAAAATACATTAAAACATAAAATATTACATTTAAATCTCGTAAAATATAAAGACTAAATCGAAAACGACGTAGAATAATATGATTAAGAGAATATGGAGGAAAATAAATGGTATAGTTTTTTTTAAAAAAAAAAAAAATATTTGGAGTGATTTCACTGAGCATTACGAGAAAAGCCAGCGCAGCGTTTGGGAACGTAACGTGAACAGAGAGCTTCACTTTCTCCACCGTCCTGCCCGCGCCTACGTTTCTTCTATAAAACCCATTCTTCAACCAATTTTCTCTCTCTAACATGCAACTTCCTTCAATGGAGGCCGATTCATGTTCTTGATTCCTTCAATTTCCATTTTCACATTCCTAGACCTGTTTCGACTTCCTTCATCGAGGGAAGAAGAAGAAGAAGACGATTCGACTAACAGAGATTATGAAGAACGAAGAGCAAGTTCGGACTCTCTTTGGGATTTCTCTCACTGATAGGCCCAAATGGCATCAGTTCCTCATTTGTTCTTCTGGATTTTTCTTCGGCTACTTAGTTAATGGCATCTGTGAGGTATTTTTTTTTTCTGTTTGGTTCCTGAGAAAATTTTGTTTTTCGGTTCAATGGATTTCTACTTTGTTTCATCAGTTTCTGAAGATCGTTGCTAGTTTTAGTATTGGATTTTAATTCTGAGGGTGGATTTTTCTATTTTTTGCTGTTGTGATTGGAAGGATTTTGTGTTTGTTTGTTTGTTTGCATGTTACTCTGTTTGTTTCTCGAGAAAATGAAGTTTGGGGAAAAGAAAATCACTCGGAAAATTCATTACCCTTGATTTTGGCATTCAACCTAAAGATTCTTCCCTTATATTCCATTTTTAAACCAAATAATTGCGGACAAATTATTAAAAAAAAATGGGAATAATCTTGAACTTTGACCTTTGTTTTAAGCATATCCCTGTGTTTGATCATTCATAAATGTATCAAAACTATCATTATAGTATAAATCAAATGGAAATTAGGAAATTAGACACAAACACCACATTCAATGCCCTAATTTTTATCTATAATTTTAACAAATTTCTACTCCAATGAAAGTTTATGGAGCAACTTTTGAAAGAATAGAGGTGGGGTATTTTTTTTTTTTCAATTTTTAATTGAGCCATTAATTGCTGGGTTGCTTTTTTCATTCAAGAATTCAAATGTTTTTCATATATGGGTTTATTTTCTTACTGAACTGAATCTCCATTTCTGCCTAATTTTTAGGAATATGTATATAACAAGCTGCAATTCAGGTGAGTCTTTTGACAAAACAAAAAAGAAAAGAAAATAAAAGTAAAGAGATTATGCCCTTGAAATTTCATTTCATAAGTCAATTAATTATGTTTTTATTATGTTTTTGTTGGTGTAGCTATGGATGGTACTTCACATTTGTTCAAGGATTTGTGTATCTGTTTTTGATTTATCTCCAAGGCTTCACTGCCAAGCAAATGGTGAACCCTTGGAAGACTTATGTCAAGCTTTCTGCTGTGTTGATGGGTTCCCATGGCCTCACCAAAGGCTCCTTGGCCTTTCTTAATTATCCTGCTCAGCTTATGTTCAAATCTACAAAGGTAAACTTTATAATTTTCTGTCAAATTGAGCTTGTCCAACAACATGCAATGAAATTTTGTTTGTTTGAGAATACATATTGAAAGTCAACTGGTCTCTGCGAGTTGATGTTTTGAATCTCGATCGATGATCTTGTCGAGAAACGTTCGGGTACCTTTTTATGATTGAATTTTATGTCGATTGGCATAGTATCCATTAGACGAATTGAACGAATTAAAGGATGAACACCCTATAAGTTTGCTTTTAGAATAGTTAGCCAGGGTTGAGTTGTGGTTTATTTTTCCTTATAATTTAATTCTCAATGTTTGTATTTTTTTTCATTTGTCATAATCTTTTAAAAATTTTAGTTTCATCCTTTTATTTTGTCCCTGTCTTTTAAAATTTTAAATTTCACCATTTGAGTTGACTCTTCTTTTTCAGTTAAGTTCTCATAATGACTAAGGGCCCCAGTCACAATTTTTTTTTTTTTTGCTATTTATGAAATTTTGCTTGTTTCCTTTCAATTTTTCGATTATGGTTGTCACATTTCTTTAAAACAAAAAACATTTGAACTCTTACTCAAATCCTAAAAACATGTTTTCAAAAGTTTTATTTTTTATTTTTTATTTTTATTTTCTCATTTTTAAGACTTGCCTTGGTTTTGAAAATATCGCTAAAAAGTGGATAGCAAAATATAAAAACTTATAAAGGGAAGTGGTGCTTATAAGGTTATTTTTCAAAACTAAAAAAATCTAACAGGGGCCTAAATGTTAAAAAAATATATAGTATTTTCTTTTTGATAGGCAAAAAAAAATATTTTATTTATTATTATTAGGCTGTGATTTGTATGAAATGGATTCATTTAAGCTAGTATTACAGCTCAAGTCATATGTAGTGGACAGTTTTTTTTATAAAAAGTTTTATTATTTTTTTCATTTAATGGGTGGACAAGTTTAGTACTCCCAAGAAAATGTATATATTTTTAACTTTGCCTTTGTTTAAAAAATTAGTTGAAAAATATCTCATTCTTTTTAAAAGTTGCAATATTATCCCAACCTTCCATAAACATTTCCAAACTACCACTAGGATTTTGGCATCACGTCATCTGTTAACAAATTTAAAACTTAAAACAGTATTAAGCGGATAAATCAAAACTTTTAAAAAACTTAAAAAATTGAAATATCGGCCAAACATTTAGTCTAGATTATCGATTTAGCCATTTGAATTCTATGAATACATTGACTTAATTAAGTTTTTTATGTTTCAGGTTTTGCCAGTGATGATAATGGGCGCTTTCATACCCGGCCTAAGGAGAAAATATCCAGCTCATGAATACATTTCTGCTGTACTTTTGGTTGTGGGTTTGATCATCTTCACTTTAGCAGATGCAAAAACGTCTCCAAACTTTAGTATTCTCGGCGTGGTCATGATATCAGGCGCTCTAATCATGGACTCGTTTCTTGGTAATCTGCAAGAAGCCATCTTTACCATGAATCCTGAAACCACACAGGTGATCCTCATTGTCCTATCCTTGCTTCTGTGGTTGGTGATTACATATGAAAAAAGAAACTTAATTCCAAGCCCATCAAACAGATGGAGATGCTCTTTTGTTCGACCGTCGTCGGCTTGCCTTTCTTGATCCCGCCCATGCTTTTGACTGGAGAATTGTTTAAAGCATGGACTTCATGTTCTCAGGTAACAGTTAGCTCTCTTTTTTTAACTGCATTTTATCAATACCCTTTTCCCTTTCTCCTCCTTTTCATCCCCTAATTTGCTGGGTGAAATACACGTTCATAGAATACAACATGTTTTATGCAGCACAAATACGTATACGGTGTGTTAATTTTTGAAGCCATGGCGACCTACGTCGGCCAAGTCTCTGTTCTTTCACTTATTGCCCTATTTGGGGCAGCTACTACAGCCATGGTACTATTCACTTCTTAAACCATTTCATACTTTACTTGCCACTCCTCCATGTGATAAGTTAGGGAGTTTTTAATGCATTTTCAAGATGTCATAAATGTCCACAGCATCACCTATTGTCCTAGCCTTTTCTTTTAACCATTTTCAGAAATGATGCTCTATCAGTTTCAGCATTCCAAAGATGATACGATCAGTGAATCAAACATTGAGTGCATCTGTTATGTTGTCCTAATTTGGTCATAAACTTTCCTATTCATTCGTCATGATCCATAAATATCTAGGACTATAATGGAATAAACATAAATGTTAAGGAATGACAATATATGATTTAAACCTTGAATTAATTTGTGATCCTAGTAGTAACAACTCAAAACAATTGAATTGTCACAGATAACAACTGCTAGAAAGGCAGTGACATTATTGCTATCTTACTTGATATTCACGAAGCCATTAAGTGAACAACATGCGACGGGTCTGCTGCTCATAGGCATGGGGATCACGCTGAAGCTTTTACCTGATTACAAGCCCAAAAACAGAGCCTCTTCAAATGCCAGGACTTCAAGACCACCTGCTAACAATGACAATGAAATGGTTCATCAAATAGAAATTGAAAAAGATGAAGAAAGAAGGCCATTGGTTTAAATTAGGATCCTTTTTTACAGTCATTTTTTTTTTTCAAATTTCATGTTATAAATGTAAGAAGAATGCACTCTCAACTATACAATTCCAATATATTGCTTCTCCACATGGGTTGGTTTCCAGATTTTCCAGTCTGAACTTCTAGATTGTCTTACCAAAGATAAAAATTAGTAAAAGCAAATTAAACAGGGAATTGCTGCTGTGGAGTCCCAGCTCAAATTGATCCACACATTAAAGATGTTGACTTTACAAAATGAGAGAAACTGAAGACTGATGAAATAAGAAAAAGAAACTCCCATAACTTTCACCTGTGTAGAGTAATTGGAGATTACAAAAGTAACAACTAATGTGACTATTACAGAACAAAATAAGACATGGGATATGCAATGAGTAAGGAAGCTATATGTTCCCTTGTCAAAAAGGATCATACAGTACTGGATAGTCCTAGCATGAGATCCTTGGGCTGCTGAGGAAGACGACAACTTACTACATTGGCTATGAGACATCTTGATACTATACCCCTCCTGGATGAAACGAAATCTGATGAGATTTGAACCATGTTTTGCTTAATCAACTATAGAAGCATTGTCATAGGCTTCTCTTGCATCAAGTACATCAATGCTATATCGCTTGGAGAGGACTTCAACTTGTTCAGAAAATGACTTGTTTCCACTATCACCTATGTGTTTGACCATTTGAGACCACCGCTTTCTACATACATCACCATTTCTGTGCTCAAGCAGTTGGTCCCATTCCACATCTTCAATGGAGCAAGCATCCAAGCTGGAGAGAGCATCAACAAGCCGGTAGTCATCAACGTCTGCCCATTCGTCCTCAGCAACCATTGGCGATGTTAACTGGCGATACCATTTCTGGCAGCAAAGAGCAGTTGATCTTGTGGACAACTCATCACTAATTGCTCCCCAGCAGATATTGTCACGAAGCATCCCATGCTTGGATCTTTTTTCCTCATAAGCCTTGAGTCGCAGGTCTTTGTTAACTAAATCAAATAATTTCTGGTACTCATCTTGTGTCCATTGTCCTTTCTTTTCATTGGGGAGTTTAATTCGTCGCCATGTATCTTTCACATGAAACCTATGTTTTCCAAGGACTTCTGCCAATGCTTTCCAATCCGATCCATGTTTCTCATGAAACTTTCGAACAAGTTCATATTCCTCAGGTGTCCATTTACGCTTCTCATCCCTTTCAAACAAGATGTGAGCTCTATAATATACACTCAAATAAGGCCTATAAGGTATGGCTTTTCCTATGTCCTTCCAACAATTTTTCACTTCTGGAAACTCCCTGCAACGAAGAACCTTTGTGAGACCTTCATCACCAAGAGCGTGTTCCTCAATATATTGTAAGACAGCCTTTTTAACTATCTCATCTTCTTCTTTGGAAAACCGCTTGCCTCTAATTAAACCATCATCTTGCTTAGTTTTCCCACTACTTTCGTCATCAACTAATGGAAAAATCTTCACATCTTCTGAAAATTTTACTTTCTTAGATGATCCCTTGGGCGAAAGTCTTTCAGGAGGACTACTAATTTCCTCGTGCTCCCTCGATCCTGCTCCTCCTTCACGAACCTTTTCTAGCGATCCATCTTCAACATACTTAGTTTTCTTCCTCTTCTTCTCCTTGGTAATATGTGAAGAACTTTCTCTAGAATCCTCAGTTTTTAGCTTCTTTTTCTTCTTCTCCTTACCACTGTCTGGCCCTCTTTTACGATTATTTTCATCAATGCCTTCAGACAACTTGGCTTTTATCTTTTTCTGCATTTTCTCGTCTTTTTTTACACAAGGTTCTGTCTCAGATTCTATTTTTTCTTTCTTAACCGGAGGTTCTGCATCAGATTCTATTTCTTCTTTCTGCTCGTCCTTCTGGGTTTTATGTTCCTTCTGCCTCTTTTTCTTCTTCTTCTTCTTTTCTCCGTCCTTTTTATCTGAACCATCTGGCCCCTTAGTTTTCTTCATTGTCTGCATCTGCATTTTGGTGTGAGTCACCTCTTCATCTTGTGTAATCAATTCTGAAGTTGTCATCTAATACAGAGCCATAAATGTGTAAGCAAGTAAAAAATAATAGTAAGAACAACAACGATGATATGATTGAAAGAACAGTTTTCCCCCTTCAAATAATTAGTAGGATTTTAAAAAACCTTTCAATCAATGAGAAACATGACAGAATCAGATGGACAACCCATAAAAAAAGAAAACCTAACAACAAAAAAAACAAAAGTTGCTAAATTAATGTTTCTTGAAAACAATTGTACACAAGTAGGCAATCATAAAACTAAAAGTTATGTCCTTGAACCATCGCACAGTAGAATGTCATTTGATTAACCTGCTTCTTAATACTTTTTTTCCATTAAGGAAAACTTGAAGCTAGAAGGCCCTCCTTGAACCGAAGAGGGGAATTTCAAGAGATATCAATAAGTTGGGAACTGACAAACTTGAATGGTTTAATGCTTAATTTAATATCACAATAGAAAAAATGATATGTTTGAGATGTTATAGGACTTTTTAATGTCATTTGATTAACCTGCTTCTTAATACTTTGTCTTACTCCATTCAAGTTGTGGTCAGTCAGTTAGACCGAGCAAGTAAATACCTATTCGTGTCACATCTACTCTTTTTTAAATCATGCCAAAACTCCTTGTGGATAGGCCCCCACCTATAATTTATGGGTTTAAATCTGCCCTGTGGGGATTGGCATATTGTTGGTTCCATTCTACAAGGGCATTGAATTGGTGGAAGTTAATTAAATCTCAAAAAAGCCGATAATAGAGTTGATTGTAGTGTTATGGATGCCACTCTTCAAGTTATAGGCTTCATAATAGCTTGAAGAAAGCAGACTTATGGCCATGTGCCTAGTGCTAATTTCTCCATTCTCACTATCTGGAGGCCTATGCTTAAGCTTAAGATTATTGATTCAAAAGAGAGGTTGAACAAAGGGACTCGTACTTGTTATCTCATTTCATCTTTGTCTTTGGTGGTTGATTATTTTGGCCGTCTTCTTTGTAAAAGCATGGAATTAGAGGCTGGAAACAAAAAGAGTATTTTCACACAAGCATTCTCCATTCATTGATATCTCAAAATATTGTTATCTTCTGCTAATAGTGTGAAATTGAAAGTTTCTTCAAATTGTTCAGATTTTTTAGGTTGCTTCAAGTTTATAAGCTAACTTATCTAAATCCTCTATCATTAGAATTTAACCCTGATGAGAAACTATTGAGGAGCATGCTTTGGTTGTAGCCTCGACTTTTGGGCTTTGGGGTTTGTCAAGAGTTCTTTATCGGGGTCCAAAGCTTTCTAGAACCTATATTTAAGAAAAAGGCTAACACGCAAGCTATCCAAGTTTGAAATTAACATCCAAACATCAATAACAGAAAATTATATAACCCTAGGATACAAGCACTAATCCGAATAACCCCCTCCTACAGCGCCATACTCAATTTCGCAATCGCAGACAATAAAAAGCATATAAAATTACAATATGAAGTGTTTTTTCGGAGTATATCACGTTAACACCGATTGGAACCAACAAAGCCTTGAGCGAGACTACCAAATACGTGAAAGACAAAGATAGGGATTGAGAAAAGTGCCTGAGATCGAGAGACGAAGAAGATCGAATGACCGGGAAGACAAGAAAAACTTTGGACGGAAGGAAGAGAGCGGCAGCGGGAATGAGCGCGATGGTGGTGCGCACGGCAGTGCTGAGGACGGAAGGGGAGGCCGCGTGCGAGTAACAAGCTTCGGGCTAACACCAGAGTATCGCAAGATCTGTTTAAAAATAGGGTTGGTATTTTATATTTTATGTTACGTGTTTGGCAGTGGATTGAGAATTTAAATTTATTTAAACGATTTTTTAAAATGCATAAAATTAAATTAATTATGGTTAAGCACTCAATATTAAATTAAATATAAACTATAACTAATTAATTTATGAAATGTTAAAAATTTGTATAATATAATTATTATTTTATGATATCAAATAATATATATTATATATTATATATTTTAACTTAACAAAAATTATTGGATTTTAAAAATGTCAAACTATATATTGATAAACTTCTATCATTTCTATAGATTTCTATAGCATCAATCACAATTATCTAAAAATTTTATTATTTTGTGTAAATAATTTTCTATAATTTTATATTTTTTTAAAAAAATTTACATAAAATACCATATCTTTTTAATGTTTTTATTTTTTTTAAGTATAATTCTGCATTTTAAAATTAAATTTTAAATTTAAGAGAGAGTGAAAAATAAAAATATTATTTTCAAAATTTATATAATTTGGATAAGATTTTATCAAGTGCATACTGGCTGAAGAATCTGAAAACTTATAAAATTGCCCATTAAACAGCCCTTATTTGCTGAAATAATTGTATAAAAAGCCTCCCTTATTTGCTGAAATAATTGTATAGAAAGCCTAAAATAAGAGGGTCAAATAAAATTTGACCTAGGTTTTAAAAAGAAATGTTTTTTTGGCCTTTTGCTTAAGTGAAATTACCAAAATCTACATTCTTCCTTTTCTCAATAGTCTCGGGATCTTCTCCTCATTTTTCTCTAACTTCTATATTTTTTTCTTTTCGTTTCTTAAATCAACGATCTTCTCTTTCTTCTTCTCGTTATGCAATTTTTTTTTTAAATCTTGATTTTTAGCGAGATATTCTCCTTCTTCATCTTCCTCCTCCGTCTTCTCCTACTGTGCAGGAGATCGACGAAGCGGATACAAGAGCGAGAGCGAGATTCACGAAGCGAACAAGAGCGAGAGCTAGAGCGAGATTCACGAAGCGAACTGAGCGAATTCACGAAGCGAACGAGAGCGAGATTCACGAGCGAGAGCGAGATTCACGAAGCGAGAGCGAGATTCACGAAGCGAAGTGAGATTCACGAAGACGAAGCGAGAGGGAAAATAAAGGGGAAAACGTCTGATTTTGTGTTGATGAAGATCGAGAGGGAGAAGCGAGAATGAAGAAACGATGAGCGAGAATGCGAGAGGGAGGAGCGAGGAGCGAGAGAGGGAGAAGCGAGAATGAAGAAGCGAGGAGCTATAAGCGAGAGGAATGAGCGAGAGCGAGATTTCGTGAAGCGAGGAGCGATAAGCGAGGAGCGATAAGCGAGAGGAATGAGCGAGATATTTCGTGGTGGCGAGCGTTAGAGAGCCAAATTTCGTGGTGGCGAGTGTTAGAGAGCCAATCGGGGAACAAATCGATATTTTCATGCATGACATCAGCAAAAAGCCCGTTCGACTCTCCCAAAGGAGGAGATCCCAAAAGATGACATCAGTATTTTCATGACATCAGCAAAGGCCTTTCGTTCGATGACATCAGTATTTTCATGACATCAGCAAAGGCCTTTCGTTCGACTCTCACAAGGGAAGAGATCCCAAAAGAGGCCATCCGTACGATTTTTCCTTATTTGCTTTGGAAAAATAGCCTCTTAAAATTGGGAAATTGTCAGAGAGAGAATAAAGCCCACACCTCAAACTTATCCTGCAGCGTCCGACGGTCTGCGCGGTGGAGGTGCACGGGACGGACGGTTATGGGCGGATGAGCAGTGGACCAGCGACGATTGTGAGAAAGTTGCAGACCCAAAGAACCTCCTACCGGTGCTGACGTGAGCGTGGGTCCGGGCGCTGGTCAGCGGCGGAGGAGATGGCCGGAGTCACAAACGACGGCGAGCAGCGGCAGGAGGTGGACATCGAACTGCTGGTGTTGCTCCCTCACGCGAAGAAGAAGAAGAAATCGAATGGGGGGAGGCGTCTGTGCGGCGTGAAATCTCAAACAAAAACTAAAATTTATTTTTATTATTATTATTATTATTATTTATTATATTATTATTATTATTATTATTACTCACATAAATATATACTTAAACCAAACTTGACCAACTCCTCCTCCTTGGATTTCACCCTCTCAATTATCTTTTTACTAAAAATTCCAATTAAACCAATTATATTGTCCAAGTTATTTTAATTCTTAAGTTTTTTTTGTTGGTTGATAATAGACATGAGAGGGAGAAAAAATATATTAAAATGCTTTTTCTAAATTTAATAATTAAAAAATTAAGAAAAATATTTTTAATAAAAAAAAAGAGTTTGAATACTCAAGACCCAAGTGCAACATTAACCAAATATCACGAACTAATTGTGTGTTTTTTCCGGTTTAAAATAATACGTGTGGATATGTAAATATAGTTAAAAAGTCCTTTTTTATCCCCAAATTTTAATTCAGGTAAGGATTTAGTTATACTTTGATTCGTCAGAATTCAGTTCTATATTTTAAAATTTCTAATAATTTAGTATTTGAATTTTAGCTTTTCGTGAAAAATCATATCAAACTTAATTATCAATTCTGATTATGTCCCGACTAATTACTCTTTATAATCTAAAAACATAATTAACACTTAATCAATTTATGAAATTTGTTAAACTTTAATAATATTTGTTTGGATAGGGACTAAATCATTACAAGTTTTAAAGTATAAAGATTAAATTGATACTTATTAAAGTTTAGCAACTAAAAATTGTTACAAATTTAAAAGTAGCGATACTAAATCGCGACAAACTAAAGGTCGTGTACTAAACTATTATTTTCACAAAAGTTTAGGAACCAAAAATTATTTTTAACTCATCTCTCTATATATAATATTGATTGCCACTACAGATAATTAAAGAATAACTTATTGACAAAAAGAAAAAAAATAGAGAAAAATAAGAGGGAGAAAATTGGCTACGAATACAATCATATTATTTTTATATGACATCAATTATTATTAAGTTTTGTTTTATTTATTACACTGTAATTTTAGAACGAAAAACATTTGTATATGCATATCATGTATTTACATTGAAATATTTTTAAATGCGTTTTAATTAATTGTGATATTTTCACATCCATTCTATATGTTTCTTTAAAAAAAAAAAAAAAAAAAAAAAAAAAAGAAGCTATATGTTCATTATAGTATATAGATATAAAAAGAAAAATTTTACCGATAGAAAAAAATGTTAAACTAAAAAAAACACTATTATTTTAATCACTGGTAGATCTATCACAACTATCAATTTTGTGTAAATAGTTTCTTTATTTATTTATTTTTTTAAAATTCTCCTATAAAAATTGAAATGATTTTGATCACAAACTACAAGGGCGCTCTTATCCAAAACACAAAATTGGGTATCCTTTCATTATGAAATCCATTTCCATCTTAGCCACAAAAATTTGTGTATTTTGGTAGTAGCCAAGCCAAGTAGAATGGAAGAATCCGAAGGCCATCATAACAACGAGCTTCATGAAGTTTTGGTTCTTGGTTCTCCATGGGTATTCCCCACTCTCCAATCCCAATTCTCAAACCGATTCCATTTCCTCGAACCATTCCTTTCCAATCTCCCTCTTCTTCAATTTCTCTCTTCTTATGCCCAATCCACCCGAGCCTTGCTCCTCCCCGGCGGCTGCTTCCAACTCACCTCCGCCGCCCTCGATTGCCTCCCGGCGCTCAAGCTCGTCGTCACTACCAGCGCTGGCGTTGATCACCTCGATTTGCCGGAACTACGATGCCGTCAAATCGCCATTGCCTATGTTGTGGACTTGTACTCTGAAGATGTCGCCGATTTAGCCGTCGGATTACTGATTGACGTTCTTAGGAAGGTTTCGGCGGGAGATCGGTTCCTCAGGCTAGGGCTTCGGCCTACCAAAGGGGATTTTCCCCCTCTCGGATTAAAGGTGCGATGGATTTTATTTTATTATTATTATTCCTTCCAATTCTAATTGAAAACTACTTTTTTTTTTATTTTTTAAAAAAAAAATCACACCTACTTTTGGCCTTTAATAAATAGCTATCAAATATGTAGCGGTTGGGATTTTTTTTATATACACTCATACAATATACAAAAGATATATTTGAAAGAGTAATAACTAGATCTATTAGTTAATTTTGGAATTAAAAACAACCCAACTTGATTATTAATTTACATAAATTTTCTAAATTCCTTTTTCTAGGGAGATTGAGATCAAACCTTTAATATGGAAGAAGTAATTGGTTTTTTAGTCCTCGTAATTTAAATCTTATTCTATTTTATTGGTTCATACTAGTTTTAAAAGGACTGAATTTAGAAATTTGAAAGTACAATAATTAAGAAATTAAAAGTTTGGACTAAAATAGTACTTTTAACCCAACTTTTTTTTAATACATAAAAGGGAGATTTAATTAAAATCTTCCTCAAAGTTATTTTAACCCTAATTTACTTGTTTTCACACGGCCGAAAAATGGATTCAACACTGGCTTTTGGTTTTAAAAGTTAGTTCAATATTTAGATTGTGTTTGGACTTTAAAAATGGGGAAATTTTGAAGACAATAATTTTAAATTTACTGCTGAACACATTGAAAACACATATTGAAAACGGTGTAGACATGAAACACGACTCTGTTTTTCTCCTTCAAATTCCTTGTTTAAAAGAGTTTGTAATTGAATTTGGATGATGAATTTCACAGTTAAGCGGCAAAAGAATTGGTATAGTTGGATTGGGACAAATAGGGTCTAAAGTTGCCAAAAGGCTCGAGGGATTTGACTGCAAAATCTCATATAACTCAAGGACCAAAAAGCCACTAATTCCATACTCCTACTACTCCAATGTACATGAACTTGCAAGCAACTGTGACGGCGTCGTAATTTGTTGTGGGTTAACGGAAGAAAACCGGCATATGATCAACAGGGAGGTGATGGTTGCGTTAGGAAAAGATGGAGTGATAATCAATGTTGGTCGAGGGGCGATCATCGACGAGAAGGCGATGATTGAATGTTTGATTAAAGGGGAGATTGGAGGAGTTGGACTAGATGTTTTTGAGAATGAACCTGAAATTCCTGAAGAGCTCTTTAATCTTGATAATGTTTTATTATCACCACATGTTGCTGTTATGACACATGAAACTTCAGTGAAATTGTCTAAGTTGGTGGTGGACAACTTGGAGGCATTCTTCTCAAACAAACCTTTGGTGACTCCATTTCCTAATTAGCATACGCTTTAAATGTTTCCTTTTGAACCCTTGTACTTTGACATTGTTCTCGAAAATGTGCTTGAGATCTTCTCTATTGTGAATGGAAATTGACACGACTGTTCGTGTACAAATTAGAAAGCATACATGACATCAATTACAATATCTTTTAGCAATTGATGTGTAAATATTGATTTTGAGAATGATGTTATAAATAATGTCAACGATACCTATTATATCACCTTTTATCTTTCCAATGCTTGAATTCAAAAGTGAAATCCATTTATGTCCATTTTAATGGAAAAAATCCATCAAAAAATCAGTCATGATAAAACTTAAGAGCATAATTAAATCCTACCTAAAATTTCGGTGTATTTTATGTAATTAACTATAACTAAGGGAGGTTGAAGAAAGGTTGTTTATTGAAAAAAATGGGAGACTCCAATAAAGCTTGATAACATGGCCACCTTAATAATGTATGTATTAAGTGTCTTCAACCTTTTTCTTCTTCTTAGAGAACTAATATTTATGGATGCATCCTTAGCTTTGTTTTGGTGTCACTAGCTCTAACATCATTTTTTTTCTTCAAAATTTTCCATTTTCTCCCTCAAATTCTGATGAGAAGAAAGCTCTATAAAGAGCAAGGAGTTTTACTTCTAGATGGAGAGAGTGGGGAAAAGGTATGGGTGTTGCCTCAGATTTAAAGGAGGATTACCAAGTATGAAGTTAGTTTTATTAAATAATTAGGAGTGAAAGTATATTTTATAAGGTTAAGATCCAATAGTTATCAAATAGCATCTAAGATTTCAAGATAATGGATCTCAAAATCTTAGGTCTAAGCAGTCCTTAGAAATGCCTAACAAATCTATTAACTTGAAGGGAGGGAGGGCGTAGTTCTATCAAATAAACCTTGCTTCTCTTATGATTTTTGCTCTCAACTTTTTCTTATAAAAAGGGTTGATTATCAAAGAGAGCTTCAGTCCTATGTCCTGTCAATCAACTAGTTCACTCGTCAAGTTCCCATGATATATAGTGGTGGTTTAGACTCTGCCCCTATCTCTTAAAAGGGAGGGCAACCCACCTATATCCTCGCAGCAACTTAGCTAGTTGCCTTTGCTATCAAGACATACCAATACCATTCTATGCACTCTTTCAAAACGTCCATAAGTGATGTGCCATCACGTTGTCTCCTTAATTAATTACCAAAGTATGATGATGGGACATTTCCATCAACATTTCTCTATCTCGTGATTATGCTTTTGATTTCTTCCAAAAGATCTCAGATGGAGTTTCCATTATCATAAAATAATTGACGAAATATATCAAAAGTATCAATAAATATGGACCTAATAGTAATATTAAGGGGTTATTTGAGCACCTGGATTGAAAATGGGAATAATATCTACATTTCCTTATTCTCAGTGTGTTGTTGGTCCCTTGCTCCAATCATATAACATATGCTCCCGCTCTCTTTATCCAGAGCAATACCCTGATTCAAATCAATCAATCAATTGCAAGGTTTTCAAACAAAATCAAAATTAAGATCCAGTTTCAAAAATAAATAATGCTTAACACCGAATTTGATGATTGGTAACTATAGTATATTATCTGTTATGTAGTTCCCCAGAACATAAAATCATTCTACTTCCATATAATTTTGTCCAAATGGATGGGCTAACCCCACTCTACAACTCACTAATATCTTGAGTATAGACACTTTAGTTTGAGTTCGTTTTCAACACTCTTAACACCTTTTGAATACACGTCGGATATTCATGAATACAAGATATGTGTGCAAAAAAATTCCTGGTATTAAAGGAGTATCTATACTCTTTTCATTCACTACCCGTCAGCATCATTTTAAAAATGTCGTAGGGTTCACAACATTAAAAAATTATTATAAAGAACCTTAGTAAGTACTCCTGTAGTACAAAAAATTTCCCTCAACCAATTAAATATGAATCTAACAGTTATTGTACAACGTGTCTAACACTTGTGTTGTACACTCTAGATATTAGAGTCAAGAGTGTAATACATAAAATGCAATAGTGTTATACTGTAAATTTCTTTTGTTTAAGATCTTAATTCAACAGAAAATTGATACATTGGTTTGGATGTATCTGGACTATTTTTACATAAAATTTTAGTTCATGAATAGTAAACTATAAGAAACATTTAGCATAAGAATCGTCAAAATGTCTACAAAATAATATATATTAAAAATGTATGTTATAACAAAGGTGCCGATGTTGTGTTTTTGTTCTAATCATATTTAAGAATTAGTGTGTTACCATGTCCATGCCATGTCGTGTCCATCTCTCATTATTGTACTTGTGCTTCCTACCTAATATCCATCCTGTACAAATTAGATTTCAAAGAGATCTCACTCTCGGTACCAAATAGGAGAATCACCAACAAACAAGTAGCCATTACTCATGAAGGATTTCCCAGAACCATCCCAAATTAAATTATGGCAGAGATTTCTTTACAAAACAAAACTAATGTTAGCTTCTTCAGTAAAACGATGTATCAATCTCAGTTCACGCAAATATGTAAAATTGTAAGCTGAAATCCACATTTTTCCTAAGGAAAAAGGTAGGCCAGTTCCAATCTCAGATACTCACACCAAAAAGAAAAGGGAGATATTTTCATCAGAATACGTACCTGGGCCTGTACTTATATTGAAATGCTAACCTCCCTCATGACTTTAGCAGCATCCTCTGGAAAAACGGGATTGATGTAGCAACCAGTTCCAAGTTCAAACCCCCCTATACCAGAAAGCTGAGGAACAATCTGAAAAAACCAGTGGCTGTAAGCTAAGTCTGAATCCGAAGGCTGCAAGGGAGAAGTGTGAATCATGAAATTGAATGGTGGTTTGTTCAGCTGCAGAGACATCTTTGTGAGTGTCACTTTCAATAGCCCTCCGAGATCAACAGCCTGCACTGCACATGAATCACACACCATCATATGATATTTCGTTGTGCCCATCAAATGAATATAATGATTTGAATAAAGTTAAAATTACAAGTTTAATCCTTGAAGTTTTAGAATTGTGTCTATTTAGACTATGCAGTATAAATATTATTCATATCTTTTCGAACTATTAAGGTTGTTTGTATCTATCTACTACTTCTTCTAAAATCTTGTGTCTAGTAAGTCCTACCATTTAATTCCATTTAATGTTCAGGTAATATTCAGGCATTTGACAATGTAAACATTAAAATAATGAAATTAACAAATGAATCTTATTAGACATAACATAATTCAGAGCCAAACTTATATAGTTTTAACTTTTGATTTACCTTCTCCTGGTCCAGCTCATGAAAATGAGGAACATGGTCACGAGGAACGATCCAGAGCTCAAAAGGAAACGAAGCTGCATAAGGAACGACTGAAATGAAATAGACTGATTCGTCAACCAAAAGGTCCTTTGTAGGAACATGACAAATGCTGCATTTCCCCGTCTGAGTGAAATACTGCTTCATACTATCGAGTCGAGTAGAAACGGATGGAGGAATGACGGGAAGACCCACCATCTGACTATGGGAGTGCGTCATTGATGCCCCAGCTGAGGCACCGTGGTTCTTAAACACCTATCGAGAATGAAAACAGATAGCAATTCAAAATCCTAATGCACCCAACGTGTTCGACGAAATGCTAATGGCACAATACAGAAGAAACCAAATGGAAAATCATCTCAAAACCCCCAATAACGAGCATTATACAGAGAAGAAAAACCTGAACATATTTGATGCTGTCATCGCCTGCAAGCTGCAGAATCCGCTTCTTATAAGCAAGAAGAACCTGAGCGACGTCCTCGGGGGTCAAATCAGAGAGGTGAACTGAGTGAACAGGGGACTCAATAATGACGTCGTGGAATCCATAGCCGTCCAAAAGGCAACCCCATAAGAGAGAATCGGAGCTCGGGGAAGTCGAAGAATCGAGATCCTTATCCCTAGTGAGAGCGGGATAGAGATTCTGAATGACGCGAAGTTTCCAATCGGAGTTCTGAGGAGGAAATCGGAATATCTCGGGAGCGCAGTGGTGCTCTTGGCCAATGCAGAAGGGGCATGTTTGGGGAGAATCGGAAGAAGAAGGAGCTGGGGATTTGGATTTGAAATCGGAAGGTCGTTTAGCTCGGGCAGGTGAGAATATGACCCAACGATTCGTCACTGAGTCCTTGCGGAGTTCGGGACGGCGGGATTCAGCCGGCGACGCCATTTTCTACGCCGTGAAAGGCTGAGAGATATTCTGACTGGATAGCCTAAAACACGTTTTTAGGTAAGTTTCGGCCGCAGATCGGTTTCTGAGCCCTAGGGCTTTGCCCTTCCAAACAGAATTTTCCTCTTTCCATTATTCATTTCCAATTACTTTCCTTTCTTTTGGTTTTTCTTTTTTTCTTTTTATAAGATTTCAGCATAATAAATAAAGAAATTTCCCTAAACAGAAAAAATATCAAACTATTTACAAATATAAAAAAAATTTACTGTGTATCGGTGATAGACCGCGATATAATTTTATCGCTTTCTATCGCTCAAGCAAATAAATTCTATCACTTGAGCGATAGAAAGCGATAGAATTCTATCGCGGTCTATCATTGATAGACTATAAAATTTTTCTATACTTGTAAATAGTTTGGTTGGTTTTTCTATATTTGAAAATAGCCCAAATAAATAAATAAATATATATATATAACCTCAATTTAAATATAAGGCTAAATAATAAGTTTAGTTTATAAACTTTAAGGTTTGTGTATATTTAGTTTACGAGCTCTTAAGAGTGTTAATAAATCTTTAAACTACATAGTCAACAAGGAATTGATAATTGCATTAAGAACAGATAGAGGGATAATCAACGTCGGTCGTAAAGCAACCATAGAATGCAATGATTTGATGTTTGTTTAAAAGAGAGATTAGTTTTAATTAGTATGTTGACAAATCATACACACTTCAATGTTTTTACCTTTCAAAAGTGATGAAAATTGACGCACTTGTTAAGTAGTAAATGAAGGGTCGATAATTACTGGGCAATCACTTCTCAAATTGACCGTGCATCGATCACTTTTTTTTATAATCTAATATTGCGTATTAGCAATTATTGACACTTGATAAATCAATTGGATTATTTACTGTACTGAAAATGATCATACTAGAACTCGTTCAACATGTTTAGTATAATAATAAATCAAATATTTGCACAACACGAAATTATTATTTCTTAATTCAACAGCACATGAGGGAAGAATCAAACCACTTACCTCTTAACATATGCATTAATAAACTAAATTATGTTCAATGTGACTTTTATTAAACAAAGTAGAAAGTTTATTCAAATTGTTCATATTTTTTAGGTTAGCTTCAAGTGTATAAGCTAACTTATCTAAATCTTTTGTCATTAGAATTTAACCGTGATGAGAAATTAATGAGGAGCATGCTTTGGTTGTAGCCTCAACTTTTGGGTTTTGGGGTGTGGACTATTTTAGTATGAGTTATAATAATATGTGTTGGGTGCATATTATTTTGAAAAATTTTCCAATAAAAAAAAGTTAATTTACTCGAGGAAAAAAAAACCCGCCAATTTTATAACTTCTCTTATTTTCTTCAATTCTTCGCCGATAAACCCTAAACCCTTTCCGGTCCTCCGCCAGTGTTCATCCATGCTCAATCTACCTCATGTTCGTTATCAGAAGACTGTTCCGCCAAAAACCAATTCCGTTTCCTCATCCTCATTCATCTTCCAATCCATGTTTCTTCTACTCCAAACTCCGCGATCACTACGCCTTTAAATCCCCTCCTTCTATCTCCCCATCGCCGGAGCCCAAACCGCGCTCAAACAAACCTCCGAAACCGCGGTACAAACCACCGTCGTCGCTCGATCTCGCCGACAAGAAGCCAAGGCGTTCAGATTTGCCGTTCGATTTCCAGTACAGTTACACGGAGACTAGCCCCTCGGTGAGGCCTATTGGGCTTCGAGAACCGAAGTATTCGCCGTTTGGTCCTGGGCGACTTGATCGGAAATGGACTGGGGTGTGTGCACCGGCGGTGGACCCGAATGCGACATCTGTAGAGGGCATGGAAGATCCGAATCTGGAAGAGAAGAGGAGGGTCATGAGGGAGAATATTCAAGGGGAGCCACTGACTGGAGCCGAGAGAAAGGCCTTGGTGGAGAAGTGTCAAAAGAAGAAAACAAAGAGGCAGATTAATTTGGGTACGTGATATTATGGGGTGTGCTAACTGCAAAGATTGGAAATTTTGGTTTTTGTTCCAAGTATTGTTGAATTGTGGCGAAAATATTTGAAAATTTAGGTGGGTTGTTCAATGTTTGTCCTTATGTACAAGTTACTTTGTTATCTTGGTATTTTTGTTGTATTAGACTATTGGGTTTGATTCTCAAATTAGAGTCTCTACTCTGGAGTAGTATCGAGAAAAAACTGTAGAAATAAGAAAGTTCTTAAAAACATATATGAATTAAGATACCCAATTAGATTTAGATAATAGTAACACCTTTTTTTTTTATCAGACGTCATTTTAATGGTAGATTTTCATTCCACTCGCTCATTCCGATGTTTGAACCACGAGGTTTATAGAGATATTGACATGTCGATAGATCTTTTATTGTATGATTATAAACCCGTTATTGTGTGGCATCAATATTATCTCTGATAAGTTGATTTTGAGTGTTGGAATAGCAAAGCATCTCACATATTATCTGTATTTTGGGCGCTCCCTTGCAGAAGTTTCATTAATCTATTGTTATTGTTAGCAAATTTAAAGTTATAGGTCTCAGAATAGTTCGAGAAACTCTAGACAATAGTAAAGTATTAACATTTCTGCATTATTTCACTCTTTGGTTCGTACTCTAGATGAAAGAAATTACGAGGTTGATAATAAGATATGAGGGGACGGTGTTTTCTCATCATCTCTAATTAACAGTTGCTACATGGATATTGAGATCATCTTATTTGCTGTGCTTATATTACTGAGAAATCTTATAATATGATCCCTATATTGAACCGGCTTTGTTGTAGTAATTGCATTTTCTATTAACCATGTAACTTCTATGTGTCTGTAGGAAGAGATGGTTTGACTCACAATATGTTAAATGATATTTATAATCACTGGAAACATGCTGAAGCAGTGAGGATCAAATGTCTAGGAGTTCCCACCATCGATATGAAAAACGTGTGCACGCAACTTGAGGTATGACTTTCATTTCTTTGGCTGGAGTAATTTTGCTTTAGATAGAAGTTTTCGTTCTTCATCTCTTAAGCTATTGAGTTGCGTTCCACAAATTATATCAATGAATTGAAAATTTGTTTTGAGTCATACTCTCACCCTTTAGCGTTTTTCTTAATATTGAATTGTATGGCATGATAACACCTACCTATACCTGTTCATGTCCGTTTAATTCAAGCTTTGTCCATGCCTGCAGGATAAAACCTTTGGAAAGATCATTCATAGGCATGGTGGTTTTCTTGTTCTATACAGAGGGAGGAACTATAATCCCAAGAAAAGGCCATTCATTCCCTTAATGTTATGGAGACCCCATGAACCTATATATCCCAGGCTGATTAAGACTACAATTGATGGACTAAGCATTGATGAAACAAAAGCAATGAGAAAGAAAGGACTAGCTGTTCCTGCTTTGACAAAACTTGGTATGTGTCCGAGAACTATTTTTTAACTTGTTTACAGTAATTACTGTATGACATGATGTCATTGACTAAAACACAATGCCTGTGGATTTTAGCAAAGAATGGTTACTATGGTAGTTTGGTACCCATGGTTCGAGATGCTTTTCTCTCCTGCGAGTTGGTCCGGATCGACTGTCAAGGCCTTGAGAAGAGTGATTACAAGAAAATTGGCTGCAAGCTTCGGGTAATGGTCGTGTCCCTCATGCCTTTACATAACTATTTTTAAATTCTTCAATCATAAAAAGAAAGGAGCCTTATAATGCCATGCGTGTTGTTTTCCAATTTCCATTATATGCCTTGGTGCAAGGGGAATAGTGTGGAGGGGGAAATTAGGACAATTCTTAAAAAAAATTATGTTTTACAGGAGGATTATTCCTTGTGGGGGGGATCTGTTATTCAAACGCCTTAATAAATTCCAGGGTGGGCAAACAGAGTAAATTTAAGCTTGGAAGTTTGAAGTACATAACTTTACTTTAGGCTCTCAGTTGTCTTTAAGTCTTGAGATTTCTGTTTCATGGCTGAATTATTTTCATTTTCAATCAACTTTCTTTCTTAAATCAGGACCTTGTGCCTTGTATCTTGGTGACATTTGAGAAGGAGCAGATTGTAGTTTGGAGGGGCAAGGATTACCAGCCCTTAGACTCTGGGTGTTATCTTACAGCTAGAGAGTCCTTTGATGATATTGATGGTAATACAAATTATGTCGACGACGGTGAGGATGACGATGATTACTGCGATGCAGGCTTTCAATCTGGTAATAATGAGTAGTGCCTTGGTTGCTTCATATCACATGCAAATCATACTACCAAAATATCGATCTTTTTAGCCACCTGAAGATTGACCCATATTCTTTGCCCATACATATCTTCTATTGCCTATTCTTATGCTCTTCCATTGAAGAAGGGGAGTGTCTGGACATCTAATTTTTTTATCGAGGGTATATATATTAACCGGTTAAACTATATCTAAGTTGAGTTGAGCTATGTCTAAATTAGATTGTTAAAGGGAAATGTATAAAAGAGGATTATGGATTATTTATTTTAGTGTTCCATTTAGATTGGCTTCCCACGAGTCTTGTCTTTCCCTCCAACGACTAGCTTTCTTCCCTCCCATGTATTACCTGACGAAAGCTAATGTTGCTCGAGATTGATGACTTTGAATTTGATCATGAACTGTCATCTTTGTCGTAAATGATTTAAATAAATAATTTACTTCCATCTTTATAACTACTACTTTGAATAATATACGTATTTTTAAATATATATTTGTTCATCAAATTTTGTATTCAATTACACTTTGATGATATGATAAGTTGTGTCTTTGTAGATCTCTAAACATTACAAATATTTTTCTAAGTTTTTGAATTGTTAATATTTTGTTTTATTTTATTTTTAAACTCTTTTTCGAGTTTTTTACTTTTAATCTCTTGGACAAAACTTGAAAACATATTTTTAACTTAGTTATATTCTTGAAATGTTGATTTCTTAGTATTAAAAATTTGTCAGTTTAAATACTATTTTGGTCCTTGTACTTATGGTTTTTGTTCATTTTGGTCCGTCTACTTTAAAAAATTGTCATTTTGGTTCCTATACTTTTAACTTTGGTTCATTTTTGTCCTTGAATTTTTTTTTTTAAAAAAAAAAGTTATCATTTTTATCCTTTAAAAATGAAAATGAATGGACCAAAATGACAATTTTTTAAAAGTATAAGGATCAAAGTGAAAATTACAAGGACTAAAATAAACATTTTTAAAGAATAGGAATCAAAATGAACTAGAGTTAAAATTGTAGAGACCAAAATGAACTGAAATTAAAAGTATAGAAACTAAAATAGTATTTAAATCAAAAATTGTCTAACAAATAAATTGTGAAATTTAAAATTTATAAATCTACCAGTGACAAGTTTTTTAAATCTGTTAGATAATTTTTAATAATGCTTTTTTTTTTCTCTCCTTAGTGGATCTCGTTGATATTAATAAAAACAAAAAAAAAATGTTTTATCTTTATAACTACTTCTAATAAAATACGTAAATTAAAAGAGATGCAGGTGTCCATTAAGATTAAATATTTTGATAATGAAAATCAGAAGAGTTAGGGCCCCACGTTGTTCCAATCTAATACGTGGCCGCCAAAAACCTCCAAAAGCCTCAGCTTGTCTCCCCACGTACCCACCTTCGGTCTCTTCCTGCCGACCTGCTTTCTCATTTTTCTGAACAAATTTAATTTAATTTAATTACAAATTCCGTTTTTTTTTTTAATTTTGATTCATTTTATTCTTTGTATTTTTAAAACGTTCATTTTCATTTCTATATTTTCAACTTTAGTTTATTTTAAATATTCATTTTAATCTTTATACTTTTAACTTAAATTCGTTTTTGGTTCCTATACTTTTAGAAAATGACTATTTTGTTCCTTTTGTTTTTCATTTTTAAATGGTTAAAATATTTACTTTTTAAAAGTTCAATTATCAAAATGAATCGATGCTCAAAGTACAATGACCAAAATGGTCATTTTGAAAGCATAAGGACAGAAATAAACAAAAGTTGAAATTATATGGATCAAAATGAACCATATATGGACTAAAGTAGTATTTATACCAATTACAAATTTAGTTCATAAACTTTGAGATTGATTTCGATTTTAGCTTCATTTCGTAACTATTTCATAATTGGTTTTTGGTCTTTGAAAATTATGTCCATTTCTCTCAATTTCTTATAGTGGTTTTATTCTTTATTGAATAGAAGAGTTGAATTATTAGCTAAATTCTAAAAACAAAAACAAATTTTTGAAAACTATTTTTTTTAGTTTTGAAAGTCTGGCTTAGTTTTTTAAAACATTGGTATAAATTATATAACAAATTAATAAATTTAGAAGTAGAAATGGTGTTTACAGACTTAATTTTTTAAAACTAAAAACTAAATGGTTATCAAAATTATAAATTTATATCTTTTCTCTTAAAAAAAATTATAGATTTAATTTAGAGGTTTATTAGACATATAAGTTCATTTTGTATTGAATAGATAGTCAAATTTTACGGTTTTGAATTTATAGAGATTAAATAGATACAAAATTATAAGTTTAAAGACTTATTAGATATTTTTTAAAGGTAGGAATTGAATAGTTATAGAACTCAACTTGTCATTTGACTTTTAATCACTGTATTTATTGGATTGTTTGATTAAAATAATGATATTAGTAATGATGTCTTCAATTTTTTATTTAATTTCAATAGGTATTCATAAATGCTAATTAAATTAAGAGGTAATACATTAACTAGAAAATCCATTTCAAATTTGTTTTTGTCGGTCAAGTCGTAGAATAGAGAAAGTTCCGTTCCATAGCGGTTTGATTTTTAAAATATATATTTATAAGTTCTACTTCCATCTATATTCTTTTTCTATAATATTTTTAAAAATTATGCCAAAATTTAAAAATTACCAAAAAGAAAAAAAAAATCTTAAAACTCTTAAAAACTTTTTTTTTTTTTTAACTTGTCTGATAGTTCAAATGTTGTTTAAAAAAACATGGTTTAAATATTACTTTGATTCATGTACTTTTGATTTTGGCTCATTTTGGTCCCCATATTTTCAAGGTGTTCATTTTGATTTTTATACTTTCAACTTTTGTTCATTTTAGTCCCTGCACTTTCATAATATTCATTTTGGTCATTGTACTTTTAAAAAGTGGCTATTTTGATCCCTTCACTTTCATTTTTACTTCATTTTTAAGGCATCAAAATAGTCACTTTTTGAAGGTTCAAAGACTAAAATGAACAAAAGTTAAAAGTTCAAGGACCAAAGTGAATATTTTGAAAGTACAAATACCAAAATGAATTAAAATTGAAAGTATAGATACCAACATTTTAAAAGTATGGGGATCAAAATGAACCAAACCAAAAAATAAATGGACCAAAGTAGTATTTAAACCAAAAAATATATAAAAATTATTATAGAGAGAAATGAAAATGAAAGCGCTATCGAATCAATAATTAATGCATCCCCCTCCAACACAGCCTATTCATTTTTTGAGAGTAACTTAACGAATATACACATAGATGAAATTGGAAAAATAATTGTTATTTATCAATTTTCAAATATTTATAATTAGAATTATTATTGATTCTTTAATGATTGTTAGGTACAGGCATAATTTTTTTCACAAAATTCTGATAACATTTTCTATGTCAACACGTGATTGAATTACTCCTATATTTTACAACACGTTCATTCATCTTTTTTTTTAAATACACAATTTTTATATTTATTTTTAGGTTTTTTTTATATAATATATAGGGTGTGAGAATCTGATCGAAATTGATAGTACAGATCTATCTTAATTGAGTTATGCTATCGTTGACAAAAAAAAAAAAAAAAAAATCCTACTCTTAGATTTAATACTTATATATTATCTATGTTTTACTTATTTATTTTGACAAAACATCTAATCTCTTGGTCGATAACATATATCTCAACTAATTGAATTGTGTAGTTTGACATAAGTTGTACATTTTTTTTTTTTTTTTTGAAATAGATAAAAGTTGTGCATTTTTTAAACCAATCCGTGCAAAAAAATAAAAAAGGTATATTTTCATATTATGGTGGTACCACTAATATAGTAAATTGTATGTGACATAGATTTCGATGCATAATTCAATTGTTAATTACGAAAATGTATATATTATGTTCGATAATTCTAATATGATAAAATAAAACAACTTCTAACTAGTCAACACGAGCATAACTTAATTAACATATACGTCAACGACTAAATGATCAGTGATTTGAACCTTATCACCGCGTATATTTGTTTTGGCAAAATATTATGACAATAATCTTTCCATATCTAAACAGTTTAAATAAGCAATGAACTACGGGCACCATAAAAGGAGTTTATGTATTTAGTTTCCAATTATACCAATTTGGAGCACTTTAAATTCAATATACTAATTTACTTGTGTGAGTGTGATTGGTACAATACTTTAAGAGAACGATCTTGTAACTGGAGCCATGAAGAGATTCATATAAAATTATAATAAATTTTCACATACTGTCTATTAATATGTTTATTATAATTTTGGACAATGTATTAAAAAAATCAAGACTTATTAAACTTACGTGAACTAAATTATGAGAACTAAAATTTAACTAATTTAAAACTTCAAAGACTCAAATGTTATTTTAACCTAACTAATTCAAAATTTTGATTCTAAAAGAAAAAAAAAACTTTTTTTGGGCAAATATCAATTTATACCCTTTAAATGTGGGTTTATATCAATTTAAATCATAAACTAACAATTGTATCAAATTAAACCACGATTCTTCATAAGTGTATCAATTTAAACCGTCAATTATATTTTATTTGGATAAATATCGCATGGAACTTGTAATTTTATTAATTAAACCTCTAAACTTACACAAACGAATCAATTTAGACTCTAAACTAATATTTATTTGAAAATTGTTAATTCAAATTATAATTGTCAATTTGTTAAATCAACACATCTATAAGAATTTATGTATTAACAATTTTTAAATAGAATCCTAATAAATGTTATAAATTGATTGACTTATAATAATTTATAAGTCTAATTGAAAAAATTAAATGTTTTGCATGATATTTTTCAAACTAAATCTGAAGGAAGATGTAAATAGATACATTTATGAAAGTTGAGCTTAAATTGATACAATTATTAATTTGAAGTTTAAATTAATATAAATCCAAAACTTCAAAGTTTTAATTGGTACAAACATTAATTTATGATTTAAATGGTTACATATAAATAAATATTGGCTTAAAAAGTATATATTTTAATACAAAGTGATACCGTGATACACGATTACACGTTTTAATTGGTACAAACATTAATTTATGATTTAAATGGATACATATAAATAAATATTGGCTTAAAAAGTATATATTTTAATACAAAGATACCGTGATACACGATTACACGTGTAGGAAAAGAGAGGAAAAAAACCCACGTGCATGCACGTGCCAGTATATTAGTTTTCTTACCAAGGAGGATTTCTTTTGCATATTTATATATAAAAATTAAATCAGAAGATAAATAAAAAACGATAATATTCTTCAAAATAATAAATAATAATAATAAAAAATCCCGGGAAAATTACAGATCGCAAACTCATAGACGCCGTTTTGCCACCATAAAAATTTACCATCCATTGGTTGGCCACTTCACATCGCTCAGTCCTCTCTCTCTCTCTCCTCTTCTTTTTCTTCTTCCCCATCTCAACAATGGCGGACCACGATCTCACCTCGCCGCTGCTCCCCGCCGAACCCTCAGACCGCGTCGACGTAATTCTCAGAATCGAAGACGACGACTGCGGTCCACCGGAGCAGATCAACAACCAGAACGGTAATCATCACGATCCTCGATTGTGCTTTACCAATCCTTACGGGTTTATTGGCTCCAATGGATTCTCCGTTCCCGAGACGACCACCGTGGATCCATTTCGGAACAACACGCCCAGTATCGATGGAGTTTATGAGTGGGTTAAGATTGTGGTTTGCATACCTATTGCGCTTGTTCGTCTTGTACTCTTTGGGCTATGTCTGTTGGTTGGATATATAGCTACAAAGACGGCGCTTCATGGGTGGAAGGATAAGGGGAATCCGATGCCCAAGTGGAGGTGGAGGCTCATGGGGGTCACGAGGCTTTGTGGACGGTGTATCCTCTTTTCTTTTGGGTAAGATATGCTTCTGTTTGCTAAAACCAGGCATACTTGTACTCCCTCTTTACTCATGGTTGTTCGTGTTTATTTGGATTTCTTGATCAAACAATTAATACTTTCGAGTAAGTCAAACATAAGAAAATGTAAATCATCATAGAAGAGGTACTCTTGCGTATTTTGGTATGCTCTATAGTTGTCATTTTTGGTGAAAAATAGATTTCCTGCTCTGTTTGATTGTTTATCTCTTCTCTTGAGCACAATTTCTATATAATTTCCTTGAGATTCAATTTTTTCTACTGTTATCTATTGTCCAATCTAGTGACCCTTCTTTGCTTGTCTTTCTCTTTCAGATATCATTGGATAACAAGAAAAGGGAAGCCTGCTCCAAGGGAAATTGCACCAATTATTGTATCGAATCATGTATCTTACATAGAACCTATCTTTTATTTTTATGAGTTATTTCCAACCATGGTCGCGGCTGAATCCCATGATTCCATACCCTTTGTTGGGACCATTATCAGAGCGATGCAGGTTATTTCATGTCCTTTACCACTCGATTAACTCTTTCCAAGCAAGAAGCGAGATGCAGGGGCCGGGCCTAAGTCCTAAGCGCGCTTGGCTTTTTAAAACATTGTTCATAATTAATTAGCTCTCTGCTGACATAATATCCGTTTCTCGGAAAAAAAGAAAATCTCAATTATTGTTTACATGTCTCAGGTGATATATGTAGATAGATTTTCACCTACATCAAAGAAGCATGCCATTAGTGAAATAAAGGTAAAAAGTTTCTGTAACTTTCACATGTACTTACACATCACCTTGATATATCCATGCTGTTGAGCATTGAAAAACATATCAGAAATCTTTTACTGAATTGAGGGCTTTTATTTATTTATTTGATAGTAAACAAAGAATTTCATTGATCAAATGAAATTACAAAAAATATTTCCAATAGACTAACCATAATTTGAAAAGGGTGAAACCAATTTACACCAAGTAAGAGCAGTTGAAGTAATAGAAGACGTAAAAGATTCAAAATCATGTTGTGCATCTGAGAAGATGTGTGAATTCCTCTCGTATGAAAGTGCGCCAAAGAGTCCCTTCGTTCTTCAAGAGATGCCCAAGAAGGATAATATTTGAAAGAGATCCTAGATTTGTAGGTAAAGTCAACGACCACCCAAAACTCTGCGAGATAAAAAGCCCAAAATGATCTAGAGAAGGAACATGAAATAAAGGGATGACTGTGTGTTTTGAGACCATTAGTACACATAATACAACATGAAGGAGACAAAGAAATCCCGGTGATCTGCATTGAAGCATGTCTTGGGTGTTGAGACACAAATTGCTTAGTTGCCAAATAAAGAACTTAAGTTTTTTGGGATAGTTTCCATTCCAAATTGCCTAATGTAAAGCCTCTTTTCCCTGAATACCCATCGATGAAAGGGTTCTGGCCAAAGATTTGGTAGGAAAACCATTTTGGTCTAAGTTCCATTCCCAAGAGGGGTATTCTTCTCTCAAAACCCTATTCCCCAACCAATGGTCAAACCAGAACCAAGTAATGGGGTCGTTGCCACACTCAATAGTGATATTCCTATACACATACTCCTTTATACAATCAATATATTTCCATGGACCTCTGGATGAATTGGGGGCTTTTGTTACACATTTTCTTAGAACTCAAAAGACACAGTTGTACAGCCTATATAACATTTTCTGTTCAAGTAAGGTTGTTTTTGTAGCACATTTTCTCATTTCTTTTGAAAAATTAAAACATTGTTTAGGTGGTGTGTGCCTCAATAAGAGTTTTTAGCATCTAGGTCTCTTTTTTAAACAATGGTTAGAAAATTGTTTTCCCATTCTCTAATTAAAGTTTTTTAAACACCTCTATATTTGATTACTCACAAGTCTCGTTATATTTTATATGTATAGTACATTAATGGTTTTAACTTTTAATTAACCATGCTAATCTTATTTGTATCGTTCCAATTTTATCAGACGTCCTCGAAGGGGCCATTAATAGTTTTAGTTAGACTATTGTTTATGTCCTTTTTTTTTTTTAAAAAAAAAAAATTTTAAAGGCTAAAAGCAAAACTTATGGACATGGTTTAGTACAAGGACAGTGATGAATGAAAGATGTAGCATCTCTCTTCTCGCCTTTTCTTGTTTGATGATTGACTTGAATCAACATGATAAGATCTTTGATAGAAAACTGTGCTTTCAAGGATGTGAAAACAGAGAAAGGCTTCTTGTAATAGATTTCCAAGAGTTCTGTTATTTCCGGAGGGAACCACTACGAATGGAAGGGCTCTTATTTCTTTTCAACTTGGTGCTTTCCTTCCTGGTTATTCAATCCAACCTGTTGTTGTCCGTTATCCTCATGTACACTTTGACCAATCGTGGTAGGTATCTACTCCTCAGTTGATTGTTTATTTGGTGCCCACTCTATGTCTTACTATGATGTTTGTGAAAATGCTATTTGTATAGGGGGCTTGTTTCTTTGCCAAAGCTCATGATTAGAATGTTTATGCAATTTCACAATTTCATGGAGGTATTTTTTTTTCTTTTTTTCTTTTATATTATATCCTTCATCTGTTTACAACCTTTTGATTTTTATTTGATTTAGGTAATGTTAATATCACACTTTATTTCTGACCAGGTTGAGTATCTTCCTGTTATTTCACCACGATATAATGGAAAAGAAAGCATTCTTGATTTTTCTAAGAGGGTAAGGTTCTGCTTACCGAGTTTATAATTTCTTTCTTACTTTCTGGTACTAGTTCGTTTACCCTCTTTCTTGATCTTCCTCCTCTAGCAATTCTATTGAAGTTAGACGTATGCGTATGGGTGCTAGTACTACTTTCACATATTTTAATCTATGTATACTCACTAATAGACTAATTCCTTTTTCTTTCATCATGTAAATTTCCTTTACTAAAATTGTCCGTCTGAAAAACTTTCAATCTGCGTATGGACATCTTTCACACTATCTTCTAGATCACCAATTCCTTAATTCTTGTTAAAAGAAGCTATCATTTCATCTTTATTGTTCCTAACTCTTCTTTATCCTGCACCTCCAAGTTCCATTTAATTTAGGATGAATTTAAATCTCTCCAGTCTTGTACGGTAGTTTCCTTACTCTAGGATTTAAACATTGATTCAAATTAACGTCGATAATTGATAAATTTCCAAACCTAAGAAGAGTAAAACCCATTTAATGTTTGTTGACTCAAGGTTGCTTGAACGGTGATCGAAAAGTATTCCTAGCTAATGCTTATTTCCTAATTAAGGTGGGAAACTACTTATGAACTGGACAGTGTGTTTTCTTAAAGATTTTTTGGGGTTAAAATACTATTTCGGTCTCTGTACTTTGGGACCTGGGTCTCGTTTTTAGACTTCCATATGTCCAAGTTATGTCCAAATTTAGTCATTGCATGTTTAATATATCTTAAAATTAATCCTTATAGTTCGTCTGAAGTTAATTTTTTTATTCAACTTGGCAAATTATTAATCATTTATTTAAGAAAAGACAATGTGAATAAGTTTCCAAAACTTTTAGAGGAAAGCTTAATAAAGACTAAAATTTTCTGCAAAAGTTAACAAAAAAATTAATATTATGACAATTTTTAGGTTTATTGAAAGTACTAGAGCTAAATTTGGACATTTAAAGTAGAGAGACTAAAATAGAACAAGTTCCAAAGTAACCAAAAATATATTTTAACCTCTTTTTTCCCTCTCGATCAAATTCTAGTGCGTGTTATTTATGACCTAATAACTTATATGTTTGATTACTTGTTCTGTTTTGAGGACAGTTCAATATTTATTTATTCTTGATGAGAATTGAAAAATTATTCATGCAGACTAGCCGTGCAATGGCCACTGCCCTAAATGTTGTCCAAACGCCTCATTCGTATGGAGATTTAATGCTTCTGACCAAGGTTGCCCAGGCAAATCAAGTACATACCTATATTCTAGTGTTGCATTTAATATCTATATTCTTCCCAACTATTCACATTTATCTCTTTTGTTTCCTTTAAACCCCTCTTCAACTTATATTTTCTGAAAGTTATTGATCTAACTTATAAGCACGTTCCAGTATTGAGTGAAAAAGAATGAATATTTTATTTTGTACATAGAGTTTAGATGTGAATGATGAATCTGGTTTATCATGCACCACCTACCCGGCGATTTCCACTTGACTAGTTTTGTGACTTTTAACATTATTTGTTATGTCTTTTTGTTCATGCATGTGCGGCCATGTTATACTTCCGGAGATGTTAATAGTCTTTATGCTTTTGGTTTATTTTCTTGAACTTGATGCTTATATATATATATATTATCCTTACCTCGTTGTGAACAATTTTGCAGGAGAGACCCTCTGATTTTATGATTGGAATGTCCAAGATGGAACAAGTAAGTTCTTGTTGACATAACAATGAATAATTTTTTCATTCATCCATTAAATATTGGTGTGATGGTTTTCAAGTAAAACTTCATCTCGGACGGGCATTGTGCTGCCTGGGGTATAATCAAATGTTGGTCCAATATATATGACATATGTATTGTTTTAGTTTATCACCGTCTGAAATATCTCCCTTATATTTCACACGCTTTTCTGAATCTATATTACAAAGTTTGGTTTCTTTTCCCCATTTGTCCCAGGTCAGCAGCCGCGAAGCTGTTGATTTTCTCGATAAGTTTCTGTCTATGAATCCTGACTCCAGGTACTATTCCACTTTTTACTTCCATATGTGCAATATATTTAAGGTTTTTCTATTTTGTTGGTAGTGTTGGGCATGATAAAGTAAGGAATAGAATTATTTTTAAGGATATAAATTGGGAACTGCTGATAATTGATATGTGTGATACGGTGCATGTTATCATTTATTTCCAATTTTGCTAAATGAAGCATAGCTCAATTGGCATACGAGTGTGCTAGAAACCATGAGGTCTGTGGTTCAAATTCTTCTACCTCCAATTGTACTAAAAAACATTTATTTCCAATTTTATTATCTTATTATTCACGAGTTGGAGGTTCTTTAAAATAATATTCTTATAATCCTGCTTGAGTTTTAAGACCTCATCCTTCCCTAGTCAGGCGTTTTCTTCACAATACAATTTGTTTCTTATGAACAAACAATCCGAAATATGAACATGACACTCACTCTTCACTTCTGATGTGGATATTAGTGACATTGGAATTGAGTTATGTTCTTATTGGGGAAAAGAAATTGTGCCGTGGACCACTTTTAATGTGGAAATTAGTGACACGGAAATATCTTCCTTATATGTCGCACTCTACACTATTAAAATTAATGTTAAAATCAATTGACTAAATGATGATGTTATGTGAAAATAAATTCTAATAAATGAGTGAAACGTACTCTTATGTTTTTAATTAAATATACACTATAATTGGACAATAGAATTAAATACTTGCTCATTTCATAAGACCTAGTATGTCAGTACTTGACTCAAAATTGTTTATTGGTATACAAAGTTAACTTGTAAATTATACTTATACCTGTGATGGTCAAGCTCATAAAATTACTACTTTTAGTTCATTGCCACTCATTGATTGTTTAATGATTGTAAGGGGTTGTTTGAGGGCCCGTAATGGAATGGGTTTGTAATGTCATGTAATCTAAAACTCATGTTTGGATTGAACGTTTTGGGCCCGATTTGTAATACCAAACTCATTCTGTTCCCACAGTTTTCAACTCAACCCTCTTTCACACTGTTTTCACGCCTTACGATCCCATTTCCGTTTCGCCCTTGATTCCTCATGCATTCCGACCCTCCTTTGATTCTTAGTAATACCGATTACATTCCAGCCTCTCAAACAGCCCTTAAGAGTTTTAACTGAAAAACTTTAATTTTGGATAAAATTGAAACCTTTAGAAGATCAGAGATCAATAATAATAATAGAAACCTAAACATTAGGCAGTATGATATATATTGCCCCCACATGCCTATAATACAAAAAATCAGTCAAAGCTAACAAAGTTCCCTAATGTTTAAAGCGCTAACCTATCAAAGCTAATTTTCCCACCAAATAATAATAAATAATTTATTGGTGTTATGTTGTATAATATAACGTCATATATTTCCTTTAAAAAAAATCAATCAATCAAAGCTAATTTGTCCACCCAAAAAAAAGTAAT
The DNA here is from genome assembly GCA_002890555.2 of Lagenaria siceraria. Classification (NCBI taxonomy): domain Eukaryota; kingdom Viridiplantae; phylum Streptophyta; class Magnoliopsida; order Cucurbitales; family Cucurbitaceae; genus Lagenaria; species Lagenaria siceraria. Next base: position 26,516,803 of record CM016483.1, on the reverse strand, counting down.
GACAATAGCTTTAAAGCACTTCCTACCAATCTTTTTGACATACAAGACACCCACATGCCTGTAGCAAAAATTTTCTGTTATCGTTCTCCTGTTCCTTTTGCAGTGGCCGTGCTACATATAACGGATTTATAAGAGCTCTAAGACTCAAGGCTTGTGTGGTTGCTGAAGAGGTGAGTTTCCTCTAGCTTCAATATCTTAACTAGCAGTTGTTTTTCAAATGGTTTCTGTACGTTGCTTATGCTTAACTTAAAGTACACATGACTACAAATTTGCTAGTTTCTTCTAGTGGGGAGGACTTTTAAGGTGGTATTATGTATTCTCATCACAGCAGGTGTTAGGTGTATGAGCAATATAAAAAATTCACTGGAGCAACATGCATGCTGCAATACAAGTGTTTTGATGCTTTCATTTATTTAAAATTTGAAAAAACAAATCTCTTATCTAAAAAATATTGAAAATAATAGAAATTGCATTTGTGCCTCTTTGATTCTTGGCGCTATTCTTTGGCAAATTAAGATTCTCCCTCCATTAAGAGTGAAGTGTTAACTTCTTAGAAATTGAACAACAGCGATGTGGTCCTTAGATTATGAAACTTTGTTTGGTGGAAAGTTAATTAATAGTGACCGCCTACCTAGGATTTAAAGCCTAGTGGTAAATAGGGGGGCATGATCTTGATAAAGGGCTAAGAGGTCATGGGTTCAGTCCATGGTGGCCACTTATCCAGCATTTAATACCCTATGAGTTTCCTTGACATCCAAACGTTGTAGGATCAGGTAGATTGTCTGGTGAGATTAGTTGAGGTGCGCGTAACCTGACCCAAAAATTCACGAATAGAAAAAAAAAGGTTAATTGATAGTGTCTAATGCATAACGGTCATAAATATTGTTCTTGATGTAATCATGTCCATGCTTTAACGTTCTCTCTATCTATTTCTACCCCAATTTTTCATTTTCGTTTGTTTACGTTTCTTGTTCTTTCATAATTCTTCTTTAGCTGTATGATTCAATATCCTTTTCTATTCTTTATGTGCTGCAGATATTTTCTTTTATTGATATAGAGAAGTTGGGAACAGTAACATACAAGCAGGTCCGTCTCTCAGCAGTTCTTTTATGTTTCTATCCTGTATTCTCCCTTCCCGTCAGAGTGCAAATATTCTCTATTCGAAACCTTTGACTGTACGTGCCATCAGCCTGATGTCAGAAACTGCAGAGTTTTGAACAATCACCATTTTATCTGCATGCATATATAGATTTCTTTCTTTTTTTGGGCATACATGCTTCAAGAAATTCCTTGGTTAATAAAATTGTAGCAACACAATCTATGGCACATTAGTAGATCATTACTTGTTAATTGGAACTGCTGGCTGCTGTAAGAAAAGTTGCAGTTTTTATCTGAAGAAGTTAGCTCACGTGACTCCCTTAGCTGATTGAACTTTCACGATATCATTCCATTATTTGACTAATTAAGAACCATACGATGCATTCCAAGCATAATGCTTGCTTTGCATTGTCCATCTTCAGTGTTCTTCTTCAAACTTATTTGCATTTGATAGTATAGTATGTTCTTGTTGATAATTTTCTTGAATTCCATATTTTCATAATTAAAGTTATTGGTTTCTTCCAGTACCTGTTCGGTTCTTTGCATGTTATGAAGCTGCAAGGTTTTCAGCGATCCTGTGAGCTTATCCTTACTGAATGTAGCAACGAAGGAGATAAAATTTCAGAACAAAAGGTAAACTTGTCATTCCTTTATTGGTTTTTCTGATAACTTTGTACATTTGGATGAATGCTGATTTCTCATTCTCTTGTTACTTATTGGCATCAGCTAGAAGAATTGATAAGGCCAGGTATACCTGATCTGAATGCTGACGAGGTACTTGTCTTCATTGCACCATTCCATTTTCATATAGTAAATGAATGACCTTAATTACCCATGAAAAAACTAACCACTCCTTTTCTGTCAAGTATCAAATGTAACTCCATCTTTGTTGTATACGAGTGACTGCAGGCTCATGAGCTCTTGAAACTATTTGATACTGACGTCGATGGAAAGATTAGCAAGAATGATTTATGTGGCTGCTTAAGAAGGAATCCATTGCTGATTGCACTTTTTTCGCAGTGTGTGCTACCGAGCTCGTAACTGGAAATAACATAGTGTGTCTAACATTGTTGTTTTACGTATGAGTATCCCTTGTCTTTGTTTGGTCATTGTATTGTTATCACCTCCCTGAATGTGTTGATTATTAGGAGGAACCCAGATATAGGAGAGGGTTGGGCTTTTCCTTGAATATAAATAGGGTAGTGGGGCAACATATTTTGCTACATTGCCCCCTGTGAAATTATCCACTCCTGAAAACTACATCATGTATTTTGATATGAGTTCTTGTAGTGTCACAAAACTTACTGCCTTGTGGTTTACCATAATCTAAACAAGTTTGCTGTTTTGCTGATGGTAAAATTTGCTCAACTTCTCCAGGCCATTATCATCTTGTGGATATTCAGATATTTCTCCATATCATTCCAAACTGGAGGTACTGTATCTTAGTCATAATCTGTCATGAATTGTCTTGTGCATATAAATTTGAAAATGGTGCATATAAACTTGAGTGTTTCGAGTTACGGTTAGACTTGTGTAATCCAAAGTTAAAGAGTGGAACAAACTTGTCTTGATTGATAGATTTGTTTATTTTCCAATTATAGGTTTGTTATTCATAAGCATGATGCACACTCAAGTTAAAAAAAAAAAGAAAAAAGAAAAAAAAAAGTTCATTTTGTTTAATTACTAATGGACAAATCAAACATAGTTTACACAAATTCATAACTTATGTTGATTAAATTCAGGATAAAGTGTTATTTGGAGTATGGTATAATTGAAATGACAAAGAACGAGAGCAGCTAATGTTATTGACTTGCATGATTGGAAGTGTTTGTACTCATAACTTATAATGATATTATTGCACTGCATCCATTTATGGTGATTGACTTAAACTAGCTCTTTTCCCAAACAAGTCAAGTTTGGGATAAGAATTTAGACTCATCTTTTTTCCTTTTCCTTTCTTTTTCCTTCTTAAATTTTAAATTTAAATTATCTGTCCGTCCTTTCTCTGTTCATCCATCACTCGTCAGTGTACGGTTCTTCCTCCCTTCTCACTTATTGTACCTTCTTTTAATCAAACTAATCCTGAGTTGTCTATATATATATATATATTTTGTTAAATTACAAATTTGATCTCCGTGGTTTGGATAAAATTAGAATTTAGAACGTGTTTGGCCTACTGATTTAATAACAACTTTATATAATTCTTCCTGTAGATACTATTTATGAAAGTTTTATTAAACTATAGAGACTATTTATGAGGTTTTATCAACTAATAGCAACTAAATTCTAAATTTCTTCAAATTATAAGGACAAAACTTGTAATTTAACTTCTTCTTTTTTGTCCAAGGTAAATGAATGGAGGTAAGAGATCGAAGGTATATCTTAAATAGTTGAGTTACATTTGGTTTGCTTTATTTTAAAAATTATTGCCATGGAAGTTTGATCAGCTATTTCAATTTGAGATATCTTTTGAGCATTAGCTTCTTTATCTTAACCAAAGTTTGTTCGCTCAACATTAGTTGTGAACTACAATTATAATATAACCTCAAAATTGTTTTCTAATTGATTACATTAAAATACCTTGTTAGTTTAAAAGCACTTATAGCCTTCAGTTTCAATTTCATATTGTTTTTTTTAGTACAAATTTGATATTGTTTCTATGATTTTAAAAGTTTCTTCCTCATCCCTATTGTTTGCAATTAACAAAGTAAGTCAAATGTTACAACTATTTCATGTCATCCTTTTAAAAGGAGTTACAAAAACTCGACAAGCACTCGTCAATTGCACTCTATTGTAGAATTATGCCTAACCCTCTTTCTAATTTTTAATTAGAACAATCTAACCTGAAATCATGTTTTTCAACCAAAGGACTCCAAATCTTGAAATTCCTCACTCCCATTTCATTTCAATTCTCATTTAAAGAAAAAAAAAATTCTTAAACCTCCTGATATAAACAGAAAATTAATTAAATTACTTAATTGTGACATACACAATCTAAACGTTAAACTTTATGGTTTAAACATATAAAACTATTTAAGTCATTAGAAAATAAAACATGAAATTTAGGTCCCGTGTGATAACCATTTAGTTTTTTATTTTTGAAAATTAAGTTTATTTTCTCACATTTTCTTGCAATGATTTGCATCTTTCTTAAGTACAAGAGTTGAATTTTTAGTGAAATTCCAAAAAATAAGTTTTTAAAAACTAACTTTTGTAATTTTTAAAATTTGGCAAAAACATGGGTAATGAGTAGTTTATAAAGCAAGAGAATCCAGAGATGTAAGAGGTGTTTGTAGACTTAATTTTCAAAAATTAAAAATAAAAAATCAAATGGTTACCAAACAAGACCTTAAATATTATGTATATATATAATTACATAGTTTTTTTCCTCCTCGCCTCCTCTCTCATCTTCTTACAAAGTGAAAATCATATAACAAAAAGTTTAGGAGCGAGACCTTCAAAATCTTTAATCAATGAAGAGGGACTATTTACAATGTTTTTTTCAAGAAAATTATTTTAAATGACCAAATAATAAAACTATTTACAAATATAGTAAAAAAAAACACATTGAGACGGGTAAACTTTTTGTCATTTTACTATATTGGTAAATATTTTTATTATTTTATTATTTATGAAAAATCCCCTATTTCAAAATTAGAAAGAGTAAAATAGTTAAAATAAAAGTTAAAAGAGAGAAGAAAGTGAAAAAAAAATGTGGACAAGTTAAATGGAGAAATAGGCATGGGAAATTGTTACACGTGGCATGACAAGGTGGTTCCCACTGACCATCTCCAACAACGTTGGCAACTCTAAACCAATTAGATTTCGACAAAACCTTACCCTTTCCAATATACTTCCTCTACGATCCCACACTTTTTACTACTATAATTATTATATTTTTGACAAATCCTATAATTCCCTTTTTATATATATATTTTAATATAGAAAATTCTCCTTAATATTATTAATTTAAAAAAAAAATAAAAAAATCCCAACAGTTCTCCCCATGTGATTTGCTTCCATGTCACGCTCACGCCTCACTACTTGGCTTTGTTCCTCTACGGTTGTGCCTATTGTAATATCTTGGACCTCACTCTTTCTTAGTGTTGTCGGTTGTTACTTCGTTTTCATATTTATAGCCAATTATGTGTGGTTTACTTTTTTTAAAACTAGAATTGAATCACATAAGTTGTTCTAAAAAAGGAAATTATATGATCACTTTTTATTTTACATTTTTGTCCTTTTAAGTTAATGTATATTTGTCTTCCTTTTATTCTATGGTTGAAGTTTTAATAATTAAGAAAATTTTCATAGATAAAAAAATGTCAAACTATTTATAAAAAAAATAATACAGATAGACATTAATAGACTTCTATCAGCATCTATTTGTGATAAACTTCAATCATTTTTATCATTAATAGACCACGATAGACTCTATTACAACTATCTAAAAATTTGTTATTTTGTGTAAATAGTTTTATTTATTTTTATATTTTTGAAAATTTCTCTAATAATTAAGCTTGTTTTATAACGTACATTTTTTATGTGTTTTTTAGAACTCATTTTGTATGCATTATCTTTAGGGGGAAAATCACTTTTTTTATCTCTAAATTTTGGGTCCAACTTTTGTTTTGTCTCTATATTTTAAAATGTTATACATATAGTTCTTAAAATTTTAATTTGATTTGAATTTAGTTTCCAGGTTTCAAAATTTTACACTAACTTTGAACTTGATTTCAATTTAGTCTATTAGTTTCAAAATGTTATAATTTTACTTGAAGTTTGAGTTTTATTTCGATTTGGTCTTTAAGTATTAAGATTTACACTTTTAATATTGATTTTTCACTAAATAATCACTTTATTAATTAATTTAAAATAATTATGGATGAAAAAAATAGTAAAGATTAATTAATTATAATTTTGTTAACTTTTTAATTAATTAATAGACATATGCATTAAATACTGAAAGTGAATATATAGTGAAAAATCAATGTTAAAAATGTATATCTTCAAACTTAGAGACCAAGTTGAAACAAAACTCAACACTTAAGGGTAAAATTGTAACATATTGAAACTTAGTGACTAAATTGAAATGAATTTCAGATTTAAATGGTAAAAGTGTAACATTTTGAAACATAGGAACCAAATATAAACCAAAAACTTAAGGAAATTTTTAAAAAATATAAAAATAAGGGAAACTATTTACACAAAATAGCAAAATTTTTAGATAATTGTGATAGATGTTAATAAACGTCTATCAGGGTCTATTAATGATAGAAATAATAGAAGTTTATCATTGATAGATGCTGATATAATACTATAAATGTCTATCAGTATTTTTTTTTCTGTAAATAGTTTGACATTTTTTCTATATGTAAAAATTTTCAAGAATTTAATAACAAAAATGTATTTTTTTTTTGTCATATTTATTATTCATTATTAAATATTATATTATATGAGAGAGAGAGGTCAGAACTATAATGACTCAAGAGGAAATAACGTTATCGAAGTGTATTATTGCTTTAAATTTAAAAACCATATATCGTTGCCGTAAAATTAATAAATGTATCTTTAAATGATATAAATGACTGCATACAATAAAGCTTGACATTTCTTGTTTTCTCAAAATTACATTGGAAGTGGGAATAAATATTTCATTGAAGAGGCAAGAGGATTGGCATGGACTTTGGGATTTTTTTTTTTTTTTTATATTTTTTTTTTAGTCGATGTCATAATGTTTTTACTCACAATTTTGCAGCAAAGGCCTTGAACGAGAGAGTTTCGGCTATTTTGCTTTTCTTGGTACTCTTAATGGTTTTCGTTCTTTTGTTTTGTGATGTTATTTATTCTTTTGCTTTCATTCCTTTATTTTCCTTTGTGGAATGTTTTGACTATTTGAATTATGCTCAAATTTTATCTTTTAAATTTTTATGTTTCCATATGTTTGATATCGATACGAAGAGTGAATCAATATTTCAATTATATTGTAGGAAAATCTACGAAACACAAAAAATAAGTATCAAAATGTTACTAATATAAATGTAATATAAACAATAGACATGTTTACTTATATAAAAATAATAAAATACTTATTTACTAATTTATTTTGTTTAAATGTTTTGTTTTTATAATCTTTCTAGAAATATTCATCGAAATTTTGTAAGATTAAGACCTCGATATTTCCATTACTTTTGTCATAATTAGGCTACACGTTTAATTATTACTTATTTAAATCGACTTTTTTTTTTTTCTTTCAAAATTGAAACCCCATATTTAAGGCACGTGCCTTGGATTTAGAGGGGTTTGAAATCTTTTTATCTTTTTGGAGGAAAAAAACCCATTTTTACTCCAACAAACGGAAATAAATATTAATTTCATCTGATTTTAAAATAAATTTGAATGAATAAGAAAACCCAAATTAAAATAGCCAAAATTTACAAGTATATTTAGACTAAAAAACCCGAACAAATTCAATTCATTTTTTTGTAAGGAATATATTTTATCTTTCTTCGATACCAAGGATAATATTGAAATTACCACAACCCATATTTACAAATATTAATTTCTTTTTATTATTATTATTAATTATGCATATAGACCCTTTACTTTGATAAAGCTCAAGTTTTATACCTCGTTTACAACAAGGGGATGAGAATCAATGAATTATAATGAAAATTCTTCATTCGTATTTAACAATAGTATTTACTAAAATGCAGGTGAGATCTGTCACTTATCTGGAAATCACATTCTTATTTTTCGTTCAACTTTTAAATCTCATTCACCAAACTAGGAATCACATTCTCATTCCTTATTAGTCTCTTGACTCAATTTTATTTGCATCCCTTTGTATCTATAGGATCAACCACATTTTCACTAATTATTTTACTTTTTATTATCTCCCATTTCATTTCCTAGTAAATTAACAAAGGTTTAAGGGCTGCTTGGACACCTAATCTGTCTTGGGTGGAGTAGGCTATTATCGTCTACTCAATGTTGATGCTCCAAATTATTAGAATTCATACTTAACTACTGTAAAACTATTTCAAAACTGTTGTTTCGCATGTATCTTAGATTCCCATGGAGTGGGTCATCTAGATTACAGTGTTTGTTTTGTGGTATTGTAAAATGTCTTGACACCTAAAGATTCTTGGGCATCCTATGATGCCTTTACAGAGGGCATATCAAGAGTTTTGGATGCCCTTCTAAAACGTGAGTTTTCTATATTCCCGAGTTGAGGGCATTCCCATTTTACATTTTTGTCATTTTTCTAAATTTTTTGTACACATATATATTAGTATTCATTTTCATTATATAATTAAAATAAACATTGTCAACCATATATGTTGTATTTGTTTGTTATAGCGAAATTCTTATTTTTTTAAGCAAGATATTCAAATTTAAATTTAAATTAATATTTTTTTTTTTATAAAAAATCTTAAATTATGATATATTATTTTGTTGAGAAAAATAACATATAAAAATAATATAAATTGTAAAATAAATTCAAATTGATAAAAAAAAATACGTTTGATAAGTTCAAATTACATCAAATTAATATAAACTAATAAATAGTTGTAAGGACATTTTAGAACATTATGTAAATTTAAGACATTCCCGAGTAGAATTCCTATAAAACAAACACAACATAGTTATCAAAATCTTCTCAAATATATGCAAAAATATTTCTACAAAATAAATGGTTATTTAAAGATGTCATACATCCATAATTTCGAGAGTCTAAAATTTCGATTATCTACATTCTCAAAAAATAAATGGCCCCTCATTGTTTACCGTATTTACTATTATGTGATCGTTTATAACCTAGGTTAAAATAATATGCACATCAAACATAGATTATTATAACTCAGACTATTTCAAATAGTATGTATCATAAATACAAACTATAACTCAAACAACTCGATATAGTGAATTTAAAAAGGAAAAAAGAAAAGAAAAGATATATTCCTTTAAAATAAATGTCATATGAATTATCTGCTGAATTCTGAAGTGATATTTCTGTTGCAATTGCAATGTACCCATTCCCAAAAAAGAAAGAAGTTTCATAATCTAAATATAAATATTCGTAAAAAAAACACCAGCCACTCGCTAATCACGAAGGTGACAACACGCGCTAAAATTGTCTCTTTATTTTATCGCGCGTGTTTAACACACGCTAAAGAAGCGAATAAATATTCTCCGAACTTGACAGCGACGGCAACCTCTTCTCGTTCTTGGATTTTGATTGGCTCTCCATCGTACGATAGTACGGACGATCGTGACGAGTTAATTTAAATATTTCTTTTTAAAAAATCAATTCAATTAACCTCTTCTTTAGATGACATCTGATTTTTTTTTTTTAATTTTTAATTTTATTATTTTTTTTCCTCTCTTACTTGGCTTGACTTTTCTTTTCCCACTATTTCTCCTTAGTTTATCAAACTATTTTTTCTTTTTACCAAATAAAGAAAACAAATGAGGTATTTTCCATCTACCATTTTTAAATAATAATAATAAAAAAAAGGCTTTCTTTTCTTTTCTTTCTGCTTTCTGGGTTTTGTTATTAAAGAACTGAGACTGAAATCTGATTGGCCAAAAAATAAAAATAAAAATTAATTAATGAATAATACAAAACGTGGGTCTGCTCTGTTTTTGTGGTAATTTCCACCCTCTTCATTTTTGGTGGTGGGAATCAAAACACATCTCTATTGATTTTTCTTTTTTTCCCTAACAAAAAATATTTGTTTGCCTTTTTCTTCTTCTGGGGTTTTCAGATTCTTCCCCAATTTTTCCTTTTTTGCTCTCCCAAACGCTTCCTTAGGGTTTGTTTATTTTGCTTGAAGGAGAAAAAAATAACATATTTCCCAATTGTCCAATTTTCTTGCCTATTTCTGTGTTTTTTCTTTGAAATCAATCACTTCCCATTTCAGCTAATTTTTGACGACTTCTTATTGGGTTGATCCAAACAATAATCCTTTTAGTTGAGATTTTTCTTTCTTTTTTATTACTATTATTTTTTTTCTTTCCATTTTTGGTCTCTTATTTCTCACTCTGCTCTACCAGAAACCAAGCCTGGTTTGGTAAGATTATTTCTGGCTCCATTTTCTTGTCCTTTTTTCTTCTTCATTTTCAATTTAAGCCCTTTTTTTTTTTTGCTGTTGCATTAAACTTATTGTTCTCGTTCTTCTTCCTTAGAGGGTTTTTTTTTTTTTTTTTTTTTTTTTATTATTTTTTTTTTGAAAAAAATGGTGAGAGGAAAAACTCAGATGAGGCGAATCGAAAACGCGACAAGTCGGCAAGTAACATTCTCGAAGCGTCGGAATGGGCTGCTGAAAAAAGCCTTTGAGCTCTCAGTTCTTTGTGATGCTGAACTTGCTCTCATCATCTTCTCTTCTAGAGGAAAACTTTATGAATTTTCAAGCTCAAGGTATGCAAATAAATAAATATATATATATATATATATATATATATATATATATATATATATATTAATTTTGGCCTCATTTTACTGATATGAGCAAATAATGATGTGGGTTTTATTTTTATTTTTTCCCCTTCTTTTTTGATATTATGTTTGGGTATATTTTGATATGAGTGATCTGTAGGAATTTCAATGAAAAGGGCCATAAGGAATTTGGTCGTAGTTTTAATTTCCTTTCTTTTTTTTTTTGCATTTATTAAATATACATATTTGAATATTAAGCTAGATTAGAGAAAACCCAATTTAAAAAACTATATGTAGATATAAGTTTTATTTTAAAAAATTACATTAGATTTTGAGAACATTGTAAAAAAAAAGAAAAGAAAAGAAAAGTGAGAGTAGTGTTATAAACGATTATAACTTTAATTTCCATAAAAAGAAATTAGAAAACAAAACAAGCTATACTTTTTGTTACCTTATAATAGGATGATATATCTAATTATATCTCAACATTTTACACTCTTATTTTTAGTGGGTTTTGGAATTAGTTCAAAATCCAATCAATTAAGTCTCTGATATGAATATGATCATGTTTAATTATTCATAGGTTTTGAGAACAATTTATTTTATACATTAGGGTTTTTCTTTTTTTTGGGTAATAATGTCTAGAAAAATACATACAAATTATGAATACAAGCAAGTAATATCCAAAATCCCATGATGTTTGGTCTGGTTTTGGTAAGAGCTTTGAAGGACAGTGGTTCAGAAAATTGGTCCAGAAAATGAAAGCCAAATTGGTACCTTGCCAAGTACTGAAGAAAAGTCTATCTTCTTCACTATTTCTGCTAATCTTTAATCTCTTGATACAGTTTCTTGTGAGAGAGAGAAAGAAAAGGATGAGCTTCTGCATAATAACTGGAATCCACTTTAAATATTAACTCTAATCTTAGATTATATTAATCCTAATCATATTCAAATTAAATAATTACGTATTGGAAATGCGATCAAAGTATTGCACATGGACTAAATAAGAGAATGATTTAAGAGGGGCTTTTGGAAGAAACAAAAAAATATGAGGGTTTATAAGCAAAAATAGACAATATCATATCAGAGATATCTATGCTTAGGTGTGTGGGGAAGTTGAGAGAAAAAGTGGAGAAGTGGGTTTTTTTTTTTTTTTTTTTTTTTTGTGAACCAATATCTTTAGTGATTTGTACAATTTATCATTAATTATTCATATGATCTAATATTAATTTAATTAATATTCTCTTATGTTTAAAATCTAATTAAACACAGATAATTAATTCTGTCAGTTGGTGTCAAGTCACCTTTCAGCTCTCACTCTAATTTGAAAATTGCTGGAAAATATTAGATAATGTGGTCTGTTTAAAAGTTTTGTTTTTATTTTATAATTTGTGCATGTTTATGTCATGTGTTTATCCTTATTCTGATTAATCCTCATCATAATCTATATTTTGTTGAAATTTATACATGAAATTGAATGGAACATAATTTCACCTACGTTTCTCAATGTTGTTTTGAACTTTTTTTTCTCCCCTAAATCATAAAATGGACAACTTTGTAGTTTTGGAATTATATCAATTTATATTCTTAAAATTTGGATTGTATTAATTAAAATATTTAAACCAATTTTGTTAGTGTACCAACTTATATCCCTTAAAATTTCGTTCGAAAAATTTAGTGTGAAACTTGTAGTAATATCATTTTAAACTCTTAAATTTTCACAAGTTAATAAATGGATCTATTAAATATAAATTTGAATTTTGTGTTTAAAAGATTTATGAGTTTTTGAATATTTGTTAAGATTAAATTTGTAGCCAAAGCGAGTTTAGCTCAACAGTAATTGACATAACCTTTCTCTCGAGAGGTCAAAAATTCGATCCCTGTTGTTGTACCTAAAAAATGACCAAATTTATAAATTTGTAAATTTAATTACCAAAATAAAAGTTTATAGATTGAAATTCTAAATTAACTGAGCTAAAAATGTAAGATTTTCTGATAACCATATTTGCTTCACCAATTGAATATTTTCTAAAAGGTACCATTTAAAAATCTTTATTAATTAATTTATTTAACATTGGCTTTTAATTAGAGAATTTTGAATTCTTATCCTTAAAGTGTGTTACTTCAGCATGCAGGCCACGGTGGGGCGATATCTAAGGCATACAAGATCAGAAACCCATCATCTTCAACCTTTATCTCATCAACACGATTTACAAGCTGTTCAGGTTAGTCTGATGAATTTTATGGATGAAAATATCGATAAAATATAGACGTCGACCAATAATTATGAAAAAAAATCATAAAAATCTACACGCGCATGAAATTTATTTGAATAAATATAGATTTTCTTTTATGGTGGGAAAATTTACAAATACTTAGGATTACATTGTCCATGAATATTCAGTACATTAAAATATTAGTTTGGTCTCTATACCTGACTTATTCCATGTTAATTTCTTGTATTATTCAAATTTTGTATTTTTTTCTTACTTTAAATAATTTTTTTTATAAAAACTTGTAAAATATTAACTGAATTTGTTTTCAAAACTTATAAAAGGGAAAGAGTAATAGAACTAATATCAACATTTATTAGAAGTTTATAAATTTAGATATGGTCAAAGTATATAGACTAAAATGATATTTAATTTATTTTATAACGCAGTTTATAGTTTTTTTTTCTTCTTTCGTTTAATAATTAATGGGTTTTGTATATATATGTTTTGTCTTTGCTTTTAATGTGAGTGAATGAAGAATGAGGCTGCAAGTTTGTTGAAGGAGATAGAATCACTTGAAGTTTCAAAGAGGTAGAATAAGCTGCCACTGGCTTTGAGGTTTTTAAACATTCGAACAGTCATTTCAAATCGATTCTAAATTTTTCGTTTAAATGTTTGAGTTTGACTATTTTGTTTCTTGATAGCAAAATTTGGATTTGTAATACACCAGGAAATTGTTGGGAGAAGGTCTAGGATCAAGCTCCTATGAAGAACTTCAACAAATAGAACAGCAGCTAGAAAGGAGCTTAGCCCATGTTAGAGCTAGAAAGGTTAGAAAACTAATCAACTACAATTCTTTCAATCTATGATATCATTAATAGTTTGTTAAATTATAAAAATTATTTTTCAACTTTGTTATTTGTTTTAAAATATTTCTACACGTTTACGAAGTTGTTATATTAGCTTTGAACTTTTATAAACGTTTAATAAATGAGTACAAGGGTAAGTTTGGATTGGCTTTCTAAGTATTTAAATAAGTGTTTATAAGTGCAAAAAGTGTTTATAAACACTTAAAAAGTCAATCCAAACGGACCTTAAATTCCTTTGAATTTTAGACAAAATTTGAGATTCCAAAATGGTGTGGCAGTGACTTAAAATGAAAATTTAGAAGACACATCATTTTAGGTCATCGTCATATAGTTTTGGGTCTTAATTTTGATTTAAAATTCTAAATGATTTTATGAAAGTTGAGAGGTAATTGTGCCACTTTTAAAAATATGTATAAATAGATATTTTTAAAACAAATGACAAAGTTTAAGAATATTTATTATAATTTAGCCTATTTTTTCATGTTTTTACAGATATCTCATTCATAGTGAAAAATAATATTGACTGTTCATTAAATATTTATTTTTTTATTTAATCATAAAACGTTTGGCTCGTGGGTTAAATTTATGAAATTTAGAGGGAAGAAATTGATCGAACAAACTGTAAAAATCATGAGTTAAACTATATTAGCCTATGTTGTTTAAATTCAAGTTTCTTTTTTTGAATTTTTTTTAATAATATATTTTTCATAATTGAAATGACGATAATATTCTATTAATAATTTAACGAGTTTGTTTTGTTATTTATGGGATGTTTGGTTTATAGGGTTAATTTCGTAAAATTAAGAGAGAAATTGACTTGAATTAACGTATTTTTATTTTTCTGATTTTCAGCACGAGGTTTACAAGGAACAGATTGAACAACTAAAAGAAAAGGTTAGAAAAAAAATAAAAGCTTCAAAACTTGATGCTTCTTCCAGTGGGATTTGTGGATATTTTATAGGCATGAATATTTTTTTTCTTGCCCTCTAATTATTTTTTCCTGAAAAATAAAATAACAGGAGAAGAATTTGGAAGCTGAAAATGCCAAGCTAACTAAAAATGTGAGTTTGTTAATCATCTGTTATCACATCTGCTAAAACAATTTTTTTTTTTAATTAGACAATTACATGGAAGCTAATGGTATGTTTGGGAGTGATTTTAAAATCTTATCATTTTTAAAATCACTAATAAACATACCTTAATTACACAAAATTAATTTGATTTTCAATTCTATACTTTTAAATACAATTTTCAATCATTAAAATTAGTTTTGGACGATTAAAAACATATTTCACGGTTGATTTTAAAAATGACAAAAGCGATTTTAGCCATTTTAAAATTATTTCCAAATGTATGCCCTAAACTCACTTTGACACATTTGCTAAAACATTAATTTTTTAAAAAGCAGAAGAGAAAAAAAAAACCAAGTAACATATAGTCTCTGATGTGATGAACTTAAAAAAATTCTTATAATTAATAAGTTAAATTACAAGTTTCATCGTTGACTTTTTTACGATTGTATACTATCCTATTTGATCCTTGAATTATAGAAAATGCTCTATATATCTTTAAAATCTCAACTATTTTGTTCAAGAGTAACATCCCAACCTTTAGAAAAAGTAAAGCTAACATAAATATAACCCACAATCTACTCCACATATTGTTAAACTAAAAAAAAAAACTTAAAAAAATGTCTAATAGGTCCACAAATTTTTAATTATGTATCTAATAGGTTATTTACCTTTAAAACATTTTTTTAAAGAAAAATGTACCTACATACTAGATATGAAGTTGAAAGTTTTAAAGTTATTAACATTAAATTCAATCATTTACCTAATAAAACAATTATTGTTTAAAATGTTGACTGAATTATAAAGGATGTCTTTGAACTTTGTACTTTGTGTTAAAAATACACTTAAACTTTAAAAAAGAGTTAAAAAATATCCTTACCATAAGTTTTGAATGAAAACTATTAGTGTTTTGTTTCAAAAATACCTATGAACTTTCAAATTTTTTTTAAAATATCCTTAAAAATAGTTACAAAAAACTTTCACTAACTTGAAATATTAACTTTTGACCAAGAGGTTATAGTTTCAAATCCTCCTTATACATATTGTTAAACTTAAAAGAAAAAAAAAAAAAAAAACCCTCACTTTTGTGCTCAATAATTTCTTTTAGAATATTTTTTAATTTTATATCTAATAAGTTATTTACATGATATTTTAAAAATCCACATATGTGTACGATATAAAACTGCATCCCACATACACAAAACTCAATTATTTATCTAAAAATTATGATATCTTTAAGGGAAATTAGTATAAACAGAAAAAAAATATCAAACTATCTATAATTATAAAAAATTTTACTATGAGCAATGAAATTTTATAGCTAAAAGACAGTAAAATTTTTTCTATATTTGAAAATAACTCTATTTTTAAAATTCGTAAATTTATTAAATATAAAATTAAAAGTTGAAGGATGTGTTAAATACTAAAATACAATTGTGATGCAGTATCTTGTTCAACATGAGCCTCAACAATCACCAACTCAGCAGTTAGCAGAAGTTTCACCTTGTCCAGAAAGTAGCTCCATCTCAGACGTTGAAACGGATTTGTCCATTGGACCTCCCAAGTCCAGATCTAAGTGACTTCATTTCGTAGTAGCCAAGGACTTAACCACTTCTTTTTTTCTTTTTCTTTTTCTTTTTCAAATTGTATCATAAGTTAATAATAATTTCCAACTGCTTTTTCTACTTTTTTTTTTCCTTTTTAATTTGGCAGCTTGAATAATGACTTCAATAACAAAAAGAGAGCCACGACTTGTGTTGAGGAGAAGAGGGAATTATTGGCTAGCCAATGAAATTGTGTTTTATCGTACATTAATCCTATATATTTTCTCTTTTATCTATTCTCACATCTCCGTTTTAATTAAGATAATTACTTTTTTAGTCCCCATATTTTATTAGATACACATGTTCAGTATCTAAATTTCCAATGTGTTAAAAAAGAATAAATTTAATAGGTCTCTAAATTTAATTTTTTATCATTATTTTAAATAATTATATGAGATTTTAAATTAAAAAACAATTAAAAAAATTATCAATTCTTTCTAAAATTATTTTAATTTAGAATTTTATATAATGAGTTAAAATAATAAAAAGATAGTTTAGGCACATTTTAAATTTACTATTGGAAATTCAGGAACTTAAAAAGTAAATTAAAAAAACTCGACTTAGATACACTTATTCTTTAAAATTTGAGACTATAAAGATAACTTTTCCTTCCACTTATTATTCTCTAAACTTTAGAGATTGTATCACTTAAAATTCTAAATTACTAATTACGCTTATTAAAATCTTAAATTTGCATAAGCGAATCAATATAGACTCTCTATTAGAAGATTTCATTTTGATATCATTAGCCCATATAATTTTGTCAATGTGTTTTATTTAGATGATTTTGAGTTGATTTTAACTCGATATGGTTATTAGTTTGAGATTTCAATAGATACAATACAACCTCCAAATTTAGAAGTATGAATTATTTTTCTTTCCCTTTTTATTTATAATATGATTATTGAAAGTTGTCTATTCAACCTATGATTTTAGATCAACTTCTCTTTTATATGCATATCTTATGAAATCAATGATTTAAGGGGTTCGGGCCCAAAGAGTTGGAGTTGAAGGAAGTAACTACGCTCCTTGTTTGGTCAAGGAGTTCGTCGGCCTACGACTAAAAAATATCAATTTTATGTTTTATTAACTCTTTACATCGCGACTTCACTCATTTTCTCAAACAACACCCCTAAGTTATTTATCTTTTAGTAGATTAGTAAGATCACAAATGAAATAAATGTTTTCATTCAAAATATAACAATGTTATATTTTTAAACATATTATGAGAACAAACCACATTTTTTTATTAAAAATATATATTATCCTATTATGGTCAAAGTACGCTGATGTTAGTGATAATTGACATGATTTTTCTCTCTAGAGATAGAAGGTTCGATCTCCACTCCGCAGTTGTGTTGTACTTAAAAAAAAAAAAAAAACTATCCCATTATAGTGTTTTTAAAAAATTAAAATATAACTACTATGTAGAGTATATGCATTTTTCCCCTTCGTGCCCTTTGATCAGTTCAACAGACATCTTTGCCCTCTTGCCTTTCTTAATTTCCTTGCCTTTTTCCTAATATATTAAAATATTCATATATTATACCTCAAAAGTAGTTTGGATTATTGATACAACTATATATTATATAAATGTGACTAAAGTTGGCTGCCTCTGTCACATGATGACAAACACATAAACTAAGGAGCTTCAAATTGTAATATGATAAAACTTCATTGGAGTATTGAAAATAAATATTGAGTGAAGATAAATTATATATATATAGGTATCTAAGTTAGATTAATTTTTTTAAAAAAAAACTTGCTCCTTAGATTGATTAAAAAAAAAAAACAATTTCGCTCCTTATATATTGAAATATTAGGTATATGTTGATAAAGACTTAAACCAACTATCTAGAAGGTCTTTATATTCGATATCACATTATCAATTGTTACCAGAGGAATGATTTTAATTTTTAACTAATTATTTTCTAGATTTATTTTTTTACATCATTTTTATAAACTTAGAAGATGGTTGATAGGTTATGTTAAACTTAATATTATATTAATACTCCAACATTAAATTGCTGTTTTAGAGTCCATTTTACTTTGAGTTTGGTCCTTTTTGTCTATTTGTCTCCTACATGACATATTTTATGTTTAGCCCTTAGCAAATCATCTCTATGGGTCGCATTTATATAAAATGAAATGACGAAGATTTATATGAAATCAATCCACCACTTTTAATAAATTTTCACACATGACTATTTTAAGGTAAATGTTTAATAAAATAGTGTAATTTAAAAAAGATTGTCGAATGAAAAATTTTGGGTCAACCACAAGTTGCCACATCATCGACATCCTAATTTATTAAATTTAGAGCGAATTAAGAATTAATGTGCGTTTCTAAATCGAAATTTGCAGACAAACAAAGGACAAAGCTCAAAACGTGCCACATGTCATCTTTTTTACCATCTTACATTCGAGAATTTAATGGTGATTATTATTTCTCTCTCAATGTTGATTTGTCTCAAGCTGCAAAGCTCTCGAGACAAATCAACATTGAAAACAAGTTGTAAGGCCCAATACAAATTTACTTTGGAAGATAAATAATAATAAAACAAATATTAGAGATTGTACTACATTACAAATCAATACAAAATTCAAATTCAAGTTCATCATACGTATTAATTTTTGTTGCAAACAAAGATATTATAAAGTCAATTGTTTTCAACTATTTAAATTTACCATGTTGTATTTCCATCTTGTTGTTGAAATAAATTTAACTAGATTTGTTATTCCTAAAAAGCTTCCACATTATGAATAATTTTTTTTTTCTTATTTCTTTCTTCCTTTGGTCGTTTTAGAAGACAAATATGTAATTCATACAAGAATGAAGATTATCGAAGATAAATTTATGTTTTATCCACTAATATATAGATTGAAAATTCTTTTCTATTGAGTTTATCAATGTTTAATGCGAGAGAAATAAACTTATAACATCTCGATTAAAATATATGCCTTAACCAATCAAGTTATGATATCTGGAATCGATTAGTTTTAATATCTAAATTTATTTTGAATTTTGATTAAAAAAAGAGTATTCACCTAAAATTTTAGGTGGGCTCTTTGAGACCGAGGCCCGACTCTCAAGGCCCAAACATGCGGCCTTCTCGCCTATAAACCGCCGAAGCTTCCAGAATGAACAGCAGAAGTTGAGACTTGAAGAATACTGAGAGAGAGAAATGGCGGGAGAAGCCGAAGCACCAAGGAGGGCTTATGGCGCTCTTCCAAGAGCCCCTCATGCTCCTCCTCGTCCTCGTTTGGAGCCCGTTGATCGCGAAAAGGTTTCTCTCTTTCTCTCCTCTCTTTTTAGGGTTTCTGTCCCTTCCGGCGTTGTCTCTGATTTTCAATTTTGGTGTTCATTACCTTGTTATTGAATCCATCTTCATCTTAAATCGTTTTCTTCTGTCTTTGCTCTGGAATGCCATAAGAATCTCTTTATTTTCATTCTTATTATTTGAAACTCCAATTATTCCCTTTCCGTTACCTCTTAGTGTTCAAAGCTGGCTGTGTAAACATAGATAGCAGCTTTCATTTTCTATGCTGAGTCATTTCGTTTCTCTTCCTGCAGACTTGTCCTTTGCTGCTTCGTGTTTTTACGAAGGTATGTTGTATTTTGATGCTGGCTTTTGTTTTTATGAATTTTGTTTCGTATCTATGCAAAGTACGCAAAGAACAAGTGTGTTTCATCGCTTGAGGAACTGTAGTTTAATCCAGCCGATGTATCAATAGGGATGAAATGAAGTGCGTTGGGTTTCGAATTTGTGTGAAATGTTCTTTTGTTAATGTGATTGCGGAAACAGATAGGACTTAGGAACCGGATTAGAGGATCATTGAAGCAAATTTCCTTGGTTTTGCGCTGCTACATTTAGGTTATGAGGCTATATTGCTTATTGATGATCTAGGCTACCTTTTGCAAATCCTTGGCAGATTGGGAGTCACCATTTCAACGAAGATTTTGCTGTGAGAGGCAAGGAGCCGAGGGACGAGGTTCAAATTTATACCTGGAAAGATGCTACTCTTCGCGAGCTAACTGATCTGGTTGTATTTCTCATTCCTTTTCAACCTCTTCTCCCTCCACGGTTTGCATGACATAAATACCAATGATCTGTATCTTTTTGATTTATATCCATGATGCGTTCATAGACACTATTTCCCTTCCATTGCCCCTTGAACTTATGTGTCTGTACTTTTTTCTTCCCCTTTGGGTGGGGGAGCTTACAGGTCAAAGAGGTAGCTCCGGAAGCCAGGAGGAGAAATGCTAAACTTTCCTTCGCTTTGGTTTATCCTGATAGACATGGCCGGTTTGTATTGAGAGAGGTATTTATTTTCTCTCCTTTCCCATGTACCGTCATGCACACACACCTATATTTAGGTTTTCAGGATGATATACTAGAAAAACATCCATGACTCTTTGCACTTTTTACATTAAGTGTATCAAATTGAACACCCAAGTTAAATAAATGGTAAAATTATTATTTGTTATCACTTATCAAAACTAGGCTAGCCAAAGTGAGCGTAGCTCAATTAGCACAAAGTATCTGTTAATGACCGACAAGTACGTAGTTTGAAACTTATTTGAACTAGGCTAGATATTGCCCAAAAATTACTTGGATTCGACCAGAAAAACATTAACACTTTACAAGTTCAAGCAACAAAAACCTAACTACAAAGCGCACAAACCTTGCCAAACAAATGCTTAAATACAGAAATCAGCACTCGTGATTATTGTGCATCCAACTACGAGAATGGCATAAATGTCAAAGAGAAAAATTAACACCTGAACTAAGGAAAGTATTGAAGTAATCATTTATTTTAGTTTTGGTATCAATTCAATGAAATTAAGATTGTAGGGTTGAATTTTTACTCACTCGACCAAGTGCTGAAATAAAAAATGTTCCCCAATGTCAATCCTATACGTATATGACTTGTTCGATTGGGACAATACTTTCAGACTGGACTCTTTCATAGTCTTAAGAAAGTTTGAAGCGCACCATTTTGTTAAAAGATGGGTCGTTCTGCTTCTTGGACGTAGGTAGACATTAAACATGCTGAACTTGTGCTTAAGTTGCATACTCTTGCATGACTGTGATGGAGAAGTTGCCCAATTAAATTCATTTAGTGCTGAAAGGAGACAACTTATTAGGCTGAACTGAAATCTTTTATACTGAACTAGTGTCTTCGTGCCCTGCTGTAGCTTGCAGTTTCCTTAGCAGCAAAGAGTTTTCTTTATAAGGGCTTAGTTTGTGATATAAATGAATTCGTGATAAATTGCCCTCACTTAATTGACCTTTTGTAATTTACGTTTACAAATGTATGAAGAAAGCGAATTTCGAGTCCTAGCTTTAGTAGATATGACTAGTTATCATTTTGAAAGTTGATGCTTTGATCTCCATCTCTCCCATTGTTGTGCGAGGATCCCACGTTGAAAAGATAAAGTTACCTCACAATCTTTAAAAGATATATGAGTTATTCTTCTCATCGTCAATTAATTTTTAGATAGAACTCATGTTTATCTAATATGGTACTATAGCTCACAAAGTCTAAATGGATATTTGGTCCAAAAAATTGAGAGGCATGTGAGGATCTCATCCACATTGAACCGATGAAGAAACCATGAGTTATTCTTCAGAAATTTATATTTAACTAATGTATTGAACTAAAAGAAAATAGCTTGAGTCAGAGATTCTTTTCTTTATGTGAAGGTGGGGAAGACATTCTCGTTTGGAAATGGACGATTAGACGATAGCTTGGCTTTGGCAGAACTCGGTTTTCAGGTAAAACAAACATGGCTTTCGTTTTCGCCATATCAATCCTGTATTCCTTCTCATTCTTGCTGCAATTTTTTCCACGCAGATCGGAGATTACTTGGATGTGGCAATTATATAGGGTCTGTGGTGCCTTTATATCCTAAATTCCTAATAATACCTATATCAACCGGAAAAGGTATCGGGATTTCTTTCTCCAGTGAAGAACCAAACAAATGAGGATATTAGCTTCAATCTTGTAATGTATATTCCATTTAAGAATTGGTTGAAAATCCTTTACTTTTTTTTGTCTTGGGCCCTATTAGGTAGATCATGATAGTCATCAATCGTCATGTTCATTTGAGTTACCTTCTTGTTGTATTGCATTGCATGAAGCAGGCCTTAGGATAGAGTTTTCATTAGGACGATAATGGTGGAACTATTTTGGGCCTTTATCTTAATATCAGCTTTTCGTTTTTAAAATTTAAGTCTGTTAGTTTTAACTTGCTAAGTCATTATATAAGTTACCACATGTTGAACTATATATATATATATGATCCAAAAACGCTATTTTACTTTTTTGTAATTCTCAAAATGTTAATTTGTTTAATTCTCAACTTTAATTTGATGCAGGTAGTTTTAATTAGTTTACGTGGGTCCCTTCTAATCACGTCAATATTGTCTTATTAATGACTTATTAAGATTGACTTTCAAGTACTTAAGAATACTTTTTCTTAATCATTTAAAAAGTCAATCCACATATGCGTAAAGTTCTATTTGATAACTAAATAGTCAATGAGCAACTTAATCCGTGAGATAAATTATTTAAGACCACGGTAGATATATCAAGAAGTTTCTAGATAAGTAATGTTAATATTTTTTTTTTGTTTTATGTAAAATTATAAATTTAAATTTAAATTTGAACTTTGAAGTTTATGTTTATTTGATTTTTAAAATTCATGGATCAATTAGACAAGGAATTGTAAGTGAAGGTTAAATTTAATTTTAGATTTAATAGGTTTTTTTATTATTGTTATCTTTTAAAAAACTTATTAGATCAAAATTGAAATTTTAAGGATTTATTAAATATTTTTTGAAAGTTTATAAACCAAACAGGGCACATATTTTAAAGACAAGGGATTAAGGAATTGGTTTTAGCGTATAGCGTTTTAAAATGAGTGTTGCAAGAACTTGGATGGTTTACCACTTGTAGTTAAATTTTCAGGGGCATTGTTTCCTACTACTAATTCAAACTAAACGGATAAAACTCGTTCAAGCAAAATAAACAAAATAAACCCCTGCATGTGTATTGGACTAATATTGGTTAATGACACAATGTGTGAAGCAAATGATAAAAGAAAATAGAAATTGTGGAATCAAAATAAATGAATAAATAAATAAAATAAAAGAAATATTACCATAAATAGAAAATGTATCAACTTATTTGTAAATATAATTTTTTTTAAATAGTTTGACTCATTTTTCTATATTTAAAAATAACACTAAAATAAAGTGCATGCTAAAATATAATTAAAAAAAATGTAATTGATATATCATCTCAAATGAAATGCAAAGTTTCTTTGTTTTTTTCTTTTTAAGAAAAAATAATTTGAAGTTTCAAACTCTATAGTAAATAATATTGTGTGGAGTTCAAATTATATTAAGGAAAATTTTCACATATAAAAAAAATGTCAAACTATTTACAGAAAATAGCAAAAAAAAATACTGATAGACATTGATAGACTTCTATCTGCTTCTATCAGTGGTCGACTTCTATCATTTCTATCACTGATAGACTTCTATCAGCATCTATCACAACTATCTAAAAATTTTGCTATTTTGTGTAAATAGTTTTCCTTATTTTTCTATTTTTAAAAAGTCTCTTATATTAAGCTCAATGCATTCCTAATTAGAGGAAAAGAAAATATATTAAAAAAATTGTCATGAAAATATATTTAAATAGTTGTCATGTGATGTGGATGAAATGCACTTAGTATTTTTTTTTTTTATTAATAATTTAGGAAGTGTTTATTTTCGCTTCAGAGAAAGTGCGGGAAAGTGAGGGCAAAAAAGGAAAAAAGAAAAATAAAGAAAAGCGGGAGTATAAAACGCACTGGCGTTCAGTTTCCGTCCACACTTCACAGAATTGATAGCAACGATGACTTAACTGAAAGGTTCTGTTCTTCTGTAACCTCCTGCCAATCTCCAACTCTCTCCGTTCTCGTGTTCATCAACAATGGCGCTGAAGAAAGAACTGGTGTCTGGTTCGGCTAAGCATGAGGATGAAGGAGGTAATGGTGGTAACGGAGGATATATGTTCCTTTTGGCTGTTATCGTCCTTCTCGCCGTTTTCGCGCTCTTGCGTTATGTCATCCTCAGCGGCTTCCACACTACTGGTGCGTTTCTTTACCAACTTTTTGATCTCCCTGTGTGATTTAAGAAAATGAACAATGTGGTGTAGATTATACTCTGGATCATTACTTATTAGAACACTTTAGTCAATTTTCTCTTTATTTTCCTCCGTATTAGTTGAAAGCTTTAGTTAATGTACTATGTTATATTGTTTTCTCTACGGAATCGGAAGAACTACGGCCACTTCAGACTCTGAGTTAGAACTGACTTTTTTCCACGAGAGCTTCTTAT
Organism: Lagenaria siceraria; assembly: GCA_002890555.2. Classification (NCBI taxonomy): domain Eukaryota; kingdom Viridiplantae; phylum Streptophyta; class Magnoliopsida; order Cucurbitales; family Cucurbitaceae; genus Lagenaria; species Lagenaria siceraria. The sequence continues at coordinate 26,492,114 of CM016483.1, read as the reverse complement.
TTTGATTGTTGCTTTGAGAGCCAAATAAATGACAGAAGTAGCAGGTATTACGAAACAGAAATCTTAGCGTAGGTATAAGTGTATAACACCACGTTTAAGTTTAACATCGTATCCTGCGTTGGAATCCTTAATCGCATTGTAGGAATTGACTTAAAGTCTGTTAAAATTGATACTGAATAGCACTGATCATTTCTTCGGATTGATTTTCTCACTTTATTTTGTCTCTGCACAACATAGAGTGGCTCCAGTATATGTGACTATGTGTGAGCCGAAAGTACGAAGAACGGAGACTAAAGAACAAATCATTGAATTTCCTAGAGCGATCTAATTATAGTCACCGAACTTCTTTGTGCAAGGAATTTTTACTAAGAGCGAACTATTACTCTGAGTTTCTGGCTTTTCGCCTTTAGCAACTACTAGAACATTATTGACTCGTTTGCTACAAAATTTCTGCTTAAAGTTTGGCTGAGCTAACACTTCAGAAATCAGAGGAATGGACATGAGTTTGCCTGCCTAACTCCGTGTAACCGCAAGAGTGACTCTTCCGTGTTTGATAAAAAGTGATTGACTAAGTAATGGTTTACTTGGAGATGATGAATAAGTGGAGAGCATCATGAATATACGATCCTCAATTCTTCTTGAAAATGTAGTCGTCTCAAACTAGAGTAATCATCAGGCACATGCTCGCACAAGATAGGTGATCCAGCCTGTGCTTCACGCCAAACCATGTAGAGACCGAGGAGTGAGACGACGGAGGGTGTAGATAGTTTACTTGATTGGAAGAGGAAAATTAGAACATCTAGCCTGACGTTTTCCTTGATGCACAGGTCATGAAGCCCAAACGAGTCGCCTGTCTCCCTTTTATCACAACATCCATACAATATGCACATTCTTGTGTGCTATTCTTAATTGGTATTCATGTGTATGTGTTGCCTCTGTTCTTTATTTTATCATTGAACAAGATCATAGCCTATTTTTGAAAATTGCATGGCGTACAAGTTAGGAAAGATACTAGGTAACTCTGAATTTTTTTAGTGATTACTATTTTTGTATGGACTGCCTTTCAAGAAGTATTTCATGCATCCAAATGATGTCTGCAGTAAAATTATGCGGAAGTTCTTTGTGATCATCCTTTTTATTAAGAACAAATTAACAGACGCATGCATGTCTATACTACTTGTGATGACGTGATTTCGTTTGTTCATTTACTATTTGTTTAATTTGTTGTTACAATCTTTGTAGGTGAAGGGGTTATTTCAAGTAGTCCAAGCAAGGAGGTAGGTTATTAAAATGTTCTCTATCCTGAATTGCTTCGTGTTTACTGTGGATTGGAAACAATATTTGCCAAAACTTGTTGAGACTCCTGGGTAACGTGCAATTGTGTGTGGGTTTCCTTAGTCGACTTCATCATGTCTGTAATTATTAATCCTTGGGCCCTGAGAATTTGGAATTTACCAGCTGTTTTCTGTGTGAAATATTTATTACGATTCCACTGCAGGTCATTGATGATATTGCAGCCAGCACAAACAACACAACAACTATTAATATTACTTCTGCGGGGAATAGTAATTTGTCCTTATCTTTGAGTTTGGTTGGGGTGGACGCCTCAGTTGATGCAATTTCCATGGTACGCCTGACAACCTCAAACTCTTTTTCTGACGTTACCGACTTTGTTGTTATTGAGTCGTGATTCTGCTTGTAGCCAAGCCAAACAACTGTAGTTCCGAGAAGTGGAACCTTCCCTGTCGAAGAGGACAATTCTTTGGGTGGTAATACTAGAACATCTTATGTTTATGATGAATTGCTAGCTCTTGTTGTTCTCTTTCTTTTATTGATGCTGTTGTTTTTTACATGTTCTCATGTGGAATTCATCAATTTGCTCGCGCTCCCTAAAGCAGCTAGAAGGGTAATAATGATTGATTATATTTTTCATTACATAGCTTCAGATGTTGAACATAAAATTGGTTGATACGTCCCTTGCTTACATGGAGGTGGAAGGGAAGAATATTTGACTTTGCACATTCTCGACCTTATTGTTCCCTTGCTCCTGTTGTTCCGATTTTGTAGATAGCAAGAGAAGAGCGACAGGAAAATCAAATGCTGGAGATGGAGTTGGATCCGCAGGGTGAAGATACCACTGTAAAACTTGAGAATACAAATATACAAGCCTCTGAATTAGTTGACTCCTCGATTTTTGGAAAATACAGTACATGGAAGAAAGAAAACGACAACAAGAACCAAGATTCAATTATACGTCTAATGCGAGACCAGATTATTATGGCAAGAATATATTTGAGTATTTCAAAAAAGAAAAAGAAGGTTGATTTGATTGAAGAGCTCCAAATGTGTATTAAAAGGAGTCGTCGTGTCCTAGGAGAGGCAAATATTGATGCTGAGTTGCATTACAGGTAATAGAACTTGGTCGTTCAGTGTCCATCGTGATATAATGCATTATAATGAAACACTAGAATAACATTGGATTGCATTTTATTATTTGCATTATTTCATGCTTGTAATTTTTTTTCATGATGATCGTAAGGACTCTTCTTATGTTACGCCATACATTGTTTTATAGTGCGCCCCAGAAAATAAAAACTATGGCTGATGTTCTTTCAAAGGCGAGAGGTCAACTGTTTGATTGCAAGTTGGTGATCAGGAAGCTGAGAGCAATGCTTCTAACTGAAGAAGAAAAGGTTAGAAGGTTGAAAAGGCAAAATACATTTCTCACTCAATTGGGAGTTAAAGGTATTCCAGGTGGCATTCGCTGCCTGTCCTTGCGCCTTACCATCGATTACTACCTTCTTCCTCCAGAGAAGAGAAATTTCCCTAGAAGTGAAAATTTGCAGAATTCAAAATTTCACCATTATTCCCTCTTCACAGACAACGTGTTGGCTGCCGCAGTAGTTGTGAACTCAACCGTAATGAATTCTAAGGTGAATTCATCTCATCAATTTAGAGATTTATTCATGAAAGTTGACTTTCTCTTGAACATGTATCACTTGTATGGTGGATTATGGTAAAGTTTATTTGTCTGTTTATTTTGTATTTTAACTTGGCATATTTCCTTGTTTGCACGACAGGATTCTTCAAAACATGTATTCCACCTTGTAACTGATAATCTCAATTTTGGAGCATTGAAAATGTGGTTTCTCTTAAATCCTCCTGAAGAAGCTACGATCCATGTTGAAAATTTAGATGAACTCAAGTGGTTGAACTCGTCCTATTGCCCAGTACTCCGCCAGCTTAATTCTGCAGCAATGAGAGAATATTATTTCAAGGCAGGACATTCTACCACTCCATCTAGTGCTTCTACTTTGAAGTACAGGAACCCAAAATATCTCTCAATGCTAAATCATCTGAGGTTCTATCTACCGCAAATTTATCCCAAGCTAGACAAAATTCTATTTCTGGATGATGACGTTGTTGTCCAGAAAGATTTGACTGGATTGTGGCTTGTAGATCTTGAAGGAAAAGTCAATGCTGCCGTGGAAACTTGTGTTGAGAATTTTCATCGTTTTGACAAATACCTTAACTTCTCAAACTCTTATATCGCTAGGGAATTCGATCCAAATGCGTGCGGTTGGGCATATGGAATGAATATATTTGATCTTAAGGAGTGGAAAAAGAGAAATCTCACGGGCGTATATCATACGTGGCAGAACTTGGTGAGTCTTGCACCCATATCCCCTTGTGTTATTTTTTTTAAACGCTTGGCTAGATTAACTGTGTTTCCGCCTTTGGAGGATAAATTTTACTATGTAAAATATTTAAGTGCAGTTCGGGTTGCATTATCTTGTGCATCCCACCAAATTGTCTAATAATAATTTACCACGTGACAAACTCTCTCTATTTCTTTTTGTGCGTGTCTCTGATAAGAATAGGATACATAAAGATGAGTACATCTTAGGATGTTGCTATTTTATTTTAATACACATTAATTACATGGATTTTGCAATGTTGATTTCAGAATGAAGATAGGCAGCTTTGGAAGCTCGGAACATTACCTCCAGGTTTGATGACATTTTATGGGCTGACATATTCCCTCAATAAGTCTTGGCATGTGCTTGGATTGGGTTACAATCCAAGTGTCAACCCATTGGAGATAGAAAATGCAGCTGTTATTCACTATAATGGCAACATGAAACCCTGGATGGAGATGGCGATGACAAAGTATCGCCCCTACTGGACAAAATATATTGACTACGACCATCCTTATCTTCGCCAGTGCAACTTCATTAAATGATACTGACTGGATAATTGCAGCTACAGGTCTCTCTAACTCTCACGCTCTCTCTCCCCCCACGTTGATTTGCTTTACTTGGTTTACTGCATGACATGGGGCTGGGGATATCTCACATCACAGTTAAATACCTTTGGTTCTCAGGGGCCTTCATGCATTATAAGGAGCTAGAAACTATATCATGTTAGAATGTAACAAAATTCTTATCCCGACATAGTTTAGAGTAGAAAATAGATTGGGTAGATTGGGAAGTAAATGCCACATCCTACTGTATTCTTCCTATCAACCCTGCTTATTCTAAGATTCCGATGAATAAGAAACCTGTATGTTTGTAGGCCAAAGAAACACTTTCTTCTGTTTCGTTTCCTCTTTGTCCATGGCTTTCTCAACCCTCAAGCACTCTTTATTTTAGGATACAATCTTTTCTACTTTTGCATTTATTTTCATTCTTATATAAATTGACATCAGAGTAGAAAATTGCTTTTATATTTTATAACATGTGTGACCTACAAAGGCTGGCATTTGGGAATCAATCGGATTCTGGCTTTCTAAAAGGTAAAAATCTAAGAAAAATTGCATAAAAAGTCCATTTTAAAGGCTCAAAATGGCAAATGACCTAATTTTTGAAAAAAAAATGCCAAATAACCCTTTGATTATGTCATGACCATGTGAAATTACACCATTGCTCTTCTTTTTTTTTCTTTCTTCCTCATTTCTCCAGCGTCGTTCTGACTTCTTTTTTCTCTTCTTTCCAAAATCCTCCTTCTCCCTCTTCTTCGTCTTCTCCTTCTTCTGCAATTTCTTCTTCTCCGACACGACCAGTCACTCCGGTGAGCGAGAGCGAAAGTGACAGTAATGGTGGGCGAGAGCAGAGTGACCGAGAGCGAGAGCAATGGTGGTGAAAGTAAGCGAGAGTGAGAAAAATAAGAGTGACGGTGAGTGAGAAAAGAGAGAGAGAGGGAGAAAGCGAGAGCGAGAGAGAGGAAGATGAGAGAAAGAGGAAGGGAGAGGGAGAGAGGGAGAGAGAGAGGGGGGGAGAGATGGGCTTTCCGCGTGCACGAGTTTATTTTGGTAATTTCATCCGATCTTGACGTCAGCAAAGAGTCGTTTGACATTTTTTCGAAAATCTGGGTCATTTGACATTTTTCGCCAAATTTTTGGGTCATTCGTACAAATTTCCCCAAAATCTAAGATTGAGACCAGAAAAGCTTTTAATATTCATTTGTTTTTAAAAAATTATGGTTTTTTCATCCTTTGGTTACAAGGATTTTCATTTTTTCTAAGGAAATATATGAATTTATAGCCAAATTTCAAAAATAAAAATTAATTTTTTATTTTAAAAAGTTTATATTCAGCATGAAACCAAGTCCCAAACTGTAATTTAGTTATTTTAAAGAATCAGGTTTTATTAAATTCATATTTTTATATTTTGAATTCTATGCTCTCCATTTTACTGTCATTTTCTCTCCCATTTTATTAAAGATCGTTCCATTTTCTCCTAGTGGCATTTTTTTCCTGGTCCACTCTGTTTTTAATCATTGTTTCGGACTAGTACACTTTCTATCTTTCTCCAAAGTTTTTATTTCTTGCTTTGCCATTTATCTTTTATCAATGTTTTCAAAAATCAAGTCAAATTTAAAATTAAAAAACTATTAAAATCAAGTCAAATTTTAAAAACTAAAAAAAATAGTTTTTAAGAACTTGTTTTTGTCTTTAAAATTTGACTAAAAATTCAACTCTTGTACTTAAGAAAGGTCAAATAATTGTAAGAAAATTAGAAGAATTAAGCTTAATTTTCAAAAAACAAAAAGCAAAAACGAAATGGTTTCCAAACGGTATTTTGGTTTATTCCAAAGTCGTTTGTACAGTAGCTGAAAGGGAAAGCTTTTTAATTCCACTAAATCTAAGGTACTCACACCTTCTCTCACGCTCTCCACCAGACCATCTCCCACAAAGAGCTCTAGATAAAGAGCTTCTTGATGCCTGATGGAAATAATCTTAGAAGCCAGTAATCACTTTTAGAGAGGCTTTCTTCTCATCAGAATTTGATGAATAATCATGAAAAATGTTAGAGTTGGTGACTGCAAAACAAACACGTTTGGGTATTATCCATAAATATTAGTTCTCTAAAAAGAAGAAATAGGTCGAATATTCTAACACATTAAGATGGCTCTGTTGTCAAGATTTTTGAGTCTCTTTTAACTCAATAAACAATCTTTCTTCAGCCTTCCTCACTGCACCACAACTAATAACCCATATAGGGAGACACCAAAGGTTTGTTTGAGAAGAATGCCTCCAAGTTTTCCACCACCAACTTAGATATTCCCACAAAGGATTCATATGTTGCGACAGCAGCATGTGGTGACAACACAACATTATCAAGTGTAAAGAACTCTTTCGGAATTTCGGGTTCATTCTCAAACACATCCAGCCCAGCACCCCCAGTCTCCCTTTCAACTAGACATTGAATCATCTCCTTCTCATCGATGACCGCCCCGCGACCAATGTTGATTATCACTCCATTTTTTCCTAATGCTAGCATCACTTCCCTGTTAATCATATGGTGAGTTTCTTCAGTTAACCCACAACAAATGATGAGGACTTCACAGTTGGCTGCGAGTTCATGTACATTGGAATAGTAGGAGTATGGCACCGATGGCTTTTTGGTTCTCGAGTTATATGAGATTCTGCACCCAAAACCCTCCAGCCTTTTGGCAACTTCAAAGCCTATTTTCCCCAATCCAACAATCCCAATTTGCTTGCCGCTCAACTGTGAAAATTCTTAACCTTCAAATTCATCAATATTAAAAAAAGCATCTAAATTGAACTGCACTTTTCCCACTAGATAGTAATTAATTAGCCCTTGCCATTTAAATTCCAAGTCAAATTCTAAAAAATAAAAAGTAAAATTTTAAAAGCTATTCAGTTTTCAAATTATGTTAGTTGCTAGCAAAATCAACTAAATTTATAGCAAATAGTAAAAAAAACTATTTGCAATTGCAACAGAATCTAAATGCAACCCATATAAAAGGTTTAAAACGTCTGTTAGCCCGTCAAAAAACGCTCATTAGAAAGGTTGATGTCTATTAATGATAGACTTCTATCTCTAATAAACCGCTAAGTTAGAAGTCTAACAATGATAGATTTGTAATTGTTGATATTATGTTTGTATCGAATTCTATTAATATCTATCACCGATAAATTTTTATTATTAATAGTTTAGTTCAATTATATATTACTATTAGAACTATATTTGTATTGTATTGCAGTCTATTAATGTCTATAACTAATAGACTTATATTATTGATAAAATTATATATATATAGTCTATTAGTAACTATCTTTGATAGACAATTATCATGTATAAAATTCTATTTGCGAAGTTAGTGACTAACAACAGTAATGAAAAAAATCATTCATGATAGGTTACTTTTAGTATTAGAAATTATCAAGGTTAAAACTAGTGGTCTATTAGTGATAGAAGTTTATGAGACTTCTTTTAAATAAAAGTAAAATAGGAATTAAAAAGAGAAATTTTTAAAAATAAAAAAATAAGGAAAATTATTTATACAAAATAGCAAAATTTTTAGATAGCTGTGAAACACCCATAGAAGTCTATCAAGGAGTTTTTTTTTTTTTTTTTTTTTTTTTTTTTTTTTTTTATGTAAATAGTTTGACATTTTATTTATTTTTATTTTTATTTTTTTTATGTAAATAGTTTGACATTTTTTTTATTTGTGAAAATTTCCCAATTAAAAATTTTCATTTGTTCATATGCAAAACCATAGATAATTTGTTATATTTGCAAAATTTTATAAAAGAATTAACACCCATTAAACTTTTTCTTTCAAATTTTGACTTTGAATTTTAAAAACACTGGACAACAAAAAGCTAATAAATAGAGGAAATTGTAATTAGAAAAAGAAAAATAGGATTGGACCTTTAATCCGAGAGGAAAATCCGGTTTAGTAGACCAAAGGCGTTGTTGCGGCCGTTGCCTCACGAACCGGTCTCCCGCCGACACATTTCTTAGGACATCGATTAGTAATCCAACCGCCATATCGGCAACATCTTCAGAGTACACGTTTCCTGCATGGGCAATGGCTATCCCTCGGCCACGTAACTCGGGCAAGTTCAAGTGGTCGACACCGGCGCTGGTAGTGACGATGAGCTTCAGCGACGGGAGGCAGTCGAGGGTGGCGGAGTTGAGTGTGGGAATGGTAGGCATGACCAATGCTTGAGTGGATTGTGCATAAGAAGTGAGGAATTGGTGTAGGGTCAGTTCGGAATGCCATGGCTTTAGAAAATGGAATTTGTTTGGGAATTGGGATTCCAGAGTTGAGAATACCCATGGAGGGCCTAAAACCAAAACTTGAGGAAGCTCCTCGCCCTCCCTTTCCACTGCCATTTTGCTTACTACTAATCAAAATATTCTGTCATCTCTCTCCCTCATAGGGGAGACCATTAGACTTCTTTTTTGATTCTTTGGATAAGACAGATTGCAATCTGGACCCGCGTTTATCCTCTAGAAGATTCGCTAACTATTTAGCTTTTAATTTTTGGTTTTTTATTTTTTAAAAACTATTTTTTGTTTTTAATTTTTAAAAAACAAAAATCATACATATTTGATTTAGTTTTCCATTTTTCAAAAATAAAAAACCAAAAAACATGTTTGATAATTGGTTTTAGTTTTTATGTTTTTTAAAAATGAAAAATTAAAAACATGTTTTAATAATTATATTTTTGCCTTTTGTTCTTAAAATTTCAAAATAGGTTTTGATGACTTTTTTTAGTTATATATATTTTTTTGATAAAAATAAAATGGATTTTTTTTTGTAATATTTTTCCATATGGTATATTTAATTATAAAATTATATATTTATTTTTAACTCTTTTAAAAATTTCATATTTGATAAAACAATATCAATAATTTAAATGTACTGATTAAGAAAAAAAATGAAGAAAAATAACAAAAATAAGTAGATTGACAAAAAGATAATTACAGGAAACAAAAGAAAGAATTAATGTGACTCAAGTTTTTGGAGTCTCTCTTTTTCTCGGTAAACAACCTTTCTTCAGCCTTCCTCAACTGCACCACAACTAATAACCCATATAGGGAGACACCAAAGGTTTGTTTGAGAAGAATGCCTCCAAGTTTTCCACCACCAACTTAGACATTCCCACAAAAGATTCATGTTGTGATAGCAGCATGTCGTGACAACACAACATTATCAAGTGTAAAGAGCTGTTTCGGAATTTCGGGTTCGAACTCAAACACATCCAGGCCAGCACCCCCAGTCTCCCCTTCAACCAGACATTGAATCATCTCCTTCTCGTCGATGACCGCTCCGCGACCAATGTTGATTATCACTCCATTTTTTCCTAATGCTAGCATCACTTCCCTGTTAATCATATGGTGGGTTTCTTCAGTTAAACCACAACAAATGATGAGGACTTCACAGTTGGTTGCAAGTTCACGTACATTGGAATAGTAGGAGTATGACACTAATGGCTTTTTGGCTCTTGAGTTATATGAGATTCTGCAACCAAAACCCTCCAGCCTTTTGGCAACTTCAGAGCCTATTTTCCCCTAGTCCAACAATCCCAATTTGCTTGCCGCTCAACTGTGAAAATTCTTTAACCTTCAAATTCATCAATAAAATAATAAAAACAAAAAAGAGCATCCAAATTGACTAACTAGCCATTCATTTGCTCCATTTAATAACAATTTTCATCTTTCCTATTTAAAAATTTGAATCTTAAGCCAAGTTCTAAAATCAAAAGTAAGTTTTTTAAAACTATTTTTTTTAGGTTTTCAAATTGGGTCAGTTGCTTATATAGCTAAATCAACTAAATTAATAGAAAAAAAATAATAGAACCTAAAACTATGTGTAAAAATAGTAAAATCTAAATGACCATGTACAAAGTCTGAAAAGATGGTTAGCCCTCAAAAAACACTCATAAGAATGATTGAAGTTTATAAATGATAGACTTTTGATAAACTGTCAAGTTAGAAGTCTATTAGTGATAGGTTTATATGGTTGATATTCTATATGTATTGAATTCTATCAACATCTATCACTGAGAAATTTTTATTATTGATAGTTTAGTTCAATCATAGACTTATATTATTATTAGAATTGTATTGGAGTTATCAATGTCTCACTGATAGACTTGTATTGTTGATAGAATTATATATGCGTTGAAGTCTTTTAGTAACTATCATTGATAGATTGTTATCACTCATGAATTCTAGTTGAACAAAAGTAATGAAGAAATATTATTCTAATAAGCTATTTTAGTTTTAGAAATTATCATTGATAGACTTTTAAGAAGGGTAGTCTATTAGTAGTAGGAGTTTATTATTGATAACTAACTATGATTTGTCAAAACTATATATATTTTGCTATATTTGCAAAATCTTTCGTTACAAATTTTCTTTCAAAATTTGACTTAAATTTTAAACACTCTTAAAATGTAAACAACAAAAAAGCTAATAAATAGAGGAAATTGCAAGAGATAATTGTACAGTCAAACCAAATTTTGGGTTCAAAATAAAATATGCCCCATGTATTAATAAGTTTTTTTAAATAAACTTTTTGCTTTCATCATCATTTGTAAAAATTACCAAAACGACCTTATTGTGGTGTAAGGTCGGGCTATTATGGATTAAAAGGCAAGAGCAAGATAGAAAGAGTAGAGAAAATAATTCAATCCAAAGGGATGAGAGAGGCGAGTGTGAGAGAAAAAGAAAATAAAGGGCAAGGAGCATAAAGTTCTAAACCAAAAGGAAGGAAAGAGAAAATTGAGAGAGTGAGGAGCACAAAATTCAAAACTCAAAAGAATGAGAGAAGCGAGAAGAGTGAAAGAAAATAATGAGATCGAGCTAAAAAACCTAAAACTCAAAAGAGAGAGAGCTATATCTTAATCCACATGCAAAATGATCGGTTTTGGTAGATAAAAAAAACTTGTGTTTTAAATGGTAGAGCATATTTCATTTCGGGCCCAAATTTTTGGTCAGTCACACGACTCTCCCAAATTGCAATTAGATAAAGAAAAAAAAGAAGAATTGCACCTTTAATCCGAGAGGAAAATCCGGTTTAGTAGGCCAAAGGTGTTGCTTCACGAACCGGTCTCCTGCCGAGACCTTTCTAAGAACATCGATTAGTAATCCAACCGCCATATCGGCCACATCTTCAGAGTACAAGTTTCTTGCATAGGCAATGGCTATCCCACGGCCCCGTAACTCAGCCAAGTTCAAGTGATCGACACCGGCGCTGGTAGTAACGACGAGCTTCAGCGCCGGGAGGCAGTCGAGAATGGCGGAGTTGAGTGTATTAATGACAGGCATGATCAAGGCTTGTGTGGATTGGGCATAAGAATTGAGGAATTTGTGTAGGGGTAGTTGAGAATGCCATGGCTTTAGAAAATGGAACTTGTTTGGGAATTGGGATTCGAGAGTTGAGAATATCCAGGGAAGGCCTAAAACCAAAACTTGAGGAAGCTCCTTGCCTTGCCTTTCCATTGCCATTTTGCTTACTACTAATCAAAATATTATGTCAGCTCTCTCGCTCATTGGGGGAGATAATTAGATTTCTTTTCTTTGGATACTGACAAGATTGTGATTTGGCAACCACGTTTCTCCCTTTAGGAAGCCCTAAAAAATCGCCTGATTTTATTAAAGTACGTTATTTTAACCTTTTGAACTAAATACACGTGAATTTTTTTTTATTTTTTTATTTTTGAAAATTACTATATAAAGAGATAAAATATCAAACTATTTATAAATATAAATTTTTTTTACTGTCTATCACAATACAATTCTATCGCTTTCTATCGCTCAAGCAAATAAATTCTATCACTTGAGCGATAGAATGCTATAAAATTCTATAAATTCTATCACTTGAGCGATAGAATGCTATAAAATTATTTGTAAATAATTTGGCTCATTTATCTATATTTGAAAACATATTTTTTTTTTCTATTAAAATTTATATTGTAATTGATGTGTAAAAATTAGAAGGCGTTTAGGGGGGGGGGGGGGGGGCATTCATGTAAATTGATGAGTAAAAATTATTTTTGTGAATGATGTTGTAAATTATGTCAATAACATATTTTGAGTTGAAATTATTAGATATGTCATGAATTTTATCTCAAAATTAATTGACAATAAAAAAAGTAACTCATCTATCTTGTGAAGATGTAGGGTCCTTTAATTTTAATACAATGCGTTGTTTTAACTTTTGAACTTAAAACTTAAAACTTATTCTTCCCTCCAAATTTTTTTTTTCACTGAAATGATGAATTAAAATTAATGTGTAAAAATTAAGATGTGTTTAAGACATTTTATGTAAATTAATGCAATAGTTGATGTTTGAAAGTTAATTTTGTGAATGAAGTCAATGAATGATAAATCAGATCTTAAAATTTTTATATAGTTAGAAATTGAGTTGTAAATGATGTTATATATATATATATATATTTCATCTTAATAGAATAAGTTTTTCAGGGTATTTATGTTTTAAAAAATAGAGTAACAAACAAATTGATTGGTGTGATAGGGAATAATCATTGCTTTGGAAGCAAATTATGGCACGACCTGATCAGTGCTAATTCTTTTTTTGTCGGTTGCTTCGCAAGGTTAAGACAATGTTCTTCTCAAACGTGTACTTGTCAAAGAAGGATTGGAATCGAGTGAAAGTTTATTTAGACCAGAGGAATGGAAAAATAAAGAGAAAGACAACACGAAAACAAAAGCTCCATCTTGAAGAACTTAGACAACCAGATTTGTAAGAATCTAAAAGAAAATGTTTTAAGATCTAAATTCAATAAAGAAAAATGTCTTCAGATCTAAATTAAATAAAGAAAAACGTCTTTAAATCTAAATTGTATAAAGAAAAATATTTTTAAATCGAAATTAAATACAGAAAATCATTTTTAGATCTAGAGAATTAAATACTTGTAAACCTTTAAAAGCAAAAATCTAATTTGTGACAAGTCCTTCCAACAATTGACCCATAATTCTGAACATTTTTAGATCTAGAGAATTAAATACACGTTGTTTTTTTTTTTTTTTTTTTTTTTTTTTTTTTTTTTTATTTATGCTCGTTTCTTCCCATTTTTCAATTATGATTTTCATATTTATTAGAAAATATTTAAATTCTTAATGGAGATCTATATACATAAATAAGCTTTTGAAAACTAAACCAATTATTAACTTTGCCACTATTCTGCAGGATGCTCCTATTTTTTTTATTTAATTTTTTTGGAATAAATTCAATCATTCAAGAGACGAAGATATTGTTAAACTATTTATCGAAAATAGTAAAAATAAAAAAATAAAAAACTGATAGACATTGATAGACTTCTATCAACATCAATCACAACTATCTAAAAATTTTGCTATTTTGTGTAAATAGTTTTCCTCATTTTTCTATTTTTAAAAATTTTCCAAAAAAACAACGATATTTCAATAATAAATTTCCAAATAACTTTATTTTAGAAACTACAATACTAAATTATTAAATTAAAAAAAATCCCCGAAACAACCTGTAAGGAATAAATATAATTGCCCAAAAAGAAAAGAAAATATTGGCTATAATTTTGCGAATAGTTTTTGGTAGTGATGTTAAAAAAAATCCAATGACCTCAAAAAAACAGATCAATTCAACCCAACCCATAATCCAACAACAAAAAAAAAAAAGTCTTTGAATATAAATAGTTTTTGGTAGAGATGTTCATGTATAGGTTGGGTTGGGTTCAAATAAATAAAAAATTTATAGGTTGAGTTGGTTTATGAGTTCACCTACAATAATCCAACTTAACACGAACTTAATATTAATTCTAAAAAGTATATATTTTTTTTACTTACGGTACAATTATATATAAATATATTTATGTTATTTTTATTGAACCATGATTGTTTTGGATAACCTAACAACTGTTTCAACCCACTTCATTCCGTCACACCTAGTTTCTGGGAGGGATATAAAAAGGACCGACGTTCATTTTCCGTTCATGAACTGTCAAAAGAATCCATCCTTCTGCTAACTTCGCGCTCTCCTGTGTTCGATTGCGGGAAAATTTTCTCCTACAATTCTTCTACATTAATGCTCTTCGTGTTGTGATTTTTGGTACTGATCATCTCCGTAGTATTGCCCTGAAGAAAGGATCGACATCTGGTTTGGCTAAGCACAAGGACGAAGTGTGAAAATGGCGATGCCGGAGAATAGAGCTTCTTTTATGGCTTTTCTCTTCACGAATCTCGGTGCTCCTTGCATATTGTCATCGGTCGAGACCTCATAACCACTGGTTCGTCTCTTCTACTTTTAATCTTTCCTGTGGTTCAGGAAAATTAATGGACTGTAGTTTTTACTTCGGATCTTTAGTTGTTGGAGAACTCCATTCGGGTTTCTCATTATTTTCCCTTTCATAGATTGAAAGACTTAGTTAATTTTACGTCGCTATATTGTTTTCTTTACCGGAAGAACGACGGCCACTTCGGGTTGGGAGTTCAGAAATCAGAACTGCCTATTTCATGACGATCCTCTAAGTGATTAATTCTTTGTTAGCGCCAAATAAGTGTAGTGTTCGCTTCGAGAAACTGGACGAACTAGGATACGGAAGAAGAGTATAATCACTAATCAGCATCCACCCCGACGTTTTCATGGATGTACGGGCCCTGAAGAGGATCACATAGGAGTAAGTTTAGTCAGGAGTTTTATCAGAATATACGTACATTATGTGTGTTATTGTACATTTATTTCTTTTGTTTTTGCTTTATCGTTGAGCAATATCATTGTCTACTTTTTAAAAATCAAATTGCATACCAGTTAAGGATAAGATACTAGGTCATTCTGATCGATTACTTATCTGCCTTTCAAGAAGCGTTTCATGCAATTAAACGATGACTCCGGAGTAAATATGGGAAGGTTTCTTTGTGTTAATCCGTATTATAAAGAGCAAGTATCACGTGCATATGCACGCCTAGGAGTACCTTGTGATGACATGATTTTCGTTTCTTTGATTTGATCATTCTTAGTTTTATTTATTGTTACAACCTCCACAGATCAGAGGGTTATTTCAAATAGTCCAAGTATAAGGGGTAGATGAATTAAACGCTCTGTTCTGCAGAAGATGCTTTTAGTAATTAGTTGGTGTTGTATGTTGTGGGTTGAGAAGAAAATATGCCAAGATTTTGTTCACCATTGTGGGGTAACGTTCAAATGCGCTGGGTTCTTTAAGCGACTTTGTATCTTAGAACTGTTTCCTGGGTTAGTGATTACAGTTCTACTGCAGGTAATGGATGATATCGCAAGCAGCACAAACAATACGGGACTATCAAACATTAACTCAATGGGAGCCATAATTTGACTGTATCATGGAGTACGGTTGGAGTGGAGATCTCAGTTTGATGCGACTCGAACTCTTTCTCTGGCGTTATGGACTCGGTACTCAATGAGTTGTGAATTCTGCTTATTGCCCAGCCAAATTGCTGTAGTTCCAGGAAACAGAAACCGACCAAGGCGAAGAGGACAACTCTTTGGATGTTAATAATAAACATCTTATGTTTATAATACATTCCTCCAAATTGTCTTTTATTCTTCTGTTAGGGGGAATTGGAAAGGTGAAATACATTTCTCACTTAAATTGGAATTCCAGATGGCATTCGCTCCCTGTCCTTGCGCCTTACTATCAATTATTACCTTTTACTTCTGGAGAAGAGAATTTCCAAGAGGTGAAATTCTGGAACATCCAAAATTTCATCTTTGTACTTTCATCTCAGTTGTCACATTGCCTGCGGTGGGTGGTAGTTGTGAACTCAAATGTTAAGGTAAACTCTATTCACTAATTTAGTGGGTTATTCATGAAAATTGACTCTAATGTAGCGCATGCATACAAGATTGTGGTCAAACGTTTCTCTGTTCATGTTGTATTTTAATTATGCATATTTCTTTGACTGAACGCCAGGATTCTTCATTATGTGCATTCCACCTAGTTACTGATAATCTCAACATGAAAACAAGTCAAATCTGGATTACGGCCATCTTCTTCCTCGCCCGTGCAACTTCATTCAAAGAAACTGCTTAGCTTAGTTCATTGCAATTTGCAGCTTCGGGTGTGTTTGTCTCTCCCTCCACGTTGGAATTTCTTAGCTTAGTTCATTGCATGACATGGGGCTAGCGAAATCTCTGATTTAATTCTTAGCCCTATTTTGTTTTAGAGTAAAAATTTTACTGGTTTGGTGGGAATTACATGCCACATTTATATTCTTCCCCCAAGCCTAGAGAATACAATTTCTATTCGGCTCCTAATTTTCGATCCAATTTCTGAACCATAGGAATTGACAATAATGTCACCTTTGTCACATTTGGTTAATTCTGTACTGCACATTGGTTTCAGTTTATTCCATTATCTGTCGGTATAGTAATTTAAACTTTTATGAAGGAACGGTTAATTGTTCAATCTAAGACATACCTTAACCACACTTTCACCTCTCCTTTCCTTTCTCTACATTATTAGTTCGCCCAAAGAGCTCTAGAAGAAATGCTCCTTGCTGGAAATGATAACCCCAGAAGCAAGATTCCGCATTTTAAGAGCTTTATTTTCATCATAATTTGAGATATAAGAATCTGTAGACACTTCAAATTGTATGTCTCAATGGCTGTAAAAAAGAAAGAAAAATGTTTGAATATGTCAACTTGCATGTAGCTAAACCTTATATTGTTTAGTCAAAAAAAGAGTCGAATACACTAAAACGTTAGGGTGGCTCTGTTGTCAAGTTTTCGAAGGCCCTCCTTTTCTCAGCAAAAACTAAACTCCACCACAACTAATCCACAAAGGGAGACGCAAGAGGTTTGTTTGAGAAGAATGCCTCCAAGTTGTCCACCACCAACTTAGACAATTCCATTGAAGATTCATATGTCATAACAGCAACATGTGGTGACAAAACAACATTATCAAGATTAAATAGCTCTTCAGGAATTTTAGGTTCATTCTCAAACACATCTAGTCCAGCTCCACCAATCTCCCCCTGAATCAAACAGCGAATCATCTCCTTCTCGTCGATGATCGCACCACGGCCAATATTGACTATCACTCCATCTTTTCCTAATGCAAGCATCACCTCCTTGTTAATTAGATGGTAGGTTTCTTCAGTCAGCGCACAACAAATGATGAGTGCTTCACAGTTGGCTGCAAGTTCATATACATTGGAATAGTAGGAATATTGTGCCATTGACTTTTTAGTCCTTGAGTTATACGAGACTTTGCAGCCAAATCCCTCCAGCCTCTTGGCAACTTCATAGCCTATTTTCCCCAATCCAACGATCCCAATCCGCTTGCCGCTCAGCTGCAAAATTTTCCAAAATTCATCCAAATCAAACAACACCTTTTCCATGAGTAATCATTTAATTAGCTTTAGGAATATCAGAATCTGTTAACTTTGTATACAGAGATCGGCTCTCTTTCTATACATATATATTAGCCAATCCTGTTTGGTTGTTTTTCTTTCAATTTGGTTTTAAAAAGTTTCAATTTAGTTTCTTATAGTTCAACATCTTTTAAAATTAAGTTGGTAGGAACTGAAGATTAAAATATCAATATTGATACCTATATCAAGATTTTAATTTTACATATCGATAGATATATCAATGTCAACGGATATTTCTATTAGTAACGAAATTTATAAAATTTATTTAGATTAATAATTAAGTTGTTTTACTTCTAATTTAAGTTAAAAAAGATATTATTATTAGTATTCTTAGATTTTTTGTTTTTTTTTAAATATGTTGAGAAAGTTAAATAATTTCTTCAAAACTTTAAAAGTTTGGCAAATTTTTCTAATTTTCTTCTTCTTTAGGAAACCTAATTCTTCCCCAAATTTCTAGTAACTCACCAAGTATTTTGTAATTCACGAAGTATGATGCAATGAATGTTTACACAAACTAATTTTAATTTTTTTAAAAAAAGTTGTAACTGAAAAATGTTAGAAAGTCTTCAACCATAGGATTTTTTTTTTAAAAAAATAAATAATAAAAAAAAGTGGCAATGATGTGGATAGCGAAAAACAAGGACGGAATTGCAATCAGTGCTGGACCTTTAATCCGGGAGGAAAATCCCCTTTCCTTGGCCAAAGCCCTTGCCTCACGAACCGATCTCCCGCCGACACTTTCCTAAGAACGTCGATTAGTAATCCAACCGCCATATCGGCGGCATCTTCGGAGAAGACGTTTCCTGCATAGGCAATAGCCACCCCACGCCGGCGTAATTCCGGCAAGTCCAAGTGATCGACACCGACGCTGCTAGTGACGACGAGCTTGAGCGAGGGGAGGCAGTCGAGAATGGCGGAGGTGAGTTGGGTACTGCCACCGCCTCGGATAAGCAAGGTTTGAGTGGATTGGGCAAAAGAGGTGAGAAATTGAGTTAGAGAGAGTTTGGAAAGCCATGGTTTTAGGAAATGGAATCTATTTGAGAATTGGGATTCCAGATATGGAAATATAGAAGGGGGACCTAGAACCAACACTTGAGAAAGCTCCTTCGCCTGGTCTTCGGCTGTCATTCTACTTGTTTGTCAGAGTGCTGCCCTCTCCCTGGATTAGGAAAACAGTGAAAGAATCCCCCAATTTTTTTTCTCGCAATCCAAAATATTTGATAAAGATGACGTGACAATCTTTGTTATTAAAAAATATGTTTTCAGCTCGGTTAGTCGGCCACCGCTGCTTTTTGTTTTCTTTTTCTTCTTCTTCTTCTTCCTTTGTCTCACTTTTCCTCTTTATATGTATATTTATATTTTAAAAACCTAGATCTGGGCTTTTGAGGAACTGGGTACAAATGACACTGTGGATCTGGGTTTTCTTTTTTATTTATTTTATTAAAATCTAAAACGTGTGAAGAAAGGGAGATACAAGATATTAGATAAAATGAGTAACCATATATGTTATAAATATTCTCTTTGATTTTTCGAAACTCTTTTGGGCTTTATGAGTATATATATTAAAAATATATATATATATATATATATATATATTTATCATATTAGATAAAATGAGATTTTATTCCAAAACTAATTGCCAATAATTCTATCTTATAAAGAGGAGATAAGGTCAAGAGAGGGTGAAAAGAAATTATTGATAAGATAGGAACTTACCATGATTTGTTAGATTTGGATGGTCCTGTACATTGCTTCCGGTTTTCTCCATTATCTACCGTTGGCATAGTAATTCAAATTTCAAAGGGAGCTTCTTAATCAATTCCATTAAAGCCTGCAAAGAGCTTTGGAAAAAAAGCTCCCGAAGGATTACTCTTACCTGCTTTCAGGAAAGGGGCATTTGATTATTATAGTATGTAGTTATAATAGTCTGTATGTTATAATAGTTTATATTTAGAATGCAGACTATTTTAATCTTGATAAGAAAATGTGTG
The DNA here is from genome assembly GCA_002890555.2 of Lagenaria siceraria. NCBI lineage: Eukaryota > Viridiplantae > Streptophyta > Magnoliopsida > Cucurbitales > Cucurbitaceae > Lagenaria > Lagenaria siceraria. The sequence goes on along the minus strand of CM016483.1, from coordinate 26,472,451 downwards.
TAAAATGGTAAACACTGTGACAAAGAGGAAAAGAGAGAATGAAAAGGAAATTATAGTAAACACCGTAATAAAAAGGTATTTGAAATAATAATATGTAGTTAATTGTAGATTATAATAGTTGAAAATACCAATTATTATAATTGGTACCCCAAACATGGAGTGAACTATAATAACCCACTTGACCAACTTTAAGTTGGTGGTCCAAACACCCCCTAGATAGCTATAATACGAACGGGTAGACACATAACTATTTAGTAAAGTAAAAGTGAAGCACCAATACATCAAAGTAGCTCTTTTGTGGGGAGTTTTTCTGTTCTAAAAATTGTTACAGTTGAGCCTGTGTACTTTTATCCTTTTACCATTTCATTGTACTATAGTAAATACTTCACCATCCTTGAATAATGATGAGCTAACATTATTTATTATAGTACAATAAAATAGTAAAAGGATAGAAGTACACAGACCCAACTGTAACCATTTTTAGAACAGAAAAACTCCCCACAAAAGAGCTACATACAATTTTCTCCCTCCCCATTAAACTCAGCTGCACCTCAACTAATCCAGAAAGGGAGACACCAAAGGTTTGTTTGAGAAGAATGCCTCCAAATTCTCCACCACCAACTCAGTCAATCCCACCGTAGATTCAGTTGTTGTAACAGCAACATGCGGCGACAACACGACATTATCAAGATTAAACAACTGTTTAGGAATTTCAGGTTCATCCTCAAAAACATCCAGCCCAGCCCCTCTAATCTCCCCTTGAATCAAACATTCAATCATCGCCTTCTCGTCGATGATCGCCCCTCGACCGACGTTGATTATCACTCCATCTTTTCCCAATGCAACCATCACCTCCCTGTTGATCAAATGGTGGGTTTCTTCTGTTAACCCACAACAAATGATAAGGGCATCACAGTTGGTTGCAAGTTCATGTACATTGGAATAATGGGAGTATAAAACTAATGGTTTTTTGGTCCTTGAGTTGTATGAGATTCTGCACCCAAAACCCTCCAGTCTTTTGGCAACTTCAGAGCCTATTTTCCCCAATCCAACAATCCCAATTCGCTTGCCGCTCAACTGTGAAAATTTTTCAACCTTGAAATTCATAGATCTAAAAAAAACATTCAAATTCAACTACACTTCTTCCACGAGAGATAAAGGGCATGTTTGAGATGAACTCAGCTCATATTCAGAATCACTTCAAAAAATGCATTTAATCATCCAAAATTGTGTGGTTATACACCTTTGAACAGGATTTACCAACCATCAAAGGTGATTTTGAATGATCAAAACCGCGTTTTGACATGATTTTGAACCTGAGATTTTATCACTCTGAAACCTTGCCCTAACTAATTAGAAACCTAAACAAGAATTCGCAATTAGATGAAACCAGAGTGGACCTTTAATCCGAGAGGAAAATCCCCTTGCGTAGGCCAAAGCCCTCGCCTCACGAACCGATCTCCCGCCGAAACATTCCTAAGAACGTCGATTAATAACCCCACAGCCATATCGGCCACATCTTGAGAGAACAAGTTCCCTGCATAGGCTATGGCTACACCGCGCCGCCGTAGCTCGGCCACGTGCAAGTGATCGACACCGGCGCTAGTAGTGACAAGGAGTTTGAGGGAGGGGAGGCAGTCGAGAATGGCGGAGGACAGTGCGAGACGGTCACCTGGAATGACAAGACAAGCTAGGGCGGATTGTGCATTAGAGATGAGGAATTGGAGAAGTGGGAGTTTGGAATTCCACGGTTTGAGGAAATGGAATCTGTTTGGAAATTGAGATTCCAGAGAAGTGAATAGCGTAGGAGGACTTAGAACCAAAACTTGAGGAAGCTCCTCGGATTGTCTTTCGACTGCCATTCTAATTTATACTTGCTTGTAAAAATAAGCTGATTGAGGGAGGGATCAGAGATGGACTAAAACAACACAAGTTTCTTCATGAAAAAAATGGACTTTTCTTGGAATACGTGAGAAGATAATGACATTCATTTATGCTCTTCTTGGGATCCCTTACATAAAATTCGAATGAAAGGATGAAGAAAGGGAACTAGTTAAATTATTAGATGGTTGGAATGTGCCATCAAAACAATTTTTTTTTTTAGCTTAAATGCATCACAGAGGAGCCATTAAAATAATAGGCCAAAAAGAGTACTATGGATTAAAGGTCGAAAACTTTTTATTTATGATAATTATCCAATTATGGTGTATTTTATCACTTTTAAAGATATTTTCTATTTTATGTCTAATAATTAATCTCTATAATTATGGTGTGTATTTGATCATTTTTAAAGATATTTTCTATTTTATGTCTAATAATTAATCTCTATAATATTAAATATTTTTTAAATTAATTGATATGTTAGATGTAAATTTAAATTTATATGTAATTGAACTCTAAAAGGTCTCGTGGATCTATAAATTCTAAAAGGATTGAAAGTTTTAAATGTTAAATTTGTAAATTTAGAACTTGTTTGGATCGTCTATATTGTTTTATGGTTATGGATATCGAATATCTTGGATTTAAATGTTTGAAATAATTAATATCTGGAAGTTTATTTGTTTTACCAATTTTGTATATAAGAACCAAAAATTATTAAATAATTACATATGAAATATTAAAATAGTATTAATAAGGGTTCTTTTCAAATACAGTAAAATAAATCAATATATTTACAAATATAGCAAAATGTCACTAGACACTGATAGACATGTGTCTATCAGTGTCTATCACTGTCTAAACGGGAAATTCCCACCATTGTCGTTAGTTTTGGATGGACACTGTTATTACTTTGTTTCGAAAATATCTTTGAACTTTCAAAAGTTTCAAAAACACTCTTATACTTAAAAATTAGTAAAAAAAAAATACAATAACTGTTAGTATATGAATATAAGTTGTTAATATATCATTGCAAAAGTACCTCTAAACTTTCAAAAAATGCAATCATCGACTATTTAAACTTCATCACCTCCCTCTTCAATTTTCTCTCTCTCCCTTACTTCAATCTTGACCTAACACAGTTCTCTATTTTCTCTCTTGTCTTCTCTATCTTTTTTTAATACTCTCTTACTCTTCTTGTTGTAGAATATTTGACATTTGTTTATCTAAAAAAAATGCCCTCTTCAGTTAAGTTATATAGATTATAACAAGAAAGAGAATAATAGAACTACTAAAACACCTTAGGATTTAAATGTATTAACAAGGTTGTACGTTAGCAGTCGAGTGTTTCTTAATAGCCAAATATGTCCTTTTTGTATTTGGTTATTTATTGTTTTGATGAGTTTTAAGGAGACATTTTGATTTTAAAATTTTGTGAGATTTTATGATTTAATTTGAAGTTTTGGTTTATATTTAGTTGTTGTGAAAATTGGTGTAAGAATTGGATAGAGAAAATGAGACTATTTCATTAAAAAAAAAAAAAGAAAAAAGAAAAAAAAAAAAGAAGAGTATCTTTATAATTTGTTTTAAAATTGGTTCTTTTCCAACTTAAGATGACTTTAGATAAATTGAATACCATTCTATTTTTAATTTTTTTTCTTAAGGTTAAAGGGTGTTAATGTAACTTTTGAATGTTGGCTTTGGAAATGAGGTATTAACGGTTTTCGTCCATATACTAAGGTTAAGAGTATTTTGAAACTTTTCAAAGTTCAATGATATTTTTTAAACAAGGTGCTAACGGTATCCATCTAAAATTAACAATAAATATATATATTTTTAACTCTTTTTAAAAATTTAGGAATATTTTTTAAACTTTAAAAAGTTTAGAAATATTTTTGACACAAACTAGAAATCGTTTTATATATAATATATAATTTAGCTTTTATTTGATCTGATTTCAATAAATGAGAATAGAGTAGTCACATGGCTTGTGGGTTGGGCATGCATGAGGATAGTTTATTTGAATGGGTTGGACCATTGATTTGATTTGATGTAAATAAATTCAGAATAAAAAGATTAGTCATATAGCTTGTGGCGTTGGAAATGCATGAGGACTTGTTTGATCTAATTAACCCCTTGTGAGCGTGTTTTGGACTTGTTTGATCTTCCTCTTCCTATGCCATCTTGTCATTCCTTTGGCTGGACTCATAAACGATTTTGTTTTCCCTTTTCTATTGTAAACTTATAAAAATTTGGTTAAAATATTATTTTGATTATTATATTTTAGATTTTATTCTATTTTTATCTCTATATTTGAAATGTTCAATTTTTATAGAAATTAATTAAATAATAATAATTTTCCAAAATTTATTTTACAAATGTTAAATAGATAATAAAAAGTTTATGAAAAAATAACAATAAATTAACTATAGAGACTATATTTAATTTTTATCGAAAATTTAAAGATAAAATTAGATATTTAAAAATACAATCAACCACAATGGTATTTTAATGAGAAAGTTATTTGCCATCTTCCTGGCCTACCGTGGGCCGTTGTCATGCCGGTTCCTTGGTTTGACTTATATGCTTTAATGGCACACCTCACTTTTGCAATATTTTATGATATTTACAGAAAAAATTAATTACTACTTTTATTATTTTTAAATTTAGCTATGCTACATTTGCCACCCTCATTACTATGTGGATCCAGAAATTTGTTAATATATTGTCGACCAGATTGCTTTTAGATTAGAAAAATACATTTTTGTATTGTTAGTTATGTACTTAGGTTTACTACGAGCCTACGATTCCAAGTCGCTTTTATGCACACGTGTATGTGTTTATATATTACTTTTAGTCTTAATAATTTTTCCGCTCATTTTCATCTTTGTAATTTTACAAAGTAATTATAGAAACCAAAATATTTCGAAACTAGATAAATGGATAATTGAAATTGAAATTGAAATAAAGCGGTCTACAAACTAGATAGATTTGTAAGAATTTAAGAGACAACTTTGTAATTAAAGTGAATATGTAGCACGAATGTCAATAATATTATTCTTTCTCATGTTAGAAAAATGTATGCACAATAACTTTATTAAATGTGATTGGTTATTGCATGAATATTTTAGAAATTAACTCTAAAAAGAATATATTAAATTCTTTTATCTTTCAAGAGTGTAGAGATTATTTTGAAACTAATGAGTTATAACTAGAAATAGTATTTAATTGAGATTTTGTTTCTAATTTTTAAAGTGAAGCTTATTTATATACCTATTAAAGAAAAAGAAAAAAGTTGTTTTCAAATATAGAAAAATGAGTCAAATTATTTATAAATATAGAAAAAATTTACTGTCTATCAACGATAGACCGCGATAGAATTCTATTGTTGATAGATAGTGAATTTTTTCTATATTTGTAAATAATTTGATATTTCTTCTATTTATAATAATTTTCCTTAAAAAAATACTTATTTTAAAACTTGTTTTATAATATAGTTTTAAGAATATATAGAAAATGTTTATATTACAAAAGTGAATATCCTAAGTTTTGAAGCCTAAAGATCAAAGGAAAACACAACACATCTGAAGATAAAATGTATCATTTTGAAATTTATGAACCAACTAGAAACTAAGCTAATGTTATTACTCCGTAATCAAAATTGTTGTAAGTGTAATGGATTTTTCTATTATTCATAATTCACATAATATTGTTAACTAATTTTTTGGAATGTTTTTAAGTGGGTCATACTTTTCGTATTACAATTGGTTAATTAAAGGTAAAAAAAATGACTAAATGAAAATTAGACCAAAAAATAAATACATAAATAAATAATAATAATAATAATAATAATATATAATAGGGACAAAAAGATAATTTTGTCATCTCTGTGCTACTGTTTACTGGATAACATCCAACGATTTTCCTTATTATATTAGGTGCATTCCTTATATTTAAATTCGACAGTATACATTTCCACGCTGAATTATTTGTTCACTGGCTACCATGGAACTTCTGTCAAAACCCATTTCAGTTGCAGCTGTATTGCTATTGATTTCCATTGTTGTAAGGCAGATTCTAACTCGAAAACTGAGGAAGAAGAAATATCATCCAATTGCAGGCACTGTATTTCATCAGCTCCTCAATTTCCACCGATTGCATGATTACATGACTGATCTTGCTCGAAAGCATAAAACATACAGGCTTCTTGGGCCCTTCAGGAATGAGGTTTATACTTCTGACCCACCAAATGTTGAGTATATACTCAGAACCAATTTCGAGAATTTTGGCAAGGTATCTCGTCTTTTTCCCCCCTTCCTTTTTGCTTTGTAAATGTTGAAATCTCTGTATGTTTACCAAGGAATTGAAGTTTTCTTCCTTGCTAGAAAGGTAAAATTTCAAATAATGGAGGGTGTATTCACCATGAAATTGAGTTTGAAAGTATTGATATACTCCGGTTAATATTGATTTTACTTGTTGGGCTTTCAAAGCTTTAGGCTTTAAGCTTGAAGGACCATGATTTTGATTGGGTTCTGCACTATATTCTTTAGGGATCGCATAACGACAGAATTCTCAGGGATCTTCTTGGCGATGGAATTTTCACAGTTGATGGAGACAAGTGGCGTCAGCAGAGAAAGATTTCAAGCTATGAGTTCTCTACAAAAGTTCTGAGGGATTACAGCAGTGTCATCTTCCGGAAAACTGCTGTTAAACTAGCTAACATCGTGTCCGAAGCTGCTATTTCGAATCGAGTAATTGATATTCAAGTAGGTCAACAATCCGCTATTGATTTCGAACATGAGTCAGCTTTAGAATAGACACGAAATAAACTCATATAATCACTTGTTTGCAGGATCTGTTTATGAAAACAACTCTAGATTCAATATTTCATGTTTCATTTGGAATTGATCTAGATAGCTTGCATGGATCAAATGAAGAAATGAACAAGTTTTGCTCTGCTTTTGAAGCATCAAGTACAATGACACTCTGGCGATACGTTGATATATCCTGGCCAATCAAGAAGACTCTGAATATTGGGTCAGAAGCTGTCTTAAAAGAAAACATGAAAATGTTTGATGAGTACATATATAAGCTCATTAGTAGCGCACTCAAACAGAGAGAAAATTTAGGCGACAACGCTTTGGTAGATGAATTTGTATGTTTCTTTTTGCTTTTAACCTCACTATATCTGGAGCCTGACATTGACTCTACTGTGATATGTGAATTTAGATGAAAAGAGAGAACATAGTGTCGAGGTTTCTGCAAGCTGAAACAACCAATCCGAAGTATCTAAGAGATATTATTCTTAATTTTGTAATAGCTGGAAAGGACACAACGGCAGTTTCCCTTGCTTGGTTCATTTACATGCTTTGCAAGCATCCTGCAGTGCAGGAAAGAGTTGCTAGGGAGATCAAGGAAGTGACAAATGTTGAAGATGTTACAAATTTTGCAGAGTTTGCTGCAAGATTGACTGAAGAATCTCTAGAGAAGATGCAATTTCTCACTGCAGCTATCAATGAAACTCTTAGACTCTATCCTGCTGTTCCAGTGGTATGCCATTTCCTCTTGAAATTTGAACATAGTTGTTGCTTAATACTTCAAATAACTCTCAAGTAATTGCACTGATTCAACACTTCTTCAAATGATTCCTAGGCTATAGCAATTGATTTCTCAACTACACTTCGAATAACTCTTGAGAGTAGTAAGAGCACTTAAATTAGTGCTTCATCTAACTATTATGTGTTTTTTTTGAATTAATTCTCATAGTCACTTTTAATTATTTGCTGAGATGCTACGGACGTTTTGAAACAAATGTTAACCATTGAACTCAAAAACTTAAGTTTGATGACTTACTGAAACTTGTTAGCTTTGAAATTAGCACAAGAGTAACAAGTGATTATTAATACTAATTAGGGGAGAAAATTACATGGCAAGGGGTTCAAACACAAGCTTTTGTTTTGATACTATACTAAATCATCGTTAAGGTCATGTTTACTGCTTTGTAATTAAAATTGTTGCAATCATAATGAATTTTTTTTTATTATTTTTCTTTTAAAAATCTTATGAGAAGTACCAATAAATTTTTAGTAAGAATTTTTTTTTAAAAAAATTATAATTGTAGAAAAATGGAATTCACCCTATAAAAAAAATTTCTTGGTACTACCAGTAAGAATCCGTACATACATACCTAGAAAAATTTGAGGCAATTAAAAGAGTACATGATTGAGGTTATTCAAGACTTTTTCGCTGTGTGGGACCCTTCACTAAAATTCTGAAAAGCTAAAAAAATAGGTTAGAAAAAGAAGTTTTAGTTTTTAGAAAAGATGTTACTTTTGTCCTATAAAAAACATTTTAGATTAGAAATAGCAATTTTTCTAAACTAGTTTTGTGGACGGTATTTAAGTGGACCCCAATTTTGATATTACATTGATTGATTACGTTCATTTGGAAGTAACCATGACCTAAGTTTAATTTGCTGGGTTAAAGTAAATTTAATGTTAGTTTTCACACCCTTGAGATCATGTTCAACTCGATTTGTAGCTTCTAAGTTTTGGGCAAGTTTCTTAAGTTCTCGGCTGAACAAATCGACTGAATTGTAGGATGCGAAGATTTGCTTTTCCGATGAGACACTGCCCGATGGATTCAGTGTGAGGAAAGGAGATATGTTGTCATACCAGCCATATGCAATGGGTAGGATGAAATTCATATGGGGTGATGATGCCGAGGAATTTCGACCAGAGAGATGGTTTGATGGAGATGGAAATTTCCAGCCTCATAGCCCTTTCAAATTTACAGCCTTTCAGGTATGTTAGATCCATGTAACTCCTTGGGTAAATGCCAAAGAAAAATCATTTCTTTTTCTTTTTGGAAATTATATGTGACATCACTTCTTCTAAATGATAATAGAAAATTCATTTAAGAAATTCATGTTTAGCTTTGATTTTAAAAATCAGTTTAAAATCACTCCAAAAACACCTTTAATCATTCTAATTTGATTTGAATCATGAAAAGCACCATTTAGAGGGATTTTGAAAATGACAAAATGATCATTTAACAATTTCAAGATCACTCTCAAAGATTGTCCTCAAATTTTGATTATTCGACTCACTCTAAATTGAGACATGTCATAATTTACAGGCAGGGCCACGCATTTGTCTGGGAAAAGAGTTTGCTTACAGGCAGATGAAAATCGTCTCAGCTCTATTATTGAGCTGTTTTAAATTCAAAATGAGCGATGAGAAGAAAATTGTGAAGTATCAACCAATGATCAATCTTCTCATAAAAGAAGGCCTTCAAGTTTGTGCCATTCCTAGACGTCCTATGCCCCAACTACAAAATTTGACCTATGCCTCCGCAAAGTGCAAAGTAACCTAATTTTTTTCCTTTTTTTTCTTTTTTTTTTTTTTCTAACTGTAAAATAAGACCTTATGTCGTCATGGGTTCGAATCTATAGTTTGGATAATATCAACATAATTAAATGATTATTGTCATTCACATGTACTTCTCTTGGGTTGATGTTTAAGGTTATATACCCACATTTGTGGTACTCAGACGATGAAAAAAAAAAATTGGTGCATTTTGATAATATCAAAATCAAACTAGCTCAATGGTCATAAATTCGATTTTTTTTTTTAAAAAAAAAAAAAATTATTCTTTTGCTATCCTCTTAGTTTCCAATTCTGCACCCATCTCTCACCTCCTTTTTCTTTCTTCCATCACAACTTTTTTTCTCTTTTGATACTTTCTTGTCTTTTTTACTTTTCATTCTCTTCTTTTCATATTCTTTTCTAACCTTTTCTTAAAGTAATGGTAAATATAGCAATCAAGTCCAAAATATTAACAGATATACCACAATACAAAAGAATTTGTAGATATAACAAAATTTAGATCTAGCACTTCGAGTCTATCAGTTATAGCAATCAAGTCCAAATATTAACAATATAAACAATACAAAAGAATTTGTAGATATAACAAAATTTAGATCTAGCACTTCGAGTCTATCAGTTATAGACTATATCGTTGATAGAATTTTATCATTAAGAGATTTTGTTATATTTGTAATTCTTTAAAAATGTTACTATATTATTAGTCCTGAAAGTGTGTCACAATTACCCTTTCTTTTCAAATGCACTGAATTACAATAAAACAAATAGAATTTTTCAGTCCAAAGTCAAGACATAATAAAAAATATAGAACAAAAAATCAAAACACAACTAACCACCAAAACATAGAGAAAGCATAAGAAGTCCTAAGCCATTGAGAACAAAAAAAAATCTCAGACAACCTAACTAACAACCTGAAGAGGATGCTAACCACCTGAAGAGGATGCAAGCCTGCAAAGTAGTTCTATGGATGCAAAGATTATGTTCACACCAAATATAAAAGATAACAGCACACTAAGTGACTCACCAAATTTTACACTTCAACCGATTACCCATACTAAGGTATTTTTTTTTCTTTTCAATAACGAGCTTTTAGTATTATCTTTCTATTTAAATCTCTATTCTTTTTTCTCTCAATTATAGTAGGGTTGTAGATTTAATTTATTGAAAAAATATATATCATCCATAATATTTCAATATATAGTGTTTTTACTGATATGGCCTTGGCCGAATGGTCTGACTCGTCTTTCAATCAGGCTCTAATAGCAACAACGTTCATTAATTGAAAATAACTGAAAGTGCGACCACCTTTTTCCTTTTTAGGAAGTCCAAGGCTCACTTAAGAATGTGGTCAAGAGAGATAATCTATATATAAATGACAATAGAGATTATAATTTGCATCTTGCTTTAGAAGAAATAACAGTGTCCCATTACCATACTCAGGATTTGGCCCTTTAATAATTTGCCTGACCTGTAAGAGTTAATAATATCAATATAATATACACAATAATGAAAGAGCTCTTGGTAATTTACTTGCTGTGTGATTCTGAAATTAAAAAAATGGACAAAACTGGAAAGCTCAAGCTCAAGCCCAGTGCCTAAAGCCTCACAATTTCAACTAGTAGTGAAATACATACAACTCGATTCCCATAAAGAATGGCCCCGCAAGTAATATTCTAATATCTAAAAGCTAATATATATTTATATGATTTGGGGCTAGTCTATTACATATTTTACATCGTGTAACCGAAAAAGGGCCCGATTTTGCACAGCAAGTGTGAGGAGGACTGGAGTTACATCTCAATAGTAATGACGACGTGATAGCATGCTATATAGAATCAAATTAAGAGGCGAACCTAGCAAGCATAGGGCCTCGGCTTGGATCTCATTCCACTCCGTGCTTGAGAGAAAAAAATAATCGCAACCAGATATTTCCATTGATATATGATGCAGAATTTGCCCAACAACTATACAAGTATTGAAGTCCTTGTTGCCGCAGAAGGCTATGATTTTATAAGGGGGCTGAGCCCTTCACCTTCCCAGCCAATCTTCAGCATTTGATCCACGACTTTCAAGCTCAACTGAAGAGAATAACGATGTAGGAAGTGTCAAAATAAGACGAGATTTCAAAAGCTATTAATTCTACATATACAGCTCCTAGACCTTATTTCCACTTTTACAAGTATTTTAAAATCGATCAAGCAAGATGTTTTCTCTTTAAGCGTAAACTGTTTGTTTGGATAATATTTGTTACAAACTAGGCAGGCCAGTTAATCTGCTCAATAATAATACTGTTTTTATTTTCCTGCTTTTGAAAAATTGTACTTGTTTTCTTCCAATTTTTTTACTATAATTTTCAACCCATAAAAAGTATTTGAATTCTAAGTTAAATTCCAAAAACAAAAACAAGCTTTTTAGAATCTTTTTGAAAACCATTTGGTTTTTAGTTTTTTGTTTTTGAAAATTAAGTCTATAAACACTCTTTCCACTTATAAGTTCCTTTGTTTTGTTATCTTCTTTCTACTAGAAACCAACTAAGTTTTGAAAACTAAAAATATAATATCTAAAAACCTATTTCTGTTTTTGAAACTTGGCTTAGAATTCAACTCTTTTACTTATTCAAATCATGGTAAGAAATTGAGAAGAAATAGAGAAAAAATAGACTTAATTTTTAAAAACCAAAAACTAAATGATTACTAAATGAGGCCTTAATTCTCTTTTTTAGTTTTCAAAATTTGGCTTGGATTTTGAAAATAATTTCAAAAAGTAGACAGCAAAACCAAGAAACTCATGGATGAAAGTAGTATTTAAAAACTTAATTTTGAGACAAAAAAGACCAAACAGGGCCCACAAAATTGTATTAAGAAAAAGGAAAGAATCATTTAGAATTACTAAATAGCCATGGCAGGATGGAAGGTTATCTACTTACAGCGGGATCAGTGAAGACTATTAACTGCCTATCTGCAGTTGATACCAAAAGATTTGTGTTATCTTTATTTAATGCCAGCGCTGTGACATCCTGCCCCTCTTTGAGTCGCAGCGTATGGAAAACCTGTAGGATAAAGAAACATAATGTGTATCAATTGTATTGGAAAAGTGTGTTATGGCATCCATATAAAGTCGAAAAGCTAAAGAACAATATGACATGAAGAGCATATAAATACAATGGTAGCATACACAAGTTTTTTTTTGGGCAAGGACGTAGTATAATAATAGGACTCGTTCTTATATCTGAAGGTTGCTTTGGTATCTTTAACACAAATATCAAGGATAAGGATATAGAAAAATCTCAACATTGTCTTATTAATATATGGCATATGTAACAAATCATTCAAGATTAGCCAAGTTATCTTACTAACAGTCATTAGCTTTGCCATTTGCATTCCCATTCAAAGAACAAAAAGGATGGAGATAATGAGCTTTATCTTATTATTTATTCAATTTAAGAAGTAAAGAAATTAGATAAAGCTACTAGCTCAATTTAATACCTTCAAAGTATGCAGATCCAAAAAGCAAACAGAAGGAACCGGAACATCCAATCTGTCATCTTCCAGAGTGTCATCAAGTGTGAGATCAAGTTCATTCACTGGCTTCTTCGACTTAAAATCCCAGCTATTATTGTGGGTTTTATTGTTTTGCCTTGATGAATTTATTCCAATTAAGGCACTCTCCCCATCAACAGATATTTCCATACAACTGATGCTGGAAGAGAACGGAAATGGTGTTCTGGCAATTAAATTTCCATTGAGCGTAAAGGTTGAAAGAGTACATTGTGATTCATTCCAAGTCAGTATAACTCCCTCGGAAGAAAGACATACAGCATGGGCTTCTATACCAGCCAACCTTCTGATCAAGCGACCTCTCCTGATGGAATGTATCAAAATATCGGACGATTGGGAGCATGAAACAACAATACCAAGATCTGAATTCACACAGCAGCAAACAACTTCCCGGTGGTGACCCCGAAGAACATGTATGGGACCCTCAATTCGATGCTTCCGGCTTTTGTCTGCTAATATAGAGGATAAATTACTACCACTGCTTGATGTGGACATGCCCGTCCCCATGGCAGTTTCTGACACGCTACTTGAACGAGGGGTTGACAATCTATGTATTCTCCAAACTAGCAAAGTGGTATCACGGGATCCAGTGACTAGATAATTGCTATCATGAGAAACACTAAGACAAGTTACCGGAGCACAGTGCCCATAGGCAGTTTCCAATGTTCTTCCTCCGTCTGATGATATTAGCTTGATACTATTGTCAACATGCCCACCTATTTCCAAAGTAAAATATAGGAGCTAGGTAATCAATTTTAGAGAATACGATGACGAGTATAAAACTGCAAATAATCATATACTTATGCCTTTGAATAATCATACAGAAAAAATGTCTTGAACAAGAAATTAGCTGCTCAGTATTTTTCTATAAAGTTTCACAAAGTCCTCAATCAGTGAATTAGTGAGCTACCACCACTATCATCTATTTCGATACTTATAAGACACGTGAAAGCCTATATGGCTATATAAAGATGTCAAAGAAATCATGATTTATTTTTAAAAGAGTGAACCACTAAAAGTTATTTTGGGATACTATATTGCAGTTTCAAGATGTTAACTGTTAATTCCTGCAACACCCTTCCTCTCCAGACTCAAAAGTAAAGGTCAATTTAAGTTAGTTAAAGTAGTAGAGATCAAACAGTAGATGTTTTCACATCTGTTGAAGTAGGTTGTGACTGGTATATTTTTTGCCTATGCTCTACAACCTCCTGGAAAGAAATACTTGGACATGATAACACTAGTTAACCTGTCCTTTTATCATTATAGAGTTTCCCTTGTCTTAAAATTTTCTATAGGAGGGTTATTATTTATTTATTATTATTTTTTTTTTTAATTTTTATCGGAAACAATAATTTCAATGATATGATGAAATCACAAAAAAGTGTGAAGGTCCTTCCTATCAATAGCATTACAAAAAACTGTTCCATTAAGCTAAAATGGATGATAACTATAATTAAAAAATGGAGTAAATTTGCACCACAATAAAGATAGGTATAAAATTGAAGAGAGGTGAGATTGATAAACATGTCCTTTATCGGTGAAGATGTGAGAAATGAGATTCCTTTCAAACCATATAGACCACAAAAAAACCCAATTGATATTAAGCTAAAGGATCTTTCTTTTCCTTCTTGAAGAGGAAATTTCGAATAGGAAAGTTAAAAGAGGAGAATTAAAGGATGAAATCGTAGATAAATAAACAAATACTTACCAGTGATGATGTCTTTGTCCCAAGTAATAGAAACAATAGACGAGCTCCTGATTCCAGAAGCAGCAAATGCAGGTGCCTGGGGAAATTGCCAATCATCAGCAGTGGAGCCAGCCTGCCCTTTGAACATGCGCATGAATGTTCCACTTGTGGAGTTCAATGAGGACTTTCCATGTTGAAAGAGGAATGGTGCACCCTGGCCATCAGGTGTGTTGGGTTGCCATTTGTGCTGTGCTACATGTGCTGCAGGTGCATTTATGTCAACAATAACAACAGTATCTGAAGTTGCATGAATCGCAGCTGCAGGTAGGTTGCAGCGTTCTGGGGTGGGAACCGGGTATGATCTGATACTCTTCGGGTTCCGAAAGATTGTCTGGTATGAAAAAATTATGTCAAACCAATGACTACATGTCACATGAATAATTTAACTATGCAAAGTCTGCAATTTGAGCTATAACAAACTTTATGCAACTTGACTACGCCGTATCCCTTAATACATAAGAGTATTTTCACCCCAATTTTCACAAGTTAAGGTGTATATAAACCCTCCACTTGACACATATGGCAACATCTTCATATTTCGATCTAACCACGGCTGGTCTAGTTATTCTCAGGATAATGATGTTGCTCTTTTGGCTATATTAAAGGATCACATGTGAATTTCTAGGGTGTTCTTGGTTTTTAGGATATCTCTTTCTTCTTTTTCTTTTATTGTAAATTTCCTGGCAACAGCATAAGGTTTCAACCATATTGAGTTTCTTAATCACCCAAACATTTGAATAGAATACCTTTTTCTGAAGACAAACAAAATTTACATCAAGAAAGAAAGATACAACCTAATCCAGATGCAGTTTTACTCATCCTCTAGTTGGAATGAGTAGCATCCTCCAAGAACTTAATCATTTGTTATCCCAGTAAATTGGTTGAATTATATTGTGATCTGACTTTAGAAATACAACTTTCCGTTTTTGGAGTACTTTTGTTGTGACTTAACATCGACTTAAACCAAGTAGGCCCCAGACCAACCCCTCTATATCAACCCACTCAAAAATTTTATGGTTTCCAGACCCTCTCAAGCCCATCAAGTTTAATTAAAACCATCGGTTTTTGTCTTGTTCTCATTGCATGCTTAATCTCATATGCAACTGATGCAGCAAAGACACGTCTACTCCAACCTACACTCATCAGTTGTCTAACCTACTGTTTGAAACCATAAAATGTTGTAGGCCTGGTAAAGTCCCTTCTATAGAATTTTATCAACCAAGACAGACCACCTTATCTTCTTTCTAGAAGCATCAGCTTTTGTCTTCTTTTGCAGCGTGTGCTATTCTCCTACATAGCCGATGAAAACCAGACACTAACACCCAACCAACAATCATTGGTTGCCCAAAGCCTACTATTTGAAGCCTTAATATCTTGTTGGCCTGGTAAAATCGCTTCTGTAAAATGTTTATCTACCAAAATAGACCACCTCCTCATTTCCTCACCATCTACAACCCAAAAATACACCCAATCTGTATTCAACACCATGCTACCCTTCCAATATGTACACTGTGAGCCCCTCTAATTGAATTCATATTCTGTCGAGTTTCTTCAAATGTCCCAAACCTATTAGGTATTTCAACATTCAGTCATATATCTTTTGTACCAAATACCAATACACTTCGATTTGACACCACCCACCCCATCAATAGATGTAAAACCTACCCTTTCCTCCTCTTCCAATGTTCCATATGGATAGACTCCATTTTTTTTTTTTTTAATTAGCCTAGTTTCAAGGCCTTTTAAAATTCAGCTTTGCAGCCCCTATTTTCATTGAATGTATTATACCAACACATTTTTTTTCAATGGCAAACAGTTAATTTCCAACAATGTTGTAAAGGCTAGATTCATACTCAATAATGATTGCCCTGAATCCAGTTTGATAAGAATTGATGTGTATTATGCGAGACCACTCTCTCTCTTCCCCGGATCTATACCTAACTCTAAAAGACTATACAGACACTTAGATTAACACATGCATATACATTATCAGAAGTACCAACATGACATTCCCATATACCTGCAGATGGAGGACATCAGCTAATGGCTTCTTCCTTAAATGAGGCACAGTTAGGAGTTGAGATGGAGTTTGACCAAAGTAGGCAATTTGATCTTGTGTGGCACGTTGTTGTACCTTTTTCCAAAAATTAGGAAAAAACAATTAAACAGAAACCCTGAAATTTCAAAGAAAAAATTGTAATGAAAATGAACATACTGGGTCAGATATTTTGTCAATATCAACTGTCCCCTCATAGGTAATGTAAAAGAAGACGTTATTAGCCAATATTGCCTCCTTGCCTCGTTGTTTATACCTGATTCAATAAATCCCTATAGATGTCAGATCAAACAGAAACAGCTCAAAGTTGATAAAAAAAGGAATTAGCACGATCATTATCTCTACCAATTATACCAACTTACAAACACTGAAAAGCAAAGGAGAAGAACATCCAATGAACAAGATTAAGAAAAACCTTCATTGAAGTAAACAACCTACCCAAAAATGAGATCAATCCACTCATGCAGATGTGCTGATACATGCTCACTCTCAAGAGCCATCCGATGTTTGTGAATAAAGTCAATTGGATTTTTAGCCCAAGGAGGGAGTCTGACGGAATCTGGAATGTTGAAAAACATCTAAATAAGAAACTTACTGGCTTAAGAATAATCAATGATAAGTACATTCATTAAGGATTACCAAGGTTTTCCCCTAATTGAGTGGTGCCAAAATCAATCGAGTTTTCATTTGTTAAGATCTCAGGAAGGTAAAAAAGCTCTGGAACCTGCAAAAAATAAATGGTACCATTTGATTGGATAACAACATCACTATTTAATCAAGTCATCCTTGTAAATGATGAAAGTAGATGAATTCTTAAAACAGATCAATAATAACGCAATATACCCTAAGAAAAAACACTTATAATCAACGAACTTACTAATTCCTTCACATCACTCATATCTTCCACAACCCCATTCCAAGTACCAGAAATATCCAAAAACATCCGATCAGCATGATCAAATTTGCCACCTTGCAACTGAATTGAGAGAGTTGTGAATGGTTCAACTCTAAAAAGATAATACAACACCTGCAAAAGTAATAAGAAAAATTCAGATGTATTTAGTTTGATCCAATTGAATTGAAAGAGATGTACAAATTTCAAGTTCAGAAAAGACTAAGTGATTGGCTTCGGAGTATAGAAAAACTGAGGGGAAAAGACTTTGTACGTTACCATACAGAATAACAAAATAAGAACAGGGCACAATACCATACAATGGGGTTCTCATTAGAGACAAGGCTGCTGCAAAAAATAATCACCACTACAAAAAGAACGGAAAGATAAAGTTATAATTGAATTAAACAAAATAAGTTTAAAATTTTCAGAGGTAATTTTTCTGGATACCCGCACAACTCCAACTCAATCTAAGAAACCAGGTGTGGTGATTAAACTAGATATTCAAAAGGCTTTTGACAATGTTGATTGGGACTTTCTAGATGTTATTCTTCATGCCAAAGGTTTTGGTCCTACTTGGAGGAAATGGATTCGAGGGTGCATTTCTAGTGCCAAATATTCTATCATTATTAATGGTAGGCCTCGAGACAAAACCATTCCTACTCAGGGATTCATCAAGGTGATCCTATATCCCCATTTCTCTTTATATTGGTTTATGATTGCCTCAATCGCCTTTTGACTCACAGTGCTTGTCTAGGTCGTATTGTTGCTCATCCTATTGGTGCCTCTGATTTCCACCTAAACTATTTGCAGTTTGCTGATGATCCTCTTTTATTCTCCCATTCTGATAAAAGTGCTTTGTCCCATCATTTTTATATTGTTAAAGTATTTGAACGGGCACTAGTTTGAAGATTAATCATGCTAAATATAAGCTTTTGGGGATCTATGTGGATGATTCGGAGATGGATTGGATATTGACTAATTTGGTTGTAAGAGAGGTCATTGGCCTACTACTTATCTTGGTCTTCCATTCGGGGGAAACTCCAAAACAGTTTCTTTTTGGCAACCGATTCTTGAGAAGATTCAGCACAAGGTCCATAATTGGAAGTGTGTGTTTATTTTCAAAGGAGGTAGACATACTCTGATTCAAGTTGCTCATTCAAGTATGTCGATCTACTATGTCTTTATTTTGGATGCCTACTATAGTCTAATAGTCTCAAAGACTTTAGACAAGCCTATTCATGATTTCTTAGGGAACAATCTTGTGGGAACAATCAAACAGTTTCATATAGTTTTTTAAGAAAGAAAATAGCATAAAGGCTCAAACACTTTCCAGAGAAGAAAACGTAATTGGGGGAGCAAGAAGAAGTCTCTCGTTTCTCACATACACTTGTAAAGATAATTAAATTAATAACATTATTCTCAATTTTTTAAAATAATTTTCTTAGTTTCTTGAAAAGAGAAAAATCAGGCCAGCATCATTATAGTCCCTTAGGCTCAACATAAGAAACTAAATACGTGAGATAATTTGTTATTTAAGTTTGAAGTAAATAAATCTTTCAGAAAATGCTTGCAGAAGGAGAAATAACATGTTTTAAAACTCCTTTTTGCGTTCAACAAGGAAAGGGTAAATAATGGTTTGACCAATTGAGTTATGTTTAGGTTGGGATTTAAACTCCTTAGAAACAATAAGGGGGTGTTTGGGCACTGAGTTGAGTTATGAAGTCTGAAGTTAATATGTTGGAGTTAGGAAGTTTGTGTGTGTGGTGCAGAGTTATAAGATGGAGTTTCTTGATAAATATGCAAAATAGAGAAAGAGGAAAAGTTGGAGTTCCTTGATAAATGTGCGAACTTCAATAGTATTTACTATTGATGTTGAGTTATTTAACACCAATTTATGAAGTTAGTGGGCCAAACACCTCTAAGTACGTAACATAAGAGTACCCAATGTTGATGAAATGGAAAACGTACAGTTCCAGCACTTGAGTAATGTGAACCATAATGAAATTTGGGGATGACTGGATCCTCAAAGCTTGAATATCTCTCTTGGAACTTTTTAAGACGATCAGCATTCAATGCACCGACAGGCTGTGAAAAAAATTTGAGGTTTCATGGTTAAATAGACAGCCTTCCTAAGTTTAAAAAGAATGAACAGAAGAGTTTGAAGCGAGAACCTTGGAAAGATCTCTGAATGAGGAAGGATCAGAAAGATCCAAACTCTCTGAAGTATAATCAGAAAGAACCCATGGGAAAACTGGGTACTGAAAGAAAGCAGATTTTAGTGCAATATATATATTTCTCCACGAAACATGAAAATTGTCGAAATGACCTACCTGAGTAATGTCATTATAACTACGCCCAGCCAGGGTATTGAGATGCATTAGATACTCAAAATTGCTAATCTGCAAAAGATTCCCGATTTTGTTAGCTATTGTTAACATGTATGTTCTACTTGTGGGATCCAAGCTTAAAAGCTGTCACTTTAAAAAGTGTACACAAACATGAAGGTTATTCCAACTTAGGTCATACCTCCCACCTAGCCCAGCGCTCCATAAGCTGAGTTCTCTTGAGAAGTTGTTCAGGCCTCTACAAAATTTAAATGAATCATAACTACTGTAATACAGAAAATAAAGAAGAAAAAAGTTCACTGAGATCACATTGACTGATATCATGAACCAGTCCTTTTATTAGGAATCTGGTCTTTGTACATGTTAACGCTTAGAATGATGTGTCAGGAAAAACGTGAATATGATGTAAGTTGCATGCAACAGATATTGAACGATTAACAGGAGAGGATGATTATTTGTACAATGGTCAATGTAACACACAGATGCAGCAACTTAGCCTGAGTCATAAGGACTGAGATATTAACCTGAGTTGCTAGATATACATCATTTAAATGAGGAGGTCGCACTTGAACAATTGCTCTATACGCATTTTTCCGTCCCTCAGTACTCTTAATAGCAGAAAAAAAAATGGTCAGTCAGATTCTACTGAAAAATGATTGGGATGGAGGAGCAAACATAAAAAAAGAAAGAAAAAGTAACTAGAGGCATGTAAAGTCTACCCCGAAATCAAAAAAGTAGTTTGATCTATCAACCATAAACAGTTCAAGAGCACTTCTTCTTAGGAGATACCTGAAATGGGAAAGTAGAATAGTGTTAAGAAAATATAACAAAGCACGGTTATAAAATAAGTCTTGAGGAAGATGTCAAGCTTCTGATATAAGAAAGTGATATGAAATAAACGCAGCATTTTGTTTTTTTAGAAATAAATGCAGCATTGTAGGTAAGGCTACCAACGTTTTCATACTGGAATCGTCCAACCCTATTAAATTCTCATACGTTTTCATACTGGAATCATCCAACCCTATTAAACTATTAAATTCTCTAAACAAATAATACCATCTAAAGACTCCGGGAGTGGATTGTTGAAGTTAGATAAACCGCCTAGGGCTCAATGTTATTATTTATATTTTCTTTATTAATTTAAATTTAGTTTTATTGTTTCCAATTTTATCCTTTTAAAACTTATTAAATAATGGTTATTTTTTTCTTTTATTATGAACTATGATACATTTGGGTTTCTTTTATTGAGAGACTATTTAGAGTCGGCCATTAGGTTGTTGAAAATAGTTTTGGATTTTGGAATTTTGGGAATGATAATTTCCTCTATGTTGATGACGGAGATTCATCACCAACCTTTTGCAATTCTTGATCTAGGGTTACATGCTTGAGCATTCAGGTAAGTCGGATCATCTTGCTTGTGGAGTGTTCAAACCTTGAGTAGAGGATTAGCTTTCCTTATCTTTTGGCCTTTGATCAAAAGGTTATCTAGTTTTTCCTTAAATTGACATCAATTGACTTTGGGGTTTTAGAATTTGATATTAGGGGTTCAACAATTGAGTTCCTAATTTTCAATTCCTAGGGTTTTCATATCATGAAGTTTTGAAATGAATGGAAAGACAATTTACTTTCATTAAGTGATTTATTAGGCACATCCCGTTCATTCCGAGTCAACATCCAACATCTAAATAGAACATGAACCTGAGCACAAGTCACACTTGCTCTTATCAAGGTAGAGGAAACGACAAGGCTACCCAGATAGAGCACAACCTAAGCAGTAATTTTCTTTGTTCGGAATATGAGGATTTCTTCTGACACACAGCTGGGTTTAGATCAGGGCTCTGATACCAATTGATATGGCCAATGAAACCTCCACATATCTCCATAACGGTATGATCTCGTCCACTTTGGGCATATGCCCTCATGGCTTCGCTTTTAGAGCCACTCAAAAGGTCTCATACCAATGGAGATAATTGTCTTCACTTACATACCCATAATCACTTCCTTCCCTAGCCAATGTGGGACTTTATTTGTACTCCTAACAGTTTCAATCCTCTTGTAAACTAATCTTTCCTCAGGATCCCCTATTTGTTATAATGGTGCAAAGAACATATGAAGGACCAGTACAGCCTATGTAATCTAAAGCTTCTTTCTTAGAGCTCGTTCTTACAAGCTTAGTGCTTGCTTTCTAATAATAATTAGTTATTTGGCATGCTACCTATCAGTTAACTGCCATTCTTACAGCTAGTGCGTTATTTTTTCAAGCCATTATTCAGGTAATTAGTTTTAACCACCAATGACAGTTACCAAGAGCAACTTGTAATATATAGATGAGATATAACTATCGGTATAATTGCTTTAATGGTTTGGGAATAAAGATTGTAATTTAATGGAAGAGTTGGGAATTTAATGCTACGGATGACATGACAAATGATTGATCAAATTAAGAATTGAAGGACTAGACTTTACCTACCAAAATAGTTAGGAGAAATTTTGTAATTTTTACCTAAAACTTTAGTTCTATATCAAAAAAAGATTGCTTAAAGAAATTCATATCAAAGGAGAAGGAAACTAAATATAGAGTATGACAAGACTGTCCTGACTTCACCTTCGACTATGAATCTGATGGAGGGAAGACATCATCCAGGTCCTGTCCTTTTCCTGGTCTTTTGGTTTACAGTTGGAATCCATTGTTGTATTGAGATCGCTGCTATCAACTATAAAATTGATTCTCCTTGTCGTGACCTGGAAACCATAAAATGACCTTAAGCTTAAACAAGAATGGAGAACTTGCAAGTTACAATATAGAACAACGATAACTTTTAAGTCCATTATTCATGCCATCTATGAAATGAAGGATCGATGTTTTTCATCAAAAAAAAAAAAAAAAAGATGTGCAAGTAGAACAAACTAAAAGAGAAAAATCATTTCGTAGAAAGAATCTACGAAATTGGGTTAGGAATGTGTTGATTGGAGCATGTCAATTTGGCTCGTTGGTGCAACCACCAAACCTAATAACAAAAATTTCAGTGGCCTCTTTAAACTCCAGGATAAGATCTCATGCTCGATAGAGTAAATAAATCTTCAACCTCGTATTAGATTTTCTGATTATGAGCTGAACTGTAGCTTTAAAGTTCTTGATGACATTTCATTCATCTTAGAATAAAACCTTCAATTTCTCTCCTGTTTATATGCCTATGGTAACGACTTCCCAAAAACTGCGAAAGAAATGAGGCCATAAGAATTCAAGTTTGAAGTAAGGAACTTACTTGGAAGGTTCCTTGTATAACCCTTAGTGGCCGGACCATTGTTGAAGGAAGCTCAAGAATAATCCTTTCATCAAGCTCACTAGGAACATAACCTGGCGCCACTGGTGATGAACCCTGAATTAACTCTTGGTCATTGACAAGTTGTGTACTACCAGACTCTGCAGATGCCTGGAGGTTCTGTTCGGATGTTTCAGTCAACTTTGAGTGATTAACAGCACTTTGTTCTACATCATCAGTCCTACCATCTAAACTATCAATTTCCATGTGTTCATCATCATCGTTCACTGCCTCTATAGCTATTGCATCTGCCGCTAATATAGAGGCATTTGATGAGCTCAATGCATCTTCCCCATTTTTCTTCAAGTCAACTTGATCCTCATAATTAGCAGCAGCACCACAATGATCAGACCCTCTGTAATTCCTCTTCAAACATCGTCTCATCCTGGAAGAACTTTCCATTAAGTCCAGCTTCCAGAAAACCTAAAATTGATATTCATGCATCAGTGACAAATGCAGTCCAGAAAAATTGTAGCTAAAAAACAAGGCCTGGTCCCGTAAATCAGTATGAATGCAGTAAAATGTAAAATATTAATCTTCACTTGGGAAAACATCTCATAACATACACGTGAAGGTTTGGAAAAATGTTCCCCAATCGGACCAAAGAGACATCTCATTTCTATCAAGTAATGCACTAATTTTCTCCACGCACGAATTCCTTTGCACATGCGATGATGATCAATAACATCAACTTGGGCTCGCCTATCAACCTGGAAAGACAGAAAAATAAACAAAGCCATTACACACAGACAAAACCAAAGAGAGAGGAAGAGAGAAGGAGAGAGATGATATTGACCTCAGATCGCTGGATGTTCCTTGCTAAGGCAAAACTTGCTACGAGGACAGCAATGAATTTATAAGATAAAGCATTAAAATCCTTCCCGTAGACTGATTTGGTGTCAAATGGTTGCAAACATTCCATCCAGGCAACTGCCATAGCTTCCGAATTATTCCATCGCTTTACACGATCACTGTCACCAGCATTCCTCCTCTGTGCTGATGTGGCCATGGCCACAGCACTGAGACCCCTTCCTGAACCAATCTTTGCATTACGCTCCAAATCGCGTGCAGCTGCCAAGGCAGCTGCTTTTGCAGCAGCCTTGTCCTTCGGTAAAGATGGTGCTCTGTTAGGCACCTCCAAAGGTTTTTGAAAGCTGGAAAATGTATGGAGCCTAGTTGTTTTCCTCTCAAGCAAGGAACTGTCTCGCCTCAGTTGTGATGTTGTGGCAGGAGCTGTAGTTTCCCCACCAGAGGCACCAGCAGCAATCATTGCTAATGCCATGGCTGCTGGTGGCGATGCAAACGCAGCAGCCCATGCTGGAGCAATCATGGCAAGAGCAGCCTGACAGATATGAAATGAGATTATAACAACATAAAGTGATACCAAAGCAGAATAAACTCCATGAAAAGCCAAAGATAACTGCTCTTGTTGCATCTATTTACAACGAAAATCTCATTTAGTAAACACTAAGAAAAAATCAAACAACAATAACAGTAAAAAAAAATAAGAGTTCTTGATGCCCTGTCTCCTGAGTGGGGAAAAGAAAAGTAGTGATAAGAATGAAAATAATCAAACATGTTGATATATGAAAAGATGAAGATACTCTCTAACATGTGTCAAGAATAGCAAATAATGAGGTCACCCAAAAGAATGCTAAGATTGAAGACATAAGCAACCAACCATTTAAATGTTGTTTAGCACTAGCATTAGCAAGAGATAGTCGATGAAGGAAAGAAATCCGAATAAAGACAGTTTGTGTATATTGCTATATCTATGTTTTGACCAATGAATACATTCTGAAGATCCGGGTACTTGCCAACTAAGGGTAAAGAAATCTAATATTTCTGCATTAAATTCCAACTAAAGGTTACAGCACATAAGATACAAAGAGGAAAGTCTAACAACATGGTGAGTTGATCTAATCAACTCCTAAATTATATCTAACTTTCCTAAAAGGCTTACTTTGACATTCATTTTCAACTCTAACTAAGTGCAGTTACGTTTTGGATGCCTTCACCAATTCTTACACAGATAACCATCCAGAATTTCTCCATCTTGCAGTTATTTTTAACATAATATATGTTTCTAAAAGAAGCCATACTTGCCCTATATATTATATACAACATATGTAGAGCGTAAAGATTAATAAAATTTCTTAATGAAACGCATGACTAAAAGAAAACCTAAGCACACAAATGCACAGATAATGGAACAATTTTTTCTTAAGAAGCTTATGAAAATGTAACAAGGACCAGGGGCAAGGGAGCATTTTCCACGAGACAACAGTTTAGTTCTTTGCATTCTCTAGTTTTTTTGAAACACAAGAAACAAAATGGTTCAAATGAGGCATCTAGCTTGAAGGGTCACAATTAGATCTTCCGGAAGAGAATGGCCTTCCTGAAAGAAAATTGGAAAAACTTTCTTTTCACGTTTGATAAGAAATAGGTAGCATTGCATTGGAACTATCTCTCTTTGTTCTGAAAGAAACAAGGAAAGTAAAATTTTAAGCACATTTAAGATTGTCATTGCTAAAAATGTTCTGAATACCTCTATTGGCAGTGCATCAGCAGCCAATGCCCGGTCATCAACAGTTAGAGGATTCAAACCATCTGCAGTGGCAAGTTCGTGAATTCCAGCCAATAATGGCCGCCACCTCCTCAAAATGGCAACAAACGGTGGTAAAATAGCCTCAAGGTACTGTTTTCGAAGAGGTTGTCTATCCTTGCCAACTGAATGCCAAACCTGTAAGATAAAAATTTGAACAAGGCAATGTAATAGACCAACTATTCCCAAAGAAGAATAATACAGAACCAAGCCATCAAATATTGCCATGACGAATACTCGGTCAAGCAATGATAAATACATATTGCAAAAGATAAAGATAAAGCGAGTAAGAACTAAACCTCATGGAATAGTTATACTGATCACTAACCTCAGAATAGAGAACACAAGAAGCAACCAACACTCTCTGCCTCTTGGAATCAGATATTGGCATGTTAAGAACAGGGGAAAGCACACTGGGGCACAAATAATGACACTATCAGATACATCATTCTTGAGGAAAAAGAACTGGATAAAAAATTGCAATGATGAGGCTAAGTGTAACCCTAACATATGTTTCTGGGTAAGAGAAAGTATTTTAAGTAGAGAAGAGACTCAAGAACTTCATACCAACTAATTTACGCTACACAAGTCACCACTAATTAAAAACAGTCAGAGAAGGGAAAATTGTCAGATTGTCCTTGCTTTAATTGACATACAATAGTGGGCTTAGGAGAAATCGGTCATTCACGTAGGGGTTTTTAGCATTATTATTATTAATAATAATAATAATAACATTTTAGTTATTTATGCCACATATTGATCCAAAACTATCTTCTAAAATCCATCTCAAATTTCACATTTAAATTGCATACGCTGAAATTTAACATGGTCCTAAGAAAATATTCAGTATTTATACCTCCAAAGTAAAGCTGACCGTGGTTTTCTTCCTTCTGGAATTCCATCATCTATACTTATATTTCTCATGAGTATACCATTTTCACCATCATCATCCTCCCTCATTGAAAGAAGCACCATTCGGAGCATGCATAAGAATGGTTGGTCACTATCTAACAACTGGTAAAGTGCAGACATGCCGCCCATTCCAGTACCTGATCCTCCACCTATTCCAAGGCCACCACCAAGTCCTGATTCATCCAAGAGTAAAGCTTGGAGCATGGCCACAGATTTCTTTATCAGAGGAAGTTCAATCCAATTCCCACTATTATCTTTTTCCAAATACCTCCAAGATTCCCATCCACTGCCTCCACCACCAAAGAGGGCTTTATTTGAAGGGAGACCAACACCATACCATAATCGACTCCTATACTTCCAACCATCGGTTAAGTCTGTCGCATAGCTACCATAAGATACAAAAGCACATGAAACAGATTCATAAGGCTCGGCTGCTGCTGCTGCAGTAAGACGCTCCATCACCACAGAAGAAATTTGCCCATTTGCATCAGCCATTGAAGCAAGGACCTGACTCAAACAATACCAACATCAGTTCAAAGAATCACCATCTATGAGGGAGACACAATGAAAAGAAGGAATTATATAATTCCTCTCATAAATTAGCCAGCTTATCTAAAGATAAGTCAACAGTGCTCAAAAAAATGCACTTTTGTACCATGGAATCCCTCCTTTTGCAGTCCACTAATTGGAAATTGGAATCAGATTCCACAAGTTTGGTGGTAAAAAACTTGTTGAATTATAACATCAGAGATGGTTCCATAGACTTTTTGAACCATTAACCTTAGAACTCAAAGACACAGTTGTACAAGTATAGAACAGGTCCTATTCTAGTAAGATCGTTTTTTAACCATTGACCTTGAAATTGAAAACTGTCTTAACCCTTAAATCCAACTCTAGAATATAGGATTTTCTAGGGTTATGTGTGTGCGTGATGTTTACCAACCATGAGGAAGGAGAAGGGAAAAAAAGGAAAAAGAAAAAAGCTCAAGTGGCTAAACCATAAGACAGTAAATACATTTTAAAGTTAATAAAGAAATTTAGACATACATCAAGAGGGAGTCCACTAGGCTCACTAGGTATTGATCCACGAATACTCGTAGGATCATGTGGTTCTCGGCCACCAACACTGGTCAAAGAATTTGAGCGGTTATTCAGTGGAGACACAAGCGAAAGAGGAGATGTATAACCATCTCCAACACTTGAAGCACATGATAGTTTGCTCTGTAACCGCAAATGATCCTCAACAAGCATCAGTATCACAATTGCATTCTCCACCAAAGATACAGAAAGCTGTGCAGCATTCTCTGCTTCAGCCTTAGCATCAGCTGGTGATAACCCCTCAGCTGCCACACCAGCAGCCGCTGCAGCAATAACTTGAGTCTGCCAATGATAAACTACTATTAAGTTACATTGTACAAAAGAACATAGAAAATTAAGAGATAGCCTAAAATTATCCATACTTCTACTGAACAAGTTGAGACATTCAGCAGATGTGAGAGATTAGGAGGCTAAAATGCAAAGGAATAACTCCAAGCGAAGTTAAAATGAAGCATAAACAGAAATTCTACATTTTCCTTCTGATCATTTAAAATAATTCAAATAATTCAGCCACAGAACTTTACTTAGTATCATAATGAAGACACAGAAGCGATCGTACTTAAAAACAAACAGGAACAAGAATGAATGTCTTGATAGCACAACAGAATTATTGAACGTTTCGAACTGAGGAAATCTCCAAAAAAGAGAGCTACCTGAGCCTGCAATTCCCTCCCAGAAAAGTCCAGCAAACCACCCAATAGTCTTCTTTTAAATATCGGCAATGATTCTTCACGTCTTCAAACAAGAGAAAATTTGTAAAAAAAAAAGAAAGTTGCAATAAATAATTTTCCAGAAACAAGCTAAGATTATTACTAGACATTAAATGCACTAAAATCCAAACAGCAAGCAGAATCATCTAATGTCAAAGCAACAATAATATTGAATGGAAGTGGGGGAAGGGAAAATTTTAACAGATTACTGGACTTTCTTCACTGCAAATTAAAGTAGTTGTGTAAAGCAAACACATGAAGTAAGAAAAACAACATGCTCCTAATTGAATAAAACCTCCTCGTAGAGAATTATTGGTTTCAAAACACTCTTTCATCAAGTTAATACAACGACATCTAAAAGAAAGATTGTGACCAAGTTCTTCAATATATGCACGTGTATAGGGAACAGAAGCAAGAAAGAGCACAAGAGGTGACCATACTTCAGTTTGCAGCTTCAGAGAGAGATCAAAGTGAGAAAGAGTGTGTACCATGATGATGTGATTCACAGATTTTCAATGGTTTAATTGAGATAGTTAGGGCTCAGCCTCTGTATCAACTCAAAGTAGAAGGGCATATCTAGTGCTCTTCCTACTGTCTACGCATCATCAATTACTAATCGCAGACACAATCACACAAAAATGCACCTAAGATGTGACTATCAACAACTGAAGTGAAGACTGTACAGCAGATCTCGAAAAATAATCAATCTGAACCCATTCACTTTTCTTTAAGAAAGAGGTTTTCTAATGAAGTGCATTCAATGATCAAGCTATTACTATGAAACAGAAAAGGTATTTTCAATGTTCAAAAAAGAAGAAGGGTCTGTGATAGATGTGGTACCTCACTCGTTGATCCCCAGTACTCGAACCACCCACTATAGAGAGCCAGTCTGCACAATGAATTGTAGCTTCAATATCCTGAAAAATGGAAGTGGTAACAGAACAAAAATAAATATGACTGATAGAAACTAGAGATAAGGAAGTAATATGATCGACAGCAGATATATAACAAATTTTGCTTTTAAGACTGGTGAAAGTCTTATCTTATTGCTCTTCTTTGCTTTTTGGTATCGTGTATTTTTTAGCATTAGTCTCTTTTTAGTTTATCAATGAAAAGTCTTGTTTCCTTTAAAATAAAATAAAATAAAATAAAAGAAGAAGAAGAAGAAGACTGGTGAAAGTCCTGTGAAAGGTAAGTAGTGTCCAGAAATGGAAGAAGCGGCAAAAAAAAAGATAGAATGTGTTGTTCACAATGTAACCAAGCATGTAACGGATGCTTGTGGTCAATGGTAGGCATCCAGACACATTCCTTCAAGAAGCCATGGCACTAATTTTTTTTTTTTTTTTGGGTTTATGTTTCGCAGGCCACGTTCTTTGTATTTTGGTTTGAAAGACCTTGGTCTTAATATTCTGGAAGTCTTCTCATGCTTTTACGTGTTTTGCTCACCTGATTCGGCTCGCCTCAAAATCTCATCTTGTTGCACCTTTTTCCATCTTTTTCCTGGCTACTTTGTTCACTTCTTTGTATTTTTGGGATGGTTAATTTCCTCTATCTATGTTCTTTTGGTGTCCTTTTGCTTTCCTTCGTTCAGGATTTATGTACTTTGAGCATTACTCTTTTCATTTCATCAATGAAAAGTATTGTTTCCTTTTTTTTAGTTTTTAAAAGAAAAAAAACAAAACACACAACACACATTTTTTTTCATAAGAAACCTTTCATTGAGAATAAAATGAAAGAATATACCTATCGAATAATTATAAAAAAACCCAGATATAAACATGAAAACTAAAAATGGCCTACACATCACTCAGGTTTGTTTCCAAACCTCTAAACACTATAGGGGTGTTTGGGGCGTTGAGTAGGTTATCATAGTCGGTGGCTTATAATAGTTTGTGTTTGGAGTGCTGACTATTTTAGTCGGTGGCTTATAATAGTTTGCCCTAATAACATCTCTGAAGCATTAGCATCCTTGTTGGTGGGCCATCCCTTCGGTGGTACTAAAAAGACAATTTGGTTGCCCATTACTCGTGCTTTCTTATGGAGCTTATGGAGTGAAAGGAACAAATGTCTTTTTAATGATTCTTTTTCATCTTTTCCTCGTTTTATAGAACTTGTTTTATCTACCGCCTTTTCTTGGTGTAAAACTAAGCACCCTTCTACTCATTTCAGCTTATCTTTTTTAGTCAGTAATTGGGTTTCCCTCCTGTAACTCTTGTATTGTTTGGGGCTATACCCCTGGTTTAGTAAAAACTGTAACAAAGAAGGAAAGAGAGGATGAATAGGAATTAGTAAACACGGTAACAAAGAAGAATTTGAAATAGTAATACTGCAGTTAATTGTAAGTTATAATAGTTGGAAATACCAACTATTATAATTGGAGCCACAAACATGGAGTGGGCTATCCACTTGAAGTTGGGGACCCATACACCTCCCTATTATTCCTTTCCCCTAAAAGATTCCACAATAATGCACACCCCGGAAAGCCAAAGAAACAACCGTTCTCCCTAAAAGGCGAATAGAGAAGAAACTCCTCGGTCATATCAGTCAATTAGACCAATTGTTCTCGCAATAAAGATGGCACTCTCTCCCACAAGTCTCTTGCTTTGCCATTCTCATTTTCGCTTCCAGTTTTCTTTGTGTTCTCATCATCAGCGTTTATCTCAACATTTTTGCTTCATGCTTTCAACTAAGTAATGGCCCCTAATAATGAAGTATGTAATTCTTTTCCTTTAAGTTGTCATTTATTTAGAAGAGGGGCTTAGGTGTCAAGGTGGTTCAGCTAGAGAGCAACCGAAGAACACCGTGCTCGGGCTTTATTAAAGATGGTATATAGAGTATGAAGTTATTCAAAGGAGGAACTCTGCTCAGGCTTCATCTTCTAATTGTCACTGTATATGCTTGACAATTAGGACAATTATCTCCTAAACCTAGAAACATAGAGCCACTTATTTTCTTTCCATTGCCCCGTGACCCAAATATTTGAACATATTGTTGGAATGTTTTGGTATGCGTTGGTGCTTCTCCTCTACCATCTGGAAATCACTACATCGGCTACTTCTGGGTCACTTTCTTAAAAGAGCAGGCAGGATTCTTGCGATCATAGCTCAAGGAGATTTTGGCTTGAAAGTTAACATATAAGGTGCGAGAGTTCATTCATTATAAAGCTTTTTTGTGGAGCTCGACAGGTAAATAGTCTACTAATTATAACTTTTCTTTCTTTCATCAATGCCAACTGAAGGAGCCATTTGTATTTTTATTAACAAGGCGAAAGATGAGAAAAAGGTTTGGGAGGTCATTCGTAGCTTTTTTTTGGAGCTCAACAGCTAAGTCATTTTCGAACTATGACTCCATTTTCATCAACGTCAATTGAAGGGGCCTTTTGTAGTTTTATTGAGTATTAACATGGCTAGAGATTGGAAATGATGAGAGTTCTAAGGGGGTATCAACCTAGTTGAGATGTCCGAGTACACTCCCTAATCCTTCGCTCTAATTGATCATTTTGATCTTGTATCCATTTTGTACTTTGAGATTTTATCTCAATTCATTATATCAATGAAAGAGACTTGTTTCATTTTCAAAAAGAAAAAAAAAAGAGGCTAAGAGATGAGAAAGAGGATCAGGAGGTCATTCTTTAGAAAGCTTTTTTGTTGAGCTCAACAGCTAAGTTAAATTGTAATTCTAATTTTTTTTATTAACGCCACTTGGAGGAGCTTTTTCTAATTCTCTTGGCCGGTGGGTTGATTCCTTGTCACCCTCTATTGAAACTCTTGTCCCTTACAAAATAAAATAAGATGGAATGGAACCAGTTTTATGTGAAAGCGGGAAAATAAAATTTGACCTTCCATCCATCCTTCTGGCGCATTGAATGCTCTAACATGATGATCAGAAAATTATGTATAAGATCTTCCACGTCTCCTACACTTGCAGACTGAGAATTTTTGCTCTCTCCCATCTGCAAAAGAATGAGCCAGAAATGAAAAAATGAAATATGATCAAAGGAATGTCCATTGCCTTCCCAATGAACAAGTCAAGATTCCCATAAATACAATTTTGTAATTGCATACATGTACTGCGACCATTCATCTACCACAGTCAAATTTATAAATTCTAAACTTACATCAGATAACATTACCTCATAGTTGGAAATCAAAATCTCCAGAATCCACTCAGGCCATTCTTCCATTTTGGTTAAACAGTTCCTGTTTTCTGGATGACTGCAAGCCAAAAACAGAAGATCCTGGAATCATATACCAAAAAGTTCAGAAACTACAACAGATAATCAATAAAAACGTTAACAATAAATCAATTAAATATGGAGTGACGAATGACTTAAACCAACATCAACAGTGAGTGGAAATCAGAAATCTAACATGGTTTAGTTGCCTCCACATAAGCACATTGATAGATCTCAATTATTGATGTGTACAGTAGGAAATGTGTGTGTGTGTTGGGGGGAGGGGGTGGAATAACTTGCTTCATAGATAATTTGATGCATTCAGTGGGGCTAATCAGTGACTGATGGGGGGAGACGTATGCGAGATGTATCATGAGAGTACACAGGAACAACTTTAGTAGATGGGAGTTTTCTTGGCTGTGGTAGAAGGTCTAGAATAAGGAGTAATAGGGAACTCTTGAAATTTTCATCAAGTTGTAAACACCTGAAACTAATCATGTGCATTCAGTGGGGCTAGTCAGTGACTGATGGGGGGAGACCTATGCGAGATGTATCAGAGTCTATAGGAAGATCTTGAATAGATGGGAATTTTCACGGCTGTAGTAGAAGGTCTAGAATAAGGAGTGATAGGGAACTCTTGAAATTTTCATCAAGTTGTACACACCTGAAACTCTTTTAAATCATGTGCATTCTATCACACATCTCTCAAGGAGCAATATAAATAGCCCTTTCTTGTCTATTTAGTTTAGTTTGGCTCCTTTTTGGGTTGCCTTTGTCACCTTGTGTAACCTGTCTTTTTAGTTGGCCTGGGTTGCCGCACCCTTGTACTTTGTTCTTGTGTATTCTTTCATTTTTTCCTCAATTAATGTTTGGCTTCTCCCTTTTTTTAAACATAAAAAAATAATAATAAAATAACAACTACAACAACTACTGAGTAAGGTGCACAATGACTGATGTAGTCCCCTCTTAGTTGTATACATAGTTACCATTTTCCTCTAATGTTGAATACCTAAGTTCCCATCTACTGAAAATGGTAGGTTACTTGACTATCAAGAGGTTGAGTTGGTTGTTAGTTTTGCTAATCGACTGACTGCTGTAACTAAATTATAAGCCGACTGTTTTCGACCTAACTAATTGTGAACAAACACCTGGTATAATTGTAATCTATTTCATTCAAACTAACACAATTTATAATACTTTTCATTACAGCAATGACAATATAATCATCGTAGCCAACCAAGAAGGAAAAAGAAAAGCTTTTAATATGCATGTAAATGGTTTCCAGTGCAGCACCAAATCTATGCAACTCATAAATTTCCCTACATGATATCTTTTCCTTTTTATGGATGAGATACTAAGGAGTATGATGAATAACGACAGAAAACAAAATGATGGAAAAGGCTATCGTCCATCCCAGGACCAAAACCAATTACAAAACGCATTTCCAGTTCCAGAAGGATGAACAATCAAAAAGATAATAAATCATATATGTTACAGTTCCTAAGAAACAGAGTTTGCAGCATGTAACGAGAAAATAATCACAACGCCAAATTATCATCGGGCATACCTGTAGTGCTCGGGATTGGAAAGCCCTGGATGCATAGGGAAGTGAGCGTAAAAGAACCAACAGTAGTTGTAGGTGTTCAAAGCGATGACCAGAATCATAAAAGTTTAGCCCGTCTTCAGTTGAAGAAGCATTAATCTGGAAAAAGAAAAGAAATGAGGCAAATATGAATCGACATTTTCAGAAGTTACATCATTAAACAAAAATGTCATTAAATATTTGAAGATGCACATTTGAGAAAGGAAAGTCATGGACACAAGGTAATCCAAAAGGCAAGTAGGCATGAGAACACATTGCTTTTATTTCTTTCCATCTACTTGGTATCTTGGTTCACAAAGTATCTATACGTTATCTTTATATGATTTCCCGTTAATTCTTACCCACCAGAAAATCCAAATGTTTTATAATTCATTTCATATAACTTTTTCTTTCCTACAGATTAAAAAAAACACTTCCAATAGAGATAAAAATGAAACAGGTGAAAAATACAATTTTACGACAAGAATTCCAACCCTAAATAGACATTGAATTAAAGTCCATGAGGGGCATGAGATGATATGTATAAATGCATGACATAGAAAAAGTATATATTAAAATAATTAGGTGATCTAAATAAGCCTATCCTAAAAGAAACAGGAAAGATTCAAATCCCCCACTCCAGTTGAACCTTTTTCTCAGACTTGCACATGAAGGCACACATTCATTGAGTACGCTGTTTGGAGTTTACTAGGAAGGTATGAATTATTTAGACATAGAACAAGATGATATACCGATGCCCCCATCAAAGCTGTGTACACATTGTTCGTCATAAGCTTATTAGGTGCTGCTTGGAAAGCCTTCTGAAGAGCATACAGTAGCAGTGAAACTTTATCATCAAACATGCTACTACCTCCATCAGGAAGCCCACTACCCAAAATGTTAGTCGTTGCATCTGAAGGAGAAAAAGAATCAAATTTCAAATGGCCAGATGCTACTAGAGCTCCTACAAGTCCAATGATCCCAACAACAATTCCATCCCTTTTGTCCACATTGTAAACGTTATTTCTCGCATTGTCAGCAGTAATTGAAAGACTTATACCACCTAAATTCTTGACAAAAGAACTCTCAGAAATAGATAGCATCCTCTCAATTCTCACGCCAGAGGAGTCAGCACCAAAGCGTCTCACGCCACCAATTTCAGCTGATTCAAATTGCCAATCTTTCTCAGGTACATTTGGTTTCTCTTCTTCCACAGATCCTATATCACCATCAATGATTCTCTCGGAGACTCCATCCCCACTGTCTAAACCAGATTCCTGGAAAAATGAACTTTCATGAGTTGTCATAACTTCCGGATCACTGACATCGCCAGCTTTGACTTCCCGCTGTAAGAGAACAAGAAGTGTCTCTATTCCACCACATGCTATGAAAGCCTCCGCAAAAGTATGAGCTCTAGAAGTGTTTGGCTGCACCACCAACCTGTACACTAAATGCAATACTCTCGCAACCTGGCAAGAGCCAAGTTAGAAAGAAGTTAGAAATTTTCAAATAATTTTTTACTATATAAGAACCAAAAACAAGAAAGCGCCGTAAATGGAGGGCACTTCTTTCAACAAGAAACAATAGATCAACAATAAAAGTGAATTGTATATCCTCCCTCAGCCTGACAGCAAGAGATATCACAAGAGCTCTCTAAATTGGCTAATATCGAGAACAATGAAAGTTATCATTGGTAACAAACAACCAAATGGAAAAATCAACACCCGTCCCTAATCCCATATTCCAGATTTGTTTTACTTAAAATTTACGCCAAAAACCCATCTCCTGATTTACGAATGTGTCGAATAATTTTCCCCAAAATTTCCAAGACCAAAAACAACATATAAACAGGTGTGTCTACGTTTCTACAAGCCACCCAACAAGGAGCAATCTCAGAGGAATGGGATAATGCATTTCAAGTATACAGTTATACAAGCTGGTGAGTGTCATAGGCTTTCAGATGCTGCAGATGAGAATGAGATCACCGTGTCAATAACAATAACAGGGATTTAAGGGGGGCAAAGGAAACAACTCCTTGCCGATCAAAAGAGATTCACAAAAAGCTGGGACAATAGGGGCAGCCAAGGAAGATTGTATACTACAAAAAAACTCGAAAATATTCTAAAAGGAAAATTAAATAGAGAAGCATATGAGTCTTCCAAATTTTAATGTGTCCACATAAGTAGTTATAAAATCATGCATGAGGAGGAAAAATAGGACAAATTTTTATGGTATTAACTTTTCAAATCACTTAATTTCCTCTTCATATATTATCTTCCCATCATTTTTTCCTATCTGCTAACAGAAAAAGCGTTAGAGCTTTTTTTCTGGAGACGGAGGTTTCTAGGAAATTTTTGAACTTTCTGATAAATCCCACAGGAGTTCCAGAATCTCCACCAGATGCCAAAGGTGAGTTAGATGAAAGTCAATATAAATTGTCGGTTGCAAATGTAACCAGGAAATTTGTAGTCGGAGTTTGTTTCTTGGTCAAAAAATATACATATATACAGGCAAGAAACTGCTGATATTTTAGTGTTTAAGATTGATTCGGCAGGGTAAAGCTAGCAGATTATATACCAATCCCTGAGGAGAAAATGCAGAATAAAGAAAGATTATCCATACATGTTCTCGAGTGCCAATTTAGAATTTATAAAGTATGTATACCTGATTTGGTTGTGGACAATCAACCATGAAACCAAGCAAACAGCGAACATCATCCGAAGCCAGCGAGGGAGGAGCTGCTACTATTAGAAGTTCAATTACCACTAACAGTTCATCAACTAATGCATTCACTTCCCCAACTGGACGTTGATCTTCATTTAAAGAAAAAGTATTGACAGAGTCCTTTTCATAAATTGTCCAGTAACATCTTCTACAGCCATCAAGAAGCATTTGAATAGCATTGGCATCCCTCATTACTGATGACTCTGTGAAAACCATGTCAGCAAGTGATGACAAAAGCTTTTTTTGTAGTCCATAGTTGCATAAACTCCATATTTTCAAATCCAATAACAAGGTGCTAAAAAGTTGCACTTTAAGTATGTGATTGCTCTTCTGGGACTGACATAGAGAGACAATAGCAGCAACAAGTTCCTCATCTTCAACTCCATCATGCTTTCCAGGATCAAGCGAGGACAAAGTCCGCAGGAGATAGTTTAAAATTCTCGAAAGAATCTCGGGTCCTCTAACACGAGAGAATTCTTCATTATTCTTTGGGTGTTGAACAGCCATGGAGATTATTCGAAATATTGGGGCCGCAAGATTAGCCGTCGCAAAAGAAAGAGGATTGCTCCCTTCATGGGGTTGCAGGCTAGTTTCATCCACATTGCTTACTACCAGAGGAAGTAAAGACATAGAACCTCCATAAGCTAAGGCCCATAGAGCCTCCACCGGTCGCATTCTCGTAGCAACATGGACTTGCCCAAGAACCTCAGCGGGTCTTCTTAGTGTGCCTAAATCACAAAAGAAATGTAAGTTAAGCAACATAGAGGAATATCGTGTAACATTCCATAAAGAAGCTTAGAAGTCCCTGAGGTTTCGAGAAAGCCAGCTGGGAGAAAAATTATCAGATCTGTCTCACATGCATGTACACATCAATATATTTAGGTACTTACGGGCTGTTTGGGACATGGATTCAACATCTTAAGCCTAGAGGATTTAGGAAACTGTGTTTCGGGTGTCGATTTAGGAAGCTTTAGATTAGGAAATTTTGACTTATGCTTAGGAAGTCAAACTCACCCCAAGTCTAACCCACACTCCAAACGATCAATAAGTATTTAATATAACTACATATTGACTTATACATTTCATAGCCATCCTGATCCTATGTAGCCTGTCATTTCTAAGATAACGCACTCAAAGGTGTGAAAATTAACTAACCTGCAGCACCTAAAGGTGAAGCATCTGGACAAAAACGACCATTAAGCAAACTCGGGTGATAAAGAAGGTGAAGGCATCCTGCAATATCTGCATCTAAAAGAGAGCTCTCTCCTGCCATGTGATGCACATAATCATTCGTTGCAAGCCATGGTAGTCCGGCCCCATTACCAAAAGAAGATAGTGCATCTCCTCCTCTAGATGCTAAGCGTGTCATCCTTTCTGCACCAATTGATTCTTTGAAGATATAAATGGGCCCCATCTCAGCAAACAAAGGGCACTGGCGACGACGGCGCTGTAAACCAGCCATTGTAGGAGGCGGGTTTGTTCCGATGCAGCAAAATGCAAGTGGTTTGGAGATTCGAGGGAACTCAAAAGGCCGACTTTCATATAAGGCCCCATCAATATACAACCTTAACTCACTCTCAATTTTTCCAATAAGCCCCTGCTTGCAAGTGTGCTCCAGACCAATAAAGTACCAGCATTGTGGCTTGAATGCATGAGTAAAATGTAACGAGGCTTTCCTTCCTTTTCCACTGCCACATTCAACAACCAAAAACTGTGCATGAAAATATGCCTCAATTCCTTGATTATCAGCAGATAAAAAGCTAAAAAGACGAGGCATGTGTGCTGTTCCTTCACCAGCAAGTGCACTTGCAGCTGCTGCAGCCGACATGGCAGATGATTTTCCAGACTTGGCTGCTGCTGCAGCAGCAATTGCTGCAGCAGCAGTAGCTGTATTTAACGTGTCTGCAAATGACTCAATATAAATCCATGTGGCAAATGCATAACCATTTGAAAAGGGCCAACGACTTTCCCCTGGACCAAGCAAACCAGAACTTTCACCATCAAACTCAAATGTACTTGCGGGTCCCTTTGACTCTTTTCCACACAATGCCTTCTCCAATGCAAGCAATAATTTAGCTGCCCATTTGGTGGTAAGTGTTCTTGTAATAATTTGAAACCATGAACGCAAGTCTGAAACATTTAGCGAATGCCCTGACAAATACTGAATGCAATAGCATAAAGGAGCTCCATCCCAACTCAATTTGTCTGAGGAACCTACATCCTGCACAAAAATTGTTTCAGCTGACCTCAAAAGTACCCCCAACAGACCAGCCATAGAACACATTGCTCTGTTTCTGGTACAAGCCTGTAATATAGCAAGCAGTCCCCTGACCATTCTAGTCCTTGGGGACATGATCATCTCATTATCACCCAGACAAGGAAGCCAAGGAATAAGCTCCCCGGCTACTATGGCAGCACGAGAATTTAGCATTACGCTAGGAGGATTGTTCTCTTCATCCTCTTCAAAGCTTTCAACACCACCCATCGTCGCAAGGAGAGAATCAACTACTGAAAAAGCAACACTTTCCATTTCCTCGCTGCTGCCAAAAGTTTCCTTACCACTCACAACATTCTTCAATTTATCTAAACTCTCAGGCTTCCCCATGATTGCAGAATCCACCAAATGCAACAACTCTGGAGACACGTTGGGCATCACAGATTTTGGTTTAAATTTTTGTGGTGAACCAACAGGAGAATATCCAGAATCAAAACTAGCTGATGAGGTTGATGGTTTAATAGAATGACCCCGTCTCTTATCAGCCCCTGGACTAAAAGAATGGCTGTCATATTGTAGTTGACCAACTGGAGAGTCATCAGATTCCACACCAGATGTTCCAGTAATATATTGGGAAGATTCTTGGAATGTACCAGAAGAAAGTCTTGCATCTTCAAAATTCGAAGATCGCTCTGAATCTAAAAGACCGCCAGAGAATTCATTAACAGTCTTCTCCTGGTCTTTCAAACACACCTGCTCAAACTGGTCTTCATCTTCAACTGGAGTCACAGTATTAACCTCTCCCAACACTACACCATCACTAACTATATCGGCTTTATCACTATCGATATTTGTGTGGTCTTGAGATGGCTGTGAGCTCTTCTGCGCATCACTAGTAACTTCATTGTCTGAATCATTCTCAGAATTTTCAGCAGCTTTTTTAGTTTCTTCTTCTTCATCCATGCTTCTCTGTCTTAAAGATCCAGCAAATTACTTATTCATATTTGTAGAGCGAACGCCATCTACAAGAGAGAAATAGTTTGTCTTAGTACAACAATAGATTCGCTTCAATAAAAATACTATTCAATCCATAGAATTCCCTCTTCTAACTTAACCTTTCAATAAGTAATTATCACCATAAGAAAATAATATTTTGAACTAAAAATGGTTAGAAAAAAGAAGAAGAAAGAAAGATATATCTTAAGAAAAAGACTTCATCAATGGCAAGTCACCAAATACAAACATTTGGATACAATAAAATTTGTAAATATCATCATCGCATAGCAGTTCTAGAAGAATAGATTATATAGATATATGTTCCACGTGAAATTCATCTAAACATTCATAAGGCAGGTCAGTCAAAATAAGCCCGACCTAGCATACTTAGTAAGATTTTCACGAGAAGATAGCCCACAGACTAATTTCAGAGAGGCAGACTAAAAAATAAACACAAATTGACGCCTTTATTCAGCGTGTTCAGAAACATGAACTCCTGTTGAGAGGAAATAGAAAAAGATAGACGCTACCATGCAGCTAGTGGAACTTAAGATGCTTCCATCGCAAGCAAACTATGTGAAAAAGAAAATGATTTCCAATCGTCTCCCTGTATTCAACCTAATTCAATTTTCTGAGAACCAAATAGAATGTCAGGTCAGAAAGCTAGTGGTTTTAATTTGACTCGATCAAGAAATCTTTATTCTAAACGGGTTCGCAGATCTAGCTTCAAAAAGAATGCACAAGAAGATCTCTGCACGTACGTTACAAATGCCAGTAGCACCTGAAACATTCCATTTTCTAAATTCACCAAGAACATCAATTCTTTCTAAGATTGACCTTGTCGAAACAACGGCAGTGAATAGATCAAGCTTAATCAGAAGGCACACCATTCATCCACAAATGCATTGCACATTGATCAATTGACAAAAAGAAAATATACATACGAGATATGAAGGATCCAAAACAGATGAAGCGGAGAACAATCGAATGCAAGGATGTGAGAGAATCAGAGTGAATCAGGCATTGTTGGTGCAGGGAAATGGAGATGAAACTGCAAGAGAGAAGGAGATGGAACCGAAAAATTGATTGTGAGGCCGGATTATCAAGTCAGGCTGGAAATCTTCGTCTTCGATTCGCAGCTCCGACCAAGCGAAAATTGAGAAAAGAGGTCGTCGAGAAAATTAGCGGGGATGGAAGAGAGAGAAAGGCTGCGAATTGAGCGCGAGAGGGAAGGAAGATTACGGAGCTATTTTATGAGGCTCCGCCCGTTGGATTTGTTGCCGAGTCAAAAATTAAAATCCAAACATTTTTTTGCTTAAATACAAAATTGAAACAATTTTTATTTTAAGTTTTTAACAACGTAGGCCAGGGAGGTGTGCGCTTTAAAAATAAATTTTTTCCCAAAGAAAAAAAAAAAAAAAAGATAAACATAAACTTTGCCTTTTCTAAATCTCGGTTTCGCTGTTTTTTTGCTTCTTTTTTTTAGGTTTTTTTTCTATTTTGTTAATTTTAGGTTGAATATTAACAATTTCATAATTTACTCCCTTATCTTCTTTTTTTTATTTTTTTCTTTAAATAATAAAATTGTTAAAAATATTTTGAAACATAATAAAATGTCTCTATATGTAGTGTCTATATATCACAGATAAACAGAGACATTTTACTATGTTTATAAATAAGTTTGCTCATTTTACTATATTTGAAAATAATCATTTTCTTTCTTTCTTTTATTTTTCTTTTTTTTTTCTCTTTAGTTTTGATTTTAAGAGTGTGTGCACTTGCACTTTTAATTTTAATTTTTTGTTTATTATATTTTTAAAAATTTTAAATTCTTCCAAATTAATTAATTAATTAAATATAAATTTGAATTTTACCTATAATAGGGAACTTAACATTTACTTTAAGTTTGGTAGGTCTGTCAACTTTTAAGTTTAGGGACGATTTAGTAATTTAATTATTTTTATAATAAATATGATTGTTTCCTTTGTTTGAATTCAACAAAATGTGTGAATATTTTTCTAGTTGAAAGATAATTTTAGCTATCAACTTTAATAAATGAAATGTTGTCTTGCTTGTCTTAGTTTTTTTTCTTTTTTTTAATACTACTAACAAATATAATGGATTCAAATCTACGAATTCATACAAAATTAAGATGTAATTATTATTTGGTTGTGATTATATGATACTAAACAAAATCATGATTATATGGCTAAGTTAATTCTTATGTTTTTCTTTTCTTCACTTTGGTTTCTACTTGATTTGTGTCATTTTACTATTGTGTCCATATTTTGGTTAAATTTTGTCTCTACTTTTTACTAGTTGTATGAACTAAAATACAAATACGTAAAATATATATATAAAAAAATGGGATAATTGTTTTTAATTGATTTAGAAACAAATAAATAGTAGTTTTATGATATTTGAGATGCTTAAAATAGTTCGACATTTAAAATATAAACTAAGCTAACATTAGCCAACTCGGTAAACTACTATTTTGTTATTTATGGCTTTTGCTATTATTTGTCTTTATCTTAATTTGAATTGAAGGGAATGGAATGGACCACAAATCTCTTATTTTCATTAACCTTCAATACAATTCAATATCTTTTTGTGTTTAACCATAATTCACAAATCATAAAATATCATCGATTTTCTTAATATATGTATTTCACTAATTATAACTCATACTATTTGAATTTTACCAAATGTAAGACGTGATTTGAATATATCGTCTAACGAACCAAAGCAAACACAACTCAATTAGTATACAAACATGCTAGCAACCACGAGCTATGTGGTTTAAATCTCTCTCCTTCTATTGCACTAAGAAGTATACATGTCATCTAATAATATAAGAAAGTGATGTCATAACTACTGAATAAGATATGTCGGCTATCAAATCTTGCATGTGTTGGGTTCTACTGCATGTGTCTCGTAGATTTGACCTCCAGCTCGCTTCTCCCTAGTTTGGTCTCGAGATACTTTGAGTTAACATGCGTAAGAGATCCTCGCAACGATGTGGTGTCAAGCCTACTGCACTTGATGCTTAAGTTAGTATAAGAAGTGTTTATTTAGAAGTAAGGTCGGGTATTTTATCTGGATATCACTTACTCACCCCATCTTAAGCAGTCAAACACGACTATTTATAAGCCCTCCCTCTAGCACATGCATCTGGTTATGTGTAACATCGATGGTGCCAGGGATGTTTATGGCGCTCGAGGTCGCAGAGTGCCAGCCAGAGTCTAGTACAATTATTTTTTTAATATATTCACCAACTCAGTTGGTCGGCCCAAACTTCGAAGCGTTGACATTCTCCTTTTATGTTAGTTCAAAAACTACACTAACCTCCAATCAACTAAAATAATAATTAAAACGTCAACTTAAACATAGCTCGAGTAATTAATATGTATATATTTAATTGAGATGTTATAAGTTTAAATTAATCCACTACAATTTGTTGTCAAAATATGATTAAATTTAAATTTAAATTTATTAACCTTTCTAGTTTATAAAGGATGACTGGTTTTAAATTTTGAATGAAGTTATCCAAAGAAAAATACGAAGCATGCTCTTTCTCCAAATGGAAGGGGGAAAATTCTAAAATAATTTGT
Organism: Lagenaria siceraria; assembly: GCA_002890555.2. Taxonomy (NCBI): domain Eukaryota; kingdom Viridiplantae; phylum Streptophyta; class Magnoliopsida; order Cucurbitales; family Cucurbitaceae; genus Lagenaria; species Lagenaria siceraria. Next base: position 26,428,638 of record CM016483.1, on the reverse strand, counting down.
TTGCAAGGGGCGAAATATAAAATAAATAAATAACAATGACTATTGAAATATTTAAATGGATTCTATAGGTACTTATCTGCAATGCTAAATAAGGTGCACTTCTCAACAACAAGGAATTCTGACATTTTCAAAATCCGAAACCATACGAAACTATTAATAACGACTAGTTGTCTTTTACAATGGTCATTGTTGTTCGTACAGATATTCACTAAAAAAACAAAAGAAAAATAGAATTTTTAATTTTTTTTAATAGAATTTAGACTTTTAATCTAACACACACTGTACACTTTAATATGGTTTATTATAATATATAACTATAAGCGACGGATAAATTAATGGATAATAAACAAATACATCATAATATTTAGTGAATTGACTAAATTTTATGAAAGAATAAAGGTTGTTGTTGAATGATAAATTTATTCGATCACAATTTGTCACACCATTAATTTAAATGAATACTATTAACACACATTGATACAGTTTAGATCAATAACAAAAATAGTGTTACTTGCTTATAATTTATCACGACAGGAGCTAGTCAAATGACATTGTGTTACGGACTTGTGACTCGCGTGTATAATTAGGAGTTTTATTAGATGAAGTTGTGTTGAAACACTTTTTAAACCAGTCTAACTCAATTGTTCTAGTTAAAAGTTACTCAAACACAAATAATCGTTACTAAATAATAAGTTAAACTTAATCCAATCATAAAACATTTTGATCGAGTCATAATTAAAATTTTTGTTTTGAAAAAAGTAAAATGTTAACATATAAAATAATCGATTTATTTACATGTGTTAAGTTGAAATTAGCCAAACAATTTCAATTTATATTATGAATTTGTTATTTCGTTTAAAAAATATACTTTTATTAGTTGTTGGAAGTAATAATATAAGTTTGGGTTAAAATAAAGTAATTTTTTTTTTCGGTGAACTGGAGTAAAGTAGAAATTATGTCCATGGTGTTAAATAATCTAAAAAAAATCACGTAATTAAGCAAAGTTAAAATAAGTTATAGGGCTCTTTTCAAATATAGAAAAATAAGCCAAACTATTTACAAATATAGAAAAATTTTACAGTCTATCACTGCTAGATCGCGATAGAATTCTATCGCTTTCCATCGCTCAAGTGATAGAATTTATTTGCTCGAGCGATAGAATTCTATCGCAGTCTATCATTGATAGACAGTGAATTTTTTTTATATTTATAAATAGTTTGATATTTTTTCTGTTTATAGTAATTTCCCTAAGTTATATGTATAATTGGAAGTAAAATATATATATAGTTTTTAAAACTAATAATAAATTCGAGTTGGTTCAAGTTATTTTAGGTCAACACATAAACCAACCTAGCTTATAAAATTTTCATTTATTTGAATCAAACTCAACTAAATCTATATCAATCAGTTTGAGTTGATCGGATTTTTGAACCGTTTGATGGATATAAAGTTCCGCCAAAGTCCAAAATTGGAGCCTAATCAACAAACTTACACTCATATATAGTTCATCGAAACTTTACATGAAGAGAAAGTCGCCTTTTCACTTTCAAAATATAGTCATATGGTTTAGTGAGGAATAAAAACAAAAAATAATAAATCATTCGTTTTTTCTTGCACAAAGCGTTGAGTTGTGATTCAAATGAATTATAAAAGGCAGGAGGAAGCCAGGTAATTTGAAGAAAAAAAAACACGAGGATATCGAAAGATCAAAAAGCCAATGGGTTAATTAAAAAGACTATCAAGCCAACAAGGCGAATCACAAAGGTTAACAATGTAACATGTTGGTCAAATGAGATCAATAAGTCGCAAGTCAATAATTTATGTAACTGTAGGAAAATTTTGGATGCTAAATTTTAGAAATTGTTGCAACACGTATGTAAAACCAGCACAGTTCAACTGATATAAACTTATATTATCAAGTTCGAAGTCTAAGGTTTGATCCCACTACTTCACGACACAAAGAAAAAAATAAATAAATTTCATTTCGATTTTAAATTTATCCACAAATCTCGTGTGAACTCATTCATTTGATAAACTGTGTTCATATTTTTTTCTTTCTTTCTTTTTTCTTTTATCAATCATTAAAATTATGTGGAATGAATTATAAACGCTATTTGGACAAATTTTTAATTTTTAAATTATGGTCGATCCACACAACTTATCAACAAATTTTAATATTAGCCAATAACAATGAGTTAATTTTAAATGACTAAACTTGAGGCATTAGTTGCCCAAATATTTAAATTAAGATCCAGTTACACGTTTAGTCTCTAAACTTTCAAAATTGTAAATTTAGTCCCTTAACTTTTATTGTTTTCAAAATTCACATATCCATCATATATAAAGTTGGAAGTTTAAGTTATTTTAGAGATAAATTTCAAATTTATTTTTAATAGATCAATTTTGAATCTTTTAGAAACCAATTAAACATAAAATTAAAGTTTAGTGACATATTCAACAATTTTAAAATTTAACGGACGTAATTTGTAATTTATCTTAAATTAAATACATGCTTTAATCTAACTACTATTGTCCTTGGGGGTGTAGCTCACATGATAGAGCGCTTGATTTGCAAGCGAGAGGTACGCGGTTTGATACCTACATCTCCATAAATTTTTTTCTTTCCTTTTTAGGTACTTGTATCCAAATTTTATGATTATAACCCTACTTTCATCAATTTAATTTTCAAATTTGGGGATGTAGCTCACATGATAGAGTGCTTGCTTTGCATGCGAGAGGTACGAGGTTTGATACCCCGCATCTCCTTTTAGGTACTTGTATCCAAATTTTATGATTATATGTATACTTTCATCCACTTTTGAAATAAGTATAGTTACTTTCATCCACTTTTGAAATAAGTATAGTTTCATCAAATTATTTTTCAAAATTGGGGATGTAGCTCACATGACAGAGTGCTTGCTTTGCATGGGAGAAGTACGGGGTTTGATACCCTGCGTCTCCATCTTTTTTCTCTTTCCCTTTTAGTACTTTGTATCCAAATTTTATGATTGTAAGTATACTTTCATCCAATTTTGAAATAAGTATAGTTTCATCAAATTACTTTTAAAAATTGGCGATGTAGCTCACATGGTAGAGCGCTCGCTTTGCATGCAAGAGGTACAGAGTTTGATATCCTGCATCTCCATCTTTTTTCTCTTCCCCTTTTAGGTACTTGTATCCAAATTTTATGATTATAAGTATACTTTCATCTAATCTTGAAATAAGTACATCTTTTTTCTCTTCCCCTTTTAGGTACTTGTATCCAAATTTTATGATTATAAGTATACTTTCATCTAATCTTGAAATAAGTACAGTTTCATCAATTGTTTTTTGAAATTGGGGATGTAGCTCACATGATAGAGTGCATGACGGTGTTTGTCGCATCTCCATATTTTTTCTCTTCCCCTCTTAGGTACTTGTATCCAAATTTTATGATTATAAGTGTACTTTCATCCAATTTTGAAATAAGTACATTTTCATTAATTATTTTTCAAAATTGGGGATGTAGCTCACATGGTAGAGCACTCGCTTTGCATGCGAGAGGTTGGGGTTCGATATCCCGCATCTCCATATTTTTTCTCGTCCCCTTTTAGGTACTTGTATCCAAATTTTATGATTAAGTACAGTTTCATCAATTAGTTTTCAAAATTGGAGATGTAGCTCACATGGTGTAGCACTTGCTTTGCATACGCGAGGTACCAAACCCTGCATGTCCATTTTTTTTTTAGTATATCTCTATACTTTAATGATTATTAGTAAATAATCTTTGTCATTAAATTAGGGTTAGATTTGGGAAAAAAAAAGCAAATTTAGAAGTAGAGTGATTCTACATAATATAAACATGTCACTAGTGATGGTGTGGTAGCTTACCTGAATTAAATAACATTTGCATGTCCATTTTTTTTTTAGTATATCTCTGTACTTTAATGATTATTAGTAAATAGTCTTTATCATTAAATTAGGGTTGGATTTGGGAAAAAAAAAAAACAAATTTAGAAGTAGAGTGATTCTACATAATATAAACATGTCACTAGTGATGGTGTGGTAGCTTACCTGAATTAAATAACATTAAATTTGTATTATCGACTTTTTGACATGTAACCGAATAAAAAATAAACAAAGAGATTAAGATACCAGTTTGTTCCACCTACTTTAAAAACTGTTCAATCAATTTAGTACTTGTATTTTCAATTGTTCGACTTTAGTTCAATTTTTTCAATCAATCTTAAATTTAATCTCTCATAATTAATTTTTTTATTAAAATTATTTTAAATTTAAATATGTTTCCAAATTTATAATAAAAATGTTAATGGATAATTATTTTCCGACAAAAATGGATAACAGAAAAATAGTTTAAAAGATTATAATATATTAAATCTAGGGTTGTTTTCCAATATGAAAAAATTTATTGTCTAGGCGATAGACCATGATAGAATTATATCCTTTGCTTCTTAAATTTAAGATTTATTGAAAATAAATGGACTAAAATTAGATAATTGAAAATATAGAGAGTAAATGATATTGGGAAAATTACCTTTTTAGTCCCCAAGTTTTGAACAATATGTGCGTTTGGTCCCTAAGTTTTAAAAATTTACCTTTTTGGTCTCCAAGTTTATAAGAATAGGTCTATTTGGTCTTTATGTTTTCAAAATGTACCTTTTTAATCTCTAAGCTTTTAAAAATATGTTTAAGAGGTTTTTCAAATAAATTTTTATTATTATTTTAAATAATTATTTAACATTTTAAATTAGAAGAATAATTTTTAAAAATAATCTCCACTCTAAAACTATTTTTTCTAATTTTAAATATCATATAATAATTTTTGAAAAATCAAACACAAAAAATACTTGAAGGACATTTTAAACTTATTTTTAAAAATTTAAAGACTAAAAGGGTATATTTTGAAAACTTAGGGACTAAATAGACTTATTTTTATAATTTTGAGAACTACGAAGGTATATTTTTTAAACACAGGGATCAAACGCACATATTATTCAAAATTTAGAGACTAAAAAGATAATTTTTTCAATATATTAAAGAAAAAAAAAAAAAGAAGAAAAATGAAAAACAACAAACAGAGCCCGGTTTCCAGTTGTTCGATCGTCGACTCTACGGTGCTCCGCTCTCTCCAATAGGCAAGTTCGGGTGCCGTATATCCGAAGATTCCGAAAGAGGAAAGAGTCATCAAATTCGCTAAAATCGAATTTTCCCTTTCGAATTAGCTCATTATTCTCAGCCGTTTGCGACTGAAGCAGCTCAGAGAATGAAGTTGTTGAAGAAATTTTGTAGCCTGGTTCGAACTGCCGTCTTATTTTGCCTCTTCTACCTCGTCTTCATGGATTGTTCGCTAACTGTATTTCTTTGCGTAGGAATGAGTTTCCTCAGAGGTGTAGTTGACTATATTGGGTCGATCTTCTCAGAAACGAGCTCAATTCACGATTCGCCGCAGAACCGGAGCCGCGAGGGTGCTTCAACCATGGACAGCGTTAATGGAGTTCCTGTTTCAAACGAGCGCTATGCTTCCAAGCTCAAAGGGTACTTTAATTTGTCGCAGGAGGAGATCGCCAAGGCCGTCAGGGCGGAGGAGTGGGGCATAATCGACGATGCGATTCTGCACTACCAGAATGCTCACCGCATTCTGGCCGAGGCCAGTTCAACCGCTGTGCCTTCATTTATCAGTTCCAGGTATTCAAAATCTTGTCAATTTGCTGGATATTTGATTCCCAGTTCATCATTTTATAAATCCACACGGTAAACTGTATTAGTGCAGATGTCTAAAAGGATGGGAAAGGAATCCATATCTGAAATTTGAGAAATAAATAACTGGGAACATTTGGGCAAAAATTATAAAATAATTGGAGTTTTAGTTTGAGTTATCATGTTTCGTCTTGCAAATTCTGAGAAAAATAAATAACTTGGGAATCTCCGGCATCATCATTTGTTTTACTTCGGACATTAGTCTCTTCACAGCTTTACTGTACGCATTTGTCACTATAACAATTAGTCATTATTCTGTAATCTTTTATTATTTGTTTTTATTTTGCAGACTATTTTTTTACATACCTATAATTTGACGGAGTGCCAGTCAAAGTTCATAGATTTTCTGTTCTCTAACTTATGCATGGTCTACTATTATTTTATTTCCAACAGCGAACAAGAAAAGGTGAAATCTTATAGACAAAAAATCTCAAAGTGGCAAAGTCAAGTTTCTGATAGATTAGCAACTCTAAGTATTCGAGCAGGTTCCGTTCTTGTCCTGTAATAACTCAAATCAATTTCATCAATGACGACCTTGGTTATCGGGGGCATTTAGTAACTTATAATGTCTCTTGTCTTGCAATCTTATAAATTCAGGTGTTACATCCCCAAACAAGGTATGGTTTCATCTTTCTGGAGTGTAACTGTGTAAGTATTCAATGTAAGATTCTATGATCCTACTTTAATTAGAAACATTGCTTTTCCTCCTGGTGAGTAAATGCTTGAATATATCATAAACCCTAAACTCAGATCACTTGAGCTTCAGCTAAGAAAGAAAGAGAATTGCCAACTTTTCTGGTATCTTATAAACTAGGTGCGTTAGGATTATGTTCCAAATTCCAAATTCCAATGTAAGTAGTAAGTTGTCTCTCTGGAGTTGGAAAAGTAGACTTTACAATCATTTGGCTGCATGCTTGATGTTTATTATTCTGAAAGTTAGGGACCAAGCATGAGAGCACTGTTGGCTATCTTATGAAAAAATATTTTTCTTCTTTTGTTTTTCATATCTGAGATATGGTTCAGTTAGTAATATAAAGGTTTCATATTCTATGTATTTCTTTATTTCAGGTTTAAATCCGATTTTGGACCCTAAATTCCATGTTTATTCTCTTTTAGTCCTTAAACTTTCAAAATGTCAATTTTGGTACTTAAGCTTTCATGTTTGTTCTAATTTGGTCCCTAAATTTTCATTATGTCTATTTTAGTTCCTAAAACAACTTTTTTGGTCCATGTTATGTTACTTTTCCATCTAATTTTCACTTGTCCGATGCTCATTTCTAATCTATGTGACTTGACATCACGCTCATAAAACATGGTAGTACGCATACTCAAAGGTTATATCAATAAGTTGTTAAAGACAAAATAAAAATAAAGAATACGATGGTTGATTATTATTATTATCATTTTTTTCTCTCTTTCTTTAACGTTAAGGATTAAAATAGACATTTTAAAAGTTCCAGGACTAAAATGGAACAAATCTGAATTTTAGGGAACATTTATTTTATTAAATTTTATTTCAGAGCTCCTTGAATCATGTGCAAAGAGCTGGAATCACTTCAACAATGCCAAATAAAAAGCCAGTGTTAAGGAGCTCTTCTCACAGTGGTGCAAATAATCCAATAACGAGAAGTCAACCAACTAATGTTGGAACTTCAAAATCTATTCAGGAAGTTCCTGATGGGTATGATCCGAAATTGGTTGAAATGATAAACACTGCTATAGTGGATCGAAGTCCTTCTGTAAAATGGGATGATATTGGTAGTACATTTTTTCCCTTCAACTTCTCGTTTACTTCATTACATTTCATTAATGGTAGTACTCTCTAATTGGACACTGAATGGTCTGGTTCAATTGTAGCTGGACTTCAGAAGGCAAAGCAAGCTTTATTGGAGATGGTTATTTTGCCCACAAAGAGAAGAGACTTATTTACTGGTCTTCGAAAGCCAGCTAGAGGTAGTGCTTTTGGAAACTGTCAATATACTGCTCTCCTAGTACTTGTTTCGAAAGTGAAATAAAGTGCCATACATACCATCTTACACAAAATGCACTCTTCGTCAAGATTGTGGTTTATGTTGAAACAATAAGATTGCTTACATTTGATTTGAATACTCTGTATATGGGTAATTCAAACTAAAAATTTGATCTGATTAGAGTTATTGTAGGTTGCAAGACAAGGCACAAGGTACAGCAAACCGAATGGGGTGCTGAAATAATACTCAGCACCTACACAAACTTCAGTCTGTTATTGGCTTTTCTAACATCACAACTTGTCTGAGAAGCCTGTTGCAATCGGCAATCCTGGTCAAATTGCTGCAATTTCTTATCATTTTCCTACCCTACTTAGTTGGATTCCTCAGTTTCTAGCTAGTCATGCTCCATATAATTACCAAATCGATCTTAAATTTTTATAATGTGTAGTGGCTCAACTTACATTTGTGGAGGCCTCCTATGAGAAGACCTTTAATTTTATGGAGGTCTAGGGGGTACCTCTGTGTTAAAAGTTAAAGCTTATTTGTCAAATTGACATTTACTGCTCTAAGTAGTATTCTGTCCCTGTAACACATCTCAATGTCAACACAATCTTAAGACTCGAGCATATTCATTTTAATGTTTTTTTTAACATATCTTTTATCTTTTAAACAACTAGTCAACTACTTCCTAGGTATCAAGTTCACCCTGTTTTTGAAGATTATAATGTTTTAGAGCCGAGCTTCTAGAAACTTTTGGGGCTCTAATCTCGTTAATCATTTCTGTGGATCCAACATTATCAATATTTCCTCAGGTCTTCTTCTCTTTGGTCCACCTGGTAATGGGAAGACTATGCTTGCTAAAGCTGTAGCTTCAGAATCAGAAGCCACTTTTTTTAACTTGTCAGCCGCATCCTTCACATCAAAATGGGTATGTCTCAATTCCATTTCAAGAATTATATTTTCTTTGTGGAAAAATTTCTTCCCCGTATATATCCTTTCTAGTTATTATCCTTGCAAATTCTAATAAGTTATATTTGCTCCAAGTTAGGGGAAAGTGAAAAGCTTGTACGGACTCTCTTCATGGTTGCTAAGTCCAGGCAGCCCTCTGTAATTTTCATGGATGAAGTATGTCTTGTTCTCTCGCTAAACCATTATTTTAAGGATGAGTTAATTGTACATTGTTTTTGTATACTTAATTCTTCTGTTTTGTTTTGTTTTGTTTTGTGTGCAATGTAGTTTCTGGTGATTTGACATAAAAATAGATAAATCACAGAATCCTTTTAAAAGGTTAGGTATTTTAGTGTTCTTAGCTTAGGTCTTGGACAACAATTGAACTTTTGGATGCAGAAAATAGTTTTTGGTGTAGCATAATTAGCAACTATTTTGTACTTTTCATTCGAATGTTTAATTGTTTTAGTTAGTAGTTTTAGTTGTTTACCTATTTAGTAGGCTGTAGGTTATCTCACTAGTTCCCTATAAATATAGGGTAAATATTTTATTGTTGACTTACATTGATTCATAGTAAACATTTCATTTGAGGATTCTGGGATATTTTCTCCTTTGATGCTTGGTTCTATGAAATTGGTATTAGAGTAACCCTCGGTGGAGTCAGCTTCTTTATCAGTGGTCGTGGTGGGGCGCCCCCAATTTATGAAATAAAAGATGCTCATTAAATAATACAATCTTATGAGAGGGCGATGGCTAGGAAGATGGTAGTCACTAGCCACCTTCAGTTGTGACACAGTTTCAGTCTGGTAGGGAGTTTGAAGTGGAACTCCACTAAAATTGGCAACTAGACGCTTGCTGTCAGTTGATGCATATCTTGGATAAATTCAAAGAAATTTGATCAAAGTTCGATGTATGGTGGGTTGGGTACAATGTTCAAACAATTGGATCAAAAATGATCTGTATTATCAGCAAGAATGCTCCAAAAACAGAGAGCCGCCTTCTAGAATTGGTCAGGAACCCTTTTCTTGATGATAAACTCCAAGAGTTTCTTCTTCTTCTTCTCTCTCCCTCTCTCTCTCTCTCGTTTAAGTATTATTATTATTATTTTTAAATGAGCAACATCAATAGCAATTTCATTAATCAAATGGAAGGGTGTGTTTAGTTTAACTTTTCAAGTGTTTAATTATGAAAATAAGTCATTTTAGAAAAAAATTGAAGTATTTGGCAACCACTCAAAATAGCTTTTGAAACACTTTCAAAGTGTATTTTATACAATTTTTATCAAAAGAGTTTAAATAATAATGACCTTTTTGAAAATCACTTTTTTCTCTAGTCAATCCAAACGGGCCTGAAATTACAAAAGGGCAAGGATTGCCATAATGATTACATAAAACAATTCCAGTGTGATGTAAGAGAAGTAAGACTTTAATCACAAAAGAATGTGGTTAATTTGCACCAAGAGAAAGCTATGTATGTGAGGTGTTAAAAAAAAAAAGAAGAGAAATCGTAGCTTTGTTGTCGAAGATTCACCTGTTTCCTTCAAGCTAGATAAGCCAAAAGAAAGTTTTAACAAAGCAATTCCAAAGACCTCTTTCTCCTGTCTGAAAGGGTGACCAGTGAGGAGTGCCTGAAGGAGAATAAGTGGATCATCGGGGAAGACCACGTGGTAATTGAAGGCCCCCTATAATTTAGACCAAAAAGTGTGAGCATATCCATAAGTGACAAAGCAGTGCTTAATAATCTCACTGTTCTTGTGACAGAGGGTACACTAGCTAGGGGTGGAGATGATCCAAGTGGCATTTTATTAGCATATCGGCAGTGTTAATACATCCATGGCTGTATTCCCACTGGAAGAATTTGATTTTTTTGGGAATGAAAGGTGATTCCAATTTTTCCAGCAAAGATGGGGAGTCATGTTTATGGAATTTTGGAAGGACTCACTAGAGGGATGTTAGAGTTACGATCAAGGACTCCTCTTTTTTGTGAGAAGGGCCTTTTTCTTATGGTTTGCTAAGGTGTGTGCCTTGTTATGGTCTTTGGAGTGAGATAAGTAAGTAAATAACAAAGTTTTTAGAGGCGTGGAAAGGGAAATTGGGACAAATTTTTTTCTCCCCTTCATCCAAGTTCCAATAGGGGATGTAGCATAATTAGTAATAATTTTGTAATTATTGCGAAACAAGGGAAAGTAAGTAGAAGAGAAAAGTAGATTGAATATCTACTTAGTTAGTATGTTGTAGACTAATCCATTAGTCTCTTATAAATAGATGGTTACTCTTTTGTTACTGACTTACCTTTTGATTCATAGTAAACATTTGTTTAAGGATTCTCAGAGGTTTTCTCCTTTGATACTTGGTTTCATCAATTTTCCCTTTTTTCCTGCTTTGTCGAGTTTCTTAGACTAGAGAACTTGAAACTTGAGCTATTATATTTACATATTCGTGTATATTTTGTTATTACCTTTACTATGGGTCAGTAACATCTCACATAAATTTCATTCTTGTTCATAACTATTTCAAAATTTTGTAGACTTGTTTAATCCTCTAGAGTTTTCCCTTTATTTGAATTAGAATCTCATTGACCTGCAAAGTCTAGCTGGTTTGTCAAAATCTATTTTTATATGTTCAATATAGAATCTGGGACTTGATGTACACCGTACAGAATTCCAATGCCATGTAAAAATAATATTCATATAAATTATCGGAAAGGAAACTGGCCGCGGTAAAAATACTGCTAAGTGAGGTGCCTTTCAAAGATGCAAGTCCTATTGTCATAGCAAAAGAAGCTTGTACCCAAAACTGGAACTGGATCTTTACTGGTTAAGCTATTAAGTATTAGTAGTTCATTATTTAGCCTCATAGTCAAATAGGTACTTCAAATTGACAATCATAATAGTATGAAATCAATAAATGCTAAGCATGTCCTCTACCGATGTTTTTGGATTTCAAGCAATCAACGGTTTATTTCACAAGTTATTTTCTGTGTGAAACACAATTGATGACATTCAATTGATTATCTCATCTCCTCCCTTCTTTTGTAATTAATTGTTTCTTACCCCCCCCCCCCCCCCCCAAAAAAAAAAAATAAAAAAATAAATAAATAATTGATGACATTCTGATTTTCTTTTTAATTTGACTGAACAGATTGATAGTGTCATGTCATCAAGGCATGCTGGTGAGCATGAAGCTAGCAGGAGGCTGAAGTCTGAGTTTCTTGTACAGTTCGATGGAGTAATGTCCAACTCTACTGACCTTGTAATCGTTATTGGTAAGCTTTGGTCTAGCTACATCTGTTCTGGTCCTTTGCCAATTCTTTGGTGTATATGGAAGGAAAGGAATAACCCAATTGTTCTACTGATTGACTTTTAAACTTTTTGATTTCCAAGTTTGGTTCAGATGCCATGAAAAATTTGTTGGGGCTATGTGCTTCCTATAGCCAATGACTTGCAGTAATTACTTGCTTGTTTGAGAGCTCAAAACATATAACATTATTTACCATTTTAGGAATTATGATATGATCCACTAAACACTGTGCGGTTGATATAATATTATCTATTAACACTTGCATAATGTTCCTCAGTCTCCATATATATTTTTGCCTTTTATTTCCAATTTACATTTTGTATATTATTATCTGTTTGTTCTTTTATGTATTCATAGCCATGTTTACTTCCACATAGGACATGAACTAACTTACATGTGCCTGCAGTCTGAAAAAATTTCTCTTTATATGATGAAATGATAGATCATAACAACCTGAAAGAAAATCATGTGCTGTCCTTTTGTTATTAATTTTATGAATTCATGAGCTAGTTGAAATCCTTGCGAACTTTTAGATTGTAATTTGATACAAGCTAAGTGGCTGGTATAAGCATGCTGGTTTCTTTCTTCCTTTTTTTTGCTAGGTTGTGTCTTAGGTTTCTCTCTTGTCCTTTGGAAATACAAGGTTTTATGCTTATTGTGCAGGTGCTACCAATAAGCCCCAAGAACTGGATGATGCAGTTCTCAGGAGATTGGTATGTGAATTTATAAGGGTTCTGTTTTTATTTTTGTTTTTGTTTTTAATGAGTAACCAAACTTTCATCGAGAAACATGAAAGAACAGAAAAGGGCGTAAAACAAAAGCCCAACAAGAGGAGTTCTATTAAATACGGGGACTCCCAAAAAGATCAAACCAAGCTGATAGTTCAAATCTTGCAAAGAAGATTGAGTCTAATGCTATGATAGACCTCTTTTCAAGACCTATCAATTCTTCTAAAAATTCAATTGTCCCTTTCTAACCAAATACCCGAAATTATGGCAAAGCAACGAGCTTGCCAAATTATCCTTCCGTTATTCCAAAACAGGGGATGCAAGCAGATGTAAGTGGATTCCAGAATGCCATTTATTTTTTGCATTCTGATTTTACCTCTCACCTCCGTTTCAAAAGGAAAAGGGGAAAGAACTCAAAATTTATAGTTTCAAGTAATATGGTATCCAATTGGAGATGTTTTGGTAACCTCTCTGCCATTTCGAGTCTCTCTTTAATAGAGTTTATTGTTTCAGTGACATGGTTCTTAGTTCCCCCTCTTTTGAAAGAAAGGGACTGGACCTTGATGATTTATGTGGTGCAAGCTGATAGTCAATACTTAAGGTAGATAAGAATGCTTCCAAAGTAAGTGGCCGGCTTTTGATTTCTGGCATGTCGAGCATTCCTTATGTAGCACTGGCAATTGTAACTATTTCATGTGTAAGCTTTTAAGTGCCACTTCACTTATCTTTTCCAAGAACTTTCAAGTAGATCATCGGGAAAGACCATGTGGTAGTTGAAGTGAATAGTCCCCGAGTATGTTTCAATTTTTATCATAGGCTACCACAAGCCGAGTTTAGTGGTCAAAATGGTGTATACTTCTGCCAATGAAATCTAGGGTTTGAGATCACAGATGAAATTAAGTTTTTTTTTTTTTTTTTTAAATGGAAACAAGACTTTTTCATTGAATTAATGAAATAAGTCTAATGCTCAAATTACAATGAAACAAACAAAGAAAAAAGAAAATACAACAAAGAAAATGGAGCAACAAGAACAAAATGAAAGATAAAGGAGACCAATCCTTAATACAACACCCAATAGACAAAAAATTCCAAGCTGCCAATCTTCTAGCAAAGTACAAGACTTGAGACTTGAATGCCATAAAGCTTTGAAAGCAGAGGAAACTTGAAAAGGAGCTCAAAACCAGACTGGTTAAAGGATTATAATATAGACAGCTTTGAATTTTGCGTAGATGGAAAGGTTAGAGTTTTTAGTTTTACAAAAATCATTATTATACGTTGATTAAAGCACCCTTTTGAAGACGAACAGGAATATATCAATATGGAATTGCTCTCTCTTACTCTCACTCACACACACTCATGAGGGCATGAATATCTGGTTAGTGCAGTGTGTGACAACATTAGCCAGATACAACATCCTTTCTGTGATTACTTCATTAAAAGCTTTCCATGTATTTTAAATTTAAACTGATTTCTCATTCAAATGCCCCCTTTCCCCCACAACAGGTGAAGAGAATTTACATTCCCTTGCCAGATGAAGACGGTAGAAGACTTCTTCTCAAGCACAACCTCAAGGGACAGTCATTTTCTCTACCAAGTAAGAATGGGGATTTAGTGGAGTTCCAGCTAGATATTTCCTTAAAATATGTATCAACTTTTTTTTTTCTTTTTTCTTTTTAAAGAAAACATGTATCAACTTTAATGCAAACATTTGATGTTCTCAAACTATATGGTGTATGTATAACACCCTTTTCCCCCCCCACTAAGATGTATATATAAGATTGTTAGTTGATATAATTAAATTTGCCTTCACCCATTAGTTTAAGTTTTTGGGTCAATTGTCGATTTAAGATGATATCAAAGCAAGTTGGTTCAGGATGTTCTGGGTTCGACCCCCTACAACGTTATTTACTCTCCAATTAATAATAGTTTGGCTCTTCATCATCTTTCAAGCCCACAAGTGAGAGGGAGTGTTAGATGATATAATTAAATTTGTCTTCAGCCATTAGCTTAAGCTTTTGGGTCAATTGGCGATTTAAGAAAGACTAAGAAAAGGTTATTCAATTCCATAAATATTGTAAAGTTTGCTAGGAGCTAAAGGAGGAAGTTGTAAAATTATATGTTGAGTTTATGAGTTAAAATTATGGGAATGACTCACCTAAATTATTAAATATTCTACAATTTAACTCTTTATTTTAAGATAGGTTGATTATCCTATGGGATTATGCTACCGGTTATGACTGTGGACTTCATACCTCTATCCCTCCGGTGAACGGTGTCACTTAGTCCCCTACCTATATTTTTCATTATTGTCTTTTATATTCATCCAAATCCAGCCTTGTATTGTCATTAATACTTCTGAGGTCTGATTGATTAATTTAGTATGCTAGAATTGTATCTCCTGTTCTGATCATATATTATTGTAGTACACGCTTGCTTTTGCTAATGAAATGTGCTCGTCTGCCCTATATGTTTATCCCTTCAGCTGCACCATTAAATCTTTTTGCTAATTTACCATAACTAACATAAATGTCTCATTTTCCTTGACAGCTAGAGATCTAGAAAGACTAGTTAGACAGACTGAAGGTACTATATTTTTTTGTTGCCTGATTTTTTTCATCTTTCCGTACTTCAATAGTGAAAAATTAGCATGATTCAAGAATGGCATAGACAGATATCAGCTAGATAACCCCGTGCATCTGATGATCTTAAACTATCCATCCAGCTTTGTGCATTTGGGAGACTTTAGTAGAGCTATTTGCTTTAAAATAAGAAACCAAATTTTTGTATTGAGAAGAATAAACATACAGAAGTTAGAAGTAAGCGTTAACTTTTCCAAAAAAAAAATATATATATATACAGAAACTAGAAGTTAGTACTAGAAGGGCCATGCTGAAAAAAGGGATCAAAACAAAAGGAAACATTTGTTCTATCTGATTGGGTTTAGCAGAAAAAATGAGGAACATTTGCAAGTAGGAATTCGCATGGTTAGTGATCTAGAATATGGTTGCATAGGAATGCCCTGAAAAAAGCTAGAAACAGAAGCCGCATTCCCTCTGAGAACACTTATCCTACAAAACCCTTCTGGAGGGTGAATTTTAATGTTTAACAACTTGAAGTTTGAGCCGAAAAGCTCATAGTATTATTTACATGTACAGGATACTCTGGAAGTGATCTACAAGCCTTGTGCGAGGAAGCTGCAATGATGCCAATTAGGGAGCTAGGTGGGAACATTCTCACAGTAAAGGCAGATCAGGTGACGCACCTAATAAATATTGTCTATTTTCTCTCTGTTTCACTAAATATAGGACTCAGGAGCGATGTAGCTTTTCCTTTAGTCAATTCATATCACATCGTATGTAATTATTTGCAGAACAAAGCTCGTTGATCAATAATTTTTTCCCTGTTGTAGTTTAAACTTCTATATTATATTTGTAGAAAAACCTTATTTTGCATTATACGGGATCTGCAAACTTCGATTATCATATCGTAATCTAACCTGCTACAGGGTAATCTTATGCAAACATTGTGTCTAATTTCGTTGAGTGATTATAGAGAAGGTGATGTATGGGAAATTTGTAGTGTGTTTTAAAGTAGATCGTTGGGAGACTCGTGCGTCTCGAGCGAACCAAGAGTTGTCTCCTTTCTTTTCATTTTGCGCTATTGGGGATCTGTAAACTTCGATTATCATCAATTATCATATCATAATCTTTTACCTGTTACAGGGTAATCTCATGCGAACATTGTGTCTAAGAATTTTGTACCATTTCATTGAAATTTTATATTTTGTGTGCACCAGATAAGGTCATTAAAGTATGAAGATTTCCAGGAGGCCATGAAAGTCATCAGACCCAGTTTAAACAAAAGCAGGTGGCAGGAACTTGAAGAATGGAACCAGAGTTTTGGATCCAATTAGATATGCAGAAATTTTCTATTTTTTAAAGGCAGCTGTAGACTGTAGTGAAGTGAACTGAAGAGAACACTTCGCTACTCTATGTATTATATTGTACAGCCTTATCTCGAATAAGAACTTCTAAATTGTTCGATTCTTTGGTTTCTTGTTTGAGATGGCCAAAATCTTAATATGTGGGAATAATTTGTATCAAGGAGAAAATAATCCGTTAATTGCTCATTCGAGCTTAGTTTAGTGGATAAGATATCAATTACCAATTTTAAAGGTTAATGGTTGGATTCACTTACAATTATTGAATTAAAAAAAAATTAGGGTTAAATATACTTTTAGTCACAGGTTTGTAAAATGATCTGACTTAATTTTAAACTTCCTAAATGCAGGACTCTACTTCATTTAATTACTTGACAAATAAATTAATTTTTTTAAAAAAATAAACTACTAGATGGAAGTTAAAATATACGAAAGTAAGAGATATTTTTAAATATAGAAAAATGAGCAAAACTATTTATAAATATAGAAAATTTTTATTATCTATCAACGATAGAATTTAATTGAATTTGTTTTATATTTGTAAATAGTTTGATTTTTTTTGTTCATAGTAATTTTCTTAAAAAATAATTTATTTCCAATCTTCTCTCTCTGTTTTTTTTTTAATGATGGTTTTTTCCTCTCCACTCGATTCTTATTGAATTTAATCTGCCCATCATCATGAAGGTCAACAAATTTCCTCAGGAACTCCAATTTTAATTCCCCCAAATTTGGAGGACTGGGATCAAGTCTATTTTTTTCACTTCTTACTAGAAATTACTAGAAAATGAAGGTTGGGCAGATGGTTAACTGTAGTAGAGATCGATTTGTTTTGAATATTTTAATACATTTTCAACAATTTTAACTGCCACTTCATAGATTGCTTTAAAAAAAAATTAGGGGATAACAATTTGATTTTTTATTTTTGAAAGTTAAGTTTATAAACAATATTTTTCTTTCTAAGTTTTAGGCTTAAATACTACTTTAGTCCTTGTACTTTTAATTTTTGTTTATTTTGGTTCCTCTACTTTCAAAATGTTCATTTTAGTCCCTATACTATCAACTTTGGTTCATTTTGGTCCCTATACTTTAGAAATATTCATTTTGGTCATTATACTTTCAACTTTGGTTCATTTTGATCCTTGAACTTTAAAAAATGTGACTATTTTTATCCTTTAAAAATAAAAATGATGAAATGAAAATGACAACTTTTTTAAAAGTATAAGGACCAAAATAAACCAAAGTTTAAATAACAATAACTAAAATGAACATTTTTAAAGTAAAGGGACCAAAATGAACTAAAGTTGAAAGTATAGAGACCAAAATGAACAATTTGAAAGTATAAGTACCAAAATGAACCAAAACCAAAAGTATAAGGACAAAGTAATATTTAAACCTAAGTTTTATTATGTTTTTTTGTTTTAATTATTTCTACTAATATTTTAAAAAATGAAGGTAAAATTTGATAAAAAAAAAAAATAAATTAAAAACTAAGTTTTGTTTTTAGAACTTGACCAATAATACAAATATTTTGTTGCGTATTCCAAAAATAACCAATCAAGTAAGATAAACTTTATATAGTTATTAACGACGTATTCTGATGTTTGGCTTAAGGAGAGAACTTTTAGTACTACGATATGAAAATTTTTCATATTACATTGGAACAGAAGTACGTATTACGGTAATATTAAAAAAATTCGGATAAGGAATTGGAGTCAAGAGAGTAAAGTTGTAAATTTCACAACTCCCCGACTTTGGCAACTTCATTCATAGCCAAACATCCTAGGAAGTCAATTTGTAATCATTTTGCCTTTTAATTTTAATTTTTTTTTCTTTTTTTTTTTTAAAAAAAAGTCGGAATGATCGCCTACTCTCTCTGCACTGACGCCTGAATCTGTCGTTTCTTCTTCACTAATCCTCAAAAATCTCTCAAACAGTATCTAAACGCTTGGTGATTCTCTCGTTCAATCCCTCATTTCTTCCCTTTTCCAACACCAAAATCAATTAATTTCATCATATTCAAACCACGATTAAGGCAAATGGAAGTGAATTTCAACATCTTCACCTTCTTTTCCATCCTTCTCTCCCTCTTCTTTCTCTCCTTCTTCATTCTCCTCATCCGAACCCTAGCCGGAAAGTCCATAACCAACTCCGACTACTCGCCGGTATACGGCACAATCTATGGCCAGGCTTTCTACTTCAACAACCTATACGACCATCTGACGGCGGTGGCGAAACGGCATCGAACCTTCCGACTGATCGGGACGGCGTTCAGCGAGATATACACGGTCGATCCAAGAAACATCGAGCATATATTGAAGACGAAATTCGACAAGTACTCTAAAGGAAGGAAAGATCAAGAAGTGTGTGGGGATTTGTTCGGAAAGGGAATATTTTTGGTGGATGGAGAAAAGTGGAAGCAGCAGAGGAAATTGGCGAGCTATGAATTCTCGACGAAGATTCTTAGGGATTTTAGTTGCTCTGTTTTCAGAAGAAATGCGGCTAAACTTGTCGGAATTCTTTCGGAGTTCTCCGCCACGGCTCGGGTCTTCGATGTTCAGGTAACCTCTTTCCAATCACACAAATATGCATTACTAATGTACGGGAATTTCATACGGACGACGACCGAAATGGAAAAGAAAAAAAAGAAAAAAAAAAGGGTCTACGTTTAAAAAGTTAAGAGACTATTTATAGATATTTCTAATTATGTTTTAGGAAAAAAATTTAAAATAGAAAAATAAGAAAAACAATTTATAACATTTTTAGATGGTAATAGAAATGATAGAAGTTTATCAATGTATTTTTTATTATTTTATATAAATAGTTTGATATTTTTTCTATCAATAAAATTTTTCCAATGTTTTATGTTTTTAAATTTATGTGTTTGGTATAATCTAGATTCTACATTTAAAAATTATTTTTAGATTTTGTGATATATTTGTATTTAATTTTGAATTTTAAATTTTAAAATGCACCCGAACATTTAGAAATACAAAATAGGTTTATAAACTCAATATATTATAAATCATATAATATTATAAAATAATAATTATATAATTTTTTTAAAACATAAATCATATGATAAATACATTAATACCAATTTAGTGTCAACTAAATATTTGTTAGTAATTACATTTATAATTAAACATATTTTAAATAATTGTTTAAATTAGAATCCAGTTTCTAAATCCGCTACCAAACGTATATCTTGAAAATATGAAATATAGCTATGTTTTCATTAAATTTTTTGTTTTCAAATTCTCTACTAAATAAACCCAATGTTTATTTATTTTTTATTTTTTATTTTTTACTTTTGTTTACATTAGGGTGAAATTATTGTGACATTGAAGCCTGCAAGGCCTAGTTACTCAATTCTCACTTTAGCTCTCGTTTCTTTTCTTAAGATTTTGTTGTAAATATTGTTTTTCAAATTACATTCGATATAGGTATATATTTTTTTTCGTGACGTGCTATTTTTTCACTCATTCAGTTTTTTTACAACAAGATTTTAAGAAAAAACGAGAACTAGAGTAGGTAGCTAGAATGAGTATCAAGTAGCTAGAGCGAGTATCGAGTAGCTATGTCATCACACATGCTTCTCAGTGTTGTTACGGTAATTTCACCATATGATGATTTAAGCAAAAGGTCAACAAACTTAACTATTTTTTAAAAACTTGATTTTTTTTCATTTGGACCCATAAAAAGAAGTAATTCCTATAAAAAAAAAATCAATTTACCATAAATTATATTATAAGTTTGGTCAACAAACTTTTAGACTTTGTCTATTTGATCTCGCTTTTAAAAATATTAAGTTCCGAGCTTTCAATTTTTTATACTATGACTTTTGATTTTGTGTCTATTGTGATACATTCAATTTTCTATTAAAAGAAAAGTAATCAATAATTGCTCCATTAAATTTTATGTCTAATTGAATCTTAAAATATTCAATTTTATCTTTAATAAATACGTGAGTTTAAAAATATGTGTACTAAAATATTTTTTTAGATTTTAAAATTTAGTTTTGATTTTGAAAACACTCTTAAAATCTAAGACAACACATATAGACTAATGAATGAGAGTGATGTTTATGGATTCAAGTTTCAAAAACCAAATAGTTATCAAATGTAGTTATCTAAATTTAATCCATTTATTTTCAATGTCTTAAATTTCGTTTATGAATTTTTGATAAATCTTAACTTTAGTATTTCAAAGTTAATTTTAATAAATCTTAACACTACGGGGATCTTTTTATAAAAACTATAAAGGAGGTATTAATAAAAAAACTATTTTTTTTTATAAAAAAAAACAATAAGTTAACAACACATAAGAGTATTTTTGAGGACTAAAATTTAATGTTTAAAAATAACAGCACTCAAATAAAATAAAACCTAAATATTAATTAAAACTCAAAATTAAACTACTAATTGTATGAAAACCTAAAACTTTCCTAATTTAGTTAATTCAGATATTCCCTTAATGATTTGTAACCACTTTCATTTATTTTATTTAAAATAAACTTAAGAAACATAAATAAAAGTATATTTTTCTATCAAAATCTTACCACGTAGTTCTTATTTTTCTTACTAAATAAGTGGTGAAGAATAGAGAACGTGGAAAATATGAAAATAAAATCTCACATATTAATGAAAAGCGTTATTATCTATTTGATTCCAACCTTTCTCTTTCTCATTAATATTATGGGTTAGGATTCATAACGAGTGTAATGGTAATCTAAAATACTATAGTGATATTTGGATCTCATTTTTCATTCCAAATTAATACCATATCATTTCATGTCATAATTTTCGTTGAACCTCATAACAAATTTTTATTTTATTTATGAAAGGTGAATAGAAAAAATACGTAAACAAATGGATTTTTTTTTTTAATTCAAGGGTAATTATTTTAAATGACAAAAATATTGGAAATATTTTTAAATATGACAAAATATCACTGTCTATCACTGAGAGACAGTAATAGATCTATCAGTGCCTATCAGTGATAGATGACAGTAATAGATCTATCAGTGATAGATGATAATAGTCTATCAGTATCTATCATTGATAGACAATGTCATTTTTCTGTATTTGTAAATATTTTAGCTCATTTTGTTAACGACCCTTAATTTAAATTTAAGGGAAATTTTCACAGATAAAAAAATATCAACTATTTATAGAAAATAGCAAAAAAAAAAATACTCATAGACATTGATAGATTTTTATTAGCATCTATTAGTGATATACTTCTATCATTTCTATCACTAATAGACCGTGATAGACTTCTATCCGCGTCTATCACAACTATTTAAAAATTTGATATTTTGTGTAAATAGTTTCCCAAATTTTTCCATTTTTAAGATTTCTCCTTAATTTAACCTATTAAAAATATATAAGACTATGTTTTGACACTGAAAAAGGGAAGTACCGAAACTGAACAACCAACCAAAATTGGACGAAAATAGTATTTACATGGATGAATTTTTACATTTTTCGAATATTTTGGTTATTTTATTTATATTTATTTATTGCTTGCTTGTAAATCAACGTGATGATAAAAACCATTTCTCTAAAACTAGTCTTCCGCTTCTTTTATTAGGATTTGCTAATGCGATGCTCTTTGGACTCCATTTTCAAAGTTGGATTCGGCGTCGATTTGAATTGCATGGAGGAACCAATCAAAGCAGGGAGCGGGTTCATGAAGGCCTTCGATGATTCTAGCGCTCAGGTTTTCTGGCGCTACATCGATCCTTTCTGGAAATTGAAAAGATTTCTCAACATTGGTTCCGAAGCTTCGTTTAGGAACAACCTCAAAGTAATCGATGCTTTTGTGCACCAGTTGATCAGTGCCAGGAGAAAATTGCTTCACCAACCAAATCTCGTAAGCTTCATTTCATTCTCTACTATCAGTCCCCATTTAAACATTTCAATCTGTAAAAACTTTCTAGTGATTTTTGGTTTTGATGTCATAAAGTGATTGCGTACCTCTTTATCGCAATTTGATGATTGAATTTGGAAATAATTATTGCTGTTCATATTATGTGAGCTACTTTACTAGGTATGTACTGCGAGTTATGAAATGTGTGTTGTAGGATCAGTCAATCACACTATAAATTAGTAGGGGTTAAATCATCATTGAAACCAAAAGTTTAAGCTGATAAGTTGCGGTAAATCTAATCATATCAAAACTTCAACATTCCTCTAATCATGTTGGCTTAGAAATTTGTACAAAGTCCAACAAGTGTAAATCAATATTACTTGAGAAGAAAGCCACATTAGAGGAGCTTGAACACAAGACATTCTACTTTGATACAATGTTAAATCATCGTTGAACCAAAAGCTTAAACTATGGGTTGTGATAAATTTAATTATAATACTTCAACAGTGTGTGTTTGTCATGGAACTATTTTGTAAAATTAGTCAAGATGTCTATAAGTAGATGACAATTAGGATTATAAATGAAAAAGAACATCCTGCTCTTAATGTACTAGTTAAACTAAATAATATGCTTGACCAACAATTTCTTAATACAATGTTGATAGAAAAGAAATGAATTGAAACAACCAATTAGTTTAAAATCTAAGCTGTGGCAACTAGTGGAGAAACTATCATTTCGATACTACATTCAAAGAAACAGAAATAAAGCTTGTGAACTCGTTGCTTTTGTTAACAAGCTTGCTGAATTTTGTTTGGAACTTGAAGAAGAATGACAAGGAGGACATACTTTCGAGGTTTCTGATGGAAAGTGAGAAGGATCCAACAAGAATGAATGATCAATATCTAAGAGATATAGTCCTGAATTTCATGTTGGCTGGCAGGGATACAAGTGCAGGAACTCTTTCTTGGTTCTTCTATATGCTATGCAAGAACCCTTTAATACAGGAAAAAGTTGCAGAAGAAGTGAGCCAAATAGTTGGGGTTCAAGGGGAAGAAGCTGACATAAATTTGTTCATACAGAACTTAAATGATTCAGCTCTTGATAAAATGCATTATCTTCATGCAGCACTGACAGAGACTCTAAGGCTCTATCCTGCAGTCCCTGTGGTAAGTTTAGTTAATTTTGGCTGAATATGTCGATTCTGGAGAAATGTTAGATAATTAGTATAATTTAGTTAATATTAGTTTAGTGGTTAATTTTAGATTAATTAGTGTTTCATAAGTAGTTTGGATTTAATTAGTTATTTTTGTTATTTTCTTGTATGGCGATAATCATTTTGAAATAGAATTGATATGGAGTTCCTATGTTTGGCCATGGATTTGGCCAAATCATAAACCTGCTGCATCAACATGAGATTGAATGAAATTATTGTGAATAAATTAAATGTTGTAGAGCAACTTTAGGGAGTATTTGATAGATTTCTCAATGATACTTGCAAAATATAACTGTGTAGTTCGTGAATTTTGTGAAATCTGCAAATCAGGTCCTTCTGTTGATTAGGATCTTCAGTTTTGTATAGAATTCACTTGTTATTGATTATAACAGAAGTACAATTACATAGCTAGGAAGAAACTTGGGACTCCTCCCTTTCACTCTCTTTCTACTACACATGTTTATTTTTGGGCTATTAATTTCTTAGTAGAGTTGGTCATCTGACACGTGGAATTGTGACCTGTTAATTTCTTTTAAAATAGAAGTAAATTGATATAAAGTTATGGATGATTTAGACCAGTTTAAAAATACTAGTACGTGGTTTGCATATTTCTAGGATGTTTGAAAGTTATTTTGAAATTGTGTTAAAATACTATTGATAATTTAAAATCAAAATTGATTAGTATGAAAAACACGTCTATTTTAAAATTATTCCAAACATGCCTCTCACAAATTACGTAGTGTAATTTGTGGTAAATGTGTTAGGATGGAAGGACTGCAGAAATAGATGACATTCTTCCTGATGGCTATAAACTAAGAAAAGGGGATGGAGTATACTACTTAGCCTATTCCATGGGCAGGATGCCTTGCCTTTGGGGAGAAGATACTGAAGATTTTAAACCAGAGAGATGGCTTGAAAATGGAAATTTTCGATCCGAATCGCCTTTCAAATTCATCGCATTTCATGTGAGTATTGATTTTGTATTAAATTCATCGCATTTCATGTGAGTATTGATTTTGTATTAAATTCATCGCATTTCATGTGAGTATTGATTTTGTATTAATCATACTGTCATTAGATTTTTACATGCCTTTATCGAGCTTCTTCATCATAGGCGGGTCCTCGAACGTGTTTGGGAAAGGATTTTGCTTATCGACAAATGAAGATAGTATCTGCTACACTGCTTGAGTTTTTTCGATTCAAATTAGCCGATCCAACGAGAAATGTATCTTATAGGATCATGCTTACCCTTCACATCGATGGAGGTCTCCCACTTCTTGCGATCCCAAGAGTTAGAAAATTTACCTAAAGTACTATGATGAAGTGTATAAGGTAAGAGGACTACTTGGTAATTAAATTCTCCTCCTCTTCCAATTCCAAGAATAAGAAAATTACCCAATGTATTGTCACAAAGTATATAAGGTAAAAAGACTAGTTTGTAATGTGAATTTATTCATGTCATGTATGTAATGTATGTATGTGTGTTGTATATGATTGTCAACACAATTACCCAAGTTAAACTCCCTTCAATTGTTTAGACTTTTTTTATTCGTTGTAGTAGTTTAGTTAAATCTAGTTAAACTTAAAAGTATTGTGTTCTATTCTATAGCTATGTGTTTACTATTATTGAACAATTTTAAATATTGTATATATAATATGCAAAACGCTCTAGAATGTAAATTATGCTAAAGTTGTTAGTACAAATTCATATATATGCTCACAATAAAGTTATTCTTGTGTTTGAATTGGTATAAACTTTCAAGTGAATGTTTATTTAAATTTTTTTTTTTATATATAAAAAAACTTTTTGAATAAGCTTTCTGATTTAAATGATCGTAGAAAATATATGGATTTCACTTAAATTTTTAGTATGAATACAAGTTCTATATCAATAGTTTTTTTTTATATTCATTTTAGTTTCTATATTTTTTAATTTTTTTTTGTAATATCTATATTTTTAAAAGGGTTGTTTTCAAATATAGAAAAAGCGATAGAATTTATTTGCTTGAGCGGTAGAAAGTGAAATTTTTCTATATTTGTAAATAGTTTGATATTTTTCCTGATCTCTTTTTACTTTTTTTTTTATCTCATTTTTTCATCACAATTTCAACTTTCTAACATACAAATTTTATATGAAAAATTGCAAACATGAGCAAAATAGCCACTATTTTTAAGTACAAAAATTAAAATAAATTTTTTAAAGTTACAGAAACTAAAATGAATAAAAGTTGTTAATGTATTATGAGAATAAATATTTTCAAATAAGTAATATTTGGTGCATCTTACACGGCACCTATCTTTATGCCGTCAAATTCAATTATACAAAAAAAAAAATAATAAAAGTAAAAAGTGTTTGCCAATAAAGTTACACAAGCATAGGTGCAATGATCTACCTAAGTATTTTTGTTTTGAAATAACAATACTTAGGATATTCTAGACATTTATCTGATAAATAAATTAAAAGCTTTATTAAAAAAAAAAAGCAATTAAAAATTTGTTAACTAAAAGGAATGAAAATAGTTGATTTTATTTGAACTAACAAATGTAGGAAGGAAACGGTCGATGAAACGATGCGTTTAAGAAGGTTAAATACACACGGTGTAAGATTTCAAATTCATTCAACGTCCCCAATTCCCCCTCGCTTTGCTCCGTCTCCACATTTCTTGCTACCGGAGTTCGACGGTGGCGATCCGATGAAATCTTTGGCGAAGGACGATAACGAATCTCCGAAGCGGCAATGGTCCTTGCAAGACTTCGACGTAGGAAAGCCCCTCGGCAAAGGAAAATTCGGCAGAGTCTATCTAGCAAGAGAAGTCAGGGTTCGTTTTCCTTCCCATCTCATTTTCTCTTTGACTCTTATTGAAATGTTCGTGAATTTTGGTTGATTCCTGATCCCTAGACCTTCGGTGCTTTGAATTTTAGTTTTATTGATATTTGGATGGCTAGTCTACTCAGTAGCTTCGAAATCTGAACGGAATTTCGTCATTTTTTGACTGCTTGTGGATTTTCTGATGGATTAAATGGTTGTGAATTTATATTTTCTCTCCTCCTTTCTGGTAAATCAAGCAGAAAGTATTAGATCGCCTGTTCTGGTAATTATCGCAGTTAGAGTTACACAATACTTCGCGATGACCGAACGGAGTGATTTTCCTTAATTTTTCTTTGTACCGAATAGCGATTGTACGATTTTTTTCATTTAAGTTAAACATGAGCTCCGATTTGATTTTCAGAGCAAGTATATAGTAGCACTGAAGGTGATTTTCAAGGAGCAGATGGAGAAGTACAGAATTCATCATCAGTTAAGGAGAGAGATGGAAATCCAGACCAGTCTTCGGCACCCCAACATTCTGCGCCTCTATGGATGGTTTCATGATGCTGAACGGATTTTCTTGATATTGGAATACGCTCACCGTGGTGAGCTTTATAGGGAGCTTAGGAAAAATGGTTATCTCAGCGAGAAGCAAGCTGCCACTGTAATTTTCCTCTCTATATCCTTGTGAACTTATTTACTTTGGACTGAGTGCAATGAAGCGAATGGCATTAGAAGATTGAGCCAGAAACAAATTTTAGGAGCTCATCCCATGGACTTTAGTATTTTTCATATTATACTTCTTGTCTCTTGTTAATTTTCAGTTTGCAACTTCATATTTCACTGAGACAGAGGACACCAGGATCTTGCAATTTAAACTTAGTCATTATCTATCGTTATCTAAAGGTTATTTTGTGTTTGTGTCTTGTGAATTTCAGTACATTTTAAGCCTCACACAAGCATTGGCATACTGCCATGAGAAGCATGTGATTCACAGGGACATTAAGCCAGAAAATTTGCTGCTTGATCATGAGGTACTAAATTCTCCTCTTTTTGTTCTTCCCCAGCTTAGAAAATCTTTCAATACATGATTCCTTTAGAACCTTAGTAAAACCCTTCTTTTATCCTTGAGGTAGAATCAAGATTTCACGGCACTTTGTAGATGAAAGAAGGAAGTCAATATTATATGTTTCTTTGTGTGTAACCATGTTGCATTTGTAGGGCCGGTTGAAAATTGCAGATTTTGGATGGTCTGTACAATCAAGAAGCAAGAGACATACCATGTGTGGAACTCTGGATTACTTAGCCCCAGAAATGGTGGAGAATAAAGCTCACGACTATGCAGTAGATAATTGGACTTTGGGCATCCTTTCCTATGAGTTCCTGTATGGTGTGCCTCCATTTGAAGCTGAGAGTCAAAGTGACACGTTTAAAAGGTTAGGCTCATAAGGAGTGGCAACTGCTTTCTTGTGCTGTTCATTTTTCTAAGGCTATTTATATAATGCATATTATGAATAACTAGTTTCCACTAACATTTTAAGATTAAATTATAAGTTTAGTCTTCGAAATTTTGAAGTCCGTGTCTATTTAGTTCTTGAACTTTCAAATGTATCTAATAAGTCATCAAACTTTCAATTTTGTGTTTAATAGGTCCATAAACTGAAAATGTTTGATAGGTCCTTGACTTATTCAAAATTTAAAAATTAATTTTATGTCTAACAAAACCATAAACTTTCAATTTAGTGTCAAGTAGATTTGTGATTTAAAGAATATATAGAGAGAGGGCAAGTACCTATTAAAATTGTCAGTTTGGACCTATTAGACATAGGGACCTATTAAACACAAAATTTGAAGTTCAAGAAGAAAAATCAGGAGGCAAATAGATACTTCAAACTTCGGGGATTAAACTTGTAATTTAACCTAGTTTTACATCCGTGAAAAAAAAAAACTCCTACTTATCCTAGTGTAGCTTTTTTTTCTTTTTTGAATTGACTACAACATGAACAAAATTCTAAATAGTTGTATGGGCCATATATGCAGGATTGTGAAGGTTGATTTGAATTTTCCTTTGGCCCCTCATGTTTCTTCAGAGGCAAAAGATCTAATAGGCCGGGTTAGTTAACTTGTGAATGCTTTTGTTTGGTAGGATTAGGAATTATATGCATTAATTTTGGTTTGGTTCTTAATTTGTATGAAAATTTTACACAGCTCTTGGTGAAGGATTCCTCTAGAAGACTTTCACTTAAGAAGATAGTGGAGCATCCTTGGATAATCAAGAATGCAGATCCATCTGGTATTTGCAATACTAAGTAGAAAGAACATCACTTCACTTTTAACTAATTGGTCTTAAATCATGGCTCCTTACATAAATAGAGTTTGATTAAGATCTGTGTGTAATTTTCTAATATTATAGCGTTCATGATTTAATCATAATGTTTAAGGAAGTTGCTAGTTTGCATTCCTACTAGTACAGGCTACGTCATGCCTATAGGGGGGGCTAAATGCTCCGATTTTCCCCTCTTCGGTATGATTTCGAGTTATTGAAACAAGACTCTCAAATGTACGTAATCGAGCATCTAATCAAATCTTATGTCTCAAATCTTTAAACTTTTATTTTTGCAAATGTAGAACGTTACAAAAATTAAACTATAATGACATCAAAAATTATTTATTTTGTTTGGATTATAAACCAGTAAATATATGTAATATTAATGATTTGAGGATAACTGAAGTGGTTAAAACATTTTCTCCCAACTAAGAGATCAAATGTTTAAATTTCTCTTCAAATTCAGTGTAATTTAAAAATTATTAAAAAAATAAATTTAAAAAAAACCACAAAAGATTTTTGCTTTAAAGTTATGTTCAATATTTTTTTACTTGAATAGAGTGCGTAATTCATTCAAATACTATACCTTTTGGTTGCTAACAAATATCGTATGTCAATTGAACTATGTCCACTTTTGACAAGTTAGGTTCAATTTGGGTTAATAAAATATAAAACCATTTTTTAGACTATAACATTACAGCTGTGGAAAGCGAACATTTGAACTTTCAAGCAATGTTGCTAATTTATGATCAGAAATTTAATTGAAAAAATCTCACTAATTTACATTTGATATGAATTGATTTCTTTTTAGAACAACAATTTTAAAGATGAGGGATCAAACCACCATTTACCACGGCCATTCTAAGTTGCAATATGAATTAAAATTTATACCACCATTTTTGCAACTTCACCTTGAGTCTCTAATTTCTTTAATCAAGTATAAATAGATTACTGGTTAAAATGGTTAAAATGAATATAGTTCAACTAGCATTAATGCTATTCGACTTCGAAGTCAAAGATTCATTTGAAGAAAAAGAAAGTCCCATAAACATACAAGAATAGCATTTTTTTTTTTTTTTGAGAGAGAGAGAGAGTTTAGGGACTATATACCAGTATATTCATAATCATATGACATATCCTCCATTTCTGCAGCTGCCGAATGAGGAACGGAAAACTCGCTTCAGAAAATTTGCACATTTTTGTTAATTATCCAAAACCAAAACATATTTATAAACCTATTTCCAAACTTCTCTTCGCTTTTCAGTACAAGAAAATTTGATTACTCTCTGTACCTCAACTGCTCAACCATCACTCTTCTTTTTCCTCTAAAACAAGATTATCCCAGTCTCGTTTATATGCTGAAATGGTACAAATCCTAAAGGAAAAACAGCAGAAATAGAAGATTTCCAGAGCCAAAGGATTCTGATTCATACCTTCTCAGGGAGAAACGTTTTCTTAAGCTGTGATTGTGGTGTCGGTAATGGTGGTCTCGCTGCTACTGCTGACGTTGCTCCTTGCTTCAGTGTGTCTCTGTTTGTTGTCGGCCTGGATCGACATTGAAAGATTTGTGTTTGGGGTTGCAGGTTCAAGTTTTGTGAGTGGTGTCGTTACTAAAGGTAACATAGTGCCGTAGGTAGCAGCAGAAGGAGCAAGAACAGGTGTATTTTGGAAGGGCTTCAAATGCTTCTTTGAACCTCTGTGCATATGTAGAGCACAATACTTCTGATTTGGAATAACGTCTCTCCGGCATCGCCATTTCTTCCCATCCGTTCGTCGACACCGTCCTGGTTCAAGTTCAAGGTTGATTTTACCGTCACACAATGAGCTGCTGCAACCAGGAACTGAGGGGGAAAAATGACATACTAGTTTAAAACTTGATTAAAAAGCAGCAGGGGATTCAGATCAGCAAACACAATAAGAAATTTTGACATTCTACACCATGAATTAGAACGGGTTTACTAACAGTAAAAGCAGTAAATCTTGGGTACATAAATAACTAAATAAGGCACGAGTCCTTCAAAAACCAATAAATTGTTTCAAATATTATGTTGCCAATTGCAGCATTCAAGTTCCTCTGTCAGAGATCAGACGACATTTACAACTAGAACATCGTACAATAGTTTATCTCAAAGCTGTAATATGATACCAAAAAATGTAAATATATTAGAGGATTAGCGTTTGACACAAAAGTAATCTTCATGGATAGCAAGGTACAGTAATGAATGGCATAACAAATTACATACTTTTGCATGCAACAGTTTTAACTTGAAAAAGATGTGCGTATAAAAATAATGAAAATTATGCAAAAAGATCATCAGATATCGGTTGCACAGTTTATGACCTGAAAAATACTCAAGTTTCAAATCGTTGGCTAAACTGATAGCCTTCCAAATAATACCTCATAAAAATTTAAATATCATTTTGCAGCGCACGAACAATTAGACCTGAAAAAAATACCTTGAAGAACACTATTAGGAGAGAACCCAAGACCTGGAGATGTGATCTTCTGGATATTGGGATCAATTCTTCCAATGTTATTATGGCTCTTGCTGCAATTCTCACGAAAATTCATAATGCAAACATCTTTCAAGTCGACTATATAACTAGTGGGAATGCTGGTAGTAGCAGTTGGATTAATACTGGGAACTGTTGTAATACATGTAGCAGTGGTGTTGGGGGCACTGGCAGGGACCATTCTGATGGTTTTAGTTGCATCAGCACAGCTAGTAACAATGGCTGATGATCCATGCATGCTGCCAGTAATGGTTTCAGTAACTGATTTAGGATGGGTATCAGAAACTGTTTTGGGACCAGGAACTACAGCTTCAACGGGGAGAAAGGGGATGGCAGTGGTAAAATCACAACTTAAGTGATTCTTGGTTTTGATATTCCCACAAATGGTGGAGATAGGAACATCAAGAGTACATCTTACATCTCTGTCTGGATTATTGAGTAGAATTTTCTTCGATGGAGAGTCATTTTCTGAAGCTTCCACAGGCTTTCTTGAACGCTGTCGACCTCTATGCATGTGCCGTTCACAGTATTTCTGATGCGGAACAGTTTTCTGGCTACATCTCCATTTCTTCCCATCAGTTCTTCTACATCTCCCTGGTTCAGAATCCATCATACTTCTGTAATCAAATCCCACAGGACTGAATCCTATAACTGCAGACAATTAATAAAGAGAAACGAAATTTACAAGCAAATTAAAAAAAATGGTAAAAAATGCAAAATCCCACTCATTCTGATTATTATCCATGTTTTCGAAACAGGAGAGCACCTCAGTAGGTTATTGAAATAAATTTATTCTGAAATGGCTCTTCGTTGAATCCTCAATAAACTCAGCTGTCCAACAAAGATCCCCCCCAACACACACACGCACACGCGCACGCGCGCACACGCACACACTCCTTGGGAAGAGAATAATTTAGAGGGCAAATATGTATTTCCCCAGATGGTAATGTAATCAACTGATAATTCATTATTGTCTCCAGAGATACTGTAGAATCAATAGAGTCCAAATTTTTTGTGTTTTATTGTGGCTATAATCTTTCAAATAATAATAATAATAAATATATGTGCTATTTCTTTCCAATCACACACCCAACAATATAAGCGTAAACACAAAAATCCAAAGAGTACTCAATTTCCTAGTAATCAAAAAGTTCCTTCCTAAGTCCAACAATGGATCACAGAGAATGGTTGTGCCCATACAATGCCAAAACAATTAAACAAATACACCCGGTAGGCATTGGCAAAAGGACAATGCACAAAAAGGTGATTTGGGCCGTTCGTCTCTGCTGGGATGTTTACATGAAACAAACCACTGAGGCGGTAAGTTGATAAGACAAACACAGTTCTATCAACAAGAGAACATGACTAAATCCAATTGAACAAGCACGTACTATTTTCTCTTAATAACAAGAATTTGCCGCTGTTCATTTTCGTCCCTGAACCCTAAAATCAGGGAAAAAAATATTTCTTACCTAACCAACAATTTCCAGGCATGACTCTTGCATCAATATGATCATCACTAATGGAGAAATAAATTTCAACAATATTTATAAAAAAAAAAAAAATAGAATAGTTGGATTTGTTAGAATTACTTCAACAAACAAAGATTTCCAGACGAACTTTTACCCAGATAGTACCTTAAAAAATTCATTTAGACCGGATTTAATACTATAAGAAATCTCTAATATGCCGATTGTTTTTTCAAATTCAGAGCAACTAGACTATAAATCACACCATGTATTTGAATTGAAATACGACGACACAAAAACAAACACCAATATCTTCAATTAACATAGCAGAAAGAAATTGGAAACAGTTTTAGATATCTCAAGGAATTTAAACTCGCTTACAGCTACGGTGGTGGCGCTCGTAGATACCATTGACATTAGAGCCCAAGGTCCTGGCGGCACTCTTCCAAATTGGAACGAGAAGGTGGGTAGGAACGCGGAGACCAGCAGCCAGGTACTTGTGAATAAGAACTTGCTGCTCAAGCTCCTGCAATTGGCCAGCCGTAAGAATCGATTCCACCGACCGGCGAACAATCGAGGTTCTCTCGTTTCGACTTGCCGCCGAATTCGTGCCAATCTGAAGACCGAGATTAATCGACGGCAACACCGGAGTCGACACTTTGTCATTTTCCGGCCGATTAATCTCCTTTTTCACCTCCATCATCATCACGGCCGTCGCCGCCTCATCGGCCTTCCGCGGCCTTAATCCTCTCCCTAAACATTCACAACGAGTAATAATAAGAAAAAGAACAAAGTCTACAACAACAAACAGAATACATAACCAAAAATGGTGAGTAGTAAAACAGAGAGAGAGAGAGACAGAAATACCAGTTTCTGAAGAAGGAAAGCTCTGAAGTGGATGAACTTCCATAGGAATTTCGGAAACATGAGCTCGATTTTCAATGCATCGTGCAGGATTTTAAATGCAACGAAGATGAACAAATTTTCAAATCGGAAAAGGCCAAAAACCAGAAGCTCTCCTCTACAGAGATACAGAGAGGAGAGTTAAAGCGGGTGACAGAGTTTTCTGACATATGTCAGGCTTTTCTTCTTTTCTTAGAAATATATATCATTTTGGTCATATTTAAAAGGAAAATTACTACAAACAAAAATAATAAATATATATCATTTTGGTCATATTTAAAAAGAAAATTACTAACACACACAACAAAATAAATAAATAAATAAATGTCAAACTATTTGGAAAAAATAACAAAAAAGAATAGTGATAAGACTTTTATCCGTATCCATTAGTGATAGATTTTTATCATTTCTATTACTGATAGACTGACTTTTTCTATCACAACTATCTAAAAATTTTATTATTTTATATAAATAGTTTCCCTTATTTTTCTATTTTTAAAAACTTCACAGAAAAAATCAAAATTTTTACAAATATATAAAATTTTTACTATCTATCTACGAGTCTATCCCTCAAGCGATCTACAATAAAAAATTTATATATTTGTAAATAGTTTGACTCATTTTTCTATATTTGATAACAACTTTATTTAAAAAAAATATAATTAATTAAGTTTCACTATCTATTTTTCTTTTACTAGAAGTGAGCATTTACTGAAAAATCAAGGTTATGTAAATCTAAAATTTTATGGACCAAATTGAAACAAAATTCAAGTCTCAATGGTAAAATTGTAAATTTTTGAAACTTATGGACTACATTAGAATCAAACTCAAAACCTAGTAACCAAAAGGTATTCTCTTTAATCTTTGTACTCTCAATAATTTTTTCTTTTGATATATATATTCTCAATAAATCTTAAATTTAGTATTTATTACTAGTTTTTGATTGATTTTTCTCGAAAAAAAATTATTATTAACATTTTTGTATGTATTATAAAATCTAGATATATTATTTTTTCTTACATAAAAATAATTATTTCTATTGAAACCATTTTTACACAAATTAGTTTTGACAGACTAAATTTAAGGATTATTGAAAATATATTTAAGGTCTAAAATTACCCAAGTTCTAACCTAACCTATGGGGTCATCTAAAAAAAAAGAAAACTATAGGGAATATTTTAGTTTTTTTATTTTTTAGTTTTTCCTTTTTTTTCTTTTTCCCTTTTTATTATTATTTTTCTTTTTATGAGAAATTTTAACTTTTTCCATTTTCTCTCAGCGGTCTGCCTCCAAAACCTACATCACAAGGTTCGCGCGTTTGTGGAATTGTGCGTGAAAAACACGATTCAAGTGGTGGAACTGCCAGTTTTTGCTTTTGGCAGGACTGATAGTGTCAGTCACGCGCTCTTGTCGTCCTTGCTTACGTGGCGCTGACATTAGATGACACGTCATTCGTCGAGCCGTCTAATCACTCCGTGTGGGCCCCTATCTCTAATATTCTTGTTTCTTTGTCACTTTCTGAGCTGTAATCTTGTGGATTTAAATTCTTGTTTCTTTCATTATTAAATTTTGGTTAAAGTTAAATTGTAGGTGTCAAAATAAAATTTCAATTTAATCTACTTTAGAAATTTTAAAAATAAAAATCACTTTTCAAAGTTTATTTGTTTATTTGGCATTTAATCGAGTTATTTACGAAGTTGATGGATAAAACACCAACTTTTAGTTTTCCCTTAAATTGTGATTTTCATGATTTTTTTTTTTTTTTTTTTTTTGTTGACAATAACACATCGAAGCAAAGAAACCTACAAGACCAATCGGTCACCAACAATAGAGAAATCATTAAGATACAACTGAGAACAAATGAGCCAGCGAACCATTCAATCTCGTAAAACCCATCCTAACCAGCGAATGAGCTTGCAGAATTGTGAGAACGAGACACTGGAAAATCACTGATAAAAAGAAGCAGCCAACTTCTTTATGTCAGCAATCATGTGAGCTGCAGATTTGTCGTGATTTAGTCCCTGTAATTTGATTTTATAATAACCCTTCTTTCTAATTTAAAATCAATAACAATTTAGTCATTATCATGAAAGTTACTAAAATTTCATATAACTTTTTACAGCTTTGTTTATATGCTACAAAGTCTAAATTGTTAAATAGTAAAAATTGATATTTAATTTTGATAAAATAAATTTCACAACATTAATTTAATAGTTACAGTTTTGAAGGTATGTGAACTATAATATTACATGCTATAATACAGTGAAAATTGTTAGAAACTTGATGGACTAAATTGTTATCTATGTGAAAGTTCGATGACCATATGTTTTTAACCTCTTAAAAAATGTTTTAAAATGTATACCCTTAAACTTTGAGGTTGTGTCAATTGAATCATAAACCAATAAATTGTACAAAGTTAAACCCTTAACCTTCGTAAATGCATGTATAATTATTAGTAACGTCCATTCGAGTCTAGCAACTTTATATGCATCATTGTCAATTTGAACATAACTCGATTGTGATTTAAGCATATATCGATCAGCCAATATGAGTTTAGTTCAATTGACATATAATAATGTGTCAACGATCAAGAGGTATGTAGTTCACATCCCCCACCTACATTATACTGAAGAAAAATAGCACGTACGAATGAAAACATCTCACTGTATCAATTTTGTATCGTACTTAAAACTTGAAAGACACTACATCATAATTATATAATGGACATGTGAAGTTGTAATGTCACTGTCTCGAACATTTTAAAAGGACGGTTAATTACAAATAAATTTTATATACCAATTGAATATTCAAATACATATTATATATTATCGAAGCGAGCGTAGCTCAACTAACACACATATGTATTAGCGACCAATAGATTTATGGGTCGAACTCCGTATCCCCGTTTTAGCCCAAGAGGGATAGAATGTCAAACTTTACCGCAAACACACTAAACTGTATCAAATTAAACCATGCACTTAGATATGTACTGCAATTTTTACAATTAGTTTTCGCTAAGTTACTTGTTGATAAAAAGGAAAAAGTTGTACAAATCTTCATAAACTAATCAATTTAAATAGACCATAGTTTTGCATGAAAATAATTACGCCCAATGCGCAACTTAATTATTGAATACCTTTTAAATATTCACAATTTTTTAAAAAACCACATTACCTCTAGTATCGTTTTCTCTACATTTTTTTTTTATCAATTTCATTTCGTGCATATATTTTGTAATTCATCACACATAACTTTGTTTTCTAATGATATTTAAAGGAATAACTTATGAAAGTGTTAAAATTACAACATTCGTTCAGATTAGATTTAGTGGGTGTTTGGGGCACTGAGTTGAGTTATGAAGTTTGGAGTTAGTATGTTGGAGTTAAAAAGTAATGTTTAAGGTGCAAATTTGTAAGATAAAGTTTCTCAATATATGAACAAAATAGAGAAAGAGGTAAAAAAATGACGTTCCTCGATAAATGTGTAACATTAATAGCGTTTACTATTAAAGTCGATCGAGTCATTTAACACTAACTTATGCAGTTAGTGGGCAAAACACCCCCTTAAAATTTAAAAAGCGATACAACTTATCAATTTTAGTAGTCAAAGCTGCTTTTCTTTGAAAAAAAATACCTTTTTGGTCTACAAGTATTGGATTTAGTTTTCACTTGGTCACAGTGTTTCAAAATGTTACCGTTTTACCCGTTAAATTTCGAGTTTGGATTCAATTTAATCTACAGGTTTAAAAATACTACAATGTTACCATTAAAATTTGAGTTTTGTTTCAATTTGATCCCTAACTTTCAAGATTTACACTTTTAACTTTAATTTTTTCACTAAATATTTGCTTTTAGTCATAGGTGATAATATCTATCCATTAATTTAAAATAAGTATGAGGTGAAAATTTAAATTTAAGTTTAATAGTTTTTAAAAGAGAGAAATTTAGATAATTATAATTTTTTAAAATTACTTAATATAAATCAAGATTAAAGATGAAAAATTGAGTATTTAGTAAAAAATTGGAGTTTAAAATTTAAAAATTAAGAAATAAATTGAATAGAAACTCAAACCTCAAAAGACTATTTTGAATAGATCACCCAAACCTTAGGGATACGGATAAAAATGTGTTTTTTTTAAAGGCAATATAACCAACAAAATTTAAGAGATTAACACTGTAATTTAGCTTATAAAATTTTCCTTAAAAAACCTCTTATCTCAATTTCTCGAGGAAATCGGCATAAGGCCATGGAGACCACTCCCGCCGCCTCCGCCGTCGTCGTTAGCAATACCCCAAGCATCGCGTCGGAGAAACGTAACCGTTCCATCTTCGACGTCCCGGCCGACTTCTTCGATTCATGCAGACTCCTTCGTTCTCCACACTCATACATCTCATCAACCAGCGGCAGCAACAGGGACAGCCCAAGCGCAGAAAACACAGTCGATTCGAGCAGAACCTTAGGGATTTCAAAGAAAGTTCCGTCGCCCACAGATGGACCTGCAACACATGCAAGGCCGAGTTTGAGTCCCTGCTTGACCAGCGTTCGCACTTCAAATCCGACCTTCACCGATTCAATGTAACTTTTTTTTGCTGATTCTTTTACCTGCTTTTTGAATTGCAGTTTTCCCCCCCATTTTAACTAGCTGATTGAGTAGAGTGTCTTATAGATTGAATTATCGTGTCTAGAAATGAAGTTTAGATCATTAACGTTCTGTCTTCCCATAATCGTTGGTTTTTATTGGTCTAGAACGAAAATGGAGTTTATGTTTGATGCATTGTACTTGATTAATTATCATTTTTCTTTTGTCATCTCCTTCCTTTGGTGAGACGCAGGCGCAGCGTCCATTTTTTTCTAAAGGTTTTGTCTTGCTCTCCCTTTTAACTAATGGGACCTATCATGTGTATCTAATCAGCATTTATCTTAAATGCCAATAGGCATCAAAGCTGAAATTATTTGTTGACATGCTTTCGATGAAGTGAATAGTTTCTTATTTTTCTGTGTTTCGGAGGATTTACTGGGCTACAACTAAATATTAGGTGAAACTAAGCATTGCTGGAAAGAATATTGTGAATGAGGATGATTTTGATGAGCTGACATCTGATTCTTTCAGAGACTTTGATGTGTCAAGTATCTCTGGATCAGAGGACGAAACTGAGAAGGAGATTAATTCTCGGAATGAAGGGTCTAAGGGAACAAGTGATAATGTGAACAGAGAGGTGTTGGTTCATCTTCAAACAGGTGAAAGAGCTTCGGTTTGGAAGTGTTTGCTCATAAATGAGTCAGATAATATTTCATACGAAGATGATAAAACATCAATCAGTGGCAATGGCGTTCATGCACAGCACTTTAGAGAGAATGAAATCATAGCAAGATTAAAATATTTAAATCATGAGCCAAGAGATGGCTCCCATTTGCGGATAGTGTTACTTGCAAGTGGTGGTCACTTTGCGGGTTGTGTATTCGATGGGAACTCGGTCGTAGCTCATAAAACCTTTCACAGGTTTGAAATCTCTCCTTTATCTTCTCAATCTGTTTTTCCCGTTTGGAGGCATTTCCAATGTTTTTCAGTCCTTTTTTTTTTTCCATCTTGGAGTCTGATGAAAACAGACTATGGGTATCTAGTGAGTGTAGAAAGTGGAACCTACAAACTATTGTTCTTATTTGTAACTCTAATACCTGAAATAAGTAATGCTATTGTTATCTAAGAACATGTATATTATGCGTTTGCATTTCTTGTTGTACTTTCCTTGCATGAAATCCGAACTTTCTTGCTCTGTAGATATGTGGTGAGAGCCAAGTCTGGAAAGAAACAGTCATCAAAAGATGCAAGTGGCAAATCAATCAGTTCCGCTGGGGCTTCACTTCGTCGTCATAATGGACTGGATGAAGAAGGTATACTATAGTTTAGTTTACTGATGACTATGAAATGGCTTGAGTCTTGCATTCCTCTTTCCTTCCTATGTTTTTAGTATAATATAATTCTTCATGCCCATAAATTCCTATTGATTTCATGACATACTTCAATTACTTGATGAAAGTAGTATCCTTTTCAAGTCAGGTAGGTTTAGAGGCTGTCGGGGAAATGATTTTGCAAACAGTGTTATGTATTTGTTTCAAAGTTGTTTTCGAAAACTGTGATTGAATACAAAAGTTAATGTCCCCAAGGAACCAAATCTTTTGTTCCTAACTTTTATCTATTTATTTTGGTACCATGCTTGTGACAGGATGATGTTTAGTTCAAACTCTGTTTCTGAACTGTAATTGTTGATTGGTTTACGTATTGAATGCTTTTAGGAAATTCAAGATCTCCTTGCTGCTTGGAAGTCCTACTTTAATGCTTCATCTTGCGTTTATATTTATGCTCCTTCAAACAATCGGCAGTTGCTTTTTAATGGAGATAAGCCTTACTTTAGTGATCAGCACGCTGCTGTTCGGAATATTCCTTTGACTGTTAGAAGGCCTACATTGAAAGAAGCTCGGCATGTTATGAACATTGGTTGCAAGTAGCGTACGAAGTAGATGAGAAGGAAATATTGTCCACCAGTGCGCATGATTCACTTTTAAGTGCAGTACACAAGGACATGGCACCCGAGGTGTAAGTGGACAGGAAGTAATTGGAGATTTGGAAAAGGATGCTTGTACACATCTTGAAGAATCTGTT
Source organism: Lagenaria siceraria (assembly GCA_002890555.2). Taxonomy (NCBI): domain Eukaryota; kingdom Viridiplantae; phylum Streptophyta; class Magnoliopsida; order Cucurbitales; family Cucurbitaceae; genus Lagenaria; species Lagenaria siceraria. Next base: position 26,388,230 of record CM016483.1, on the reverse strand, counting down.
GAACACCCCAAAACTAGTGAGAGTGAAAGTGAAGTTATTTGTAGAACTACACCTTTACATGAAGCATCACAGTCTGGAAATGCAGATAAGGTTTTCGATCTCCTTGAACAGGGTCTTGATCCTTGCATCAAAGACGAAAGAGGACGTACTCCTTACATGCTAGCAAGTGAGAAGGAAGTCCGGAATAACTTTAGAAGGTTCATGGCTTCAAACCTTGATAAGTGGGATTGGAATGCTGATAAGGTGCCCCGAGCATTAACCAAGGAAATGGAGGAATCTCAAACAGCCAAGCAGGTTACTTGAAACTATTTTTATTTCTGTTTGGTCTCGGTTCCATATAGTATAGATGCATTTATCTTGAGTTTCTGTTTCTCCTATTTGCATTACCTCAAGAAGTCCTCTTGTGCTGTTGAAATAGATTGGTTTTTATTATAATGTAGAAACGTTGCAATGATGGTAAACCTGGAAATATATCCTGCTTCGGGGACTAAAAACTCCTCGAAATGAAAATTAAGATATTTTGGGGTTGGTGTTATTTATTACTCAAAACACACAGCACATCTATAATCTTTGAACTCTATTTTAGTTCAGGTGAATGGACTGTCAAGATCTTTTGGGTTCTTGCAGCGTGCATCTGCTATTTGCCAATAATAAACATGGTCAGCATGTTTTCAACCTGAAGGCCATGTTTGTTTCTTTTTGTAGTCCATACACATCAGGCATTTCATGCTGTTAAGGTCTCCTTACGTTTTCTAGTATTCGTAGAAGCCCTAATTTTATTTTGGGTTTCCCTAATATTCGTTTCTAACTTGGGTTTATTTCCTAATTTTTCTATTAGCAACGAGTGAACATTTCCATATCCTTTATTTATTTGTTTATTTTTCTTCGACTCTAGATGTTCGTTTGTTGACTTGGAATGTTATTCAGTTTTTCCATGGACATGAACCAACTTTTTGTCTTTCTGTGGTTGTTTAGGCTGAAAAAGATGCCAAGCGAAAGGCAAGAGCAAAGGAATTGAAAAAATTAAAGAAAGAAAAGGCCAAGAAAGCACAGGTTTGTTTCTAATATTCTCTTCAAACTGGTTGGGACACCTTAGTCTGTGCTCCTTCCTCAATTAATTGGTTATACTGACATCAAAGCTTCCATAATTTCTTGTGAACAAAGTCTAGACTTTCTATTGTTCCCAACGTTTTCTCTGATAAACGGGTATCGGGAGTACAATTCCTTGCATTATATTTCTGGCCCACTCCCTATTAACCTCCATAATTTCCACACTCCAAGGCCAATTGGGACAGTTTTAAGCCATTGAGGCTCCATTCGGTTACTATTAGTTTTTAGTTTTTGAAAATTAAGCATATAAACACCCATTTTCACCTCTAAATTTTTTGCTTTGTTATCTACTTTATACCAATGCTTTCAAAAACCAAGCCAAATTTTGAAAATTTTAAATAAGTAGTTTTTAAAAACTTGTTTTTGTTTTTGTTTTTAAGAGGTTATAGGTTTAATCCACGGTGGCCACTTGTCTAAGATTTAATATCCTGCGAGTTTCTTTGACACCCAAATGTTATAGGGTCAGGCAGGCTGTTCTGCGAGATTAGTCGAGGTGCGCGTAAGCTGGCTCGGACATTTACGAGTATTAAAAAAAAAACTTGTTTTTGTTTTTGAAGTTTGGCTGAGAATTCAACTCTTATATTTAAGAAAAATGCAAACCATTGTAAGAAAATGAGAGGAAATAGGCTTAATTTTCAAAAACTAAAAACAAAAAACGAAATGGTTACCAAACAGGGCCTAAGTTTTCCATTTAGGCTTTGAACCCAAAACCTTCCTAAACACCTCAAGTCTGCACCGTTGTACTAAAGCTTTTAATCTTTCGATGATTATCTTCTTATTGGCCTTCTCGAGGATTATGAATGATATTTATACTGTATTTCCATGTCTCGTTCCTCGTTATTGTTCTTGCTTTCTCTTGCCTTATTGTTTGAGATGTGCTGAATATATGAGCTGGGGCTGGCAGGCCCAGGAGGCTGAATCTCAAAAGGCTGTGAAGACGGAACAGAGTAGAGGAATTGGCTCTATTTCGAATTCTCGGGCTGAATCCACCAGTGGGAAACTGATTACCAAAGAGGTAACCCATCAAGCTGTTTGATTTGAACTATCCAGAGGCTGGCCTACATGTTTGCGAAAAATTGGATCATAGAATTCTTCAAAATTGTCCTTTTTTAGAAACCGTTTCTAAAAAGAAATTGTCAAATGAAATTTCCAAGTCAATTTTTTTAAAAGGACAAACAAAAGGCTGTTTTTCAGCAGGGCTCTCAAACAGACTTTAGTCTTTTCTACTTGATTCTTCACTTCTTTCTGTACAGTAATTCATACCACTTCCGAAGTTTCGTTTCATATGTCAGACTGTGAACCTCGTCATTCGATTATTTAGCAGTAATACCTTCTTTTATTCCTTTTCTCCTTTGGGAGGAACTACAGATGGCGCAGGCTGCTGAACGGGAAAAGAGAGCAGCAGCTGCTGAGAGAAGAATGGCAGCCATGGCTGCAGCTGCAGCCACCAACAATTCCTCGTCAACTACTCCTAACAACTCGCAGACTAAAAGCGGGTTGGCGGGGGATGTCAACTGCTCCTGCTGCAGTACTTCACTGGCCGGTAAAGTTCCTTTCCACCGGTATAACTACAAATATTGCAGCTCCACATGCATGCATGTACACAAAGAGGTCCTTGATGAAAACTAGCATATGGATTGAGGTTGATGCTTCTGTTACTTCATATTGCCATTCTTTTTTCCTCGAGAGTAGTTTCAACTTATTTAAAGTTACAATGATATCTGCTCTCTCCTTTTGGGATTCTTGTATTTATCTCATTGTTGATGATTAGATTAAAGCTTCAATGTAGATTTATGTACCATTAGCACAATAAACAGATAATTTAAAATTTTTACAAGTACCTTTTGAAACTGTGAACACTCTTTGGCGTTGGTAGAACAGAAATGAGAAAGCTGCTTTGTAGAATTCTTTAGGTATTATTTGTTTTGATTTGAGGTCTTTTTGTAGTTTGCCTCCTTTATGAACTTCCTTTTTGAGTGCCTTTTATTCTTTCAGTCAGTTCAACTATTAGGTCTTATTCCAAATGTGCATTTCAACCATTAACAATTCAATTAATTATTTTTTTTTTTTTGCCGCATGTCAAATTTTTATTGGGTAATAGTCTGGGTTGCACAAAGACGGATGGACGTTGCAAATATGTTATAAATTTAAATAAAAATATTATGAAAATTACAAAATAATTACACATTGATATAGCACGAAGTAAACTACAAGTATTTTTTAGAGTATTTTTTTTTCTTCATATAAATTGATTTTTGTTAATATACGCATTTGCTAATTATTTAGAAGTTAATCACTCAAAGTGTAAGATGAATTTTGTCTTTTCTACGGACGAATTGCAGGATTAAACCCCTTCCAAACAAATTAAATTTATTTGATTATTATTATTTTGAAGTTTGTAAGTTTATTTATTATTGCAAAAGTGAGTTAGGGAGGATTCAAACTTTTCGATCTCTGGATAAAAATTTTAGGTTTTATGTCAGTCAAGTTATATTCATGTGTTGATTTAGGGAAGGGTAAATACACGTAAAGGTAAGTTCCTAATCTTCATTGAAATCAGATGGAATCAACCAAATTGACTAAATATATATTAAATGGAAAATTATACGTAACTTAAAGTTGTAATGTCGTGTCTAATATATCACTTATTGATTCAAAATATTTTAAAATTCATGAATCTATTGGACATAAAAATAAATGTTTAATGATTTATTGTACATAAATTTCAATTTACTTTTAAAAAATGTTAAATACGTCAAAGATACATTACTCCATACATTTAAAATTTAAGTATATATACACAAAATAAACACAAACATTAAAATTAAGGATAATTGCAATGGGTAGCATTTTTAGGAATGATAATTAAGTGTATAGCAACATTTTAAAAAAATTACAAATATAGTAAAGTTATTATCAATCGCAGATAGACTCTTATTAGCGATATAGTCTATTATTGATAGACTCTTACCAGTGATATGGTCTATCATTGATAGACGATATAAATTTTCCTATATTTGTAAATATTATGTCTTCTAATATTTTGGACCTCATTGCTATATTTGCAACCGTCCCAAATGTTAATAGATCAAGTTCTAAAAAAAAAAAAAACTAACTAATGAATCAAACTTGTAATAAATCTTAAGTTAGTCTACTTTGAATTTTGTTCAATTTTAATACGTATACTTTTAATAAATCTTAAGTTGGTATCTCAAAAAAATTTTTTTTTTTTTTTAAATAACAATAAACTACTCATAACATTTTTATTGGAATTACACGAACTAAATTAAATAGTTGAAAATACAAGACTACCAAAACAATATTTTAACCAAGAGAAAAACGCTGATATATACAAAAATCTCTGTATATGTATATATGACTATATATATATCGAGTAATGTTCCTGCGAATTTGCTTTCATTTTTCCAATTGCGTTTTCATTACGATCTTTGGAACCAGAACCGCAAGTTCGCAAAGCAGCTCTGAAAATGGTGGGTATTTTATCTTGGTCATTTAATCGAACACCTTGTCTTCGTCTTCTTTTGATTATCTGTTTATGGTGGAATTCCATTACGAGCCTCTGAATTCCCTCTCTCCATTTGTGTTTACAGTCTGTTACTTTGCACACAAATCTCGGAGACATCAAGTGCGAGATTTTTTGCGATGAAGTCCCGAAGTCTGCCGAGGCAAGTTCTTAGTTCGTCTTCTCTGCTATTAATTTACTCCATGTTGCGAAAACTGTTTTAGTTTATGCAAGAAGTTATTGCTTAATATTAGTTAGTAATTTGATTTCCTCATCCTTCATATCCGCCAAGATGATCAGACTTTTCTTAGATTTTCATGGTGGTTAATCGCGACTAGAACTTAATTCATCGACATAAAGTGCATTCTCAAGGAGCTAGGTTGTAATCTTTTTTTGTCAAAACGTCGTTATCAGCGGTTTTAATTAGTGTTTGCAACCACTGGATTTCTGAAAGCGCTATCTGCAATTGCATTTAATTAGAAGTTTTACATAATATCGAGCCCGCAGCTTTTGCTGATTGTTAGAGGTTTATGGCTTGTTATGTTTGTTTCACAATGTGTTGGGTAATAGTCCAGAAATACTAAGTTTGAGGATCATATTGAAAAAATAGGGAGACCTCATAATCTTTAAAATAATACATGGGCCAGTACTCTCATTCCTTTCCTTCCATTGCCAATTAGTTTTGGATAGAACTCTATGATTATCGAATAACTAATAATGATTGTAAGTAGTTTCTGGGCAAATGGCTTCATTGAAATTAGGCTAACACTTGATTGACTTCTTTTGAAACATGTCAATAATGAAAGTTTGGTGCGCTTCCTCTTCGTTGTTGCAAATGAATGGCTGCTAGCATAGTTCACTTAACCGGAGTAATTTTGATATGCCATAGTAATTACATGTAGATGTTATTAATGAATTCTCATTGGTCTTAGATTGTGTACTAGCTTTTTATGTATGTTGGATTGGCTTGGCAATAGATAAGTAGCAAAGTCTAATTTTCATGTACTGATGACTCCAATATTTTATTGGTTATAGAACTTTTTGGCATTGTGTGCAAGTGGTTACTATGATGGAACCATATTCCATCGCAATATCAAAGGTTTTATGATACAAGGTGGAGACCCAACCGGCACGGGGAAAGGGGGAACCAGCATATGGGGCAAGAAGTTTAATGACGAGATAAAAGAGTCACTCAAGGTATGTAATGTACACCATGTCATGTAGTAGTTTAATTACACTCAAGCTTCTTGTTGTGACCTAAATACAATGGGAAACATGCTTTTACAAAACATTGCATCCTTAACCATGCTGGTGAAGCAGAGGTTCAAATCAGAAATTTGAGTAGCCTTCCCATCCCAAGCTGTTAATATATATATACATATATATATATGTATGTATATGTATGTATGTATATGTATATCTTTAGCACAACAAATGGGGGAATGGGATTATGGGGATTTGAAGTTCCAACTTCAAGGGAATTAGTATGTCAATTACCACTTAGCTATGCTCACTTTGACCCCAAGCAGTTAATATTATCTAATCCTATTCTAAAAGTGGCTTTCTCTGTTCTGGTTTTACAGCACAATGCAAGAGGGATATTATCAATGGCTAATAGTGGAGCAAATACGAATGGAAGCCAATTTTTCATAACTTACGCAAAGCAGCCACATTTAAATGGATTATATACTGTTTTCGGTAGAGTGATTCATGGGTTCGAAGTACTTGATATCATGGAAAAGGTACGTCAATTTTGGGAGTTCTTTTCCCTCCCTTTTTGCTGCCTCTTCTCCTTCCTATGCACTCAATGCCTTGCCTGCCTTGTTCACTTAAACATGGCCTATGCTAATCAAGTTATATCAGTTTAACCACCGGGAAATGGCCATGTATCATCAATCAAAAGAATGAGCTGCAAATCTAGGGTGTGTTTAAAGTCATGGATTCAGCTTTGATAAACTATGCTTTGAGTTTTTTGACACTGTTGTTGTTAGGTTAAGTAATTAGCTTGGGAAATTAGTTGAATTGCCTATGAGCTGGCCGGGCACTCACAATTTTTTAAAGATAGCCATTTTGCCTTTCTTTTTCTTTAGAAAAAAGTTCTAATTTTTAAATTTGTAGCTAGAGAAGATTCATGTGCATACTTTGCAGGTAGCTTCTAGTTTATGATATGAAGTATAAATTTACTACTTGTATAGTTTTCAGCTGGTGATTTCTTTAAGCTCCATTTGGTAATAATCATTTGGTTTTTGGTTTTTGAAAATTATGCCTATAAACATCCCTTTCACTTTTAAGTTTCTTGATTTGTTATCTACTTTCTACCTACCAATGTTTTAAAAAACCAAGCTAAGTTTTTGAAGAAAAAAAAAAATAGCTTTTAAAAACTTGTTTTTGTTTTTAAAATTTGGGTAAGAATTCAACTCTTTTACTTAAGAAAGATGAAAATCATTGTAAGAAATGGAGAGAAAATGACTTAATTTTCAAAATTCAAATAGTCACAAATTGGGCCTTAAATGTATTGATTTTTATATTTTGTACCTCAGTTGTTATAAATGTTTTACATTTTTAGCATCTGCATATCTGTCTTGAGGTGATGTATTGCTTAGTGCAGACACAAACTGGACCAGGTGATCGTCCTCTCGCGGAGATCAGGCTCAATCGAGTGACAATACACGCTAATCCTCTTGCAGGCTAACCTTGAATTAGCAGTAGTTGAAATGAACATTGATGGAAGTCTCAGTATTCAAGCGGCATGAAGCTTAGTCTTAAGAGCTGCTATGATCAGCTGTAAGCTGTGTAACGAAACAACAGGACAGGTTCGAAATAGAGAATTAGAAGTAAACCATACACAACTATCAGATGGCTTATGGTGTCTTCAGAGGTACTACGTTTAACTGCATTCTCATGAATTTGCTTTTGTATTGTTAACTTTTGTGTATATTTATTTAGACTGGTTTTTTGCATCCCCTGAACCATATTTCGACCATATTGCACTTGAGGATTTTACCTTTAATTTCATTTTTTTTTTAATTTTGAAATAAGATGAATATTGAATTGAATTGTCCATTTGGGGACATCTGATCGGAGAAGTTGAATGTTGGATTGTTATAAAAAGATGGTGTTGAATTTAAGAAGGTTAATTTATAGAAAATATCCTTGAATTTTTATGCTTTATTTAAAAAATACTTGAACTTTTACAAGTTTTATAAATATCGTTAAACTTGAAAAAAAAAAGCCCAAAAATACACTTAGAGTTGGTTTTTGATGAAAATCGTTGGCATTTTGTTTCAAAAATATATTTTGACTTTCAAAAGTTTCATTAATAATATCTTTACGCTTAAAATAAGGTTAAGAAAAATATTCGTATCGTTAGTATATAAATAGAAACTGTTAGTATCTTGTTTTAAAAATATCATTAAACTTTCATAAGTTATTTAATACCCTTAATCTTTCAAAATAAAATTAAAAAAAAAAATACTATTATCACTATTAATAGTATTTTTTTTATAAAAAAAACATCTTAAATCTTAAATAATTTCAATGAATAAAGTGAGTTATTATCCTCCAATGATGTATTAAAAATATTGTATCATCGACCAAAACGATAGTAGTTTAAATTCTCACGGGTACATGTTCGTTTCAAACAATATTTTAGTACTATTCATTTGAAATTTTATTTGAGTAAAAATTAAGAGAACTATTTTTTCGTTCAATAAATATGAGGATCAAACTTCCATTTTGGGTGTGTATTTGAGCCTCTACATTTATGTTTAAATTTACTATTAAGAGAAATTTCACCATTTACATTAATGAACCAAACTTAATCGTTCAAAAATTGGCAACACATGTATTATAAGAACACATTGATTATATATATTTTAATCCCTATACTTTGGATTTTGTTTTGTTTTAGTCCATACACTTTCAATAAATCTTAAATATAGTCCATGCTCCTAATTTATTGTTAATTTTTTCAAAACTTTTAATCTATATTAGCATTCAATTTATAAATTTTGAAAATACATTCACACAATTTTTTTTTTTCTTTTTGCGCATGTGTGAACTTTATTATTTTTTAGTCAATTTCGATAAAACTTAGCTTTAAAATGTTTATATTTAAGATTTATTGAAAATACAAATATTAAATTTGGACAACTAAAAAATTACTGTGACCGAAATGAAATAAAACCAAACCAAAGCACATTTTAACTAAAAAGATCATAATTTTGTGGTTAAAAATTAATTTTATCCCTAAACTTTAATAGAAATAATGACTTAGTCCCTGAACTTTGATTTACAACAATTTAGTTAATTTACTTTTAAATTTGTAATAATTTAGTCCTTGAACTTAGCATGTAACAATTTAGTCATTCTACTTTCAAATTTGTAACAATTTAGTCTATACATTTTCAAATTAGTAACAATTTAATCCCTATTCTGAAAATTCTCATCAAATTTAATTGTCAAATTTGATAATGTAATGACTTATTTTTATAATTGGTAAACAAACTCGACCCTTAAATCCATCAATCTATACATGTAAGAAATTTCATTAAATCTTAATAATATTTTTCACAATAGAGACTACATCGTTATAAATTATAAAGTACAATAACTAAATTGATACTTATTAAAATTTAGGAATAAATGGTTACAAAATTGAAAGACAATGACTAAATTATTATCTTAAAAACAAAAAGCACATAAACCCAATTGTTACTTTCGTAAAACCACAATAACTAAAAGTGATTTTTAACATAATTTGCTGGAAAAGAGAAAAAGAGAGAAAAAAAAAAAAAAAAAAAAAACTTCTGCAGCCTGCAGCCAGAATAGCAGGGTAACCGGTAAAGTGTGACCTGAGTGGCACTGCTCCCACTTGAGCTTGTTCCGGACGCTACGGACAGGTAATTCTAGGGTTTCAAAATCCCCGCCAAAATTCTCACTCTCCATCTCCATCTCTCAAGACTCACAACAATGGAGGATGAAGATGCTAATCCTGAAACCACCGCCAATCCTCCCAAATCCGAAGATGGCACTGGCTCCCAATCAATCTCCTCCGACCCTTCTCCTCCGCCTCCGCCTTGTCTTCCTCCTCTTCCTCCTCCTCCTCCTCCTCCTCCTCTCAACTCTGCAGATGAAGCGCTCCCCAAGAAGACATTGAGTCCTCGGGAATTCGTCCTCGCAGTCGCCTCCAGCATAGCTTCCCACCCTCTGCAGAAATTCGATTCTAACGTTTGGGGCGTTCTCACTGGCATTTCCCCCAATGCCCGTAAGCGCCAACAGGTTTTTGTCAGACCCTCGTCACTGTTGCTTCTAGTTATGGTTTTCTGATTCTGGTGTTTCATCTTTCACTGCACTATGATTATCTTTTTATCTTCTCGACATTCCTTTTCTCAATTTCGTTTTCAACGTTTGTGGCGGGATGTGCTATGTACAGTTAGATGAGGGAGAATTGTGGGGTACTTGAATCTAAAGCTTTTGTTTTCGTAATCTAACTATGTGTACTTCGGCTGATGGAAATGTGTTTGAAAACCAGGGTATAAATATTCTTTTGACTGATGATGAACACTGCCTCGGTCGAATGGCGCCAGATAGTCGATACCAGATTGACTCTAATTCAGTCAGCGCACAACATTGCAAAATCTTTAGGAAGAGCACCGAAGATGCCTGTTCTCCATCAGTTTTCCTCAAAGATACAAGGTTGTCTATTGCGAAGTGTCTCTGGTTATCCATCTACTTTTGCGCACACATTATTATGTTATCCCTCATAAAACTTAGGATGTGTCTTTATCGTGTTATGTGCAGCACAAATGGAACATATATAAACTGGGAGAGGTTGAAGAAGAATAGTCAGGAGGCTAAAATCTGCCATGGGGACATCATATCACTTGCTGCAGCTCCACAGCATGGTTACTTAAAATTTCACCTTTTACTACCGTGGTTATACCTGCATTTACTTGGCATAGCTCTCACCATTGCAAATTTATTCATAACATAGAAATGATTCGTCCTTGATGAAACTTTGTCACGTCTTCCTTTTTTTATATCGTCCTTAATTATTCCAGTACCCATCCCTTTCTTCTGTTATTTCTGTATGAAAGTCAGTTTAAAAATGGCTTTGTGTTAATTCAAGGTGACATCATTCAATGACTATTGATCACTTTTTTTTCCTCCCCTGCTACATAATTTCAGAGGTCGCATTTGCATTTGTCTATAGAGAGGTGGCTGCAGTTACTTCATCATCAGGTGGTGGATCTGCAAAAAGAAAAGCAGGTAAGGACATAGTGAAGGGGAAAGTACATGTATTTTATCGGTTTACACATTGTTATAATTATTTGGTGGGTGAAAGAAAAAGTATAGGAAGCTTGGAAAGTAATTTGCTTTTAGTGTGCTTCCTGATATAGTTTCTTGACAGGTCAAATGGCACTCCCGACAGGTCAAATGGCACCCCCGACAAGTCAGATGGCACCCCCGACAGGTCAGATGGCACCCCCAACAGGTCAAATGGCACCCCCACGTTGTCCAGTGGATTTTGTTCCTGAAAACAAAAGGCTAAGAGGTCTTGGAATTGGTGCTCCTTATGGTCCGATATCTCTTGACGATTTTCGAAGTCTTCAACGATCAAATAAAGTATTGTTGTTCTTTTGGATCTTTTATCATGATGTTCATTTTCAGCGTCCTTATTGATCCTAAATTCTGTCAAATGTTTACAAAGTGTTTTTGTCCTATGTTTTCATATGTAGGAGCTTAGGAAGCAGTTGGAGGATCATGTGCTTATGATAGATTCATTGCGTAATGAAAATCGTGTATCCTTGGAGCACCATGAACATGTATTTAGACTTCTATCACTTAGCTCTCCCCGTACATACTTGAATGCATGTGGTTGATTGTCGTTGTCGTTGTTTTTTTTTTTTGGTTTTGTTATGTTTTGTTTTGTGTTGTGTGTGTGTGTGTGTGAATATGACGGAAGGAAACTTTTAGAACTTTTACAGATTTCTCGCTCAAGGTGGTGTATTAGTATATAGCATGTATTAAATGTGAAAATTATTGTACTTTTTAGAATGTTACATCACAATAACTTACCCAAAAAATATCACATCACATATAGGGTGGAAGGATTCACAATGCCTTAACCGTCAAGCTATGCTCATGTTATTATATTTTGGATCACCCAAAATTTTATTAGACTTTTCACCCGTCACTCCTTTTTATGAGAGGTGGCTATTGAACCTGATGAATGTAGTGTAGCATTTGGTGCAAGGGCCTTATGATCGTACTAAATCTTAGAAGATGGTGTAGTTACAGGTTCGTTCATCCTTTATCAGTTTCTCCTAGGTCTGGACAAGCTTTCCATTCTGAGATGGTGTTTTTGTTTCCAAATCTTGTAACCTAGTGCCCAATAATTACAAATTGTATGAATTAGTAGCCTACCCTTGTAGCTGAAAAGAGCATGATGGATATCTCCCAAATCTTCTATGTTGGCATATTATTACATTTTTTTTCAGGAGTGAGAAGTGATTTTAATGCTTTAGAAGTTGTTATTTCTAGACTTTCTCCTGTTAATACGCTAGTTATTAACACAAGTTTTTCCCTCCACCCATATCCTTATATTTTTATAAATTGATGACAAAAATGGTGAAGCCCCAAGGCTCAAAGCCTTGGGTCTTGGGCCTTTTTCGTTACTTTTAAAAAATAGTAATAATTAGGGTTTTTCCTTCTTTATTAACTAAAAAATCAAATTTACTAAGCCTAAATGTAAATGTAAAATTTTTAGTGTTCAGGGGTCTTTTTTTCATATTTCCACTTCAACTATGTTTTCTCTTCTTTATGTAGTACTTTTATATATAGTTTACCTCCAAAAGACTATTACGCTTTATTGCACTTTGAGCTTTAAAAAACACCAAGTAGTCGATGATTTACTGCACCATATGATAATGAATTTAGTCTTGATTCTTGTAGGAGGTGAAAAAGCTTAAAGAGTCCATATCAAAATCTTATGAAGATCAAATCATTAAGTTGCAGCAGTTGATTGACGATGAACGGAAGGAGCTTGGGGAGGTTCAAAGAATATCTTCCGCACAAAAACATGTTATAGAAGATCTTCAAGAAAGACTCAGTGCTACTGCTCAGTCATGTAATGAAGCAAATGAAATAATAAATAGGTATCATATTTTTTTGTATCTGAATTGAGTTGTTTGAAATTTCATTTACTCCATCGGTATCAATTAATTTGGGATTTTAGTTGAAACCAAAAAACCTGTTGTATATAATTACTCTTGTCACCAATTTTTACACATTTATGCTGTTAAGATCATCTTGGTACTTGATAGATTGGAACTGGCAACCCATTTATGAATCATGGAAATCCTACTAAATATCTGTAAAGATTTTATTAGGATCCAATAATTCTGTGGGATGATTAACACATATGAGATGTGCAAATCTCCAAATTAGAGAAATTCCCCAACTGTTGATAATAAAAAAACAAAGGGGTAGGTACCTGCCACTTTTCTTCCTACTTCCTATCACATATTAATGATCAACTTTCCAGATTTAGTTTGTTTCAATGTATTCAAAAATTTTGGTTGTCGGTGGAAACTGATCCTCTTTGCATTGTTGGAAGTGAAGAAGGTAACAGTAACCTCTGTAGTTTTGCATGATATGAGAAGACATAGTTATGTTCCTTTTTATTTTCTTACAGCCAGAAGGCATCTTTAAGCGAATTGAAGGTTCAAATTGATGAAGAACGTGATCAGAGACGAGAAGAGCGAGAGAAGGCTGCTGCAGATCTGAAGGCAGCTGTACAGAAAGCTCATGCAGAGGCTCAAGATGAATTAAAACGCCTTTCTGATGCTACCTCAAGGCTTGAAAGAGAACAGCAAGAAGTAATCAATAAACTTCAGGTTAGTTTTTTATTTTACTATTTTTCTGGTGGTGCGTTGTTGTAAAGTATCCCTTTAAAATCCTTCTGATCTTCTGGTGGAGTGGAGTGTATCTGTCTTATGCATACTTATTACTTATCATGGTTCTTTATAATAAATTTAGCATATTCCTTTGATCTTTTGAAATGCCAAACCGAGCATAGCTCAATTGCATACGAGTGTGTTAGTAATCACGAGGTATGTGTTCGAATCCTCCTTTGATCTTTTGAAATATCCTGCTTGAAAGAAATAGGATAACATTTCAAGAAGAGCATAGGATTGGAGGAAAATGTGTGGAATTTATAGTTTTTGGGACTTCTTTTCGGAGATATTATTCTGAAAGAGTTTTGTAACTATTGCCTCTCTAATAGAATTGTTTTTTTTTCCCCCTCCCTCCACATTTCTTTATCATCGGCCAGGAAGGTGAGAAAGAACAGTGTTTGCTGGTGGAAACATTGAGGTCCAAGTTGGTATGTATATTAAATGACCCTTATCTATTCCCTTTTGAGCAATTTGACTGTTTAAGATTTGATCATATATCAGTTGCTTTACTTAGCTGCCATATCAATTGCAGGAGGAGACTAGACAGAAATTAGTCATGTCGGACAATAAAGTTCGCCAGCTAGAATCTCAACTTGGTGAAGAGCACCTATCCTGTACGAATGAAAGAAAAGTAATGCTGTTGCATTTTGATTATGTTATTTAATATATATTACTAAAACCAAAAGTGCAAAAAGATTCTAATGCCTTTTATATGCTAATGTTCAAATTGGAGCAGAAAGTTGAAGAACTTGAACGTGGAATAAAAGAACTGCAGAAAGAGCTTGAGAGTGAAAAGGTAGTTTTAATTTGTGTTCTTGACAGAATTGATTTCAACTAATGGGGTCACTGCCTATGTGAAACTTCTTTCTTTCTCATTTTTCTTAAGGGTTGTGCTGAAATAGCTTCAAGTATATGTTTATATGTGACGAGTGAGGAAAATATTCCTGGAATTCTCTCCCGAAAGAATTAAGGTGGTGCAGTAGTATATTTTTATTTTCGAGTTTTGGTCCAATAGAGCTAAGCTACTCAAGAAAAGCTTAGTCCCATTTGGTAACCATTTCGTTTTTTGTTTTTGAAAATTAAACCTATTTTCTCTCACTTTTTTATCATGGTTTGCATCTTTCTTAAGCACAAGAGTTGAATTCTTGGCCAAATTCCAAAAACAAAAACAAGTTTTTAAAAACTACTTTGTTTAGTTTTAAAAAATTGATTTGGTTTTCGAAAACATGGGTAAAAAGTAGATAACAAAGTAAGAAATTTAGAGGTGGAAGAGGTGATTATAGGCTTAATTTTCAAAAACCAAAAACCAAATAGTTATCAAACGGGGCCTTAGTGATTTGGTTAAGATTTTCAAATTTGCTGCTGGATGGTTTTGGTTGGTTGAGTTCCTTTCCCAATTACTTTCTAGTTTTGCTCCATGATTTTCTAGGAGGGCATCCTTTAAAGAAAACACGTACCTTGGCTGATTTCGTGGATCTTTTAGAAGAAATAAAACAAACTAGCTATTGTGGATGAGGAAAAATTTCTCTTTTCCGTGGGATCATTCATATGATTTTTTCAAATTCCTCAACCATGTAATATTCCAGTTTCTGAATAACTGCGAATAAGTTACAGGAAATCCAAAAGGAAAGATCAACATAATAAAGAAACCAGGTCTCAAGATCTACAATCCTTCATCGGAATCACATTCTCAAGGATGATCTTCAAAATTCCCCTCGTTTCTTCATAAGTCAAACCGCTAATTCATTTCACACTGCCTCTTCAAGCCAAATGGCAAATTGCAGGCTTTGTAATGCCTTGAATGTTATATCTCTCAAGACCTTCCTTTGACTCTGCGCTCCTTTTCCCAAGCCCTGCCTCCCTTTCTGCGGCCAGACATTTTTATAGCTGAATTTGTAGACACTACGATTGGAAAATTTGAAATTCATATAGCTTTTTCAGCTGCTATTTGGAGTAATCTACTTGTAACCATTACTTATCTTCTAATCTGCAGTCTTTTTTCACCTTAACCAGGATTGCTGGCCTGTTTTTGCATTCCCCTTTTGTATTCTTTGATTATTCTGGACTGAAGCTGGTCTGTTTTGTCTTTTTTTGTCTTTTGTCTTTCTTTTTTTTTTTTGTCTTTTTTTTTTTTTGGTTCTCTAGGATTGCTGGCCTGTTTTTGCATTCCCCTTTTGTATTCTTTGATTATTCTGGACTGAAGGTGGTTTTCATATAAAAAAGAAATTTCTTGTACAAAGTTTTGCCTTTTTCTTGTCCTTTTTTTCCCCTCTTCTTGTTGAAAAGAACAGCAGTCTGAATGTTTTTTTTTCTTTTGGGTTTATTTTCAGGTGAAGATACTTTCTTAAGTACATTTGTTGTATACCTTTCCTTTTCATACTAATATGTTTTCTAAAAAATTGGCTTAATGGCACAAACTTTTGCAAAGAGTTTGCACTTCTCACATTCTTAATCTGAGGTTTTCCTACTGTCGGTAGCAGGGAGCAAGAGAAGAGGCTTGGTCTAAGGTATCATCCCTAGAACTTGAAATAAATGCTGCAATACGGGATCTTGATTTTGAGAGGAGGAGGCTAAAAGGTGCTAGGGAAAGAATTATGCTTCGGTGAGAATTTCTCCAGCCATCATATGATGTATTTACTTCTGTTTAAATCATAGCATCGTTCAGATGATTCATCACATGATTCAAAAGATGTTAAATGGGTGAGGAGCAGCTGAGCTTTAAGACCTCTTTTATAATGCAGAGGTCTGGTGGACGTCCTTGAACAATCACCTTGATAATGTTGAATGAATATTGATTATACAAGTTTGAAGTCACCTTTTAGTAATCTGCGTGCTTTGTTTAATTAATCTAGTAATCTTGGTGGATGTGTTGATATTCTAATTTCTTTCTATTCTAGTAACTGCTGGTGCGTTCATTGACTAAAATCTGAAATTGTTCGTCTCCATTTGATAATCTGAACAATTGTCCCTTCTTCTACCTTAACTTATTGTGTTATTGCAATTTTCTGCTCTTTAGTATTTTAGCTCAGTAGCGTTATTTACTCTATACATTGCATAAATGCATGCAGGGAAACACAGCTACGAGCATTTTATTCTACTACCGAAGAAATTTCAGCTTTGTTTGCCAAGCAGCAGGAGCAATTGAAAACAATGCAAAGGACTCTAGAAGATGAAGAGAATTATGAAAACACTTCTTTTGATTTTGATCTCAATGTGCCCCCTGAGCCTGCAAATAGAAATTTACTTGGAGAAAATGTACGGATGAACTATTGTAACAACTCTGCCAAAGCTAGTTCAGCTATGTCAGCTCAGAGGTTCGAGCCAGTCCAAGGTGAGACGTCTACTGACGAAGCCAGCACTGAAAAGAACGACTGTGATTTCGGAAGTCAAGAATGTCAGAATACTCAAGAGGTAGAATTCACAAGTGCTGATGTTGGTGTTAAGGGAGGTTTTGGTTCTGACATTGATGGCGTTGGCACAGCTCCTGTTTTGGAAGGAGATATAGTTGGGACTGAACGGGTTCTTGAAACGGAAAGTCCTGGAGTTGATGGTGATCGAACCATGGATTTGAACAAGGGTATGACCTTAGCAGGCGAAACAATGTGTCTTGATGATGAAGGTTGTGCAAGAGAGATGGATGAACAGGCTAAGATAGTTCATCGGGAAGCTTATTGTCACTCTCAGACAAACCAAACATGTGATGCTGTCGATGCGATGGAAGACACTGAAGCTGGTGGAACAGTCAGAACTGCAGACCTCTTAGCTTCTGAAGTTGCTGGTAGCTGGGCTTCCAGTACTGCGCCATCTGTTCACGGTGAGAACGAGTCTCAAAGAAGCAAAGGCAATGAGGAAGAAGGTGATGGAGCTCTTCATGACTCCAACAGCCCGCTCTCAGGGAGTCAAGGTACTCTTTTCAAGCCTGTTGCAACAAAATGGAACTCTGAGCACCAGACTTTAAGCGAGATGATCAGAATAGTTGCTCCTGAATCAAAACAGTTTTTTCGCTCTACAAAGGATGGTCCTGAGGGGGAAGAGGACACTGCATCTGGCTCAGATACAGAAAATTGCTCGGATAATGATGACGATGCACACGATAATAATGAAACCAAAGCCAAGGAAGGGAGAGTCTCAGATTCAGAAACTCAAGGAGTCGATGTCGATGTAATGGATCCAAAACCAGACGATCCAATGGATGAAGATGTTGAAGAAACGCAACAAGATTCTGTAGGATAAAATTTGGAGAGGCTGGAACTGTAAATATGGTGACATTCTGCTCTTCTCATATCTTCTTGAGGTATCTTCCTTACGTGCGTTCATGTAAGATAAAATAATATAATCCATTATGTAAATATCTTAATTTTATTATTATTATTTTTTTCACAGCTCTTCTGGAATGAGATTGTTAGCAGTGAGTGATTAAATGCTGTGTAATAGATGATACTGAAGCTCATGAAAGTAGTAAGTTATTCTATAAAACTTCTTTCATGGGTACCATATTCCTAAAATCATTTAAATAACAGCCTCTGCAATGACCCCAAAGGCGATTCTATACTGTGAGCATCTTAGTTAGTTTATACTACTATACCTCAGACTTATTTCACGAGGTAACCTGATTCTAGAACATTCAATTGTGAAGATCTACAAGATTTTGATAGCTCAAGTGGAAAGCTATTCTTTTAAAGTGCTACTTTCTTTGGTGATGGTTGAAAGGTGAGATGTTATAAAGTCTTAATTTTTATTGTCAATCTTAAACATTTACACTTGTTTGATTTTAGTCTCGAAATGGAACTTTTAGCAAAATCGTCTTTGGAGCTATCATCTCTTAAGATTAAGAAATGGAATGTGATCTAGAAGCTACATTATTCGTTTCTTTCTATTTTGATAGGAGTGGAGGCTCAGATCCAAGAACTAATTCAATCATTGCTTCTTTGAAAGTAATTTGGCTTAGCATAATACCCAAAGAGCACTTGGAGCTGCCAATACATCTCATGGATTTGCTTCCTTATTGTCAGAGATATTGACTTCACTCACCCAAGTGGATCTTGAAATTATTATGGCCTTCCCACTTTCTTCAAAATTTTATGATTTAAGAAATTTTGTTGTAAATAATAATTAGACAAAGGAATTTCTCAATTCTTACCGACAAAATGTTGTTTCTATTTTCATATATAAATATGATATTTATTTTATTTAAGAAAAATTTTGACAGATAGAAAAAAATGTCAAACTATTTACAGAAAATAGTAAAAAAAAACATTGATAGACATTGATAAAATTTTATCAGCATCTATCAGTGATATACTAATATTATTTATATCACTGATAAACTTTGATAGACTTCTATCAGTATTTATCACGACTATTTAAAAATTTTGTTATTTTGTGTAAATAGTTTCTCTTATTTTTCTATTTTTAAAAATTCTTCAAATTTAATATGACTCCTACATTTTTCACATTTGTCAACGTTTCATTTTTTGTTAGAGAAGTTTGTCTATAAAAAAACAAGGTAAAAATTATCAATACTTTGAAAGGAAATGTTTAATTCTGTAAAAACGTTCAAGCATTTTTTAGACTAGTAAAAGTTATCATGGTATCTTCTTTTTCTTTTTTAAAAAATTGGTTTCAATTTTGTTTTTATTCCCTAACGTTTGTTTTAAAGAACAAGGTAATGCATATTTAAGAATAATGAAATTGTTTTCAAGAATAATAATTAAAAAAAAGTTTAAATATTACTTTGATTCTTGTACTTTAGCTCGGGTATATTTTAGTTTCTATACTTCCAAAGTGTTTATTTATTTATTTTTAAAAACTCTAAATGTTCATTCCGGTCCCTAACTTTAAAATGTACATTTTGATCCCTTAATTTTTTAAAAATGGCTATTTTGGTCCCAAAATGAACTGGAATTGAAAGTACACGAACCAAAATGAATATTTTGAAAGTATATAAACAAAAAATAAAAATTAAAAATATAGGAAATAAAATGAATATTTTACAAATATAGGGATTAAAATTAATCAAAATAAAAATACATATCCAAAATTAGTATTTAAACTTCATTTTAGTACAATTAGCATTTAAACTTAAAGAAAGCATAAAAAAATATTTAAAAAAAACCAAAACAAAAAGAATTTCCCAAAATAAAATCGAAGCATGGATGGTCATGGTTATGGTTGCTATGTCAAAAATAATGGAATTGAGTTTAGGACTTTCGGATCCGACTCGAGTGGACTAAAGTGAACTGACGGCCCAATTCTTTGACAAGTGGGCATTAAATTGGGGATTTTTCATAAATGCCCTTTTATTTCTTTATATTACCAAATAACCCCTCACATCTATATTTTTTTTTCTTTTCCTTTTGATAACATATAAATATTTGCAGTCTTTTGTTTATTTACTTATAATCATATCATATTAATTGTTCCCTATATTTATATCCCTGATATCTTTTCGATCTTTAATTTAGAACAATTTAGTCATTAAATTTTAGCATGTAACTATTTAGCTTAAGTATTCTAAAATTTGTTACAATCGAAATCCTGTTGTGAAGAATCTCAATAATACTAAGTATTAATTTTTATTACATGCAATTTATCTTTTATATTTTATAACTACATTTGGTCTCTAATTAGTTTATCAATCAACATATATAAATTATCATTAAAAATTGCACAGCAATTAAAAAAGACCTAAAATATACAAAAAGACGAGGGGACATTTTGATAATTTCACAATATATACGTACATTTTTTTTGGAAAAAAAAATATAATTAGAAAAAGGGTTCACGGACTTCCATTGTTGATATACATATTCATAATTATGGTTGGAAAAAAAAATTCATAAGAGATATTATTGTAAATTGCATAAGAAGAAGTGCAATGATGAAAATAAATGAGATGATGATGAAGAAGAAGAAGGAAGAAAGAAAGGAAAAAAAAAAGAAAAAAAAAAAAAAAAAAAAAGGGAAATTGTACCAATCTTATGGGCAATCAATTGCAAGTGAATATATAAAATTTATTTAATAATTGAATTGAGTGGCACAACAAACATGGATTTCTAGTTTGAATTTGGATGAGAATGGTGATGATGTGGACCACCCTCTTTGATGCTGAGAGGTACATCCAAAAGTACACCATCCATTTTTTCTTTAATTCAATCTAATTTTAATACCCCTTTTATCTTATTTTATTGATTTAATTAATAATTTATTCTCTAAATTTTCTAGGGTAAAATATCTTTTCGGTCACTAAGTTTTAAGTTTAGTTTCTATTTGGTTCTTAAGTTTCAAAATGTTACACATTCAGTCTTTGAGTTTTGATTTTGGTTTCAATTTAGTTCTTAAGTTTCAAAATGTTACAATTTTATTCTTGAGATTTGATTTTTGTTTCATTTTGGTCTTAAGTTTCAAGATTTTACATTTTTAACCTCAATTTTTTTTTTATTAAATACTCATTTTCAATCATTGGCGTCAATGTCTATTAATTAATTTAAAATTTTATGAAGTGAAATTTTAAAAGTGAAACTTAATTAATTATAATTCTCTTAATTATTTTAAATTTATTAAGGTACTTTAACACTAAAGATGAAAAATGAGTATTTAGTGAAAAATCGAGGTTAAAAATGTAAATCTTGAAACTTAGGGACCAAATTGAAACAAAAATCAAATCTCAAGGGTAAAATTGTAACATTTTGAAACTTGGGGACTAAATTGAAATCAAAATCAAAACTTAAGGACTAAATGTGTCACATTTTGAAACCTAAGGACCAAATAGAAACTAGACCCAAAACCTAGGGACCAAAAAAGTATTTTATCCAATTTTTTAATTATTTATTTATTTATTTAGTGTCTAATATAGGCATTTCTGAATTTTAAATATATTTAATTGGTCATTCAACTTTCGATTTTATATCTAATAATATCTTTACCTATTCACTTTTTTTATCTTAAAAAAAAATATTCTATTATATATATATAATAGATGAATGAGAGTGGATTCGAAGTTATGATCCATCAGATAATTAATTAGGTGTAGCGATCATTATATTCAACTAAGAGCTATAGAAAAATCATGTAGTTAAAGAGTGAAAAACAAATTTTATGTGTAATATTTGAATTTGGATTCGATATATTATTACTATGATATTAGTTCAAGACAAAATAGAATAGAGATATTCAAATCTTTCACTTCTCATATGTCTTAACTAATTTTTTTTTTCAGATAATTTTTTAATCAATAGAGTTGTTAGCGGTATAATATTAGGATTTATTGAGAAATATATTTTCACATATTTAATTAAAAATTAATTGTGGTTTAATGTTATGTTTTTCATAGGGTGAAAAGAATAATAATGAACTTGAACTGATATTTTTTTATTAAAAAATATATAGTTGGAGAATAAAATAATATGAAAGAGTTAATAGATGGGATGAGTGTAATTATATAATTTAAGTGAGATAAATATTGATTTTTTAAAAATACTAATAATTTAATTAAGTTTTTTTATAAGTGGAAGATCGAATCATCAATATTTAAAATAATAATATGTCTCATCCATTAAAATATTTTAAATTAAAAAAAAAAAGTTTTCAAGTCACATACTAGAAGAAAGTGACCATGTACTTAAAATAATTAAATAAATAAGAAAGTGATAACACCTAATGAATTTTTGTTTAGACAAAGTTGAGAGTCCAATTAATCATCATTTTGTTTGTTTGTTTTTCCTCTTTCTATTTTCAGAAAATAAACTCCCTAATTTTAAGTTCAAAATTATAGTTTCAATTAAATATAAAAAATTATGACATGTCTAGAAGGATCAATCCATGATAAACTTAAAATAAATTAAATAAAAACTCTTCAAGAGAAACACCTTTTATATATATATATATATAATTGTTTTCAAATATAAAAAAAAAAATATATATATATATATATATAATAAAAATTTTCTGCAGTCGATAAACAGTAAAAAAAATTTATATTTATAAATAGTTTGATATTTTTTTTATTTATGATAATTTTCTATATATATATAATATGTATTGAGGACTTTTTAATTAACTATTTAATATTAATTGGAGAAAATTGGTCAAATAGATTTTAATTGAACAAGATCAATTGAACTTGCCTTGTGGATCCCATTTGTGATCATATTAAGTTTGTCTATTGCATTTTATGGAATTTTATTGTTTAGAAAAAATAAACAAAAAAACAAAAAACAAAAAATTAACTCCTTTATTATTTTGTCCTCGCATCTCAGGATCATATGATATGCTTGTATTCTATCACGAATTGTCATCTTTCAAAATATTGATTTTCCTTTTTCCCTTCAAATTTTATATTGTACAACTTCTTTTCCTAAAATATTTAAAATGGGTGATTTTATATAGAATAACTGTAATATATATATTACAAAAATTAATTATCAACTCGAGTATAGTTCAATTGACATAAATTTGTACTATGACTTCAAAGTTAAAGATTTGATTCCCTTAATTCACATGTTGTCAAAGATATATATATAGTCCTTAAAGTATGAGGTTTGTATAAAAAACTAGTTCATAGATTTCATAGTTAGGCAATCAAATAAATCTCCCAAGTTCAGTAAATAGACAAACAATCGTGATTAAACAAATAGTCTTAATTAATTCACTATAAATCTAGATTTAATCTAGTACAATTTTTATTTTGACGTTTTAATGGATATAACCACGGTTTAATTTAAGGGTACAAATTGTCTTTCTTTTCCCTACATAACCAAATCCTTCCTGAATAAGTAATGTCTTTCAGATTAAATAATCAAATAGTGATTTGATATTCCAGGGAGAATATTGTATAAAGAAATTAATGAATTATTATTGCTAAGGAAAACAACAACCCATTAAATAATCTTAAGTAATAAATTTTATTTTTTCTAAAAATATGAATTGTTCTTACCATAATACTTAGAGAATAAAACATTATAATTATAGGATTTTTTTTTTTTTTTGAGGTAATTGGATAAAGATTCAAACTTTGAATATATAGAGAATATTATTGATGTCATAACCATTAGACTATATAACATGCATATATATATATATACTTTCTATTATAAAGTCAAATTAATAATAATATGTAATAAATTCTTTTATAAGAGCGGGAGAGAAAATTCAAGTTTGGGCATTGATTAGATTGGTTGATGGAACTTAACTTTCAAAAGTTTACTTACTTATGAATCCAATATAACACATCTTTTTTCTTTTTCTTCAAAACTATAATAATGTTTTAATAATTAAAGTTAATGGATATACATGCAAAAAGAGAATTGGCTAGAGAAACTTTTACACTCTAAATTTTGGATTATAATTTTTTTTTTCCTTTGAGAAAATATCATAGGATTAAAATTTAGATCCCAATCATAACTATTTAGCTTTTTAAAAAATTAAGTTTATAAACATAATTTTCATTTATAAAAATTAATTTAAGTTCGGTTGAATAATCATTTAATTTTTTATTTTTTAAAATTGTGTTTCTTTTTTACAACTTTTTTATCACGACTTTCGTCTTTCCTAACTAAATACTTGTATTCTTAACCAACTTAAAAAAAAGTTTTAAATTTTTTTTTTTTAGTTTTCAAAACTTAGGACATGTTTGAGAGTGATTTTAAAATGGCTAAAATTACTTTGGTCATTTTCAAAATCACCGTGAAATATGTTTTTAATCCTTCAAAACTAAATTTGATGATTGAAAATTGCATTTAAAAGTGTAAAATTGAAAATTAAATTAATTTTGAGTGATTATAGTATATTTTTTAGTGATTTTAAAGATGACAAAAGTGATTTTAAAGATTCACTCTCAAACATATCCTTCTAAGAATAGTAGATAACGTAACAAAGAAATTAATAAGTAAAAGCAGTGTTTCTAAATTTAATTTCAAAAATCAAATGGTCATCAAAAAAGATCATTACTGATATTTAAAATTTGGTTAAAAATTTAAGTGTTTCGTAAAAAAGGTGAAATTTAAAGTAAGGTAATAGTAAAGAAACTAGTAAAATATTTAAAGTAAAGTATGAAAAATGAAAAATGGTTATGAAAGAGAGGTTGAATGATATAATTTAAAAAATAAATAAATAAAAATAAATAAATAAAAAGGTAAGAGTTTTTATAGTGTTGGAAATTGAAGGGTGAAGGTGGTATGTGGGGATTGAGGGACCATGTGAGGTTGCTGAGCTAAATTAGACAAATTGTGAACACTGTCAATTTTTCATCATTATTTCATTTTCATTACTCTTCTTAATTCTTTACATATACAAACACACACACACTTATTTTTCTGGTGCTCATATCAATCATTATCATCAAGAACAACCCACTCATATATATATATATTTTTAAAAATCTCTAAACTTTTTCTTTTGTTAAAAAAAAAAAAAAAAAAAAAAATACTCCCATTCTTTGAAAAAGTTGTAATATTATTTTGGCATTTAATAAATGTTTCAAAATTATTCTTTAGAATAAAAATCTAAAATTTGAACTGAAACTATGTTGCGATGATTTCTAATGGTATGATAACCTCAATTTCATTTTAGGGCACCATTATTTTCTAAATTCGAAGTCCTAATTTTTGTACAAATTTCTACTCTAATAGTAGTTTCGAAAATGTTTGTAAAAAGTCAAGAATAATATTTACAACTTTTGAATTTTTTTTAGATATTTAGAAAATTTTTAAAAATAAAAAAATAAGATAAACTATTTACACAAAATAACAAAATTCTTAAGTAATTGTGATAGACGCTGATAGAAGCCAATAAGGGTCTATCAGTGATAGAAATTATAGAAATCTATCACTAATAGATGTTATAGATGTTGATAGAAGTCTATCAATGTCTATCAGTATTTTTTTGCTATTTTCTATAAATATTTTGACATTTTTTCTATATGTGAAATTTTTTCTAGATATTTTAGTATTTTGGTATTTTTATAATTGAGTCTACACACATATATGTGATATGGTTTATTTTGTTAATTGATGAGGCATGGCTTTTGTACTCATTGCATCAACAAAACAGACAAAAAGAGGACCTAACTATATTGACTACGTACATTTACCCTCCCTTTTTTTCCTCAAATAAAATTTTTCGAGAATAAATCTTTAAATGTGTTCATGATATTAAATTTTTATTTTATTTTTACAATTTTATGGTTTCAACGTCGAGGAATGAATTAATATTTTCATTATATTATAGAAAGATCGATAATATATACATATATAAGCAACAAAATGTCACTAATATAAATTTATTATAAACAATAAATATGTTAATTTTTTTAAAAAAATCATAAAAGGTTTATTTATTCATTTAAATATTTTTATTTTAGAAAGTAGTTAAGTGCGTCTTTCTACTCGCAATGTTGTATCTATACATTCAAGTTTAAAAGTACTTAATAAATCTATAAACTTTAAACTTTATGTCTAATAAATCTCTATCATATCCAAATTTTTAAAAATCACACATTTATTAAAAAAAAGAAGAAGAAGAAAGTTTGTGATCATATTAGATATAAAATTATGTGTCGGATAGTTCTATGAATATTTTAAAATATTAAATATAACATATGGATCTATTAAACACAATTTTGAAAAAATAAAAACATATTAGAAAATTTTTAAATTACCTATTTGATGGAAAGTTAAAATTTGAAAACCTACTAAATAATTTTTGAAATTCTCTTAGCACAAATGAAAGATTGAAAAACTAATAAATACTTTTTGAAGTTTAAGACCCTAAGACATAATCTTAAAATCTTAAGACTAAATTTGTAAATTAATATCTTAAAAGTGAATGAAAACCGAAGCGAATACTCTTAAACTTGGGAATTATATCGATTACAACTTTAAACTAATAATTGTAACAATTTAAACTTTAAAGTTACGTTAGTTAATCAATTCAGACTTTTTATTAAAGTCCTGTGTTTGAATTGTTAATGCATAACTTTCACACATTTGCCAAAACGAGTTTGATATATTTGCAATTTTTTTAAAATGTTGTTATATATGTTAATACTTTGAATATAATTACTATATTTGTAACTGTTCCTTTAAAATGTTTATTATTTAAATTATATTGACAATAACGACATTTTGTTAATTATCTTTCATGTTTTATAAGTTTTTTATAATATTAAAACTTAGTGATTCACCATGTCGAACTTATGTAAATGTAGAAATAAAAATGTAAATGTCGACAAAAAAAAAAGAAAAAAGAACCAAATTCTCTATCCACGTGTCACTTCTGATCGGTCTGCAAGCAAATGGTGACGAAATTACTAAACAGACATGAATGAGAAGTAAAAATAAATGAATGAATAAATAAATAAATAAGAGGTTGTTTGGGGATTTGAAAAAAAAAAAAAGAGTTTGCAGTGTGTAAAAGGAGAGAAAAGAGCAAAGAAGAATTGGGAAAAGGGAATGTGTCTGCTTTTCAAAAACATCCTTTCTCTCTTAATCTTTTTTCTTTCACATACCCATACAACAATTATTAGCTTTTTTGACCAAATCAATTTATTTCTTCCCATGTTCAAACTCTTCTTATTTCCATCCATAAACTTTCAAATTTATTTTATTTTGATTTCTAAATTTTTAGTTTAAAATAATCATTATAGTCTTATCTTATTTTATCCTAAACTTTCAAAGTTTATCTATCAAACACAAAATCGAAAGTTTATATTATTTAATAGATCAATTTTTTTTATTTTGAAATGTGTCAATGACGACGTATTAGATAAAATTAAAGATTCAATAGTATATTAAATACAAAATTGAAAGTTTAGACACCTACTAGACACTTTTGAAAGTTCAGAGATTAAACCCATATTAGATAATGTGAGTTTCATCTCAAAATCAATTGACAACGAGAAAAGTAACTCGTGTGTATTTTATAAACATTCTGGAAAAAAAAATTCATCACATAGTTGGTCTGGTAATTTTAACATGTGAAAAGAAAAAAAATGGGAGAATTAGGTTCAAACCTTGTAATGATGTCACCTACTTTTTTTCTTCTTCTTTTGTGTGGGTAGAAATAAACTATTGAAGGCTGTTTAGGGTACTGAATTGATTGTTATAGTTAGTAGTTATTATATTATATGGGTTTTAATAGTCTATGTTTGAAATTCCGGCTATTTTAGTCTAAGTTACAAATGAGAAGAAATGATGGTAACAAAGTAGTAAACAACGAGGGTTTTCAAATAGATTTAGGTGATAAATATGAGTTATAATAATTGAAAACTTCGACTATTATAATGAGAGAACCAAACATGGAGCGAGCTAAAATAACTTTTTTCACTCAAAGCAAGTTGGGGCCAAAAGTAAACACTCCTTTAATCTTTGAGATGATAATTGATGTTTTTATGTACGTACCATAACTCACCTCTTAAAATATTAAAATCTCACAAGTTTTTTTTTTTTTTACAACTAAATATTAAAGAAATTATACAGTTGTCTTGTAGAATTAGTCAAGATGTACATGATTAGTTGGACCAAATACTACTCACAAACTTTAAAATTTTCTTTTTTTTAAAAAAAAAGTATAATAATTGGTAATAAAATAAGAATTGCTTGAAGAAACACTACTTAAAAAATGAGATTTCTCTCTCTCTCTCTATACCAAGAAGAAAACCTTGAAGTCTAAGAATAATAGGATGAGTTGTTTGCTGAAAGATAAAACATTCTCAAAACCAGAGTTGAAAAATAAAGGGAAAAAAATCATTTGAAAAACCATAAAAAAATATAATAAGAATAATGAAAAGAAAGAAGAAAAAAGTAGTAGTTTTGCATATGAATAGTGGAGGGTAAAGGAGATAGCCGCTGGGTTTGGTACTTTGAAGAGTGATTAATTTTCAAACATGTAATTTCAAGCCAAACAATTCCAACTTCATCATTGCACCAAGTTTGATTGTTCCACACGGCTATATTATCTATCCACATATATATATATATATATATATATATATCTTAATTATTAATCCTTCCATTATCTTATTATTGTAATTTTAATTTTACAGCCACGCGCTGGCTCGTTCGAATTTTTTGAATATGCAATATTTTTGTATTTTTACGAGATTTTTCTTTTCTTGTAGTCCACGAAACTATTTAATTGTTGAATGGATATCTCTTCATTTCAATATATATATATATATATATATATATATATATATATATATATATATATATATATATATATCCTTGTTATTGTGATTTTGATTGGTATAATTAATGGTATTACGCCTTAAAGGAAACTTCCTCCTCCCTTCCCCTCCTTGTTTAGAATAGCAACTGTCTTCAAAGCATCTTTTTTGTTTTAAATAAATACTTGCGCAACTAAGTTCTTAAGCTTATCCAATCAAATTAAATTTTTCATATAGCGTATTGTGGGTTAAATTGAATAAATAGTAGCCTAAATTTTGAGAAGTATTTTCAAATGTATGGCTAAAATCTCTCATCTCACTCTATTGGAAGTCCCTCTATATTTGTTTGATGATATATGAATAAAATTTAAAAACAAAAAATTAAAAAAAAAATTAAGAGAAACATTTTCACTATTTATTAACATATATGTTTGTTGGCATGAATTTGTACTATCAACTTCGAGATCTGAAGTTACATCCTTTACCTTGCATGTTGAAAGAGGAAAAAAATTCACCTTTTTAAGTTGTAAAATTCAAACACAATCTAAATATTGTTTCCATATATAAATAAATTAAAGAAAAATTACTATGAACAGAAAAAATATAAAATTATTTACAAATATAGAAAATTTTCATTATCTATCAGCGACAGACTGCGATTCTATTGTTGATAGACAGTAAAAATTTTCTATATATATAAATAGTTTGGCGGATTTTTCTATATTTGAAAATAATCCTAAATTAAACCCACTAAAAAAACTCACTAATTAAATGGGATTAGATATCAAACAGAGAACCTTTACCTTTTGTACTATTTTATTTTTGTCTCTCAAATTTCAACATATTTTCATAACTTTAAGTTATAAAAATAGCTTTTTTATCATTAATTTTCGTTAAGCATTTAACGAAAATTTGCTATTGGTGTCAAAATGGGTAATTGTAATGAGTAGCAATTTTAGGGATAATAATAGAGCGTATAGCAACATTTTTTAAAAATTACAAATATAATCGCTGATAGACTTTTATAGTCTATCCGTGATAGACCACCTAAACTATAAAAGTCGTCCATCACTGATAGACTTTGTTATATTTGCAATTTTAAAATTAAAGAACTAAAAAGATACAACCCTGTTTCAACGACCTTTTAAACATATTTTAAAAAACTAAAGAACTAAAAAGATACAGCCCCGTTTGATAACTATTTTGTTTTTTTTTTCTTTTTTTCTTTTTAAATTAAGTCTATTTCCTCCTCATTTCTTACCTTGGTTTGCATCTCTTTTAAGTATAATAGTTGAATTTTTTTCCAAAATTTCAAAAACAAAAACAAATTTTCAAAAGTTACTTCTTTTAGTTTTCAAATTTTAGCTTGATTTTTTTAAACGATTAGTAAAAAGTAGATAACAAAAGAATAAATTTGAAGGTGAAAATAGTGTTTATAGATTTAATTTTAAAAAACAAAAACGAAATAGTTACACAATAAAGCTTACATTTTTAAAATTTAGAGACCAATTATACACTCTTCAAAATTGAAAGACTAAAAAGATAATTTTTTTAAAATTTGTATTATTGAATTCGAGAGAGAGAGAGACCGAGGTTATTTTCACTCACCCGGACCCCACACGGGCCAAAATTGCAAATGGTCCGGACCGAACCCTAACTCTCCCCTACGGCTCTAGGTTTTTTTTAGGGCTTTTTTTTTTTTTTTTTTTTTTTTTAATTGTGAATTTGTGATCGTCTTCTAATTCTGCATTGTTCGTCATCTACTTGCTGCCCCTTTGCCATCATGAGTCCTACTCTCATCATTGCTATGGAAACCCTCTCTTTCTCTCTCTTCTTCTCTTCCTTTTTTTTCTTCTTCCTCAATTTCCTCTTCTATTTATACTCTCAATCCCCTTCCTCCGCCATTGCTAACCATTTCTCCACCTTCACACCATCTCAAAAATGTGCCATTCTTCCCCATTGATCCTCACTCCTTCCTATTTAGCTTGTCGCCATCGCCGCCGCCCTATTCGAGTTCACAGGCTCTTGAGGTGATTGATTTGATTTGATTTTCTTCTTCTTCGTTTTCTCTGATTCTGTTATTTACAGAGTTTGTGATTCGTTTTTTCAGGAGGATGAGATTCGCAAAGGAAGAGGTTGAGAAAGAAATGGAGATAAAGAATTTGAAACTGTACATGGAGAATCAAAGCATTATTGAAGAGAATGAGAGATTGAGAAAGAAAGCGTTTCTTCTTCATAAAGAGAATCAGGTTTTGTTATCTCAACTCCAGAATTTCTCCAACCATAAACCACCGCAGTCTATCTCCGATTTGAGTTCCTGCGGCTGGGAAATTAAACAAAATCATCTGTAACCAATGAATCAAGTAGAGGATCTCTCAACCTTTGATAATTTTCTTGCTACTGATTTCTTCTTCTTTTTCTTTTTTCTTTTTTTTCCTACGATTCCTTGGGTTTGTAATCTGTTATTTTGACAATAAATTAGGTTTTTGATTTTGAGGGGAAGGGAATAAAGGGTAAAATTCGGTTATTAGGAATTTAGGGGATAGATTTTTAGAATATAGTTAGTTCTGTGATGAAATATCATGAAGCAAAACTCTGTAGTCTGTATTGTTAAATTCGATCTATCTAAATTCTCCATTGATGAACCTTTCTTTATGTCATCAAACTCCATTGAAGAAGCTTGGTTGGTTTGATCTTGAAGTAAGATAATGATTTGGTTTTTTGGCCTAAAACTTCAATCAAATCGGTGAAATACGATTTCGGCTGCATGGTTGTATCAATTTAAATCCGAATTCTCATAAATGTATTAATTTCTCCAGATTCCTTCGTTCCACCAGTCATTTATGGCCTGAAACTTCATGGTTGCAAGAGATTTCGATGCTTTGGATTGATTTTTAAGTGTTTAAACAAGTATTTATATGTATAAAAAAAAAATTATAAACACTTAAAAAGTTCATTCAAACAAAATAAGAGCTTGTGATTGATTTCATAGAATTTAGAAGTAAATTATTTATTTAATTTTATCCTATTCTAATTTTTAATTAACACATAATAATCAAAAATTTATATTAATAAATTCTTAAGATTTATTTGGTATGTCATTTGAAAATAGAATTTTAAAAAAATGATTAAATGAAATTAGAGTTATTGTTGGTTAAATATGTGTTTGGTAGTAGATTCATAAATTAAATTCCAATTTAAATAATTTTTCAAAATGTTTGATAATATATTTATAAACCATAAAACTAATTATACTTGCTTACTAAATTTTAAGGTGAATATAAACTATTACTAATTATTTTATAAACTTTGTTTTATATTAAAAAATTTGCATAATTATTATTTTGTAATATCATATAATATACAATATATTATATGATACATATTTTAGTTTAACAAAAATAATTAAGTTTATAGCATGAAATACTATATTTGTTGTTTCTATCTTTTCTCATATGATTCTCTACATTTCAAAATTTCAAATTCAAAATCTGGATACATAAAAAACATAAAAATGATGTTTTTTTCTAACTTGCACTGTTTGGATCATAAAATTCAAAAATAGAATAATCTAAATTGCATACCAAACATGCCCTTTCTTTTCTTTTCCAATTGTCATCCAAATACAAAATTTTAAATACATTCATTTAAAATTATTTCTTTGATTTAAAATCACATAATTTAAAATAGAGAATATTGGGCCAAATTTCATTTGGGCCCCAAAAAATGGACCATCTATGAAAAAAAAACCATTTAAATCATTTTTTAAAATTTCTTAAATTCAAACAGAGGTAAACTCCTAGATTTTCATAAGTTAATCGATTTAGAATCTTCAATTCAATTACCTTTAAAAATCATCTTTGCATTACTTTTCAAACGAGTGTAGATTTCTTCAAATGTCGATTTTACAAAATAGGCAATTAGAGAAAATGCATAGACAATTCTCAAATAAAGTTTTGAATAAGAGTCTAAATTGATTAATTTACAAAAGTTTAGGGGTTCAATTGATACAATTATAAGTTTCACACTAAGTTTTTCTAAACGAAACATAATGAAGGGTGTAAATTGATATACTCACAAAAGTTCAGAGTTTAAATTGATACATCTCCTAAAATTTAAGTATATAAATTGATATTTTTCCTACATTCTTTTTAACTCTATTGATAAAAATAGGAATATAATTGATAAATAAGGAACCACAAGTTATCTGAATCCAAGTTGAGAGTAATTCAGCTAAAAATCTATTCTTCACGTTGACATAAAGTTTATATTATCAAGTTTGAGGTCAGAGATTTGATTTGTCCACGAGTAATAAAAAAAATAAAAAAATCATTTTTTATTTTACTCTTTTTTTTTTATCTTCTGCCAATATAGTATAGTAATGTCTTCAAATTCATTTTCTAGTTTCCACGTCATTGTGGCATGGTTAATTAAAAAGAAATGTGCGCTTTCCTCTCTGGTTTAATTATAAATTAAAATTAAGAAGAAGAAAAAAACATTCACAAATCGTCTTTACTTCAATGTGAAATATATGTTTGAGTTAAGTTGAATAATGTTTATTTTGGTTTATAAATGCTTTATAGAATTTAAATTTTCAAAAATATTAAATGTGAAAAGGAGTGAAATGCATGAGGTCTTAAACCAAAAGTTATAGAATCACAAGGCCATGGAAACCAAACTTAGATGCATAACAACGAAGACAATTAAGTCTAAACCATAAAAATTATGTTTATAATTTAACTCTATACATGTTTAAGATTGATTTAAAAATCATCAAAATCACTTTTATTATTTTTAAAATCATTCTAAAACTCGGTTTTAATCGCTTAAATTTAATTTAATATTAAAAATTACACTTTTAAATACAATTTTCATATCATCAAAATTAGTAATTTTAAAAATGATAAAAGTAATTTTAACCATTTTAGAATCACTCATTTAGAAACTCATCACTCATACATCCCCTTCTTTTCTTCTTTCTTACTCTTTTTTTTTTCCTAATATAAATTTTGATTTGAAAAATAAAAAAATAGTAAAAAGATCCATTAACTTTGAACTATAGACTGTTTCAATTTACCCAGCTTTCAATTTCATCAGACTCAATTCTAAATTGAGATAAATCTTAGTAATTTTATCTTAAAATTTTAAAAATATTCCAAGGGTTAGTTTATTGGTGGTTCAAATGGATAATAAAGTATATATAATGAACCGAACCTAGATAAAAACAAAAATATTTGAGTTTGAAGACCTATGACAATAAAATATTGAGATTTAGACTTTTTTTAGTTGAAGAAATTGATAAACACAATTTATTTTTTATAAACATAAACTTAAAAGTTGTTTTTTTCCAATAAAAATAATAGTAAAATAGTTCTAAAACCGTTAGCAAGTTGTCTGGGTCAATAAAGTGGGGAGGAGAATCAGAACAATAAATTATATTCAAAATCAGAAATATATTTTTGGATTTCAAAAGATTAAAAAAAATCCTTCGGAAATAATATTCTCGCGTACTTAAAATCGAGAATAATAATAATTAAATATATATGTATATTTAGATTTTAAAATATTAAAAAAAACCTTTGAAAATAATATTCTCATGTACTTGTAAAAACGAATAATAATTAAAAATGTATATATATTTGGATTTCCATAGATTAAGAAATGAACCCCTTTGAAAATAATATTCTCATCTAGTTGTAAAGACAGAATATATATATATATATATATGGATTTCAAAAAATTAATAAAAAAAACCTCTTTAAAAATAATATTTTCATGTACTTGTAAAGACGAGAATAATAATTAAAAATATGTATACATTTAGATTTCAAAAGGTTAAAAAAGGAAGCCTTTAAAAATAATATGTACTTGTAAAGACAAGAATAATAATTAAAAATATGTATATATTTGGATTTCAAAAGGTTAAAAAAAGAACCCCTTTGAAAATAATATTTTCATGTACTTGTAAAGACGAGAATAATAATTAGACAAAAAAAAAAAAAAAAAAAAAAAACCTAGGAAAATATGATTTTTAAAAATTGCCTCTCGTAGAATCAGAACAAGATATCTCAACAGAATAAGGCCAACCAACAGGCATCCTTATTTAATAAACACATTAGACGCCAAGAAACACAAGACTTGAAAAACACGTCCATTAATTTATATTCTTATTATTTATTATTATTATTACAAATCCTTAACACACAAAACTGATAACAGCCATACTAGAGAGACAACGAAAAAGAAACCTTAAGATTAAGGGCATGGAATAGACCTCGAAAACCTGTAGAAGCAAGCCAGCATCAAGGCCTCGACAACTCTCGAAGAGGAACCGTGCCACTAATACCGACTAACCAAAATGAAGTCGTCGTCATCAAGAACTTGTACATCTTTTACGCCGACGAAATGCTCGCGCCCAATTTGCTTGACCAAATTCACAAACTCCTCCCTCTTTGCTTTTGGAAGAGGTACATATGGTAGCCTAAACACAGGCCTCACGACTCCGAGTTGAGCAAGAGCCGTGTTCAAGCCAATTGGGTTGGGTTCAGAAAACAGCCAGTCCATCAAAGGCAACAGCTTTGCATTTAGGGAAGGGTTCTTCCCTTCAAACATGAGCTCTCTCATTAAACCAGGCACCAAGTTGCTAGTAACAGACATAACTCCAGTTGCTCCATGATTCCACCTTGCATCGTGACACTGATCATCATTTCCACTCCAGACTACAATTCCTTCCTTGGTATACTGCTCGACACGATCATTTCCAACACACTCCTTCACACCTGCAAGATTGGCATTTTGAGCAACAGTTTGAATGGCTCGCGGGGGAATGTCTTGGCCGGTTCGTGGTGGTACATTGTATATAATAGTCGGGCCCATAGAAAGCACACAATTGAAGTGTGAGATCATTCCCTCAATGGAGGTTTTGCCATAATATGGATTTATATGAAGGGCAGCGTGCATTCCGACAGCAAATCCCTGCTCCGAAGCATGAATTGCTTCTCTTGTAGAGTTACTTCCAGTGTTGCCTATTACCTTGATTGATCCACCAAAACAGTTGACAGTGTGACCAATAAGCATTATGTGCTCATCCCAGCTCATCAACTGACCTTCACCAGTCGTACCACCGACAATCACACCTTCAGCTCCATTTTCAATCTGCCGATTCACCAAGGCATCATATGCTTCAAGATCAAATCTACCATCGGGAAGATAAGGTGTTTTAATGGCAGTTACAAGTCTGAGAGACTTGATATCATCTGCTGATGTCCTGAAAATAATGTACAAAATTTATAGTTTAATTAATTGCATGTAACGAATGGATAGTTTTAATTGAAAATTCTTGTTTCATCCAAATGTTGTTTTCATCTGTTAAGTTATTCTCCAAAATAAAAATGAACATTCAATCGGGATCAACAAAAAAAATCCATATAATAAATAAATTTAACAAATTAAGTGAATTAATTTAAATTAATATTTTATTAGTTAACTAATATTTTAAACAGACTACTAAATTGTATTAATATATTCTTATCAGTTAAGTATATATTTTAAACGACCAATCAATTTTTTTTGGAGGGAACGAGAACGACCAATCAATTACTATTAATATATTACAATTGAATTAAATAAATAGATACGTTAAATTAATATATTATATCAACTAAATTTTATATAATATGTTTGGTTATAAATTTTATTTAAACATAAAAAATTAAAATAAAATAAAATAAATGTATCAAATAAAAACAAGATGTTAAAGAAGGGAGGAGACAAAGAAATAGAGGAAGAAGGAGATTAAGAAAAGCCTTACTTTAGGTCGGTATCAAATACCCTTTGACATGAGTATAAAGAAAGTATGCGAATGACTTATTCCCATGTCCCATCCCATCTTTGAAACTTTTTTTTAAAACCTTCTACCAAAGAAGGGCCTTCTTTGTATACACCTTCTCCATTCCCATGTTCATTTTCATCTCAATTTCCTTGATCCCAAGGACCCCTTAATTCTTGAAGAGCAGTCAATTTGTTATAAAATATCTAATCAATCAAAGAAAGCATGCAAGCTTACATCTTTTGTTACCTTATACCCACCAACTGAGGAAACTTGAGCTCTATGATGAAAAATAATTTAAACAGAACAACTACTAATATGAACTGGAGAAAACAGAACTCAGCAACTAGAATTCCCTAAACATTTGTTGTAAATAAACTGACTAGAAGAAGAGAAACAGGTAAAGCCAGACGCTACCTAATGCAAACAGCCAAAGTGTAAATACAACTAGAAATACTATTTACAGACATTAACACTAAGGGGAGGGAGGGTTCTTCCCAACTTAATATACATATTCCATAAGAGAGTGGCGGTTTGGCATAAAAAGAATCCGATAAATTAAATAACTCACCTGTTCTTAACTTCCAAACTGCGCATTGGGAGATGTAAATTGGGTAGGATAGCAGCCTGTGGGGGTCTCCATCCGGCAGTCCTCTTGGTACATTGTCTGACAGAAACGAAGAAAGTAACATTAGTAAGTACACAGTTTGACAAGTAGTGTTCAAACAGCCCTCCGTTTCCAATTGAACCATTCATTGACACTTGAGAAAATTTAAAAAGTAAAAAAAAAAAAGGAGTATTGATCAAAAATAGGAAGCACCTAATGTTCGCCGGCAGATCATTGGGGAGATAACTTTAATTTATCTCCTTCTGTTTTCTTTTTATACTAGAACAAGTAAAAACAAACAAACAGACTGAGTATAATTGAATTATATGTAATGCTAGTGTGTTTGTTGCGAAAATTTGCAGGGAGATACGAAATACGGGTAATGTTTATGAAGTAGAACCCCACAACCACAACTGATTACAATTATCAACGATGGAGTAACTCTGGTCAACGCCAGTTGAAAGCTTGATGACCAGCATCAATCGGTATGGATAAATTATTCATATCTTACGAATAAAATATGTCAAGCCAGCTACTAAAATTGCGAATATGAATTTATTTCAAGTAAATCCAAAAACCTTAACGCGTTGTTTAATAATTAAACCGAAGATGGTAGGCATACCTTTTATAGCTGTCGTTGCAACTGGGACGCGGAAACTGAAGAGCATGTTCGCGCAAGCACGCGCCATAGCCTTTAACACTGGCCATCTGGAACAGCCAACCGAAAGCAAAACTTTCGTTGATGGTGAAACTTCTTCACGGACAAACCAGCTGCCGTAATCGACACCGGAAGAGGAAAACCGCCGAGGAAGATACGTGGAAGAGCCTGAAGTTTACAGAATGATGATGGCGATGATTGTGATTGCAACGGTGGTCGTGGTCGTGGTCGAAATTGTTCCGGTGATAGAACGTCGGAGGGAGCTGCAAGAGAAGTCCATGTGATTGACTTTGAATGGAGAAATGTTTTTGATTGGAGCAGACGAAGAGTGAAGGCTTTGAAGTTTGAAGGGAGGATTTTAATGGAGGTAAGTGGAAATGGCGGATTATGGCTGGGGCTAGGGTTTGGACGGTGAAATCTTTGGATGGGCTTTTGATTCTGGGTAAGGGAAAAATGGGCTTGCGCTTTGGGCCGAGCCCAACAACGAGATATTGGAATGGGCCGAGACCAGCCCATGTGTTTAGATGAAAAATAGCCTAAACATTTTTAAACGTCAGATGTGACTTTTGGATTTGCATTACACTTTGTAAGATGATTTCACTATTTAAATTAAATGCATGTTTGAAGGACTTTGGCCTAGTGTATATAAAAATGAGCTAGAGTCGTGGCAGTTAAGAAAAACATGTGAAAGTGACATGTCATTGAGGGACAGTCAATTTGTGTGCGTAGATACTAGCACAACCTCGTGACCGAGCAACGATGAGAATAAATGATATTGTTAGTTAATGTGCAAAACGTTGTCGTGATGTAAGTACGTCGAATCTCAATTAAGGAATAGAAAAAACTGACTATGGTATGAGAGAGAAAAGACTCGTAAAAATAACGCTGGGTCTAGCGTTAACCTCTAAAGTTGACTATGATTGAGTTAAAAGATCATGGGTTCAATCGACGGTGGGGCACCTACCTATGAATTAATATCATAATAGTTTTTTTTACACTAAAATGTTGTAAGATCAGACTGGTTGTCCCGTGAGATTAATCGAGGTGCGCGTAAGTTGCCTTGGACACTTACAAATATAAAAAAAAAAAAAAAACATTGAGTTAGGAGTATGATGCTGCAAAATAAAATAAAAAAAAAAGTGTAGGATTATAACACTTTGCAAAATAAATAGTTATCTGAAAAGAAATTATAATTCACCCACTAGTTCAACCAGGTTATGCAATACTACTGACAACAATGATTAATCATTGAGTCCGTATATAAGCTCGAGAAAAATGTTGCATTCACATTTTGATATTTGAATTAGATATCTATTTGGTTATTCAAATTCCAAAAGAAACACACTTTAATCTCTTAGGACCATAAAACAATTTTAAATACAATTTGAGCCTTAAAAAAAAACATTATTGGCTATTAGAGTGAATGGAGTGGTTAAGGTGACAATTGCACTCTATTAATTTGGCAAAAATATCAATTTAATAATATGTTTTCTCCCTTTTTTGAAAAACTTTAAAAAAATGCTTGAACATTTAATTTTGAATATCAATGAAAGCGCGGTACATTATGAGTCAAAAAAGGCCTAAATATACATCATAATCGTTTGCCACATAAAGAAAACTCCATGAACTTCATGATCAATACCTTTTACGGTCCCCCATTTATTCAGCACATATTATATTCTGCTAACTTCCCTTTTATTTTATTTTATTTTTTTTCCAATTTAAAATTAAAAGTAAATCCTTAGCGACAAGACAAGACAAAGTTGTAATTAACTGCAAAACAAATAATTATGTATGGTCAAGATATTATTTATGTTCCCTCCATAGATCTTAAATCTAGTAATTTCAAAAAATATTATAATTACAGTTGAGTTTAGTAAACTCATTTACTATTAAAATAGTGATAGAAAACTCGTGAATAAAATTAAAATTAATTTAATTCTTTTAAACTAATTAATAGATATTAATACAACTAACTGAAAGAGAGTATTTAGTGCAAAATCTAAGTTAAATATGCAAATCTTAAATTCTTAAAGACCAAATTAAAATAAAACTAAAAATTAAAGAGTAAAAAAGTAACATTTTAAAATATAAAATTTAAATAGAAATTAAATCTAAAATTTAGAGATAAAAATTTAGCCCAGATATAAACTAAATCTAAAATATAGAAATTAAAAAAATATTTTTCTAATTTTCAGGCCAGAAAATACACCGTTTGATCTGAATATATTTCTAATTTACGGTTGAAAAACTCATAAATAATATTATCTTTGAAAAATAATAAAAAATAAACTAGCTAGATTTAAAATTGATTGAAATTATATGGAAAACAAATGGAACAAATTATAAAATTAGGACGAAAATATATTTTAACGAAATTACTTTTGCGGCGAAATCAGTATTTTTGCTTTTCCCATTGAAGATAATTTCATTTTCTTTTTAATCTATAGAAAAAATCGTCACAAAGGCTCGCTGTGAAAACCGTCGGCGATATTTAAGAGTGGTCGCCGACGTGGGGGCGTTTTGGCCGCTGCACAGTTTTCTCCGACGACTTGTTTTACGTCGTGGTCGATTTATTTTCTCTCGATTTTCTTCTTCGTAGGACCTACCGATCTGCGACCATCTCTGTCTCCTTCTCACTTCGTTGGGCTCCACTCCTTTCTCCATCAGTTCGCAGTGTAATCAAGCCAGCCAGCCAGCCAGCAAGCACAAGCAAACGCTTTCTCTTTGTCCCATAACTACTGGTTTTTTCACTCGCTTTCACTGCCTGCTTGTACCAAGCAGCTTCAGAAAGCTAACCAGGACCATACGCCTCTGAATCCTTTATCAACGGTGATTTTTCTGCTGTTTATGTTCGGATTTTATGGCTTCGAATGGTGCTTATCGGAACGGCGGCTCTCAGAGAGGTTCCTTCAAGGCGGATCGGCCACCGCATGCTGCTTCTAACCTGAGGACTTCGTCGTTTAAGGCTAGGCCCTCCATTCGTCGGTCTACTTCCGCCTCTTTTGGTTCCAATGCAAATAAGGATGGGGATGGAGGTATCTGACTATGTATCCTTGTTTTGATTTTGAAAATTTGACTTACGAAATCAAGTAGACAGAGAGCTGATTTGTTGTGCTTCTTGTCGTTGCTATTAGTTTTTCTTTTTCCAGTCAAGTGTCCTATAATTACCATCTAGAGCTGCTTTGACTTCAGCATTTTCTTCATAGCAGTTCGATCTACGAGTTTTTCTTTTCCCTCTTGAATGTGGTTTATTTATCATATTTTGCCGTACGATTGTGGTTTTATGCATCCTAGTTCAATAAATCGAGATTGGTGCAGTTCCAGTGTTGGTGCATTCAGCACGTTAGGATGAATTAGGAGGAGGATTTTTGGAAAATGGACCTCGTACTTGTAGTGTTTTACTTGATGGAAATTATTTTTGCATTTTTCTCTCCTTCTTTTTCATATGTAGCGTGCAATGACCAAGCTGGTTATTTTCTTCCATGTTTTATATGATCTGGTCAGTGCCAGGAAGAGTTCGTGTGGCTGTTAGATTACGACCCCGAAATGGAGAAGAGCAGGTAGCAGATGCAGATTTTGCTGATTGTGTGGAACTGCAGCCAGAGGTTAATATTATTAATGTTTTTATTATTGTTAGTGTTCCATTCAAACACCGACAGAATTGCTTCTTGCTCAGCTCTTATCTTTTATGATTTATATTAATTTCCACTGAACGGTCTTTTGGATGCAAATGTGTTCCATAGCAGTCTTGTCTGTAGGTTAAGGATCATTCGCTAGTCCTTATCAGCTCATAGTTTGATAAATTAAATATAGAAAAGCAACTTAAATTTGCTTATCATTTCATTGCACTGATATTGAAAATTCTATCCCATCTTGAGCAGAAGAATAGAGCAAATACTATTGGGAGATTAGAAAGAACGTGTTGTTTGTGTGTTTAACTGAAGTAATTACAGTCTTTCGAGAATGGAAGACAACCAAGATCCACATACTAGTAGTGGGACATTTGAGAATTATTAGATTACTTCAGAATAGAAGTTTTTCCTGGGCCAACAACAATATATTGACATTGAATTCTGAAATATTGGAAATCAATTTAATAAAATGGGATTAAACATGATGGAAACAGAAAACATAGGAAATCACCTCCCCACTTTTAATGGCCAAATTCAAATGAACTCTTTCTTTTCATATTATAACATTCGACATTGACCTTATTTTGTTACTTCATGGCAGCTTAAAAGATTGAAACTTCGAAAGAACAATTGGGATTCTGACACATATGAATTTGATGAGGTGCTTACTGAAGCTGCATCACAGAAGCGTGTGTATGAAGTGGTTGCAAAGCCAGTAGTGGAGGTGCGTCATGCTTGCGATATTATTTAGTTTTGTCAGTGGGAACCAGATATATGTCATGCCAAAAAGTAGTAATTTTTATCATTCATCTGGTCGACTGTATGATAATGTATGACACTAACATGGCATATTTTACATTCCTGCTGTGTAAGATTATATTTTATTTCATTTTCTTTTTCTTCTGATGGTGATGATCTGCTTCATTTTTTAGAGTGTTCTAGATGGTTATAATGGGACCGTGATGGCTTATGGCCAGACTGGTACGGGGAAGACATTTACGCTTGGACGATTAGGAGATGAAGATACTTCCAATCGTGGCATTATGGTCCGTGCTATGGAGGATATTTTAGCCGATGTAACACCGGAAACAGATTCAGTTTCAGTCTCTTACCTGCAGGTGTTAATCCACTGGAGAACATACTACACACATTGTTTGATTATGCTGTTTAACACTTATGGTTCTCTGGATTTGTATTTTCCTTCATACCTTGTTGTAGCTCCAGATTTTTAATTTATGCAAGTCCTTTGGTACATTGCAAACAACTTACTGTCATATGTTCGGGCTTCTGTTGTTTAGCTTTATATGGAGACTCTACAAGACTTGCTTGATCCAGCAAATGATAATATCCCATTTGTGGAAGATCCAAAAACCGGTGATGTTTCCGTACCTGGGGCAACTGTAGTAGAAATCAGGAATCAAAGCAGTTTTCTAGAGCTACTACGTCTGGGGGAGGCCCACCGGTTTGCTGCCAATACGAAGTTGAATACCGAGTCTTCTCGTAGCCATGCAATTCTGATGGTGAATAATTAGCATCTTACTGTTTATATATCTTTATGTGACTGTAAATTAATATTTCATGGTATACAATTTACTTATCAGGAAGGAGACTTTTGTGGGAACTTGATAATTCAAATTATATCAACGCTGTAGTGCAGGTACATGTTAAAAGATCTGTTGTGAGGGAAGAGGTCCTTTCAGGTGAAGAAGGTGAACCTTCAGAGTTGGCTAGACCTTTCAGGCCACTTATACGAAAGAGCAAGCTGGTCGTAGTGGATTTGGCAGGGTCAGAGCGTATTCACAAGTCAGGTATGTTCACTTTCATCGCCAGGGACTGTGACAAGATTATATGCTGAAATCTTGTATGGCTTTACTTATGTTGGCGAAGATGATGCCTTAATAATCTTCAGTTAGCAGCATGGTTGAAATAAATATCAGGCGTTGCTATTGATTATTATTTTATTTATTTATTTATTTTTATAAGAAATTGTGTATTATAAACAAAAAGGGAAAGTTGCTATTGATTATTAATTTTCCATAAAGGGTGTTCGTAGTGAAACTAGGTCGTCATCTGCTTAGTGGTGAGAGAAGAAGTATGTCATAAAGATTGCATAGAGTAAAGGAAAAGAACAAAAAAGAAGAGGAGGGGGAAAAAAAGAGCATTGATCTTCAAGACTTCGATCTTGTTCTTAAAGCCTGGTCTACTTAGAAATGGATAAATATTATCTTTGGGGAAGAGATTAAAGAGTACCATAGTTGGCATATCAATTTATCGTTTTGTAGTTTAATTCGACAAATTTAATTACGTTATATTGACATAACTTATAGTCGTATTTACTTCATTGAATTTGTTTGATTTATAGTCAATGTTTTTAACAAATATGTAGAATATATGTGTGTGTGTATTTTTGAAAGCCACCCTGAGTTGGCCCAATAGTCAATAAGGGTCATATGAATAATAAAGGGCTTAAAGGCAATGGATTCAAGCTTATGATGGGGTTTAATTTTGTTTTGTATTTTTCTCTTTTAATGAAAAAACTTTGACTTTCATAGAAAAAAAAATGAAAGAATACAAGGACATATACAAAGGTAAGGCTCACACAAAAGGAATCAAACTATAAGAAAGGACTCCAATCAAGAGAAATGAGACCAAGCGTACAACTACATAAGAGCCTAGAAACCAAGCCATGATGGAGTTTAATATCCTATGAGTTAGATTTACAACCAAATGTAGTAGTTTCAGGTGGTTGTCCTATAAGAATGGTCAAGATGCACCCCAGCTGGTGCGAAAAAAAAAAATATCATTTATTCTTTTGAAATGTGCTTATCTCTGATCCGTTTCTTGCAGGGAGCGAGGGGCATCTGTTGGAGGAAGCCAAGTCTATAAATCTATCACTTAGTGCTCTAGGAAAGTGCATAAATGCTTTGGCAGAAAATAGTGCTCATGTTCCAATACGAGATTCCAAACTTACGAGATTGCTCAGAGATTCATTTGGAGGTAAGACTTACAGGTCATGGGTTTTTATTTGCTCTATTGTAGTAATTTTGGACTCGATACTGATAAGGAATGCCTTTGATCAGTGAAAGGAGATATAGAGAACATTGGAAAAGATATCTAATCCTAGCATGCTAATATATACCATTAACAAAAGGAAGTGGAACTGAATATACAGTAACCTTCTGAAAGACAAAATAGAAAAAGACAGTAATGGAAAAAAACTGAAGTGATGCTCCCAGTTGTTGAGTACATGAAAAGGAAGAACCTTCTCGAACATAATAGTGACAAATGCTCGAAGAGGTACTCAACTGATATCATTACACTCTGTTAGTTGTAATGGAATAGGCCAAGTTGTCCTAGAGTTGTGCTTTTTCCATGGCTTCCATGCAGT
This sequence comes from Lagenaria siceraria, assembly GCA_002890555.2. Taxonomy (NCBI): domain Eukaryota; kingdom Viridiplantae; phylum Streptophyta; class Magnoliopsida; order Cucurbitales; family Cucurbitaceae; genus Lagenaria; species Lagenaria siceraria. The sequence continues at coordinate 26,343,358 of CM016483.1, read as the reverse complement.
AGACATGTTATCACATTATTGAAGCAGCATTTTCAACCCACATTTTGAGGGCAAGGTGTATTTCGGGTCAGAGTAATGATTGGATTCAGGATTGTGGTAAGAAGTTTATTAGAGATGCTATAAGAGGCATATTAGTAATTAGCTGGTAAGTTTGCAAGGCAATGAGAGACAGGGGTGGTCAGTGTGTATATGCTGGGATTATTCTTGAGAGAGAAATAAGCCTCTTCAGAGTTTAGTAAACCTTTTTATTTTCCTTTGTTATTGTAATACAGTTTATCCCCCATTTTCTTGATTTTCAACTGTGAGTTCAGTTTCCTATCAGTTCCTTTGGGTAGTTTGTTTCAAGGTATTAATACAAATGACTTAGTGCAGAAAATGTGGGCAACTGTGAATGAGTGAAGCAAAATGTTATCAATTTTGTTGGGGTATTTGTCTCTTTTTTCTCCCAGGTCCTAAACAGTGATCTCAATTCAATATTCTGATAATCATTTCTTTGGTGGACAGATTATGCTATCTTGCTTTCATTTTTTTGATTTTGTGTCACTTGATTATGGTGATGCTTTTAGGAGTTTTTATTTTATAGACTTCTCTATCAGTTACACACACACACATACAACGTGCGAGGTGGGGAAATCGAACCTCTGACATCGAGGTTGATAGTATAAGCACTATGTCAGTTGAGCTAATGCTCATTTTGGCTTTTATCAGTTAGCTTTGATGTCCCTATTTTAGTTGCACCTTTTTGTACTTTCATGAACCTCAGTGGATGTGGAAGTTGTAGTCTGTTTATCAGGGGAAAAAATGTTGCCAGATTGTTTTCTCCTACTGCCCATTGTCTTTTAAGGTTGGTATTTATGTAAAACAGGTTCAGCAAGAACTTCTCTGATTGTGACAATTGGTCCATCTCCACGCCATCGAGGAGAGACTGCAAGCACTATTCTGTTCGGCCAAAGGGTGATTCTCTTGAGTTTTCTTAGTTAACAATGTGGTTCATATTTCAGACTATTTTTCTTTAATCCTGCATGCTTTTGGAGTATGTCTATCAGCGTTTACATCTCCTTTCATTTGTTCCTATCTTTATTATCTGAAAAATCTATTTGTTACTATTTAGATGAAATAATCTTAATTGCCCTTTGACCCCTTTCTGTTACAGGCTATGAAGGTGGAAAATATGTTGAAAATAAAAGAGGAATTTGATTATAAAAGTTTGTCTAGGAAGCTTGAAGTGCAGCTGGACAAACTGATTGCTGAAAATGAAAGACAACAGAAAGCTTTTGAAGATGAAATTGAAAAGACACATCTAGAAGCTCAAAACCGCTTATCTGAGGCTGAGAGAAATTTTGCTGATGCTTTAGAGGTATTCATAATTTCTCATAGTAGCTTTAAGTATCGTGTTGCACAACCTTTCAACTATTTTGCTGGTCAATCAATTCCATGTAACATGTCACAGTAAAAGTTGGACATCCCTTCTGCTTTAATTTTACACTGTTTAGTCGTCTATTTGTGATTTTTTTTTTGAAAAGTATTTGTGAATACATAGATTCTGAGAAAGTTGTCGAAGATTGAAATTCTTTATTCCTGTTCAATGACGAACTGATAGTTTTTTTTATTATGACTTAGGGATTGTGGAACCCTTATTACATGTTTAACTGGGCATGTAACTACTGTTGTAGCTTGTAATTTATTTGAGTTATATGTTCTTTATCTTGCTTCATAAATGTAATCTTTAAAGAGAAGGAAATGTTAAGAAAGGCTTTCAGCTTGTTTAAGCCAGTTTCTATTCCTTTTTTTAATTTTTAATTTTTGCTTCTCAAAACAATTTTCGACAAGCATTCTCATATATGTTCTTAGAATCTTACATAAGCTCCCTTCTATCTCCGACTATTAGAATGGGTGGGCTTTTTGGGGTAGCTTCATGTGGAGACACTGATTGTTGTTTGGAATAATTTAATGTCTTCTGTAGAAGGAAAGTAGAAAATGCCAGTTGGATTATATGGAAACTGTCAAGAAATTGGAAGAGAAGTTGGTCCTGAACCAGCCAAAGATTGATCATGACGATTCTATCCGTGACAAATGGAGTGGACAGGTAAAAATATCTATTTCCTGAGTGAGTTTTCTTAAGCAGGAACCTTTTACTGTTGATGATCAATGTTGTTAAACATGGTTACATGATTCTAAACACTTTAACACATGTATACTAAAATTGGTATTTTGTATATGTTAAAGTCCCGTTTTATCTCAATGCCTGAATGTTGTATGATTTTCCAAATCTTCGTCAAATTTCTTGGATTGTCCTTTAAAATTCTATTATTCCTTTCTAACCAAATCAACCACAAAATAACTGTTGAGGAATTCTGCCAAAGCACTTCAGCCATTAAAATTTTAATAGTTGTTATGCAGCCACATGCAAATTCTACTGCTGTAATTGATATCCACCATTTTCATTGTCGTTTCAGGCTTTCCGCATTCTGAATTTGAATTGTTTGAAATATTACATTTTACTTTTTATGCGATGCCATAGTATGAATGCACTCTGTCCATTGTTGATGGTGGAGACTACAAATTGTCTCTCTGGGTTAAGATGATTCTCTGACATTCAAGCAATGGTTTTGGAGAATTATGTAGGGGGGCTTTGTTTCTGCTTCTGAAGAAGTTGAAGTGAAAAAGTTGCTCGAAAATGAAGTAAACCTGCGAAAGGTGGCTGAAGAGGAGGTCAACAGGCTTAGACATCAGCTAGAGCTATACAGGCAGCCAAATGTGTGTAGTCATCTGATAAATGGATTAATTCAACTGTAACGTTCAGTTTATGTTAATATCTATGCAGACATGGCAACTGAATGTGCTTTTATGGTGCATAGGTAGGTGAAGAATCTGACATTGTAAAACTCACTAAAGTTTTGGAGGAGGAGGCTCTTCAGAAAAAGAAACTTGAAGAAGAAGTAATAATATTACGGAGCCAATTGTTGCAACTGACCCTTGAAGCTGAGCAGGTACCGGTTACACAGAATAATTCCGTTGTCCTGTTATAGACCTAGGGTTGCTTTTTGTCGTATACCCAAGTCACTATGCTCTTGCTACCCTTAACTTGATTTGGAAGTATTTTAGGTTCTTTATCTGTGTAGAACATGCACAATATTGATTGTATATTTCATTTTGAATGAAAGTTTTTGAGTTCTAGAATTATTGAGTCGCTAGGAACAGGATTAGGTAGCTCATTCTTCGACCTACTGCACCAGAAGATCATGAAAATTAAAGTTTTTTTTTTTTGGGGGGGTGGGGAGTCTAGGCAACCACTTAAAGAAAGATGTGCATGTCATGTGCTGATGGCAACATAACCAAATGGTTTTGGTGCTTGCATGCAGATGAGGAAGTGTCTTGATAGGAGTGGAGCTGAAAATGGATTTCCCGCTTATGATACTCCCATGTCTCCATTTAGACATTCTCAACTCAAAGAAACAAAGAGCAGTCAGAAGCCCCAAGTTGCCACTCTTTTTGAACAAGGTAAACAAGAATTTAGCAATTTAAAATTGCACTGACGTCATTTTTATCCCCATATTTCTTTTTTATGTTTCTGTTATCTCTTGCCTCCCAGTTGGTTTGCAAAAAATATTGTCCTTGCTGGATTCGGAAGATGCCAACGTTCGAATTCATGCTGTTAAAGTATTAGCCAATCTTGCTGCTGAAGGCAAGTTTTGCTCTTAGGGATATTTATTACATGTTCACTATGTTCCATATTTTTTTATATGTGATGTCAATATATGGATCAGTTTCTTATTAAGATGACAAGTTTTAAATAATAAATTTCTTTTTTTGTGCTCTAAAATGATATACTATTGTCTCTCGTCTCAATGCCCTACTATATTTCTGAGTTTTATGGTAGCCTTTGACATTGTGATAAACAGAGTCAAATCAGAAGAGGATTGTCGAGGCAGGTGGTCTTATTTCATTACTGATGCTTCTTAGAAGCTATGAGGATGAAACGGTTAGAAGAGTAGCAGCTGGTGCAATTGCCAACCTTGCTATGAATGGTAACGTTCATCAATATGTTTAGGCTACTGACAGCATCTTATCGACCGTGTCTTGTATCCTCATTTTCAGTTTCTTGAAATATTTATATTTTACTTTTTCTTCATAACAGAAGCCAATCAAGAACGAATAATGGCTGAAGGGGGAATTAGTCTACTGTCATTAACTGCCAATGCTGCTGAGGACCCACAAACTTTGCGCATGGTTGCTGGAGCCATTGCTAATTTATGTGGCAATGGTATGAAAATAGAACTTCATCTCTTGGCAGCATCCATCATTGAGTTACATTAGGAAATTATTTACCGCGAAATGGGACATGTGTTTCCACTATTGATTGATAGAGGATGATTATATTTTAGATCATTTTAATAATATTTTCTTAATTTTAAATTATAATAGAAACCATCTCCAAATCTTGAGAAGAAACAACCACCTTGGTGAGAAACATATAGGTTTATAGATATGCTAGTTTGACGTATACTTCCCCCATTAAGTTTTTGAAGTTCTTGAGATATATCTCTGTTGATTTCAGGCTTTTATGGATATCATCATATCATATTAGTTACTAAGTTTTGGTCTCTAAATTTTACCAGAAAAACTACAGTCGAAACTGAGATCTGAAGGTGGTTTAAAAGCCTTGCTGGGAATGGTGCGATGTGGACATCCAGATGTTCTTTCTCAAGTTGCTCGTGGAGTAGCAAACTTTGCGAAATGCGAGTCCCGAGCAGCCAGTCATGGTAAATTTCGTTACAACTTAGTTGTCAATGTTGATGAACAATGCTAGTCAGATTAATTGCTCTTTCTTGCAGGGCTGAACAGTGGCAGATCTCTTTTGATAGAAGATGGAGCACTTCCTTGGATCATACAAAATGCAAATAACGAAGTGGCACCCATCCGACGCCATATCGAGCTTGCTTTATGCCATTTAGCACAACATGGTTAGTCAGGCTTTTATAAGTCATCTGCTATTTGAAATCTGAATCCCGTTCTAATCTTTAATTAAATTTCCAATTTTCTAGAAGTAAATGCAAAGGAGATGATTAGTGGAGGTGCACTTTGGGAGTTAATTCGCATATCGCGGGATTGTTCCCGAGAGGACATAAGGAATCTTGCTCGTCGAACACTGACTTCCAGTCCTGTGTTTCGATCCGAAATGCGAAGACTGAGAATCGAATGCTAAAGTTTCTTCCGCCAAAGACATCTTGGGATTTCTTTCTAACCTCGTCCAGGGCTTTTGCTTGGATGGAAGAACTTCCTAGTATCACGGTTGCATCTCAATCTCTCACAAGTCTTCCTGCTGAATGAAAAAAGCACAGGTAAGTTGAACTCAATTCTCATAACTTTATTAAGCACAGGCTTTTGATGCTTAATCATGGGGGCAACCTCCTTTTTTATTAAGCGTTAAAAGCCTATGATTGGAATGGATTGGGAAACATTATCGGAATTGGAGAAAGAAAGGAGGAGGAGGAGAGAGAAAGAGAGAGGAAAAGTTTTGTAGAGTGAGAGTCCCGAGCTCCCTTAAACTGGGACCCACTTAGTATTGGAGATTTAGATCGAATATTGTATAAAAATTGATCTGAAATGCAAGCTGTTTACATTTCATTTCTTTTTTTAAAATCTTTCCTGGCAGTTCTGTTTCCTTTTTTTTCTCTTCAACCACTGCCAATCCCCAAACTGGGAATTTCCTTGAAAATGTTTTCCCCTACTAGATACTCTGTGGGTGCAAGGGGAATCAATTATTATTATTTTATGCTATGTCTATAATTATATCATCAATCTGTTTATAAAAATCTTTAATAACTGTTAATTTATTTGTTTGACACATTATTAGCAATCTTTTTAATTTTGTAATTTGAAAAAAGCAGTAAAGACTTGGAGCTGACAGCTGAGTTAGGGAATTGTGACCAATTTGTGCATAATTCTCATCAATCTCTTAACCTTAAAGATTGGAGGGTACGTAACTTATCGAGTTATTGCACCTTTCTGAATGAACTAATAGAAATTTTTTATTTTATATTCAAGAAGAAAAAAAGTTAAATTTGTATATGCAGAGCTTGTGTGATATTTGATCCCAAAGAAATATATTAATATTCTTTTTGTGATTATAGTCTTCTTAAATCTCAAAGAAGAAAGTTAAAAAGACTCGTTTTATAACTATTTTGTTTTTTGTTTTCTATTTTGAAACTTATGTTTGTTACCTCAGTTTTTTTTCTCCATTTTTGTGGTAATTTTTGCACTTGTCTTAAATATACGTATGAATTCCAAACGAAAGGTTCAATAACAAAATAAGGGTTTTTAACCTGTGCACTATTTAAGTGTGTTTTTTGGGGTAACTTTTGCACTGTCACAAGCCTGGATTTCACAAACTGTTCTACTTTGGTCTTTCCATATTTTGTAATCTGTTTATGGGTTTTTAGGTTTGTTCCATTTTTGTCTATATTTTCAAAATTATCTGGAATCATGGTCATGTTAGCATGGTAGCTAGTAGCTAGTACACATACTCAAAACTGTGTCATTAATTTGTTAAAAGCAAAATAAAGGCAAGGATTAAGTTTAGGGCTAAAATTGATATTTTAAAAACTTAGGGATCAAAATAGAACAAAATTTGGAAGAACGAGCGTGAACATTTTGATTCAGGGGACCACAGTAGAACAGGTTTTAAAGTCGAGGGCCTAAATGAGATTTAAATCTAATAACTATGACTATAAACTAAAGTACTAAAAAATAGTAGTACAAGTGAATGTATATGTTTATATATTCAAATCCAATACAACACTCTCGATTAATTCAATGAAAAGGATTTGAATCAAAGCGAAAATAATTTAGTTGACATAAAATATGTATTCTCAACTAGAAGATGTCGGTTTTGAATCTCTTAACTCAAAAAGGAAATTAAAAGAAAAAAAAAAACTCAGTTTGAAGTGGTCCATTTCTGTGAATTCAGAATGGTATTTGTCATGTCAAGTGTAAAAGTTAAAAGAATACACAAAAATGGAGTTGGAAGAAGGAGCATTTGGAGCTTGGAATAATATAATCACTGCAGTTTCAGATCAATCAGTTAAAGAGAAGCTTCACCCACACTTTTGGTTCTGGTGAAAGCTAATGGTTCCTTCTTGAAAGAAGAGCAACTCAAAGTTAAAAAGAAAAGATAATGCATGTAGTCTAGTCATTGGGAATCTTAATATATATATTTTTTATTTTTTATTTTCTTGCATCAACTCTAATTCTCTCCACCCTTCTTTAATCCAAGTTTTTTTTTCAAAATTTAATTTAACCAATTTATTTTATTTAGGTTAAATTATAAATCTAATTGCTAGATTTTTAGGGTTGTATCTATTTGGCCCCTTAACTTTTAAAATTACAAATCTAGTCTCTGGACATTTAAAATTTTAAAACTCACTTATCTACTTAACACACAATTGAAAGTTTAGGGTTTAATAAATCGATTTTTTTTAGAAAAATAATTGAAAAGACCTATCACACACAAAATTGAAAGTTTATGGACCTAAATAGAACTAAATTGAAAGTTGATAGAATTAATAAACACGATTGAAATTTCAAAGTTCAAAATACACACAAACCTCAAATTAGTCGCGAGACTATTAACTTGTAATTTGTAACAACATAAATTATGCCATAAAAACGTTTATTGTTTTCTCTTGTACTTAAATTATAAATAAATTTATTCCCTAAAAAAACATAAATCAAATTTTGTTCATTTAGGGAGATTTAATTAGGTAATCAAATTTGTACTTCTATTATGACTACAAGTTATAGTTAAACCCACTGAAGAGATGCTTAGAGTCCCCCACCTCCAAAGTAGCCAATTTGTACATTGGTGATGTTTTTAGTATAATAATTATAGAGTAGAGAATTGAAACTCTGACCTTAAATAATGAAGTGTATGTTAATTACCACAGACATAAACAAGTCAGCTGACCTAAAATATGTGTCATCGATAAAAAAAAGTTAAAAGTTCGAATTCCTCATCATGCAGGCTATATTCTTGAACGGAAAAAAGTGTAATTTAACATGGAATTCAAAAGGTGTCTAATAAGTCTCCGAATTTTTAGATTTGTCACTATTTGTTTAATGGACTTTAAAAAATGTCTAATAGATATTTAAAATTTAATTTTATGTCTAATAAGTCCTTAACTTATACAACGTTTTTAAAATTCATGGATTTATAAGACATAAAGTTAAAGGATTAGGGTTCTATTAGACATAAAATTTAAATTTATATCACTTCATTTTTTATTTTTGTGTTTTGAATATTTCAAGGTCTTATTAAACACATAAAATTGTTCATGAATCTAAAGAGACTAAATAGATACAAATCTGAAAGTTCATAAATTTATTAGATATTTTAAAAGTTTAGGAATCAATTTAGGGATGGTAATTTAACCTTAAATTAAGATATAGAAAAATTAAGATTATTTTTCTTTTTTATTTGAGAGTGTCCCCTTCAATTTTAAAATTTTGCTACTGTGAGTTAATTTCATTGTCAATATATAACACCGTTGGTTAAGACACTATATATTTTTGACTAAAAGATGAAAAATTCCAACCTCAAATTAATTAGTATTGAATTGGCAAAAAATCACAATCATTAAAAATCATATATACATATATATATATATAAAGTTATTTTTTGGGAAAAATATCTCTCATATTGCAGTAGTCCAAAACTTATAACAACCATACTAAATTATCTTTTTCACAGCGAGTGAATTTTAAATTAAAATTTTCATCTTATTCAACTCTAAATTTAAATAAGCAAAAAAATATTATCTGTTAAACTAAATTACAACCTTACTTTATCAATAAACAAATGTGTTGTTTTCAAATATAAAAAAATGAGTCAAACTATTTATTGATATAGAAAAATTGTAATATCTATAGTTGATAGACCACGATAGAATTCTATTGCTTGACAGCAATAGAAATCTATCACTCAAACAATAAAATTCTATCGCGGTCTATCGTTGATAGACAATAAATTTTTTTTATATTTGTAAATAGTTTGACAATAATTTTCCTAAACAAATTAAATAAAAAAACTACCAAAGTCTGAAAGTCGGATTCTCCCTCCTTCCATATTTTTGAAAAATGAAAATCCACAAAATTTAACTGATAAAAACATAAAATCAAATTAAAAAAAAAACTACCAAAATCCAATAATGAAAAAATCACACACCAAGAAAATCAATTAGCTAGCTAAAAGAACACCAATAGGCCAAATCCCCCACGGGAAAGCATCCAACATAGCCAAGTAACAACCAACACTTATAACACACTCAATTCAAAGAAGGTTTCAAAATTTTCTTTTTTTCTAATTTTTTTTTTTTTTTGAGATATCAAAAAGAAAAGCTCATATTTTGTCCTAGAATAATAATGAAAATAAAAATAAAAATATATTCTAGACTATTGAAACTTTAATGCAACCCTATATTTATCATTATTCCATATACTTTGTATCTAGATTAAATATTAGGTTTATTGCAAGTTGGAGAAGAAAAACATTGACCAAACCTCATTTTAACCCCAAAAAGAAAAAAAAATTATTCAAAGGAATATTTTGGGTAATGGTATTGAAATTCCATTATTCATGAGAAAATCAAAACCTAGAGCTACACAGCAAAGCTACCTAGGGTTTTATTTTTCCTAATTTGGACAATAACTTCTCTAAAAATAAGATATATATATATAGAGAGAGAGAGAATAGAAGGTGGTGAATGAGATTTTTGGTTTTAGGGTTAATGTTTTTGCCATACAATTAACAACAGAACCCACTCAACAACCATTCACTGCTCAGTGTTTTCTGCCCTTACCATTAGCCCTAAAATCTCTCTCTAACCCAAAAAAAAGATTTATGATAATATTCAATGCTTTGTAATAATCAAGTTCACAAAGAATTTTCCTCAAAAAAGAAAAAATCACCAGAATTGGAAAAGGAAAACAAATTGAATTTATTCCGCGCATGTTTGGGATTGATTTTAAAATGGTTAAAATCACTCTTGTCATTTTTAAAATTACTGTGAAATATGTTTTTTAATCCTTCAAAACTAATTTTGATGATTGAAAATTGCATTTAAAAGTGTAAAATTGAAAATTAAATTAATTTTGAGTGATTTTAAAAATGACAAGTGATTTTAATAATTTTAAAATCACTCCCAAACATGCTCTCAATATGCAAAAAGAAGTTGATCTAAAGAACTCCCACATTTTCTGTTCCAATTTTGTCTTTGTTTTAGTTTTTACTCCCAGAAAATTTTCTTTCAAAGGAACAAAAGGAAATATTAAAAAAAGAAATCCAAATTAAACCATTTTATTTCTAGTTGGGTAAGTAAATAAAACATTTGGGAACAAAGTACCTTGAACTTCAAACCCAAAAAAAAAAAAAATTAGTATAATAAAATAAAATAAAATAAAAGCAATGGCTGTTCTTGTTAGTGCTTCATCTCTCAGCCAATTAAGCTGCCAGAAGAAGTATTTTTTAACACCAATTCAATTAAATAACCTGTATATCTTAAATCTTAAAAAAGACCTGTATACTATTATTTTTGAAATTATTTTGTCGTAAAAAAGACCCCTCGAGGAAATTAAGGTTTTTTTTTTTAAAATTTTTTTTCTGAAATTATATTAAAAAACCCATTTTCTTTTAACAATTGATTACGATCCATCCCTAAAATCCGAATCCAATACATCTGCTATATCACATCAAAGTAAAAGAACGAAAATGGGGAAGGAAAAAAAAAAAGATTACTCCAAATTAAGAAAATTACAAAAATAAAAAATAAAAAAGCACATTTTTTTTTATGTTATTGGGCTAAAATGGTGGAGTACGACCTGTGCCCCAGTAGGGTTCCGTCGGCAATTGACACGTGTTCATTAGATGCGGCGCCAATCCATGAAGTTCCGGCAAAAATTGTTGCTGTTGCACGGCGGTTTCCGGTGACCTGATCGGACTACTTCCAGCATCCGCCGCTGTAGCCGCTTCCACGTCATCATCCTCCACCGGCAGCCTCTCGTACGCTGCGTTTCCGAATGAAGCAGCCGTAATCACCACTGGCCCCGAACTCAAAAGTGGGCCCACCACGCTTCCTCCTACCACCTGCCCCTGCCCACCGGACAAATACACGGTCAGCCCAGACGCCGCCGCCGGCGCTGGCGGTGGCAGAAACGACCCCGACAACGACAGAATCTCGAATCTCCCTGGCAGAGAGATCACCGGTCCAGAGACGGCGACTGCGGCGCCCGGCTGCTTGAGGGTGACGTTGGTGACCGCTCCGGCGCCGGTCAGAACGCAAATGCCACGCTGGCGCTTTCGTGCGAAAATCGTAAGGGTTTCGATCACGTCGTTGGCGTTGGCGATTTCGATGACGTGGCACCGGAGTGCGTTGGCGCTATCACGTGTGATTATCATTGGCGGCTTCGGCTTGTTCTTCGAGCCGGCGGGGCGGCCGCGTGGTCGTCTCAAAACCTCGCCGTCTCGGCCGCCATCGCCGCCGGAGCTACTATTTTCATTGTGCTGTTGATCGGAGTTTTGGTGGAGGTAATGGTGGTGGGGATTGAGATGGAGGTTTCTTGAAATGAACGGCGGCGGAAGTGGACGGCCGTGTGCGGCGGTGGCTCGATCCATATATTTATAAATTTACAGTGAAATATATATATATAATTAAAATTTCAAAGCTGAAATTGTTCAATGATTTCAAAACCCCAGGAAGAAATTTTTCGAAATTGGGAATACTATTTGTTGATGAAGAGAGAGAATTGAGGTTTGAATTTTAGGAAAGAAAAGAAAATGGGAATGAATTTTCAAAAGGAAGAGCTTCGAATAATTTTTTAGAAACACTTACTCCCAAAATGAGAGGCATCTTTTTTCTTACCATTTTAAATATTTATTTCCAAGCGAAATATATATATATATATATATAATTAAAATTTCTGCGTTTTTTTTAAAAAATAAAAAATTAGGGTTTGGGATGGAAACGAAAGATGGTAGCTCTCTTGATTGTAAAAGTACTAAATTTTGTAAAAAAAAAAAAAATCTTTTTGAAATTCAACGAAACTAGACTTATGACGGTTAGAAAAATTCAGTACATTTTTTCAAATCATATATTGCAACTTATTTAGCATTTGGTTTTATTTTATTACTATAATATAATAAATTAATAATATACATTGGGTTCCTCAAGAATGTTTTAAAGTTTTATTTATTTTATTTATTCACTTCTTGTAAATTATTATGTACTATGTAGAAAATAATCTATAGCTTCGGACTTAATAAGAAGTAGTGAGCTATTGTCAAATAATAATAATAATAATAATAATAAAAGAAAGGTATGTAGTGAACCCTTTTTTACGAAAAACTATTTGATGATACGGTTATAATGTAGCTTACAGTTATTTACGGTTGGATGTAAATAAAGAAGTGTCGCAAATTATATCTCGTGATTGTTAAAAAAGTCTTAGTTGGAGTCTCTCTACTCATTGTTGCATATTTAAGCTAGATATTAAAATAGAAGATAGGTACTAATCTTTAAGCTAAAGTTAATAAATTGTGGTAAATTTAACATTTTTTTTAATGAATACTTTAATAAGTACTTTTCACTTGTGGACACAAAAAATTGTAAAAAGGGTCCAACAAGTAAAAGTCGGTAATTAACCAAAAAGGAAATGATATTTATGGTTCAAACACTGGACCTACTGTATTGATATATATCACGTTAAATCAACAATCAATTGAAATAAAATTTTTAAATTAGAGTTATAATAATTTTTTTTTTTTTTTTTTTACTTTTTATCAATACTGTAACACAATAGTAGAGAGTGGCGACACACCTATCCTATAAAAGATTGAGGTCGCTATAGTCATATATTGCCTTCAATAATATATATATATATATATATATATATATATATATATATATATATATGAGAGACACTATGTTAGGTAGGAGGACAAGGTGTGTGTTGTACCTTCAAATGATGGAAGCTTAGCCCTAAGTTGATATCATGGACAGAGTTCATGAATAGATCGTCAAAGCATCCTATTAGAACTCCAATTAATTACTTTTCTTTTAGAATCTTTTTCTAATCAATAGAGATTATCATATAATTAGGCTTCAATATTAAACATATGACTTCTCAAAAAAAAAAAAAAATACACTTCTAATCCGTTTATTAGAAGTTTTGTAAATGTTGTCATATATATATAGTTTACTATTCGTGTAGAGGAAAGTTTCATAATATTTTTTATTTTTTATTTATGAAAATCAAATTTTTGTCTCGAAGTCATTTTTATAACAATATGAACATGATATTTTTCTCTATATATTAGCATTTTAAAAATAAAAATATATATGTCTCAATCAAATAACTCAATCAGTTTTCAAATCTTTGTTTTATTGTTTTTTTTCCCAGTTCAACAGAGATGAATAATTGAACCACTTTTGATCGATAACATATGTCTCAATCAATAAGTTATGTTGAAGTTGATAATCTTTATTTTACTATTTTTTTTTTACTTTTCCCTTTCTAAAGCTTTATTTTCCCTCTGCCTCATAACCTTTTTGAATTAATGCTTTATATTAATGTATATGTCATACTTTTTTATAAGTCCCCAAAATTTTGGTAACTAATTTTTTTATTCATTATACAAAAAAAAAAACGAACTTATTTTTTGAAAAATGTATATATTATTTTTCCCTAGTATATATGTTCAATTTCATTCTCTCAATAAGATAAATACATTATTAAAATTTTCAATAAAATCCATATATACTCAATAATATCGCATAAATAATTAAAAAACTTAATGGCGTTGTGAATGAAATGCAGGTATGTAATTCTTGGAGTAGTCTGTTTTTGAATCACGTGAAATATAAATATTTTTTAAATGTTTTCAAATATAAAAAAATGAATATATAAATTTTTTACTGTCTATTAGTATTAGATCTCTATAGAATTTTATTGCTTGAGTGATAGACTTCACGACGATAGAAGTCTATCACTCAAATGATGTTTATCGCTCAAGCGATAGAATTCTTTCGTGGTCTATTGTTGATAGACAATAAAAAAAATTTATATTTGTAAATAGTTTAATATTTTTTCAGTTTATAGTAATTTCCCAATATTTTATGATATACATCACATCAGTTTTTTCTTTCTTTTTATTTTTTGATTTTTAGTAAGGGTATAGTCCATTAGTTTTTTTTTTTTTGCCAGGTAAGTATAATAATTTAATAACATCAAATCATATACAATAATTAATGTTGGTTAAATGTCACATGTTCAGCTACCATCGTACTATTCAATTTAAATGATTTACAAAATCATATACAACTTAATTAGTCAAAACATTAGCAACTTTCTTGATAAAATGATAGGTTCAAATTCTCAATCTTTTATTTGATTATAATATTCCAAATTTTTTGGTCAATAATTAAAAATATTGACGTCAATAAAAATGTTGAGGTCTTAATTTTATGAAAATGTCGATGAAACATGCATCGATAAAATGTTGATTTTAATGGATAATTTTAGAAAAATGATAAAAACTAAAATTCAAAAAAAAAAATTATATACTTTTTAAACAAGTTTATTACTTATATTATATTTATATTAGTGATATTTTGTTCCTTATTTTTTTTATGTCTTATGAAATTTTTATGATATAATGAAAATGTCAGTTCACTTATTATGCCAATGTGAAATTCATAGAAATGTAGAAATATCCATGAAAATATTGACGAAAATTTAATACCATGATCTCCAACAAACACAATTATCAATTAGGGGTGTTAAAAAAACCTGATGACCAAAAAAATCCGATCAACCCAACCCAACCAATACAGTTTTTTGAATTCACTTAAAATAACTTAAACCAACTCAAAATTAATATTAATTAAGTATGTTTATTCACGTATAATATAATTATATAGGTATATATTTATTTTAATTTAATAATTTTATTGGATTTATTCTCTAATAACTCCTAAAATAACTTTTAATACTTTGGAAAGAAAATTTTCATAATATAAATTGATATTAAATTGTTAATCTTAACTTAAAATATGAAGATAATTAAATTAAACTTTTACATATTAACATTTTAATAATTTTTAAAACAAAAACAAAATTTAAATAAATAATTCGAGCAACCTGAACCAGATTGAGTTGGGTTGGATTCATCATGTAATAAAGGTTATTTGTATCGAAGAAACTTACCACCTGAATGTTGAGTTGAGTCTAAAGAGTATTCCAACGCACAACTCAACTCAATTCAAAAAACACTCCTAAATTGAATTATGCTCGGATTGATAAAAATATAGATTAGGGTTTAGGGTAAGGGATGGAATGGGGACGATGAGTTTTACTGTTGGGGAATGGTAAGGTAAAAAAAGCATGCGCATGGGCGGTGGGAAGTGGGTCCCACACCATTCCTCCTTTCTCCAGACTCTATTCTCTCTTTTTAACACAATCAATTCAATTCAATTATATATTATTTTTATCCAATGGCCACCAACATCCCATGTTTTCTCTCTCCCCTCAATAATGTCTTTTTGTCCCTAAAAATCCTTTTTTTTAATCAATACATCAACCAATTCAATTTTTTTTCTTTTTTCTTCAAATTTAATGTAATTTAATTCATGCTAATCCAAAATATTATTAAAAAAGGAAGGTTAGTTGCAACCTTCTTCTCTTCTAGCTTCTTTAATATTTAATTTGAATCTAACCATTTTTATCTTTCTTGTTTTTATTATTTAATATAATAATTTTCTAAAATAATTAATCTATGTTATTTCGCCACATTTAAGATAAAATCAAATGAATCATAATATGCTTGTGGACAAGAGAAAGATCCAAATTACCCTCTTAAGAAAAAAAAAATAAAAATAAAAAATAAACCAACTTCACAATTTACTAGAACAAGAGCTCATGATCAATTTCATATATGGAATTCTAATAATTACTTTATATGAGGAAAAAAAATGAAGTAGACTTGTTATTTTGAGCAAAATTATGAAATCTTCTCTGAAAAAAAAGAATTGTGAGATCGTAATTATACAATATCTCAAAGTAAATACAAGGGACCTAATGAAGTAGTCTAGTTTAAAAAATATATAAAGATGCCACGTAATATATTTTTACAATTTATAAAGAAATATTCATGGAGACTAATATTTAAAAAATAATAATAATAATAATAAAAAGAAACCAATTGGGAAAATTAGAATTAGAATGATAAAATGAAGTAAAATAGTATTTTAATAAAATAAAATTATAAAAACAGAAAATAAAAAAAAGGTGGTAAAAAGATAAGAAAGTTGGTTATTGTTTCGGTGGCAGGAATCTGCGGAATTAAGGGCATGCAGTCAGATAAGGAGGAGCACGTGTGGGGTCCTCGGGAATTGCGCTCCACGTGGGACCCATTCCCTAACTTATTCGCGCGTGATCCACACCGCCTTTTATTCCTCTTCTCATCAGTCATCACTCCTTTCGCGCGTCATCTACACGCGCGCTTACTCGCCTTCCTCTCTGCTCGCATGGCCCTTCTCATTTCTTTTTTGAAATATTTTAAATTCTTTTTTCATAAATGATAGGAGAAAAAATGCATAAAAATGGAGTGATATAACAAAACATTACCTTCAAAGAAGGGAGATAACACTGATATTTTAATCTTAAAGTGAATGTAATCCTATACTGTACAAAGTATTGTTCTAAAAAAGAAAAAAATTAAGTGTTGTTTGGGTTATACAAAACTGTCTAGTAAAAAACTGTCACATAGCAGTTTTTATCTTAGTCAAATATCTTTTTGGTCCCTAAATTTTGGGTCTAGTTTTTATTTGGTCCCTAAATTTCAAAATGTTACACATTCAATTTTTAAATTTTGATTTTAATTTTAATTTAGTCAATAAGTTCTAAAATGTCACAATTTTATCCTTGAAATTTGATTTTTGTTTCAATTTGGTCCCTAAATTTCAAAAATTTAATTATTTAACCTTGATTTTTTTACTAAATACTCATTTTTTATTTTTAATATTATTAAAAGTATCTTAATAAATTTAAAAGAATTAAGAGAATTATAATTAATTATAATTAAGAACTAAATACTCATTTTTCATTTTCACTTCATAATATTTTAAATTAATTAATAGAAATAGACGTTAATGATTGGAAGTGAATATTTAGTAAAAAAGAATTTTATCCTTTTGTTGTTTTGAAAAAATATTTTTTTTTAAAAAAAATGCTTTGTGGGTTAAAAAATGAGAATATGAAAATTAGATATAGTTTAGATTGTATTTAACCATTGCGGTTGTTTTAATCTAAAATTAAAAAGAAAAAAGAGTAAAAAGTAAGAGAGAGAAAAGGGTAAAAAGTAAAAAGGTAAAAAAGAGAGTTTGACTGCGCACAAAGTCCAAGAAGAGTGTAGTTTGAATGGGCAACCAGTGTGTGTGGGCAAAGGCAAATGCATAACTTCAAAAACACAGAGAAGCAGCAGCTGCCATTTGCCATTTGCCATTTTCCATTTGCCATTCTCACTCATCATCAGAACCCCCGGGGATGGCGCTGACACTTTCAACACTCTCACCCCACTCACCAATCACTCTCTCTCTTTTCTACACACTCATACAATGTTTTTTTTTTTATGCCCTTCGGAAATTTCTAGTACTATGATACACACGTACGTCTCTATAAATATTAGTGAACTCTACATTAGTATCGGTGGGTCTTATTCTATTTTTAAAAGTAGGTTGACGTGGCACACAATAAATAGAATGAGTATAGTACTCCTATAATACTAGAAAAATTCTCCTAAAAAGAAATTTTCCTATACTACGAGAGTATAGGAAGGAGTATAGAAAATTTTCTCTTTAGAGTAAGGAGTAAAGTTATTTAATATAAAAAAGATATGAATTGTTTAGTTGTGGAACCCACAGTGTAAGAAGTTAATAAGTCATAGAATTAATGTATGGTTTGGTTTAAGAACTCCCTTAGACTAAAGGTTTACTTCAATTCAAAATTTGTCATATATCAGAATTATTTACGAATGGAAATATATAAAATAAAATTAGTCTATTGCTTGAAGTTACAACCGCTTTAGTCTCTAAACTATTTGGAGTTGTTGTATTTAAGTGTATGTGTTGAGAGTGATTTTGAACTTGTAAAAATTATTTTAATTTGTTAAGTCTAAAATTACTGTCTTTAATCATTTTAAATTAATTTAATATTTAATTTTACACTTTTAAATTAAATTTTCATATCATTAAAATTAACATTGAATGATTAAAAGTGTATTTCAAAGTGATTTTGACAATGATAATAAAATAATTTTAACCATTTTATTATCACTCTCTCAAACATGCTCTAAATAAGTATATAAACGTTCAATTTTATATTTAATAGACTATTAACTTTCGATTTTACATTTTTGTAGCAATTTGAGAATTTATTAGATGTGGAATTTAAAAAATAAAGGTCGAAATAAGTTCAAATAATGTATTACTTAATAACATGTCAGAGGGTGAATGGAAGGAATAAATATTGCAATAATATAAAAATTCTAGACCACGGAGAGACATTAATATTGTCATTTTTTTTTTCTATCTCCCTCTAGAAAGTAGTACAATGTGTGCAGGTTAAAGTACAGTTTGGCTACATGCTCCAAACACCATAGCTTGATCTCTTCTCAACAATTTTCTTACTTTTAAGGAACATAATGTTTTTTATGAGACAAATGATTATCATTCAAATATTATTTTACTTCATCTACTTTGTATTTCTTTTTATTTTAATCTTTATATTTTTAAATATCTAAAATTTATGGCATGTTTGAATTCACTTTCTTCATATTTATAAATACTTTTTTTTTACTTATAAACACTTATTTAAACACTTAGAAAGTCAATCTAAACATGCCCTTAGTCTATGTTTCTTTAGTAAATCTTAAATTTAGTTTTTTAAGATTAATATTTATATATAAATTAGTTAAATAATAATAATAATATTGTTAGTTAAATCATGCAAAATTTTCACAAATAGAAAAAATGTCAAACTATTTACATAAAATAGTAAAATATATATATATATATATACCGATAGACATTGATAGACTTCTATCAGGATAAACTTCTATCATTTCTATCACTTATAGACCCTAATAGACTTCTATCAGCTTCTATTACAACTATTTAAAAATTTTGTTATTTTGTGTAAATAGTTTCTCTTCTTTTTCTATTTTTAAAAATTTCTCTTAAATAATAATAATAATATTTTTTAAAAAAAAAGGGCAAAATGTGAATATGTTTTTCAAAATTACACTATAAATGTTAATAAGGAATATATATATATATATATATATATATATATATATATATATATATATATATATATATATATATATATTAAAAACAAATTATTAGTAGAGACCATTTTTTTAAATTTTCATTTAGAATTTTATTTTAAAATTGTTAATGCATAACTTTCACATATATATAATCAAATAAAAACAAACAAACCTTCCCATGTGTATATAACATTTCTTTAAAGGTAAGGATTAATCTAATTAATTAGAGATTTGAGAATAAGTAGACAGTGGAATTTTTCATTAAATTTGAAAAGGTTTTTCATCTCTTCATCTTCCCCTGCTTTTCTTTTTACTTGGAAAAAATTATAGGATAATTTTTCTTCATACTTTGGTAGAATTTTTAGAAAATAGTAATTGTATTAATTGGGTGATGTGTTTAAGTAGCTAATGATATATTACATATAGTTTGAAAGGGTAAAACTAGTCCATAATTAATGTTTAATTTCAATAGATATGCAAAATAGAATCTTCTCCAAAACATTGAAATAATCTGTCATTGTACATTGATTTTAATCATTGATATTGTTCAGAGTGTAATATCAATATTTTTCTTATAAAAAGAAAAGCTTTTAAAATTTTTTTTTTTTTTTTTTTTTTTTTTTTTTTTTTTTTTTTTTTTTTCATGTCTCATGTTGTGCTACATATATAATCTTAAGGGTAATTGTAATGAGTAGCAATTTTAGAGATAATAACCAAGTGTATAAAAACATCTTAAAAAAAGTGTGAATATACCAAAGTCTATCAAGAGTAGACTTCTCTATCGTTGATAGACTCTTAAGGTGGTCTATAAAAATCTATCAGCAATAGAAGTCTATTATTGATAGACTTTGCTATATTTGCAATTTTTTAAAAATATTGTTGTATATGTTTGATTGCTATATTTGTAATTGTTCTTAATCTTAACCATATTTTATTCTACAAATAGAATCGAGCACGTTAATTGAAATTATCAAGTAATGTCCAAATAATTAAACAAATATGAATTTCTAAAGCTAATCCAAGAGAGGGCATGGACCACTTGAAAAGGGAAAGATTTATAATTAAAACAACATGAACTTCTTCCATGTGAAGAGGGCACCATTTGCTTTGAATTATATCCCAACCTCATTACAAGTACTTTTATTTATTATTATTATTTTATGAAAAATATATTATCTTAAAATGAAATAAATTCAAACCTATCCACTTTTAGAAAATTGAAAAAGAAAAAGAAAACCAGTATGTGAGTTAGAGCTTACAATTGATCTAAATTTGGTGTGTAATTTCAGGATATATAATTTCTATCATATTTCTTTTTCTTCCTATTAAATTTAAATTTCTTAACCGGTTCATACTAAAAAAATTATGAAATTGAAATCAAAAAGTAGATTTGATAATATTTTTATCTAGTTAATATGAATAGTCCAAAGATACGGCACTAATTATCGTTTTAAAAGTTGAAGGTTTAATTTTTTTTTTTTTTTAAAAAAAAGTTGGCTCAATATTTCACTTTTGTAATTGCTATACTATAAAAGAAAAAAGAAAAAAAATAATATTTTTAACTTTTAAAATTTAGTTAACTAAATACGAGTTAAATTTAAATCGTAGAATTGTATCAACTTGCAGCCTTAATTCAGTCACTTTAATCTCACTCAATGTTGGTGAGTGAACTCATTTACCATTTTTGTTCTAAAAACAAATAAGGGGCACCAATTTTAATTAGTTGTTAATGGATTTTAAGATTTGTAGTTAACGTCTAAAATGTCGTTGGTTTATCTTTTTCAAATTTTCTTTCTTTTTTTTTTTTTAAAAAAAATCTAACAATAATACATTGAGATCGGATGCTTACTTATTTTCTTCCACAAAAAACAAAAAATAATTACTTTTTATTTTATTTCTAAATAATAATTTATTTGCCCTCCGAACTACACTGGATCCACCCCTCATTAACAACCAGTTGCTTCATAAAAATAAAAAGTGGTAATTATTTTAAATGATAAAATTGTTGAAAATATTTTTAAATATAGTAAAATATCATTATCTATTAGTAGTGTCTAATAGATAGTGATAGTCATGATAGTGATAGATGACTATCAGTATCTATCATCAATAGTCAATAATATTTTTGTTATACTTGTAAAATAGTTCACTCATTTTGCTATATTTAAAAACAGTCCAATATTTTCATAGTACAGTTTTTATTAACAGAGAATCGCATCAATTATTTTACTTCGAGAGGAATATTTTAGAGTCTAAGCTGCTAACCAAACAGCTGCCATGTGGTGGGATAACGATTGATTTGGAATTATTATGGTGTATAATCTCTTCATTAATCATTAAATGACTTTTTAACACACAAAAATGTGAAAGAGCTTATTTATTAGGCATTTTATTTTGTTCGTAATCTATAAATTTAAAAAGTAAAGAGATTGACAAAACAAGTTAAACAAAATAATTAAAAACCAACCAACCAAATCCAACCCGACTTTAAATTAGTTGGACATAAAATTGATAGTTGAGAGTTATTAGATGGTTTTAATTTTTTTTTCTTTTTATGAAAAGATAATTTTAAAATTTAGAAACCTATTACACACAAAATTAAGAAACTGAGACACTAAGTTCTAATTTAATCTTCTGTTAGGAAACTTAGGAGGATACCTCTATCTCAGTAGCACACAACATTTTTTTCCTCAATAAAATTGAATTGAGTAAGGAGATTCGAACCTTCAACTTCAAGAGTAAACGTCAATTACTGCAAAGTTACGCTCATGTTGGGACAACTCCGGGCTGCGTTACGCACAACTTAAAGTAGATAAAGAAGACCAAAAAAATATAAAATAAAAAAACACCTGCCTCGCTGAACATGCAATTTTACAGCTTAAAATAAAACTAACTTCCTGAGAGAAATATATATGAACATATATAAGAAACTCTACAGCTATTAATTCTGAATGGAGGGGTGACTCCAGAATAAATTAGATTCAATACGGTTTAGAATTACTAGCAAAAATTCAAAACCAGCACTACCTCTTTATGCTACAAGCCTAAACTTATGCTATTATAATTGAAGCAGAAGAATAAAATGTAATGAAAAATCGATTGGAACAAAGAAAAAGAACGACTATAAGGCTTCATAAAAATTTTATCATACATCTCAAAATGTGAGGTCTGAACTTACCGAGTAGATCAACAAGACCGAAGCAAAATGGGACCGACCGAAGTACTGAGCATTTCACTGAGAGCTACTTGGACCTCATTTGATCCATGTTCACAACTTATCAAGCTAGACAACAAAGGGAAGAAGCCAGCCAAATTCTTCTCGAACAAAGCCTCATTTAGGTTACAAATGGCCTGAAGAATCGCAACAATGAGAGGGGCCCGAGCAGCTAACTCCCTTCGCTTGCCAGAACCTAAAGGAATTGGCCAATGAGGTTGAGTGCCGCTACTAACCGATGCTTCAACCACATACCCATACCGCGCTGTTTCAACATAGAACTGCAACACCTCGTGGCAAAGTTTAATAAGGTATAATTCAACCTCTGCCTCCTCATAACTATGAGGTCTATCCACAATGAGATTCTGTACAAAAGAGAGACAAATTTGGTAAGATTCGTTTTCGAGCCGTAACAGTGGAGGATCTTGCATTTGTGTTATGGAAGCAAACTCTTGTAGCTTTGAACGTATTGGCCCACTGGTGTTAATGCTATGAGCATGAGATGCTACACCATGTAAAGCATCGAATAGGACCAACACGTTTTTAGTCGAAAGGTGAGACCTATACATGTTGTAGATCTCCATAACCGCCTGCCAAAGTTTACAAGAGAACTGTCAGATTTGTGATCCAAAACGGCAGAAAAGTTGCAAATTTGCAAGGTGTATTAACAAATAAGAAGCTTCTCCAATTTTATCAGCAAGACAACTTAAATTGTGCAACTGCAAGGCTCCTTACATCTACAACTATATCTGATTCAAATTACTAACCAGCAGATTTTGTATTGCCATCTGTATTTCAACAACAGCTAGCTAATACTTCCACGTATGCAACAATATCACATTCTACATTACCCACCAATAATTATATTTGATTCCTTGAGACTAAAATATTGAAGAATGACAAATGTGTTGTAATATAATAAGCAGAAAGAGACGGGTAAGCTTACAGAACCTACCTGTATCAATAAAAGTTGAACAGCAGCTCGGCATTTGGCATCAGATATTGAAGTGTAAACATGTTGCACTGTCAGGCTCTCCGAATCATCATCGGGTAACTCAGAACCATTGGGCTCTGCATTATTCTCCCCATCTAACTCAAGTCTGTGGCTCCTTATTGTAGAATCGGTATTGATTAGGAAAGTGAAATCGGGAAGTGTCGCAGTTGTTGCTTCTTTTAATGAGAAAACCACTTCTTGCCACTTCTCTTCAGAAAATAAATCTCCAGCGTTGCTCATCAAGCGAACAAATGCAGCAATACCAATGCCAGCAAGGCTTTGGTGAGGACGCTTAATAAAACTAACCAGAAGTGTCAACACTTTCTTCAAAAGGGGATTAACAGTACTGTAAAATTTGACAAACAGATCAACAACTAGTTGTAGAGCCAAGGTACATGTCTCGTACAACCAGGCATCTTGATCAAGTTCACCATTCTCGTTATCAACTCCCTGCTCTGATGAACTTGCACTTGATGGATCAATAGCATGTCGGACATAATCAAATATTGGAAACAGGACAGACTCAAAAACCCGCTCCCACAATGGTAACGAGAAAAGGTGACCATGCTTGCGCAAGGTATCAAACAACACTTGTAAGGCACTTTTTCGGATCTCAGGTCTGGGATCAAAGCTCAGTTCTGACAAGCCTGCAAAATCCGAAACAAAACCAAGTTAGATTTCCCGAAAAAAATTATTAGATATTGTCTGGATACAAATGCCTGGCAGTTGAAATCAGAGGCAAATCCAGCAGCGTTATTACCAGCTAACAAAGGGAACCAGAAATAGAGATGGTTGTCTTTGTCATTCATCTCTGCATCATGTTTGCCATCTTTTGCTCTCTGGGGTGAAAGAGGAGAACTTTTTCCAGAGAGTTCCCTGTCCTTGATCCTTGATGAGGATCCAAGATCTCCTTCAGCAAGTTTGGTTGCACAGAACCGTAGAAAGGCAATGGCATTGAGGCTAATGTCCTTGTTGAACCTATTATTGGTAAATGCAATTAGGCAATTTACACAATCTGTAAAGGTGGTTGTTTCAGTCTCCGTAATGTATGGGAAATAGTCTCTTATAATCTTCTCGATTATTTCAAAGGCCAGAAGAACAATATTCTTGTGGTCGTCATAAGCAGCTGTAGTGAAGACCTGAAAATAAAGACAGAACATCATTTCATCAAGAAGAAACCAAAGATGATAAGCAACGTTAAAGTCAAACGAATAGAATAAAAAAGTAGGATGAAGTTCACATAAGCTTCCATACCATGAACATGCTCTTCCATCCGGATTTAACATTATTAACTCGGGACAAGACCATCTGAGAAACGCATCTAATAATCAATTCTCGAATCTCAACAGCGCTACTCTTACGCATAACAATGACAAAAGGCTTCATAAATTCATTCTGAAAGTTGTAATTCGCCAGCTCTTCTCGGTCTAAGAATTTCATGGATAATTGACGCAAGGAATCCATTGCAAATATTGCAATTGAAAGGTTTTCAGAGCATCCAATGGTCACAAAGAAATCAGAAAGCACATGCCAGATGCTTGACCATACAAGCCGAATGCGATTCATGTTATAGTGCCTGAAATGTGGAGCAAACTGCATCATGAATTCCGTAAATAAACAAATTTGTGCTAATCATTAAGCAGGAATAAAAACTGAGTTTCCAAAAAATGAAAAAGCAAAAGCTCTTACGCAATCTCGACAATCTTTGTAAGGCTGAAGACACGAGGATCAGACGTGGAACGCAACTCCTCCACGGAAACCTTGCAAAGTGCCTTAACAAAGTCCACAATAGCTTCACTGTTTAACTTTTGACTCCTAGTGAAGATGCGGTTCATTTCAGAACTTCCAACTTGTTCTAACATGTTTAGATTAGAAACTAAATTGTTCATCTGTTCTGATGTGACACCTGAAGCATTGCCAGTTATACCAGCACTGTCGTATGATCCCCTCATCACAGCAGCAGCTGCATATTGAATCCTCCCAACTCCTTTCTTTTTCAATACTGGAAGCATAGTTGCCTTGGATTGCTTTGACTTTTCAGACTCATTTTGAGGAAAAGCGAAGAAAGTGGCATCTGGAGGAGCACCCTCGCCTAGGAGATGTAAATGCTCAAACCGAGAAACGCATGTCAAAATATGTTCCCATGCTTCTTGTAAAAAATTTCCCTCCTCGTCTGCAATCTTAACTATTGCCTATTGAAATTTCATATAACACATTCACAATCAGTTTCAAATTCCACAAAAGTACATTAAGTTAAAAATAGTTCTTTTCTTTCAGAAATATTTGCCAAAAGTCATTCCTTTCTTGAATACTTCATCTAGGCAAAATAAACAAGCTAAAGGTCCTTAAATCCAAGGTGAGACGTTGGTGATAAATATGATGAAGGCAGGTTTAAGTTAGTAGACTATCCAATGAAGAGTAGTGGGGCATAATACTGAGACTGCTGGAACTCAGACTAACTTTGAGTACGTTTCACCTTCCATCATATTAAGCTGGAATTTGTTTTCCTTCCAGAATTATGCATAAAGTTTCCCCTAATACGAGCAAGGGGGTTCACTTATGTTTTGGAGTTTATATCACTTGTTGATTCCTAATCCATGGAGGTTGGGCAACAGGTCACCAAGCCAACTACAAGCTGGAATTTGTATCGACTGCAACGAGACATCACCTCATTGTAGCGATGGACCTATTACTCCTAACTTATGTGATTTAAACTCTAAAACGTACCCAAAGGGCTAGCATATGGTGAGGGCTTGGGATAGTTGAAGAATCTCTCCAAGGTCCTAGTTCAAGCCTTCATATGGAAAATTTAATAATATAAAACTCTACTCATCTCCTTAAGCTGGTCTTGGAGTGAGCAAATCTTCCTCATAGTAGGGATGAGCCACGAGCATAATTAATGCAAGGAGTGGGCACCCATACCCTGATAACAAGATAAAAACAGAAGACAGTACAAAAACCAACCTTAATTGCATCAATATTTTTTTGTTTGATATCAGCCGGGGAGTGGAGGGAGGTAAACTTTGCAAGTGAAGTCACAAAAGCATCTCTGTGAGTCTTCATGGACATCACTGCAGTGACGTGGATAGCATATTGAAAGCCTTCAAGACATAAAGCTATAATTACTTCATCATCACTTCGGTCAAGTGGAACACTGAAGGCAGCCAGCATAGGAGCCCAGCATACCTCAATCATGAATCTAAGAATGACAACATCTGTCGCTGCATAATAAACCGACCTAAAACATGACAAGAAAATTCAATTTATGAACTAACCAGAGTCACATTTCAAAGCTTCTAGGTATAAAGGAAATACAAATATTCAAACATCAAACCAACCCTAATTTCAGTTCTGTATGCAGATAAATAAAATTAAAAAATCATGAAGAAGAAAAAGTAAAGCAATGAAGATTTTCATGGAAGGCCATCCAATCTTACTCAGTTTTGCGAGCCTTCTCTTTAAATTGCTCTTGCATATGCCTGATAAGATCATCACTGGTTTCCATGTTCTGGTCCTCCCCTCGCTTACGTATCACAATATTAAGGATACTGTCAAAGCCTAAGAGTTTGTTGGAGTTCGTAGACTGTCTCTGTTGAGGAGCCAATTCATCATCCTTCATTTTAATCTCATTTCTTGATATCCTTTCATATAATGATTTCAGATACTCCTCAGGCAAATCTTTACCATCATCTATACCACGATTATTTCTAATGAAATCTTCAGCAGACATCTGCATATTAATCAGCAAAAAAAAAAAAAAAGAATCAGAGGAAATTATATCAGCTATCAGCATTCTCACTTTCACATCAACCAGATTATCAGAGATAGTGATCAGACCTTGTTCTTCACCATCGGGTTATGGGCATCAGTATTAAGCAATATGACAGAGTATGCAAGAACATAGGCCGTATCAGCACTTATGAAAGCTTTTGGATTACACTTGCAATAACGCTCGGCAAACTTTTCCATTATACGATCGATCTTTTGTGCCTCACCAGGCAACCTAAAACCTTTAAGGAGTGCTCTAATAGCCTCATCAAACTCCAATCCTTGAAAATCAAAGGAATCCACATATGCGTGCATTACTTTAAGTGATAAGTCTTCCCTCTCCCCTAAATAATCACCAATCAGAGTCTTGTCCAAACCAGACGCATCTTTAAGAAATGCAGCTATCTCCTCAGGTGAACTTCCCACCTTATTAGCATTGATAAGAAATTCAATTCCTTTCTTAGGTTTGCGGTTGAAAAGTGATATACCTTCCTGCCACAAATCATCAAGTAGTTCCACGATAGTTAACTGGCAATGCAGAAAAAGATGGAGATGTTGCAACAAAAGATAGAATGACTGCATACCTGGAGTTCAAGCTTGTAGGCACGACGTTGCTCTATTGTCAAGACATCAGAAGTCTCTGTGGAAACTTCAGAATGGGAATCTGAACCTTCACCATGCTCATCAGTAGTGCCATTTGACATTGGAACACTAACAGATTCAGAGCTGTTTTCAGCCACTTCAATTTTCTTGGTTGAATGAGGATCTGGAATCCTTAGCTGCTTATTCAACCAGTCTCCCATTGATTTCAAGATAGCAACTAAGCACTTCATAGCTTCATGTTTCATGGTCAACTCCTGAGGTGGCAATAGTGTAGTTGCTACACCAGGAGGAACACCTTGAGCAGTTTTAAGAAGTCCATTGACCATTCTGAAAGGATCAGGCATCAGGTGAGAATTCCTATTGCTAGAATACCAAGCATCATGTTTGAAAAGTTGCAGACCTACCTCTCAAATATGTTGGATGAATTGACATCACAATCATAATTAATAAAAATATCCACCAATATTTGGGAATCAATGCACAGCTTTTCTACAAATCGAAGCACTATCATCTTCTGTTGAAAGTTCGGTTGAGCAACATTTTCCAACACTCTCAGAACAATCATGGGGAAAAAGACTCCAATCTCTGCTTTCAATCCAGCTCTAAATCGTGATACCAGACTGATGAAAATGGAGCACGATAGCTGAAATATAATCATAAGAGTTGAAGCGCTGTTCTTCAACAATGAAAGACACAAATACTGCTTAATGGCACCCAGAAACCTGTTGCATACACATTTTTCAGTACTAGTAATTTGCCAGAAGTACAACATGGTAGAATCTAAAGCATATTTCTTGCATGTGAAAAGGCAAGTTCATCAAAATGCAATGACAAGGGCACCAAGCAAGGAAGACTAATATCAGTTCGGACAAATATACCACAATTCAAAATTTCCAACTAGCTTTCATCAAGAGGAATGAAAGTATAATTGAAAATTTTCATACAAAAACCCTGCATTATACTCTTAGCCCATGCCACCTACTAATCCATTTTCAAGGAATTAGTGTCTCCAATCCAATAAGGAATTGGTAAGAGCTAACCAAAAATCAAAATGTGGTAAGGAAGTTAAATTTATGTGTTTTGACTTTTATCCAGATTTTTTGAAAATGGAAAACAACCTTTCATCAAGAAAAAAATAAAAGAATACACAAGCATCCAAAAAACAAGCCCACAAAAAAAAAGGGGGCTACTAAAGGAAATGCAGTCCTGTAA
Source organism: Lagenaria siceraria (assembly GCA_002890555.2). Lineage (NCBI taxonomy): Eukaryota > Viridiplantae > Streptophyta > Magnoliopsida > Cucurbitales > Cucurbitaceae > Lagenaria > Lagenaria siceraria. The sequence continues at coordinate 26,314,189 of CM016483.1, read as the reverse complement.
AATAAGACCCATAGTGTAATTACAAAAAGGAAATTATAAAAATAATAAAAATAAGACTCATTGAGTAATTATCAAGGCCCGTTCAGAAACATGAAATCTAATTAGGGACCAGCCATCGCTTGGATCCTTTTTTCCAATCCTTTAAACACTCTATTGTTTCTCTCTCCCACAAATCTCACAATAAAGCATGCATCCCATCAAGCCAAAATAAAATACTCGTTTCCTAAACCTGCCTTCATCTCCTCGATCATCCCAAACAAATCTTTATGATAACTTTAAGCCAAACGCATCCACAAAATATTAAATAACTTCGCATGGAGCGTGCACGGTCACAATTCCCGAGGATATGGTCTAGGTATTCCCGCTTTCTAGTAGAGGATACAACAAAACAGGCCTACGAATAAATGCCATTTTCTCAAAAGCCAAACCAGGCTTTTAACCCAACTGTGCATAACTTGTCAGACAGAACTTAGCCTTCTTTAGAATCTTCTTAATGAAAGTTAGTCTTTTATCACAAACAAACAAACCAAACCAAAAAAAATTTAAAAAGAAAAAGAAAAAAGCAACCTATCAGGAGAAAACAAAGAGTCAAGAAACAAAATCCCTATTAGAAAAAGGGAGCATGGAAAAAGGAACCACAAAAGAAGCCTTTGAAAGGGTTAAAGCTCCAAATACGCACATCCCTTCTCCTAATCCAAAAATCAACTCATCTATCAACGACATCCATTGTTTTCCTATCGAACAAAGGACGATGGAAACCGAATGAAAAGGAAAAATGCTACGGGACAAAACTAAGACACCAGCCACAAAAGAATTTTTCGAGAAGGACAAATGATACGGACGAGAAAACACAACAAATCCTCCCAAAAATATGTTTCTTTTCCCTCCTCCAAACACAACAAACAAGATGAGAGAAGGAAGGGAGCACAAGGGAAATATCCTTCCACAAATTTTTTAATGTGAATCCTACCCAACAGTCACTCAAGGGGAGGATGTGATAATCCTCCACCAAAGGGAATTTGGCTCAAGGGAAAAACGCCAAAGCTATTTCGCCAACTATGCTTTGTTGCAAGCCCTTAAAATCCCAAGCTCTTCTACTCTCCATTGAAAGGGCAACCATCAAATAAGTAGGCAAGGAAATCATAGGTGCGGTCAGGAAAAGCCAATGACCAACCAAAGGACTCTAGGATGATTGCCCAATAATTAGAAGCAAAAGAGCAATATAGTTAAAGGTGACCTAGATATTCAAAGTGAACAACACACATAATACAACATGAAGGGGAGAGGTACATGTAAGGCATACACTATTGTAGGCAATCAGTCATACTAATAGCTCCAAGACTAGGTTTCCAAAAAAATAAAAAAGACAAACTTATCTTCTTTGGATAAGAATTTGACCAAATCATCTTGTAAGACAACTCAAATGGGGATAGGGGAGTCCACCAAATTTTCCATGCGGTAACAGTAAATTTATTAGATGGAACAAGAGGCCATGACCAAGAGTGGTTATTATTCCATAAAGTAACTGAGGAGAGGAGGTAAGAGAGATTGGCTCATTCAACTGCTTCCAAATCATTAAGGGGCTGTTTAGGGTGCTAAGTTGATATAGGATGTCTAGAGCTCATACGTTTGGAGAGTTCATATGTCTATGTTTGGGGGTGCATAATTGTTTTTTCTGAGTTCATATATCTGTGTTTGGGAGTACGGAGTTGAGTTCATATGTCAGGGGTATCTGGTGTAATTTTTTTAACTCTAAAATAATATGCTTAAATGATGACTATCTTTTGTTTTGAAAAATTTTTATTCAATAATTCTACCCATGATTTGTTTGAATAAAATGTGGATTGAATTCTTTTTTTACATCAATTTAAGTATACATATATCTTTTATAATGTTGAAATTTAGTCTTGGGTTTAATTTTGGATCTTTCATTCCAAACCTTCCTTTTAAACAAAAGCAATCATTTTTACAAATTTGTATAAATAGTAGTTGATTTGTATTAAAAAAAAAAAAAAAAAAAAAAAACCCTAAAATCACATCTCATTTGCCATTAATGGTAGAAAAAATTCAGCAGTGTCCCTCAGTCAGTACTCACCATGGCCACCTCAAAGGCCTCTACGGCAAGCTTCTCCATTAGTCCCTGGCTGAAATCATAAACCAATTCATTCTTCACATCTAATTAAACAAAACCACAAAAGGAAAAACAATGAAATCAGTGAAATGGGGATTTTGGGGAACAAGAGTTTTTTTTTTCTCTATTTGATTTGATTGTGTGAAAGGGTTTTGGGGGATTTGTTACTGGAAACGGCATGGACTAGATGGATGGTGTCAGCGAGGCGGCATAAATGGATTAGAGCAAAATGGAAAGCGTGCTTGCTGTTGGGGCCATGGTCGACAACGATGAGGATGTCTCGGCCACGGCCTCTCTCCATCGTCTCTCTCTCTAGCTCTGGTTCTGATATCACTGGGATCAGCGACGGAAGTCAGACCTCTCTCTAGTTGTATTCTTCTTCCTCCTCCAATGTATCCATCGAAAAGAAATCAAGACGATCAAAATCAAGGGATGGTATTTGGGGTTTTGTGTGTATGTTTGGATTGTGGAATGAAATCGGAGAGACAAGAAATGGGGATGGTGATTGGGGCTTTAAAATGGTGACCGAAATCAAAGTTGGTGGTGAATCGGGTCTTTTAGATTGTTTTGCTTTTGTGCAACTGCCGAAGCCGAAGAAATTTCGTCTCTGAATTCCTCTGCTTCTGTTGCATTTTTTCTTTTCTTCTTCTTCTTTTTTTTTTTTTTTTTTTGCATTTTCTGGAACTGTTGCCAATGTCAGTCGGTTCTCGTTTTTTTTTAGGGTGTGCCACATCTGAGATCGGCGTCGTCTACTATGGAAGGTGGCGGCATTGGTTCTTCCCCGACATTGAGCAATTGAGTGGGAGAGCGAGAGAGCGAGAGATGGAGAGGACAAAGGGAGAAAGTTGAGGCGGTGAGATAAAGCTACACTGTTTCCAACTCAGTGTAGTTGGACATAGGAAATTGGTGATATAAGATCTTAGGCCGCCAAACAATGAGTTGATATATGTTATCATCTCATCTCATCTCGGGTCCCCAAACAGCCCCTAAGATTTCAATGAAGGTATTAATTTTTGATTTAGAATTCATAAAGTTGGATCCGCACATGAATCCATTAGTTTGGGGATAGTGGTCAATAAGAAAGCTTGAAGGATGTTCAATGGAAGTGTACATGTTTAGAAGAGTCCTAGATTAGCTTAGCATCGAATCTAAAAGTTATTCAGTTTCTTGAGCACAAGGTCCAAAAAAAATTGACTGCTAATGAATTACAAAGCGAAAGATTGACAATATGAGTATAGCCAGAGGTTAAGCAGTTCCTACTTCGTGTAAGATGTTGTAGGTTCAAACCCACTACCTCACATGTGATGTAATACTCCGCAAAAAGAAGGATAAATGATCTCCTCTTCCACTGACTCCCTACAGCCTCTGGGAGAGACTCAACTAATACCAAAAGTAACCAAGAATCAGCTCCGATGGACAACTCCAAATCAAGTGGTCCAGATCCTCCATTACCCTCTTGCATAACACATGCCACAAAGGACCCGGAACCAAGTAAGAAGATTTTTAGTCCATGGAATTTAACCTCCGCGAAGGAACCAACCAAGCAAAGAACTTCAATTTCTTATTTCAGCCTTCCAAAGCCAGGTAAAGACACATGAGGTAAAGGATTGTTAGACATACAAGTAAAAAAGATTTAGTGAAAAAGGCACCAGAAAGCTCGAGAGTCCAAATACAATAATCATCATCATAGGGAGAAAAGAAAGGAGTTGATAGATATTGGTGGGGCCTTTTCACTTTGTTTCTCTTAAATAATAAATTTAAATTATTCAAAGCCCAACATCTATCCGCTGTATTGTTCAACCAATCCTTCTCTAAAACACATATCCGTTAATTATGTGGTGAAAATCGCATATATGACCAATCACATAAAAGCATGACTTATCGACCAGAAGCAACTTCAAAAACTGACACATGCAATTGTATAGTCGAGAAATTGGTATATCAATGCAGATTCCAATTATAAGAATGCTGTATTGCCACCGAAGATAAAATACCTATCACTTGTTCGAAAAACAGCACCAGCATTTTCCAGCAGAATTTTTAACAATTCCAATGCGACAATCTTCCCCTTCATCAACTGTGGATCCGCCATTGCCTCCTTCGGTGGAGTTTTCATGGATAACTTGCAAAGAGCTCTAAACACCAAGAATGCATCCCTCCGCAGCTTATTACCAATCTGAACTTCCAAATCATCATCTCTCTCACCCTCCCCATCTGCCAACTCCCCTTTCCTTCCCTCCAGTGCTGTTTTGTACATACTAATCTCCCAATACTTTGCGTCCAACATATCCTTGTCAGTTGAATCCAGCAAATCGGCAGGATTTGTTGTTTCCACAGTAGTAGTCTCGAATGCACCATCGTGCGCACCTATTGAAACCTTACCGGGCGTGGCCGGATTCAAAACCCCGTCAATGTCCTGCATAATTTTCGTGATAAACCCTTGTACAAACTGCGTCATCGACCCATCTGTGTCCGTTTTCTCAATCGGTTCCATCAATTCCGCAACAACAATTGGCTGAACAGGAACTGTAGATGAATCTGCCTCCATTCTCCGAAACACGATCACTAGCATTTGAATCAATGATGCTTTTGCTGTAGTTTGATTAACCACATTCTTACTGTCCAAGTAGATATCGTAACAAGTCTTAACAATCTGTAGCAAACAATCCCCGTGAATTCGTAACGAGATCGATGTGACAGCCGATAAAAGCGTCTTGAGCACCAAAAGCTCGAGAGCATCATCACCTAAATCGTGACATTTGCACACCGATTCGATCAGCTTCGCCAGCAGTTTCCCCTCAACGCCTCCGCTAGGGTCAGCCTCCCCACGCAAATAACCATGCGCGATCAATTTCTGAATGCAATCAACTGCTGGATCAGCTATCTTGAAAACTCCCGAGGATGAAGCATTGATGAGAGGGCTAAGAATAGTCTCAGACTCAGCGAGCGAATATTCATCCGGACCGCCATCGTTGAGTGGGCCAGGAACCGCGCCTTCAGCCTCGGAATCAGTAGGAGAAGGCGGAGAAAACGGAGAAGATGGAGAAGAAGGCTTCGGAGATAACGTGAGGCGTTCAATAACAGATTTGCATTCATGTGCGAGCTTGGAGTGCTTCCGCCATGACGCATTCTTAATGATCTTCTCAAGAGCTGGGGATATGACCTGGCTCAGACGGGAAGCGGCTTCCGAAGAAGCCATTCCCACCTAGTTTATAAGATCCGGACAAGCTAGTCAGGATCTACCAACAAATGAACAATTGTTAGGGTTTTAGCTTCAACTCTGGTCACCGGAATGCTACCTGCTCCGGCAATGGCGGAATTTGAGTCCGTCGGATTAGATCGCAAACGCCGCCGGGGACGTCGCCGGCTCCCGGAGAGTATTCTCTCTGTGCCAGAAAGAGAGAGAGAAAGATCGAGGAAATGGGAGGAGGGAGGGGTTGAGATTTAGATCGCGTTTGGGCCGTCTTTACTTTTCTCTGATTTAGATTTAGTTTAATTTTCGGTGTAAAATGACCAATATGCCCTTTGAATTCAGAGGAGAGTCCTTGTGAACGTTGAAGTAACGCTTGTTTTCTTGGGGGGTTTTGGGAATAAATATTTTAATGGCGTGATCTTAACTGTTCTGATCGGCGGGTAAGGTATACTCGGGGAAGAAAATACGGCCTCGTTAATCGTTAACGTTGCCTGGATTATTACTCATGAATTATATTATACGGATAAAAAAATAGTAATTCGTGGAAATGGCAGAACAACCCCTCCTAATTTTGAGTTTTTACTAATTCGCCCTTTAAAGTATCTATTATTATTTATTGATGATTTCATCTCTACTCCATCGTCTTTGAAATAAGAAATAATTAAATAAAACGTTATTAATATTTTGAACTTTAAATTGTTATTCTATATAGTTAAATGTAATGGATACTTTTTAAATGACATATTACATTAGATGACATGTCTCTTAGACAAACATTAGTTGATTTGATTTAGTAGGACTTGAAAATATAGTTAGTAAAAAAATAGAACTAACTAACAAAATAGTGTGGCATGGATGTTAATGTATCCATCAGGCAACTACCACAACGTTAATATATTTTTTTATTCTAAACTAATTCTCTCACTCCTATCTAATCGTATTAAATCAGCCCATATTTATTGTATATATATTTTATGTTTGTTCAAATTTGATAAAAAAATAAAAAAAAATAAAAAAAATTAGTTTGTGAAGTTAAATTTAAGTTTTTGTTGATTTATATGTGTTTGTAAATAGTTTGATATTTTTTATTTATAATAATTTTTTATTTATATAATATTTTTAGAATTTTCAAGTATTATATAGCTAAAATGTTTATTTTTAAATCTTTATTTAAAAATGTCAATTATATTCTAACTACGCTGCAAATTAAAATTCATTTAAGAAGTTACAAACTTTTTATCGATTTTCATTATTTCCATGATTTATTTTTTAATTTCCATCCACATCAACATTCTCATATTAGGAGAGAAAGAAATATTATTAAAATTTTAGGAACTGAAGCGTGACCAAAACTAAGGTGTATTGTTAAATCACCAAAAGCTTATGGGTTTTAGTAACACTATTTTACAATTATCTTATGCAATGATGATGCCATGAAACCTTTACAATATGGTTCTATATTACACCTTGTACTCTAACGATACCATGTTACGTTATGCTTTTTGTTATTAATATGATTATACTTATATTAGTTATATCATGTTACTAGTTGAGAAGAAGATGTGACATTACAAAAGTTAGATTCGGACATGTTAATAATAGGTTAAGTCACTATTGAAGTCAAAAGCTTAAGTTTATAAATTCAACGTAAATTCGAGTCGTACAATATAGAACATTTCACTCTAATATTCCCGACATACAAACGTGTGTATATATGAATCTAACCTAATTTTAATAATAGGTTTTCTCTAATAACCATGAACACTGGGACTCCACTTCGAATCGAAGGGAAGATAGAGGCCAAAAAGCTAACCACAGTCTACTATGTAGCTTAGGGCCTATTTGGATTGACTTTTTAAATATTTATAAACATTTTTTACACTTATAAACACTTAATTAAACATCTAGAAAGTCAATCCAAATGAGCTCTTAATTGTGTTCAAGTTGTAGTAAAAGACTAAGTGGTTATCAATTTAAATCAATTATATCATGCATTTACTTTTACTTTGAAGGGAAAAAGGGAAAGAAATGAATAAGATATGACATGTTTAGGAGTGATTTTAAAATCGGTAAAATCACGTTTGTCATTTTTAAAATCACTTAAAAACACAATTTAATCACTCAAAATTAATTTAATTCCCAATTTTACACTTTTAAATGTAATTTTCAATCATCAAAATTAGTTTTGAAGGATTAAAAATTTATCTCCAGTGATTTTTAAAATAACAAAAGTGATTTTAGTTATTTTAAAATCACTCTCAAACATGCCCATAGTGTCAGTCGAAGGTGTGTCTAGAGAAAGAGGGGATGGATGAAGTCTGAAATTGGCCCATTTTTTATCCAAGGTAATGAAGGTGCCTCAATTATTTTTTTCTTTAAGAGAAATATATTCCAATTGTGTAAAAGGAGGGTTAATTATTCATGGAATTGAGATTAGGCTAATTTGTCAGAATTTAAAGAACAAAACATATATTGTTAAACACATTTTAGCTATGTGGATCAATTTAAGGCTTACTTTTTGTTAATTAATTATGTTGCTCGGGCCTTAGCTTTAATTTCAATGTAAATATGGCTTGAAAATCATCCTGGTTACGTCAATCTCACTCAAACAGCAACTACATCACTAAACACAACTTGAGAAAACATCACATATGCTAATTTATATTAATAATCAGTCGTTTTTGTTTAATTTGATTTGTTATTAGCCAAACTCGAACTTGACTCAAAGTTTTTGGTTTTCTTTTTTATTTTCCAAACCAATACTGCCAAATCGGCCAATAATTTCAACTAGAACTAATAAGCGGTTTTCGATGTAAGCAATTTATTTAATTATTTGATTTTTTTTTTTCTTGCGCCCCATTGGCGAAACATGGATGGTGTGGCCATTCACAAGGGCGAGGAAGAGGAGAGGAAAGAAATATATATATTTATATAAAATAAAACTTAATAAATATAGTAAGTGACATGTTGTTTTAAAAAATATTAATTTAATATATTTAAGTCACATCAACCTAAAAAAAAAAAAGTAAATTTTCTAGTGAGCTTCTTTTTTTTTTTTTTTTTTTTGTTGGTAAGTAGTAATGGAAATGCAGGTCTCTCTAGTGAGCCATTGTCAACAAAGAAAAGTGTTTTATGTTCTGGAGAAAAAATGGTATTAAAAGATTTGTTGTTTCTAAGCAATTTTGGAAGAAAAATGAAAAATATTTATGTTTTTCTCTCTGGAATTAAAAAAAATGTAAAAGATTTAGATGAAAATAATTTTTATAAAGAAAATAATGTAAGAAGTTATGTTATGATTGTTTTTCGATACTTACAATGCATTTTAGAAGTAAAAAAAATATTGAAAACAATACCCTATTTATGTTTTGGAAAAAACTGGAAAAAAAAATGTCACAATTGTTTTTAAAATATTTCTACCCAATTTTAGAAATATTTATGAAAAATGAACACGAAACCGCCTACATCGAAAGAGATAGATAGAGAAGAGAAAAGGGGAGAAGAAAGAAGAAAATAGAACCTATGTGCTACAAATAATATAAAATTAATTAAATACAACCTACGTTCTATAAATAATATAAAATTAATTAAAGTTGATACATAATTTAAAATTTAAATATTTTTCATCATCGCCAACATGAGCATAGTGGTATTTAGTTTCAATCCTCCACTCCAGAAGTTGTCAACACCATCATCAATTTAAATCATTAGGCTACTATTTAACTTCAATTTTTCGTCTTTGTTTTCGTTTCTAAATTCCTTGTCGGAGAAGGCTCTCTATTTCCATCTCTCCGATCATCCACTTCTTATAGGCACTGGAAATTCGGTAATTCAACCATTTTTTATTATTATTAGTTTTATTCTTTTTACATGAAAATATATAAACTCCGACTTCGAGGTTGATATATTATATGATCGTATTGGTTTGGTCCTTTTGGATCTCTTAGTTCATAAAGTATGATCCACAAATATACATATAGTTTGATGGGGTTGTGGTCAATTTCAAATTTTGAGTTTTAATTTCAATTTGGTTTATATTTTTCGATCTTATCTCAAGGTCGATAGTAATATGCTTTTGGATCTAGATCTCTAATTCTAAAACCATGGTAGGTTAGAGTTTTGAGTTTAATTAATTTAAAATAATTATGATATATAGAAAAAAAAAAGTTAAACTCGGTTAGAATTAAGGTTCAAAATCTAACAAGAATGTTGATGTCTAATGTTATATAATTGACTGAACCCATGACTCCTTAGCTCCTTTGACATTTTTTTGATGTTCTCACTACCATTAAGTCAATCCGAAAGTATGAGAGTTTAATTTGAAAGGGATGACAAACAAATCCACTATATAAACCTCTAGCATTTTAGTTTAAAATTAGTTTAAAAATTTATTCCATTAAGTTGAATATGATCAGAGTATTGCATTGGAAAAAAAGAGTGGAAGCAAATGTTATATGATTGGTTCAAGGAAGATGGATACTATGATGAGACAACCATATTGGACTTGGAAACGAGTCCCTCAATCAAGGTGCCCCCATCAACTCTTACCTTTTTTATCATTCATTGTTCTAAAATTATCTATATTGATATCTTTCTTTTTCAAATTATGAATGAATGAATTATTACCGGTTAAATAAGTTATAGGTAAAATTAATTTTCTTAAAGAATTTTTGAGAGAGTTGTGAAATGAGAGACTTATCTGATTGTAATCTTCATTCCAGCACCTTGCTAATAAGATTGAACTGCCTAGACCCTCATCTTTCTTAGAATAAAGAAAAGCTTTCTTAGAGTTAAGATTTTCAAAAATCTCAATCATTAGATATGAGATTGACAAATTCTGAACTTTAAAGGTAAAAATCAACGCAATTCTTGGACAACAAAAAGCTTTGAAAGGCATTCAAGATCTATCAAAGTTGCCCAAGATAGTGACAGAAGAAGAGAAGGAAAAGATTATGAAAATTATTGTTCTAAATCTCAATGATTTTGTATTAAAACAAGTAATTGATAAAGTAACTCCATATGAACTATGGATGAAGCTAGAGGGAAAGATTCTTTACGTAGAAAGGAACTTCCCAATAAATCATACTTAAGGGAAAGATTCTTTACATACAAGACGGATGCAAGTGAAACATTTCTCATAATCTAAATGATTTCAAAAGAATATAACTTGAGAATTTAAATATATGAAAGTTCAAATTGGTGAAGAAAATGAAGCTTTCATATTAATTGAACTCTTTGCCAGATTCAACTCCTTCTATCCGATCTTTGGGGACCTTCATCCAACTCCTTCCATAAGCGGTTCTAGAAAAAGTTTGATCTATTTTCTTAAAACTAAGGACCAAACTTTAAATAAGTTTAAAGAATGGAAGATACTTATTGAAAAACATACCTTTAAAGAAATTGAATACTTGAAAACTAACAATGAGCTAGCATTTAGTGGAGAAGAGTTTAATTCTTATTACTGATAACAAGGAATAACAAGACATCGAAATGTAAGGTACACTCTATGGCAAAATGGTGTAGCAGAAAGATTAAATCATACAATAATGGAACGTGTTAGATATGTTTACTGTCAAATACCTTAGTGCGAGAAAGGTTTTGGGCAGAAGTTGCCTCTTATGCTATCTATATATACTCTAAATAGAACTTCTCATGTGACCATGTCTCAACTAATTTATCTAAAACTAGCGTACTAGATACAAAATTAAAAGTTTAGGCTTCATTTGATAATCATTTACTTCCATTTGAGTTTTCATTATTCATTTTCTACAAATGTTTCAAAAACCAAGTCAAATTTTTTAAAAAAATAAATTTGATAAAAAAATTAGTGTTTCTACCATAAACATGAAACTCATGTAAATGTTTATTATTTATATTATATTCAAGTGAAGTTTGATTGTTTTTTTCTTACTTTGATATTAGATCTATCAAAATATGAAAATCTCGATGAAAATTTAATATTATAGTTATAAGTACAAGTTTTCTCGCGCTGCTGATGTGGAGTTCGAAAGTCGAATTCAAATGAAAGGGAAGATAGAAGCCAAAATCTTGAGTCCAAAAACCTACTATGGAGCTTATTTTGTGTTCAAGTTTGAGGAGATGATAGAAGAACCTTTAGAAACTTTTCGTCCCTTTAAACCAATTCTACCATACCTTTATCTTGGAAGAGAGGAGGAGAAGAAGAGAAAGCAGGCTTTTGAAGGTTTTCCTATGGAAAGAGAAGATGGATGGATGGAGCTTAAGATGGGCCAATTTTTTACCCAAGGAGATGATCTCTCAATTATTTTCAATATTTATCCCACTTGTTTACCATGTAGGTTCATTTTTGAAGGAATTGAGTTTAGGCCAATCTCTAAAGATATTGAATAACAATATACTTTGTTGCATTGCATCATGTGGTTGGTTGGTTATTTAGACTATGAACTTTCAAAATGTTTTGATAATTCTTGAGCTTTCAATTCTATTTTCATTCAGCCTAATAGGTATTTGATATAAGGAAAATTTTCACAAATAGAAAAAAATGACAAACTATTTACAGAAAATAGCAAAAAAAACACTGAAACTTCTATCATTTCTCTATCACTGATAGACTTTTATAGACTTCTATCAGCGTCTATCGAAAATTCATAAATTTAAATTTATTGGACACAAAATTAAAAAATAGACTATCATTAGAATAATAGCAATCACATCCATAAACTTCATATTTCATGGATCAAAAATGTATTTTGCTCTTATTATTATTATTATTACAAATTTCATGTACCTACCTATTTGGGGTGAAGATTGAAGTAATGATTATTTTACTAATTTGAAGTAGTGATTTTTGAGAAAGAGATTTAAGTAGAATTAATTTTCATACAATTATATACACCAAATTACTAAAAAGTGATTTTTTTTTTTTTTTAAATGATCAATAAATAAGTGGGATAAATTTTGTGAGCTGATTTCTTGTCAATCACATAATAAAAGCACATTTCAATTAATACTTCAAAAATTAATTTAAAATTATTTTTTATTTTTCTAAAATCAATTTCAACATTTGTCAAACATTAATCCAAATCCTGACAAAAATAATTTTAGCTCCATCTAAAGGGTAAAATAGTAAATCGCGAGAGCCCAGCCCACTGTTTGGGCCCAAATTTAAAAGCCCATAATCCGATAAATCCAATTACAAAGCCCATGTGAAAATCGTTCTATTGATTTTGCTCTGTTCACTCAATCCGACGGATTTCTTGCAGAGCTCCATGTTAGGGATTAACATCTTCTTCTTTATCCTTTTTGCTTGAACACACTTTCCAATTTTGTGTTCAGACTTTGGATTTTCGTTCTGCGAATCTCTCTGCCGCTTAATCGAATTCGGGGAATTAGAACAACACTATTTTTTTTCTCTCGAGTTTTTTGTTGATTATGATGCGAACCAGTAACATTCTCTATCAACTTCATCCCAAACAGCCGCTGGTTAATGGAACTCCAAGGAGTTCGTATTCATGTCACTGGAGAGGCTCAATTGATCAAACATTCAGAGTCTTAAGCTCTCCCCCCAGATGTTCTCAATTGGCTACTGTTGCCGCCATTGTTGAGGAAGTTCACAAATTAGAGAGTGAAGGAGAGATACCGAGGTTTCGATGGGTCGAGGTGGGATCTGATATTACTGAAATGCAGAAGCAGGCTGTATCTCAGCTTCCTCCTAAGATGACTAAAAGATGTAAGGCTCTAATGAAACAAATTATATGTTTTTCGCCTCAAAAGGGTAATTTATCAGATTTGTTGGCGGCTTGGGTGAGGATTATGAAGCCTGAAAGAGCTGATTGGCTTTCAGTTCTTAAGCATTTGAGGGTTCTGAATCATCCTCTCTACATCGAGGTATGAATTTTTTACAATCAAATATTATAAGGTCAAACAATTAAAATAGTTGCATGGACTCGGATACAGTATTTGAAAATTATATATGATTTTCAATTACGGTAGAAGTTATCAAAGTTTCTCTTTAAATCGTATGATGTAGTTGCAATTATCATCTAGATTCTTGGTTATGTATTTAAGCGGAGTACCATTTTTTCATATTCGAACAATCTTAGTTGATATGATAAAGTTCCTATTTATTAAGGTTTTTTTTTTTTTTTTTTGAAAAAAGAAAAAATAGTAGTTATTTTTGTTTTTGAGTTTTGCTAAGAATTCAAATACTTTTTAACCGTTGTTAAGAAATGGTGAGAAAACAAGCCTAATTTTCAAAAATCAAATAGATATCAAATGGAGCCTAAGCAATTGGTGATATCTCATGGCTTTCTCATGGCCTAAGTTGATGAGTGTTGTTGCTCTTAGGTGGCAGAAGCTGCTCTTGTAGAGATAACATTTGAAGCCAATACTCGAGACTACACAAAGATTATTCATCACTATGGGAAGCAAAACCGACTCGAGAATGCTGAAAAAGTTCTTTTAAGCATGAGAGAAAGGGGTTTTGCTTGTGATCAGATAACGTTAACCACAATGATCCACATATATAGCAAGGCTGACAAACTTAATTTTGCCAAACAAACTTTTGAAGAGCTCAAACTGCTCGAGCAACCAATGGATAGAAGATCATACGGTGCGATGATTATGGCATATGTCAGGGCTGGGATGCCTGAGGAAGGAGAAAACATTCTGAGAGAAATGGATGCAAAAGAAATTTATGCAGGAAGTGAAGTTTACAAGGCTTTGTTAAGAGCATATTCCATGGCTGGCAATGCTGAAGGAGCCCAAAGGGTATTCGATGCAATTCAATTGGCTGCTATTCCTCCTGATGAAAAGTTATGTGGTCTGCTGATCAATGCCTATCTGATGGCCGGTCAAAGCCAAAAGGCGCAAATTGCTTTTGACAATATGAGGAGGGCAGGTCTTGAACCTAGTGACAAATGCATAGCTTTGGTTTTAAGTGCATATGAAAAGGAGAACAGGCTAAACGCAGCGTTGGAACTTCTAATAGATTTAGAGAAGGATAACCTCGTGATTGGGAAGGAAGCTTCAGAAATATTAGCAGCTTGGCTTAAAAGACTTGGGGTGGTAGAAGAGGTTGAACTTGTCTTGAGAGAATACACTGCGAAAGGAGCGAGCGGATAAGGTACGATCACGTCCTTGCTTGCAAAAGTTCTCTTTTCCTATTGAATTGATGCATAAAAGAACACAATTTTTCTGCTTCATTTCTGTTTTTAAGGGTAATGGTTGCATAATTTTCAAACCGAAAAAGCACCCCCCTCCCCCAACAACCCCAAACACACACACACACACGAGACAAGAGTTTTACAAGCCTGTTATCGAAACTTTTATGCTGATCAAAACATGATATAAGTAAGCTGAAGTTTAATTTATTATTCAGCAGGAGAAACCCTGAGATTAGCAGCCCAATGACCTGTTAGGCTCGTTTAGGGGCGCACGGAAAGAGCGAGGCACCAATGTGTTGCATCAAGGACAGTTGTTTTTGGACGATTTGTTGATCAATGCTGCCCATGGATGGAAAACTGTTGCTTCCAATTTGGGACAATTCTAATGGAGACTGCAATTTTGGCTGTGAAGCATGCTCAACGGGATCGAGAAGTAGAGAAAGATCTGATTCAGCAGGAAAAGAAGGGTAATCTGATGGAAGGTTTACAATTGAGGATAGAGTTGGCTTCTTGACCAGAGCTGGTGGCTGTGCCTGTGGATGGGGTGCAGGTCTTGGAAGCTCAGATGTTGCTAGGTACGCTTGCAAATATGAGATCTCTACTTGCAACCTCGCAGCCTAAAAAATAATGTATATCACTCAAAATTTGACATTTATATATTGATAAACAAATTATGTGTGAAACTGAAATTGAAAACTAAATAACGTATACAAGTCTGTGTTTCTCATATGAAGATGTAGATGATATATGATGATAAGTCTCGAGTGGATATTATAAAAGTAATCGAGGGCTCCGTTTGATAATCATTTAGTTTTTTAAAATTGTGCGAATTTTCATCTTTTCTGGAAACATTTGAATTTTTACAAGCTTAAACTTTCTAAAAAAAAAAATCTGGTTGTCTAATGGAGTTGGATGGAGTTATTTGTTTTTACCTGTTGTTGAAGGGCGAAGATATGAGCAACACAACCAAAAACAGGCTCTCTAACTCGAGCATGTGCCTCATAACATATAGTTATAGCTGCATCGAGCCGTTTGTGTTCAGGAATATGTAGAAGCATCTTCGACACATTGCTGGCTCCAAACACCTTGTGCATGGCTGCAAAATGAGTTGTCCCTTGTTCGGAGTCGAAGTAGGGTGCAAAGATACACTCTGGCATACACTTCCTCCGCAGAAACTTGCACGCCCCACATGGTCCACCACTGCCCTTGCCTTCTGTGCAACTCCCACCCCTGCGCCTCGAGCTCATCTCAGCCTTGCTTGCTTGCGTTCTTTCAGGAAAAGCTAAGCAAAGCTTACTGGAAGAGAAGACAGGTATATATGTGTGTGTATGTGTGTGGAGCTGACTTTGAGGTTTGCGGATCACAAGGTATATATAATACTTCTTTTCTCTCTTTCTCTTAGTTTGATGGGATTTGCAAATTAGAAGGACATGTAGGTTTTGGAAGATTGAAACATAGGTCCTTTTTTTTCCTCTTTTTTTTTTTTGGAAATAGCATAGGTCACTTTTTGTAGTAATATTATGAAATTCCGCCACCCTGCTTGTGTTTTAAAGCTGCGTGGAGTGAAGGATACGAGGACCTCGAATAATGCTTTTTTAAGCTAATTAATGATACTTTGCAAATTCGGGAAAATATTGAAAATGGTAACCTACTTGTAAAGTAATTTGTGTTGACAACGAGATGAGTTATAGGGATCATAGGATAGGTGTTTTTGTCAATACAATTATTGTTTATTATTAATATTAATGTATTTATATATTTGTCTGATTCAATTTGAGTAACACTATTTTTGCCTTGACTCTCTTCATTGCAAACTATTAATTGTATTCATTTAAAAATACTTTTCATCCAAATTCAATCCAAATTCACTGATTGTACAATCTAACTTCGTACTTTTTTTTTATATATAATTTGTTGGAACTTTACATATAATTAAAAGAATGAAAAATAGAGAGAGAGAGAGATATTTTAAGATTTGCTAATTTAGAGATATTTTAAGATTTGCTAATTTAACGGATATAGTATCAATTTTGAAAATTCGATCATAGATCAAAGATATTGGTAGCATGCTTATAATTTCTAAGTTGTAGGATTAATCAGGTGGAAGATAAGAAAATATTTTCATTTAAAACAGAAAATATTAATAAAAGTTCAAGTTTTTTAAAAAACTACAAAACTGAAAACAAATTTCTTCCTCAAACAAGACAACACTTTAAACTTGAATCAACAACAATTAGCATCTTGTGATTCTAAAAAGTCTAAATTAAACTTTTTTAAAAAAAATAAAAAAAATAAACGAGAAATAGTGGAAAAAGAAGAATCTAGAGAGGGAAAGGGGAAAAAGATGGAGGGGGCAAGAAATAAGTTTCGTTTTTTATACTTCTTTCAAAAATTATATTTTTTTGGTGTGTAGTGTAGGATTGATTGTACAGAAATTGCTGCTTGAATTATGTGATATCTTAGAAGTTTTCTTCAGCCGATTAGTAAAAGATTTACCCTCGAGATCACCAAAATTTTGGACTATGACTATCATTACTTGGCAAATTTTTCAATCTTTAAGCAAATCTATTTTTTTTAAAATTACAAGTTGTTTCTTAACTATAGGACGGACAACTTGACATCAAATTTTTTAAATATATGGGAATAGAGAGGAGAAAAAAAAAAGTTTCTAGAGCTTACTAGTCAAATAAATTTTATCAAAAGCTTGAAAATCATCACGTGATGATATTTGTAGTAATGTATTGTTTGTAATTTGAATTTTGGGCTGTTTTCACATATAGAAAAATGAGTTAAACTATTTACACATATGAGAAAAAAAAATTACTAAGTCCATAGCTTGAACGATAGAAGTCTATCACTGATAGACAATGAAATTTTTCTATATTTGAAAATAGTTTGATATTTTTTCTGTTTATAATAATTTCCCATGAACCTTTTTCTTTTAATTTGGTTTGATTTTTATACTTTGGAAAGTGTCATGTTGTCCTTAGTGCTTACTAGTTGCTATTGAATATTTGTATTTGTATTTAACATAAGCTTTATAAAATACCAAACCTTAATATATGGGACGTCAACTATAAGTTGCCATATAAAATTTGGATGTTTAGTGGCAGAGATTAATTAGTCAAGCATTATGCCTCAAGAAAAAAAAAATTAGTGAAGCATTAGAGCCTCCCCTTCTCAAACGTTCAAATTCCAGTGTTTGGATTATAATTAAAATATATACATAAAGGCTAGATTGCTATAAATTTTAAAATTTAGGATTCAAAATAAGATTTATGATAGATTATAATAGTAATAGCTTAATATTTGTAAATAAATTTGATGCTATTAACATATAAAATAATATGTTAAATACTACTTCGATCCTTGTATTATTATCTATAATTTATTTTTAGGGACCAAAATGACCTCTTTTAAAAGTACAAGGGCAAAATAGACATTTTAAAAATACATATATCAAAACAAACCGAATGTGAAAATATGAAATTAAATGATACCAAAATTGAAAGTAGTAGTTAAACTAAAATGATATGTCAAAGGGTTGGTAGTAGCACCGAAAGTTAATAAAGTTGGACAATGGACTTAGTAATTTTGATTCGTTTGTTTCTTATTTACGATAATATTTTTGGATGTTAAATAAAACAATAGGTTAAAAAAAAAAAAAAAAAAAATCTAGGGCTATGAAATGGTCAAGGGTTTGAAGAAAATAATTTAAGTCTAGGGTTGTTCATTTGAAATTTTAAACAAACATAGCCATTGAATTATATTACTATATTGCCAAAGTAAGTTTAGCTGAATTATATTACTATATTGTCAAAGTAAGTTTAACTCAGCGTTACTTGACTTTCTATTCACTTAGAGGTTCGATTTCTCATCCCATAGTTGTACTAAAAAAAAAAAGAATTATATTACTGTATGTAGTTTGTACTTTGTCGAATTGACCAACTTGACAATTTTGTAGCAAATTATCACCGAAACTTTCCTTTTTCTGTTTTGACTTTAAAAGTCTTTTCCTCATTATAAATTCATAAACATTTCTATTTGAAATCTAATTGCCATTTTTTTCTCTCTTTCAGATTTCTGCTTCCTCACTTCATTTGCTTACAAGTTCTAATATTTTTTCCCCTTTTCCTAGATGAAGAAGAATTGTGCTAGTTGAGCTTGTTCTGGCCCAGAAGTAAAATTGCATAGTTCGATTGGGCTTGAAGGCCAAGCCCAGAAAAGAGATTTGGGCTAAGCCCAATAAAATATGATGCTGACAGTTTTTAAGAAATCATTCGCAGATTATAAATGAAAACAAGTTTCAAAAGCAATTATCCAAACATGAAACAAATTTTGAATTCAAACTTAAACAACTTAACAAAAATAAGATATCTGGTACAGAATCTAAATAAAGTGATAAATATTCTATTGTTTTCGGTTTTCGAAAACGACCATTCATCCATATCCAATCCTCAGTCAACATTTTGTAGATATATGCTAAAATATCAAATAACTACACCAAAATAATAATAATAATAACAATAAAATGCAACCGACCATGATCAAATCAAATAATGTAACATGTAGATTCAAACCAACCTGAAGGCAGCTGATGCAACTGGGGTTCCATTTATAAGCACCATCAGGCCAATTGAACCTGCATATTCTTGGTTAGATAGCTCTTTGATTTCAGCTGCAAAAAAGGAAACCATTAACCACAAACCTTACTAAATGGAGTGCCCCAGTTTATCTCAGCTTGCCAAAGCCAAGGATGCAACTTAATCCTTTCGCCCGACCCAGAGAGAAATGTCTCACCAGCTACCTCTCAGTTTAGAGACTACTTACCCTTCCAAACCCGACGAAGCTGGTCACCGGGCAGGTAGAACTCCTGCTTACTTTCTGTACAAAGGCTTTGCAGTATGAACTGATTCAGATTTGCTAAATACACATATTAAGTTCCCATACTTCACAAATAAACATACAGAATAATCAGAGTCAGAAAACCAGAGACAAATTTATCCTGCACTTCGCAATTTTTTTCTTCCAATGAGAAAGAATGAAAGGAATACAAGCACAAACAAAGGAGCTCGACAAAAAAACATATGCCCAACAAAAACGAAGGGCAAGAGGGAGCCAAAAAATAACTGCAAAAGGGACTTCAATCCAACAAAATTAAACCAAAATCATAACTACAGAAGAATCTATTAACCAAAACCCATAATGGGGCATTAAACCGTACGCTTGCCTTACACTACCCAACTTGTGAGGACTATATTCAGTGTCCATAAGCTATACACATAATAATGTGCAAAGAACAAGGAAATGCAATTATTTTCATTTTTTATGACGTAACAATGTCCATGTCTCCATCTGTACAGAGAGCCAATAACAACAGGCATTTCCTAATAGTAAAAAGGAGCACCAAATAAGGCATCCCATATCAAGCTTCAGAAACAGGACACAAACAAATGCACTCAGAAAGTTCATAAATATATCTCGATATGCAACGTAAAACCTAAAAAGGCAAATGTTCCAGGATCATGTCTGTAGAATTAAAACAGAGCCATTCTAAAATACTTTTTGATACATAAAACGGGATTGGTAAACACTAAACCAAGAATGTCTTCTGTTTTTTTTATATATAAGAGGTCAAACAGCTTCATGAATGAAATAAAATTATAAAACATGAGGAAAGCAAACTCAAAGCTAAGGATAAAAAGCTCATCCATAACATTTAGCCAGGTAATATCCCCTACAAACAAGGACATGGATTATTTATCAATCAAGTTGCAAAACCTCGGGAAAGAGAACTAAAAGGCCAAAGCAGCTGCTATAAACACAGAGTTCAGAACATCTGACCTCATACAATGAAAAGAAAGGCCAACATTTGATGTGTAAAAGCTAAATTCAAACATATAATTGTTACTGCTTACAGATTCAAGGAGAGGCGTGAGAATCTTCTTTACATCGTGAACATAAACAAAGTGTTAATAATTCTGAAGTAACATTTTCTAAATAAAATGTCAACACATCACAGAGCTCTCTCTCACTCTTTCTTTCGGAGGGGAGCAGCCAGAGATTTGTACAGATAGCAGTCTATACAACCTGCATCTAAAACCAGCCCATCATGAAGTGTATATAGGCAAATTGAGAGTCTCGGGTCATGAGTCATAGGAATATAGAGAGCAGAGAGTGCAGAAATGCACACAGCAATGTGGCAAAAACCATATCTAGAATAGCCAAAAGAGAAAAAAGAACGGAAAAAAAAAAAAAAAAAATCTCCATGTATCTGAATACGTAATGGAACAAGATTGGATAGAAATGGTCAGTGGTATAAAAAAAATTGAAGGCCCGGACCAGGGTAACAAATACTGTTGAGTAGAGTCTGTATAGAGTAGTCAGTTAGCCAAACTTTACAAAAATACATTGAACAAGGATGCCAAATTAGTCGCTTGAGGCTTCAATCTCCTGTATACATAATTTACAGCCCCCCATCCTGATTCCAGCACTGGGGATGTGCAAGTGAGAGAATTGTAAGCGTGAGACTATACTACACAAGATCACGTGGCTCTTCGAGAGCTTATACAATCTCCCCGTGCTTAAATCCAGTATCTCCACAGTCTGCATTAGAGTCTAGATCACAAGGAGAGTCGTACCATTTAGGGTTGTCTGGGTAAAATCCGTCAACATGTATACCGACAAGGCCTACATCTGCCACCATGCTCTCATCATGTCTCATGGGCTTAATTAGTTTTGTATCCTCACAGCCAAGAATGCTTTTATCATTAAAGTCAGTGCATTTAAACCATCTTTCGGGTTTGCAAGGCTCGCTTGTCAGTTCTTTCTGATTTCTACAGTCTGCCCTCATATGGTCCTCCCAAGGAACAACATCTTGAAGGGAGTGACCAAAACTGTCTACATCGTCCTCAATCAATTCGCTGTCTTTGGCATCCCCATATAAACGTTCATGGTGGTGATTGCTCCAATGAGCCAAATCATTCTCCCCATCTAAAACATCATCTGAATGAGGCTTATCTGCAAGCAGATCGATCGGGTCCAATTTCTCCTCCCTTGTACTCCTAAGTCTACTTAAAACATCGAACAAATCGCGAGACACTGAACCCAATAGCTCGTGTGGAACCTTTGCAAGTTTCCCTTCTAACAAGTCAAGTTCATTTCTCACCTCATTCACCTGCTGCAAGATTGAAAGCTGCAAATCTGCTTCATCCTTCCCCATCAGTCTAAATCCTTCATTTTCCATTTCATCATTCACCCCATACACTGTATCATGATCCATTAACAGGCCACCTTTGTGTCCGATTACACGATGCATAATTCTCGCATTTCCATCCAGTGGCCCAGGTTCATGCCCTGAATGCACAGCATACAACTTGAACACAGCCACACCTTCATCCTGATACACAAATGTCTTATCCTTCTCATTGTAATTTGTAATGGGTACAATAGCCCGGATACGAAATCCACACCCACATCTCTTCGATGCATACGGCTCCCTTTTCAAAATCTTCGATTTCTTCGTAGCAGGTTCCCCTGCCCTATGACAAGCATAATCCTTAACCTCCGCCATGAAAGGCTTATACCTAATATACTTCTGCCTAATACAAAGCACCACCTTATGTTTAGCAGCCAATTGCTGAAGCTTGTGGGGCACTTCCTTTGCAGGCACCTCAAGAGTATCCGTATACTCAAATCTCCGCCGTTTACTCCTCGAACCCGACGCCAAGGACGCTGAATTACAAACAGGGCAAGCAGCAACACAAACCCTAATGTAACTCTCAGGAATCCCATAAAATTTAGCACCTACAGTCCAAACCTGCTTAATTCTCTCTATGGTTTCCTTCAACCCTAAATGTTTCAAATCCGTATCTCCATGAAAACTCGTAACAATGTCCTGCCATTGACTAATATGCGAAACAAATTGCTGAGTATTGTTCTTGAAACAGAGAAATTCGTTACCGTTTTCGTCGACCGTCGCCGTGAGCTTGTCCTGGATTCTTTTCCATGCCGTCAAATACGCAGTGTCCTCGTTCCGGTCCTTCCACACGGTCCTCCATGACTTGAGAACGGAGCGCGATGTGGCGGTGCGTATCTCATTCGGCGTCGCAAGGCGGTGCTCGAGAATGCAACGGATCATCAGCGAGTGCGACTCAGGATTAAAGGTGTAAAACTGAGCCGATATGTGAGGCTCCGGCGAGATATAGAGAGGCGGTTCCTGAAGATTTTGCGAAGTCGATGTAGGGTTCTGAACGAGTTGACTCATCCGAGTGGAGTGAGTCGGTGAATCATCGGATGACGAGTGGCTTGGTGACGACGGAGACGGCGACCGGAAGAGCACGATTTCCGGCAAAGAGAACGGCGGTTCGCCGTGGTGCGAATTCGGAATGGACGGTTGAGTTTCAATGATCTGTGTCGCAAGTGGGTCGAGATCATCGTGTAGACGGTGATGATGGAAGAGATCCTCTTCAATTTTGCTGGGATTCATCTGGGAAAAAATTGGAATATGGATTATTGGAAGCAAGAAAAAGCAAAAAATGTTGTTCCGCTTGCAATTGTTTTCTCTAAACTTTGATTTGTTCTTCTGACATTTTTGGGGTAAGCTTTTGTTTTCTCTCTCTCACAGTGACTTCCTTTCTTTCTTCTATCTGGGCTTCTCTCTCATCTCCCCCTTTGCCTTTACTTTCTCCTTCTCTATCTCTTTCTGCAGCCTCCTTGTTTTAGTGTACAAATACTTTTTTGGCATTTTTGGTTCATATTCAATTTGGATTTGGGAATTTTTGACAAGTGTGTGAATCTTTAAACATTGCTCTTCCAAATTCAAATGCATAAAATGGGTCAACTCCATTCTATGTATCTCTCATATATATATATATAATCTTAACATAATTCAATTAATTAATCACACATTTCATTTCATTAAACAATGTTTTGCTTCTTTATGGACTAGGTTTTCATTTTTTTTTATAGTACCTAATCTTGCTTACCATTAGCAACTTTGGCCTTGGTTTGCCCCTCCCCCTCTCTCTTATTGCTCTTTTGGTTGATTTGAATATTTTTTGTTTAATTATTGTATATCTTAGGGTGTGGTTTAGAGTTGTTTTGCATTGGCTTCTTAAATGCTTAAAAAAATGTTGTTAAATACAGTTTTGGATAATTTTGGACAATAAATTAAATACAAAAAGAGAAAAAAATGAAGCGTAATTGGAGCCAAGACAAGATATGTTGAGCCAAGAGAGCGGAGTTGAGCCTTTGAGCCAACATCTCCCTCGCCCTCGGCCAGTCTGAAGTCGACCACCTCCCATAACCCAATTGACCTATGAGCCATGAGTTGTACCTCTGGTCAATTGCGGCTTATCCTCATCCTCTAATGATAAGGAACCTACAATTAACCTGCAGAGCATGAGTTGGGTCTTTGGGTCAACCCACCCCTTGGCTCCTCCTCATCCTCTAAGATGGATGGTCGGCTTGGTTTTCATGTTTTTTTTCCTTGATTGAATATTTTCAATTTTCTTATTTTCATTGAAATCGATAGGCAAACTAGTTTCAACCCAAACAAACAAACAATTTCGATTGTTTTAAATGATTTTATTTTTATTTTTCATTTTTTCCTTTATGCCTAACAATAAAAAAGAATATACATATGTAGCTACTAGTGATACTTGAATTAACTAAACCTAAGATATTTAGGTATATGAATTGTTGACCATCTAAAATCTCGTGGAATATAAACCACAATTAGGCATATTAGAAGCAACTCACTCAATGAGATTCTCCAACCACCAAAAAATAGACTAAACACTAAATAAATATAGAATAAAAAAGACTTGGTTGAGATATTGTAATCAAAATGCAAATTTGATTATTTTTTTTTTTCAATTTTCTTTACAGAAATAATAAAGGGGTAGTTAGTTCAAAAAAAATAATAACAAATAAAGAGGCTGTTAGTAAAACTAAAATCTGTTCCATATCTAAAATTAATATTTCAAAACTAAAAAAAAATGTAGTTCAATAAAACGAATCATTCGTGATAGCTTTTTTTTTTTTTTTTTTTAAAGATAATTCATTATAGCAAATTAAAAGAAAACAATTTGTTTTAAACATATTTCCACTAAATTATGTGTCACACAGCACACTCACACTCTATTACTTTATAGTATTTATGATCTCGTAATTTTTTTAGAAAAGTAAAAAGAATGAAATTTTACTTCATAGCCAAAATAAATTTGCATTTTTAAAAGTTAACGCATTTATTATTATAATGCAAAGAAAAAAATTGCAAGAATATAGAAAAGAATTGTCATATTAATCTATTTGTTTTATCTTTTAAAAACAATTCTTATAAAATTTTATAAAAATTAGGAATTTAAAAACTATAATGGTCACCCATAAGACTATAAATTTCCCACATAATTATCACCAACGACTGAAAATTAATACAACTCACCTCAAGTGTAAAATTAAAAAGTTTCAGTCTCATGTTTAAAAAAGTTAAACTAAATTTAGTTCCTAAACTTTCAAATTTACTTCTAAAAAGTCTTTAAAGTTTAAAAATTATTTAATAGATTATTGAACTTTCACTTTTGTATTTAATACGTCTCAAAACTTTCAATTTAATTCGTGTTTTGTGAATATTTGAAAATATTTATTAGTTAAATGACATACTAAATACATTATGGACGTATCTTTAATTAGCACAAGGGAGTTTTTAAAATCATTGTAGGACCTAGAACTTATTACACTATAGGCTTTACAACTAAATAACTTCTTAGACTTAAGAGGTTCTCACACTAAACAACTCTATTCATTATCTCAAATATCCCTTGAAAATAATAAACTAAATAAATTTAAATACGAAAGTTCAATAGTACGTAAGACACTTTTCTTACAGTTTATAGATTGAATAAATACAAACATATACTGTGTAGATATCAAACTTATACGGGCTTTTTGAGAGACTGTAATGTAATTAGGATTACTAAGAATCATACGAGTGTTGGAATGCGTGACGAATCGAAGGCAGAACGAAAATGGAATTGTGAAATGTGAAAACAATTAGAAAGAGAGTTTGATTGAAAACTGTGAGAACATAATGAGTTCGGTATTATAAATTAGACTCAAAATATTCAATGCAAATATGAATTTTGGATTACATTAGAAACTCAATTTAATTCTAAAAGAAAACTTTGTATTAAATTTAAAGAAAAACAAAAACAGACAAACAAAAAGACTCCAAAAGAACGGTACATTTTGAATTAAATATCAATCATTATCCACTTCATCCTCTCTCAGCAGAGGGAGGGAGAAAAAAAAAGCATCAAATAGAACCAAATAAAGAAAGAAGTGAATAAATTTTAAATCTTAAAAAAAATAAAAAGTGAATAAATTTAAAATGTTGTGATTTGTTGGTCCCTTTGGAAGCTATGGGCACGCTGCACGCCGTTCTGTCCAGCATATATAATGACCAAATAGTATTATCACTATATATATATATATATATATTTTTTTTTTTTTTTCTTTATAACAAATATGAGATATGGACTTTTAAGTTCAACCTCTTAAGAGTAAGTATGAGAAACCGAAAAATCGAGCCGACTGAATTGAAGACAGTCGATCGAAAAAGAGGAGGAATTCAGTCGGTGTCAGTTTGAGAAAAATTCAAATCGACCTTTTTATAAATAAAATTGAAGAATAAAACCCCTCAACCCGACCGACTGACCAAAGGTCGGTTTGCACTCCTCAAAGGTCGACGTTGGTTTGAACATTTACTAAACTGACTATCGTCGGTTTGGTCAAAAAACCGACTTTGACCTAAATAGAATAATACATACAAATTAGTAATTAATTTGAGTTGTATTTACGTTGACTTTGCACTCGGTAGCTTTTTACACATCAATAATTTAAAAAGAATGATAGTATATGTAACGAATATTGAAATATACAAAAATTGATTTAATTATGTAAATTAAATTCATGGTTATAATTTTTAAATTGGATGATCATTCCTCTATAAATTATGTTAAATTTAATTATTAAATCTCTAGTTAATTAACCATCGATGAGTTTTGTTTAAGTCATCACACTTTGACAAATGTATCAATCTTGTATTTATTTGATTTTATTTTATACATTGTAGAGTTACTAAGTTGCTAGCCCATAAAATAGCAACTTGTTCTTCATTTGGAGTATCTCGTTTCAATGTAAAGAATTATTCTCTCATTTCTTTCTTTGTTTTTTTTTATCTTAAATTGAGTTGAATTAAAAACAAGTATCCAAGAGTTCAGTCAGATCCAAGTAGTTCGAAGTTGTTGTTTTATCGAAATTAATCGTTGTATTCTGCTGAGATTGTCGTTGCAGTATGCTTACAGCTTGTGCAAAGTGAATAATTGTCTTTGGGACAACGTTTATCAAAAGCACACATCGATTACTTATTAAATCTACACAAGATCTTGAAGTTTGAACATTGTTATTCCACATGCTTTATTTTTTAGTTTGAACGTTGTTATTATATACTATGTATGTACGTTAATTATCTGTATTCAATTTACTAGTGTTATTCAATTTTTATAAATTGTTTCTCCTAACATCTTTGTCTGTCTAATGTGAATCTAACCTATTTATATTTTTTCGAAACGAAAACATAAGAAACAAGAAGAGGAGACAAACAAATTTTTCCGTAGTCTCCCACAAGCAACAGAACGTGGCCATCTTCTTTCGTGTGGCCATTTTTTGTTAATTGCAAATAAGCTATTTTAACAATGGCTATAGCTCTCTGATTTGACATTTTGCCCTTTTGTTTGGTTGTGAATTGAATTCTTGATTTCAATGCTTCTTCCCTCATTTCTTTTCAAACCTTAAATTTTCAGACATCCATTATTTCCTCAAACTGTAATTTCTTTGTATAGTAATTTCCATACCTTTCACCAAAAATATTCCCAAAACTAATCTACACGAATTTGAATATCGTCCTCGCATATGCTAAAAGAGAAATAAATTCGTACCGTTTAAGTAAATACGACATCTCTGCTTAGTTTCCTTCCCATAGGTTGTTTTTTAACTGTTAGGTAATGTTCATACTTACATAAATATTCCCATACTTACATAATAATATCTCTACTGTTATAAAAGTCGATTTATAGAGCTAAATTCGTACGATTGAAAATTTGCAATACAATTATTAAATTAAAAGAATCATTATTTACTTGTGTTAAAGTATTGATATGGTTAGATTTATCATAACTCATTAGTTTAAGCTATTTGGTTGATTAAGTGATTTAACTTGGTATCAGAGTATGAGGCTCTATGTTTGAAAATTTGTAATAGTAACATTAATTGTTATTTATTGGACCTCTTACTATAACCTACAGTGATTTGAATGTACTGTTACAATTTGTCAAAATTGACATTCATTTATATATTTGAGATTTTATTCGTCCATTAGTATAATAGGAGCTAGGAGGATTCAAACTGCAGATTTTGTGGTCACTAACACATACAAATATCATTTGAGCTATAGTATGTTTGGCATTCGTAGACTAAAATCGAATGAAATTGCCCACGAACAATAATAGTTTTTTAAAGTAGAGTGGCAGTAGAAAGAAATTACTAGAAGAGTTGGGTTTATTTAAAACAAAAGAAAAAAATAAAACATTAATAAAATGTAGATAATAAACGAATAAATCTAGAGTTGAGAAGAGTGTATAGACTTAATTTTAAAAAATCTAATACTTGATTATTTACAATATTCTCTCGTTTAATTATTTTTTGATGCGAAATGGAGAATGAATTGAAAGCTATATGTTGGAATTGGGCCTGAGCAGATACCGGGCTCGCAAATAAATCTACTTGGGCCTTTTGCTTGTGAATCAAAACCGACTAAAGCCCATCAACTAAAAATGTATCATATGGAATATGGAGCCTTTGTAGAATTTTTGAGATTTTCTTTTTATCTAACCTAGTTTTAGAAAATCATTATAACAAATCGAATAATTAAAATATAATATATTTAAGCATACAAATTATACTGTCGTGTATTCTTTTTTTTTTTTTTTTGTCTTTAAAGTGTTTGCTTTATACGTTACATTAAGAACATCGTTCAATTGACATATATGTCAACAATTAAGAAATGTTAGTTTGAATATTTCACTTGATGTAGATACACAGACAATAACAAAACAAGATAATTTATCTTAAAAAAACAAAATAAGAAAATTTTATAAAAACTAAAAAAAACAATTTCACGACAAACAAAAAAGAGTTAATAGTAATTGAAACGAGTGTGAGTCATGATCGATAAATTCTACAAATTGGTCAACACTTTAAATTCATGGCAAGTATGGTCGATATAATATTTTGATTGAGTACACCGGTTATTAACAATGCTAAAACATCAATTATATACATAAAATTTGACTAATTAATTCGAATTGGGATATTTACAAATATAGCAAAATTTAGATACAACTCTCAAAATTTATCACTGGTAGATGTTCTCATATTTTCAGTTACCAAAATAATTTTTCAAGTCTAAAGTACACGAGCCAACCATCGAGAAAACAAATGGCCCAAGGCCCAAAAAGAAATAATAACATTTTAATATTAATAGGTTATATTAACATCGTCGTTCAATTTTAAAAAATATTTAATATGTTCCTAAATTTTGATTTCGTGTATAATAGATTCACATACTTTAAAAATATTTAACAGGTCTCTCGTATTTTTTAAAATTAATTAATCTATTAAAAATAAAATTTGTGTTTAATGGAACTATGCATCCTTTTATTTTAGGGAAATTACCACAAACATAAAAAATATCAAACTATTTATAAATATAGAAAAGTTTAATTGTCTATGAGTTTCTATCGTTGTCTATCACGGATAGACTATAAATTTTGTATATATTTGTAAATAGTTTGACTCATTTTTCTATATTTAAACAAAGTCATTTATTTTATATTAGTAAATCCTTTAATTTTTTGAAAAATATATTGAATAGCTACATGATATATTAGACATAAAATTGAAAATTCAATAATCTACCTAGAATGTAAAATAAAAAATTTAAGAACGTTTAAAACTTATTTTATTTATTTGTTTTATTTATGGTTTTTTTTAAAAAAAAACTTTCAGAGATCTATTTACACATAAAATTGATTGTTTATAAACTAAATCAACAGTTTTTGAAGATTTGAACATCAAATAGACACAATTCTTAAATTTGAAAACTAAATTTACAGTTTATTCTGAAAAAAATAAAAAACTATGATTATCTCAACCAATCAACAGAGTTGCATTTGGTATAAACTTTCTGGGGGAAAGTGACAAACTGCTTCCATATTTTAATTCCCAAGAGCACAGCACATGCAATTCAAGAAAGTGAAGATTTTGTTTCCTTTTCTATATATATATATATTATTGAAAATAACTAAAAAAAATCAATTATAAATACCCGAATACTTGTATACATATAAAATCAGTATATGAATGGTAAATGTTGCATAAAGTATATCAAATATATTATTGATATACATGTTGATGTTGATACATTAATGAGAATAAAATCGAAATAATTAAAACTGTTAATCGCAAATATATATATGTGTGTGATTTCAAAAAGTTATTTTCAAATTTACATCTTTTTCTATTATTGTAACTACGCCTAGTTTACTTTCCTAGAGTACAGCACATGCAATCTAAGTTTTTTTTTTTTTTTTTTTTTTTTTCTTGTGTAATTGTTACTATTTTACAAAATAAAGATATTTGGTATTTTATTATTATTCAAATTTTAGGTTTGAATGCAAATATCCAAATAATTGAAATTTTAAACGAAAGAGGCTCTTTTTTTTCTTTTGAAAAAAAATATATATTTTTGGTTCTTAAGTTTTTTGTCTAGTTTTTATTTGGTTTGTGAATTTTACATTTTTAGCCCATAAAATTTGAATTTGATTTCAATATAATCACTAGGTTTCAAAATGTTATACATTCAGTTATTAAATTTTGAGTTTTATTTCAATTTGGTTTCTAAAATTCAAGATTTATACTTTTAACCTTGATTTTTTACTAAATAATTATTTTCAATTTTGGTATTAATATTAGTTCATCAGTTTAAAATAACCACGTAGTGACATTTTAAAATTAATTGTAATAACAATGAAAAAAATAGTGAAATTAATTGATTATAATTTTGTTTAAATTAATTGATTGATATTAACCCTAAATACTAAAAATAAGTATTTAGTAAAAAAAATTGATAATAAAAATATAATTTTAAAATATAGAGACTAACTTAAAATAAATTCAAACTTCCAAAGAAACATTATAACGTTTTGAAATTTATTAACTATATTAAAATTAAATTCAAAATTTAAAGTCTAAAAGGTGTGCAATTTTGAAAATTTTAAACTAAATGGAAACTAATTACGAAACATGCAGATAAAAAAGGAAAAACAAAACAAAATATATGTATATATATATAAATTATTGTGCTATATTTTTAAGTAACACATATTTGATATGGCTGAATTATTGAATAAAGAAGAATTGGGGAAGCTGACCGACACGGTTCAAAAGACTCCCACTCTTGTCTTGCCTAAAAATACAATATCGCCCATTTCCAGCCAGTAATTGTCAGTCCAGTCGCTAGAGAAGAAATTTTATTAAATAAAATAAATTTGGTGCCATTCTAATCCGATTTTATGTTTGACGGATTATTCTATGTTTTTTCTTTTTCTTTTTTGGGTTTTTCAAATTTGAATTTATTTTGCTAAATATTTCATAATTCTCACGTGGTATATTTTGAAATTTTGTCCTAAACAATAGTGGGAAGAAGAACTAGTCCGATCCTCTAAATTCTCGAATTTGGAGAGGGTCAACCTGCCAACTCAATTGAGTTAAAATATTAGATGTGTTTAAATACTATATTGTTAGAAACAATATAATATTTATGTATCTTTACAATTATATGATATTGTTTAATTTTAGACACATATTTTTGTTGTTTTGTTTTTGGTTTGTTTTTTAATATGACGTTCTTTAAATATGTTAATTGGTTGATTTTAATAATTATTTTTAAATATAGAAAAATGAGTTTAACTATTTACATATATAAAAAAAATTCACCATGTATCAGCGATGGACCGCGATAGACTTCTATCGTGGTCTATCGCTGATATATAGTGAAATTTTTTTATATTTGTAAATAGTTTGATATTTTGTTATTTATAATAATTTTCATAATTTTAGTGATAAATTACTCAATTTTCAAATATTTATACTTAAGATTATCACTGATTCTTGATTAATTCATTATTATCAGTACATTGAATGATATTTATTGTTTAACTAATTATTCTATTAATTTTACATAAAATTGTCATACTTACTTTCATAAATTGAATACAAACATAATTTTTGTTTATAAAATTCTAATATCATTTACAATGCACAACCAAACATATTCATCTTTGATTCTCTCAAACGCCCTATTCTTAAATATCTTTTATTTTAAATTATGTATAAAATCTTAAACTTAAACGGCTCCTAAAAGGTTTCATACTAATAAATATGGTTGTTCTTACTTATAGATTGATCTCTCTATTATCTAACTAATTCATGAGATACTTTCTTTGCATCACATGTCTGAATTTCTTACTCAACTTTGTTGAACTAAGAGAGGAGAAAGATATATGAATTTGGTTCGTTGAAAAATAACACGACTTTCATTTTTTTAAAAATACCATCTTGGTCATTCTAATTTTCAATTTGTTCAATTTTAGTCCTGATACTTTTAAATAACAATAATAATTTTCATGCAATAAAACACACTATATAATATGTTTCCAGAATTTTTACTTAAATTAAAAGGCCAATATGCACCAAAGAGTTTTTGTAAAAAACAACAATAAAATAGTCGTATGAATTAATTTTGACCCATGAATGTTACAAATTTAACTACTGAAAGTATATTAACTAAAATTAAACAAATTTTAATATGCCAATGGAGCTCGAATTCCCCCTCAACTTTTTGCTATATATATATATATATATATATATATATATATAATTGACAGAGTATCAATACCATTCATTAGCCGAATGGTAAATCTGTCTTCCATCTTCCTCCCTACCTTAATTTAAGTCTCACTCTTTATGACACATACTTTCACTAATTGAATTGTACTTAAATACCTATAAGCAATAACAACTATACTACCAAATAGCATTTTTTTAAAACTAAAGAAAATAAATCTAAAATTTATTTAAAAGTTAATAAAACTTTTATTATTGTTGTTTTTTTTAATCATCTTTCACTAAGTACGTGATATCTCATAATAATTTTTCCTTTTAGATTGGTTATCTAAATTAATCCAAACGCTTAGTCAAAGGTAGAGATCAGACTATAATCGTGGCCACGATAAACTTAGTTGGGCGATAACTAACCCATTCTCCTTTTATGAAGTCGAAAATTCGATTATCCATCTCTATAAAATATAGAGGAGTTCAAATATCATATATATGAATCTTTATACTTGTATTATTTTGATCGATAAGTTTTAAAATAATATTATTCTTAGCATATAAGTTTTATTTGAGAATATATATTTTTAATTTTTGTTAAATTAGTTAAGATATCATTTTAGTATATATATTTGGACTTCCATTATATTATTGTACATACTATCAATAGTCTAAATTTAGTCCATACATATTTTCAATAAATCTCATATGATATTTGTTCTCAGCAAAGATGGATAAAAATATTGCTTAAAAAAGTATATAATGGATAAAGAAAATAATTGTTTGGGATTTCCTCCCAAATATATATATATATATATATAGATTGATATTAAAAGAAACCACCCAGTTCATTTCAACGAACATGTACATTTTCAATGCACGCAATGCATCGTCTAAAGTAAATATATGAATTGGGCACCGGAACACAAATTAGCGTTACAATGTAAAAGTTTTAATTTTACCATTCAACTTTAAATTATTTGTTTCAAAGTAATTATTATACTAACATTTATGTTAAAACGTAGACATAAAAGTAACATGATGATGACTTGTAAAATAATAGTAAAGTGATAGTTTTCGATTATATCGTAAACTTTAGAACATGTCTATTTATTTATTTATTTGTTCAAAATATGTCTTACCCTTAGGGTGAAAACTAATTCATTAATTAGTTTATTATTTTTCTATGTTGTTCTATTAACTTCTACAAAACAGTTGCTATACTTTTCCACATTTTATTCTCAGTAATTTATTTATCTCGTGATTTTTTTTTTCTCGACTCCTTTTTCCTTCGACTTTTCTATTGTTTTACTTTTCATAGTAAAAAAAATGTTGTTGATGAGATGATTTTTGTTTAACGGTGCACGACTTTTCTTACTTTATGTGGCTTCTCCCAAGTCCCATACATATTCAATCAAACTCCATCTCTTGCATTTGTTTATCCCTCAAATCAATGCAATATTTTAAATGAGATTATAACCCTTCAAACTTTTTTTTTTTTTTTTTTTTATATATATATAAATTACTGCCAAAACACGCGCACATGGAATATTTATTTTTCTACTAATCTTCATACTATTTATCCTCGTTTCTTCTTGAAAGTCTAATGAAATTGTTTTATAACAACAATTTTATCTCTATAAAAATTTTAAAACAATAAAAGCCTAATTGAAACATATACTTATGTTACATTTTACTGCTATTTTATTAGTCATTATCATGAACTTTTTCACATTCCTTTTAACAGAAAATTAATCGAAAGAATGTTCTAAAATAACTTTGAATTTAAATAGCAAGATAAAACTCATTAAAATTTAATAAAGCAGAAATATACTACAAATTTGATAAAATGAATATAGTTCTATTGACATTACTATGTAAAAAAAATTACCATAAAGTTAAAAAGTATTTTGTATACTTTAACCAAACTTATACACCTAATTTAACCTTAAGAATATAAAATATTTACAATTTTATTTATTCGAACAGTCTCGCTCGACCATGTGAATAAAAGTGAAAGTGTATTATTTACAGTTTACTATTTATATATAAATTTTTTTCTTGGTTGGGTCATTTATTATTATGGTTTACCAGCTGTACTTGCTTTAACAAAAGAAATAAAAAATTATACAAAAAATAAATAAAGAAAGAGAGAATAGAAGAGGGGGATTGAATAATGGATTTTATTATTATTATTTTTTTATTTTCTAGAATAATAATGGAAAAAAAGTTATAAATGTGAGACAAAATTGGTGCCTAAAAAGAAGCGCCGAAATTAAAATAAGGGGAAAAAAATAAAAAGAAATATAGGGGTAATGTGAGATGCGAGGCAAATGTAAAGCGGAGGCCGGGGAAAGTATGTCACGCCCGCTGCGGCACCCCCGCTTTAATTAAAAATTTAATTTAATTAATTTGAAAATTTTAATTTATTTTATTTTTGGCCAAAAGGGAAAAAAAAAGGCGGGAGGAGGGAATTTTTAAAAATTCCAGTCCTCGTTTAGACGTTTACACGCGCCAAAGCCCCATGAGACATTGCCCACGTCGTCCACCTTAAAATAATAATAAATAAATAAAATTTAGATTGAGTTTGAAATACATCTTTCAAGTATTTAATTTGATAAAAAATTTCACAAATAGAAAAAATGTCATACTATTTATAGAAAATAGAAAAAAAAATATTGATAAATGTTGATAGACTTCTATCATCGTCTATCATAATTATATACAATTTTTGCTATTTTTTAAAATAATTTCTCTTATTTTTTTATTTTTAAAAATTTTCCTTAATTTAAAAAACAAGTCATTTTGAAAGAAATGAAAGTGTTTAACAATTACTCAAAATAACTTTTCAAGTGTATTTTAATTAGTTTTTATCAAAAGTGTTTAAATAAATATAAGTTTTGTTGTATAACATTTTTTCCTTAAGTTAATTCAAGCGGTCTCTTAGTCTATTAAAAAATTGTTAAATTGAAAGTTTAGTCCCATAGACTATGGGTTAAATTATATATAAAAAATGTCTTTAAACTTTGCATTTTGTGTCAAAAATACCCTTTAAACTTTCAAAAATTTTAAAAAATAAAGTTCAAAAGTACCGTTGCCACTAGTTTTAGTTGAAAATTGTTAAAGTTTTGTTTAAAAACTATTCTTAAACTTAAAAAAATAAAAAACCTACCATTAGTATATAAATAAAAGTATTTTTTTTAACATTTTAAAAATAAATTATTAATAGATTGGCTCAATTAAAAAAAATAATTTATGATTTTTTTATCTTAATGGTCTATTACACATAAGAGGATGTTTAGAAAAATAAGTTTGTAACCTTATCGTGTGTGTTTTTAGTTTAGAGGTTAAACTCGATTGAGATTAAAGTAGTAATTAAAAAAAAAAAAAAAGTATATTTGTTAAATTTGATATGACTTTGCTGGCAGTTGTGTAACTTAACCTTGATAAATGTGATGGTAAATTAAATGTTCGATTTTAGAAGAAGGTTATAAGTGTCCTGTCAAATTATGATCTTATTTTATATAAATATTAGTTTACGTGATTTGACCACTTGAATATTGTGATTTCAAATGCATTGATATTTTAATTTTGTTTTTTTATTATAATATATGAGGTAAAAGTGATAGTCGGTTCAATTTTGTTCGTTTTCGAGTCAACCAATAACCAAACTCCCAAAACCAAATCAAACCAATTGGTTTTATAAAGAAGAGATCCAACCTGATGTCCGATAAAGAATAAAACCAATTGATTGATTTTTATTTGGTTCGATTTATTATCGGTTTAGTTTTCGATTTTGACATTTTTTTTCTCTTCCAAATTTTAATTTTAATTTTGAATCGGTCATTTTTGTTCATTTTAAATTAAATGTGGGTCCATTTCTCTCTCTCTCTTTTTTATATAGATTGAAATTGAACATTTCTATTTGTTTTATTTATACTTTATAAATAAACATCATACACACTTTATAATAATTGATATTTTTTCTAAACAATAAATATTCATGTATCATAATAATTAAAACACTGGAATATACTTAATACTAATAGAGTTTATTTTTAAGAATATACACTCTCTCGATTTGGTTCGGTTTCGATTGATTTTTCCAATCAAAATCATATCCGAACTAATACTTTTTTGTTTTCTCTAGAAAAAAATAAATATATCCAATTTTATACTAAAAAATCAAACTAAACTAGTTCATCGATTTGGATTGGTTTGATTTTTTGATTTTTTGATTTTCTGTAACACTCCTAATGTAGGATGAAGATAAAACCTCGACATTTATATTTTAATTTGCAATTTTACATTATGTTGGTCTTATCCTCTATATATCTTTAGTACGTTAGTTTGTCCATACATTATTATAATTTGTTATTCACTATACAAAAAAGATGTTGTTATTTATAAAATTTTAAGTACTAGTTAACCACGTGGATGAACATCAAATTAAAGCACATTAATACTCTCTGCTTTTAAAAAGCATAGGATGAAAATGACCCTACTTGAAACACACAATAATAAATAAATAAATAATTATGGTTATATAATAGTTTTTGGTTTTTTAGGGTTTTTTTCCCCTTTTTCAGAAAATTTCACTTGTTTTCCCACAACTTTTTTATTGCAGCATTTACCTCTCTTACAAATGAATTAACAAGAAAAAAAAAGCAATAACAAATATTAAAAAAAAATCAGGCTTGTTTAATTGACTTGAAAGTGGATAAAAAAAACGAACAAACCCATACACTTCTTAATAGTCGCTGACACATATTCTATACCAATTGAATGCTTGTTTTGATTTAAAAATCATTTCTTAAATATTTACAGTGAAATAAAATATATACACACATATGTGTGTATTTTATCAAGCTTGATTACATAATGCATACAATAAGATTATATTACTACATCTTAAATTATCGATCAACAAAAAAAATTTAAATGGATGGGTAAAAGCACGTTTAATATTTTATCATATAGCGCTCCCCTCGCTTGTAAGGGTGGAAATCAAATTTCAAACACAATATCTCGTGCACTAATACCATATTAAATCACTCATTGACCTAAAAATTTAAATCACTAAGTAAAAATAAGTTTAATATTATATCATCTAATACTACAATAAAATCATTATAGTATTTTCTTCAATTGTTTAAATTGTTTTTTAAAACACTGTAGTTTTCCTCAGAGTGTTTCCCTTCCAAATAAATTAAAATTTATCCGTATAAAAATAAAATTAAGATTCCTCCAACAAATACTTTCCTACCTTTCTATTTTTATTTTTGGCAGACATTTATTTCAAAGCGTAAGTTGTTTTTTTTTTATTAGTTTTTTTTAATTACAATTAGATTTATTCGTGGGTGTTTTATAATTTACAAATATAGAAAAATTTGATTGTCTATTAGCGATAGACTGAAATAGAATTATATCGTTTGAGCGATATAAAGCGATAGACTTCTATTGCTCAAGTGATAGAATCCTATCGTGGTCTTCACTAATGAATAGCGAAATTTGTATATATTTATAAATAATTTAATGTTTTTTTCTATTTGTAACAATTTCTTATTATTTCATCTATAAACACAATATTACAAATGTAGTCACGTACTTTCAAACTGTTGATCCACTAAACGTAAAATTCAAGCATAGAGTTCCACGAGACATGACATTTAAATTAATATTTAAGATATCAAAATTTCACTTCAAAAATTTTAAATTTATTAATGATCTATTAAATATACGATTATGAGTTCATATACTTATTAAACACAAAATTAAAAGTTTAAAAATACATCACACACTTTTAAAAGTTCCGACCAAATTCATGAAAATCTCAAAATTTTTAGACAAACTTTTAAGTTTATGGACTCATTTTTAAAAAAAATTGTAATTTTTTTTGTTTATCATATAAATTTTAAACAATAGTTAATTATTTAAAAATAAAATAAATTATAAAAAATCCAAACTCGTGAATACAGATGTTAATTTATTGCTCAACCACCTATTCGACACCCCCGATTTTGTCTGTCTTTCCATTTGAGAATTCTCCCAATCATGTCTCGCCATCTCCCGGCCCCAGTGATTTTATTTATTTATGTATTTATTATTATTAATTTAATATTGTTATAACTTATAAATGACTATTTTAAATCGACATTGCGATTTAAATGGCAAGTTATTCTCTCAAAATTCCCCTATTAATTAAATATGCAATCTGGTAGGTATGCGTTATATTTGTCAAATATTGAAATTATATTTTCCACTTTTATTTTTTTTAATAGTGATATCTTCCGAAATTATTTTAATACGCTTCATCCATTTTCGTACAACCATTCCAATAGTCTAATTATAATTTATCATGTTTTCTTTTTCTTTTTAAATATTTGTGTATTTTTTCATGTGATGAAAATTGGATGGGAGCTAGAAAAAGATTGCACCTATGCACCACTCTTCATCTTTTGACTTGGTTTGGATCATAATTTTGTTTTTAAACTGAGCTGATGTAAAAAGTAATTTATATATGTATGCACGTGCGAGAGGGATTGAAATTTTTGTTGATGTTATAATTAAAGTTGCAAGTTAAACCAAGTATAGTTTAGCAAATAAGACATTAATTGTCATCCTAAAGGATGATTGCTCAATTCTCCACCCACAACATATCATTATCATGAATTCGCCTTTTTGCCAACACAAGGATAATTCACGTTATTTGACATATGCTTCTTTTTCTTTAATCAAATATTAAAATTTATATTATGCATATTTATTGTGTTGTTCCTGTCTCTACTTCTCTCTATAATCTTTTTAACATGCCCAAGTGATCATGAGGCTTGTTCACTTGCATTTTTAAAACATATTAAAAAAAATTAAATTAATTTTTAGGGTTATTTTCAAATATAAAAAAATGAGCCAAACTATTTACAAATACAGAAAAATTATATTGTCTATCAGTGATAGAATGTGACAAAATTACACCCCTTCGGCGATAGACAATGATAGAATTCTATCGCTCACGTGATAGAATTTTATTACGGTCTATCGCTGATAGAAAGTAAAAATTTTATATATTTGTAAATAGTTTGATATTTTTTCTGTTTATAGTAATTTTTTATAAATCAAAATTATATATAAGGGAGATTGAAAAAGTTAAGGGGAGAAAAAGGGTTGTGAACCGAAATTAAAAATAAAATTCAACGTGACAATTATGCCATATTGTGCGCCAATTATTATCATTATTAGGAGTAAAGTAAGATCAGGGAGGCAAAATCTCTTGAATATGTCTACAATCATACTAATAATCTCTACTTTGTTTTTCTCAAAATAACAATAATAATAATCTATACAAAAATAATAATTAGAATAAATAAATAATAATAACAAATCTTTACTTTGTTGACCCAGGTCCACGCTCTGCTCATGATCAGTTGTACAGATCTACCCTCACCCGCAGGTGATGTAATTTGAGTCCTTGTTTTTCATCTTCATTCCAACTTAAAATATAATTTACAATTCCAAAAATAAATTAAAATCTAAAGAATGAAGGTGTTAAGTTGAGATATAATTTTTGTAGAGTTCATATGGATATGTTTGGGGTGTCGAGTTATTTTACCCTAAGTTCATGTGTCTGTGTTTGAAGTGCAAAGTTGAGTCCATATGTCAAATTGGAAGCTTATCTTCTACTAGACTTAAAATTTGATTGTCTTATGGTTTTATTGGTTTTGAAAATGAATGTCGAACATGTCATTGATTTATTGGATACACAATTACAAGTTCATAACCCTATTTGACATTTTAAAAATTAATTGGTCCATCTGACTACTGGTTTTTAAAAATTGTGTTTGTTTTCTTACCATTTATTTATTATGCTTTCCTACCAAATATTTGAATTATTAACTAAATTTAAAAAACAAAAAATGTATATTTTTATTTTTAAAATACAAAACTACACTGTAATTTGATTGTGGACTAACTTTCTAAATAAACAAAGAGTCTTCCCTTAGCCCTTTAACTTTTTCTTTAGGTTTCCACTACCCTAAGCCAATCTATAATGGTTTGCTTTCTAGTGATTTTTCAATTCTCAAATAGTATGATTTTGCTATATACATTTATTTTAGTAAATTTCATCAAGCCTCAAGTTTTTATTAATTTATTTAACATGTTGAGTTTTTCGTTAAATTAGTGTATTAATCTCTTACAATGTGCAATCTAATGAATTGAAATAACTCGAGCAAGATAAACGATCAATAAAGAATTATCACAAAATAATTCTCACTAGCCTAAATTCTCTGTTTGTTATATGTAAAGGGATGAGAGAGATTAAGATATAAATGTTTTTTTTTCTTTCTTTGTTATTCATAAAAATTACCTTGCTTCAAAATTTGTTAACCCACATTCAGATATATTCTCTGCAATTACTAAAATTCAAAGAATTCACGTGAGGTGATAGTTACGAAAATGGTTAAATCTTTTATAATTAATTTAATATAATTTCAATTCTAGCTAACCACACATAGCTTCTAAATGTTGGCCATGAAGAAGCCTATTGATGAGATGAACGAAAAGAAAATGTGAATTTATTGCAACCAAAAAGCTTTGTTGTGTTCCATAGTAGAAGACTCACTCGTATCACAAAACCCCCGACCCAATAATAACGTGAACGAGCTGTGTGCAACCGAGTTACCAATATTTATATATATTCGTTCATATTAGGAATGCAATAAATCAATCCAACCTGATCTATTAGGTTTGTTTGATTTTTTGGTATAAAATTAGACATATTGATTTGTATTTGGAGAAAACTAAAAAGTATTGAATCGAATCGATGGTCTACATACTCTTAAAAATAAACTCTAACATTAGGTATCTTTTAATGTTTTACATATTATGGTGCATATATATTTATTAATGAGATTACTCTAAACAGGAAAAATATCACACTATTTAAAAATATAGAAAAATTTAACTGTCTATAAGCGATAGATCGCGATAGAATTCTATCGCTTTCTATTGTTCAAGCAAATAAATTCTATCGCTTGAGCGATAGAATTCTATCACGATCTATCTGTAAAAATTTTCTATATTTGTAAATAGTTTGACTCATTTTTCTATATTTGAAAACAACCCTATTTATTATTTAGAAAAAACTAATTATTATGGACTCGATATGTTTTTTATTTAGAAAGTGCCAATAAAAAAATAAAAATGTCAAATTCTAATCTATAAAAAAAGAAATAGACTTTATTTAAGTTTAAAATTAGTAAAAATGACCAATTCAAAACAAAATCGAAACTTAAAATTTAAGTTGGAAGAAAAATAATTTAAAAAACCGAGAACCAAACCGATGATAAACCGAACAAAATAAAAACCAATCAATTGGTTTTGTTCTTTACTGAACATTGGTTTAGATATCTTCTCTATAAAACTAATTGGTTTGGTTTGATCATTAGTTGACCATAAAATCGACAAAATCAAACCGACTCTCACACCCGTTCGTATTATAGATTTATTCGAAATATAGTTTGTTATGCATCCATGTAAACAAAGTAAACGGGTGGATAGATAAACATGTCGCATGCTTTGAAAATGATTTGAAACACTAGTGGTGCTATATTATATTATTGTACTTCTTGTACATAAAGATATGTAAGAATATGAGTTGATTTCAAATATAGCAAAATGAGCAAATTTATTTATAAATATAATAAAATGTCTCTGTCTATTAGTGATAGATAGTGACATTTTGTTACATTTGAAAATATTTTAAGCAAGTTTGCCATTTAAAACAATTACCTAAAAAATATTGGTTTGTCCCCCTTCAAACAAGAACGATAATTGCAATTTATTAAAACTTGCTTCCAATACACAGACATTACAAATCAATAAATTCAAATAATGTAATTTATTACCGGTTTGACACAATCAATACACTCAAATGTCATAAAAGTCAATCTCAATACGACTAAAGTATAGTCTAATGACTTTTAGAACTAGTGCATTCAATGATCGAAAAAAGTATAGATAGGATTCAATTAGAATGCAACCATTAAAAGTAGTCATTTTAACATGTTTTATAGAAAAATTTAAAGGAGGTCATCCAAGCCTATTTAACTTAGGAAAAAAAAGTGCACCTTGTAACGATCAATTATTTTAAGCATTTGTTATCAATACTTTCATATTCTCAATATTATTCTCATTTAAATGTAGTTTTAAATTTACAATTTATTTATTTACTCTCGAACTAAAATATTACCAACAGTCAACTTAAACATAACTCGATGGGATAAAATGCATTCCCCTAATCAGCAAGTTTGAAATTTCTTACCATATTTCAAAAATGTAATATTACGAAAGAGAGATTTATATAAGCTGAAACACAGTGTCCAAAATTAGCAAGTTTGAAATTTCTTACCATATGTCGAAATGTAATAGTGTAAAAGAAAAATGAATTTAAAATTAAGATTTAAATTGCCAATAGTTAAAAAAAAAAAAAAAAAGAGAAAAAGAAAATTGAAGCAAGGGATTACAGTGGATTTGGATGGCAAGTTTAGTAATTAAAAGCGAATTCAACGGCATAAAATAAAAGAAAGAAATCTGATTTGTTGGGAAAAAGACAAAAAGCAGGTCAGCGGCAACAAAAAGGTCGGCCCGCTAACACTAACCTTTGCTGCCTTTGCAGCTTTTAATAGAAACAAAATTAATGTATTTTAACAAATTCGTTTACTTTTTCTCTCCCTTATTCACATCACTTTTCTTTTTTCCGTAAAATTTTTAACCTATTTCTTTATTATTTTCCATTATTATTTTACTTTTTCTTTTTCTCAAAGTCATCAATCAATATAATTTTTTTCCCCTTCTCTATCGGACGTGAAATTTTCCATTAACCAGATTGTAATTTTATCGGGTTTAGCGTTTGATTATTTAAAAAAATATAGGGAAAAATATCTTGATTTTATAAAAAATTAATTTTATATATATTTTCTCCTATTCTCCATTTTCAACTTTTTTATTTTTGAAAATTTTATTTTGTTATTTACTTCGCTTTCCCTTTTGCTTTCTCAAGTGGTTTGTGCTTCAGACAGCTCTGGTCTGGAACCACTGGCCGGTCGTTACTTTCCGGCGGTTGTTATTTTCTCAGGAAACAAACAGATTATTTTTATTTTTATTTTCTTTTTTCTTTTTTCTTTTTTTGTTCTTCTGAAATCTAGCGATTGTTTCTTCTTCCCTGTATCTCGGAAGAAGGCCTTGCTTCCGAAAGCGAGGTAAAAATCCTGACAGAAAACGAAGTCGTTTTGGGGCAGTGCAGCACTGTGGAAGGAAGTTATTTCTGTCATAGGTCGTGATCTTTTGGTCCTTCGTTGAAATTTTTCTTCATTCTTCCATTACTCTTTTCATTTTATCGTCTTTTGATTTCTCTACTTGCTCTAAAATGCCGAGTTTTAACTGTTTTTTTGTGTGCTTGTTTTTTAATTTCTCCTGCTTTTTTTTTTTTTTTTTTTTTTTTTAATTGTGGTTCAGTGTAAGAGTTTAGATCGTTCAATGGCGGCGGAAGGTTCCGGCCGGAATCGGCGGTGGCCTTTTCTTTCATTTTCTTAGCAATATCCTGCATGATCTTGTAGAGTTACTTCGTTTTTTTTTTTTTTTTGTAGGTTTGATTGCTTATTTGATTTTCCTTCCTTGTTCGTGTTGTTCATTGTAGAGTGAAGGGGACTTTTCGTTTCTTATATGTTACTGTTCTTGTTCAGTCTTCAAAAGTGAGGAAGAAAATTGTTTGTTTAATTTTGTTATGGTATTGACTAATCTTCTTCTTCAAAGCAGGAATG
Organism: Lagenaria siceraria; assembly: GCA_002890555.2. Lineage (NCBI taxonomy): Eukaryota > Viridiplantae > Streptophyta > Magnoliopsida > Cucurbitales > Cucurbitaceae > Lagenaria > Lagenaria siceraria. The sequence continues at coordinate 26,269,891 of CM016483.1, read as the reverse complement.
AGCATCTAAATCCTACACCCAAAAAAAGAAAAAGAAAAAGAAAAACCCCCAAAAGATTCGAAGTTCAAAGCGATGGAAGAGAGAGAAGCCATAAATGCAGGAGTAACAGTGATAGGAGCCGAAGCTCCGTCGGCTTATCACGTGGCTCCCAGAACCGAGAACCCGCCGGCCGGCGGCGGTTCTCCAACCGTCGCCGCCTCGCCGGTAAGCGTGGGGCTGCCCGGAACTGGAACCACAGGGAAAAAGAAGCGGGGTAGACCTAGAAAGTACGGCCCAGATGGAACGGTAACCATGGCATTGTCGCCATTGCCGCTTTCTTCCTCAGCTCCGGCGGCCGGTGGATTCTCCATTACCAAGCGGGGGAAGGGCCGGCTCGGCGGCTCCGAATTCAAGCATCACAAGAAAATGGGAATGGAATATATAGGTAATGGTCAACCAAAGTTCTTTTGATAAAAATTTTCAGTTGGGATCATTAGAGCTGTAGCATTACCACTAATTTTTTTTTTATTTAGTCTTTGTTTGGTTTTCATCAAATTTTGCAGTTTGCTTCTGTTTGTGTATAAAAATTGAGGCGGGTTCGAGATTGGGTTTCCTTGAAATGATCTCTGAATATCATGAAGAATATATAATATCTTCCCTTCAAAAAAGATTCCCATTTGAATTTTGCCTTACAAAATTCACGTGGGACCTTACTTGTTGGGATATGTCCTCCTTCAACATATAAGATGTGTACGGCTGCCTTTATACTGAGATCTGACCTTTTAGGGGCTCTTAGAATATTCTTCTCACGTAGCTTTTTTTTTGGTTTGTCATTTCCTTCAAATTCCCAACAAAATTGTAATTTTTTTTTGTTTTGTTTTTTAACCAATCTATTTGTTCTCTGTAGATGCTTGATCTGAAAATTAGTTTAAAGTCGTAGATCATAAGTTAATGCTGAGCGATCGAGCTTTTCTCGGAGTTATTTTTGGCATTACTTGTGATATAGTTGTAGATTTGAATCTATGTTACAAGAGCTGAAAGTTTTGTGAAAAATGGAAACTCTTTCTGCCTCACCGTAACGGTTAGAATGATTTGACTTCTTTGAAAGTCACCAATTAGCTGGATCGATTGTCGTATATGAACTTTCGATTTGAGTTGTACTTAATCAATTTTTTCCTGATTGGAGTTCGATTATGACTGTGTTCTGCATTAGACATTAATGATGATAAATTACAGTGTGTGAACCCTGAACTAAAAGTGTAGGTTATATTAGTGCAAGATATAGTTAAAGTAGGTCAAATCCAATTTAAAGCAGTTTAAACATCTTCCTTTCTTAGATGGTCAGGTTATCAATATGAAAATCTTTTGGGTATTTATAGTAGGTCGAATTCTTGAATCTCGTTTAAATTACTAAATAGCCCTTTTAGCTTTTTGAGATTGCTTTAAATTGTCGTCGTGTTGTGTATCCAATTATTTTTGGATTCTGGCATGTCTTCTACTTCAACTTTTATTAACTTTTGGTTTTCTTTAAAATTGTTGTTAACCGTGGCGTTTACGAATTTAATGTGTTGAATATAGTATATATGGAAAATTTTGCTGCCACCATTTGGCTCGTCTCTTAGGCTCAGAATCTCCTTGTTATTTATATCTTGTTAAGAAGTATTTCATGCTAAAAAAAAAAGAAAAAAAATATTGTTAAACATTTTGATTAAGTACTTTTGGTTGAAACTGGAGAGAATCCAATTGAAGGAAGCAGTTTTAGATCCTTTTTTCTGGAGTCTATAGATCTTGGCTACTAGGATCATTAAGAAGAAGATAATATGACCGAGACAACCTGAGGTTTTGTTGTGATCATTTATACTTATTATGCCTTGTGGTTATGCCTTCTCGATGAACCTGGGATTGTGGTGTAAAAAGAATACGTTTTAACAAATATATAAACACACTGAAAGATGATGTATCCAAAGTACTTTGATCACGGTACTTTGTATGGGATCTTTGTTGTTCATGCCAGTCTGTTATTAGTAGATGAGCTAAATATGCAAGTTATCTAGCGTGCCGGTGAGTCTGGTCTTTGGTTTTCGTTTTCTCTTAGAAAGTCTTTAGTAGAAAAGGAGGGTTGTTTTTTACTCTTGCTACAAAAACATGAAACTGTGGAGCATAATTTGATTAGAGCTCTTTGATTTCTTCACCTTATTAGCTTTCAGCTGTTGGTATTCTGGAATTATATTTATTCTCCATCAATTATTACAGGAGAATGGAATGCGTGTTCTGTCGGTACAAATTTCATGCCTCATATCATCACGGTCAATGCTGGCGAGGTATGTTTATTATGGAAAATAGAAATAAAAGGAATCTTTTCGTTCTTATACCTAATATCTGCTTACGTATCATTGCTACAATTCATGACCCTTACACTTGAACCAAATTTGGTGGTTTTTATCTCTATTCTCCTTACGTCGGAACGCTTGAGCATTATAAGTTGTTCAAGTTCCAAGCCTTTGAATATGGCTTCTCTTGAACCTATTTTTGCTTGTAATAGAAGTTTATAGTGATTAACAAGTTAAAAATTTTGGGAGTGATGAGAAGCCAAGTTCCTCAGCTAGCTTTGGATGAGTTGGTAATAACCCTTAAAATTCTTTCAATCTCTTAGTTCAGTGGTTGAAGGCTTTAAAAGGTTTTAAATACAATTTTGTTTTTGAAACAATATTTTTGCAAGAACATGCTTTTGGGCAAGTAACTTTTGTTTTATTTTATTTTAAAATTATTCTTTTCTTATGTTTTTACTTGACTTATTGTAGGGTAATTGGGGTTATTTTCCCTCAATTTGTATCTCTATCTTGTGATTTCTAGTGGACAATAGTTTTCACTTGATCAGTTAATTGATTATCTTTTTTAAAAAACTGTTTTGATTTGATAAAAGTCTCCCAAACATGCCATTAGGTTACATGTCTATGACTTGTGTTAATCTCTTCAGTTTCTGATATCTATATTTCTAACCATATTAAATGTCCTCGTGGATTTTTTTTTTGGTAAGAAACCGAAGTTTCATTGGAAAAAAGAAAAGAAATACAAGAAAATGTAAAATGGGTTTGTCAAAAAATGAAAAGGGCAAGAAGATGTCCATAAATAACAAAAAAGAGGGGTTTTAGTCCAACAAAACCAAACTTAGATGATGGTTACAAGATAGTATTTACCGACGACCATAAGGAGGCATTTCACCTTCTCCTAGACTGTCTCACACGATCTCTCCACCTTGCTAAAAATCTTGTTATTATTTGATTTTCCGCTTCGATCTCTCTATAGATGAGATAATTGAATAACGTAGTTTTTCTTCTTTTGGATGTTTGGCTGTTGAAAAGGACGTCACTATGAAGATCATATCATTTTCCCAACAAGGCCCTCGAGCAATCTGTATTCTTTCTGCTAACGGAGTAATTTCGAATGTCACTCTTCGGCAGCCCGATTCTTCGGGTGGTACTTTAACATATGAGGTATGACAAGTCAATTAGTCTTGTACTGGCATTATTTCTATTGGCGCTTGTTAAATCTTCAATAGGTTAAAGCCATTCTCTATAAGATGATAATGCAGGACCGAAAATCGATATGGGAGATGGTCTTATTGATGAATTGTCGTGTATGTATAAATGGCCTTTGCATTGTTTCTCTTGATGATTAATAGGGAATATATATATTGTCAGGGTCGTTTCGAGATACTTTCTTTGTCTGGATCATTCATGCCTACTGAAAATCAAGGAACAAGAAGCAGGTCGGGTGGGATGAGCGTCTCCTTGGCAAGTCCGGATGGTCGTGTTGTTGGGGGAGGGGTAGCTGGTTTACTCATAGCTGCAAGCCCAGTACAGGTATCAAACTTCTTTTTATTACCACAATTTGAAGAAGCAAATCTTGTGGCATTTCCATGGAATACATGTATTGAACTTTCTTCTAAATTAGGTTGTGGTAGGGAGTTTTCTACCAACTAGCCAACAGGAGCAGAAGGTAAAGAAACAGAAGCCCGAGTCGGTACCAGCTGCAGCCCCTGTTGCTGTCCTGAGCACGGCACCAGCCACCACTGTGCCGACTTCCAATGCTGATACAGATGACAGTTTAAATGGGAATGGTCTGCAAAATCCCGGGTCGTTAAAACCGGCCAGTTTTGCTCCTTCGCCTTTCCAGAGAGACAATTGGGGTACCAATGCTACTGTGCATTCCTTGCAGGAGCCGAGAAATTCCGCTACCGACATCAATATATCGCTGCCAGGCTAATCTAATTATTTGCTTACAAAAAAAGAGAAAAAAAATGCATCAGATAATCTCCCTGCTGACCACATTGATCTTTATATGATCTAGGCTTTCTGATTGTTCTTACCAAAATTACCATTTGAGATTTGACTATGATCCACCACCACAGTGAGAATTAGGGAAGTTTTTATTACCAACTTTCCATTGTTAGATTCACACATTTTTCTTAATCGTGATTAATTAGGACATGTCTGATTTAGTTTGGTTTTTCTTCTGTACCTGTTATTATTAGGATGATGAATGTAATGAATGAATGACCTCTGGTTTTTTTCATCTATTTTTGACAATTTTGTTATTTTATGGAACTTTTTTGTATGTTTTTTTTTATAAAAAATTTATTATTATTATTATTATGCTGTCTGGAAGTGAATGCTGCAGAGTTTGTTTGGAAGTGCCAGGTTGTTGCTGTTTCTCTTACATATTTCCTAAAATGCATTTTCTCTTTTTCTCCAGTTTTTTCTTGTGATAAATGCCAATTATGTCACAAGAAAAGTAGGGGTTTCCCCCCTTTCCAACAACCAATGTATTGGCTTCCATGTGATCATCTTTTGCCTTTTTTTAATTATCTTAAAATAAAAAGTTGAATTATAAGTTTAGTTCAAAACAATTTCAATTGAGTTCTTATGCTTTTACAGTTCTAAGATAGTTCATATCATTGAATTAAAGTTTATTATTCTTGGCTTAAATTAAAAGTAACAAAAAAAGAAAAAATCAACTTAGCTAAAAAAATCTGATGGTCAATCTACACTTCAAATAAATAATAATAATAATAATAATAATAATAATAATAATAATAATGTTCATTTTTCGTTGCACTTTAAAATAGGATTGGCTCAGTTGTACTTTTATTCTCAAGTCATACTAATGTCTTAATGTTGGACTAAAATTCATGTTAAAACTTAGAACCAATTGCCAAACTAAAATTAAAGAATGGCGATCTTTTTATTACAATATGAGATGGAGGGACGAATCTTCGACTTTGTGATAGAGAATGCACGTCAATTACTACGGAGCTAAACTTTGAAAAAAAAAAATAGCGATAATAAATATAAATTGATAACAAAAAAAAGATTTATAATTCTTTCCCTAGAAAATGGAAAATTGGTTGGATGTTTTATTTTATATTAAATTATAAGTTTAATTCATGAACTATGATACTTGTGTTTATTTGATCCTTGTATTTTCAGCGCACTTGTATGGTCTGGAGAAGCTTACTTGTCTTAAGTTTAGGTGTTTTGTCTATTTTGGTTTTATTGCTTGTTATTTTGTCGTTCAATAATACTGCTAGTATCCTATTAGTTCTTGAAGTTTCAAGCACATATTTCTTAAAGTTTCAAGTTTGCGTCTAATGGTTCCTAAAACAATTTGTTTTTTTTAAAAAATTGATTCATTAATATACCTTTAAAATTTATGTTTAATGGAACCAGAAACTTTCAGTGACGTGTCTGGTATATCTGTGGAGTGAAAAAATCAAAAGTTTAGAGATTAAATTTGTAATATTTAAAAATTTAGAAACCAAATAGAAACAAATCTCAAAGTTTAAGGACTAAATTTGTAATTTAATTTCTGAATTTTGAGATTTGTGTCTACGTCCAAAAACTTTGGTAAATGTCTAATAAGCACCTAAGAGGTCATTGACAAGTTTGAAAATTTTAATTGATTTATTAGATAGAAATTTGAATTTTTATGTCTAATAGAGTCTTGAACTTTTAATTTTGTATCGAATAGATCAATGAATTTTGTAATATTTAGAAGTGAAGAGACTAAGTTTATAAATTTGAAAGCCCAAAGGTCGAATAGATACAAATCTTAAGATTATAAGGACTAAAAGTTTATGATCATCAATTAATTAAAGAAATTGTTATCATACAAAAATTAGAAGTTAGTGATTATCACAACAATTTGATTGAAGTCGTAGCGAACATAGTTCAACTGTCATTCATTATGTGTTATCGATCAAGAGATTTATTGTTCAAATCTTCCCACCACCGATGTTGTAGTAAAAAAAAATAAAACATGATTGAAGCTTGTAAATCTAATAAAAATTAGGGCCAATTGTAAATATAGTAATAAGACCCGAAGTATTAGCAAGTATAGCACAATGCAGACAAATTTGCATACATAACAAAATTTAGATCCAACTCTCGAAGTCTATTAATGATAGACTATATCGTTTTATATTGCTAACAAGAGTCTATCAACAATAGGATCTATTATCAATAAGAGACCTTATCAAGCAGTTCTTTAAAAATGTTGCTTTACACTTAATTATTAGCCCCAAGAGTGTTAGCCATTGCAATTGGGATTAATAATTAAATGTATAGCAACATTTTTAAAAATTTGCAAATATAACAAAATCTATTAGTGATAGACTCTATCGTTGATAGACTCCTATTAGCGATATAGTCTATTACATATATAGTTCGAGAGCTAGATCTAAATTTTGCTATATTTACTAATTCTTTTGTATTATGTTATATATCTATATATCTATATGTCTATATACTATCTAATAGGGGTATGGGGAAAAGCATTAGATTCTCTCTTTTGCCCATTTTAGTTGATGGTTATAGAGTTATTTTAAGTAAATTCACATTTAAATTATTAAATTAAATATTTTTTTTAAGAAGCTTTTATTTTTTGAGTTTTGATTTAAAATCAAATCTAAATTCCATTTATACTTCTGTTTCTTACTTGGAGATAAATGATAATAAATACTAACGAAAGTTTTTTTTTTTTGTTTGAAAATTGATTTAAGATAAAATATAAATTTCATTTTTTTTATTTGTTTGGGTGGAGAAAACATCATTTAATAATTTTCTATAATTCTTCATTTATTAAGTGCTCAAATTTAAATTTATTTTATTATATAAGACTTTTATTTCATTTCACTTTCTAAATGTATGAAACACGTGTAACACAGGTAGTTCTAACTAGTTACCTAAAAGGTAGATCTAAATTTCACACGAAACCAATTGTCCAAGCCTGGAAGAAGGTTGGGCTTTATTGTGTGAAATGACAAAAGTACCCAAATTTGTTAGAACAGTCCACGGCCCACCTATATCTGTGGATTTGGGCCAGCGTTGTAAGACGCCGTCGTTTTACTCATTCTATTCCATTTCATTTTTTCTTGAGCGAAAAGACATCGTGAGATCTAAAGAAAAAGAAGCGAAGAAGCTCTAAACCCAGAGACCAAGTTTTGTGCCTTTGCTTTGCTAAGTTCCTCTTCCCTCAACAACGCCTTCGCTTTTTCATCTGCCCTATTCGCCATGACGAAGCAGCAAGCTAACTGGTCTCCTTACGACAACAATGGCGGGTACTTTTCATTTCTCTTTTATTCTTTATGCAGTGTTTCGATGTCTTTATTATCTGTTACGGGTTATGAATCACTGACAAACTTTGTGCAGATCCTGTGTTGCGATTGCCGGTGCTGATTACTGTGTAATCGCCGCTGATACTCGGTTGTCTACGGGTTACAACATCCTCACTCGCGAATACTCCAAAATTTGTAAGCTGTATGTCAATCTCTGATCGAATTTTAACTTTCTTTTGGAATTAGAATTCTTAAGCTTAGTTGAGTTTCGGAATGGTTTTCCGAATTCTATGGGTTGATGTTTCTTTTCTTTTCCTCAAAATCGTATCGGGGTTCGAGTTTATTTTACGTTTCTATTGCTCTTACTTGGGGGATAGACTTCTGGCTTTTAGAGTTCACTCAGGGTTACTGTTGAGTGGGGTTTTGTACAAAATGAGCGGTAACTTATCTGAAGACTGTGCATTGGTGTGTAACAATAGGTGGATTAGCCTGCGAATGAAATTGGTGCCAGCTTACTTGAATTGTGCAGCTGTGCTTTTGGAAATTTGGTCATTTCGTGGTTTTGTTTGGAAGGTTTTGGTTTTGCCTCGGAAGGGTTATGGATTCGTTGGCAGTATCAATGAAATGCCATGAAAGTAATGGAGATGCATTCTTTTAAGGATTGATGGATCCGTTGGATGCTGAGTTTACTACTTGTGAATTTTGTGTTTATTGAAACCTGTTGGTAAATGATTTGGGAGACATTATCCAGCACATTCTAACTTTAGTTCAAGGAGAAAATTGGTCTATGACACTCCTGTTTCTAGATGTGGAAGAGAGCCTCTTTTTTTTTTTGGATAGAAAGGAGAAACCATTATTTCTCAACTCTTGAGAGTGTTGTTGGATTCTGTTGTTCAGAGATATTACTAAATTTAGAATGAATTCAAGTGGCTGATGTTTTGTATTTTTTCGTTATGTTATGCCATTGCTATTTAATTTCTTCAATTTGGTCTGGCAGATTCCCCATATTTTGTTATTGTACTTCATCTAATGTAAATTCTCTATCATGCTAATTTCACGAAAAGGGTTTCATATCATGGATTTTTTTATTCTATGGGTGTGATGTTACAAGTATATTTCACTCATCTAACGGCCGACTTATCCACACACATGCTTACATTTTACTGATGCGCTTTTTTTTGTTATGATTGTTGATGTTGCAGGGCTGACAAAGCTGTGATGGCCTCTTCTGGTTTTCAAGCTGATGTGAAAGCCTTGCAAAAGGTTTTGGCAGCTAGGCATTTGGTGAGACTTTTATCTAAATGAATATGTCTTGCTTCGTTTACAAGGCTTTGAATTCTTGATGCACCTAATTGTTCTTATTTTCTGTGAGTTTAAGATTGTGTGGGTTACTATTTCAACCTGAAAATTGATCTCTTCAATGATATGACTCCTTTTTGTGATTTGATATCTGGTTTTGTAGCTTCAGTTGTATTAGGTTTGGATTATTGTATGTATATTATGCACTGCACTTCTTATTGTTGCTGCTGCATTCTTTAAATAGGGATAGCATCGTTTTAAGATTTCCAATACCATGCTTCCCAAGTGACATTTTATTTCTATCCTTCTGTATATAGTTGAGACATTCATTTGCGTTTTTGTAGTCACAGTGATGTTTTGATCTTATAATGATTTTAGGAGCGAAGAGACTGTCGACTTTTCTTTTTGTGATTTTCTATTATGTAATGTTTTGATCTTTAACAAGTTTTGCAGTTTGCGTCCATTTTAATGTGTGCCCTTTTCATGTTGGGCTTGTGACCCTAGTCTTTCATGCACAAACTAATTTTGTTCATAATGGAACCGCATTTTTCTTGTAAAAATGTACAAGGATTGTTTCAAAAATCAAAAGTTGAATTGAACTTTGTGGTATAAATTTATTACTTTGACTCTCAATTGCACTTATATCTGGAAAAGCTGTTGGACAACTCATCTTGTCAGTTTCAAGTTTTTAAATTTATTTCGTATTTTATGGACATAAGATTTCGGGATGGAGGATTGGAATATGATTCACTATTTTGATATCTCATATGTTACTTGCTCCACTTTCAGACCTACCAACATCAGCACAACAAGCAAATGAGCTGCCCTGCGATGGCTCAGCTGCTCTCAAATACATTGTACTTCAAACGGTTCTTTCCTTATTATGCTTTTAATGTTTTGGGCGGGCTTGATAACGAAGGTACATGACTTCCCAGCTTGTGGTTCCAGTTTTATGCCTCTCTTTCCCATTGACCATAAGTTATTCTCTTCTTGAAATAGGAAAGGGTTGCGTGTACACCTATGATGCTGTTGGTTCTTATGAGAGAGTTGGATACAGCGCCCAGGGTTCAGGTTCCACCCTCATTACGCCCTTTTTAGACAACCAACTGAAGTCTCCCAGCCCTCTATTGTTGCCTGCACAGGTAATGATCTCTTACCCTTCCTCGGGAGGAATGTACATGGAAATGACATATTGACTCAAAAAAAAAAATGGTGTTGATGGTTTCCCCCCTTCTGGAAATCGAACAGAAATAGACTGAACCCAATAGAAATACAAGCTTAACCAAATATTTATTTTTGTTATTGGCGTTTTTGGTTTTATACTCTCGAAATAGACAAGAATATCAATAGAACCATTGGTAGTAAGAAAGCTGGAAATGCTCTATTAGGCGATTAGGAGGGAAAAGGTAACAAACTTGGACATTCGAAGCTCTTATCTCTTCGAAAATACATTAGTCCCGTAATCCTTGCAGTGCTCCTTTATATACTTGTATGTATATATGAAGGGTAATTGAAAGGAGCGCGTTACCTTCCACCCTCATAACTTGTTTACACTCCGTCATATAAGTCCCCCTCGTGTGCCCATGCTTGTACATGAGGTTTACTTTGCCTATCTGGTACTGATAGTTCAAAGTTGAAACCAACCGTTCTAACTCGACCGGGTTGACTTTGTTGTTTTTACTGTTTTGGCATGCACCTCAATTCTCTTTGGCATCTCTTTATCTCAATCAACAAATTATGATGAACAGGATTCTGCAACGCCTCTTTCAGAAGCTGAAGCAATTGACCTGGTGAAAACCGTTTTTGCATCTGCTACTGAGAGGGATATCTACACCGTAATTCTCTTCCACTATTTATTTAATATATCCTTATTCTGAGTAAGTATCTACATAGATTCCAATCCTGAAATTTTGTTTTATTGACAGGGTGACAAACTCGAAATCGTCATTCTTAACGCTGATGGTATTCGCCGTGAGTACTTGGAACTCCGAAAAGATTAGTATGGTGCTTGGCCTGATTGATTGAATGTTGCTGCAACCTTACGAATTCCCCATCGGCAATAACCGTTGCGGAGATTATTGCACTGATATTTACGGACGGTTAAGTTTTAGTTTTTCTCTGTAATATGACCTCTGTTTCCAGATTAAAATCTCTGTTGTGAACATGGGATTGTATTAAAATCTGCAGGGCTGTTGGCTGATGTTGATCGATTCCCCTTTTTTTAAAATACGGTTTACTTCTAGAAATTATACAAGTAGTATATTTCATGAGAAAATGGATTTGAATGTTAAATTCAAGGTAATAGAAGCTGGGTGGCACATAATATTTAAAATCTAGTTAACATATTGTTTTGATTTAGAATGTCTTTATAATGCTAGGTGTCCAAACAGTCATAATTTATCAAAATATTAATAATTAAAAAACTCTATTGAATTATGCTCGTGCTGATTTTTTGATGCAATGAATACCGTACTCTCTTTTTGGAGGAAGTATGGTACTTATGTTCATATCTTCTATACAACAAAAATAAAATGTAAATTAGGGGATGTTTGACTCACCTACTACATAAGTTGGTATATTTTATAAATTCTATTTTTTTCTTACACATTTATTGAAGAATTTTATTTTACAACTTTGCATTATAAATACAGTTCTTAACTCCAACATATTGATTAGTGACATTTCTATATGTTAGATGATATAATATTAAATTTGTCTTCACTCAAAATCTTAAATTTTTTGGTCAATTGGCGATTTAATAAGCTTCTTCTTCTACTTAGATAAATATTGAAATTCAAACTTTAATTTTAAAAGGTATTGCCATTTTTAACCATGAGTGTTCATTTAAAAACTTCTTAAAAAGATATTTTCATGATTTTCAATAAATTATAAAGCATATGTGTGATACAAAGTTGAAGAGATTTTCACATTACTTTTTGCTAAGCACATTTATTCTTGTTAGATAAAAAAAAAAAAAATTTTACAATGGAAAATATGTCAAACTATTTAAAGAAAATAGCAAAAAAAAATAACATTGGATAGACTTTTATCGCAATTATCTAAAATTCTGCTATTTTGTGTAAATAATTTTCCTTATTTTTTTTATTTTTAAAATTTTTTCTATTTTTTTATTTTTAAAAATTTTTCTAAAAAAATAGGATTTATTACATAATAATTAGAATAAGCTAATAAAAACGAACTACGAATTTCTTGCATACATATTACAATTGGAGCGAAAAGTAAAAATAGGAAGTAGATGGAGGAGGGGGAAGTGAACGATCGAATCATTTAAATTAGTCTACGCCTCTGCTCGACTGCTCCATTTCAAGCTTCTGCACCAAGCTTCTCTACAATGGCTCGCAACAGGGTAAACTATTTTCTTTCTTCTGCTATTACTTCGATGTTTGAATTACTTGTTCTTCTTCTTCTTCTTCTTGCGCGAACGAACGGAACTGGATTTATGGAGCTTGGTCTCAGTATTTCAATCCAAAGAAGTTGAGTTTTATTTTGATCCTCACATGAGCCAAGTGTTTTTGGATTTACGGCTAGGGTTTAGGTTTTGTTGTCTAAGTCGTTCATAAGGATCGAGGATGTCGGCTCGAGTGCTGTTAAACCTGAATGAATGAGGACCTTTGTCCTTTTTTAGCTTCAGAATTCGAATGTGAATTTCATAGGGAAAATTGCTATCACTTTCAAAATTTTGCTTGGAAAGAGACACGTCTCCTAGCTTATTGTTGTTTGCCTAGGAGGTTTTAACTTTTATTTATTTTAACGACTAAACTACAAAAAATACTCCTGAATTTTCCCCTTAGTTTAAAAAGTACTACAAGTTGCATATTATTCATAACCTTTTCTACATATTTCAAAACAACCTTGGAATAGAAATTCATTAGAGTTTTACATATAAATTGAGACCTGGAGGCTGGAATGGGTGTGGCAATGTTTGGATCTCAATTTTCATTCCATATCACCACCACATGTTTCAGATCCTTATTTTTCGTCCAACATTCCAATAGATTTCTACTAAATGGTTATGAAAGGTAATGGGTAATATTGCAACTTTTGAAAGAATAAAGATGTTTTTGAAACAGAGGGCAAAGTTTAGGGGTACTTTATGTAATTTAGCCTATTTTAATTAATAACTAGGATATTGCCACTCTTTGGTATTATGCTTCACTATACTTATTGATTTGTTTGTCCCTATGGGAGACAATGAGGTTTTAAGTTTTCAATATGAAACTTGAATTCAAGACCTAAGAGGATATCTCCAACCATTTCAACCCTTTATCATTGGGACACCCTTGCAGGTGTTAATGAGCTAACTTATAGAATGCTTTAAAGTTGTAACTGTTCTGCCATCTTAGCGAATCCAAATGTGTCACGTTTTTATTGTATATGCATATTTCTCACATTCAAGGATTTATGTTATGTGGAATAGGAAATTTTGGTGCTGGTGCTGGATGTTGGTCCATCAATGCACTCTATTCTCCCCGAGGTCGAAAAAGTGTGTTCAATGCTAGTAGAGAAGAAGGTATTCCGTTGACAGTTTTCTATAGATATTTTGTAGTTTATAACTTATTTAGAGTTTTTCCTTCTATCTAGGACTAATGAGTTTGTTATCAACCAAAGAAATTTTCATGTATCAGAAAGTCGGAATATATTCTCTGGAACTATTTTAATTAATATTACCTTCTTTTGATGCAGCTAATCTACAACAAATATGATGAAGTAGGAATTGTTCTATTTGGAACTGAAGGTCTCTCTCTCTCTCTCTCACAATTTTAATTTGTATTCTCTTAAATGTTCATTAGCAGATGCGTTTGAAAACTTGTTTGTATTTTCAAAATTTTATTGTATGGATTACTATACCTATGTAATGAAATTTGCAGACACTAAAAATGAGCTGACGGAGGAAGTTGGCGGATATCAGCATGTGGTAGTTTTACAGAACATGAAAGTGGTTGATGGAGATCTTGTTGATGTTCTAAAACGGATCCCTCGAGGGACTGTTTCCGGTGATTGTATCCATTATCCAGCATTCTAATAGAGTTCTTTGTTTGTTTGTTTTGATGGAGGATCATGCTTTGCTTTCTATACCTATATCATTTTATAATTGATTACATACTGCTTGAAACTGTGATCTTTTTGTTTATATTCCTTTCCAGTTCCCATATTACTTTGCACTTCTATTTTTTTAAAAAAATTATTTAAATAACAGTGGTATCAGAATAGATCCCTGGCTAATATGGTCTACTCCGCTATTCTTAGAGAGGCTGTTTCGTCCACCCTAAGACTAGCTCCAAGAAAAAAATTATTTAAATAACAGTGGTGTCAGAATTGTCTAATGCTCATATCTTTGGGTACCTTGACATTGTCGGTAGTTCTTGACGCCATAATTGTAGGAATGGATATGTTGATAAAGAAATTTGGAGAGACAGAGAAGGGGAAGAAACGCTTATGTCTTGTTACAGATGCTCTATTCCCTATAAAAGAACCTTATGAAGGAACCAAAGAGGATCAAGTTACGACCATTGCACAACAGATGACAAAACATGGCATGAGAATGGATAGTGTTGTCGTGAGAGGGAGGTTCGGTCAGGATGCGAATGAGAAAATAATGGATGAAAATGACATTCTTTTAAACATATTTTCAGAGAAAACAAATGCAAAAATGGTGTATGTGGAGAGTCCAACTTCATTATTAGGTGCAATCCGGACTCGAAGTATAGCGCCTGTGACAATTTTCAGAGGCAATCTTGAGATAAGCACCCTTATCAAGATTAAGGTGAAGTGTCAGGTCTTTGATACGACTTATGCCCAGCATTTTCAGCTACTCTTATCATAAAAATTCTGGCATAGCGTTCAAATTTTTTGATAGAAAATTAAGGGTAGCTTCTATTTCTTTTACACATGATTGATAATCATCATTTATCAATGTTGATACTCTAATTTAATCAGGTATGGGTTTACAAGAAAACATCAGAAGAGAAGTTTCCTACTCTGAAAAGATATTCTGATAAAGCACCTCCAACTGATAAATTTGCCACACATGAAGTCAAGGTAGATTATGAGTACAAAAGCGTCGAAGAACCAAGTAAGGTAGTGCCTCCTGAACATAGGATTAAAGGTTATCGGTATGGACCTCAAGTGGTTCCGATATCAACTGCTGAATGGGATGCAGTGAAGTTCAAACCAGAAAAGAGCGTGAAGCTACTCGGATTTACAAATGCGTCAAATATAATGAGGTAGATTCTAGCTGTTTTGAATTTTTCTTTACCCTATCATGTAAAAGAAACCTTTTGTTCTCATAGTTTGTGTTTTGAACTCTTTTGGTTTGCTTAATTATTTTGAAGGCACTACTACATGAAAGATGTCAATGTCTTCATCGCCGAACCGAGCAATAAAAGAGCCACTGTTGCGGTTTCTGCTCTAGCAAGAGCAATGAAGGAAATGGACAAAGTGGCAATAGTGCGATGCGTTTGGAGACAAGGGCAGGGGACTGTTGTTGTAGGTGTCTTGACACCCAATATATCCAAGAAGGACGGTATTGTATGTCTACTAAATACATTTTTGTATTCCCCTATTGAGTAGTCTTTCTGTTTTATATATTTTACCTTCCCATTAATTTGCTTCATTGATGTCGTTTTTATGGTAGGCCGATTCGCTATACTTCAATGTACTTCCCTTCGCAGAGGATGTTCGGGAATTTCAATTTCCATCTTTCAGCAATTTGCCAGCATTGATGCAGCCAAGTGATGAACAGCAACAGGCAGCAGATGAATTGGTTAAGATGCTCGATCTCGCACCAGCTAGACGAGAGGAAATTCTACCGCCAGATTTCACACCAAATCCTGTTCTGGAGGTAGGTATGCCTTTATGTTTTCTGTTTTTTCAAATCATTTAGACACTCTGAAATCACCATTTTCCCCAATTCAGATTACAAGGCTTCTTCTGTTAGTTAATGGGATTTGTTGCTTGCTTTGCCCTTGAATTGTGTGTACTCATCCGTCTTGTGTTGGCAGCGCTTCTATCGTCATCTCGAGTTGAAATCAAAGGATCCAGATGCTGCTGTACCTCCACTTGATGGAACTCTCCAAAAGATTACCGAGCTAGATCCGGACTTGTTTTCTCAAAACAAATCTGTTATTGACACATTCCACAAAAGATTTGAACTCAAGGAGAACCCGAAGGTAGTTCATCAATGACTTGTATTCAATCAATACAATTGTGTTATCCTACAAGCCTTATCTTACATAGAAGTTTTGGATATGATCTAAAACACAGCTAAAGAAACCGAGAAGGCATTATTTACGTGAAAAAGCATCCGGTTCAAGCGATAAAGAGGACAATGAAGAGATTTCTGCTCAAATTGTTGACGCTGTTGCTAATATGCCTATAGTTAAGGTTGAAAAGATTGGAGATTCAACTCCACTCCAAGATTTTGAAGCTATGATGTCTAGAAGAGATAGTCCAGAGTGGATCAGTAAAGCAATCAGTGGCATGATAAACAAAATATTCGATCTTCTCGAGAACTCCTCTAGTTGTGATAACTATCTGAAAGCTATCGAGTATTTGCTTGCGCTTCGCAAGGGTTGCATTATCGAACAAGTATGTTACTCGCAATCTGTCCCTTATGTTCATGCTCAAGAATAAAACTGCTCATGTTTTGTACAGGAACCGAAGCAATTCAACGATTTCCTCGGTCATCTCTGTAAATTTTGCCCCGAAAGAAACCTCCATAGCTTCTTTGAATTCCTTGCATCCCAACAAATTAGTTTGATCTCCAAGGAAGAAGCCGCTGACAGGTATCATATTCATTTTCTTGTTGAAACTGTCCTGAAACTCTTATTTACATTGTTCTTCTTATGAAGTTCTTTGTTTGCTTTTGTATATTTCTATTGTGAGCAGTGAAGTAGCAGATGATGAAGCTAGAAGCTTTTGGGTTAAAATGGAGCCTAAATTAGAGCAAGTTTAGATAGTGCAGCATGTATATATGTAATTTTGTGTATCCATCAAATGTTGAAGCTATTAAAAGAAAGGATTAAAGGAGGAAGGGATTGGTTTGAATTATATTTTGATCTAGCTTCCATACTTTTAAATGTTACTTTTTACTATTTTAGCTGTATTGTCCTCTACATTTGAATTCATTTCCAAATACGTTTTGGCATGGGAGATTGAACCTCCAACTTCTAGAGGGAAAAGTCATGCCAATTATTGTTAAATTAAGCTCACTTTGGCCATCTCCAAATTCATTATTTTTTAAAATATAGGTCGATGTAGTGTTACTTATTATTATTATTTTAATTTCTAGTTGTTAAATGATTCATTTTCTTATAACAAAAGGAAGAAGTTAATGTAATAAAAATGAGGGATGTATATATAAATCAAGCATTGGAGTATCTGTTGATATGTCAATATATTTGTAAATTGGAAAGTTCAACATTGATACTAAAGATAAAGCAACATCTGATATTTTCTTTTGAATAAATATACATCAAACGTTAAAAAAAAAAAAAAACTTAATTCGGATATGAATATGAATACTAATAATAAAGTATTTATTGAAATAAAAATGTGAAATTATGTTTTATTGAAATTTATTTCATAGAATTTTAGAAATGTCATCACTCTATTTGGTGTTTAGATTACATTAACGGATAACAAGAGAAAAATGAGTGAAACTATTTATAAATATAGAAATTTTTTACTGTCTATCACCAATAGACTGCCAACGATAAAAGTCTATCTCGATCGCTACTTTTTCTATATTTATAAATAGTTTAATATTTTTTTTATTTAATTTTCCTATCTATAAATTTGGGTAAGATGAAATTGAAAGGATATTATTGGACAGATACATGAGTAGAAAAGAAATAATTGGATAACGTCTTTCTTCTCACGCTGCTCTCTCTCTTCCTGCCCAAAATCGTTACCATCGAGGCTGGAGCTTCCGTATATAAATACAGCACACGCCAAATTCAGTGCAGAGTCTTTAATTATTAACCGCTTTTGTTCAAGCAGCGTCTCATTCAGTTTCTTCTTCTCGTTGACGGTCATGGACTTTCAAGCTCACGCTCTGGTATCTTCTCTCTCTCTCTCTCTCTCTTGAGCGTGCGCGGTTTCTTGAAATCGTTTGATCTGAAGATAAAATGATTGAAGAGAGACGGATTCACTTTCTTAACTCGAAATCTTTAGGAAATGTAGTATAATGTTGATCTTACTTTTGTTTGTCATTACAGAAAAGCTCCGACGATTCGTCGACGTCTTCGAAGCTGGTTCTTTATTCTTTCTGGCGGAGCTCCTGCTCGTGGCGTGTTCGCTTTGCGTTGAACCTCAAAGGTTTTTCTTCTTCTTTGACTTTACTGGAAAATTCATCTTCGATTTTGCAGTACAGAAGAATTCGAGTCTGATTTGTTGTAAAATACATGGTTATCTTGTTTAAATCGAGTCTAAGCGGATATGAAGAGTTGTTATTATAAATCGGACGAATGAAGTATAGAAGAATTTGCGTTTGATCTGCCGTAAAACCGAAACGCATGTTGACATTGTTTAAATTGATTCTAAGCTGAAATTAAGGTCGTGATAGTAAATCAAACAAATGAAAGTTGTGGAACTTGATTAACAGAATGTTTTCCGACTGTTGCTTAGGGCTTTCTTACGAGTGTAGAGCAGTAAACCTTGGGAGAGGAGAGCAATTAAGTCCAGGTAAATCTCACGATTGATGTGTTAGTGCGGATCGATAGAATATAAATCTGCTGAACGATTTTTTTTTTTTTTAAATTCCGAGATGCAGATTTTGAGCGCCTAAATCCTCTCAAGTATGTTCCTGTATTAGTAGATGGTCCTGTGGTAGTTTCAGACTCTTACGCGATTTTGCTGGTTAGTATAAAGAGAAGGGAGATGACTTTGTTCGAGTCCATGACAAAGAACAGTGAACTTCTGAACTGGCCGCAATGGCTAAGCAAATGCCAGTTCAGAAGATTTTGGATTCTCACGGACTTGAATATACTAGTCATCCTTCTTTTCTCATGGCTAGTTTTGATCCTCTGTTGCTCTTACAATCCTAGATTATGCTTGTAACACTATTGCACTTTTCTTGTTGTTGTTGTTTAGTATCTGGAAGAGAAATATCCACAGAAAGCGCTGCTGCCTGCTGATCTTCATTTAAAATCTCTTAATCTGCAAGTAAGATCAGTACTGGTTAACTACAAATTGAAACGTTTAAAAGAGAGCTCTCTAGATCTATGAAAAATATCTTCTAGCATTTAACTACTTGTTCTTACGGTACTCCTACAGGCCTACAGTTGTATTTTTTTGTTTTCAAGTCCACTGACTGAATTTTAAAATCTTTAGGATACATTTAATTTTTCATCATATATATGATTTGAGATCTTAATTTTCTGTGTTTTGAGTCCTTATGAGAAAACTTGGTTTAAACGGCAGTGGATTAGCTTGCATCAATTTAATGATTACTTTTAGTTTCTAACGTGTTAGCACAATAGCACTATTAACTCTTGTGAAAATTGAGCAATAAATCTGCGATTTCTGATTCTCAGAAAAGCAAAAAAGAAAATATCTATAATTCTGTGCAAACGAAAATTCACATTTAATTTGGTTAAGTTATTTGTGTATCATTATGTTGGTAGGTTCTTATCACAAATGATGAATGTTGATAGGGAAATTCATGTTGCAGGTGGGAAGTATCGTCAGCTCAAGCATACAACCTGTCATTATGATGGGATTGCTGGTAGATTTTATTTGCACTAGCTGTGTACATACATATCTAAAGTTAATCTAGTCCCCGTTTATATATATATATATATTTGTTTAGAAAACTATCGAGGAAAAATTTGGTCCAGAAGAGCAACTGCCATGGGCTCAGTCCCATTTAGAAAAAGGTTTCAATGGTACGTTTGTGAAGTTTTTCGGTGTTCAATTGTGCGTAGGAAAAATAAAACTAGTGCACTAAATCATTGTGTGGGCAAGCAAGTGTAACGGGGCCTCAATTTTCCATCTGTTTGTGTTTACAGCTCTTGAGAAACTTCTGAAGGATTTTTCTGGCCAATATGCCTTGGGAGATAAACTATATATGGCACGTTTCAAAATATTCTCGATTCTTTTGCTATTTAAGATTTCAATTTTTGAAGTTTCATCATCATGGTCTTAATCTTGTTTTGTCACATGCAGGCTGATGTATTTTTGGCCCCCCAAATTTCAAATGCTACTGAGAACTTCGACATTGACATGGTATTTTATTTTCTCCATTCTTATTTATATCTCACGTCGCAATTATCACACGTTACGAAAAATGAAAAACATTACCCTGTCTTCCTAAAAAAAAAAAAAATCAAGAAACAACACCACCGAACACTTTATCAATAGGCATTAGCATAGCTAATTTCATCGCTCATAAGAGGTTGATAGTTTGAAGTTCTAATGTAAATCTCCCTGGTTGCACTTGCATAGATCGTAGGCTTACAAAACTGCCCATCTCTTGATTTTTTTTTTATAAAAAAAAGTAACTCTTTGATTATATTTAAAAAAATAATAATTGAAAGCTAATCTCTAGATATTCTTGGTTATAACATATAAGAAATTTGGAAAAAACATAGTCTCGAAACTCTCTCATATAACAAATTTCTGCTGTTGGATAATGCAGTCTAAGTTTCATACCTTAGCAAGGATTTATGAATCTTACAAGAAGTTACCAGAATTCCAAGCCTCGTCACCAGAAAGGCAGTCTGACGCCCTTCATTAGGTCGTTCGTCTCCACATTATTGTACTATTAGACATTTCACATTTACATTTACTTGAACCCTTTTTTTTTTTTTGGAAGCGTCACTTGAACTTGATTTTAGTTATTTGCAAAATGGAGACAGATAACTTACCCATCACGGAGACTTAGTCCATTGATGCTTTCTCTGAAAATTTTCATACCAGATATTATCTCCAGTCTCTTTCTTTGTCCATTTAATTTTCCGTTTTGGTGGCCACGAGGTGGAAGCGTAAGAAAATGTTGGCTGTATCATGGTTCATCCAACAGTATTAACAAAAGTGCCCGTCTAGCTCAGTTGGTAGAGCGCAAGGCTCTTAACCTTGTGGTCGTGGGTTCGAGCCCCACGGTGGGCGTAGGTAATCTTTTTGTAATTTTTACTATTCCATTGTCTTTGTTGTTTGACTTCATAAATTATTCATGATATATGTCTTGAGTTAGCAGAAACAATTGAGTCATCAAAAGTGCCCGTCTAGCTCAGTTGGTAGAGCGTAAGGCTCTTAACCTTGTGGTCGTGGGTTCGAACCCCACGGTGGGCGAAAGTAATTTTTTACTATTCCAAATTGTCATGTTGTTTGGCTTCATAAATGATGATATATGGCTTCCATTAACAGAAACAAGTGAATCATCAAAAGGGCCTGTCTAGCTCAGTTGGTAGAGCGCAAGGCTCTTAACCTTGTGGTCGTGGGTTTGAACCCCACGGTGGGCGAAGGTATATTTTGTAGTTTATTTGATTTTGGTAGTTTTAAATACAAGGAAGTAATTTGCTTTGCCAAGAAATTCTCATAACAAAAAGGAAATTGAAACCAAGAAGAGGTTGAAGGTTTTTTTCTCCTCTCTTTTTATTAGGTTCAGGCTTCAAACATGAAATATTTAAAACCATTATAAAAGTTTTGAGAATAAGTACTCTTTCTTAGTTTTATTTTTAAAACACTTTTTGTAGTTGTATGTTCAATTTGGTTTTGGCATTTTTTAATACAATAAAAGTTATTTAGGAAAGGTAAGTAATTTGCATTGCCAAGAAATTCTTGGAACAAAAAGGAAATCGTAACCAAGAAGAGGTTGGGTGGTTTTTCTTCTCTTTATTTAGGTTAAGGCTTTAAACATGAAATATTTAAAACCATTAGAATAATTTGGAAATAATAGATGGATTTTCGTCCGTTGTAAATGATATTCTCAAAACTTTTCTAATATGTTTGATTTGCTACTCTAAGTTAAGCCTTTTTTTTAAAAAAAGAAGTAAATTCTCTTTCTATTTACAAATGCAATTAGGGATGAGAGACAAACTTAAACATACCTAAACTAAGACATTCATCTTTTTCAAATGTACTTTTTTTAATCTTAAATTGAGATAGCATAGGAGAGAATTTGCTCATAGTATTTGAAGAGATGATGCTATTGAATTTTTTAAATTCTGAACATCCAATTGAAAATAACAGCAGATTCAATGTTATATTTCCTTAAACAACTATAGTTTACAAATGTTCTGTGGTGCCTTTTTTTTTTGTAGTTAAAAAATTTATTTATTTTGCAATTTTCCTCATTAAATGTAATGGAGTTTGACAAAAATACTACACAATCGGAAAAATATATTATCTAGTAATTTTTGAAAACTATGAACACATTATTTGGCTTAATTGGGTTTGCCCTTGTGAATTATCAATGAGGCCCGTCTAGCTCAGTTGGTAGAGCGCAAGGCTCTTAACCTTGTGGTCGTGGGTTCGAACCCCATGGTGGGCGTAGTTGTTTTTTTTTTTTTTTTAAAATTAATACTAATAATTATTTAGAAAGTAAATCTACCCCGAAATTTCAGGAGGTGCCAACAAGAAGTTAGGGCCCAAATTTTTTATTTTTATTTTTTTGTCATTTTGTGAAAGATGGTCACATTTGATTTTTTTATTTTTTTATTTATAAGAGTGGAGTAATCGAACCTTTTACATCAAAACTTTTCTCACCTTTAATTTCGAGATTGGTAGTGATAAAGTAATTAGCACAAAAAGAAGAGAGACGATCACTTTGAAGAAAAAAACTTTTATTAAGAATGTAAAAAAACGGACACTTTTGAGAGAAATCTTTCACTCTCAATACACACTCACTTTTCTTCACTCTAAGGTTGTCTAACTCTCTAGCTTTTCTTTCTTCCTTTCTATTTGCTTTTTTTGCTTTAGGACACAACTCTTACTCATAGGCATAAGATCCTTGAACTTAAGCTAGATGATTTTTCTAAGCTCTTCTTAGATCTTAACTATTTTAGATATTTTTGTGAAATTTATCCTTATCTAAAAACTCTAGAATTCTCATAGCCTAAAGAAAGTCTAAGATATTTTTAGATCTTTTCTTTGAGATATTTATTTACATACTTCAATATCATTCTAAAAAGAATCTAATTTACATATTTAAATCATATTGTTGATACTTCAAGAAGTTTCTAAATTAGATAGTGTTGCTTTCTACGTTAAAGCTATGTTTGATGAATTTAGACTAAGAACTCGAGGATTTAGACACGGGACATGAATTTTTGCAAAGAACACTTCAAAACAATTTGACAAAAATATTACAAATTACATGATTAGCTAATAGATTAACTGGTAGGTTAAATATCAAATTTACTCTTCATGGATAGGACCGATTTACAGATTTTCTTTAAATACCATTCTTGAGTCAAAGTTTAGGTGATTGATGCAAGCAATTCAAAGAAATTTATTTTAAATACATCACAGTGCTAATTTTTTTTTTTTTTTTTTTTTTTTTTTTAAGTTCATTGAGTATCTAACCTCGATAAAACGACAGAAAATTTTGTAAAACTTAGAGACCATTTTCATACAAAAGAAAAATCAAATGATTTGAAAACTACATAAGATTAGATTATAAACATCTAATATTTAGGATATGAACTTATTAATCTACATTTCTTTCTTTTTTTCTTTTTTTTTTTTTAAATATTTTTGTCCATACTACCTCATAAGATAATCCATACCCGTCTGATTCTACCACCTTTAGATGCCCAAGAAATCCATTTCATTCACTAACCATTTTAAAATTTTTATCCCCCAATTTTAAAAAGAAATCATCTTCAGGCCTTTTTTAAATAGATTTTTGTTATCTATTTCAAAAATTCACTTCCCACAATCACTTAGTCAATTTCTTTTAAGATTTAGTCATAATTTTTTTAAAACACTTTTTTAGTTCAATTTCAAAAACACTTTTGAAAATTTTTAAATAGAAAATTGAATTGCGTTCAGTATACCTGGCTTTCATAAATGAACCAAAGAACAAAAATAAAATGATTATACAACATCTTATTTTTAAAGATTTGGCTATGATGTCAACAATAATTCTAGACGTAGATTAGGAAAGAAAAAAGTTAGCATATAAACATAAATTTTAAAGATAGGAATAATAAAAAATAAAAAATAAAAAAGAAATAACAAGCACATAGGGTCTAAAGTTATAACATGTACACAGACATTTCATTATTGAATTAGACCAAAGTTATCTAAAAACCAGATTCTTGAATAATTGAATTACGTCCGAAAAATTTCTCAGAGACGGTTTGAATTGACTTTATAAGTGTTTATTAAATAAACACTTAGAAAGTCAATTCAAACGGACTCTCAATTAAACTTGATTAATCCATATAAACTAAATATCCAAAACTTGAATAAAAAAGAAGCATAAATAGCAATAGCATGACCAAAGTTCAGAGTGGAGAAAGAAGACCTAATGTAACACCATTAATTTCTACACAAAGACAACAAAGTAATGTCGGTATGAAACGTGTCAAACTTCAAAAATCTAAATCACTTGTTCCAGCCGAAAAGACAGAATAAAACAAAAAAACAAAACCAAATCTTTTTTAAAGTGACTCAAATCACATAGGCATTCATCAAGTAAACAGTGCCTTGCAGCGCAAAATGTGGGTAAATAAGCAAATATCTGATTCTTAACATCTCCTTTTAAACATAATGTAATAATTTGAAATCTAAAACTATTACTTTCTCTCTTTTTTTTTTCATGCCATAGAAAAAGTTTTAGTTTCAAAAAGCCTCTCACGTGTGAAATCCACTGTATTACCAAAACGCTCTATTGTTAATAAAGAGATCGAATTGTCTTACCTGTCAAAGATTCGGCAGCGGCTGTAGAAATTGTTGACTTCCAGTATGGAATTTAGACAACTTTTTCAAGAAAACCACTTGGTAATATACCAAATCAGGAGGCTCGTAGCTAATGTTACTTTTTATCTTAGCCAACAAATCCAATTGGTGATCAACTCAGTGACGGTGCTGCCCATAGTTTTACTTTCTTGTCCACACTCGCACTAGCCAAAACCAATACCTTTTTACCTCCTGTTCCAAAATAAACTATATTAGATATTAGGTTAAAATCCGATTTTATTTGGAGTTGGTTTAATTTTAGTCCTACACTTTTAATAAATCTTAAACTTAGTCTTGATTTTTTTTCGAAATTGGCTAAATAATATAATAATAATTTCCATGGAAGAAAATGTAGTATGTGAATATATTTTCAAAATTTCTAGTAAAAATGTTAATAAATAACAAAGAGTTTTTTTTTTAATAAAAAAGAATAAAATAAACAAGCCATAGGGACTAAATTTCGGATGTCTTGAAAGTACATGAACTATTGAACGACTAAAATGAACAAACTTCAAAGTATGTAGACTAAAATGACATATTAACCTAGATATTATATTCTTACGTTACTAGAATTATATTCTTACGTTACTTTGTAGACAGATCAACCACTTCCCCTATAAAGTAAAATAGAAAAAGCAAGATTGAATAATAAATTATTGGTGAGTGAATCTTTTAAGTTGAACAATATCTTTTAGTTTTGTAAATTTAAGATATGGTCAATATGGGAATTAAAGTTTTGTCGAAGTTGTAATCGTTTATCGGTTTATGCAAGGGGGAAAAAAAGCAAAGTTTTTTTTTTTAATCTTTTTCTTTTATTCTCGATTCTTTGCTTCAATTGCTATGATTTCAAATCAAGTCATGCTCACGTAATTTTTCTGTACAAACTTCTAACTAAAGTGACATAATACAAAATAATATATAGTGTGCTTTTGTGTTATGATGATTAGTTTATATTTTTGTAATTCTCTCGTTTTTATACTCATCAAAATATTTTCTCTAATATTTCCATATCTTAGTAGCGAAAGGAGATAATTAAGAAGAAATGGGATGAAGTTTCACCTGATGGAATAGGCTTGGGTGCCCACGAAATCCATGTGATGTCACCTGCATTAAGAATTGGGTGTCAGTATTCGGTCAGCTGAAACTGAAAGTTACAAGTTCCAAAGAAATAAACTCCATTAGGGTAAAGAAAACTGATTTAGTTCACAAAGTTTTCAACTTAAATTCGACAATGCTCTGGTGTCTGGACTATAGGCAGTTAAGAAATGTATTATAATTATATTATCAACACAATGTTATAAACTATATTGAACTGCACAGATCAAATAAGATCATCTCATTAGTTAAGGACCCTATGAGACATGGCGAATATCATCCCGAGATACAAAAGAAAAAAAATATAGTAACTAGAAAAAATCCAGTTGAGGTATACAAAAACAACCTGAGATGACAAACCAGAATGTTGGGTCTAGCAAACACATGGACTCGGATACAATGATCACTTGATTGATAAATCAAGCCATACTACTGAAATGGCCTAATGGGTCAGTATCCTAGTATGGAAAGTTAAAAAAGCCTGTTTCTTTAGGTTGTCCTATTAACAAGAAGATGAGACCCAACGTAAATTTTTCTTAAACTTAACTGATTCAGATTGTAATATTGTAATTGTGTAGTGTAATCACAATTCTCACTACAAAAAGTAGTACATGATGGTTAGTTTAAGATTGATGTGATTGATTAAGAATGCGTAAGAGAATCTTTTTTAGGGGTAGTGTTTTAAATGAAAAACTTTTTCAACTGGCAGTTTTGACGAAGAAAAGATGTATGTACAAATACTTGCGAACACTTTCTAATGTGTCGGCAAACACGGTAAAAAATTTTAAAAGAGTTTAGTTGTTAGTCGTATTGAGAAAATGTTTACAAACACTATACAAGTATTACTCTCGATAGATGATGCTAAGAAAAATTAAAACAGTAGTAGTCTTGGTCTCAAGTGAGTAATTAATTCTTGTCGCAATGAATATTAATAGAACCTCGTAGCGGGGAAGAAAACAAGCGGAAATACTAATAATAATTTAGACTTACACATACCATCATGAGCTTTCTCAGCTGTATCCAAAACCTTTCCAGTTTCAACACATAACCACTGCAGTGTGGAAGCATGCGTTGCTGCTAGTATCTTTCCGTCAGGGGATATATTGAGACGGTCATAATGCAATGTAGCACCATTTGAATCATGTAGTGGAATTGGAAACACCTTGAGAGTTTTTGGATCCTCATCGAGGTGATACCTCACTTGAAAAAGGAAATAACACAAATATAGATATACAAGGAAAGTCAGTTGTTTAAAATCATCTGATTGTCTAGGTTAACATGAAACAGAAAGAAATCAGCAATCAATCAATTGAAGTTTTAATTTGATTAAGAGGTAAAAGAATATACAGTGTTGCAACATCACAGTTATAAATGAGCATTTACTTAATAGCTCGTTGCTAAATTTGTGTTTTAATTTATATTTACAAGTGTGTGTGTATGTTTGTTTTAAACAATAACATGAGTTTTCAGGAAAGATGCCAATTAGAAGTGATAAAAACTAACATTCATGTACTCTATTAATATTATCTTAGCTCCCTCGGATGGAATGAGGAAAGTATGACAAGGAGAATAAGGAGAAAACATGACTAATCATATGAAAAAAAATTCAACTAAAAGAAGTACTTCAACTACAATACAGGATACGGTTAAAAAAAAAGAAAAAAAAATACAAGATACGGTCCTAGGTCAGTCAGTTATACTAACAGGTGTTTATACATGAAAATTATAGATGTGACTCTACGTACCATTAATATTCCATATTCTCATTGAACCATCCTTTGATGCCGTGATGATTTGCTCTGAGTTTGGGGTAAAACATAACCAGGTCACCGCACTCTGGACATCAGAAAGAAAACGTTAAAGGAGAAGGAAGTTAAAATCATCAAGAAGATATTTTAAAAGATGAAGAATCCTAAAAAACAATGTTTGGTATTTACCGAAAACCAAAGACAAACTCAAAAGTCAAAACATAGTAAGTGCGACAAAGCTGCTGCAAGTACCATAGTTTACAAACTTTTTCGAAGAAAATTAGGGTGGCTTGAAGAATAGAAGAGTGATAAACAAGCGTGGAAGCAAACATTACAAAAGGATAGACAGTCATATAAGTTTTTTTATTAGATCTAACTAACTAAATCGCATCATGAATTTCACAAAATATCTAAACAACAACCTGGTGTCCTTTCAGCTGCATAACCCTCAAAACCTCCTTCACTGAACCATCCTTTGAGTAAACAACCTCCCATACCTGCCAAGAAAAATATATTGACGAAAAACATCAAAGACGGGTGTTATTGATAGAATATATATGTAAAATCAGGTAGTTATAAAACAACACCAATATTGTGATAGTGGTAACTTCTTCTCCCAGTAAAATTGAAATGATTTCAGTATATTATAGTATACCATGAGCTAGAATTACTAAAGTCTAAAATCAATTGTAATTCACATTCACTTGTCTATCCTTTTTAAGGAGGTAAGAACATATGACACTTGACACTGGACCAGTACACACAAACGACATCTCACTACAAAGAAACGCATCTAAAGGCTGATCTTTGCTAATGTTTGCCTTCAAAGGTACTGCTCAATTCTTCATTTGTGGGTCCATAAAAGAGATAATACTGTAGACAAATCTAGAAAGAAAAAAGTTCTCAGTATTAAATATGCAAACGCCAGAAATATTCACCTTCACATCTGCAGTAAAAGCAGCTGCTGCAATAAAACGCCCATTTGGTGACAAAGCAGCCATGGTATTTTTTAATTGATTAGTGTCAACATCACCCACCAGCTTTCCCGTTTTTGCATGCCAGAGTCTAATATCAGTCCCTAGAAAGCAATTTCCTTATATAAGCACTTCTAAGTTCTACGAAAGACAGTACTATGATAAAGAATGCAGTAAATTGTTGAGCATGTTTGTTTACACACAAGAAATCAATAAGATAATTCCACCAAGTTAAACATTTTGAACTACTTTATCATGATTTAGCACATCGGCAGCATACTATTTTTAGAGATTCTATTAGTATTCGTGGATTCTATTGAAAATTTGAAACCAGCCCTTATGTTCCTCCAGAATTCTTTATATGACAAAGAACACATTCAACACTGATGTATATTTTAAATCTTCAAAAACAAATGGATAAACAAACCGTAGGGGTCTAATAAAAGAAAGTATAGCATCATTCACATGCCTTGCACTTGATTGTTGTAAGGTAGATGTAACGTACCTTCTGAACAAGAAGCCACAATTGTACTCCCATCGGCACTACCATAGCTAGCAGTTGCACCCACTAAGGTCAGAACAGATTTTTTATCGTGCACCTTGTGTTGTTCCCACTTGATTTCAGGAAGAGGGAGCTTAGCTTGCTGTTTAGTTTCATCTGAAGCTTTGGGTTTTTCTTCTCCATACATGTACAAAGAAGAACCAGACAGACCTTGAGAGGATACAATGATAGAGGTTGCATCATCGCCAAATGTGACAGCCGTTGGATGACCTCCAGCAGGCAAATTAATTCGCAAGAACCTGCAGAAATATTAATGATGTATAAACAATGCATGAAAAATCAAAGTACTCTTTATTAGCACTCAGAAAATATCACATAGAAGATTTGAAAAATGGATTTACATACTTGAAACTTTTACTTGATGCATCATCCAACTTAAATACCCTGATCACTCCATCACCACAGGCTGTTTTAGGAATATATAAGACAAGATCAATGAATAAAAAATTATTAAAAAAAAATTAACATATTATACTGGAATGAATTGATACGAAACATTGATCAAGCAGTGTGTATTAATTATGATAAAACTGTTAAGCATATATATATTTTCATCTTAATGAATAGAGAATAAATGATACTTTCTACTTCCAGAAACCAAAACCAAAAATTGCAAATTGATATAAATTGGGATGCCAAAGCTTAGAAACCAATTCCCACAACGATTATTGCTCAGTTGAGCAATAACTAGAGGAAACAGAATACAGTAATAGCTAAAACTTTCTCTACAAAACAAAATCAATGTACCAAAAACGTTAACAGAAGTTGCTCTTCATAGCTGAAAACCTATTGGATAGATAAGTCTCTAATAGGAGTATTAGGATGTAGTAGCATAGGAAATTTTGTCAATAACTAGTGAGAAGTGAAAATTTTCTATGAAGATGAGAAATGAGCATTAATCAGAACAACATGAAGTCTGAGTTCAAATTTTCGGCCTCTACATGTGATTGAACCCACAAAAATTCACTAAGATTCAAACACAGACCATTAAAACATAAAAACACTTGAAACATATTACTTGATAGAAAAAGAGGATTAGAAATAATTGAAATCACTAATTGATGCAATACATGAGCTTAATATAGAAAACGCATATCTTATTAAATGAAACACTTTGAATCCAGTGAATGAACTAGGAAAGGATACATATGCAAACTTGATGTACTTAGTCTAATTAAAGGCTTGCTTGGAAAAAGATTTTACTGAAAATTCTTCAGCCATGAG
Organism: Lagenaria siceraria; assembly: GCA_002890555.2. Classification (NCBI taxonomy): domain Eukaryota; kingdom Viridiplantae; phylum Streptophyta; class Magnoliopsida; order Cucurbitales; family Cucurbitaceae; genus Lagenaria; species Lagenaria siceraria. The sequence goes on along the minus strand of CM016483.1, from coordinate 26,239,468 downwards.
CATAAGTAAAATGCAGGCAGGGGCAATGTTCACATTGTGACATTCTTGGTAAAATATCTTTCTCTTTCGTCACAGCATATTAACAATGGCAGAAAAATGTAATATCAAGGGGAAAACTGTTTGATATAGTAGGATTAACCATGTTACCGGACACCAAATTACTTCCATCTGAGGAGAAGCATAATCCAGTCACAGAATCTCCGTGACCTTTCAACGTATTCAAATCCAACGGGTGATGTTTCTTGTTTTGATCCTACATTTGACAATCAAAAGAGGAAAAACTGAGTGTAAGAAAAATATCAAAGCTGTTCAATGCATCATGCAAACGATATATCGAGTTAAAGCATTTCAATCCGAATACAACTATTTTCATCTGCAGATGACATTAGAATAAACAAGAGAACATTCTGGCCGTCATACACCTTCTGAATAAAAAATTCGCAAGTGTAAAAAGGAAATAAACAACGTTCATTGAACTCAATGTAGCACAAAGCTCGAGGTAGTTCGTATGAAGCTATCAGTGAATGTTTAACTGAAATGTTAGCAGAATATCGTGATGAACCGGTAACACGAAAGAGGAATAACATTTTCAGCGAGGTTACGATGAACAACCAGCAAAAAATCATGATAAACAAGGAAGATATGACTAAAAAGGAACTAGATGGCGATCATTTCAAATAATTAGCATGCGTTCAGCGCAAAATTAACCGACGACGTATAATTAGATAACATTCGCGATACAGACGGTGATCGATGAAGAATTCAATCACTTCGCCGTACTCGCAGCTTTGAAACTAAGCAGAAGATGTAGAAGCTAGACCTAGATAATCCAAGATGAAAATTGTGCACTGAATAATACAGTACAAAATTGCGAGAATTCCGTCGTCGCATTATGCAGTTTCACAGGAATCAAACGGACCTTATCGGAAGAGTGAGAATGAGGTTTGGAGTGAGACTTCTTAGTCTGAGACGGCTTTTGGTGCTTCTTCGGATCCGATGGAAGCTCTGGATGGGAAATGGTTTGGACTTCGGATCTTCGTTTCCGAAAGTAGCTTCTGAAGAAAACAACGGCGATTAGGGCACCGAGAATCACTGAAACAGCCGGAATTAGAAGAGCAGAATCCATTGGTAAATGCAGAGATGTGGCAACGAAGACGAATAGGAAGAATTTGACGATGGACTTCGAGAAAAATGGCCGAAGAGTAAGAGGGTAAATATAAATAGAGCAAAAATTGGAATGGAAATTTTTTAAAATAAAAAAATAAATGAAATTATTTATCCAAAATAGCAAAATTTTTAGATAGTTGTTATAGTTGATAGAAGTCTATTAAAGTCTATCAGTAATATAAATCATAGAAGTCTATCACTAATACAGGTTGATAAAAGTTTATCAATGTCTATCAATTTTTGCTATTTTTTGGAGATAGTTTGACATTTTTTCTATCTGTGAAAATTTTTTAAATTGAAAAGTATTAATATATAGGTTTTAGCCATCTTCGTCAAACATTTTTTTATTAAATTATAATTTTGGCCCTATTTTTGGAAAAAGTATAATTTAAAAATAAGGTAGAATTTAATCCCTAATTTGATAAAAACTTTTAAATAAATTTTTAACCAAAATTTACAAATTAAATTAAACCTTTGATAATATTTTTAGAAATAGTGATTTAAACAAAAATGATTTATTAACAAGTGATTTGTTAAAAGTAGTTTTTATATCATCATTTTAATGTTTAATTCTAGATTTATAATCGTGATTTTCAATGATTTAACCACATATTTGAAATTAGCTTATAGAATAAATATTTTGAGCTAAATTATTTAACTATAAATAGTTTTATAAAAGTGTGATGAATCATGTTAATATTTGGTTTCATATTTGTACAAATAATTTAAATTTAATTAAAAGTCTTTTTAAATAATTAATGTTTATCTTCTAAGATTGTTTTAGAATCATTAAATTATTTTAAGAAAATTACATTTGATATTGAAAAAAATTAGAGTTCAAGAAAATTAAGTAGAGAGAAAAGATAGAGAGATGTATAAATTTTTCAAAGATAAAAAAAAGATGTTACAAGATAAGATAATTTTAGAGAGAGAAAATCAATAGACAACTAAAATTCAAAGATAGGAAAATAAAATTATAGAGATATAAAAAAAATTGGAGAGAATGACAAAAATTTATGAAGAATAATTTAAATAAATAAAAAACTTAAAAGTGAGAAAAAAAATCATGAGTAGAAAGTTAGAGAAAGATGTAAGAAACTAGAGAGAAAAAAAGTTAGAGAGAAAAAAAACTTACAGACTTCAAAAGCATTGTATTTTATGTGATTTTTTATGTGATTTCAAAAACTTAAAAGAAGAAAAACGCCTAAATTTAAAAAACCAAACCGTTTTCAAGTCGGGCCTTAGTTTTGTATTTTTTGTTTTTGAAAAACAAGTTTATAAACCGTACTTTCATCCATTGATTTCTTTTTCTTTTTTTCTTTTTTGGAAATTTGATCATGAATCCAAACATTTTCTCTATTGTAAATAAAGTAGAATAAAACCGTGATACACTTTTTAAAAATGGTGTCTCTCACTTAATATACCTATAAATCGTAACCTTTTCATTTCTAGCCAACCTGGAACTTTGGTGGCACTCGAATATAATCTTCTAATTCTCAATAATTGTTGAACTCAAACAATATATATATGTATATTGGAGAAACTACAAAATAATAGAGAAAATTGGAATAAGTTTGAGAAACAAATATGCAAACAATTATGATGAAACGAAGGTATCTCACTCTCCTGTGTATATTCAAGCTCTCTGTGATGTGTATTTTTTTTTATATAAACCGTGTGTGTAGCATATATTCTCTAACATGTCTCCTTCAAGATACAATAACCTAACTGAAACGTTTTCCTAACTCAAACAACTGTTCACGAAATATTGAACTCATAACTCCACAATAAAAAATAAAAAAAAAAAAGTACTCTTCTTTTGGTTCACCTTTCTTAAAAGAACAAAAAAGAGAAATGTGAGAAAGTAGAGAGAAAATAAGATCGAAGATTTTGTGTATATATGTTGTGCTGTAAGCATTTGAGATAGATATTTATAGGGTTTTTTTAATCTAGTGAATTTATGAATTTTTTTAATCTAGGATTTTATTTACCTATTTTCGTATATTGAATTAAGATTAAGAACTCAATTTCAATTTATATTATGAATTTTTTCTTTCCAAAGTACTTAAAATTATTTGTAGGAATTGTTAGAGACTTAAGGATAAAAAAATAATGAAATTAAATAAAATTAAAATAAATATATGTATATATAACTATATCATCATAGGTAAAATACATACTTTTAAAATTATTAAGAAATTTAGGTTGGTTTGGATCGAGTTGAGTTATTTTAAGTAAATCATGAACTAACTCAACTCATAAAATTTTCATTTATTTGAACCAATCTAACTCAAACCGTACAGGTTAAATTGGATTAATCAAATTTTTCGAACCATCACATTTTTTGAACGCCCATAGTAACAATATCGGGTCCTTGCAATAACAAATTTTCATGGATATTTTTTAAAATTGTAAATTTAATGTTATGTATTTAGTTTATTATGTAGTTATTTAGCCTTTATTTGGAATGGACCGGTAATAATTAATTATTGTACATGGATATTTAACTACCCATATGAAATGTTTAAGCCTTAGTTAAGAGCTTATTCTCTGTTTCAATATTTGTTTATTTATTTTCTTTTTTGAAAAATTCAACTTAAAATCTTAATATTAATATCAATAATATTTATTGTTCATATTTCAATAAGGCAAAATAATTTTTATTTGTCTCCCTCCTTAAATATATATATAATGAATTTTAATCTGATTTATTGATTCATATCCTTCACTTGAATTTTTTTCATCATCAACTATTTTTTAGATTTCACATAAACAAAAAAAAACTACTTTTTAAGTTTAAATTTTCTTTATTTTTAAAACTTTTATCTTTGCTAAAAAAAAATAAAGGTATAAGAGTTAAACCTGCAATCTCAATAGAAGTAATATATATTAATTACCGTTGAGTTAGGTTTATTTTGACAATATTTTAGTTATTAAGATGCTTAAGATACTTTTTTCTAGTACAACAATTGCGGAGTGGGAGATTAAACTTCCGACCTTTAGGGACGAAGTGCATATCAATACTATTGAGCCAAGTTCAAGATATTTAACTCTATAATTTTTCAAAAAATAATCATTTCAGTTTTTATTCTTCTATTAATTTATGCCCCAGCCAATACCAATATTAATAAGCTTATGTAGGTTCGATATAGATGCTCACATCATTTTTCAATATATATATATATATGCTCACATCAATTGGTCAATTTATTATTAATCTTTTTAAAGTGAGGTTTAAATCCCCTCCGTCAATATTGATCAACTAGAAAATAATATTGAAATTAAGAAAAATAATAATAAACATGAATTGATATGCAAATTGGAAAACGATTATTTTTTTTAATAGTATAATAAAATATACACGTTTGAAATTCACGTTTCAAACTAACATATTTGAAAATAATACTAACAAAATAATAAATTGCAAGAGAATTGTTTCTCTCTCTCTCTCTCTCTCTTTTTTTCTATTATTCTCTAGTTAAAAAACAAAAAATCTCAAAGATCACTTTCCTATTGTGAATACAACACCTAACACATGATCTAAAATGGTTTTGTATACTTAAAAAAGAAATACATGATATAAGAATGGTTCATCCAATCATCGTGTATCCTATTTTTTTTAATTATTTTTATTTTGACATTATTCAAAATAAAAATGCAACCAAAGGAACATAATTCAACCGACATAAAATATGTATTATTAACAAACAAACAAAAAAAATTCAAAAGTTCGAATCTTTTCCCTACATATTGTTTAACTTGAAAATCAGACATGTGGATACAACAAATAAGCTAGCTTCATAGAGGACAAAAGAAGGAGTCCAAAGTATTATAATATGTTGAAAAATATATTATTTTGTGAGTTTATTGTTCAATAAATTATAAAATATATTCATACACAATCGATAGATTTAGTCAAAGATAATGTTAAACTAGTTTTTTTTATCGATAAAATTTGTAAGTTTTACTATAGTTATTTAATGGTTAATTTTTTTGCATTAATCAAATTTAATTTATGCAAACTTTATTTTCATTAAATTAGCAAACTTCTTTTTTATTGATTTTTTAAAGACTAAAATGGCGAATAAAGCATAATTTAGATAAAATGTGTTTAATTCTAATAGTTGTCTAGGTTATAGTTTAAATAAATGAAAGAAATGTCTACAATAAAAGTCTCAATAAATACAATTTGTTAGTTGAAACAAATTTACCTAACTTGAAATGTATATTGTACCTTAAAGTTTTGAGTTCTCTTAAACTTTTGATAGCAATATGAATGCTCGCGGGCGGATAAAAGGAATAGAGATGACGTGTCTCTATCTTCACAAAACTTTCTATTAAATTTCATCTAATTTTAATTTCAAACTCTCATAGAGTTTAAAGTCAAACATAACAAATATAGCTTAACAGTAATTGACACGGTCTCTCTCCTTACAGGTAAGAGGTTTGATCCCTCATTATATTTGTCAATCATATTCCCATTTTGCTAACATTTTTTTTTCTCGCTCTTTCTTAATCTCTCTGTCTTTGATTATCCAATGAATTATTATCTTTTCTAATATTACATGGCAGTAAAGAAATGAATGATACAAGATAACAAATTCTATCACTCCAATTCGAAGATGCTATTTTAAATGTTGATAACATCCCTTGATCTTTCTAAGAGTAACAAAATTTTCATAAGTCTTTATAAACAATTTAAAAAATAGAAATTAAAAAAAAAAAAAAAAAAAAAACTTTTTTAGGGAATAGGCATAAAAAACAAGTCACATCTTTGTTTTCCAAGGTCCAAGACTTTTTATAACAAATTAATACTTCAATAGCTTGTTATGCAATATAAAATAAAATGATGCATTGAATATGAACCGCCGATGAGGAGGAAGTTTGAATCTCATAATGTTGGTATTACTACTATTATTATTATTAATTTTTTCTAAAAATAACGTGTACTGCACGAAATATGATCTTTTTTTAATCACATTTTAATATAAATGCCTTATAATTTAAGCATTAATGAGTTAACCTAAGTTGTAGGAGTTTGATATTTAAGATATTTATACTTAAAAAAAATAAAAAATAAGATGTTTTACTATTTATTTTAGTTATAGTTTCAAATTCTCACTTGTTCTATTATGAAGCTATAATCGCTTGGGTCATTTTAATGAATTTATGCTATAAAATATGAATAAAAAGTTATATATATATATATATATATTACAATTAATAGAGCTAGGACGTGAGTCAATTTTTGCTCTAAGATTTTAAATTTTCCAAATTAAACGTCTTTGGATAAGTATTGCAATTTTTACTTTTTTTTTTTGTTTGAAACTTATATAGATTATAGGATATTTTATATTTATTTTTGAGAATTTGATGTGTATCACAAGCCTGACATAAAAAATGTATAAAATTACGTCACTCATTCCAACTTAAAGTTTAAGTTGATAAAATTAAAAGTTCAAGATAAATATTTACCCATCTTTTGTATACATATAAATTAATGTAACAAATTAATGGTGTGTTTGGAATACATTTTCAAGTGTTTAATTTAAAAAATAAGTCATTTAAAAAAATTGAAGTATTTGGCAACTACTCAAAATAATTTTTGAAGTGTATTTTAAACAAATTTTATCAAAAGAGTTTAAATAAAAATTAGTTTTATGAAAAATATTTTTTTCTCGAGTCAATTCAAATAGACCTTAAAATTCTAACCCAACTTATAATCTCCTTTAATATTAAAATACTGTTTTTATAAAACCATTATATAGATGAAAATAAAATATGAATTAAAAAAAAGACTGAAATTTATAATTAAACTTAGTCCATATATATTTTAGATTTATATATAAAGTATGAAGTGAGACCTGGTTTACTTGAATTAGTATTTAGGAATCCAAGGACCAACTAGAGGTCAAATTCCACAATTCTGACCAGAATTAGGGAATAAAAAATTATTCGACAAAATTTTATTTTGTTTTTAGGAAGAAAATAAAAAGGTTTTTCTGTAGTGTTTGTTTTACTTTTCTAGAACATAATTCAATGTTTTAATATCATTAATGACCAAACAGCTAGTCCTTTTAACCCTAAGTAATTAGAAAATTGTTAAATAAATAAATAAATCTTACTTTCAAACTATATCCCATGAGGTATAACTATAAGACGCGTTAGCATTTTTAAATTTCAAATTGAAGTAGATGATTTGCAAGTTTAGGCATGAGAACAAAATAATATTGGAAGTATATAAATAAAAAGAAAATAGTTAAAATACAATTTTCGTTTTTATATTTTAAAGTTGGTTGGATTTTTGTCTTTTTGTACGGTTTTACTTTCAAAATAATCTTAAATTTAATTTCTTAAAATTAATTTTTACTGAAATTAGTAATAACCATAATTTTCATGAAAAGAAATATAATTTGATTTTCAAAATTTATGGTAAAAATATTAATAGATTATTTTTTTCTTAAAAAAATACAAATTGCAAAAATCACCCTTAAATATATGGTGGTAATTGCAATTATACCATTAAACTTTTAATTGTAAAAATCGAGTCAAACTTATACAAATGTTAAAATTGGAACCTCAAACGTATATAATTGTAGAAATTGTAACAATTATATAAGTTTGAAGTTTAATTTTTTTATCATCTAGGGGTCCAATTTCTACAACTATTATAAGTTTGAGAGTCAAATTTTAACACTTATAATACAAGTTTGAGGGCTTAATTTTTAGATAGTGTAATTATAACTACCACCAAACTTCATGGGTGATTTTTACAATTTATTCTGAAAGAATAAACAATAAAATAGCAATGAGAACTAAATGTAAGATTTATTAAAAGCAAGGTGACTAAAATTCAATAATTAAAAGTATAGAGACTAAAATTAAACAAATTTCTAAAATAACCAACAATAAAATAACAAGAAGAACTAAATGTAAGATTCATTAAAAGTACGGTGACAAAAATTCGATAATGGAAAGTATAGATATTAAAATTAAACAAAGTTGAAAATATAACCAAAGAAAAAAAAACATTTTTTTTTTGTTAAAAGAAAAAAAGCAAGAAGAAAGAAATTAAAAAAAAAAGTTAACTAAAAAAGAAAAATATAATTATTTATTTTTCTTTATTTTCTTCACTTTTTCGCCGTGGAATCCAGACCCCATCATCTCATCTTCTCCTCTTTCTAAATTCCGAGAAAACGATACGCTAAATTCGATCCCTTTCCCTTCGCTCTTAAATTTGCAGTCTCCACGAAAGCGAAACACTGAAAAAAAAACAACACCAAAATCTTCCGATTTTCAACTGACTTTCGTTTCCTTTTTTGTTTTTCCCCCAAAACTGGACAATCCCAGCTGATTTTCGTGACCTCTCGGATCACGACGAGGGCTCCGTCGGAATTCACTGCCGGAACCGGCTGCGTTTCGGCTTTGAGAATTTTCCGGCGACTTGTTTCCGCTTATTTCCCCGAGTTATGCATAGATCTGGACCGGCCATGGCTTGGAACGTCTTCAAGTTCTGTACGGCCTTGCGAGGTCTTGGTTCGATCATGATCCTTTTGGTTCTTGGGGTTGTCGGCGTCACCTATTACGCCGTCGTTTTGACCAACTACGGCCCCGCCCTCTACGACGGCGGCCTTGATTCTCTCATTGCCCTCGCCGTTTTGATCTCCTTCCATTGTTTGGTAAGTGCTTCTCGTTTGGCTTTAATTTCGTTTCTTTTAAGATTTTCATTTGTATTTCTCTGTTTGGAATTTATCTATTACCTGATTCTTGTTCTTGTGCTGCTTTATAAATAACATAGCCCCTGGTTTGGCTTGTTTTCTGTCGTTTTTTTATCCACTTTAACAATCTCTGTCGGACTAGATGTTACAGTCAATTTGTCTTTATTTATCTCAAATTCTCTTCGTTAAATATTTGATAAAGTGGAGTTTATTTGTGGGGTAATGATCATATGAATCTTTCAATTATATAAAATTGCTTTCCTGTGGAAATTGGAACAACTTTTGCTCTCATAAAAATCTTTGAAAATATTTCATCTCTCTATCTCTGTTTCTTCCTTTGTTGTAATGTTGGCTTGTGTGTATTGTAACTTAGACATTGGAAATAGTTAAGGGGTTCGGTTTGATTTTCGGTATTCAATATAGGGCTGAGAAATTTTAAAGATGAAGGTATTTTGATGTTATGCAGTTGGTGATGCTGTTATGGAGTTACTTCTCTGTTGTTTTGACTGATCCGGGTAGTGTTCCGCCCAATTGGAGACCTGCTGTTGATGAAGAAAGAGCGGAAGGCGACCCATTAAATACAATGGAGTTTAGCATTTTGCATCCCGAGCTATCGAATCAAAGAATACGATATTGTCGAAAATGCAATCACCTGAAACCACCACGCTGCCATCACTGTTCTGTTTGTGAGTAGCGCACGTGTTTGGTACTTCATATTTTTCTGTTGAATTATCGTGGAGGTCTTGTGTTGTCGACTATTTGGATGCGAGATTTACATTTTTCTTTTTTTTGTTCAGGTGGACGATGCGTACTGAAGATGGACCATCATTGCGTGTGGGTTGTTAATTGTGTAGGGGCTCTGAATTACAAATACTTCCTTTTGTTTCTGGTATGTTTTCTCAACTCCAGATTGATTTTTATATTTTTCTGGCATAGAAATATTCTTTCCAGTGACTGGGCGATGTTATTTCATTATTAACTTGCTAAGATAATCAGTTACAAGCCGTTTTCGAAGCACATTATTATTGAAACATAGGACTAATACGACGCTAGAAAATGACAATTGGTTTGAGTAAAATAAGGTGATAATTGCTTGAGGATTCTGTACCTGTTGGATTTGGGTTATCCTATTGAATTTGTGTTTCTGATCGGTTGTGCTATTTTCATGAAATTAACAATGCACCCTTTGTTTTTCTCTTAACAAATTACAGTACATGGTGAAGTCTGATCTAATGACTGAATTCCTTCTATTAAAATGAAATGTTCTTAAAGTTCCTCGGAGATCACAATTTTATAATTTTGAAATTTATGAAAAGGGAAAAGTCTTCTGTTTTCCACTGGGGTGGCTACCGCTCGACTTCTTTTGATATCTAAACAGAAGTTCTTAAGTTATTATTACCATTTCTTAATCTTTCTTCTATTGCCTTGCAGCTGTACACATTTCTAGAGACGAGTGTTGTGACTTTGTCGTTGTTACCGCACTTTATTGCATTCTTTAGTGAAGGAGAGATACCTGGGACACCCAGTACCCTCGCTACAACCTTTATTGCTTTCGGTAAGCTTAACAAGCATTATTTAAACCTTTCAACTATTAGCTCTCTACGAGTTTATGACTATTGCTTCTTCGTTCAGTCTTGAATCTGGCGTTTGCGTTGAGTGTTATGGGGTTCCTGATCATGCACATATCTCTGGTGGCTGCAAACACTACGACAATTGAGGTACCGTCTTTCGTACACTTAGTTTTGGCTACAAAATGTCTGAAATTGACATGTCGTCACAGAGTAGCTAGCAAGGGGTCATTCTGGAGCTGTTTTAGAAAATAAGTTTCTGCTTCCGTTTCCAAAGCCGTAAATGGTGCCCGGTTTTGGATGGGAAAAAACTTTAGTTCTCATGAATATATCATCCATAAAAGCAAATTGAACAAAACAAGAAGACAACTTTAGAAAGTATCAGCGCACGAGCTTTTATAGTTTCGGGCACACTAGAACAGGGATGGTTGAGCTCCTAAATTTTTTCCTACCATGTTTTGTTAAAAGGAATTCAAATATCAAACTCACCTATGTTGAAATCAAGAAGATTTGAACACCCCTGAATGCTAATGAAAATTCGTATATCCAGGCTTATGAGAAGAAAACGACTCCTAAATGGCGGTATGACCTTGGTCGGAGGAGAAACTTTGAACAGGTTCGTTAAATGTAACAAATGGATATTTTGTTTGCGCACGGTCCTTGTGAAGGATAAAAATTCGTATCAAAGTAAATAATGGAGTTTGGAGTTCGTATTGCGAACTTCTTATATTATATTGCTAACAATCTGATGATGTTCTGCATCTGATATAGGTATTTGGGATGGACAAGCGCTACTGGTTGATCCCAGCTTATTCCGATGAAGATTTGCGTCGAATGCCAGCACTTCAAGGTCTCGAGTACCCATCGAAGCCTGAGTTAGAATCACAGGAGTTCTAGGTAGCCCTCAAGCGAACCCATCAACTTTCCCGTCATGCAAGGGAAATATGGAATCCCCAGCTGAACCAAACACGATCTTCAGCCATCTCTCTAAAATAACATCTTGATCTTACTGCTAATTCTAGCTCAACTGAATTCGTCCCCACTGGCAGAGGGAGAGGGAGAGAGGTGTCGTATAATGAAGCCGATCGACGTGCGTAATGTGAACAGGTTTTAAAGTAGTAGGTTTAGCTTGAGTTTGTTACTTGTTCTAAAATAACTTTTTTTGGGGACGGTCGGAGAACCTCGGGATATCAATGGGGAAATGACAAATGTTTCCAAGTGTGTTATATGCTTTTCCCTGTAACCCTTTGTTTCTATAGTTGATACTACAGGTGACGGGCAATCTCTGCTCCAGCTTTGCCTTCTCTTGTTTTGCTCTTCCCAAAGTTGTAAGCATTCTGTTTGGGTCGCCAATCCCGAGGAAAAGAAAACTAATTATAATGTCTAGGTTTATTGTTCGATCTCCCACCGTCGGGTTTGATTTTAGTGGAAATCAAAATTGAAGTGAGATGACATTTTTAAAATTGATTTTTTTTTTTTTTAAAAAAAGTGTATCTGAATTGAACCAACCGACTATCTGGGTCAAATCAATCAAAATCAACAGTTTTATTTCTTTCTCATGATGTGGATACATATCTATAGGTGTTTTTATAAATAAAATTTTTATCTGAAGTTTGTACTCTCAAATTGTGTTATAGATTTTATTAATAGTATCTATATTCATATTAAGATTAATAGATAATATTTTATTATGTTTTGTGTACTTGTAAGAAATATTGGCAATATTAATGAATTTTTAAAATCGATGTTGTGCCTCCAAATTTATAGGTATATTGATGTATATTTCAATCTTGACTCTTGAAAGATCAATAGTATGTACATTTTACTAAGTTCACTGTTTGAATCTCTAACCTCAAGAGAAAGAATATATGATAATTATCTTCGAGCTATGTTCACTTTGACTCTCTTTAATTCTTTTTGGGTTTTTTTTTTTTTTTTGTGTGCAAAAGTATTGGATTACAATAAAGAGAAATGAGCTTCCCAACCTAACACAAGACACTAACAAACTGCAACTCCAAGAGCTAAAAGACAAGTGCAACAAAACAATCAAACACACAATACAAAAAAGTGAAGTGTAGAGAGCTAATCTTCTTAACAGAAGCTCCAAGTCACTTAGAACAACAAAAGAAAATATGAAACCACACAACTTAACTAACTAACTAGTGATAAATAATAGTACGTAATGCAACTTTATAGATCTTAGTCTCAACTGGTGACGTGGACTAAGATGACAAATCCAATCAAGTTCTTTGTCTTAATGACTCCCATTAAATCTTATGGAACACCCTTTCCATACAAGCACATTCCCTCTTTGGTCTTAAAGTAGACAATCAAATAATAAATGGTCACCAAACTCAAATACTCCCAATAAAAAAACACAGACCTTATGTCATTTGCTTTTCTTCTACATTAAGTAAATTTTGATTTTAAAATTTCACAAAAAAGAAAAAACAAAACAACACTTTAACCTTATGGACGTCATAGATTGATAAAGCCCAAATTGTTGAAAGGGAAAATTTCATATATACCCTTAGACAACTATTATATTAAATTTGATCCCATACTTTTACCTCGATAAAATAATAGCCCCACTCTAAAAAATGAAAGCTCCAAGTCTAAGGCTTAAAACATTATTTGAGTAATCCATTAGATTGATCCATAGAATATTGATAATTTAATTATTAAAAAATAAATATGTATATTTTAGATTTTTTAATGAAATAATATTATAATTATACGTTTTATATTAATTTAATTTAATTTCTTTCTCAATAAATTATTTTTTAATGTATAAAATATAATATATGAAAAACTATATATTATACCTGTATATTTAGATTGACCCATAATAAACTCATTAGGCCGATCTAACGGGTCAATTTAAATGACTTAAACGGGTCGGCTAATAAGTTACTCTAATTTTTAAAATTGTGATCCATATTCAATCCAATAAATAAGTGAACTGGAGTAGACCGATCAAATGTTAGTTTTGAGCCGCACTTGGATTATGTTTAAATTAGGGATGACTTTGGCCCGTTGATGAGACTGACTGAAACTGTGATAGAGAATATATGGGAAGAAAAGAAACCTGTAATTGTCAAATCTGGTCCTCGATGGTAACTACCTACTAGCTACTATTTTACCCATTAATTTCAAGCAGCAATTAATTAGTTGTTGGGTTTAGAACACGTGTTAAATATTGTTAGGGAAGGGACGTTTTAGTAGATAAGCTTAACCTTGAAAAGTTTAAATTTGTATATGGTCTGTATTTAAAAAGCTTAAATTAATCGTATAGTCTCTGTATTTAATTACATTTTAAATTGTCTAACAATGAGTTATATAAAGTTATAGAGTTAATAGTTTATGTATTATAATTGTGCAAAAAAAAAGTGCTCTTGATTTATATGTTTGTAGTTTATAAAAATCATGATATAGCATTAATATATATACAATGAATTTCATAAACACGGGTTACATATGTCTAAGTGTAACAAAGTAGCTCTTAAAATAAAGGAATTCACAAACTTTTAAACTTTTGATTGACACACAAACTCCGATTTACATAAGATTTAAAATTTTAACAAAATCATATAACAATGGTTTAAAATAACGTCTAATTAAGAAAAGTAATTATGATTGACACACTAGTTCAACAATTGTAAAAGTGGAGATCAACCTAGTTACTTCTACGAGTATACTCATAGATATCATATATCAACTCAATTGTGCTAGGATATTGAAAAATATAATCATATCAAATATAATTAATATAATTACACTTCAAATTGAATGGTTGATATGCGAACTACCAAATTTTCAATATGAGTACTTTTATAATACCTACCCGGTAACAATTTTTATAGTAAATAATATATATATATTTGGAAATATATAATAAATAATTATTAAATGTTGCAAAACTTCATATCATTGCCAAAAGAAAAAAAATTGTTAAACTGATTAAATAAGAGTAATATGGATAATTTTCCAAACCACCAAGAATATATATACACACACATAGTAACATTTTTTAGTATTATTGCTCAATTAATTGGTAAAAAGTTCGAATATATGGTCGATTCTAATTGTTTCAGTTTCAAAATCGTGAATACATGTAATTTACATTTATGTACATTCTTTAATTTTTATTTAATAAAAGGAACAAAAAGAAATCTGAAGGAGAAAAAAAAAAAGGAAAAAAAATCTCTCTCCACTTCACCACGCTTCCTTGATCTCATTCACGAAACACGTGTTCTTCTCCTGACCGTATATCGACACGTTTGATCCAACGGCTACCAATCGCCGCCGAGTTCGAACTTCCACCGGCGCTTCCAATATGAGCAATTTCCAATCCCCGGCCCACCGGCAAAAAGACGGACTTAACGACACGTGTCCCTCTCCGAAGCACCCCTTGCCATCTAAACCCCAAGACGTTTCGTTCCCATGCATTTTTACATACCAAAACTGCCCCTCTCTCGCTCGCCTTCGTAACTCTCAAAACCCTAGCAAAATCTTTCCCCCTAAAATCCGCCACCAGAAAATCCACCCCCTCCGCCTCCGCCGCCACCGCCTCAGCGTCTCCGATCACCACTTCCGGCGGCGATGTCACTCCAGCCTTCCGCATCGCCTCCACGTACTTCGATCTTGACCGTTCGTCGGCGACGATACATAGATGGCGTCCGCCGGTGTGTCCGGCGGCGATGGCGAGGCCGACGCTTGTAGCTACTGGACCGCCGTCAGACCAAGTCTCGACGATGAATTTGGCGTTCCAGCCGGCGGCCATGGCGGAGAGAAGCTCCGCGACGCCGAATTCGCCGTAAATCTCGCACTGAAGAAAAAAGGTAATTTAATTTAATAATTGTATTTTAAAAAAGAAATCGTATAAAGATATTAAAGATTATATGATTCATGAAACAAATGAAATGAACTTACTGATTTGACTGTGTCGATATATGCCTTGGAAGCTCTATCCGGTGACCAAACAAGCTTCATGATTTCTCAGCCTTTTCTTTTTTCTTTTTCCCCTTTTCTTTTCTGTTCGGTTTGGAAGAAAGGGGAGTTTTTGATTTAGTTGTGAGATTTTGGGCTTTTCTTTACATATAAATTTATATAGAGAAAGATGGAGAGAGAAGGGAGAAGAGAGAGAATTTTATTATTTTAATTTTGATAATGGGAGTTGACATTTGCACTGAGCATATGGATGGGCAATAAACCTGAGATTATTCTAAGAAGAAAAAAAAAAAGAGAGAGAGAGAGAGAGAGAGAGAGAGATTATGGTAAAAGTACTTTTTCTTGGACAATGGGTTATCGACATATTTCGACTTTAAGGCAAGCATTCCCAATTACATATTTACGGTTTTGAAAAAAAATATTTTCAATAAAAATGTTGTTATATATATATATATATATATATATATATATATATATATATATATATATATATATATATATATATAACTATGTTTTTAAATATAGCAAAATAAGCCTAAATATTTATAAATATAGCAAAATATCACAATAGTCTGTGTCTATTACTAATGACATTTTGCTATATTTGAAAATATTTTTAGCAATTTTGTCATTTAAAATAATTACCCTATTCTTTAAAGAGTATTTAATTTGAAGAAACTAATATTAGCCACTAAAGATAAGTAGATAACAACATCAACTTGGACTACGAACTTTCTGTTTCATAAATTTTGACCGTAAATTTATACAGGTGTTGAAATTTTAACCTTGGATTCAATTTTAGTTGATTCATCTACTAACTTAACAAGAAAAAGAATGTGAAATGCTTCATAAACTCGTTAATTTCAAGAATAAGATTGAATAACACACAAATTAACTATGGAATAACATTTCCATATTTTATAAATTTTAAAAAATGCTCCATTGTTGTTTTTTTTAGAAATAAATTATCAATTTCATATCGTAAAAACTTTTTTAACAGTATTTTGAAATGAGATCGTATTATAAACAAAATCGCTATAATGTTGTTTTTCTTTAAATAAATTATCAATTTCATATCGTAAAATCTTTTTTACCGATACTTGGAGTATCGTATTATATCTTTAATATTGTAACACTTTTAAATTTTAAGGTTAAAATTGTAATTTATTTAAATTTATGGTTGAAAGAGATGAAATTGAAAAATATGTCCTTATTTCTTAGGGGTCTTTTCATAAATAGAAAAAAAACAAAAGTAATTACACATATAAAAAAATAATGTGGGAAATACAAAAGTATTTTTCTATGTATAATTACTTTTGTTTTTTTTCTATACACAACAATTTCCCTATTTCTTATCACATAAATTGAAGATTTTTTATTAAATAAAATAATTTTAAAAAAATTCATTTATAAGTGTTTCTTAAAACAGTTATTTAAATTAGTCCATTTTTTTAAAATTACTTCTTATTTATTACGAGATTTTTTTTATTAAGAAAAAAAAAATCACTCAATAAATTGAATTCAACAGATTTTAAAGAGTGTTTTAAAATTTGTTAAAAAATATTTTTTTCCCTTCTGAAAGTTGTTATAGAATCTGATTAATGTTTGGATGCAGTTTCTTAAAAAAGTGGTTTTTTATTCTTGCTTGGTTAAAGTTAAACTACTTCTCGAAATAACTTTATATTGTAAATTAAGTGATTTTCTAAAATTACTTAAAATGTTATGTCAAAGATACCTCGAATCTCCCTCTAATTATAAAATTGAGGTGAAAAACACCAGTTTTTTTACCGAGTCAAATATAATTAAAAAAAATAAATTAATTGAATTAACACTAAACTTAAATTAGTCATTGTTTGGCAGAAATTAGTTTTTGTTCTATTTTTTTTCCAAAAAAAGAAAAAAAATCGAATTTCTATTTTTTTTAGTTGAACGATTTGCGGACATTATTTATTTATTTTAAATTTAGTTCAAAGTTTCCATTGTACACTTGTACTATATTTTTGTACTAAATGAGGTTCCAAAAAAAGGGAAAAAAAAAACTAGCTAATATTGTACTCAATCCAACGCCTTGTGGAGACTTTTAAGTACTAATCTGCTCAATAATTAATCATTGCTTATTACCAACTTAATTTTAAAATGATAATTTTGAATGTCTACCTAAATTTTTAAATTGAAAATCTTTAATCAATGTTTATGAAGTTGGAATTTAATTACGCTAGAATTTGATCAAATTTTTATGGTTGAATTTGAATATCACGGTGGCTATAATTTTGGGGAATTTTGGTGTTTTATTGATTGGGTTGGACAAATTTTTAAGTTATATTAATTTACCTTAAAGCTCAAATTTATAACGTGATCAACTCACTCGTTTATTCTCTTCATAAAATAAATAAAGAAGACCATTAGTTGATAAGAGCACAATTAAATATACATTACAATTATTAATGTCTTAAAGGTGGTGGTTGGATCGATTCTCATCTTGCAAACTAACAAACTAAAAAAATAAACTAATGAGTGTAGTTAAATAGAGGTCTAAATCTCATTTTCCTCGTAAATCTTTTAGTCTTCAATCTATTTTCGTCTTTGAATTTTTTTCCCTCTAAGGGTCCATTTGGATTGACTTTTTAAGTATTTATAAGTGCAAAAAAAAGTGTTTATAAACACTTAGAAAGTCAATCCAAACGGGCCATAAATTTTCTCAATATATATTCTAGTCCTGATTTTTTAGAAAATGACTATTTTGGGTCTTTGATATTCTTTAATCTATATGTCCAACACTTGTGTCTTTACTTTTTTTTTTTAGTTAAATAATTGCAAGGTAAGAGATTGAACTATCAATCTTAAGAATGGTAATTGGTGTCTTTATTGTTGAGTTATGTACAGATTGATGTTCGTCACTAACTTGTGTGGATTTGAATCATTCTCATATTAAGGTCGCATATACTCAACACTATGTCATTAAATTGAAAGTTTAAAGACTAAAATAAATCATTTAAAATTTTAGTAATCAAAATGAAATAAACTTAAACGTCCAACAACTAAAATAGACATGGTAAAAGTTTAGGTATAAAACGAAGTAAATTTAAAAGTTGACTAAAATAGGATTTAAACTTAAAAAGTAAAAAAGAATACATCCAGATAAATAAACGAATGTGTCTTGATCTTAATAAATCTTTTTTTCTAAAAAAAGATACATAGGTTTATGGAAATCAAACGTTTGACTTCGAGATTGATAGTATAAATATGTTTTATGTGTTTCTTTTTAAAAAAACGTTTTATATTATTCAATAGATATAATAATTAAATTGTAAGAATTTTAAAAAGGACAAGCAGAGAGAACACAAAGGAATGGTTGTGATGATGATTCCTTTTACTTAGTCAAACACGTCTCTAGTTGCATTACAAAACAACTTAAAACCGTTTTTGAAACAGCCCAAAAAGTCTTCCAAAAAAGAAAAACAGCCCAAAAAACGTTACGTTATCAAAAGTGTCCATAGACTATTAATTAAAAAAATTACAAATCTAATCACTTTTCAAATTTTAAAAAAGAAAAAAATCTATCGACTTCTATTTTCTTTTTTAAGAAAATCTATGAAGCTCTAATTTAAAATACATTGATTAATTTCATATGGCCTAAGTTGGGTGCTAGATTTTTATTTTTTATTGTGAGAAAAACATCATGGTTATAGTTTTATGTTTCTTTTAAAATATTTAATTACAACTAAGAGGGAGATATTTATATATTTGATGATTTGAATTGTGCTAAGATTAACCAATTTTATGGTAGTTTAGTTATATATAAATTGCTAAGGTGAGCATAGTTGAACTGTAATTGACATGTACTCTTTCACTTGAGGTCAGAGGTTTAAATCTTCATACACCCACTTATTGTATTGAACATATAAAAGTTATATTTATTAGTGTCAATGTGAAGGCTCCATTTGGTAACCATTTGGTTTTAAGTTTTTTGTTTTTGAAAATTAAGTCTATAAATACCATTTTTACCCCTAAATTTCTTGATTTATTATCTACATTTTAGCAATGTTTTTAACAACTAGGCAAAGTTTCGAAAACTCAAAAAAGTAGTTTTGAATTTTTTTTTTCTTTTTTAAATTTAGCTAAGAATTTAACTATTTTACTTAAGAAATATGTAAATTAATATGGTAAAAATTTGAGAGTAAATAAGCTTAAGCTTAATTTTCAAAAACTAAATGGTTATTAAACGAGACCTTAATCAAGACAATTATTCTTTCAATTGAAAATCTAAACCACGCGTATTCCTTTTATATATATTTCAATTTTATTTTTATTCAGACATATTAAACTCTTTTAACCTTTGTCTCAAAAAAAAAAAAAAACTTTCAACTTTTTGTTTTCTTCCTCTCAACTTTCAATGAAACAAAGTAAGTTGAAAGGTTGAGAAATAGACCGATGAACAAGAGGGAAATAACATAAATATGTATTATTCCCTAAATTTAACATAAAAATGATAAAATCTTACCTTTACATTTAACTCAGTATTTTTAACATGGAGCCTTCAATGTCAACAAAGTACAATATAATTGAATAAGTCAACTTCAGTTTATTTTATTTTATTTTTTTAAAAGTTTGCTCGACAAATAAATTCAAAAGAAAAAAAAGACATAGATCATCAAACAAGTTTAAAATCATTATCTTACCTATCAATTAGAATTAATGCTTAATTATTTCCATGGACGTAAGATGAGAAAAAAAAAAAAAATCACAATCTATAAACTAAGAGCCACGTCCCACCATGTATTTTTCTAATAGGGACTCTACTCTACAAACTAAGAACCTAAATATATGGAGAATTTTTTAAAATAGAAAAATAAGGAAAACTACTTATACAAAATAGCAAAATTTTTAGATAGTTGTGATAGACTCTGATAGAAGTCTATTAGTGTATTATCAGCATCTATTAGTGATAGAAATGATAGAAGTCTATCACTGATAGATGTTTATAGAAGTTTATCAATGTTTTTTTTTTGTTATTTTCTATAAATAGTTTGACATTTTTTCTATATGTGAAATTTTTTTCAAATATATCTCAATTTTTTTTTTAATATTTTATATATTGAACACATATTTTGCAATAATAGAAAATTCCCAAATCTCAGCTATGTTTCTTTGTTTTCTTTCTAAAGAGTTTGGACTTTTTGAAAATAATTTTTATGCAAATTGTTTGGTTTATTTATTTATTTTTTAGTATTCCGTACCCATTTTGACAAATGATGATATTTAACAAGTCAAATGTTGCTCTCTATGAGCTATTTGTTGAGTTATATATATAATTTAATTATAAGTCGTTTTGAATTGATAAGGTCTCTTGCAAAAGCTGTTGTTTGAGTTATCTCTTTAGATTTTTTTTTTAATTATTTTTTTTACATTAAAAATATGTTTACATTTGAATACTTGTTGGTGCCACCATTGCTTGAAATTGACAGATTTTTATCAACACATTTTGTCATCATTGGGCTAAGGACGTTGGAGTAATTAATTAAGTTATTGATTAATTTGTAAGTGGGTAATAATTTAATGGGTAACATTATATTATTTGATCAGCTACCAGTAGTGGGGTCTGTTGAATAGTCATTAATAATGGACAATCCATAATTTTCCTATTAAATTTTGTAGAGTTTGATAATTAGCAAATGCTAGTTTGTTGTGTTAATTAAATGGATGGTTGGAAAAACTTTAGGATCACTCCTATGTAATTAAGGCTAAATCTTCAATCTAATAAGCTTTCTTCCATTTATTATTGTGTAATAGTGTGGGCCTTAACTTGCTATGAGCCTTTAACTTTGATTCTATTTTGTGATAACGAAGAAGTATTAGCTTGAACTTAACTAATCATTGATGATCACTTTTGTGGTTCTCGATCAAAATGAAAATTCTTATAGAGAAATATTGTCCACCGGTTGAATTGCATAATCAAAGAAGAAGATCAGTGACTCCACAAATTTCTTTCTTGATATAATTTTTATTTATTATTATTATTATTTACACATATGAACCGTTTCATAATTAGTCTAGAATTAGAATTTTCTTGTTTTTTTCTAATCTAATAATAATTATGGTTTAGGGTTAATACTTGTTTAACAAAAGATGCAAGTAATTAAATATGATGGTTTTGTTAATCTCATATAGTTATCATTTATATATCTCCTTAGCTTATCAATATCTCATTGAGAATTATATTTAGTAACATGATCAAATGTCTAAATTAATTCTATCCATGCGATCTACTATTAAAAAATTCAGCCGTAATTCAATTTTAACCATAATTTAAGTGGCTAATTACAAATATTTTACTCATGCTATGATATCCTTAAAAAAAAAAAAAAAGAAATAGTGTGATAGTGTTGGATTTAAATCTTATACATGGACTATTATTCTCGATAATAATTAATCTCTTATTTTTGTTACCTTAAAAAAAGTCATAAAAATTTAGGTAAATTCCAATGATTTATTGAACGCGTAATTCTTTCTATAGAACAATGCTTAAAGATCTTTTTTATCCTTTTGAAATTGAAAGAAAATCTATCGTAAGCTGTAATACAATTTTATATTATGTAATCCGCTCCTGTAAAATCATTAAAAAAAAAAAAAATAATAGATAAACTCCAATTATTAAATTTGTGTTTACTTACCTGTTGCTTAAGTGAATAAATTTAAATACATGCAATTAATTTAGAAGTTAGAATTAATAAAAAAATCATAAATTAAAGAAACGACGACTAAATATAGTTCATAGATGCACCATATATCTTTAATTTTATCTATATGCATATGTTTAAATTCATTCATATAAGTATATATAAATTTTTTCGTCTATAAATTTGATAGTAAAAATCTACAAGAGTTGTTTTGAAACAAACTTCAAACTTCAAAGTTGAAAATAAAAAATGAATTATTTTCAAATCTAAAAAAATGAGTCAAACTATTTACAAATATAAAATTTTTTCACTGTCTGCGATAGAATTCTGTCGCTTACAGCTATAGAATTCTATCGCGATCTATCCCTGATAGACTGTGAAATTTTTCTATATTTGTATATAGTCTGATATTTTTTCTGTTTATAGTAATTTCTCTAAAGAAATTTAGGCTTTGTTTAATAATCATTTGGTTTTTTGTTTTTTATTTTTGAAAATTAAGCTTTAAACACTTATTCTACCTCTAAATTTCTTGGTTTGCAATCTTTTTTAATTTTTTTTTATCAATGTTTTTAAAATTAAGCCAAATTTTAAAAATAAAAAAAAATAAAAAAATATTTTTATTTTTAAAATTTGATTAAAAATTTAACTCTTGTACTTAAAAAAGATATAAATGATTATGAGAAATTTAGAGAAAATAGGTCTAATTTTCAAAAAAAAAAAAAAAAAAAAAAATTCAAAAGTATTTTTGATAATTTGCCACCGAAGCAGCCACGTCATGATTGAATGGGAGAAGATTAGGATGGATAAATTAAATAAAAGCGGAAAGCCGTACATTTTTTTGTTGACTTTATTTATCAAGTCTTAATAGCGTCCAAATTTAAGGCATTGAGAATGAGAGTGAGGCTAAAATCCAACTTTTGTTTAGGGTTACCAAAGTCTGATTTGATTTGATTTGATCCATTATGTTAGATTGCGTTTCGCTGCCGATTTTGAAAAAAAATGACTCCAAATGGGTAGTTCGATTCAATCTACCATTTCTTTCACATTTGGACCTTCAAATTTCATTCAATCCCACTATCATAAAATCAACTATTTCCTAATTGTATTCTTTATCTATCATATACTTTTAAATTTGGAGATTTTTTTTTTTTGAAAAATAGAAACTATTTTCACAAAGTAGCAAAATTTTTAGATAGTTGTGATAGACGTTGATAAAAGTCTACTAAGGTCTACTACTGATAGATGCTGATAGAAGTCTATTAATGATAGATGCTGATAAAGTCTATCAATGTCTATCAGTGTTTTTTTTTTTTTGCTATTTTTTGTAAATAGTTTGACATTTTTTTATATGTGAAAATTTTCCTTTAAATTTTGTTTTATATTCATCTTTGTAATTTTTTAAATTTATTTCATTTTGGAACCTAAATTTTTTAAATGTCTTTTATTGGATAATTATTTCATTTTCATTTTTAATTTTTGAAAATTAAGTTTATTTTTTCTCAATTTCTTATCACGATTTACATTTTTCTTAAGTACAAGAGTTTGATTCTTAGTTAAATTTTAAAAACAAAGACAAGGTTTTAAAAAACTACTTTTTTTTTTTAGTTCTTAAATTTTGGCTTGATTTTTTAAAAATATTGGTAAAAAGTAAATAACGGAAGCATGAAATTATTTAGAGGTGAAATGAGTGCTTATAGACTTAATTTTCAAAACAAAAAATTAAAAATCAAATGGTTACTAAAAGGGGCCTTGGTCATTGGACTTTTAAAAAACAATCATTTTAGTTGTTAAATTATTATTTTTTCATTGAATATCCGAATGCCTAAAGTTTGTCTCTCACTTATATGGCTTCAAATCATACCTATATTAACTTGCTAGTATATATACTTCAAGTTATATCATTAAATTAATAAAATCAAAATAAATGTTGGGACGAACATAGTTTTTTTTTAAAAAAAAAAAAAATCATAGACTAAACACATTTGTTTTAAAATTAAGGGAGTAAAATGAATAGTTTGAAAGTTCTAAAACCAAAATAGAACCAATGTAATAATTTAGAGAATAAAACGTTATTTTGACAAAAGAATTTCAATGATTTGTAAAGGTAAAAAGACGTTGAGATTTTGGAACTATAATTTTACTTTTGTTTTGAAATTAGATATATTTTAGCTTTTTATAATTTATTAGAAAAAAAATACACTTTTAGTTCTTAGGGTTTCAAGTTTGATTGTATTTGAGTCTTGAATTTTCAAACTCGACATTGTATTATTCTTGAAGTTTGAAAAATGATTTTTTGGATCCTTGCTATCAACTTTCAATTAGGATAGCTAATAGAATATGTTATAAGAAAAATATCAAATAATATTATATAATACATGATCTTGTAATTACAAGAGAATATGAGTGCAACGAAATTCAGGTTGTCTTCTTCACAATTAATATCTTTATATTTAACATATTTATTTTAAATTTACTTCTAAAAAAATATAAAGAAATAATAATAAAAATAATAAAATCTAGTCAACTCTTAGTTATCAGTAATGAAAATAGACGATAAAGATGACGAAAATAATATAATAATAATAATAATAATAAAATCTAGTCAACTCTTAGCTATTAGTAATGAAAAATGACGATAAAGATAAGATATTTTTCCAAATCTCAGAAGTAAAAATTGTGAGTTTGAAAACTGAATAACTCAAATACGACCAAATACAAATCTCAGCATCAAAATATGTAATTTTTTTTTTAAAAAAATTTCCTCCGAACAAAAGCGAATTTAAAATGATCTAAAATGGTTGTTGTAAAACATGTTTTTATTCACTCTCTCTAAAAAGTCAGTTGCCAATATTTCTCTCTTTGAAAGACATCTTCAAAGTTTTTAATTAAAATAAATTTTATATAAAATTAATACCCATTTTGGTTTTATGGAAGGTTGATTAATAATTATAATATGAATGTATTTTTGAAGAGAGAAAGTATATGATTTAACCATATTTAAAATTTAAAAATATCTAGAAATGAAAATGATAATTAAAAAAAAAAAAAAAAAAAAAATGTAAATGGCCGTTTGCAAAACCGTTGGGAGGAGGAAGCGAAGACAACCAATCCCTCCAACTCCATCTTCAACTGGGTGTATCAGTAAAAAAAATCCTCATCGATTCAAAATTTCTCGAACTTCATAGCAGAAGAAAGTTCGAATTAATGCTTGTTTATGCAAATTCATGCCATTCATGGCCCTCAACACCGCCGACCCTTCTTCTCCTCCGCCACTGCGAGACTCAGAACGACGTGAATCAAGTCCACGCCAGAATCATCAAAACCGGCTACTTCAAAAATTCGTCACTCACAACCAGAATCATTCTCAATTCCATTTCTTCTCCACACAAACCGCTTGTTGAATTCGCTCGTTACGTCTTCTTCACTCGCTATGCTCTTCAAAGAATTCGTCGGAATCGGAATCGGAATCACCGCGATGACGATCCGTTTCTCTGGAATGCTGTGATTAAATCGTATTCGCACGGGAATGACCCTGTTCGAGCTCTGGTATTGTTCTGTATGATGCTTGAGAATGGGTTTTTTGTTGATAAGTTTTCGTTTTCTTTGATTCTGAAAGCATGTGCTCGTGTGTGTTTGGTGGAGCAAGGGAAGCAGATTCATGGGTTGTTGATGAAGTTAGAAATTGGATCGAATTTGTTTCTGCTTAATTGTTTGATTGCGATGTATTTGAGATGTGGGGATATTGAGTTTGCACGACAGGTGTTCGACAGAATGCCAATGCAGGACTCTGTTTCGTATAATTCGATGATTGATGGTTATGTGAAATGTGGGTTGATTGATTTGGCTCGTGAATTGTTTGATTCTATGCCATTGGAAGATAAGAATTTAATCTCTTGGAACTCAATGCTTGGTGGGTTTGCACAAACAAAAGATGGTGTTGTGTTAGCATTGGAACTGTTTGAGAAAATGCCTGAGAGAGACTTGGTTTCTTGGAACACGATAATTGGTGGTTTTGCTAAATGTGGGCGCATAGAAATTGCTCATAGTTTGTTCAATAGAATGCCGAAAAGAGATGTAATTAGTTGGTCCAATATGATCGATGGTTATGCAAAATTGGGTGACATTGAAGTTGCAAGGAACCTGTTTGATGAAATGCCTGAGAAAGATGTGGTTGCTTTTAATGCTATGATGGCTGGATATGCTCAGAATGGTTATTACACAGAAACATTAGAAATTTTTCATAAGCTGCAGAGACAAAGCAACTTATCTCCCGATGAAACGACATTGGTGGTCGCGCTTTCAGCCATTTCTCAGTTAGGACGCATTGAGAAGGCTGCAAGTATGCATAGCTATTTAGTAGAAAATGGCATTTCGGTGACGGGAAAGGTTGGCGTTGCCCTTATTGACATGTATTCTAAATGTGGTAGCATCGAGAACGCCATGTTGATATTTGAAGGCATTGACCAAAAAGGTATCGACCATTGGAATGCTATGATCAGTGGAATGGCAAGAAACGGTTTTGGCAAATTGGCTTTCGAGATGCTCATGAAGATGCAGAGGCTTTCGGTGAAACCAGATGGTATTACTTTCATCGGCGTGTTGAATGCCTGTGCGCATGCCGGGCTAGTTAAAGAAGGGATGATTTGTTTTGAGTTGATGAGAAAAGTTCACAAGTTAGAGCCAAAGCTACAACATTATGGATGCATGGTTGACATCCTTGGCAAAGCAGGACTAGTTGAAGGAGCATTGAAATTCATAGAAGAGATGCCCATTGAGCCAAATGATATAATATGGAGGACTTTGCTAAGTGCTTGTCAAAACCATGAAAATTTTGCCATTGGAGAACCCATTGCCAAACATCTTATGAGGATGGATTCTTGTAACTCAAGTTCTTATGTTCTTCTTTCGAATATTTATGCACGTCTCGGCCTGTGGGGCGCTGCAAGCAAGGTACGAATGACGATGAAAAAGCGGAATTTAACTAAAGTTCCAGGGTGCAGTTGGATTGAACTTGAGGGAGTTGTTCATGAGTTCTTGGTTCGTGATAAATCTCATCCCCATGTTTCTGAGATATATTCTGTGTTAGATGGTTTTGGAACATCAAATTTGCAGGTTATTGATTGTAAATGTTAGTGTGAACTACCAGTGCACATATGTAAAAATGTACAAAGGTACTCAACCGAAGAATTCGGTTCAATTTACGATTAATTAGCCAACTGATTTGAATGCCTCACTTATGCCTTCTAAAAGAATTATACAATCGTCCTGTTTTTTTCTTTTGTGTTAATTTAATTCTTAAAAAGTTTCTAAACTTTCAATTTTAAGTTAAGTTTTTGAGAATTTTAAATTTTTTAAAAATTTAATTGATCTATTATATATAATTTTTTTCTAATGAAATCTTTTAGTTTTGAATTTTGTGTTTAGTAGATTTGTGAATTTTAGAAAAAATAACCTATCTCAATGACTAAATTTGTAATTTTGAAAATTTAGAATCGAATAAACAAAAACTTCAAAGTTTATAGACTAACTTAATACTTTAATATTTTTTTTAATCATACCTTCATTGATACTGAAACATTTCAACTAGTTAGAGTATTGATATAGTTAAAATTTATCATAGGTTATCAACTTAAGTTTTTAGGTAAATGAGTGATTTAACATAAGAGTAGGAGGTCCAATATTTGAACTCCTAATATCATTTTCTCTCCAATTAGTCTTTCGCAAATTTTCAAACTCAATGAAAAATGTTAAAATTTAATATAATTAAATTTAGAGAAAATTTTAAAATAGAAAAATAAGGGAAACTATTTATATAAAATAACAAAACTTTTAGAAGTTTATCAATACCTATTAATTCTTTTTTACTATTTTCTGTAAATAGTTTGATATTTTTTCAATTTTCGTAAATTTTTCTTAAATTTATCCAAATGATTTAATACACATCTTTCGGTCTATCAAAACAGATGAAGCTATCTATCAGTTGCCTTGAAAACAGCACACTTATTTTTAATATCACAATAGACCAAAATTTGTAAGTGGACTCGAAAATCTCACTTACAACTCGAATCCTAAAGTTGAGTTTAATTTTAGTAGCCACGGGGAGTCGAGATTTGTCACACTATTACTTAAACCAATCATTTATGCAATTATTCAATTACACACGTGGCTGAACCATGATAAAAATTAAAATCAGTGTCAGAAAATCAAAATTAAAAATAAAAGAAATTGAAAACTAAAAGAAGAAGAAGATGACAAATTTTGATCACAGGCAACAAATTTACAGATGAAAAAAAGCAATAAGAAAAAAGCAGTGTCTTTTTGTCTTGTATTTATTTTCTTCTTTCTCTTAAAGGATTCCGACAAATAATATTCACAAGTCTAACAATACACACTCCATTTCACCTGTCGTCCCAAAGAAAACGACAAGTGTTCCGACATCACCGCCCATGTCGAATTTTGGACCTTTTCTTTTTCCCTTTTTCTCTTGTTGGTAAATACCAAAGGGCTTGTTCCCATTGTTGCACACAGCTTGGATTTCCAAATTATTGTATCAAATCACTACAGAAAAAATGATGTATTTAATCTTCACGTGTCATCCCTAATGAATTTATTAAAAAAGAAAAAAATATGGCATATAAAAAAGAAACTACGTATCGATTTGGTGCTTACCACACATACTCTGATAATTAAGTTTGAGTGTAAAAATATTTAAGTTAAAGAGTAAAAAAGTGTGAAAACTTAGGATTGTTTCGGACGTTGAGTTGGTTATTATAGTTTGTGAATTATAATAGTCTGTATTTGGGGTGTAACTATTTGAGTCTAGGTTACAAATGAAGAGGGATGATAGTTACAAAATAGTAAACACCGTAGACAATGAGGATTTTCAAAAGTTTTACTGTTACTAAGTGTGGGTTATATAAGGGTAATTACAATGGGAAACACTTTTAGGGATAATAACTAAGTGTATAGCAACATTTTAAAAAATTGTAAATATAGCAAACAGTCTATCAGTCGACTTCTACCACTGATATGGTCTATTACTAATAGACTCCTACCAACAATATGGTATATCACTGATAGATTCACATAGATGAATCTAAAATTTGCGATATTTGTAATATTTTTTGGATTGTGCTATATTTGCTAATATTTTGAGCATGATTGCTATATGTGCAATTGTCTCTTATAATAATTGGGAACTTTAACTATTATAATGAGAGACCCAAACATTGAGTGAGCTAAATTAACTCACTCCACCCCAAGACAAATTAGGGTCCCAGACGCCCTCTGAGTTTGAGAGCGAGATTCAAGTTCACTCTTCTAAGAGTTATAAAAGTATATTTATATTAGTATTTGACCTAGGTCTCTTCGTTCAAGGATCAGGTCAACAGGTAAATGAAATCGAGCGTACATAAACCTACTGGAGATATCTTAGAAGATAGATTGGGCTCTTTGGCCTCAACATGGTCGAGGTCTAGGTGAGTCGAAGGCCTAATTCTCTTTCTTCCTTGGCCCATTGTTCTCAATCTTTCAAGCGTCTCGTTTCGAATTTATTTCTTTGATCCAAAATTACCTATAACAACTATAATTTTCTTTAGAATTTTGGAACTTCTTTTTTGTTTTACCTTTGGGAGTGTTCTTTTTGACAATTTACTCGACATGTTTGTTTAGTCCCAAATATTTTGGAAGATTTTGGTGAATTTAAAATCAGTTTTGGATAACTTTTAATAAAATGAATATAAAGTAGAGCGGTTTTCAAACATAGAAAAATGAGCAAAACTATTTATATGCATAGAAAAATTTTAGATAGACACTAAAAATTTTCTATATTTGTAAATAGTTTGATATTTTTCCTCTTTATAGTAATTTCCTTAAAAAGTACTCTGATTTAAAAAAAAAAAAAATACGATGTTTGGTTATTAATTAAAAATTGATGTTGAAAAGTATTGAGTAGAAATAACTTTTGAAACAATGCTTTTAAGTAAAAAACATATTTTCTATAAGAAATTGTAAAATAATTTGTACACATTATCTTTCCTCTAGGAGCAACTTTTATGCTTTCTTAAAATTATCAAAATTACCCTGGGTATCAAAATTACCTTGGGCTGATCATCGTGAAAATTTTGATTAGTACTTTCTATTAGTTAACAACACTTCACAATATGCTTCTTCATAGTTGACTAAATGGCCAAACATTTGATTTTTTTTTTCTAATTAGAAAAGAATATTTAAATTCATTACTACAAAATATAATCCTGAACTCGCCATTAATGTCATTTTTAAAACTCACGTGCACCTCGACTAATCTCAACCCACCCGTAAGATATTAAATCCTAGGTAGGTGGCCACTATGAATTGAACTCACAACTCCTTAGCCCTTTGACTCTTTTTAGATGTTTCCACTACCAATAGGTCAATCCATGATGGTTACTAAAAATTATGAGTTGAAAACATGAATTTTAATCATTAAGATTCTCATGGAAAACAACTCATCTTTTCCATCTTTTCTTGACCCCCATGTTTTTCCAACCTTTCTATGTCAAAATCAATACTTCATTATGTGACAAAATGGATTGTGGTTTTTTCTTTTTTTTTTTTTATATTCGTGAGCGTCTGAGCCAGCTTACGCGCACTTCTACTAATCTGATGAGAGAACCCACCTGACCCTACAATATTTAGGTGTCAAGAAAATTCGTAAGATATTAAATCTTAGGTAGGTGTTCACCATGAATTAAACTCATGACCCCACTAGACTAATCCATAATGGTTGAATATGGTTGTTTTACTTGCAGGTAGGTAGGGAAAATCAAGAAGGATTTTAGAAGTATGCAAATCACAAAAACTATTGCAACAAAATGAAGTTTCTCTAGTTTACATTATTCTTCAACAAAGCAACCTGGTTTTTACATAGACATACATACCATTTTTATACCTCTCTACATTAAATAGCACAGTAGCATATCCTCCAAAAAAGAAAAAAAAGAAAAAAAGTAGCATTTATAAACCTTCATTTACATCATAAATATTAGTAGTCAGTGCTCTGCTTAGCTTCTATATGGCTTCATCTGAAAATTAAGGAATGGACTCTACAGAAATCCCAAGCTTTCCCATTTCGTCGAGTTCTTGCACGACAACATCAATTGTCGGACGAAGCTCGGGATATTCGTGAGTGCAGATCACTGCAAGTTTCCCCAGTTTAGCTGCCTCTGATTCTAAGAATCTTCCTTCAAGCTTAGGGTCAATGAAGTCCTCAAACTGACGCGACTCGATAGTGTTGTAGTTCAACTTCATGATGCTCGTTCTCCCGGAGATGACTTGAAGTACAATCATTCCAAATGCGTAGATATCGCTCTTTTCGGTGAATCGACCCGTTGTCGTGTACTCGGGAGGGAGGTATCCCAGAGCAGCACTGACTTTTAGCATCGAGAAGATAATGTCATCGGCAAGAAGCTTGTGCAGGCCAGAATCTGAGAGCAAGGGGTTGTAGTTTGCATCAATGAGCACTTTATCAGCTGATATGTTTTGGTGAATCAATGCAGGTTTCTTTCCAATCTTTCTGTGCAAATATCCCAAACCTGGCTCGAAAAACTTGAGCATTAGGTAGACGTAGAACGTTTCCGAAAGCCATAAAAATCAATTTCGAATTCAGAAAACCCGAAATCGAGCAGGAAAATTACAAAATGAGTTAAGCCAAGCATTTCTTCAAAGTCAGATAATATCAGCAGTTTCATATTTTGATGCTTATATGAATAACTCAAGTTCATGTCTAATAGAAAAAGTAACACGAACCTTTGGCGATTCCACATATGATCGATACTCGGGTGGACCAATCGAGAACCTTCCCATTGCCATTGTTATCATCAAGATATTGCATCAAAGTTCCATTCGCGACAAAATCATAGATCAAGTAGCATTCTCCTCGGTCTTTCGAACAGCATAAACCTCTGAACTTAACAAGATTTTCATGGTTCATTGAGATAAGTATCTTCAAGCCCTTCGAGAATTCAGCTTCATCAGATTTGCAGCTAGTCTTGCCAATGCACTTGATAGCAACAACTGATCCATCTCTCAACTTTCCTTTGTAAAGAGCCGAAAAATTGTTCCTCCCTAATAAGTTCGACTTTGAGAAGCATTGCGTTGCCCGCTCGACATCTTCTAGATTAAACATAAAGCTCTTGAATATCTCTCGTGATGATGCACTCCCACCGTGATCTTTGGCTAATGGATCCCATCCATTTGAGTACTCTAGATTGATGAGAGGAGAGGCATTCCTCCTGTAGACTTCCCTGACTTGGCTAGTAATAATCCGTCTACTTATACCATTGGAAGTACTTCCAAATTTATGTTCATTGCGACGATACCAGGAAAACGTTGCAAGACCAATGGCTGAGAAAGCAGCAAAAACTCCAATCACCCCAAGAGCCACTCCGACTCGTGAAGATTTCGACTGTCTTGAGCAGTTACTTCCATTGCAATTGGGGCGTAAATTAGCCGACTCAGGGATATCTCTTGCAGAAAGATTGCTAGGTAGTTGGGGTAGAAATGGTTCGGGTCGGCTTGGATTCAAACTTTTCAACTTGCTACAAGGATTTAGGTCCTGAAATCCCACTCCACAAAGACTTGGGTTGTTGAGGTACAGAAATTTATCCTTCAATCTCTTCAAACCTGAATTTCCATTTAGAATGATTACAAAATGACTAACTCTCAAAACAATTAAGTGCACAACACAAA
This sequence comes from Lagenaria siceraria, assembly GCA_002890555.2. NCBI lineage: Eukaryota > Viridiplantae > Streptophyta > Magnoliopsida > Cucurbitales > Cucurbitaceae > Lagenaria > Lagenaria siceraria. The sequence goes on along the minus strand of CM016483.1, from coordinate 26,206,657 downwards.
GAGAGAGATCACAAATGATTCGCCATCGACAAGAACACGTTACCTGGAGGAACGTTACCGGTTAGCGAGTTGTTTTGGACATTAAGAACTTCAAGAGCAGGAGCATCAGCTAATATCACCGGAATGGGACCAAAAAACTTGTTGTTACTTAAGTCCAACCGCGCTAGTGCAGTCAAATTCCCCAAACTTGCAGGAATTGCTCCTGTTAGCTGATTATACTGCAGGGCAAGAACATTGAGCACCTTCATATTTCCCACTTGTGATGGTATCCCACCAGTTAATTTGTTGTAACAAAGCTGCAGCACTGAAAAATAAAGATCCCAACAATTTATTTCTACCAATTCAAATCAACTACTAACAAAGCTGCAACAAAGCCGCAGCACTGAAAAACAAAGCCAAGCTTTGAAAATTCAGCTTTAGCCACATACACTGATTCAAAAGCTTACAAAACACAAGCAGCCTCTGTCCAGAACATTGAGTTTATTACTTCAATTTGGGTTTTACTTTTATCTAATCTTTCACTTCAGCAGATTAATCATTTAAACAACCAATTCGAAACCAAGAAAAGTCAGGGGAAACTGAAGTTCATGCTATATAACTTCTAGTTCTAAACAGATTTCAAGTTCATGGAAAAGTCATCAAGCAAAAACCAGAACATAAACTACTTAAATCCACCTTGAAGATTTGCCATATTCCCAATCTCAAAAGGAATCTCCCCAGAGAGTTGATTCACATTGAGATACAAATCAGTCAGTTCATTCAAACTCGCAATTTCCTTAGGAATTTCACCGACCAGAGCATTGAAATGCAAATACAGCCCCGTCAAACTCTTAAGTCCGGCGACGGCCGCCGGAATGTAGCCGGAAAGCCCCATCCCCTGTAGAGAAATATTCACCACTTTGCCTTGCTCGTTACAAGCAACTCCCTCGAAATACCCACCACATGGATTTGAAGACGGACTCCATGACGTTAACAAAGTGTTTTGTGGGTCTAATGAAGCTTTTATCGCCATTAAAGTAGAAAGCTCAGTGGACTCAGAAACGGCAGAAGGGGAAGAAAAAGCCAGAAAAAAGAAGATGGAAATCAAAAGCGAGTTGAATACTACAGACATGGCTGAAACAGAGGAAGCCCACAAACCCAGAAAATCCCTCAAGTTCTTACACAAATGGGTATTCCTAGTCTCTCGCATGCGATGAAAAGAACTGGGGATAGAATGATATCTTCGATTTGGTCGTCTGTTTTGAGGTATAGAGAATGTGATCGTGAAGGTGGCAGTGAAGGGTCTTCAATGGCGTTGGGAATGGAGGAATGAACGTGGCGGGAGAGACAGAGGATTGGAGCAGAGAGGAATTGAAGGGAAGAGCGAGAAAAGTGGGAGCAAAATGGAAATGGGAAAATGTGGAAAGTGGAGAGAGTTATCTTGTGAATGAATACCAGAGAGATCGCTGACAAACTTACGGCCACAAAACGCCTCTCAATCCCATAGCCTTGAGATTCCTTCTTCTCTCTCTCTCTCTATTTCTCTTGTACTGATTCATATGCAGAGTTCAGTCTCAGTAAAAGCTGTGAAACAGGGCGTTTCCACTATCATATAATATTTATATTTATATATTATTAATTTTAATGAGTGAATTAACCTTATAGTATTAATATTTACATGTATATCATATAGTATTTTTATTGATATTTCCATAACTACCACATCAACATGAAGGATTTATCGACCATTGTATTATAGAAAAATTTACGGAATAAAAAAAAGCGATAAAATGTCATTAATATAAATATAATAAAATAATAAACATGTTAACTAATTTAAAAATCATAAAATTTATATTTATTAATTTAATTTTTGTATCTTTTGTATTTGTAATTTTTCCAAAAATATCTATCGATATCAATATTTTATCGATATTTTCGTAAAATTAAGGCCTCAACATTTTAGTGGATATCGATATTTTGAACTTTGTATCCCAAGTATATATAATTCAATTGGTCAATATGAACATAATTTGACTGTCATAAAATGTGTACTTCGTTGAAGTCAAAGTTTGATTCTCTAACCTTATAGATAAATTACATAAATAAATTTTAATTATATTTGATAAACATTATATCCAACTCTCTACATATATTTGTTATGTATATTCAAACAATGTTTCCAAAATTTATGTGGAGTTTTGGAAAGAAAAAAAAGTAGTGATAGAAATTTATTTATTTATTATTATATTAAAAAAAGTAAGCAAAGAATGCATATGTTACTTAAAAAATAAGAAAATAACGATAATTTTTAAAAATAAAAAATATAAGGAAAATTACTATAAACAGAAAAAATATCAAACTATTTATAAATATAGAAAAATTTCACTGTCTATCAGTGATAGACCACGATAGAATTCTATCTCTTTCTATCGCGGTCTATCATTGATAGAATGTAAAAATTTTCTATATTTGTAAATAGTTTGGCTCATTTTTCTATATTTGAAAAGAGCCCAAAATACAACCTCAAATAATTATCAAATAGGATTGGAGGGATCAACTATTAATCTACTTTATCAAATAATTATCAACTATGTGAGGTTTTCTTTTCTTTTTTTTTTCTTTTTTTTTTTTTTTTTTTTTTTTTGAATATTACACTACAAATAATTTGAAGAAAGTTTGGACCAATAACCTATCCAAAAAAATATTCATAGATGTCTAGTCATTTTACCATTTAAAAAAAAGTACAACCACGAGTAGAGATGAAAATTCAAACTTTTGACCTTTCTGTTTAGGATCTATATAATTGATCAGTTGAATTATGCTGAGATGTCTAACTATTTATTTAAATACAATATAAAGTAAACTAAAAGAGAAATGAAAATTATGTAATGTTGACGATCACGTGTGTGAGCCGATGCATTGTCATTGTCAAGGGCTTGAGTAGTCTAGACTAGAGTGTCCTCTACCTAAACACTTGAACTATAAGTTTGTGTAACTCTTCCTTTTTCTTCCTCTTTTACCATAGTGTTCAAACATTTAATTTATTAAGGCATATTAATATAACATTGCATTGTGTAATTTTATCTTATTGTTTAAAATTCTTTATTTCTTTATCGTCCATTCGAACCTAATTCATTTGATTATAGGGTATAACGTATAAGCAATAATTTTCACCATCTACATTTTTAATGTCACGTTTTTTTTTTAAAAAAAAAAAAAATCCTTAACAAAAACTTTGTTTTGTTGAAATACATATTATTAGAGAAATAAAACCTCTAATAACAACTTTTCTTTTTTGTTTATTTTTTTTATTTTCTAATCATGCATCAAGATTCTCTTTTTCCATGAAACATCTCTCTGTATATATATATATATATATATATATATATATATATATATATATATAAAATTAGAAAACTAAAAAAGAAAAAGAAAATTAAATGTAATAAAATAACATTATTTCCAAAACCTCAAATAACTCAAAAAAAAATTTCTTTTATTTTTATTTCTTGAATCATTAAGATTCTCTTTTTCTATTATAGCCACCCCATGTTATTTTTCATTAAATTCCTCTCCCTTGGCTGCCTAACCTCAATTTATTTAAATAATTTTATGTCACTTATGAGGCCGTTTATATATAATAAATATGCCTAACATTTTATATTTTATTTATATATATATTAGAGCTTTCAATAAATCCTAGTCGTCTGTTTCATCTATTTATTGAAGTCCCCCGTTACTTTAATATATCTCATTTGTTTGTTTGCTTTCTATGAGTTTGGCATGTCAGTCTGTCACAAGAAGAAGTAGTTTTATATTACTTTCTATTTTTCTATACATGTCAATTGCATTAAATAGTTAATATTACCCCAATAAACATGTTTTTATATATAGAAAAAAATAAAGTTATAAAAAATTCGGTATATTTTATTTTAATCTTCTGAATTAGTGTTTGTTTTTCTTTATTAATTTATTTTCTCTGATTTCTATACATTTGTTTGAAAATTCTGAAATAAAAATTTAAAAGGAAATTCGATACCAAAGAAATTGCCAATAAACAGGCTTATTTTTTTAAAAAATAAATGGTTAAAAACAAAATAGTTTTTTTAGTGGTGGTGATTTGAATAATTATCGTGGATTCGTGGGTTGACCTAGTAGTAGTCGAAACATAAATAAATAATAAAAAAAAGGTCAAAGCGTTAAGGGGTCATAAGTTCAATCTATAGTGGCCACCTACACCTAAGTGTTGTAGGGTTGAGCAGGTTGTCCTGTTTTGGTTCATTTTGGTTTTTTGAAAACCAAAATGAATCTCAAGTAAAATAGTTGAATTTTAAACCAAATTTCGAAACACAAAAACAAGTTTTTTGAAAAAATAATTCAAACTTAGTTTGGTTTTTTGAAAACATTAATAAGGAATACATAATAAAACAAAAAATTTAGAGGTAAAATTAGTGTTTATAGGCTCCATTTTTAAAAACTAAAAACAAAAACCAAATGGGTCTAAATTATTAACTTATTATTGACATATTTTAATATTCTATTAATAAATCAAAATTTGAAATCTATTAATAATAATACAAAAAAAAATTATTACAAACACAAAAAATATTAAGCTATTTACAAATATAGAAAAAGTTTAGGGAAATTACTATAAACAGAAAAAATATCAAACTATTTACAAATATAGAAAAATTTCACTGTCTATCAGTGTTAGACTGCGATAGAATTCTATCGCTTTCTATCGCACAAGCAAATAAATTCTATCGTCTGAACGATAGAAAGCGATAGAATTCTATCGCGATCTATCAATGATAAACTGTAAAATTTTTCTATATTTGTAAATAGTTTAGCTTATTTTTCTATATTTGAAAAGAACTAAAAAATTTACTGTCTATCAGCGATAGATCGCGATAGAAGTCTATCGCTATCATCGCTCAACTGATAGAATTTTATCGCGATTTATCGTTAATAGACAGTAAAATTGTATACTTGCAAATAGTTTAGCTCATTTTTCTATATTTGAAAATAGTCCTACAAATAAGTAGTTACATTTATTTCTATTTTCCCATTTTTTTAGGATCTATTTTTTTCATTTCAAACAAAATAAATAATTTAAAAATACTTTCCGTGTTTGAAATATGAAATTTAAAATAATTTGTTTTTCAACTTTCTGATTTCTTCAATTAAAAAAAAAAAAAAAAAAAAACCTTTCTGATACTTTTATAAATCGAAATAAAAATTAAATCTTATTCATAAAAAAAAAAAAAAGAATAATTCAAATGAGATTGAGACAAAAGCCTTACAATTTGTCCAAAAAGATAAAAAGTTTTATATAAATAGAGAAATTGTATATATTGGGTATGGCTATGGTTAGTGACCCCAACAATGAGAGCCCATTCATTGACCTTCTGTGCCCCATCCCTCTCTGCTTCCTTTCTTCTGTCCTTTTGCCTAACCATTTTGTTTGTTATTAATATTCTTTTTAAGTTTCTCTTTTTTTTTTTTCTTTCCTTTTAATTTTTAAGAACATATTTTAAATATTGTACTAATATTTGGAACAAAATAAATTTTGCTTTTCCTTTTTCAATATCAAATTTAAATTTGCTATATCATATACATGCATAAGTCTAGGTCTCTTTTCAAATATAGAAAAATGAACTAAACTGTTTATAAATATAGAAAAAAATTTGCAGTCTATCAGTGATAGACTGCGATAGAATTCATTTGCTTGAATGATAGAAAGCGATAGAATTCTATCATAGTCTATCACTAATAAACACTGAAATTTTTCTATATTTGTAAATAGTTTGATATTTTTTTATGTTTATAATAATTTTCCTAAAAATTTTAATGGGCTACTAAATTTACTTTCCCTTTATATGCCTTTTAACTAAAATAAAACAGCGATTTTCCCTCTGTTTCCTTTGCTTTCTGTTCTAAAGCATGCAATACAGCTACCCACTGTCTTGCTCGTTTTGCTGACAAGTTTAGGGAACCCATAGGTTAGTTTTTTTTAGTCTTCCTCGGAAGATTGTAATTTTGTTTATTTTTAGGAAAATATCAATTTATATTCGTGAACTTTGGAAGTGTATCGATTTAAACCCTAAACTAATAATTGTACCAATTTAAACTTTAAATTTTAGGGTTGTATCAATTTAGACCCAAACTAATAACTGTACCAATTAAAACCTTAAATTTTTATGAGTATATTAATTTAAACCTTAAAGTTTCATAAGTACATCAATTTAAACCCTCGACTTTCATAAATGTAACTAAATAAAACATAATGAAAGATTTAAATTGATACACTTATGAAAGTTTAAGAGTTTAAATTGAAACGACTATTAGTTTAGAATTTAAATTGACATAGTTATAAAAGTTTAGGGTTTAAATCGCTAGTTTTTTTTTATACCCTTTGTGGGTCTTCTCTTTCATTTGGGAGGTAGGCAATTGTTTTTATCTTAAAAAAGTTTAAAACAATGTTTAAGTCCATTTGAATATAGTTTAATTGACCGAGACATATGTACAAAATTTCACTCACAAGTGTAATTAGACTAAATAAGAAAAAAAATTCCTTTTTTAGGACTTGCATCTGCCAAACCACCAAATCACATCAAGATAATTTTTTTTTTTTTTTTTTTTTTTTTTTTTTTTTTTTTTTTTTTTTTGGAACAAAAGTTAAAAAATGTTGTATGCGTTTTTTTTCTTCTTTCGAGTAGTGTTGTATTGTATGTGGAGTTTATCTACTACATCTATAAATTAATAAATTCCCAACAAATTTTTCTAACACTATTTTTGACCATCTAAGAACATAGCTAATGGTAAAATTTTCTAAAGAACATAGCATATAAATTAAATATGTAATAGTTTTTTACAATTTAATTTAAATCAAAAGTCATATATTATTAAAAATGATAACAACTAACTTTTTTATTTTTTATAATGAATGCACTCAAATTTGTCAAATCATTATCATTTGTTGATTTATTTTTCATCTTTAATGTGATTATGGTAATCTTTATCATAATTTATAGTAATGATCGTGTGTGTGTGTATATATATATATATATATATATATGTATATATATAGATATGATATCATTCCAAATTCAACCAAATTAGCATAAAGTTAATTATTTTGATAAATCTATTAAGATTTCAAAATAAAAAAAAGAAAGGGTACCCACCAAAATATATAGATGTTGGCAAAGATCATTCACTCTCTTGTAAATTTCATTACATCTATTTTTATCACCATGGTCCCATTTCCCCATTCTTATTGCTCATGTGAACCTTTCTATTTTTTCCCTCCAAAACAGAAAATTATTTTCTTTATTAAAAAAAAAAAAAGAAAAGTGAACAGAGTTTCATGTGAACTTAAATTTTTAGGATTAATTGTCTTGTACTTGGTTTCAAATTTTAGGACCAAAATTGCCCCTTATTACCAACATGTGAAGCCATTACTTAGAAGATAGTGGGTGGGACAGATTCCTTTTGGGCTGCTTTTAGGAACCTTTCATGTTCAATCCTTTAACTATAAACCGAGATAAATTATAGGGTTGCTATTTACAAATATATAAAAAAAAAAACTTATTATCTATGGTGAATTTTTTTCTATATTTATAAATAATTTGACTATTTTTTATATTTAAAAACAACATTTTTATTGGAGGAAAAAGATGAAATTCATCCTAAATAAAATTCTAAATCTCGTTCAACCGTGTGAAGAAAAAATGGAGAGTTTTTTTAGAAAAACAAAAACAAAAAATGGACTGTGTTTTATGTTGGAGGGTTTTTTTTAATCAATAAAATGTGGAAATGATAACTGTTTTTCCTTCTATTCTATTTAGAACCAACTCAGTATCACTTAAATAGAATTAGTATTATTCTTTTACTGATATCATATCAAAGTAGCAAAATATATATATATATCACATAATTTTTTTAATCAAGTAGAGAAAAATAGAAAAAGAAAAGAAGATTAAAAAAAAAATCTACTAGGGTTTTAAGTTGTGATGGGCCTGGATAATCAAAGCCCAAATGGGCTTGGTTTTCCTCTTCCTTTTCTTTTGTTTTTTTTTTTTTAATTTTATATTGTATATATTTATGGGTTGTTTTTAAATATAGAAAAATCGAAGTTGAAAAAATTGGATCATGAAATTACTGAACATAATTTATTGAATTGGATCAATATTTCCAATTGAAGGAATAAGGGATCCATGGATAAATGTGGGATTTTTTATAATCGTAACTAAATCTTAATTTTTTTCTTAGAAGGATGAATCAATACTTATTGCGGCTTATCGTCATGGACAATAAAAAAACTCTTGTCTTGAGAGTTGAAAGAGAGATAGTGGATCCAATCAAACAGACAACGGCCTATGATGAAAGAATTATACTTCCACCACCACACTTTGGAAGCTTTCTTACAAGTATTTATATATATACCTATTTGTCAATTCTTAATCTTTCAATGTATGCTTCGTAAAAATTACTAAGTATATGCTAACTGATTTACAATCTAAAATATTTATTTACTAAGAGCTAAGAGCTCGATATTTCCATACATCCCTTCAACCTCGATTAAGATTGATTTTTAATCGTTAACGGAATTTAAACTTTGAAATTGGCCCCACAAGTGCGTGGATAACCGCTCGATGAAGTTACTGCCACGTGTACGTTTGATATCATCTCTACCATGGCAAAATCTACACCGCATAAAGCATTCGTCTTCAACCTTTGTCCCTTCACGATGTGGGCTTCTGTTGTTACCAACTGCGGCATCAAAATTCTGCGCTGCCGTCCCCTTTTGCTTCCACGTGTCCTCATCACTCCAATTCGCCTGCCCATCTCTCCTTCTCTATTCTCCATGGATAGAAGCAATTCCTCCTCCTCTTCTTCTTTTGCCCATTCCAGTAAAAGGTTAATTATGCTCCTTCATCATCTTCATGGTTTTCTCTCCTCTGTTTTTCATACTTTAGAATCTGGAATTCAGATGGGTGTTTGTTGAAATTCTATAGGTGGTTATTGATTCTGTTATTTTTCTGATTCTTTCGATTAGTGGTGGAACGGGAAGAGGTTTGGATTTGAGGAATGATAGAGAAAGAACGAGAGGGCGTGGTGGAGGCGGCGGCGGCGGCGGCTCTGGTAAAGACAAAATTGACGCTCTTGGTAGACTCTTGTAAGCATATTTCGTCTATTGGTATCTTGTTTAGGTGTTAATTGCTTATTAAGCTTATGGAAGATTTTGCGGATGTTCTTTTATTTTGAGTTCTGTTGTTTATCTATGGTGAAACAAAGTATATCTACAATTGGTGATTCATGAGGTTGAAATTTCCTAGAATTTTGATTTTTTATTCTCTTTCTCTTCACTACTTGTTGGTTATGATCATTTTTCGAGGAAACATATAAAGGTACGCAGGATAGGAAGATCAAACTTTAAAATGGAAACCTTAAATCAAATGTACTTTAGCAGTTACGCACGTATAAGCTTGAGAAATTTTCAAAGGGAGTATAGTCTCATGATCTTAATGTTGTATTCCCTTTTGGTAGTGCTACCAATTGGCTTATTAACAATTTTGAGCTAAGTTGTTGTGAGGGTTCCTATATATTACTGTTTATGATTGGCTGGTGAAGAATGAATAAGCCCAAGTAGTAGATGTTTGAGAGGAATTCAATAGTTATGCATAATGCATATAGGATTTGTTTTTAACAGCAGTGTGATATGGTTTATTTTTTATTGATTGACGTTTTCCCATTTTAATGAACTTCAGGACTCGGATCTTGCGTCATATGGCTTCTGAGTTAAACCTGAATATGAGGGGCGATGGATATGTCAAGGTCCAGGATTTGCTAAAGTTGAATTTGAAAACATTTGCTAATATTCCACTGAGATTGCACACAATTGATGACATAAGAGAGGTTGGTCGAATAATTTTCTTCTTTACTTTCTATAGCATGACTCTAATTTGAAGAATCAAACTGATATGTAAGTTAGGTTTTCCGTTGCTTTCAAAAAAAAAAGTTAGGTTTTCCATTGCTCAACAACGTCATTGAATGTTGATTCGTCTATTTATCTTGATTCTTTACCTCTAGAGTATTATTTATCTGCTAAGATCAATTAAAACTTCACCACACGTATGCTCTACACTGCAGTTTTGATCCATTTATCCATGTTTTTTTTTTCTCAATTAGTTCCACTAATGTATTTCCTTTTCCCGGTGACAACTTGTTAATTTGCAGCTCATGTTTGTTTCTGTAAGCATCTATCGTTAAGGAATAGTTTTTTTTATTTAATTTCAGGCTGTTAGGAAGGATAATAAGCAGCGTTTCAGCCTCCTGGAAGAGAATGGAGAACTCTTAATTCGAGCAAACCAAGGCCATACAGTCACGGTTATTTTCTATCTTTATAAACCAGTGAATATGTTGTTGCCTTATACAAAATATTGGGGGACTATCAATCAAGCTGATTGATTGGAAAATTGTTGATTGCTTCACGTTAGGTTAAATGCATTTCATGCTTTTTAATATTTTGATTTATCTATGGAATGAAAAATCTATTTCACCTTGTTTGCTATCGTTTCTGTATTTTGTTGCAATCTATCAGCCTTGTAAGCTAGGTAAATTGTTGACTATATAGGATTGTTTATATAAGACTTCCCCACCTCTTGTAAGATTGTGATAATGGAACCAAATTGTCTATTTCGTCTACACCATCATAAATGGGAAAAACTTCCTTTTTAGGTGGTTGAAACTGAAAGCTTATTAAAGCCAATTCTTTCGGCCGAGGAGGTGCCAGGTACTCTGATTCAATGCCCTTAAATTTTCTACTTTTTTTTCCATATGTTAATCTTTCCTCCTTGATGTACATGATGTGAGTATAGATTCATTTTAAACTTCTACTTTTGTTGTTCAGTCAATCACTTTCTTTTTCTCCCTCTCTACATGACAGTATGTGTACACGGGACTTATAAGAAGAATTTGGAATCAATTCTGGAATCTGGTTTGAAACGTATGAAAAGATTGCACGTTCACTTCTCATGTGGTTTGCCAACGGATGGGGAGGTTATCAGTGGTATGTTAAGAAAATTTAACTGTTACATTTCCCTCAAGAATTTATCCGATAAGATCATGATGTCACTTTGATTGGCAATTAGTGGCTTCTGCAATTGCACATCTTAACCTATTTATCTCTTTGCAAATAGTAAACGAGGACGAGTCTGATAGGAGTGGTATTAGGTGTTAGAGAGATATTAAGGATATATTAGTAATTAGCTGTGGGAGTTAGTTATGGAATTTGGTTATAAATAGAGATAAGGAGAATAGGGAAGATAGCCAATATTTTGGAGCTTGAAAGTATCTCAAGATTGGGAGGATCCAAGTACCTCGAATACTTGGTTTTTTTTATAATTCCGTTATCATTTATCTTAAAATATATCCGGGTTCTATCTGAATCATATGGTTTGCATCTAAGTTTCTTCAAAAGTAAATGAAACAACTTAATTCATGTATTGCCGTTGATGTTAAAATTTTCTAGAGTAAAAGGAAAAGGATCCATAGTAGATTTTCTCAACCATTTTTCATATATCCATGATTATATAAGATAAAAGTAAAGGATGCTGACATGAATATGAGGCCATTGGTTCGCTTTACTTGCATTAGAAGGAAGAAGCTTGGATCTAAGAAGAAGTGCAAATGGGGTCTTGTGGGGAAAGGAAAGTAGTTAATTGGGGTAGTTAGGGTAATCTTTTAGTCATCGTTTGTTAATAATATATTATCATATCGAGGTTAGCAAACTAGTTCGAAGTTAGTTTGTTAGATGTTGAGAGCTGGGCAGGATTCTGAAATACTTACATCTACAAGAAGGGGAGAGGGTAAGAGTATGGTAGTTAGTTTTTAGTAAGTTGAAGATGGAAATAGCTTCTAGCCTTTGGAGAGACACACCTCTTGAACTTCTGTGAGATTTGTATCCTTTTCTTATAGTTAAAGAGGTATGTGTTAAATCACCCACCAACCCAAAAGCTTAAGTGGTTGGGTTTTAGTAAATTTAATTATAGGTTAAAATACAACTTTTGGTCTTTGAATTTTCATAAAAGTAACAATTTAGTTCCTGAACTATAGTTTGTAACGATTTAGTCTCTATACTTCTAAATTTGTTATAATTTAGTCCCTAAGCTTTAATAAGTAATGATTTAGTTCCTATAGTTTACAATTTGTAACGATTTAGTCTCTATTATGATAAATATTAGTATGATTTAATGAAATTTCTTACACATGTAGATTGATAAACTGATCGAAAATCAAATTTATTTATAAATTATAAAGACCATGTCATTATGTAATTAAAATTGACTTTTAATTCTGATGAAAATTTTCATGATAGGGACTAAGTCATTACTTACTAAAAGTTCAGAGACTAAGTTGTTACATACTTGATAGTATAGTGATTAATTCGTTACCAACTAAAGTTCAGGGATTAAATTGTTACTTTCATAGATGTTCAAGGACCAAAATTGTTTTTTAACCTTAATGATATTAGTACTTCCACACTATGTTTCTTCTCGAGGGTGTATCATATACTTAGTCTTGTAGTGAACCAAAATTGGGGAGACAAAGCTAACTTCTTGTTATTTTTCAAAATCTGACAGGTATGAGACGCAATGTCAATGTTTTAATATTTCTTGATGTCAAAAAAGCTCTGGATGGTACCGTTGAACACTCTTTTCTTTTCATTTAAATAATTAAGGTATAACAATAAGTGAATGAAACGTGATGATCATTCATCACTGATATCTGTTTTTGCTAAAACATTATATTTCAGATGGAATGAAGCTTTACATTTCAGAAAACAAGGTCATTCTTACTGAAGGCTTTGAAGGGGTGGTGGCAGTAAAATACTTCCAAAAGATTGAGTCATGGCCGAATCGACAACCTATTCCTTTTTGAGCCTAGATCGGATGGTACATGAACATGATTAATCATTTCTTGAAAATATTTATTAAAACATTCAATGTTCGATATGAACCAGATTGTCCTGTGCTAACTTTAATAGTTTAATGGCACAAGTTTCATTTGGATTTGGAACTTGGGAAATCTATGCATTGAACTTGGCTGGGAACAGAACCGTCCTTCATATGAACTTCTTGGTGAAATCATTCATGAAGGTTTGGCAACAAGTACAGATTTCTTTGTGAAGTAATGTTTAATGTCACAAGTTCACTGATGATGCCTGCTTCATTGGAGACTTGATATGAGAATTTACGTTCGGTTCGGTTTGTCTCAGTCAGTCATGGGTATTGTATCACTAAAGATTCTTAGGTATACAAACATATACACAGGACTTAGTTTTGTTTGTATATTGACTCATTATTTGATATGTTTTGATGGTGGTTGGAAATTTTAGTTTCTATTCTTTGTGATATTTTTAATTGCCATTAGCTTAATTGGTTAAATATCATACTCTTGATTAAGATGTCTAGTTTAATTTTAAATTTACATTCAAATGTAAACATTCTCACGGCAATGTCAAATATTGATAATAAGAAGTTCTAGTATTTAAAAATATCAAATACTTTTTTTTAATTAATTTAAATATTTTTGTATGAACTTTTGTTAATTTAAATATTTGAAATACTCGGGAACATTTTACTCTACGTTACATCTTCTCAATTGATTTAAGCATATATTTTCGATAAAAGCGTAGAGGTTCAAATCTTTGATTTGGAATGTTATTAACCTGAAAAAAGATATTTCTTAATATGATTATCTACATTTTCATAACAAAAATTGTTATTTGGATGATATATATATATATATATATATATTTGTATAAGAATTGAAAAAATACCTCTAAAAAAAATACCTCTAAAAGGTGCATGCAAGTTATATTAAATCTCTTAATTTTATGAAAATGTTGATAGAATTTTTTATTGACGTTGACGAAATTTTTTTAATATTTTTTTTAAAAATAAGATCAATAAATAAGCATTTTATATTATTTAAAGTAGTTAAAATATCTAAATTATTTTGTGTTTTATTTTCATGTTTCATTAATTTTTTTACAATATATAAAAAAAAAGTGATAAACCATCGATAGGTAGAAATATGGATGGAAAATGGATACATAACTATATTCAAAACCTTCGTTTAATTTGAGGCAGCTCAACTAATATAGGGAAAAAGGAAAAAAAGGAAAATCTGTGTTTTCTTTTTCTTTTTATTTTCTTAAAAATTAAAAAATAAAAATCCCGCCGATAGTAGAGCATAAGCGGAGGTGGAGTGAGCTACTCAGATCACCACCGCCTACGGAACGCGGTCTGTGGAGAAGGAAGCATGAAATTTTGCAGTGAACGGCGTCGTTTCCTCTTCTTCCTTCCCCTCGTCTTCTTCCTTCCTCATCTCTTCTCCGGTCAGTTTCACCCCTCTGATTCTCTCATATCATTTCGAGCTTTTGCTGTTTCTTGTTTGTCCATCTAACGTTCAATCATTGATTCAGTTTTAGAATTGCATCATGACCTAACCTTGCAAGATCAGCCCAACAAACGAAGCAAGAAATTCGATCATTTAATTGTTGGCCCTGCCGCCGGCCAAGGCCACCCCGATCGATTGCAATGCTCAGGTTCTTATTTCTCGCTCTTATCTTGTTTTCACGCTTTAATGTTGACTTAATTCCGTTAAATTGAGTTATTTCAATTCTGAGTTATTCGCATTCGTTGAAATACAACTGCTGGTTTGCGAAGAGATTTTTCTTTAATTTTGTTTCTCATTTTCTGCAAATATATGCGTCGTAGTTGGTTTTGTAATGTGCTTCCACTCATTGCATTTTGGATCTCTATAATTTGTGTTGATGTGGTGTGGACATATACGCACACATAAGTACCGTTGTTAAACCCTAGATGTTAGCTCTGTGGCTGCCTCAAAAGTCTTCTCGCTTAGATCTGCACTTCAATTTTGCAGGCACCAAAGCGCTCAACAATACCCATTTGCCTGCTACTTCTCATTCGGCAAATACTGGGGACAACATTCACTTTGTAACTGTCTTTACCATTTATAATGCTTCACAGGATTCTAAAGTGATTGGCAGATCAACTGACGTTGTAAAAGTTGGGGATGCTTCATACAGTAAAGTGGAGAGGTCGATGGCTGTATTGAATGTCTTCATCAACTTCATTCAGGTACAAACATGCTGATTTTTCAATCAAATATTGATGGGTCCCTAGTTGGAAGTTAGAGAGATTGATATTATGGGTAAGAACTATGGAAGGAGGTCTTCTTTCATCATTGGTTTTTGGCACAAGTGAGTAGTTCTTTGGTATGTAATTCAGTTTTACGGAGTATTTTGTTTGAGAGGAATATGAAAGGTTTTAGCGGTGATGAGTGTCTTTGAGGGTGATTTGATCTTTAGCTAGGCTCAAAGAATCAGGTCTCCTAGCTAGGCTAAAAGAATCAGATCTTTGGCTAGGCTTAAAGGGGGTGATTGAATGCCTCTGTCTAGTGTTTTTTTAAAAGAGTTTGAAAATAGTCCTCTAGTTCTTATTCTTTTCGCCTGGATCCTTTTTTTACATCAATAATATTGATACTCCTATAAGCTCCTGTGTTAAGCTTGTCTTCTTTAGGCCCTTCTATGCATATACTCACTTGCAATTTAGCCCTTTGCTTCCTATCATAATGTTTCTAATTGCAGAGGGACTGCAGTCTTTCATCTAAACATGTCTAACCAATTGCAGGTTTCAATGCCTCAGAGTAATGTTATCATTTTAACTGATCCAGCTTCAAATCTACCAGTACGTAGAAATAGAGTAACTGTGTATCCGATAGAGGGTGATTATTCACGAGACACATTGATGCTTCAAAGGATCAGGTCTTACATTGTAAGAGCACATCTCATTAACATATAGGTAGAATATTTCTACTGGATTTATGAAGACTTTTCCTTGAGAATAATTTAGTATCTATAGTAATATCTGGAAAAGCACGTAATATGAAGGCAGGAATCTACATTCTGTCTCAAACATTGACTTGCAATTTGTTGTTGATGTCTGATGACTGTAAAAGAAAATATTTTTGGGAATACTTCATGAAGTTGGTTCTGCAATGATGCAGAGCTTTCTAGATGCAAAACTTGAGGAGCAACGACATGGTCCAAAACATATCAATCATTACTTCTTCACAGACTCAGATATGGCAGTGGTTGGTGATTTAGGAGAAATTTTTCATAAGAATCCGAAGTTTCATTTGGCTCTCACTTTTAGAAATAACAAAGCACAGCCTCTGAATTCAGGATTTATAGCCGTTAGAGGCACTGAAGATGGAATTCTAAGGTATATCGTATATGTCCTAATTTATCTGCCCTAATTTTTTGCATTGACTCATTAAACCATTTATTTAATTTTTGATGTAATGGTGCTTAGCGAGTCAATACCCATGTGTGACCCGATTATTCAAATGGAGAGTCAAGGAAGGGGTGTTTCACAAATGTTATATAATTTTCATCAAAAAATTTAAGAGTTGGGCTAGTAATTCTTAGCTTTAACACTACTCCTTATCTGTTTCCATTGATGAAGCTGTTTACGGATTTTCTACTAAAGAGTCGGTCTTGTTTGAGCTGTCATATTCTGCAGTGATTTTAAACATACTTGATTATGCAGGGCAAAGGCTTTTCTCCAAGAAGTACTGAAGATATACAGTTCAAAATTCATGAAAGCATCGCGAATGCTTGGAGATCAATTAGCTCTCGCATGGGTCGTAAGGTCAAATCCTTCATTCGATGCAAGGAAATTTAGCAAAGCAGAAACATTTATAGAAGAAATTAATGGTGCTTCGATACTTTTCTTACCATGTGCCTTGTACAATTGGACGCCGCCAGAGGGTGCAGGTCAATTCCATGGCATGCCCTTGAATGTTAAGGTATCATATTACCAGAGAAACTAACAATCTATAAGGTTTTATACGTCGAGTTTGAAATGAGATGGAATTTTGGCTCTAATGTTCATAATTTTCTTCCTGAAATGCAGGTTGTTCATTTCAAAGGATCAAGGAAACGCCTAATGCTTGAATCTTGGAACTTCTTTCAATCCTCTTCCAGCATCTCAGATATGTTCTGCCTTATTTTAAGTAGTGGACGAACAAAGTATGATTTCTAAACGGAGTTTAGAACTGTATTTTACAGAGAAAACAAGAGCCATAGTTGTTTTCATTCTTTCGTTAGCATCCTTCCTGAGACTACACTTCTTACATTGTCCAAAAGCTTTGTATGTTGTACCTTTTCTTATTTCTATTTTTAAAAAGCTTACATTATTTCTTCACAAGGCCATATTTAACCAAATGAAGTTAAAGTTATACGGTGGAAATCGATCCTCCAACTGTTTTGTATTTTTTTACTTGAAAAAGTGTATAACAGATGCAATTACTGGATCTTTAAACTTATTAACTTCACAAAGTTCATAGTAGTACATTGACGCGAGACTTTCTTCCCATGTACTCTGGTTTTTATAATTAGCAAGTGGAAGATTTTATCAAAAGAAAAGGAACCACACAAAAGAATTTGAACGAGCTTAAAAAAAAAATTCAAAAATATCCTTGTGAATGAAAATTGTATTAATAGTAAGGCTGTTTTACGGGGGGGGGGGGGGGGGGGGGGGGTGCATTTTTGCCCCCTATTACAATTAAAATTGATTTTAAATTATTAAAAATATTTTCCTAATTTTAGTTACTTGTTGGAATCATGTGGGTTTTCCCATATTTGATGGAAATTTTGACATAAACTACAAATCCAATGAATTTAAACCTCGTTTAATAACACTTGTGAATAATTTAAGGGTAGAAGTTGAATTAGAAATTTTCAGACTCAAAATAATAGAATATTTAGAGAAGAAAAATATTGGTATTGAATCGCAGAATTTCCTCCAAAAGGAAGAAACCCTTCCAAAAATAGGCGTATGCCGCTGATTGCGGCGAGCACACGGTATTCTTCAGTAAAAGGCGAAAGAATAGTTCGCTCTGTACTCACCGCGCGGCTGCGTGAAGATTGAAGATCTATGTTGTCGCCTTATATATCCACCTCTAGCCCAAGGCTTTTGAAAAATTATCGATGTGGGAATTTTAATAAACTCAATTTCACGACGCTGTCCGCGTGTCTATCGTACTAACCGTGGTTCAGCTTCCTTGATCGTCGATGTGTTGACACCACCCAACATCTGACCGTTGAGATAAAATTCCAAAATATACTGAAACTTTACTGTTGATTTTAAATTTTAGGAAAAAGAAAACCACTTTATACTCCGTTTTATTGGTTAAAATTCAAATTAATCAAATCTTATGTTACAAATTTATAGCAATATAAATTTATATTATTTTCCACTCAAAATCCCACTACAATAGAAAAAAAAATTATCACAGTAATTCTTCCTAAATAGATAAAAGAAAAATAAAGGGAGACAGAAGATGGAAAATTCGTTATTACTTATTTAGTTGCAGATTTATGAAGGGGTTAGGAGCACGTACCCCTTAAACAGTGACGTTTTACATATATATATATATAGATTTTTATTAAATATTAAAAATTTATAATTATACTTAATATACAATATTTGTTCAAACATAAACCAATATCTACAAAATGGCCGAGTGCCGTGAAGCGGCATAACTTCTTCGCAACCAGCTCTAGATTGAGGGATCAAGTTAAAACTTAATTTTATTCCACATACAAATATTTTTTGGATCTTTACGTAAATTAAAATTAAGTGAATGATTTTTTTTCTTATATATTTTGATGAATAATTTTATAAGGATTTATAACAATTTTGTAATTAGTGTTACTTAATCTAGATATCATACATCAATCCATTTAAAATTACATTTATATGAAAGTTAAATTACAAGATTAGTTCCTAAGTGTTGAAAATTGTTACTACTAAATCTCTAAACTTTCAGTTTTTACTCTAGCCCCTAAAAATGTGTAATAAATCAATGAACTTTAATTTTATACCTAATATATCTAAAAATATTAAAAAAATCTAAAAATTAACTGTTGTATAACACACAAAAAAAAGAAAAAATAGTTTGTCTAATTGAACCTTAAGTTTTAAATTTTGTAGTTAATAGATAAATTGATTTTTTTTTTTTAAATGTATGATCATATCTATTAAGCACAAAGTTCCATTTTTTTAGGCAAACACAAAGTTCAATTTAATGTCTAATATAACTTTTAATTTTCAACATTTTCAAATGTGTAAGAGGCATATTAGATGCATAATTGATATTTTTGGAACTTTTTTAATACGATTTTATAAGAATTTATTAAACACAAAAAACGAGAATTTATGAATCTATTAATATATTTGTTTAAAATTTAGGAACTATATATAAACACAAATCCAAAAGGTTATGAGCTAAACTTTTAACTCTATATATATACATTTGTCACCCCTTACATTAAATTTTGTATTCGCTAGTGGTTCTAACATTTCTCCTTAATTTAGGTTAATTCATGTACTTTTTTTAAAAAATCTTATATATGTAATTGATAGAATTATTAATTTCACGTTTTAATTAATCTAATTCTCAAGGTTTGGGGATATAAATTGATTGTTTGATTGTTTCCCAATTTTACCACAAATATGTTCAACATATATTGTTATATTTATCTCATCTCATTTATTATTATAATTTTATTTTTTGTAAACCCGTTTAATTTTTTTAAGTTAAGAATATATAGGATGTGAAATTTAAGCCTCTAAGCTAGTCGAAGAGATATATATTAAACATTTGAATTATACTCGAGTTGTTAACTACTTCTAAGAATACTTCAAAATTTGTATACCTTGCAAATAAACCTATTTTGTTAAGAAAAAAATGGAAAATAAATCATATTATCCAAATTTTTATTAGAAAAGATATTAAAACTCAAGGCGATATAGACGATCATGAAATTAATGGTCATGTTAATCATCTTGAATAGTTGATGTTATTAATTAGAATTTAAGATGACGAACTTATTATACCTTCAATTAATACATTAATTCAACAAAAGAAGTCAATCCTAAAGTGAATGTCCATATCATTTAATTCCAAGGCTACAAAATTCTTCAATTATATGAGGATTTTGACTATGTCAATGGATAAAACAACCAAACTTTAAACCTCCATGCTTAATTCCCAATCAATCACATATATCAAATTATCTCAAATTTGCTTCCTTATGATGTACACTTAATAATTGAAATAGCTCCAAAAGATTTGGAGGGAGCATTTTAAGAGATAAGAACCCTCCACATGAAAGCAAAAAACTCGTATTTTCTCAAATATTAAACATTTTTTTTACCTAATATTTTCAAATATCCTTAGTGATGGTGAGATTCAAACTTTCGATCTTATTGAAAATGATATAATTGATCTTTGAACCATTAAACTATGTTCGAGTCAACAACTTGTGGACTACTTACGAAGAAACTATATGATACGAGCTTGAACTCGGAACTCACTTTAATACCATACGACTCAGTAAAGATCTATCTCCCTGAACTACAAATTATATGAAATGTATACCCATTCAAGAAAGTAAAAGAAAGAAATGGACATGTGTAAGAGTATTCTAACGACTCTTTCCCATCTCAAGCAGTTTAGGCTTCATTCATCAAGGTTCATATATTAGAACGAATGAACATCTTCTAAACCTTCAACTGTATTTCTAAATCTAAGCAACATATTTGCATTTTAACTTCTCTGTAGACGCATAGAAACCGCCATTAACGAAATGCTAACAAAACCTATGTTCCAAAAGAAATCATGTGCAATGCTCAGGAACAGCATTGAGAGCATAGAAACAGAAACTTTCCAACATTTCAGAAACAAGGTTTGACAATGTCACCTTTTCCTTTTCATAGCAGCTAAAGTTATGTTAGTATCATCGGAAACACGGTACAGAGGAACCATGTTCCTGGGAAAAAGCTTGTATCCAAAGGATTCGAAGTCCCGAAAAGAAGGATCCAACAAAGAAGCTAGCAGGAATTTAGTTAAATCATCAGCAAAGAGAGGGAATAGAAACTATTTTGTGCTATTTTTATTAAGTTGCACAGCATTGATACAGGACCACAAATCATGAAATGGCTTTTATCAGTCGTAAATTCTACAATTGTAAAGCTACAACAATTACATTCCGTCAACAAAAGGAGAAAAGATGTGCCTGGAATTCTTCGAATAATAGCTTTCGAAGTTCTCGGTAAACAATATCCAACGATCGACAAAAACTTCAGTGATGGGAGTAGTAAAAGGTTCCTCCTTGTATGTCATTCCATTAATATAAATTGAAAGACAATGATAGCAATGAACATAGAAATGTCAAACCAACCAATCATACGAATCATAATGAACAAGAATCAAAGTAGCCTACCGTGTAAACGCCGAACAATCCCGCTAACCAGCAGCCTTCTTCCCTTGTGAATAATAATTCAGATACCACCGGACGAACTTCTTCAGCCCGGTCTGCAGATCTGTGGTTGGCTTATATCCAAGTTCCCTCTGAGCCAAGCTGATATTGGCATGAGTAAACTGAACATCACCATTCCTTGGCAACTTCATTATGTTCCTCTTTGCTTTCAGCTTCAAAAGCTTCTCCAAAATGCTCACAAGATCCGACACCGGCACTGGTGACGTATTCCCTAAATTGAAAACCCGAAGCTGTGCCGGTCCCTTCTTCTTCCCTCCACTGCCAGTGCTCTTCTCAGCAGTGTCCAAAGCTGCCAAACAACCCTTCACAATATCATCAATGTAGGTGAAATCTCTAGCCACAGTGCCATGATCAGCACCTTCAAAGATGGGAATTGACTTTCCTTTCAAAATATCTCTAGTGAAAAAGAAATAAGCCATATCAGGCCTTCCCCAAGGTCCATAAACAGTGAAGAACCGCAGCCCCGTCAATGAAAGTCCATAGATATGATTATAAGTGTGTGCAATCTCTTCTCCAGCCTTCTTCGTCGCCGCATACAGACTCGCCGGTTGATCGGTCCGATCCTTCTCCGAGAAGGGTACTTTAGTATTCAATCCATAAACAGAACTAGAAGATGCCCAAACAATTGCAGGCTGTGGATTTGCAGATTTACAGACCTCTAAAAGACTAACTAGGCCAGCTATGTTGCTATGGACATAAGAGCTAGGATTTTCCATAGCGTACCTGACGCCGGCCTGAGCAGCCAAATGCATCACATGAGTGAACGGAACAACTTCAAAAAGCTTCTTCAACAGAGCCGAATCGTTGATATCGCCTTCAACAACGAACACGCCAGTGCGCTCCAAGAGGGCTTGACGGGATCGTTTTAGGGATTGATCGTAGTAGTTATTGAAATTGTCGAGGCCAAGGACGCCGTCCCCTCGGCGCTTCAGTGCCACAGAGACATGAGTTCCGACGAATCCGGCGGCGCCGGTGACCAGAACAGAGATCCCATTACGAGACCGTACTCGAGCCGATGAGCGAACCCTTTTCTCCCAAGCAGGTCCGCCCCAGTCGTAAGTGCTTAGCGATCGGCGGGAAGGATCGGACGGCAGCGGCGACGACGACGGCGATCTGAAGAAGAAGATCAAGATCGAACCGAGGATAACTAAGGACCAGAATGTGAGCTTCGTTAACGATGAATGCCACCGGAGTCTATGAATGTACGGCGATTTTTCCATCTTAAACTTCCCCGGAGTAGAAGGAATGTTATCGAGATGGGACATTTTTTTCTCGGGAAAATGTGGGAAAATCTACACTCAGAAATCTATTTCCCTTAGCTTTGGACAAAAAATCTAAGAAATGGGAGTTACCAAAAACTTGAATGGCTAGGGTTTCTGCAACTGCTCCGATGAAAATCTTCCGGCATCGATGGTGGGGCTGAAGATAAGGGGAAAAAGGGCAAATGGGTCGGCGTTAGTGATGATATTCTACCACTTTTCCATTAGAGAATCTTCTGATTTCTTGGAGGAAGAAGAATTGGCGGTGAGGTGTTTTTCTTTTGGGGTTTATAGCCGCAGAGAGAAAATGGTGAAGATCATTTACGATTAACCATTGTTGACTAATGGAAGAAACAGCTTTTAACGTTTGAACAATGGAAGATCAAGAAATGTGCTTAAAGAGGGTTGAAAAACAAGAGAAATTTGATTTTTTTTTCTTTTTCTTTTTCTTTTTCTTTTTCTTTTTCTTTTAACTTTCAAAATGAGGGGGGAAAATGGAAAATAAAAAATAGAACAGAATTATAACAATTTTCCAATTATGAACTTTCAGTTGAATTTGTTGGGGTGGCCTTGAATTTGGGATTCCCTCTATAAAAAATGTGATTTTTCTTGGCCCCTTAATTTAAGGATTGCTATTAAATGAGAGAGCTTTTTTACTTGGGGTGGAATTTTGATGACATGCTTTACACTAATTTAAGGACTTTTCCTTTCTTCCAATCATTATAATGGTGGAAGAGAGGTTCATGGAAATTTTAGTTTTTTTTAAAAAAAAAAAATAATTATTAAAATTTTGAGATTTTATGAGTTGGTGTTTATGGTAGATATGTGATGTGACCAAAGATAACATGATTAATTAATATATGTGAGTTTTTTTGTTTAAGATTATTAGAACCTAAACAAAAAGGATTAAACATTTCTTGAAAGTTAATCAACATAGTACAGTTAACATCAAGTAGTAAAAATTAGTCTTAGACTTTATTTTCACATCATAAAGTATGTAGTTAGAGCAATTCTTAGTGAATTTCAAATAAATAGGAAATTCATGATATTAAATTTTTAAGGTAAATTATAAAAAAATGTCTTTGAACTATATATTTTGTGTCAAAAATGCCTTTCAACTTTCAAAAGTTTCAAAAATACTCTTACACTCCCAAAGGAGTTTAAAAATACAATGGTTGCTAGTTTTTGGATGAAAATCGTTAAAATTTTGTTTAAAAAATACCCTTAACTCAAAAAAGTTCAAAAATACATTCACAATAAGTATTAAAAATAACTTTAACATTAAAAAAAAAGTTTAAAATTGCTCCTAACGTTAATATGATGATCAATTTGTTTGATGTTTTCTTAAGTTTGAAAAGAATGAATTTAAAAAAAAAAAATTATTTAGACACAAAATATTAACGATTTTCATATAAAACTAATAGTAAGGATACTTCTAAACTAATTTTAGAAGTTTAAAGATATTTTTAAAATTTTTGAAAGTCCAAAGTATTTTTGACATAAAGTACAAAGTCTAGGAATATTTTATATAATTTAGCCAAATTCTTATCGACCTTTTTATCAATATTTTTACATTTTGATGGTTTCAATATCGGCATATATTTTCATTATACCATGAAAAAGAAAAATTCATGAAACAAAAGAGTAAACAAAAAAAATTATTTTAAAGTGAGAAAATGCATTGTTTTTTTTTTTTTTTTTTTTTTTCTCCCACAAGGAGTCTACTTTGGAATTGGAACAAAATGGGAAGGCTTTTAATGCACGAGATCTTGTTGTCTATGAATGACTTTAAGAAGGATTTTAATGGCTCTTTTTTCAAGTCCTAGTTTTTTCAACTCATGATTCAATGTATTTTTATTAAACACCACCAGCTTTTCTTTTTGGATCTCTCATCAGTCTTTTTTTTTTCGTTTCTCATGAAAAATATTCATTTTTTTTTTTTGGATAATGTAATTTTTTTCCTTTAAAAAACCTGTATTACGTTGGGAATGAATAATCACAACCAATGGCATAAACAAAAAAAAAAAAAAAAATTCAATAATATTGTGATAATAGTTATTACTCTCCTTCATAATTTAACGAGTCTATTTTTTGGACCTCACATCATTTATGATTATAGTATAATTTTTTTCATACTACCATAGTATTAAAATCTTTCACCGTCATAAACAATTGTTAGAGTTCTCTATGTTTGTTTTCGGCTAAATCTATTAGACACACGAACAAAATTTAGTAAAAAAATTTCATGCTCCTACTTGGATTTAAAAATAATGAAAAAACTGAGTACAGCGCTGCGGTATACTAGAAATTTTATCACACTTTGTTGAGCTCTCTTCTTTGTCTCTCTCTCTCTTTTTTTTTAATCTCTGACATGGAAGAAGAGATATTTTATTAATGTAAGAAAATATGTGGCCCATATTTTCCTGGTAATAATCGATGTACAGAAAGATACAACATGTTTATTAGCTGGATTTAGTTTTCTTCAACGTGGAGAAATTCAAACTCTTTCTCTCTCTAACTAGAGAGAGAGAACACTCAGAAATGAGTTGAGTTAATCCATGGATGATAGGAGACAAACTCATGTGAAAGAAAGAGATCCAATTTCAAAGGCCAAGTTGAGATGCAAAAGCAAGCTTCAAATGAAGGCAAAATAAAAACAGCATCTTCAATCTTTACAACTATTCATATTTTTGTATTTCACACTTTAAATTTCATCGTGAGATTTAGTAAGTGAATAACAGCAACTCTAAGAAAAGCACAATCCCAAAAGTTCAGCATTACTTCATCCCAAAGCTTTTTTTTTTTTTAACATTACAACTCATAAGTAATTACTTATCACAGATACAGTCTCCATCCTTTTTCTACACAAAACCTCGACCTCGAAACCTTCCTTAGTCTAAAACTCTCATTTTCTCAGCTTCCAGATAACCCGAGCTAACGTTTATCAAAATTTTAATGAATACAAAATGTTTAGATGATGACAAGACAAAGAACTCTTATTCATAATTTATGGTTTTTTCAATAGGTAGGGAGCAAACATATGAATACAATAATAGAGATAGAAAACGTTGAAGGATGATTAGAAACAAAAGTGGAGAATAAGTACAAAGTGAATTAAGCGTCTCAAAGTTCCAAAATCAGCCTTTCTACTAATAAAACCACTCAGGTTATACCAAGTAGTACCAAATAACCTCCTTACTGCTTTGGCAGTGATGAACCAGGTTACCTTACTTTTCTCTCTTGGTTGTTCAGTTCTTAACAAAATGCTGAAGCACTTCGAAGTAGTCAGGGAACGTTTTTCGGGTGCACCCGGGATCCTTAATGGTAACTGGAACATCTTTGCAGGCAGCAAGGGAGAATGCCATGGCCATTCTGTGATCATCGTATGTGTCTATGGCTGTCACGTTTAGTTTCTCTGGTGGAGTGATTATACAGTAATCTGGACCTTCTTCAACTGTTGCTCCAAGCTGAAATATAACACAGAACACTATGAGCAAAAAAAGAAAATCATCCACAAGAGCAGACAAAAGATGAGGTAGAAGGAATTCAAAGGTATTTAGGGGAACTGAAATTAACCTTTCGGAGTTCTGTGCAAATGGCAATCATTCGTTCTGTTTCCTTCACTCTCCAACTTGCAACTGAAATACATACACATAAAGAAACTCAATGCAAAGGCGTTTGGTATTGCAGTTGAGTCATTCCATTCACTCCCGAAACATAACAATGCAGTTGAAAGTCAAATTTATCTTCTCATACTTGACTAGAATTAAACTTGTCACCAGTTTGTTAGTTCACACATCAATGAGATTCAAGTAATCAATATGGATTGGGTTCTGGTTCGAATAAATTACGATCACTTAAAACTCCAAAAATGCAAAAGAACGTACCATCTCTGATGGCTGTTGGACCATCGGCATATAAAGCAACTACGGCGAGTGTCATAGCAACATCAGGCATTTTGTTCATGTTGACATCAACCGCTTTCAGATGTTTGCTCTTTGGAGAGTCGCGTGGCGGTCCAGTGACGGTGACACTGTTCTCTGTCCAGGTTACTTTAGCTCCCATCTTCTCAAGAACTTCAGCAAACTTTACATCCCCCTGATGAACAGAAAATAATGAAAATTTTATGTTAAGCCATATAAAATTATCCTATCAAATCTTGAAAGTAGAGATATCTATGGAAGGAGGAAAAGTTCAGAAATACAAAATATAGAAATGCATAGTTACCTGTAAACTACTGGTGCCACAGCCTTCAACAGTAACTGTCCCACCCGTGACGGCCGCACCAGCAAGGAAGTAACTT
The DNA here is from genome assembly GCA_002890555.2 of Lagenaria siceraria. Taxonomy (NCBI): domain Eukaryota; kingdom Viridiplantae; phylum Streptophyta; class Magnoliopsida; order Cucurbitales; family Cucurbitaceae; genus Lagenaria; species Lagenaria siceraria. The sequence goes on along the minus strand of CM016483.1, from coordinate 26,179,668 downwards.
GCACTTGAAGCATCACCTTCGACATAAGCATGTCCAGGAGACCTGATTTTTTCCCCATGATGATTAGTACTAGTGGAGCAGGATTTCGGAAGCTAGTACACCTACTTAATATAGAAACTTACTTGTATTTTTGACCCCCACGAACCAAGAATCGATCCCAGCTATCATTATGTTCCACATAGACCCCAAAACGTTCCATCAGTTTCAAAGTCATCTCAACATAAGGAACAGAAATTAATTTATCAATTATCTCGACTTCAACGTCTCCTAAAGCCAGAGGAGCTGCCATCAGCAAGGCAGTTAAGTACTGACTGCTAATTGAACCAGACAGTTTTACCTGAAAAACAAGATGTATAAAGTTGAACTTAAAAATTACATTCACTTGATCATGACAGATATCACCAACTCAAGGTAAAGATATACATGTGGCAAATCATAAGATGCACAATGGTAAGTAGGCGATCTGTTTGAGTTTGATACGAATACTAGCAGAAATCATAGCTCATACTTCGGACCCACCTCCCACCCCCCACCAGTCAAAATAAAAATAAAAATAAAAATTCAGGGAGGTAGACACATGTCAGCTAAAAAGAAGAAAAAAAACAAAAAAGCAGCCTGCCTACTCATCACACTCATTTTGGCACAGCGCAACTTCTTAATTACTGCATGTAAATTGCCTATTGAGTCATAAAAATTGAATTGATCAAGTATGGGTTCTAGTTAATGACAAATAATGCTTGAGCACCCAAAAAAAGTGACCACCTTTAATCCTAATACATCTTTTTATTGATGGTTTCTTCAGCACTAAGGTGCAAAAATTAGCTCCCGAAAAGGAATTTGTCTACACCAATAAGCCAAAACAAAAAATGTGGTTCCCGTTTCAAAGAGTTATTATCTCATTCACAGATGACTTCAATTTCCATGGTAATTCTTTTGAAAAGAATGATTAATGCCCACAAGAATTCGATACCTTAAAAAGGTTGGACGGCTAATTGAAAGGGACAGTTCCTAGTTATTATAGGCACTTAGTTATTCTATTCCAACCCTAGCTCACATTTTTAATGACACACATGAAGGTTTCTTATTATAAATCAAACCAACATCCAGCATTCTGTTACATGAGCCACCAAAATGCAACATAGATGGATGGAATAGTTATATAATATAATAATAATACTCACCTTCCCCCCTGGAAGGCCTCCTTTTCCAACTACACGAACTGGAGGGCAGTTAGTGCCTAGGAAACAATCAACATCTGCACCAAGCTGCTTGAGACCATCAACCAAATCCCCAATTGGTCTCTCTCTCATTCTGGGTACTCCATCAAGAACATATCTGTAACATTTCCAAGTCATTAGAATGTAATTATGCAATGGCACAAGAATGGATGTTATACAAGTTATGTATACTATATACATTGGTGTCAAGCTAAATATTCACTCCAAACAAGCATTCCTTTACATTCATAAGGCTGCGTGTTCAATTCATGTTGGGTTTAAGCACATTAAATTTTGTCTACTTGAGAGCAAAGAAAGCAATTAACGCAAATTTTCCAGATGGCAGTGTTTGCAAGGATAACATAAATGTCACCTTAAGTTTCCACCAGCGGCAGTAACTGCAGCTGCCAATGGACGCATTGCTGTTCCAGCATTTCCGAGGAAAAGTTGAACTTCTTCATCCCTTGATTCTTTGGCCACTGGGAAGAGACCACCAGAGCCTCCAACAATGGCTCGTTTGTTTGCACCATCCTCTTCAACGTTCAGCCCAAGTGTTTTCAATGCACCAAGCATATAATGGATATCATCACTACTCAACAAATTGTCAACCACTGTTGTTCCCTGAATAGTTAATAAAAGATAACAACCATAAGTTACTGAATGCTAAATCACAAGGGAGAAAAGAGGAAATAGAAAGTCACCTAATAAACTACTGTAAACTTCATCTAGAAAGGGAAAAGCCCATCTAAATTCTAAAAGAAACTATGCCAAAATTATGATTCAACTTGACATATATTCATCAAGACTTTCTTAGTAGTTAAATTAAACCTTAATTATATCACATATGTGCACAAACTCGCACCATGAAGAAAAGTCAATGCCCCCATCCCTATTAAAAACCTAAATACCCCGCAGAAAATGGAATCATTAAACCAAATCGCTCAGCTAAAATACTGCCAAAACAACAATTCTTGGTTTTATCCTCCATGAATTGCATTTGATTGATGGAACAACCATTCCTTGATCAAATGCATCCTCCATTAGCAGAGGCAGAAAGAACATGAATATGTGTTTGTAAGCAGAAGAACAAAGATTTTCCAAGCCACTGAGAAACTATTCATTTACTAGTTAGGGAGGTATTTGGCAACTTGCAGGTTGAAGTCATGACTAAAATCTGACCTACACAAAGTAATCAACAGCTAACATTATTGGGAGATTTATTTCTGCCATGGCCGGATGCAAATTATATAACACAATGTTCACCCATGGATCATCTCTAGTAAATTTGCTTCTTCATTATGAACCATGAAAACTAACAAACAGAACAAATATTAACCATGTAGACGATTAGCAATAAAACAAACTCAATCGATCGCTAAGCATTACAGAAAATCCAACGTGCAAATTTCAATGCAACCTCAAAAACACCCCACGATCTTGCATACCTCGGAGAGAGCAGCGAGAAGTAGAATCCGATTAGAAAGGGATTTAGAACCAGGCAAGTGGATGGTTCCAGAGATCTCCTTAATGGGTTGCAACACAATCTCCGGCACTGTCGGTGGCTTCTCCGTCGTGACGGCGGAAGCTGAAACCTTAAGAGGAACGACTGCGGTTACTCTACCACCAGCAGAATTTCCCCTCGTTTCATCGCCATATTTCAAACCCCGAAAATTCGAAGCTCCCACAAACGGTGACCTCGCCGAGAACAAATTTATGGAGTTGGGTTTCTGAGATTTGGGAATTTCATGAAGAAATTGAGGGGTTCGAACGCCACTGCAGATTTTGCTCACTTGGGCCATTTCCCTCTCTCTCTTTGCCTCTCTTAATCTCTCTCTATCATATAAATCTCTCTGAAACCGGTCCAAGTTAAGCAATGGCAGGCGGGTAGGTTTGAAAAGGGTTGGTGGAATGAAAATGGGTTTTGCTTTCACCTGGATTATCAACTCCACCAACCAACTTTAGCCCACCACAAATTACTGAAAAATATTGGCAAATTTCAAAGAACAGAGGAGGCGGCTGAGTATAATTGTATATACAAACGAGTTGGGTGAGTCAATCTTTGTTTTATTGTGTAGTTTTGGGGTTAGAAGGTGAGTCAACTCGGTGGTTGTTGGCAAATTTCTTTATTGTTTAACAATGGGGTTTGGTAGGGCGAGTGCTGCTTATTGTTTAAACAGTTCTCTCTCTCACCAACTCCATGGGAGGGACCCAACAACCATGAGAGAGAGAGAAACACTGACCTTTGGCATTTGGGTTAATTTCACTAATTTTAGGGTTTTTTCTTCTTTTTACTGGAATTGATTTTGTCGGATTTGGTCAGAAATTTTGTTTTCTTCCCCTCTTTTTGGCTACAGGTTTTGGTAATTTAAGGTGAAGTTATAGCTTTTATGTTTGGTTATTTTGTTCACCACTATGAAGATCGGGCGTAGAAATTTAAATATATTATATTTACTAAACGGTTAATTTTAAAAATAATTTTAAAATTATTAAAATCACTTATGTCATTTTTAAAATTATTTTTAAACATGTTTCTAATAATTCAAAACAAATTTTGACAATATAAAATTTATATTTAAAAGTATAGAATTATATATTAAATTATTTTAAGTGATTTAAAGTGTATTTTTAAGTAATTTTAAACTAAAAAAAAGTAATTTTTCCTAAAATGTTAAAAGCTCAACTACCTATATTGACATGTTTGGTTTTGTTAAAGATGTTAAGTTTTCTTTTTTTAATGTGATTTTATTTAATATCTTAAAAAAATATATTTTTTTTAAGTTCAACACAACAATTAGTTGAGGAGGCTATTTTTAAAGAAACTTTAACTATCAAAATAATGATTCAAACTACTTCCCCAAAATTATACACTAAAAATACAAAGCCATTTTAAAATAAAAAATATACGATATGCAAATTAAATAAAACTAATAGCTAGAGTGTAATTTATAATTGTTATTGAAATATAATAAACAATACATGAGATTATTTATTATTACGCAGTAAAAAAAAATTCTTAAATATTACTTTCATTCTTTTACTTTTAGTTTTAAGTTTATTTTTATTCATATGCTTTTAACTTTTTCTTTTTTCATTTTACTTTCAAACTATTACTTTGATACTTGTACTTGAAAAAAAAATATTCTTTCATTTTCACTTTTATTTAATTTTGAAGAGACTAAAATGATCATTTTTTAAATTTTAAGTACTACAATAAACTAAAGTTAGAAATTACATTTACCAAAATTAAAAACCTAAAAATCAATTAAATTAATAATAATATTTAATTACGTTATTAAATATTCACATGTTTTACAAGTTTACATGGTTAAAGGCAGTTGCATAATAAGACTTGACGTTGATGAAAGTTTTGGGACATGATAGAGATTAAATTATTAAAAATTTCAAAGTAACAAATATTAATTTCTTACCTATTAAAGTTAAAAATAATAAGTGGTAGAAAATTTAATTTTTTAAAGGGAAATTGTTGTATATAGAAAAAAAAAAAAAAAACAAAACTAATTACACACTCCATGCTTTTCTATTTCCTTTTTTTTTCTATATGTGTAATTAATTTTTTTTTTTCTATTTGTGAAAATACCCCAAATTTAAAAGTACACTAAATTATTATTAATTAAGTTTATGAAATAAACTCACCATAAAAAATATTTGAAAATATATAAATATATATATTACGTGGCGAATAAGTTAGCAAGCCCAATCACCATGACCATTTTACTCGCCGAACTGCTGTTCTAAAGCAAGGGGGAAAAGGGCATAACCGTAAAAAAGTCAGCCGATGCCCATTGGTATAGAAGGGTATAATCGTAAATACACATCCGGATTGCAGGGGTAAAATAGAGAAAAAAATTTGGACCATTTCTCGATTTGTGCGTGTCATCCTTGCGCAGGGGCCATGCTAATCTTCTCTGTATCGTTCCAATTTTATCGGATGTCCCCGAAGGGACGAGCCTTGCATTCCCGTGTTTGTAATATAAAGCGTGAAGCAGAATCAAAATTTATCGATGTGGGAAAAGAGCTTGTTGAACGACAGCTGATTGCCAATCGACAGGGATTGTGATGAGACGCGTTCGATCGACACATCGTAAAACGAGGACGTGGGAAAGTGTGCAGTGTACCTCCCATCATAATTCTTTTCTTTTTAATTAATTAATTCTTAATAATATAACTATATATATATTACGCATTATGTTTTTAAAAAATAAAAATAAAAGCAATAATTATTTGTTCAAAATTACCCCTTCTTTTTTTCAAACCCGGAGTAGGAGAAAAGATGGAATTGAATTTTCCTGTGCAAAATCTTTTACAAGTATATTTAGACTATTTTAGGGAAATAGCTATAAAATCGACAAAAATATCGAAGTCTTAATTTTATATAAATTTTGATAAAATATTAATTTTGATGAATATTTTTAAAAAAATTATAAAAAAATAAAAAGTTCAAAAAATAATTCTGTATTAATGAATAAATATTTTTATGATTTTTAAACAAGCTAACATATCTATTATTTATTTTATATTTAATTTAATGATATTTTTTTTTCTTATTTTGTATGTTTTGTGAATTTTTCTATGATATAATGAAAATATTGATTCACCCCCTCATGTCGATATCGAACTCATAGAAACAAATAAATATCGATAAAAATATCAACATATCAACAAAAATTTAATATTATGAGTTCAAGTACCCATATCGTCATATTTAATTTTGTTAATCTATCAACGTTTTATTTTTGTGATCTTATTTAATTTTTTAAATGGTGGAGAATCCTAATATCTAACCTACTAGTTAAGAGTATATGTAAGTGTAACTAGTTGAGAGATCTATTTTTAAAGAAACGATAAAATAATCATTTAAACTACTTTCTCATGTTATTATACTGAAAAAACAAACCATTTAAAATATAAAAAAATATATACAATTTGCAAATTAAACAAAACTAATAGCCATAATGTAATTTATAATTGTTATTGAAATCTAAAGAGCAATACCTGAGAGTATTTATTATTGTGTAGTGAAAATTAATTCCATAAATACTATTTTAATTCTCGTACAGTTAGTTTTAGTTCATTTCGGTTTATGTATTTTTAATTTTTGCACCGTCTTCTTTCAAATGTTAATTTTAGTCTCGTACTTTAAAAAATTGACAATTTTGATCCATATGTCTTTATGTTTATTTAATTTTTAAAGGACCAAAATGATTGTTCTTTAAAATGAAAAATTGAAGCACTCAAATAAATTAAAGTTAAAAGTACGTGAACAAAAATGAACCAAAACAAAAAAAATATACCCCAAAAGAACTTCCATTGACTAAAAAATTGGTGGTCTTTTTTATAGGATATATCACTTTGTTCTAAATAAATAAAAATATATATTACTTTATTAAATGTTCACATGCTTTAAAGTATACTTGGTTAAAAGACAGTCGCCCAATATTATTTAGTCAAACAAGAATTTTCTGTTTCCTTTTTTCAGGATAAGCAAGCACTTTTTTTTTTTTTTTTTTTTTTTTTTTTTTTTACAAAAAAAAACATTTATTCTCTCGATTTGTATGGGAATAGACATTAAACTGTTAAAGTTTAGTCCTTATATTTTACCATCAATAATGATTTAATCTATATCGTAAAAAATATTGTTAAAATTTAATGAAACTTTTTATACAAGTATATCAATAAATTGACTAGATATTAAATCTGTTTATAAAATATAAAGGATAAATGACGCTGATAAGATATGATAGAGACCATAATATTACAAATTTTAAAATACAAATATTAAATACACAATCGGATTGCAGGTAAATTTATAGTAAAAATAATAAAAATAAAAAATAAAAATTTGGACCATTTCTCGATTTGTGCGTGTCATCCTTGCGCAGGGGCCATGCTAATCTTCTCTGTATCGTTCCAATTTTATCGGATGTCCCCGAAGGGACAAAAGTCACATTCTAGTGTTTGATATATAAAGCGTGAAGCGGAATCAAAACTTATCGATGTGGGATAAAAGGTTGCTGAACGACAGCTGATTGCCAATCCGACAGGTATTGTGATGAGACGCGTTCGGTCGACACATCGTAAAACGAGGATCGTGGGAAAGTGTGCGGACGGTGTACCTCCCATCTAAATTCTTTTATTTTTAATTAATTATTTCTTAATAATATAAACTTTAGCATTAATTAAAAAAAACAGATAAAAGCAATAATTATTTGTTCAAAATTAAACTCATCTATTTTTAAAATCCGGAGTAGGAGGAAAGTGGAATTGAATTTTCCTGTGAAAATCTTTTACAAGTATATTTTGGCTAATTACATGTTGGTTCTTAATATTTATTGTGCTTTTCTTAATCATTTTTGTTTATTTCAAATATTCTCATGACCAATTGTTTTTTCCCCCTCAATCTATCTCAAACTTTCTCCTCTTGTTTTCTCTCTCATTAGATCAAATTTTATTTGGGTAATAGTGAAGTAAAATTTGGTAGGCGTGACACAATTTATTCATTCATTAATTTATATAAGTGAACTTAATCATTAAATATTTCAGGTAGCTAAAATTTTAAGTTATTAAATGAAATGTTCTCCAAAGTAAGCTTAACTCAACGGTAATTGACATGACCTTCTTCTCTAGAGGTCAAAAGTTCGATTTCTCATTCCTTCAATTGTTGTACTCGAAAAAAAAATGAAAATGTTCACTTCAAAAAATAAATTCACACTTCAATGCTACATCATACTTCCACATATTGATAAACTCCTATGGTAAAATACCACCAAAAAATAAAATAAAATAAATTAGTATGTAAAATACCATAAGTTGAACAATACTTTCTTTTCAATAAGAATATAGAAAAATTATTTTAAAATAATAATAACAATAACAAAGAATATGCTGAGAACATGCTATTAATTCACAATAACTTCAAACATAAAAGTTCAGTTTGATTTATCTGCTCAAATTGACAACATTGAATATAGCCACAAGTACTTGGATATCCAAATGAGAGAGTTATCAGAACCACATGTTTACAACAACCAATGCCTTTTGAAGGAACTTTTGGGACAAAAAAAGATAGGCAGAGTCAAGCTGCATCAAATAAGAACAAATTCTTTCAGTTGCTTTCTTCTTCCACATGGCCATCCCCACCAGCCTCTTGAAATTTGAAAGGACCCATATCTAATTATCCAATTCAATCCTTTACACAGCTCATATAAGCCACTTGTTTTCTTGTGTGGCCACAAAATCACCTCCCTCAACCAAACCTCTCTTCATTCCTCTATCTCTTTCTAAGAATAACATAAGATTCATATCTTCTCATATGAAGAGAATAAGTGGAGCAGAGGAAGCAGACTTTGTTAGCAGAGACAACACTGATGGGTTTTTATATTCATATTTTTTAAAGAAAAATCAGTACAAATGATACCATTACTGAAAAAAAATAAGAGCAAGATGAAGCCATGAGACATTTTGAACTACTATAGTGCTTAGCGAAGGGATATGAGAATAATTTGATTGGAGATTGGAGAATAAATAAAGGATGAAGTACCTCTTAAGATCGAGCATAGAAGATACAGAAAAGAGAGGTCCAGGTGCTGTTGTAGACTTCACTTTTACTCAAAAATACTAATGCCTCTCTCTGTTTCTCATTTGTGACCTCATTTAGTGTAAACAGAATCATAAGTAACAGAGAATGTGATTCAGCTTCACTTTTTTTGTTTTTTTGTTTTAACAAGAAGGATTCACGCTTTACTTCGTTTATTACAATAAAGAAATTCATGTCATGGACCGCCGATTTCCATATATGGAAGATACTGATATAAATGATCCTAGCTAAGTTCTCGAGCAGCTGCTACGACAGCCTCTACTGTGATACCGAACTCCTTGTATATTTTTCCTGCTGGTGCACTTGCGCCAAATCGATCAATACCAATTGCCTTCCCTTTGCTTCCAACAATCTTCCCCCACCCGAATGTTGAACCGGCCTCAATGCTAACTCTAGCTGATACAGCTTCTGGCAAGACACTTTCCTTGTAGGCATCTGACTGTTCATCAAAAAGCTCCCAAGAGACAAAGGAAACAACCCTAACAGCTTTTCCTTCCTTTCTGAGTTCCTCTCCTGCTTGGAAAGCAATCTCCAATTCAGAACCAGTTCCTATCAAGATAACATCTGGCTTGTTGCCTGAAGAGTTGTCGGAAACAATGTATCCACCCTTCTCGACTCCTTCAATTGAAGTTCCGGGGAGTTGAGGCAACTTTTGCCGCGAAAGGGCCATAATAGAAGGCCTCTTCCTGTTTACAACTGCAACTTTGTAAGCACCAGCGGTCTCATTACCATCAGCAGGCCTAAACATCAATATGTTGGGCATTGCCCTAAAGCTTGCCAGGTGCTCTATTGGCTGATGGGTTGGACCATCTTCTCCAAGCCCAATCGAATCGTGAGTCATGACATAGATGACACCAGCTTCAGATAAGGCAGAAATCCTCATAGCAGCTCTCATGTAGTCAGTGAAAACAAAGAATGTGGCACAGTATGGGATAAACCCAGGGCTGTGAAGGGCAATCCCATTGCATATGGCACCCATTCCATGTTCCCTAACACCGAACCTAACATTGCGTTCTTCTGGAGTGTTCTTTTGGAAGTCACCATACATTTTCAGAAGGGTCATGTTGGACGATGCCAAGTCAGCACTGCCACCAAGGAAACCAGGAAGAACTTTTGCGAGGGCATTAAGGCATTGCTGAGACAGATTTCTAGTTGCATCACCTGGACTCTCAGGTGTATATTTCTGCAAAGTTGCATTCAGGAAGGCCTTTAAGATTAATCAATGTATACACTTTAAATGAAACTTTAGCGCTAGGACAAGCTGATCTTGATATTCAAATAAAAAGCCTTTGTCTAGCAGAACTTGAGGAGTTTGTAAGTGGAGTGAAATCGTACATTTTAGTTTAAATTTAGAATACTTATCCAGATTTCCTTTCAGGGAAAATAAAAACTTATCCAGATGCATCCACATTGTTCATTTCCAGTTAGATGAAATTAAATGTAATCAAATATGTGTATGCCTAACTCAATTGGATTTGGGACACTCACCGGAAGTGCATCTTCCCAGCCCGCAGGTAGTTCGCCAGTGATGATAGACTTCAACTCAGCCGCTTCCTCTGCATACTTCTTCTCATATTCAGCAAACTTAGCGTTCCATTCTGCTTCAGAATCTGCACCCTGAGGAATGTGACGACTCCAGTGCCTGAAAAATAATTGACAATGTTGATCAGTAACACTTTCCATGTAGAGTAAATAGAAATGAGAAAAAGAGGGCTAACATCCTTACTTCTGAACGTCCTCTGGCACATGGAAAGGTTCATATGGCCATCCAAGGTTGCTCCTAGTAGCCTCAACTTCTTTTGCACCAAGGGCACTACCATGCACACTGTATGAATTGGCTTTGTTTGGAGATCCAAAACCAATGGTTGTTGTCACCTGAGAAGATGGTAAAACTCAATCAAAGACACTGAAGTTAAAATAAAGAAGGATCCTAAGACTATGCTTCACAATTAGCTAAAAGTGAAATGAATAGAAATTAGAATACATGCTAGCTTTCCAACAACTAAAACAACCTTTTAAGTGAGTTCTTTGAATCTAACTTTGAGCATACTAATCGAAAATACAACTTCTTTACAAACTTGGAATTTAAGACGATGTTTTCAAGTAACTTATACTATTGTATTGCTATATCTAAGTGCAGAAAAGATACTTTAATTGCGAAGACATGTGATATCGCAAACCTTGATCAATGTAGGCTTGTCTTTAACAGCTTTAGCTTCCTGAATTGCCGCACGGATTTCATCATAGCCAGTGTTTCCATTCTTCACCCAGATAACGTGCCATCCAAGACCCTCGAAACGAGTGTCAACACTCTCGGTGAATGCAATCTCTGTATCTCCATCAATTGAAATGTGGTTGTCGTCATACAGAGCAATAAGCTTTCCTAGTCCCCAGTGACCAGCCAAAGAACAAGCCTCGTTGGCAATTCCCTCCATTTGACAGCCATCTCCCAGTATAACATATCTGTAGAACATATACACATACCTCTGAGCAAAAACAAAATAGGTGCTACTAATCTGCAAAATGGCAATTCTCTTACGTGTAGTGGTCCACGATCTCACTGTCAGGTTTGTTAAAACGAGCAGCCAAGTGTTTCTCAGCAAGGGCCAAACCAACAGCATTTGCAATTCCCTGTCCAAGAGGACCTGCAAGCCATTGAGAAATAGAATCAAATTATATAGTAAGCCAATCCTATTAAATTTTCTCTTAAAGAGGGATCAACTGAGTTTCAATGCAAGAATCTTACCAGTTGTGACCTCAACACCAGGAGTCTCAAAGTTCTCCGGATGTCCAGGGGTTCGGCTTTCCCATTGACGGAAGCTCTTCAAATCTTCTTCCTAATATCCAATTCATCAGATAGAATCATTCATTAAGTAAAGCCAGAAACTAAGCTAAATTCAAAAGGATAAGCCGCTGTCCACTCCCACAAAACCATTCTATATGATCATCAAACTCTCAGAGTAAAAAGGGTAATACCAGAGACCCGATATATCAAGGAAAACCACAAAACCACACCCAGAAACTTAAAATTTCAGTGAATTCAATTAAGATATGCTGAAGAAAATGTAGATCAAAACCAAATGAAACTGCACAAATGGAAAATGGTCAGGAAACCAACCCTAACACTGTCGTAGCCAGCAAGATGAAGCAGAGCATACTGCAACATACAACCATGTCCAGCGGACAAAACGAAACGGTCCCGATTAAACCAGTACGGGTTTTTGGGGTTATACTTCATGACCTCATCGTAAAGAATATGACCCATTGGCGCACAGCCCATGGGCAAACCAGGGTGGCCGGAATTAGCTTTCTCAACTGCATCAATGGCCAAGAATCGGATCGTATTGATGGACTTCTCAACGAGGGCAGTTTCGGCGGTGGTGCCTAATGTCTCGACGACGGCGGCTCTAACGATCTGGCGGCGGTAGTTGGTGGCCCTGGGGCGGTGGGCGGAGCTGGCGAGGCGCGGTGGTTTGGTGGATTTGAGTCCGGAGAATGTGGGGATAGAGAGGGGAACTCGGTCGGAGGAAGAATTGGAGCCATGGCGAGAGATTTCGCGGGACAAGAGGGCTTGAGAAAGGGTGAGAGAGGAAGTGGAAGCCATGGCTATGGGATTGGTGAATGATTGAAGAAATGGACTGTGAGAATTATCGGTTATATTTCGTGTGGAAATGAAGCTTCGAGCTTATAGACTACACAAAAATGGAGGTAAGAGACGAGAGGTGGCCATCGGATTAGAACGATGGAGAATCTCAGCCGTTGACTGTGGGTAGGATATCCGCTGCCTTTCAAAACTCCCTCCACTATTTAGCGGGGGGACTTTTTTTTTTTTTAAAAGAAAATTAAATGAAAAAAGAAAACCACTTTGGTTGGATGAAATTAAAATAATGGTTTAGATTGTTTGTCGCTTAACTTTGTAACTCACTCAACTCTCTCTCCGTTAAAAGGTATTTTTAGTCCATACTTAAAGATTCGTTAATATCATTAGTTTCGATAAACAACATAGCATAGCAGCATGAGTTATACTTCAGAAAATATATAAAACACGTTAAAATTGAAAGATTCCAATATCAACATAATTTAGATGACATAAAATTTGTACTATTAATTTCGTGATTAGAAGTTCAATTCTCTCATCATGAATATTGTAAGAAAAAAAAAGTATAATATATGAGAGTAAGAGATTCATACATCAATTTTTTTTTCTTATATTCAATTGAACAATATAAAAGTAAAAATTAGACCAAGTTTATCTTTTCATACGTAGTATATATATATATATATATATATATATATATTTTCTTTGTTTAAGTATACAATAGAAAAATATTTCTTTTTTAATAAAAAGAAAGTTATTACCTTATAAGATTGAAATTTTAGATAAAGAAAGACTAATATGAAAATAAGGGTTTTCATTCAAAAAATTTGTGAAAAATATGGATTTATACATAAGCAGAGCGAATTATGACAATTTGTTCGAATTAAAGACTAAACTTTATAATACTCCAAGGATTGAACTATCTTTTAAATTAGTCCAATATTACTAACTAAGTTCAAATTAGCCAATGTATAAGTTTTTATTTTATTTTATTTCTCTTATAAAACAATGTATAAGTTGCTATGATACTATGATATTAAGTTCCGTATATTTTAAACTAAAATATTGATTAATCAATTTGACTGATTTTTTTTTTTTCTTTTCATTTGGTCAATCTTATTCAATTTTTAATTTGGAAATCTACTAGTGTGAAGAACAACTACTCATCAGTCTTTTGATCGTCATCCTCAATCTCATCTGTCTGCATGTCTTCATTAAGTTAAAATGAAAGCAGATTCATAATTAATTTTCGCATGTTTGCTTCAAGACTCTAATTCACTCCAATTTTCATACATTCAAAAAATTCATTTCAATGCTTACATTTTTAATAAATTTAAGAAGCATCCTATTCAAGAAACTATATCACCCCATGGTCCATTGAAATTAACCTACTAATTACATGACACATCTTTGTTTTTGTTAATACAACAACAAAGATGGAAGATCAAACCTCCGACTTATAAAGAGAAAGATCATGTCAATTACCATTAAACATTTTGACACATCATTTGTTTACTAACTCAAGTGTTCTTTTCTTTTTTAAAATTGTATTTGTTTCTTTCTAATTCTAATTTATTTAGAGTGGAGAAAACATTTGAATTATGAGTCAACTTTAAAAAATAAAATACATTTAAAAAAAACTACTTTCTTTAATTCTCACAATTTGGCTTAAATTTTGAAAGCATTAATAAAATGTAGCTAACAAAACAAACAAAAACATTTGTTGAAATTAATTTATAGACTTTAATTTTAAACCAACCAAAACCTAAATGGTTATCAAATAGTTAGTTATGAAAGAGAGCCTAAAACTACCTAAACTACATCGTATCAAAATATCAAAGTGACAATATTTGGGCCAAAAACACAACATTATCAATAATCGAACTTTCGTTTTTCCTAAAATGAAAAGGTATTAATATCTAAAGAAGTGATAATGATCCCTTTCAATCATTTATGATTACCGTATAAACTATAAAGAGGGGGGAAAACCATGAAAAAGATTCCAGTTGACAGCAAGAAAATAATATGAGCAGCCATTTAACAAAAAAGAAAATTTCAATTTCCCATATCCGAGTAATTCTACTATGCATACTTAAATAAGACGAAGCGTGAGAACAAGAGGAATTCATGCAAGCTTTAAAGGCGTTTCAAATCTTACATCATTTTGGTTCTTTTATTACTTGAAGTAGAATTTCTAATGCCTCTACAAGTCACAGAATAAGGTGCCGAGGCAGATCGAAGAGAGGGCGACTTTTCAAGATATGCGTACCTTTCATCGCCATTCCAATATAAAATGATCCGATTCGTGCAAGAGTGTGACCAGCTATCACCTAATCAGTTCAATGGAATCATAATGCTTAAAAGACATCCAAGGGAGTGCAACAAGTAACATGTCAATATTGATTTTTAGCAGTTAAAAAGGGCATACCCAATGCAAGAGTTAATTGGAATGAACCTTCAGCGAACTTAGTTGTCACCTGATTAAATAGAACAACCTGCCACAGGGTTGGAGAATAGAGGACAAAGAAGCAAGAAAGGCAGGGGAAATACATTAGAATAAAAGTAAAATGCAATAATTAAAGTTACTACTAGACAGAATGAAACAAGAAAGTATAAAAGAATTAGCAGGAAAATGAAACGTAAAATAAAAACGGCAGAGTGACATAATCAAGCATATATGCTTCGTTGAAAAGTAAAAGATGCACATTCAGGATATTGACATGATATGGAAGGAGCATAGGAAGAACATTATCCACTTAGATATATTTTCTTCAAATATATGAATTTCTCATCCATGTAAATCATTTACGTATATCATGCTGAACCTTATGTTAAAAAACTGTATCGGGAGTTCAAAATCAAATATTTCTAAACGTTTTAAATGTATGTGATGTATATATATTAATCAAATACAGTGACTTTTGTTATTTCCACGAGCCAAATTGTATATATAAAACTTATTCAATATCCTAGCTTAAAGTTAAGACACATTCAATGCCAGTGAATTTTCTTTGCATATCAACCAAATAGAGGTCAGTGGAACTCAGCAACTGCAAGGAAGATGACGTTTTTTACAATTAACTATAAAGCAGGCTAACAGCTCCTTCTCATATCAATTTAAGTTGATGCCCCATCATATAAATGAATCAGTTTGAAACATTATAATGAGAAATGATTGATTCTTACAGCCAAACTAAACTTCTTGGCCAGCTTCATCAACTTAAGAGCCATTTCACTGAGCAACCGTGTCCGGAGGGCCAAGTCATCAAAATTTTGGCGGAAATGGAATGTCACACTATCAACTATGACAACCTTAACCTGCAAAGAAATAATCAGAAATTTTCAAAACACTCAAACTGAAGGCCGACAAACAAGATGTAGAAAAAAGATCATTTAATTCAGAAAAAAAAATTGGTTATAAATATCCAAATCAAGAAAAGCAACAACGTACTCCAGACAAAAGAAGAAAGCTTCCAAGTAGCATGGCATCATTAAGTAATGTAATACAAGATAAACTTGAAAGACGAGGGAACTACACAGCCAAAATATTTACCTAGATACTGACAAAAAATTTAAGAGTTAAAAGAAAAATCTACCTACATCTCTGTGCTCAGTAATGAACTTGTCCAGATAATTTATCAGAGCAATTTGCTCTGTATAGCTGCAGACACGAAAATAAAATATGTTTTCCAAGATATCTTTTGGTTCGATTTGAATTTGATGAGGTATTGCATTCTTCTTTAGTAAGACACTGTAATCTGACATATCTTCTATACATGCTTCAGCAATCTGCAAAGCACGCTCCACCATAAAGCTCCCTTCTGTATCTAGAAATCAAGGAAAGCCGTATCCCTAACTAGATTGCAATTATAGATTGCTAGCAAAAATGTCGAAAAGAACCAGGAGCAAAATCTGGAAGGAAACCTACCTATATAAACTGCTTTTCCACCTACGCCACCAAATGCACCTGGAATTTGGACATTTACAGCAAGCTGAATCCTGTTACTCAATGCAAACAAAGATTGTGACATTTTATTTCTGACCAACAAAGAACAATTTTCATACTGGGAAAGAAACATATAACTAAAATTCATACCCAAGCTGTGTTTTACCTATGCCCGGTACTCCACCTGGCATAAAAAAGGAGATTTTTTTAAATGCTCATATTTTTAGAAGCATAGTAACAGAACATGAGTTGACATTATAATATAAATAAAAATAACGTGCATTATTCTTTAAAAGTAAAGGGGAGAAAACAATGTATTCAATAAACATAATAATGCAGCTGACCAGAAGAAAGGATAATGCTCACTAACCAATTTCCGTAACTTCACTGCTATTAACTCCTCCACCAAGAAGGTTATCTAAATCTGCACAAGATGTGGTAATACGTGGAATGAACTGCTCTTTGTGGAGCATATCCCAAGCAGTCTCCGCACCTGTACAAGATAGGAAATCAAATTAGACATTTGGAGTAAATTAAGAAGTACCCATCTTTGAAGAAAAAACTTCAGATCCAATAAAGCGACGACATTTAAGACAAACAATATGCAACATATGCTTGATTCCATAAGTCACACAGTTCACAGTTTTCTTCTTTCTTTCCCTTTCAAAAAATAAACTACGCAAAGAGGAAAAATGTACCATTAACAATAGCACCACTCCCGTCTGACCTTTCCAGCCCACTACCATGTGATGCAAACTTGAGAACTTCAAAAGCTTCATTGTTCGAGATTTCCAGTTCTGAATCACAAGAGAAGGCTTGGTAAAAACCCTCAACATCCAAAGACAAAGATTTAAAGTAAAAACTAAAATAACAAGATCGATTAAATTGAGCAGGAAAGGTATAAGTAACAAGATAAAATCAAGAGAAGTACACATAATATAAATCGCAGCATGATAACAGGAAAACCCCCCAAGACAAACTCATTTTCAGGAAAAATTGTTCCTGCAAATAAGCTAAAGTGCGTGAATTTTGGGTTACTAATAATGAAGAAAAAGCCATGCTTCCGTCCAATCATAATTTAAGATCAAAGAAATGCTATATTATATTTTTGTTTTAACAAAAGGGATGTTGAGAAGATCGAAAGTTCAAATAAATTCCTTTCGAGGCAGAAAGGATTGACTGTTTGACATCTCTTACTAAATTCTAAAACACAACCGGAGAAGGTAGTTAAAGTTGAAGAAACAATAGCAACTTTTCAAATACCCAGCCCTAAAAATATAGCAAAAGGAAGAATTAACCAATGCTGTATATATTTTTGGTCATCAAAACTGTTTAATTAATTCCAACAGGAACATACAGGGATATAAAACTAATTTTCATCCGAAACTCAACACAAATCTAATCCAAATCCACAGAAGTTTGATAATCATGAAACAATCGTTGCAATTAACATCATTAAGACAGTCAAATGATCTAATCTCAATAGATTGCTGTCTGATTATTACAAATATTCATTTATTACCACAATTTGAGACTCTTATGGACTTTTCCTATTTCAAGTTCTGTTCAGGATCGCCGAATGTTTCTTCTCCTAAAAAACTTGCTCAAGAGGTTAAACTTTCCTGCAGTGAAATTCATCCCTATGGTAGAGTGATCAGAACCCCATCTTTCCTAATTTCGACTACCTTGAACAAAGACTCGTGCGTTGGATTATGCCATACAAGTGGGAAAGACACACACAAATATAGCGTACAAAGATTGAGAACAAACGGCAAACCATAGAATTTGAAGCGAAAGTAGAAGTTGAAGAGGTTCGTTGAGCGATGATACCTCGAGCCAGGTCGGAAGGAGAGACGGAAGAGAGAGAGGAGAGAGTAGTATAGCCGGCTGAAATCAGTTTACCTCGCAGCGTGGCGGAGATCGGTAACCTCCCGACCTCCATTTTTGCCTCTCTGGATCTCGAGGTGACACTATCTGCTATCGCCAAGAAGAAAGTGGAAGGAGTGTGTGGTTTCCGCGCGCGCAGAGCTATTGCCGCCTAAATTATTTACATTGAAATTGAGGGTGCTTTTTCCATTTTTTTTTCTGATTCATAATTCTGTGGGTGAATTGCTGATATAAAATAATTTTTATACATATATGAGCTCAAAATAGTTAAAATTTGAAAAGTAAACAAAATTAGATATAGTTTTTTTTTTTTTTTTTTTTTTTTTTTATATCCGTGAGTGTCCATTACGTGCACCTCGACTAATCTCACGGGACAACCTGCCTGACCCTACAACATTTTGACACCATTAATTCCTAGGTAGGTGGCCACCATGTATTGAATCCATGACCCCTTAGCCAATTATTGAACAAATTTCTTTTTCAAAAAAAAAAAGCAAATTTAAATTTTCAATTTTTATCCATTATCAATTTTCACATCATATTTTCAATTTCATCAAATTAGACCAACTTAGTTAAATATTACAATTTCTACCCTATGTTTCTTTTAGCGAGAAGCAAAATAAAAATCTCTAAACTCACTATTTTCATTAATATCAACTTTTTTACAAATTTAAACTTTATTAGTGCACAAACTAACCATCGAATAATTTACCATACTTTTTTGAAGTAATTGTTAAGAAATAACACAATGTTTTAGAGTTTACATAAATAGCCCATTTTTAAAAAGGGATTTTTTCTTTTAATGACCGTACACATTCAAGCTTAGTCAATAGTGTAATATTGCAAGTTGTAAATGTAATAAATCACTTCTTACTTTCTGGTGTGTTCTTCTAGACAGATAGTTGTTAGGCAATCTTTAAAACATATCTCAAAAGAAAATCAGAATCTCAAAAGACATGGAACTCTTCAAGAGACGAGCGATACTGATTAACAAAACTCACACCAAAAGACGTTTCACGGACAAGGCAATGAACAAGAAGATTGCTTAACCTTGGGCAAAAGGAGAACGAAATGGCTCCCCACTCTTCTGCAAGTCATCTGATCTCGCCGAAGAACTATTTGTTCACAACCCATAATACAATTGACCAATTACAATTTACTAAGTTCCAATAATACATACAATAGCTTTCTCTTAGTGATCCCCAACCATTCAGTTGTGTAGTATAACTCTTTTGTTTGGCTCAAATAGATCCCTGTTTTTCTTTTAAAAATGAGAGTATGAACATGATACAACGGTAATAAATATAAGCGACAATCTTGTTAGTATGATACAGGTGAATCACTACATAAATAACGTAACATATTGATGGCGTATCTCATGAAACCAACCAAAATCTCCCAAGAAGTTTAATAGAAGGCATCGAGTAAAGTACCGCATTGATGGCCTGGGTGCTTCATAGAGCTCCAGTATGATTCCGTTTGTTGTATGAGAAATCTCACAGCGAAGAACAGATGCAAAAGAATGCACAAATTCCCTTGAGTTGGAAACTGAAGCTATAGCTACTGTTGTTGCTGTAGTGATGCCTGGATTATAGACGTAAGAGATGGATGGATTCGGGCTGTTCTTAATGAGCGAGCTACACTCCTTCCCTCGGTGTATTCTTCTCCTAATGGCCACCTTGGCCGCACGTCATACTGAGGGCAAAACCGAATATGTAAACTTGAGAATAATAAAAGAAAGTTACTGTCGTCATAAACTAGAATATTCTACAAGCTCTTTGATTCATTTTGGACAACGTATTTGCATCCATAACTTCAGAAGGGGCAGATGTCAGTTCATCTTATATATATATATATATATATATGATAACCAGGAGTCGGAGTTTTGCTTCCTCTATACCTTGGAGAACCCGTGCCCATCCAAGGCCCGGATCTAGGAGACATCAAGAGTTTTTCATATTAAGCTCACCCAAAGGTTCAAGCTAGAGACCTCAAAGTCGGTATGACCGAGAGACCCCAAGCTCTTGCCACTAGAACCGCCCGACACCCCTTAAAATATTCTTTTCTATGCTGAATACCAGAACTACATTTGATAGCTTCATCAACTCACTCGTTCTATTTTACTCAAGGGGCAGAGGGGTTACAGATGAGGATTAGAACCATACCAAAGTATCTTCAGGTTCATCAGCTGGCGGTGGAGGATCAAATCTCCCGATGCGAAAATGCTCAAGGCCCGTCCAAGCCACCATTACACCTTGGCCAACACAATTAAAAGTAATTGGTGCCTATGGCGTGAAACAAATACGCAAAAAATATGGTGTATGAATTTATTTAAATATGATTGCACCAGGAATGGCCAGCAGAGCTGTTGTATATTAAGCGGACCGACTCTTTTGCATAAGAAATCAGCTACTTTATTAAGGAAAGCTCTCTATTTCTCCCATAAACACACCAACAAACACACTTGGAGCTCAAAAAGAAATCATGAGCATGAATAATTTTCAAATGATAATTGGTCAACCTACAGTTTGATGTCACGGGTTCAGGTTCCGAACTGTCTATTACTCTAGTAGACATATATATCCACATTTTATCATCAAGTTGAGCAAAAACAATTATACCATTATCAGTGCAGAGACTGGGAGGAGGACAGACAAGCTGCAAGCCCTTCTTCCTGACAACTGCAGTAAGTTGAGCCCTTACATACTTATTTGATGCAACACCTCCTGAGACTACCTGCATAGGCAGAACACAAGAGAATTCCTCACTTCATCAATGCATACAGCTCACTGGGAAGAAAATGTAAATGTGAGATGAAAGAGTAATGAGAAATAAGGGAATTAAAGAAGTTTTTACCAAATGTCTTATGGATGGTTCAATCTTCAATGCCCAATCAATTGCTCGTTCACACCTTTCCTCTAGATGCAGCACTGCAACACGCTGCAATAAATTTCACACGAATCAATTGATGTTACAATATAAAATTAAAAGTAGTCCATACAGACTGATAGTTACCTGAAAAGAGGCAGCAATATCAGCCCTCACACTTCTGTCTTGGATGCTTGCAGAAGACACAGGAATTTTTGCATCACTGCACATGGATGTATACTCATCAAAGGACTGAGGAAATAAATTAATTGCTCTTGAAAATGTCAAAACACCAACTTTCAAAACGTGAAAACTCTCTGTAATAAGCTTCTCATACAGGATAACCATCAACCCAGTTCTTAGCAATCTGAGGAAACTGTAGTGATGGTAACAAACTATACAAGACAAAAGACCCAATTGCTCCGATATTACATTGTGAAATTAATAGCACGGGTTACTTAAATACTGATAGAGATATCAAAACTTCAAATCTAATGCCCGACCCTTTACATATTTGGATTTTCATTTTTTTCTGTACATTTTGCCATAATTCCAACAACTTGGTTAGTTTCAGCTCAAAGATTATATGTGATTCTTGCTGGTGATATTGTTATTAGAAAGGATGAATAAGAAAACAAGATAATAAAAAAAATATTTAGAAAATTAATTTATTTATAAAAATTGTACGTATGCACATTCCAGATAAATACATACATATTTCGGGATTCAATAGTCAGCCTGACTTGAGTCTTCAGCCCCGCATAGGAGAAGTTGCAATCTTTATGTTGCTTCATTGGAGTCTAAAGAAAGAAATATTTGTAAACTTAATATACACACTAACATAGAAATATATGCTTATAAATTGTTTCTCATGTTTATGCACCACCTATACAATAAAAACATGCATAAGCAATGCCAAACAACATAGTGAGTTTGAAGACTTACTGAGAACTTGATCGATTCTGGATCCCCCTCTCTGGCAAGCTCCTCGATAGCCGGCCCACCACTCTTCCTCAGATCAAGACCAAGCCATTTGGCGGTCTTGTCATATGCCTCCCCAATTGCATCGTCTATTGTTGTTCCAAGTTGTATGTATTGGCCAAGATCTTGGGCGAGAACAAGTAAGTTGTGCCCCCCTAGAATGGATAGGCATTAATTTTCCATCCTTTAAAGTCCTTGTCAAAACTCGAAAAGTTTTAATGCAAGCAACCAAAATCATTTTGAGTCATCCTAATTACACCTCCAAGAAGACGAGATAATTTTCTCCTCAATGAACAGCTAATGAAGGAATAAACTGATATGATGACACAGACAAAGTTTACCTCTAAAGTCATGAAAAAGATGCAGTTTTCATTTTTCTCTCCATCTCAGTTGATTAAACTACAGTAGTAGTTTGACATACTTTTCCCCTTATGCATCCCACTCATGAAGCATTCAAAATTACAGCACCAGTTCAATTCATGAAAAGTTGAAGTTCAACCCAGATTGCAAAATCAACAATCAGAACCCAGGGCTCTCCATTGCTAAAAAATTGTTGAAATAGTTTAAATAATGTACTGAGTACAATTAATGAGATGGCAATGAAAGAGCTCGACCATTTAAATGTAATGCTACCCATACGAAGACTGCTTAGATCTTAACAACTGTTAGAAGTTGACCTTTTGCATAGCATTTCATAGTTGGATTTGGAGATGTCTTACCAGAAATGAGCAGTGCCATGAAAGGAAATTGCAATTCCCGTTCAACTAATCTACAGAATGAAGAATAATGTTTTAATCAGAAAAGTATCCTACCAGAAAGTACAAACCAAACCAAATATTCATCCTCTGATAGTAAATACCATCAATCAGATTTTCTTTCGGAAAATCTTTCACAAATTAACAAATATAAACCAACCCAGATCCAATTTGCATTGTTAATTTGTTATCCCTACCTAGCTACCAGAGCATGAGCCTCCATGTGATGCACCCCAACAATAGGTAGACTAGAGCTACCAGCAATTTTTCGTGCCTTCTGCACACCAACTGCATTTCAATTGCATGGAGAATATAGGTCCTAAGGATCTCCTATTAAAGATAAATTTCACTTGGATAATTAAAGATAGAAAGAAGCCAAATTGATTGTGTGCTTATATGTAATGATTAGTGAACAGGGCCTCTTTCTATACCTACAAGCCCAAGAACAATTTTCCATTACACATAATCATAGATACATATATCCAAAAACATTCTTTTTACGGAAATTTGTAGCTTACATATCTGTTTATTAGCGACTAGTCAGATAAAGCAATGGTTTTGCATTAGCAAAAGATGTGTGAAGAGAAGACACAACTTAGAACTTAAACCATAAGGGGGGAATCCTGCAAAATTACCACGGAGGCAGAGGCTCAAACCAGGCCCAATAGTAACAGCAACTGCAGACAAATCCCTTTCTGTTAAGTTAGCCTTTTCCATAGTTTCCTGCACCACCTGTAGTTGACAAACGAAAAGGAAATGAAGCCGATGTGAGAGTGAATAAAGAAGATGCGGAAATTGGACTATTTAGTAGGCCTTGCAATCATAACCTTGTCAATCACTTGCGCGTGCGCTTCTTCTGCCATTTTGGGAGCAACGCCTCCATAACGAGCAAGCAGCTCTGCCTTGATGTGGTAGGGATAAATTTAGACAAAAAAAAAATGTACTTCAAGAAATAACTAAGACCCATTTGGAAACCATTTGTTTTTTGGTTTTTGAAAATTAAGCTTATTTCCTCCCAATTTCTTACAATGATTTGCATCTTTCTTAAGCAAAAGAGTTGAATGCTTAGCCAATTTCTAAAAACAATAACAAATTCGAAACTGGTTCCGCTGACCGAAGTATAATGAAACCTAACATTACAAATGTGCAAGAAATCCTGGCAATAAAGAGGAATTCATTGATATTGATATTAAATTAAAAATAAATACCTGGGAAGCTATGACTTGGCTAAGAATTTCGCCATTGCCCTTCACCTAAAATCATCAACAACAAAAAAAAAAACCATAATTAACATTAACAGTAGTCAAAAGCACTCGCTCGAAAGCACGCGAAGTAAATGAATGTGTCTCTAGCTTACAATGGCAGCGGCGGTATCATCGCAACTCGTTTCGATGCCAAGAACAATCAAATCATCTTGCGGCTTTGAAATCTGAGTGTGGAATCCAGCAGAGCTGGTCGTTTTCAAAGCAGAAAATCGGGCAGCTGAAGCATTCGATGATAGACCCAGTCCAATCCAATTGATTCGTAATAGCTTGTGAAAGTTCAGGGCTTTCAAAGTGTTGAGCGCGTAAGGAAGTGAAGGTTTTGGGATAAGGTTTAAGCGGGAAAGTGAGGAAGAAAACGCCATTCCCACGGAGCAGCAGCAGCTATTCTGAAAGTCTGAAAGGTGGGAGAGGACGAATATCCAATTTCTATTTTTTTTTCTTTTTCTCTATTAATATCCAAAATATAAATGGGTGCTTTATTTGAGATCATATTTCTACGTTTCATAGTTTCTAACCTAAGAGATAAATCAATATTTTTATTATATTATAGAAAAATTTACGAAACATAAAAAATAAATAATAAAATATCATTTATATAAATATAACATAGATAATAGTAAGAGAAATTCTTATTTATAACCTAAAAAAAATTTTAATCTTTCAAAACTAACCTCTAATTTTTTAACATTTTTCTTATTATAGTAAGTGAAGAGCCTACATAATAAAAAATATCATTTTGTCATTCATTCAATTGTCTTCAATTTTATATTTACCTAAGACAACGATCTAACATCAATTTTAAAATTTAAACTTTAGTTTTCCATTTTGTTTGTCTCCCTGTTTTTGGTAGATTTATTGTTATTTTTAAAGGAAAAAATTGGAAAAAAAATCGTTGGGGTTTCTCATCAAAATTGAAATGTTTTCTTATAATTGTAAGAATTGAAGATTTTGGAAAAATTCCGTATATTCCAATTCTTACCGGAGATTCATGAGAGTTTCTTTTAGTTAGTTTTTTTTAACTCAAAACTAAAAGGGAAAAATAAAAAAAAAAATTAAATTAAAACAAATAAACTATGAGATCTTTTCACAAATAGAAGAAAAAACAAAAGTAATTACACATATAGAAAAAAAATGAAAAATACAAAAACATGGAATGCACTTTTTTCTATATGTGTAATTACTTTTATTTTTTTTCTATACACAACAGTTTTCCATAAACACTATCCCTTAAGGGGAATTGCCATAAGTTTAAAGAAAAAATACTAACTTAAACTTACGCAAGAAATTAAAAAAAAATATATTGGAATTGAAATGAGTTAACTTAAACTAATTAACTTTTTTTAATTTAAAAAGAAAAAGAAAAAAGAAATTAGTTTAAGTTTTTTTATATAAAAAAATGTACTTACCATAAGTTAGCGGTGTGTGTAGTGTGCAGGCGCAGGTGCATTACGATGAGACAAATCGAACCAACTCCAAATTTGTTGGAAGGATTATGAAAAACCAGAAGCTGCTTTAATTTTCAGGAGAAAAGATGCCCAAATTTTAGCCCACAAAGAACGATGCCTTCGTTGCTTCCTTCTCCAAGGTTCTTCAACTTCTGGAACCCACCTGGACCTCCCATTTCCCTTCTTTCTCTTTCCCCTTCTTCAACCTCCACGCTTCCGTTTCTCCCACTCACAGTCACTCCTCACAGAATCTTCTCATCCGCCATGGCTATGTCCTTCTCTTCTTCCACTTCCACTCCCAAAACCCACCTCGACCACGACGATCAAAACCTCTCGCAGGTCCTCAAATACCACAACCAAACCAAGCATGGCTTCTCCAACTACGCCAGAGGCCCCCATGGCCTCGATTGGGCTAATCAGCCCAACCCCTTCCGCCGCTACATCTCTGCTCCTCTTCTTCCTCTTTCCCATTTCCAAATTCTCAAGCAAACCGCCGCATCAGATGATGAACTCGACGAAGCTCCTCTGTATGATTCTCTGTTCGTCTCGTTGCCTCCTCCGAAACCCATCTGTAAAGCTACAATTTCTCAATTCTTATATGATTCTTTGGCTCTTTCTGCTTGGAAATCTACTGGGTTTTCCACTTGGTCGCTGAGAGTCAATCCCAGTAGCGGGAATTTGCATCCGACTGAGGCGTATTTGATTGCTCCGCCTATAACCTCGCTCTCGGATTCTGGTTTCGTTGCGCATTATGCTCCCAAAGACCACTCGTTGGAGATTAGAACTCAAATCCCACCTGGGTTTTTCTCTAAATTCTTCCCTGATAACAGTTTTCTTATTGGGTTGTCGTCGATTTTCTGGCGGGAGGCTTGGAAGTATGGCGAGCGAGCGTTTCGGTATTGCAATCACGACGTCGGCCATGCCATTGCGGCGGTTGCCATGGCCGCCGCAGGACTTGGGTGGGATGTGAAGGTTCTTGATGGATTGGGCTATGCTGATTTGAAGAAGCTCATGGGGCTACACACATTCCCTGAGTTTGAAGTTCCATCGCGGCCGGTGAAGGGTTCGTTTCCGGTGATTGAATTCGAGCATCCTGATTGTGTGCTTGCTGTTTTCCCTAATGGCACTGCTGACTTTTCCATGAATTACGAGGAATTAAGCTCTGCAATATTGGAATTCAGTGAGTTAGACTGGAAAGGAGAGCCAAATTTGCTCAGTAAACAGCACATATGCTGGGATATAATTTACAGAACGGCCATGGCCGTGGAGAAGCCATTAACAGGCGAAAGTAGATCTTTAGTTGATCCATTTCAGAGCAGTGGGGTTCTTGGTGATCGTATATACAAGGGTTTTACAGGGAGGGAAGTTGTGAGGAAGCGCAGGAGCGCAGTGGACATGGATGGTGTTACAACAATGGCGAGAGACACATTTTATCAGATTCTATTGCATTGTTTGCCTTCAGGTTCTCAAGAAGGGGAGAAGCAAAGGAGAGGATTGGCATTGCCATTTCGTGCTCTTCCATGGGAAGCTGAAGTTCATGCTGCTCTGTTCGTTCACAGGGTGGTGGGATTGCCACAGGGTCTGTACTTTTTGGTGAGAAATGAAGATCATTTTGATGAGCTGAAAAAAGCTACAAATCTAGATTTTAAATGGGTGAAACCTGATGGTTGTCCCAGCGGTCTCCCTCTGTATGAACTACAGAGAGGCAATTATCAAACACTTTCCAAGCGACTGTCTTGTCATCAGGTTGGTTTAACTTCATTTTCAATTGTCTATTTGGTGAACGTTCTTGCTAATTTTGTTGAGAAGTGATATACATTCAACACCTACCTAAACTAAAGAACCTTCAAATTTACAAAGATTGTCCAGCCATGTTGAAAAAGCTCTGTTGGCTTGGCCCCCTAATAAGCCCAAACTCAAAGTTGCACCTGACAAACAAAAAAGAGAAACTATCAAATTTGCATGTGACGATACTTATGTCTTGAGTCCATGGCTAGATTTGCTAAAAACTATCTGGATAAGCTGCTAATCAAATCAATTTTTCATTAGTAAACAATCAAACTCAACAATAACATCTCTGCAACCTGAAATGTGGGTACACACTGTCACCTCACTAGCCGCAGCAAGCACTTCTGCAACTGTTGAATTTTGATTCTATATTTTCTGCACCTTCTTAGTCATAAACTCTTAGAGGCCACTCCAATGCCCTTCCAAATATTCTTGCTAGTTAGGAAGTATGCAAAATGTAGATGGTATATTGCTGTAATATACCCATTTAATGATAATATTTAAAAAAAACTTAACTAGAGTATGAAATATTGCGGATGGAGACCATATCAGTTACCATTATCTACATCACTTCATAAGCCTGACTTTTTTTTTGGATATTTCCACCTTCATAATGTAACTAGTTTGTTGTCAATCTGTCTGTCGCTTAGTTTGGCGTCACGATAATCTGCAAATAACCTACGAAAAATTACTTGTCTGAGAAGATATTCTGCAGGTTGGTAACAATTAACATTATCACAACACACTAATGCGTAGATAGATAAATGGATCATTGTCAACTAAATTAGCAATTTTTGTAGTTCTGAAAGAAGAAAATTTTCATGTTTGTCTTTTAGCTATATATGATCTTCTTCCATACAGGACATTGCCAGTGATGGTAGTTTCAGCCTGGGAATGATTGCTCATTACGAACCTACATTACGCGAAAAAGGGACTCACATGTATCCTCGACTCTTTTGGGAGACTGGAGTTCTTGGGCAGGTGTTATACCTCGAATCACATGCTGTTGATATATCTGCAACTGGAATTGGTTGCTTCTTTGATGATCCTGGTAAGACAAATATTGTAATTCTAATGACCTGCTGAAATTTATCATTCTTGTACATTTACGAAATTGGGAAACAAATATGTAAATAACAGTAACAAACAGTTCACAAAATCTTTATTTCTTGGGGGAACAAAAACAAAGAAAAAAAGAAATAACGAAATCTGAGGAACAATAATAACAGATTGGAGGGATGAAGTATAATAGATTGGAGAGATGAAGTATAATAACAGATTGGAGGGATCGGAATAAGATGACTAAAAACAGATCTTTTCCTGATTTTATCTCTTAACGCGCCATATGCCATAGATTAGAGCGAAACTTGTGGTGGTGGCCAAGGATTCTTCAATTGAGACGAACTAATAGACATTGTTGCGAGTGGAGGTCCATTCCTGCTTTACACCATTTTAGCATGCAACTTGTGTAGGAATAATAGTCCAAAAGGCAGAACAAGTTGGCTGGCGCCCAAAAGACAGCCATAGAATAGTAATAATAGACTATGCTATAAAGTCAAAGACTGTAATTGAGATGGTGGGTGACCAGCGTGAGACGAGAATAGGAAAAACATGAAACACAAACTTTTAATTCCAAAGCTAAAATGATGACTTTCATATTCATTTCAACGAGGAAAAACTGGGGAGTGCATTTAGATGAAGCTTCAAGAACTTGAACAGACTCCAAGTCTCTCAGGCATCAACTAGGTCGAGAGAAATTTACGACATTCATAGATAATAATTTTAATGATACCGAGTCATTCAGACACATAGGCAAATATGTATTATGATGAATACCTTTCAAACTTCTGACATCATGTGTTGTGAAAACTGAAAAGTTGATAATTGTCTGTCATGCCTCAATCCCTCCTTCATTTGCTTTGATTTGCAGTGCATGAAACGCTTGGGTTGAAAGGATCAAACTTCCAGAGTCTATATCATTTCACTGTGGGAGGTCCTGTCTTGGACAAGCGAATAATGAGCCTACCGGCATATCCTGGCCCTAACGTTGATGCTTAACTGCAAGGTTATTTTCTATCATGGTATAATATTTCAAAGCCTAGGCCTTCGTCCTCATAAGCAGAGTCATTTCACAAAAGGAAAAGCAATTTGCTTCTTCCGATAATAAAAGCAAACTACTTCTGCAGATAACTAGTATTCTCATTATTCTAGCTTAGGAAGGTGTAGAAGTTTAAATAATGGTCAATCTAGGAAATCACTTGATCAGGAGCTGCTTCATTCTACTGTAGATTTTTATCTTCCATCGACATGAGCGAGTAAATACCATTGTTTCTCATAATGTAGAAACTTATTCCACACACAAACACACTCTCCTTAGAAGTTGGATCATATGTACTTTACTTTTCCTTGCATGTATATATCAAATGTGTTCAATTATTAGAAACCTTTCACAAGTTGCTATATGTGAAGTCATTTGTGCATCTGTTCTATATGATCCTTTCTGTGTAGTTGTTGAACACTTTTTTTTGTAACAAACCTATCCCTTAACGATGAAAGCTTTTAATTAGGAGGAAGTCAACAAATCTCCCTTATGTACAATTGAAAAGAATACAGAAAAGACGCTCCGGTTCACTACAAAATTCCTTTTTTTTTTTTTTTTTATATCCGTGAGTGTCTGAGCCAGCTTACGCGCACCTCGACTAATCTCACGGGACAACCCGCCTGACCTTACAACATTTGGGTGTCAAGGAAACTCGTAGGAAATTAATTCCTAGGTTGGTGGCCACCATGGATTGAACCCATGACTTCTTAGCCAATTATTGAGACTTTATCTCATTTTTTATCACTAGGCCAACCCATGATGGTTGGTTCACTACAAAACTCCTTGGAAAGGATATGCGAGGAGAATGCCAGAAAATGAATAAAACCTGCTGGTGAGTTAAAAGGCAAAGCAATGGGTACTTCTATTAATTCTCAAAATAATTGGTACAAGGGGAGCCCTACCTTTAATCATACTGGTTAGGTTGTAGGGTAATGAGCTTAAGTTACAAATACTTACCAAGAGTAAGTAATGAGCTTCTGCCCTCCTAACTAATCCTAACAAATATAAATTACAACGATAACTGTAAATGTTCCTACATCAGGAAGGAGAGCCACACCTATACATGTTAGGTTGGCACTTAGGCTATGGGTAGGTGAAGGGCTTGGTTACAAAAAGATAAATTAACCAACCAACGAATCCTTAAAACTAAACAAAATAAAACCAAGTTAATTACACTAATAACCGGAAACGATCCTACATCAAGTTCCCAGCTCGTTATAACTTCTAAATTTGTCTTTGAAGACTCTTCTAAATTCCTTTTTGCCCGAACGAGAAAATAGAATGAGAGACAACTTTCTTTTATCCACTGGGGCTCACTGCACACCTTACTTGTTCCTAGAGCTTGGGTGGTTCTGATAATCCTAAGATGTGTCATTAGGAGAATCCAATCCATCTGAAGAGGAGGACTCATCTGAACTGCTTTAGACTGACCAGGCCTTCATGTGTGATAAAAATGTGTAGTTGATCGTTTCATTAAGATGTTTCCTGCATTAAACCACAAGTCAGAACAACATAGTGATGGTTTAAATAATTGTTGTTATTGCAGTACAAAATAGAGAGCAAATAAACGCATTCGATAGGAACATAAATGCTAATTCAGTTTCTTGAAGAATAAAAGCGATATGAGCTCCAGTCTGCATAAGCAAGACAATTCTAAATGTCCCTTTCTTGATCATCATGAATAAATTAGGCTGTTATGGGTTATGGTTAGTTAGAAATTATCAATCTCTACTATAGTATGATGCCTATTCTGATTGTGAACTATCTGCTATGAATTAATAACCCTATAGATTTTGATTGGACTGCTTAGCTTCTTGGTCTCATTTAATTTGTTTTATTTCACCCTAATTGTAGTACGTTTGTCACTTCTGAAAGGCATAGCAAGACGAGCAAGCTAAGATTATTTGTAGATGTTTTTTCCCTCTCCCAAACAGAATAGACTTCAATGATCTTATGAAACCGTCTAGAATCAAAGCTTTGAAGACTTCCAAAAAAACTCACTCCAACTTCTTTCAAGATCGAAACCAAGCATTGCATTCTACTGCCTGAGACGAGACAAAATGGTTGATGCATCTTGTTACGAAGTCATTACTGTTCCATGCAAGTACATCCTCCTTTCCAATGCATTAAATTTGTATTGCCATTTTCTGAATCTTGATTATCCTCATTATTATGATGTAGTAACATCTTTTTAAGTTTTATAGAAAGTCACTAGAGAAAGGGGATGAAGAATCCAGCCAAGCCAAGAAATTAAAGAGGATACGCTTGAAGAGAGTAATTACAATAGTCTTCACAAAGAATACGCTCAAGCGCTGAGAATCGAGTCACCCCAAAATAATCTCTGAATGTATTTTCTCCAATGGAAGATTATCTGCATCTTGTTTCAAAATTTCAAGAAAAAAGACACTATTCCACAGAAGCCTAGCTCGATTTTTGAAGGTTGAAAAACCAGGTGCTGTTAGAAACCAGTCAATCTAAACAACAATAGACCAAAAAAATGCAAATCTTCGCTTGTATTCTAAGTTGACTCTCATCTCATGATTCAGTCTAGAAGCCTCGAAAATATTGTCTACATATATTTTTCTGTATAGATCTTTTTCAATACACTTCTTGAAACACTCTGGACATTATTTCTCTACTTATGGCCTATAATTCTCTTGATGATGACCGCCCTTCAAAATTCATTATTATGTATTCGCTTGTATTCTACTACAAGTTCTACTTTTCCATTCGCCACAAGAAAATTCCATAACAAGTCTGGACGGCTTCCATAATTTCAGTCAATTAAGGTTTTTCGTCGGAATTTTCGGAGCAATTTCTCTGTAGATTTTGTTAATTACATTTAAAATTAACAGATCTCTCCGGACTATTAGCCGAAATTCAACTTAGAAGTAAGGTTCCGAAATAAACAAATTGAGGAAGAGAAGAATTTTGGTTTACTCTACATTTCATCGGCCTGGAGAGAGCATCTGTTCTTGGAGTGTCTTCTGCTACTTCCGCCATTGCGGGCGATTCTTTCCTCCCGCCAACGATGGCGGTGCTTCGATTCTTCTTGGACTCCACATTCTCCATAGCCCCAAACCCAAAAGATTCTTTCTTAATCGATTGAGCACAGAAACAGTATGTTCCCAGAAAGAATCTTTACTTGATCGCTCCCTTTTCTTTTGATTTAAATTTAAATGTGCCATAAATTCAATTTATATAACTTGTAATTTTGAAATTATAAAATTAGCGTATAAATAAATAATCAACTCGGATATATAAATTAGCGTATAAATAAATAATCAACTCGGATGTGTGTGTGTTTGTGACCAAAAAATTTGTAGTTCGAATCTCTTATTCTAAAAAAATATTTGTTATATTTCTACTCATGAGATAATAAATTTTGACAATTTATAACTTTTTACAATGAAATTGAACCTTTGATCTCGAGATCGATAGTATAAATTTTAACTAGTTGAGCTATTCTGGTGTTGGCAATTAGATGTATATATTGAAATTTGATTTGTCATATAGTATTAATTTAGCCATCATGAGCTTAGCGATAATTAATATATAATTTTCTCTTTGAAATTGGAGTTACAAATCTTCTTACCTCACATTCATTATTATATTAAAAAATAGCACAAATGTAGCCAGGAACATAACCATCCTCCTAAGAAGTTAGAGTTTCAAAATCTTTCAACTCCACTAGAGTTTCAAAATCTTTACATTTTCTTTTATATAGTTAAATTAAAATTAAAATGTTGATGTCAGTGTTTAATGTCATTCCTTGTAATTATAGAACTTTAAATTATAACATGTGATTTGGTTAAATTTTTTTTTTAACATCTCCATGTGTTATTAGATGGGAATAATTTTCTTCTCTGACATATTTTAGTTAGACATGGTAAAGAGAGATGGTGTTCACAAATAAAATATAATGTAAGAAAGCATGTGACAATAATGATGAATAATTTTGAGAATGCAACCAAAAGACCCTTTTGAAAATTCAAAATTTTAGATGGAAGGTAACAATTTTGACACAAATGACTAAAATAGTAATTTAACTTTATAAAGATAAGTAATTAAAAACAAAATAACAAGATAGAGAGGTTACTATTACAAATATATATATTTTTTTTTTTCTAAACTATACAAAACTTAAATGAAGATGCATTTTTAAAATTTGATTGCAGGAGTTTGTTTCATATAAGGTGCTCATTGAGAAGATAGCTAAAACCATATAAAAGCATATAAATTAAATAATTAATTTATGGTTCACATGGTTACAACATGTGAAATGGGAGGAAGAGAATTAAAAAATTTGACCTCTTAATGAATATATGCTTGAATCAAGAATACGTATTGAATCAATATTAATTTCAATAAATAATTAAAAATAACATATAAAATAATACCTTTAAATTTTACCTTTGTTTAAAAAATACATTGCTATTCTTCTTTAAAGTTACAATATTATCTTTGGTAAAATGGAATACATTTAAATTTTGTTTTAGGTAAATTTCAGAAATTCTAAGTTTTATTTTCTTTTAAAATTCTAAAGAATTTATACTGAAATGATAATTTTGAAATTTTTATGACGAAAAAGGTGAGGTGGTAACTTGTTTTTATAATTTAATAAAAATAAATAAATTTTAGCATTAATTTAACTAATAATTAAAAGAAACACCAATTATTTTGGGATATTAAAATTTTGTGACGCGTTATGAGTGGAAAGAGAATTTTTAGAAGTACTCGAAAAGAAGACACAATTAAAAGACGAACTTACCCTTCATCGTTGCCTTTTCTTTCCTTTTCTTTACCAAGCAGAAGGGCACAGAAAGGGAGAGCTTTCACCGTCCGCGTGGTTCCTCGTTTCAAGTTTCTTCACATTTTCGTTAACTTTCCGGCGACTTTTCCGGCCACTGCAAGCTCCGTAAGGCTCTTTTTCTTTACTCTCTAGCTGTCGAAAGTCTTATGGTTTTTCGCTGCATGGAGTTAACTTTTTTATTTTCAGTTTGGTTTTCTTTGATGTGTTTGATTCGACGTTGAGTTGAATTCAATGGTCTCTTGAGATTTAGGGTTTTGAAGTGGTTGGAAATGTTGAAATTTTTTCTTGTTCATGTTCCTATGTTTTGCGGGGCTAATGAATTAGTTAGAAATTTGGTATCCGAAAGATTGGTGGTAATGCTAATTTTGGGTTGGTTTGTGTATGATTGATTGAAAACTGAAAATTTTAGCTCAAATGTCAAACTGTACGGTTACGGGAAATATGCGTTAAGATTTATTTTACCCGTTGGGAGATATGGTATCGCATAGGAGATCTACACTATCATTCACAAGATCAGTGAAAATGTATATGCTTCAATTACACTTGATACAAAAGTTCTACACTGGAAATATATTGAGACAAGAGGCTTTGGGAGCTGATTAAGGCACTGGGACAATCCAGCAATTGTGCTAACTCCTTCACTGCTACCCAGTTTAATTTTCTCCACTTGCAAAGGAAAATTTGTGAGATGAATGATCAAGCTCTTATTATTTGTGATAGACTTTATTTGGGTCCTTATATGTAGTATTTAATGGTCTAGGCGATATCTTGGGAGCTATTATGGCTAAGCTTATTGGGGCTAATGTGCCAAGGAACCAAACCTTACAATGTAAATGTGTCTAGTTTTTTGCTAATGTTGCTTCTTGTTGCTTTTGACCTTTTTCATTGACATGAAACAAAACTCCTTTTCACCCCTGATCAACAACAGGCTTTATTTTAAACTTGTAATTAAGTGCAATATTACCAACTGACTCGATTGGTTTATTAAGGAAATTCATTTGGAGAAATATGTTTTAATACTATTTATTCTGGAACTCACCATAAAATGCATCATGATTCTCACATATAAATCAGAAGATCCTTCTTCCTGATAAATTGATCTCTGCTCCTGTATGTAGGTGGAAGCTTATTGTGTTTGCCGGAGTACCTAAATGATGCCAATTCTGTAGGTAGGTCGATCATGTCCTTCTTTTCTTTCCAATATTTATGCTAGTATTGTTATTATGTAAAAAGTTCAATCAGCAGGTCGGAGGTGGCTGAGAGAGGTGCCTTATAACTTGTACTATTGGTCTCTAACATTGCTAAAAATCTCATGGTACAGTAGGCATATAAAGTGGTGGTTTACTGATAGGCCTGGCATCTTATGAAACCTTAATGTATGGTTTAGCATATGCATACACATAAATCTAGGCTGCATTGTTTTTGAGCCGTCTTCAAGAAGGGATAAAATATTTATATTTCTTGCTCGAAGTACTTTCGTCACTGTGTGGATACAAAATTAGATTTCATTTACATCTCCAGGAACACAAGCATTCTTATGTTTCATTATATCTGGACATCCCTGTTATTTCCCAGTAGATGTCATGTACACTGCTTTGGAGATTGCAGGTGGATGATATTGGTGCTCTATTTGAAGGAAGTTTATTGTATTCCCATTTTCAGAAGTAGCTGATCTAATTCCTCCCATTTTCAGAAGTAGCTATGCTATTGACTGAAGCAAAAGATAACCAACACCGTGAGAGCAATAGCCAGAAGGTTCACCCACAACCCATGGAAGAGGCCATGAATCAGAAACCTGAAGCTATGGAAGCCCTTATATCAAAGCTTTTTGTTAACATTTCTTCCCTTAAGTCTGCTTATATCCAGCTCCAAGGTGCTCATACACCCTATGATCCTGACAAAATTCAAGCCGCAGACAAACTTGTAATTTCTGAGCTGAAGAAACTATCTGAGCTCAAACACTTTTATCGAGAAAACAACCCCAAACCAGTATGTGTATCACCACAGGACTCACGCTTAGCTGCGGAGATCCAAGAACAACAAAGCCTTCTGAAAACCTATGAGGTTATGGTGAAGAAGTTTCAGTCTGAAATTCAGAACAAAGATTCCGAGATTCTTCAGTTGCAGCAGCAGATTGAGGAGGCAAACCAGAAGAAGGTAAAACTGG
This sequence comes from Lagenaria siceraria, assembly GCA_002890555.2. Lineage (NCBI taxonomy): Eukaryota > Viridiplantae > Streptophyta > Magnoliopsida > Cucurbitales > Cucurbitaceae > Lagenaria > Lagenaria siceraria. Next base: position 26,143,222 of record CM016483.1, on the reverse strand, counting down.
AAAAGAACCTCAAGCTTCGAGGGCTATCAATGAAAGAATCAGAAGGTTCTGCAGATGAAAATGGAAATTTCCCTGTGGACTTGACCCCTGATCTGTTTATGTCAGCTGTGGAAGGCGCTTTTAAGGCCATTCACGATTTTTCCAAGCCTTTGATTAACATGATGAAAGCAGCTGGCTGGGACCTTGATGCTGCTGCTAACTCAGTCGAATCGAACGTCGTCTATGCAAAAAGAGCTCACAAGAAATATGCATTTGAGTCCCACATATGCCAGAGAATGTTTTGTGGCTTTCAGCATGAAACTTTCTCAATCAAAGCGGACGATCTCGCACTCACAAAAGAGGATTTCTTCCGGCAATTTCTTTCATTGAAGGACATGGATCCATTAGACATGCTAGGCCAAAATCCAGATTCCATTTTTGGTAAATTTTGTAGGAGCAAATACCTACTAGTGGTTCACCCCAAGATGGAGGCCTCATTCTTTGGAAATTTAGATCAGAGAAATCATGTGGCAGGGGGTGGACATCCTAGAACCCCTTTCTACCAGGTTTTTCTAAAATTGGCAAAGGCAATCTGGCTTCTACACAGGTTGGCTTATTCTTTTGATCCCAGTGTAAAGGTATTCCAGGTTAAAAGAGGAAACGAGTTCTCAGAGGTATATATGGATAGCGTGGTAAAAAATTTGATCATAGACCAAAACGACCCAAAACCAAAAGTTGGCCTCATGGTCATGCCAGGTTTCCTGATCGGGGGGACGATAATTCAGAGTCGAGTTTATCTCTCAGGCATCAAGGCTGCTGAATAAACTGACATGTCGAGCAGGTTGTGCATCGATCTGAAAAGAATTTAGGCCTTTTATGTATTTGTTTAATACAGGTTTTCTCTGTTTGTTGTAATATATAGAGCTGCTATTTTTCTGTCCTGCTGTTGGGTTTTCTGGTGAAAGAACTCTTAGTCTTGTCCCTCTTCATCAAAGTATCTACCTGCTTGCATTCTGTAATGTATTCATGTTTCAAAAGCAGTGAAAGTTCAATTTTCTAGGCTTTGTTCAAAATAGCTTTGAACTTTAGGACAGATTTCAATTCTTTCGGGAGATTTTTGAAGAGTTTCATTTTAATCAAACTATTTTCACATGATTTATAATTCAATTTCATTTTTATAGAAGGCTAAGATTATTGTTACTTGTTAAAAAAATAATAATAAAATCAAAACATTGTTACTATCAATTTCAATTTAACCATTGGTGACATCATTTTTAACTTAATCTACAAAATTTAATTTTTAAACAATAGCGTTCAAATGTCATTTCAATTTTTGTTTCTTCATTTTAACTAAAAATGACTCTATGTTTATGTATATTTTTTATAAAAGTATAAAAAACAAAAAATTTAAATTAATTATTTAAATTAATATATAAACCTCGTGTTTTTTAAACAAGTTAAAATGTGTATTATTTATACAATGACACTTGCTTAATTTTTTATATTTTATGACTTTTTTTAAGATATAATGAAAATGTCGCCCTTATATCAATGTTAGACCCATGAAAATGATGGAATAATTTTAGGGAACATAAATTTTATGAAATAAGCCAACAAATATTAGCAAACAATTAAAATAACAATAAAATAAGATATTATAACTTCCTGTATTTTTTGGATTGGGCACTCCACTTCAAAGATACAACGATCCTTCAAGAGAGATTGTGTAGTAGCTAAGATCTTCCTTAGTTGCTTGTATGCTCAAATTAAACCTTTTAAAAATAAAAATATTAAAACTATCCAACATAAAATGTGAAAATCTCGACGGATATATCAATGAAAATTTAATGTCATGATGAAAGCTAAGGTTTACTTTATCCGATATCAAATGAAAGCTATGAAAAAATTGAACACCTTTAAAAAATATCAATATTATTACATTAATTACCAAAATTAGCATAACATAGCGTTTATACAATTTACTTCAAAATTAGAAAATTGATTTTCCCACCCCCTTATTGTTAGAAAAAAAAAATGTTACAATGAATCACAAGTACATGAATATTAATGTCCAAGTTTAATGGTTAAAATAAAAACTTCAAAGATTTACAGGCATAATCAAAACCTGCTCGAAAATTTTCATGTTTTAAGCAATTTGGTTTCTATGAAATAAAATAATAATACTATACAATCAATGATTCCGTTGTAGTCTAGTTGGTTAGGATACTCGGCTCTCACCCGAGAGACCCGGGTTCAAGTCCCGGCATCGGAACTTTTTTTAAATACTTTTTTTTTCAATTATTATTTTTATCTTTTGCCACGATGTTATTATTATTTTTTTTTCAATATCGTAAACATTTTCTACGTTGTTATGGGCTCATATATTTCTTCTGCAAAGAAAACTCACTACCTTCATATTTAAACATGAATAACTATTTTTAAAAAGTTCTGTACATATCTTATTAAATGTTTCGATACATTCTTCACTAAGCAATTGATTATCAATTATTAAGAACATCTATAAATGTAGATCTCAAAAGAAAATAAAACTTCAGAATCAAACAGTAGATGTTACAAACAGGTCGAACCTCGAAGTTATTGTGTGTATATAGAAGATAATTAAAGGGGGGGGCTAAAAATTATCAACTTGGCTTCATCACCCTCAAGTCCAATCCAACTGACAAAAATAGCTAATATAAATTAAACAAAACAGTTCCATTACTATGATGACATTATTGTGTTGTGTTTCCAAGCTTATGAGAAATGTGTGAAATGAGAAATCTCTGCGTCTTATGAAACTGAGGCCAAAAATGGGGAGCTTCAAGATTATGATTTTCTTGCATTTGTTGCCTTTGTGATTGTTGATTATCAGCTCAGCCATGGAAAGACCTTAGGAGACGTGGGCAACCGAGCTGTGAGGACTTCAACTCCAGTTTCTGTTACCTGCATAACACAAAATTACACAACATTTTTACATTAAAGGTTCAAGCTAGAGAAACAAAAGACTGACAAAACCAACAAAACTATGTCAGTTCAGTTGGTTTGAAGTGTATTTGTTGGTCAGTTCGGAAACTAGCCGGTTAGTTCAGTTTGAATTGAGTCTATTCATTCTAGGCAATTTGATTTTGTTCCTTGGAGTAGGGCAGTGAGTTTGGGAAGACCGATAGGTTGGTTTGAAATTGATTTTGGCCAAAAACCAACCTATACTGACCAACTGACACCCTATACATCATTTGACTGTCTCTATTAAAAAATGAAACGATTGGAAAAAAAATGGTTCCGAGAGGTCGAGAACCTAACAGATAACTGCGTCTACATCTGCTTTACAACAAACAGTTCTCCAGTGTTTTATCCATGGCCATGCTAATTTCCTTCAGAAAATGTTGCATACGATGCTAATTATACCAAGTCGGGGGATGCCGTTATTTCAAAGGAGGTTACAAAAACGCCTTCCAATTAGGCATAAATTGTCGAGGAGATGGGATATCCATTGCTTGGTTTTAGCCAGACCAATAAATTCAAGATAATAATATTGGAAGATAGGAATCAGGATAGTGCAAGGGATCTTCATTGTTACCAAGAGGGTGTGTTCAAACTGAGCACTTCGTTTGCCATCAGCAGTAACAGCAGTCCACCCATCAGGCCACATCCGATCACGCCACACACCTGTGCTTAGAAAATTAGAGAGAAAAAGAAAAAGAAAAAAGAAGAGGGGAAACACATGTGCAGGAATCAAAGATTGAGTAAACATGTACCTGCATTAATCATTGGTTCGATTGTAAAGGTCTGCCCGGCTTTCATCACACCAACTGCTTTGTTTCCTGGCCAATACATTATCGAGAGTAAGATTCGATAGAGGTTGAGCAAGAGGCAGAAACAATATCATTTTTAATATCTGTAGTTTCTTTCTCTCGATTCCAAACTCAGGAATGAAAGAAGATGATGCAGGAGGGACAGCCACAATTTCCCCTTGGAATTTCCTTTTGGGTGGGGTGGGGGGACGACCTACTTCACCTACACTTACTTCCATAATGGGGAATATTCGGGGCACAATGAAAGAGCTCTCCAATTCCATGCCCACAATATGACCTGACCTAATTGTATATAGAGGCAGTGAGAAAATAAAACAAGTACACAAATATTTAATAATCTGGTAGAAATGATGATGACTTCTATTGGAAACTGAAATCAGACATTACCACAGACAAGCCTGACATTGAAGCATGACGATTAATAACTTCTCCGACATCACGGAATCTAACTCCAGGTTTCACTGATGATGATAGAAAACAACCCAGAACAAAAAGATTTGTTACATAACAAAAAATAATGATAATAATAATAAAACTAAAATTACGTCACAAAAGGATTATATCACAGCAACATTATGTATTCTAATACCTACTCTTAACAAACCGACCTAGTTTTGACTTTTCTTATGATCATGGATATTGATTCAAAAGGAAGATCTAAGAATGAATACAATCACACAAACGTTTAAGTAGAACCAACACAGGAAAAAAAGCAACATATTGCACATCTGTTTTCGAAGAAGGCAAAAAATAACTCTATATATGAATCCACAGAATGATCCACTGCTGCAGATTCTAAACTAAGTATATTTTTTTTCAGCTCTAGAAAACTGTTACAAGACTTAACTGTAAAAACCTAACTAATGACTTAAACGGACGGGCATAAGAAATTACAGTCCAGCTATTAAAATACAAATGTATAGTCTATATTTTTTATAAGATACATGGAAGAGCATTGTCACTGAAAGCAAGGAGGAAGGAGTAGGCATAGTCTATGGTGCATCATTGAACAGTGTCACGGTCATGCTTGTCCAGGGCGTGTTGCCTATGGCCGCATTACCGTTCCGAACCCTATGTCATTTCATAGTATGTATCTCATTATGTTTGTTTACCGCTTTCCTTTATCGCTTTCCTTTACTTTTCATTTCTTGTGACGGCGTAGCACTTTGTACGTGCAACCATGCCACTCTTGTAAAAGCTTATAATGTACTATATGCGAGTGAGACTAATCATCATACTTGCATACCCGAGAGTTGTAAGCTATAAAGCCGTTGTTGTCCCTATTATGCTTTCTAGCCTTACGACACATTCTTTTTCTCAAACATTCTTCTAAACTGTTTGCGAAAGCCCTTTCCTCTAAACCCGTTTCCCTCTAGAAACGGGGATAGTCGTTGCGAGAGGCACCCGGTGTGCCGAAGGTGATTTGAATCAGAGTTGGCTGACTTGTTCCTGAGCGAGGACAAGTGCCGCACAATCGTTTAGCAAAGTACGATTGTGACAGTTGGTATCAGAGCCCAGTTGGCTCCCTGAGTGAGAAATCAGCAATCATGTCGGCACCTAAACAGCTTAACAAGTCCCAAGCGGATAGATTGGTGGAGATGGAAGAGCAGATGCTCTATTTACAAGATGTTCCTGATAGCCTTCGTTTCCTGGAGATGCGGGTACAGGAAGTCGCAGAGAAAGCCGACATAATCGATGCGGTAGCTGGCCGCCTGGACGGAATGCCCGTCCAAGAACTGTTGCAAAGGGTCGAGACCCTGGAAGAAAAAGCTACCAGATCTAGTAGCTTCGAGCGAGGAGAAAGCTCGTCGGGCTCAATGGCCCGTGTGGAGGAGCGAGTCGAAGAATTGGACAGCTCCCAGAAGGCGATAATTCAGATGGTGACTGACTTATCGGAAGATTTCAGAACCGCCCTTGACGCTGTTAGGGCGGAGATCGCAGATGTGAATGCGAAAGTAAACCTCACCATGCGAGCGGTAGGAAACCAAACACCAGCTGGAGGTGTGGGGCCGTTCAACAGAGTGAAGGTACCTGAACCGAAGCCCTTCAGTGGGGCTCGGGAAGCAAAGGCTTTGGAGAATTTCCTATTTGACATGGAACAATACTTCAAAGCTACAAACACGACGATGGAAGAGTCGAAGATTACGCTGGCAACAATGCACCTTGCAGACGATGCCAAGTTATGGTGGAGGTCCCGTTATGTGGACATCCAAGAGGGTCGATGTACGATCGACACCTGGGAAAAACTGAAGCAAGATTTACGCTCTCAGTTTTTCCCCGAGAACGTGGAAATAATGGCAAGATGAAAGCTACGGGAGTTAAAGCACACTGGGACTGTCAGGGATTATGTGAAGCAATTTGCCGGACTAATGTTAGATATCCGGGATATGTCAGAGAAAGACAAAGTCTTTTGCTTTGTCGAAGGGTTAAAGACGTGGGCCAAGACGAAGCTGTATGAGCAAAGGGTCCAAACCCTTTCAGAAGCCTACGCTGCTGCAGAACGGTTGTTTGACCTTAACAACGATGCGCCCCAAGAGCAGAAACGAAACCAACCCTCCTCTAGCGGAGGTAATAAATCAAATAGATCTGGTTCCCCTAAAGGTGGGGGAGGAGACAGGACCGGAGGGGCGGATCGTAAACCCTACTATCAAAGGAGTGGATATTTTGGGAATGCACAAGGTCAGCCCCAGAACAATTATAGAAGAGGTCCCCCTACTTGCTTCTTGTGTAAAGGACCTCATACACTGGTCGAGTGCCCGAACAAGGCGGCCCTCAAGGCCCTCCAAGCTTCATTGGCAGAGGATTCGGCCCGTGAAAGAGAGACTGTGGAGCCGGGTGTGGCAGCCGGAGAAGAGGGGGAGAACCCTCGCATGGGGGCCCTCAAGTTCTTATCCGCCCTTCAAAAGAAGGCAGACGGGGGTAAAGACTCTGTGGAAAAGGGGCTCATGTATGTAGAAGCGTGGGTGAACCAGAAGTTGGCCAGGAACACGTTGGTTGATTCCGGTGCTACCCATAACTTCATGACGGAAACAGAGGCCCAACGACTCAACCTACGTTGGGACAAAGACACAGGAAAAATGAAGGCCGTTAATTCTGCAACCCTACCTATAATGGGAATCGCGAGACGAACGAACATAAAGTTGGGGTCGTGGAGTGGCCAGACCGATTTTGTGATCGTGAAGATGGATGATTTCGACGTGGTGTTGGGGATGGAGTTCCTCCTCGAACACAAGGTGATCCCCATGCCCCTGGCGAAGTGTCTGGCGATCACGGGGTCTAACCCCACTGTTGTCTCTGCCAGTATCAAACAACCGAATGGGTTGAAGATGATATCAGCCCTCCAGCTGAAGAGGGGACTGGTCCGTGATGAGCCCACGTTCATGGCCATCCCTATGATCGAGGACAAAAGTCTAAAAGAAACCATACCAGAGGAGATCCAAGGTGTGTTACGAGAATATGGTGATGTTATGCCTGACAGCTTGCCAAAGTCTCTACCTCCGCGAAGGGAGATAGACCACGCGATTGAGTTGTTGCCTGGGGCAAAACCCCCTGCAAAGAACGCCTATCGCATGGCCCCGCCAGAGTTGGCGGAGCTGCGAAAACAGTTAGACGAGTTGTTGAGTGCAGGGTTTATCAGACCTGCCAAAGCTCCTTATGGAGCCCCTGTGCTGTTCCAAAAGAAGAAGGATGGAAGCCTCCGTATGTGTATCGATTACCGGGCCTTGAATAAACTCACAGGTCGGAACAAATATCCGCTACCCATAATCACCGACTTGTTCGACCGCCTCCATGGGGCCAAATACTTTTCAAAACTTGATCTCCGATCAGGATACTATCAAGTTCGTATTGCAGAAGGAGATGAGCCGAAAACCACATGCGTCACTAGATATGGGGCTTTTGAGTTCATGGTCATGCCTTTCGGTCTCACCAATGCCCCTGCCACCTTCTGTACTTTGATGAACCAGGTGTTCCACGAATATCTGGATAGATTTGTGGTGGTTTACCTGGACAACATCGTGGTCTATAGCCAGACCATGGAAGAACACCAAGTACACCTGCAGTTGGTCTTCGAAAAGTTGAGGCAGAGTCAACTGTATGTCAAGAGGGAGAAATGCTCCTTCGCCCAACAACGCATCAATTTTCTCGGACATATGATCGAATGCGGTCGGATTGGGATGGAAGAAGGTAAGATTTCGGCCATCCGAGATTGGAAGGTCCCGACTTCTGTGACTGAATTACGGTCCTTCCTCGGGTTAGCAAATTACTACAGGCGATTCGTCGAAAGATTCTCGAGACGGGCGGAACCATTGACGGAACTGTTAAAGAAGGATGTGAAATGGAGTTGGACTCCGAGGTGCGAAGAAGCTTTCAATGAATTAAAGAAAGCTATGATAAAAAGCCCGGTCCTCGAGATAGCGGATGTGACAAAACCTTTTGAGGTGGAAACAGATGCGTCAGATTTTGCATTAGGGGGCGTCCTCCTCCAGGATGGCCACCCTATCGCCTACGAGAGCCGCAAGCTGAATGCGGCCGAAAGGAGGTATGCTGCCTCCGAGAAGGAGATGTTAGCCGTGGTCCATTGTCTAAGGGCCTGGAGACAGTACTTGTTGGGTGCAACGTTTGTTGTCAAGACCGATAACAGCTCGATCTGCCACTTCTTCACCCAACCTAAGTTATCATCGAAACAAGCTCGTTGGCAAGAATGCCTTGCCGAATTTGACTTCCAGTTCGAGCATAAATCAGGGCGAACCAATCAAGCCGCCGACGCCCTTAGCCGAAAGAGTGAACATGCGGCCCTATGCATGTTAACACACCTGAAAGCTAGTAGACTAAAAGGCTCAGTTCGTGAGTCCATCAGGGACCATTTGCAGAATGATCCGGGGGCCCAAGCCATAATCCAGCTGGCCAAAGAAGGGAAGACAAGACAGTTCTGGGTAGAGGAAGGCCTCCTATTCACCAAGGGTAACCGTCTGTATGTACCCCGAGCAGGGGGCTTGAGGAAGCTGTTGTTAGAAGAGTGCCACAACACTCGGTGGGCAGGTCATGCGGGTTGGCAGAGAACCTATGCATTGTTGAAGCAAGGTTACTACTGGCCGAACCTCCGCGACGATGTTATGCAGTTTTCCAAGACCTGCCTTATTTGTCAACAAGACAAGGTTGAGCGAGCGAAGATAGCCGGGCTGTTAGAACCCCTGCCAATCCCAGTACGACCATGGGAGAGCGTCTCCCTCGATTTCATTACCCACTTGCCCAAGGTCGGGGATTTCGAAGCACTTCTCGTAGTGGTGGACAGATTCTCGAAATACGCGACATTTATCCCAACAATAAAGATGTGCTCAGCCGAAATGACGGCACAATTATTCTTTAAGAATGTTGTCAAGTTCTGGGGTGTCCCAGCGAGTATCGTTAGTGACAGAGATGGCAGATTCACAGGAACCTTCTGGACGGAGTTATTCCAAATGCTGGCTCGAATTTGAATATCTCGTCGAGCTATCACCCTCAAACTGATGGGCAGACAGAACGGTTCAACAGCATGCTCGAGGAATACTTGCGTCATTTTATAGATGCCAGGCAAAAGAATTGGGTCGATATGCTTGATGTGGCACAGTTCAGCTTTACTTGGTCATGCTTGTCCAGGGCGTGTTGCCTATGGCCGCATTACCGTTCCGAACCCTATGTCATTTCATAGTATGTATCTCATTATGTTTGTTTACCGCTTTCCTTTATCGCTTTCCTTTACTTTTCATTTCTTGTGACGGCGTAGCACTTTGTACGTGCAACCATGCCACTCTTGTAAAAGCTTATAATGTACTATATGCAAGTGAGACTAATCATCATACTTGCATACCCGAGAGTTGTAAGCTATAAAGCTGTTGTTGTCCCTATTATGCTTTCTAGCCTTACGACACATTCTTTTTCTCAAACATTCTTCTAAACTGTTTGCGAAAGCCCTTTCCTCTAAACCCGTTTCCCTCTAGAAACGGGGATAGTCGTTGCGAGAGGCACCCGGTGTGCCGAAGGTGATTTGAATCAGAGTTGGCTGACTTGTTCCTGAGCGAGGACAAGTGCCGCACAATCGTTTAGCAAAGTACGATTGTGACAAACAGCACACGTACCCATGGCTATAGCTTTCTCCAAACACTCGTAAGTACACTGGACTAAACGTCGGGACTCTTCATCAACTTCTCCTACGAAATATGTCTCATTGAGATCACCTGCATTTCAAATTTCAAGCCAGCAACAATTAGCAGATAAAAATAGTTGTTTGGGTCAATTAAAATTGATAAATTACACTTCATACCATGATACCCTTTATAGTACACAGTCACATCAACATTTACAATATCGCCGTCCTCTAATTTCCTGAAATAATTAGAGCAAATGTTTACAAAACGTCTACCACATCAAATAATCAACATATTTCAAATTCTATGCATGAAGAAAGATTCAGCAAATAGGAGGTGTACCACATCCACATGAATGGATTAAAACACATACCTTGCATCAGGAATGCCATGACAAATCACTTCATTAACAGAACTGCAAAGAGAGAAACAAGCTGAAATTACAAAAAAATGCACCTAAAAATAAAATTTATAAAAAAAAAGGGTACAAAAATTAGTGCATACGTGCAGCAAGACTTGGGAAAGAAATGATAATTGAGTGGAGATGGATATCCACCTGAAACAATGCATGAAAAAAAAATTAGTAACCACGATTCCCATGCAAACAATATTTTTTTCCCATCTCTTTTGAATCGTATATAACCTACTTTGGTAAAAATAAATCTCATAATGGCACTTTGAAAGATCAAAAGGTAATAAAACAAAATAAGAGAGAATTCAAATGAAAGCAAAAGAGAAGAAGAAACCAAAATACATCTTTGACAAAAGACGCAACAACGCGACAATTATCCCTTTCCCAACCGGTGGAAAGGAAGAAAATAGCTGCTCTCCTGTCATTAAATAATTAGTTTACGTGAAGAGAACCAAAGCAAGAGTTGCAAGAGACACCGCTAGAAATAGTGACCAGTTGTTTTTTCAAGTAATCATGCTCCATCAATTCACACATACCTCAACTAATAATTTCATGAAACAACCACCTAACCCAAATTCAAAGGAAAGTGAGCATATTTTAGCGGCCACCACAATTTGAAACCATTACTCCAAAGGCATTTAAAATTTTAGTTTGCCTCTTTTAACAACTAGACCAACCAATGGCAGGTACTTAATAATAATAATAATAATTTACAGAGTAAACATGTTAGTTGTTTCTAATACCTGCAGCAATTGTTGCTTCATGAACCACACGGTCAATTTCATCAGTAGTTATACCCGGCCTAATCACTCTAGCAGCTGCATCTAAAACTTCCCTTGAAATCTGAGAAATAATTTATTCAATCACCGGAGAGATTCTTAAAGCATTAATGTAAAAATATGAATGTTAGAAACTTAGATGCTTCATCTGGAACTTTCAATAAAATTTAGAAACAGGAAGCAAAAAAAGAAGCATACTGACTTTATAAGTAACTATCACCAGATGAATGTTCATAAAAATAAACTGACGTGATAAACCAAAGAGAATCAACTCTGCATTAGAATTGAAGAGAAATACGACATACCCTGCCAACCTCTCTCATTTTTTCAATTTGATCTGGTGTTTTGATCTTCAAAAGAGAAAAATATATGGTTAGTCTAGTGACTGAAATTTTTACACAAACTAATAGCTAAAAAACAGAAGCATACCTCAACAACATGTTGGAAGTCACTATTTGGCTCAATTTTTGGAATTCCCTGCAAATTCAAAGAAAAGGAGAGGTATATGAATTACATAATCATTGTGGAAATAGAAACAGAAACAGCATTTATACGAGATGGATCACTCAGTACAAGCTGGACAATATAGCAGCATATATCTACATTCAAGGACACAAACCTCCTAGATCTGCAACCAGTACTGTTACCCATATCTACGATCCTCTTATCAATCAATTTATATTTCAAAGGAAGAATGGATGAAGAGCATAGAGATTTAGTCAAACAGGAAACTGTACCAGAGTATATCACTAATGCGCTTAGCAAGAGTTACAAAAAGCTAAGCCCCAAAAATATAATCCAGGAGTTACAAAAAAATACTATCTAATTGGCTACAATCATATAAAAAGGAAAAGAACAAAATCTTTTGGAACAAAAGGTCCACTTATAAGCCACACAAATAATAGAGTTCCAAAAACGTCTCTGGTGTGCTTCACATCATTGAAAATCCTAGATCGCAAAGATTCAATTGATCCACAAGATTCTCATTTTGTTCTTGAGGGTAGCAACACAGAACAACTGATAGATAAAATCCTTGAAAGAATTCAATTTGGCCAAGAAAGCTAAAGAGAAATAAGATAAAACGAAAAAACAACAGAAAAAGCCAGAGAACTGGTGCTCCATGCATAAATGTTTAGCACTCATCCTTCACTTCACACAAGACACAGCAAACATGGAGATAGACTTCTTGACCGCTCGATCTTCAAATATAAAACGTATATAGATCTATTCACTCGTTCCAAGCATTATATCAGCATAAATTTTCTCTAACATTCATGAAGACTAAATGCAGAACAAAAATTATTCAAACTCACGTCATCTGCCCAATCCGGCCGATCTATGTGAGGAGGTACATCACGCTTGCTAGATATGGGATATGGCCTTAGAGTCCTGTAAAATAACAGAGAGAAATCGTGCATCCAATGCTTCATAAAAAAAAATCCTCCACATGTTGAATTTGAACTTGAAGTTTAATTTGTTAAAGCTATCTCAAAATCTATAATAATGGACACTATACACCAATGAGAAAACAGACTTAGTGTCTTCCATTATGAAGTTCATTTTGGGTAGGGAACCTTCCACCAATTTTAAATCAAAGGTACAAACAATATGCAAATCCCTCGTATCAATTTACAGGAACATAGTTTTCAGAAGAAAGATCAACAAGATGGGTTTCTCCACCAGAATGCCACAAAGTTTAGAGTTTCTTCAAGCAACACATGCTGGATGCTAATGGTCCCATGATACAAATTTACAGCTAGACAAGAGTACTACTCTGTTACTGTAAATTTGGCAACATGAAAGAAAGATACTATATACATTGGTATAACCAGCTTTTTGGAATACTGCTTGGTGCAACAAACTCTTTAACACATCTAACCAATTTTGGGACATAAGACCCATGTGCAAGCTTTATTTTAATTAGAATATGAGTAAACAAAGCCCGCAAAAGAGGAGAGAAAAAGGAATAAGGAAATCAGATGGAGGAATATAAAGGGAAACCAAGACAAGAAATGACGTGAGTGGCCAATGAGGACATGATGGATAGGATGTATACACAGGGACAAGATAAAAGTCTTGATGTTTACCCTGTCCAATCAAAATGGGGTAGTTTTGGTGTTCTTGCCTGTCCTTTCTTCAAGCAATATAGCCAACCTTCACTCGCAAGATCTGAATTCTTGTTCCCAGAATTACCAGTCCCTATCAAGGACAGTTTTGCTTTTAAATGTACTGATTTGTGAGTGCTCCAAGATGCCTTGAAACAATCCTGAGAACTGTTGAGATAGGAAATTTCATAAATATACAACATGATTCCAATACTTAACAAATAATTTATCCAAATCATCAAAGGGCCATTTAATATAGATACAAATTATACAATGTCATACAAATTGAGAGATTCTTCGTGTTCTAATATTGATAAATCAATATCCTGGGTTGTACTAATTAAACACATAAGAGTCTTAATGCATAAGAAACCTTTAGGTTTAAGTTTTGATGTTATACAATTACATGTCGAAGTTCTTATGTATGTCAAAATACATGTCAAATTTCTAATTCACAAGTTTTCAAACTCACAGAATGTGAACGTATAAGCTTCCACTAACAGTTTCTTCAACCCACTTCATTCATATTACATGTTCATCAACACATTTTTAAGAAAAACGATAGAATAAAAAGTTGATATGTTTGATTGAACTAACTAATATCCAATAAACATTTTGATCTAGAAGTAGTTGGCTATGACTACAAACCAGAAAGCAGCACCCTCACGAGGAAGCTTCAGATCCATACACTTCGGACACCTAAAAACAAAATAAGTTGACCAGGAAAGAATGGTATTAGTAACAAGTTCAAATGGTTCTCAAAGAATATATGGACTAAAAATTTAGAAACAAACAAGTCACACAGAGTGTCCCTAAACTCCCAACAATTTTTATACTTTTTAAATAGCATATAGTGTCTCAGATGATTTCATGCAACAACTTTATCATTCATGAGTCTTATGCCCTTTTGGATCAAAAGAGGTTGTGGCTCCCACCTCCCCAAGACACATTATGTCATAAAGTGACAGCAAGAGGAAGACAATATCATTTCCCAATGATCAAAATCCACCCAAATATCTTGTAAAACACCTCAATAACTTCCCAACCAAAGTTCTCAATATAGGGCTTTAAAAACATTGCTCGTTAGTTTTAAAGTAATTCATGACTTCCCCACCCCCCACCCACCCAAAAACATACACCACACAACCAAACCACTCCAACCACCCATTGACTTACAACTTCCAAAGCAACTAGAACTCGTTTTACAAATAGAATCAACTTCGGAATAGCATGTGGCAACTATACAAGGAAGCTCTTAAAAGGGAATGGCAAGAAGCCCCTACTGATTTAGCATATCAGCTACCAAATTCCACCAAAATCGCAAGTCAAAAACACCTAAACCATTACTTTCAGCTTCAATCATACCATTCTTAGATTCAGATTTCGCCCAAAAAATCCAAAATGAAAAACAACAATAAACTTCCAAAGGCAATAACTACTATCCAAGTCCGCCACCCAAACTAAGCAGCTAAAAATCCATTAAATTCCAAAGAAACGCAAAACAACTCAAATTCCATCGACATTCAAAACCCAAAATGAACAAGCGAACTACCACGGCAACTGAAAAGGTTGAAAAGAAAGATAAAAACACATACTGAAGATGGGAAGGTTTGCCGCATCGGGCGCAAGTTAAGGTAACAGTTTCGGCCGTGTCTGAACCGCCGGCCATCGAACCAGTAACGGAAACGATCTTCTTCCGTCCTCTTCCGCCGCCGGCAAGAAATATGAATCGCGAACTTTCAATTATACAAACAGAGCGATGGAAAAATATAGAGAATATCTTGAAATTTTTCATCGACCATGTTTTCGTGTGCTTAAAGTAGTCGTTCCTTTTAAATAGTTTTTAAATCCAGATAAAAGGTATAAATAAACAAACGAAGCGCCTGTAGCTCAGTGGATAGAGCGTCTGTTTCCTAAGCAGAAAGTCGTAGGTTCGACCTCTACCTGGCGCGAATTTTCCTTTTTTTTTTCCCTCGAAGTCTTTTTTTTTTTTTTTTTTTTTTTGAGATAACTAATTATGTGTTTGAGTAAATTAATGTGATTTCTTTTATAAAAAAAAAAAATCATTTATTTATAATTTTTTCTTGTTTGAAGCTCGACTATGCGTTACTCGACCTGCCTCACGTATATACTTGTCAAGATGGACGCAATTTTTGTTCAATTTTCTCGTAAAAAAAATACAACACATTGTACAAAATTTGACGAAAATACAGTAGAAAAATAAAGATCGTGATACATATACGATAATCCCTAATGCGATACGTTATAAAATGTGATGGTACATTATGACGTAAGCAGAATGTTAGATTTCATACATTTGTGAAACTCAAGTCATCAATCATAAAAGCGCTTGTGAATGGAACATCAGTATAAAAAAATCTTAATTGGATAGTTGCCTCGTTTGCCTTACAGAGACAAAACAACGTGTTTTTAGAAAGAAGGAATTTTTTTTTAAACTAAACCAAAAATTGACAATCTTTTTGGATCCATTCCGATAAAACAAAATTAATTAAGGGGTAAAAAAGTCTATTTTTACCTTCAATTTTTACCCTTTGTTAATCTTTATTAATTTACCAACTGGTTTTAGCAACCAATAAATAAATAAAAGACCCATTAATTTAATAAAATAAAACTGGGTATAAATTAAACTATTAACTAACTGTACATCTTAAAATATTAAGTTGAATGAAAAATTACCGTGTAAAAATATTAAGTTTAAAGCTTAAGATGAAAATTGTTACCCTTATTGTCAAGTAAAATCTGCAATTTGGTTGAATTAAAAGTTTGGGATTTTATTTAATATAACTTGTTAGGTTAAGTATATTTCATATTTTTCCTAAATTAATACTATAATCTTAATCTATTCCTTATCTATTTTTAATAATATGTACAGTTATTTTCCTGTTTTCAATAACCTTATGCAACAATATAATTTTAATTATTTTTTAATATAATGAAAAGACTAATAATATACAACAAGTTGACCAAAATATAATTTAAAAATTTGTTAAATTATAAATTTTCATGAACTCTCTACGCTATGTTAATTAATAAGTTATCGGACTTTAAAATATATCTAATTGTTATAAAATATGAACAAAAGAAGAACAAAAGAAGAACAAAGAAAGAACAAAACAACAAAGTAGAGAGAATTAGAAAGTAGAGATAACAATTGAACTCAATTTTGGTGTGTATTACAAGGTAACATATACCACTATTTAGGATATGAGATGGTGTATGTTACAAGATTGAATTCAATGGGGAGGTATGTTACAATATCAAATTCAATGGGAGTTTTATGATATTTTGTAACCTATATAGGTTATGGATATCTACATTTATATATTACATTTATAATACTCCCCCTTAGATATCCATATTATATAAAATAAATGTCTCGTTAAAACTTTACTAGGAAAAAACCCAATGGGAAAAAAAATCCTAGTGAAGGAAAAAGAGTACATTATTTTATATACTTTCCTGCCTCATTAAAAAAACCTTGCTACAAAAATCCTATGGGGAAAAGCATAGCCAAGGAAAAGAGTACAGTAATTCTACTCCCCCTCATGAATATATCACTTGAGTTCTCTGAGTCGTCGCATTCCAATGTTGTGCACCAACTTTTCGAATGTCGATGTGGGTAATGCCTTTGTAAATAAGTCTGCCAAGTTATCTTTTGAAGAAATTTGTTGAACATTAATGTCACCATTTTCTTCGAGGTCATGCGTGTAGAAGAGTTTTGGTGAGATATGTTTTGTTCTATCTCCTTTTATATACCCTCCTTTGATTTGGGTTATACATGCTGTATTGTCTTCATATAATATTGTTGGTAAAATTTTCCAGAAGACAAGCCACATGTTCCTCGAATGTGATGAGTCATTGACCTCAACCATACACATTCTCTACTAGCTTCATGAATTGCAAGAATTTCTGCATGATTTGAGGAAGTGGCTGTAATGGTATGTTTTACAGACCGTCAAGATATAGCAGTTCCTCCACATGTAAACAGATAACCTGTTTGAGATCTAGCTTTGTGTGGATCAGATAAATATCCAGCATCTGCATAACCAACTAGATCAAAATTTGATTTGTTTGAATAAAACAAACACATATCAACCGTTCCTCGAAGATAACGGAGTACATGTTTAACTCCGTTCCAATGTCTTTTTGTTGGAGAAGAACTGTATCTTGCTAATAAATTCACTGAGAATGCTATATCTGGTCTTGTGTTGTTAGCAAGATACATTAGTGCACCTATTGCACTAAGATATGGTACTTCAGGACCAAGTAGTTCTTCATTATCTTCTCGAGGTCGAAAGATATCCTTTTTCACGTCTAGTGATCGAACTACCATTGGAATGTTCAATGGGTGTGCTTTGTCCATGTAAAACCTTTTTAAAATCTTTTCTGTATATGTCGTTTGATGAATAAAAATTCCATCAGCTAAATGTTCAATTTGCAAGCCAAGGCAAAATTTGTTTTTCCAAGGTCTTTCATCTCAAATTCTTTTTTTTTTTTTTGAGATAGTTTATTGCCTTTGAAAGCTCTTCAGGAGTTCCAATTATATTTAAATCATCAACATATACAGCTATAATAGCAAATCCTGATTGTGATTTCTTAATAAACACACATTGACAAATTGGATTATTTTGATAACCTTTTTTCAATAAATATTCACTTAGACGATTGTACCACATCCGTCCTAATTGTTTTAATCCATACAATGATCTCTGTAATTTGATTGAATATAATTCTCTAGATTTTGAATTATATGATTCAGGTATCTTAAATCCTTCAGGGATTTTCATATAGATTTCATTTTCCAGAGATCCATATAGATATGCTGTGACTACATCCATAAGATGCATGTTAAGCTTTTCATATACAGTCAGGCTAATTAAATATCTTAATGTAATAGCGTCCACCACAGGTGAATATGTTTCCTCATAATCAATGCCTGGTCTTTGAGAAAATCCTTGTGCAACCAATCGTGCTTTGTATCTCGTGACCTCATTATTTTCATTTCTTTTACGTACAAATACCCATTTGTATCCCATAGGTTTTACACCTTCAGGTGTATGGACTACAGGTCCAAAAACTTCACGTTTTGAAAGTGAGTTTAATTCTGCTTGGATGGCTTCTTTCCACTTAAGCCAATCCTTTCTATGGCGACATTCTTCAACAGATCTAGGTTCACAATCCTCATTTTCATGTATAATATCATGAGCAACAGTATAAGCGAAAATGTTGTCTATGGCTACATCAGTTCTATTCCATCTTTTTCCTGTCATTACATAATTTATCGAGATCTCACTGTTATCTTCATATACTTGAGTCTCTTCGACATTTTTATCAATAGTCATGTCTGGAGATTCTTTTTTAATCTTCTCATTTTCAATTGAGTCATTTTGACTATTGATTACTTTTCTTTTTCGAGGATTTTTATATTTGGAACCCATTTGTCTATCACGCTTCAGGCATGATGAGACTCATTAATAGTGACAACTTCTTGCATTGGAATATCACTTTTAGATGTTGTATTTACAACCAATATATATAATTTAGTAACTTTTTTACAACTATAAAGGCTCTGTAAATAAATCTAACATTTGATTTGTAATATTTAAATTAGTTATCTTTTGAACTTCTAGTTCAAAGTAATCTGTATGATGATCAAAATGAGACAATGCATATGCATTTCATTCAATTTCTTTTTCCAACTTTCTTAATTCCTCCCTCTAATGTTGGAAAATTTGTCTCATTAATGACAAATAGCAAATTGTGTGTTAAATATATCACCCATCAAGGGTTCATAGTATTTATTAATTGATGTGAAATCAATTTCAATATAGATTTATAACCTATTTTGAGGATTCATTTTAATTACTTCATTATCTTAATTGTTGTAGTGTAACAATTTAATCATTTACTGCACATTTGCACACATGAAATATATTTGGCTTCTGGCCATAAGCTCATAAGCGATTGGCTTAGAGCATACACAACAATGTGATCTCATACAGATTTAGAAGTTTTGCTATTTGAACATAAGCTACAGGATGTTCAACACTTATCCCAATCAATTATCAAATGTTAGATGCAAACTCACTAGCATTATCAAAACAAAATTTTTAATTTCAAAATCATGAAATTGTACTCTTAACTATATGAGCAACTAATCTTGTAGATGTAAGGTTTTGAAGATAATAAACATATATGTGACCATCAACTGGATGCACCAACAAAACCATAAAATATTTAAATGGTTCACTTGAGAGGTTCAATTTCAATTTTAACTAGTGAGAGTTTGATAATTGATCTCTTGAAAACAAAGCCACATATGACAATCTATTAGATGGAAGAATCTTCTAGTTCTTCAGTGGATGTGAATGTATATTTTCAATAATTATTTTCACTATTGACCCAAATGACTCATCATGTCAAATAAAAATATATTTGAATCAATGAACTTCGGGTTCATTGTTGCATATATTTCAATTACACGAATATGTGTAATACAATTTAGAAGGAAAAGCATACAACTTTTCTATATGCATTTCCCGTAGGAGACAATAGATTATCAATTTCTCTAGATGATATTTATTACAATATATACCTTCCAAATTTACTAAACTTCTCTTTGATTTACAAGAGAATGTGGTATATCAATTGTAAATTTTGCTCCTCTGAACAAAATAATATTTTCTTTTCCAAAATATTTAATCAAGTCTACCGGACTTAATATATATCATATTTGATTTTTCGCTTCAAGCGTTTGAATTTTGGAAAATGTATTGTCTACTTCTAAGTATCATATGCATAGATGTATTATATGCAAAACATAAATATTATTAATTATTCTTTTCTCTCCAGGAGATTCAAAAGAAAACCAAATATCTCATATACAAGTGGGTCAAAAAGAATAATCATCTCTTCAGGAGATTCTAAAAACTTGTAACATCCAAATATCATCATATTTAGGGGTTAAAAGGATAAGTTATGATCTCTTCAAGAGATTCAAATAAATTCTCAAAATTTGTTATACCACACATCATCTTCCTTTTCATTATTAAGGATTTTAATTTTTCAAAAATGACTCTTAATGTACGACGGGTACAAGATCATTGTCTCTTTTGCATCACAATTGAAATATGAAATTCTCATATAAATATGTGTGGTTTTAATAGAATAATTACTTATTCCTCTACTAAGATTATTTCAATCACAATTATTAAATATTACAACATTCACGTCAAGGAATGATATTAAATGGTCGAAATTCATTATTTTGCATAAATCATAAACTTATTTTGATTTATACAACTTCAGGTGCATTGAATCACAATTAGTTTTAGAAAAGTAATAAACTATTATGCATAACTTTCAAATTTTACCATAGAGAATTCATTCAATTATATATTATCACTATATATAAATTTTTAAAGTTTACAAAATCCACATGAGAATAATTTAAATATTCAACAATCCAATAAATTTCTATAGGCAAACAAAAATTTGACTAATTCAACTCCCAGGTTAGTTCCCATAGGTGTTCCCTTACGGTCAGCTTAAATACCTCAGCCTAGCCAGAACCATCCTTAGACAGAGTTCCCTTATAGTCAAAATTTTATTTCTAATTTATTAATCTTTTAATTAAGAGTTAATTAATAAATTAATGAATCTAAGTTATTAAGATTTATTTTTCATCTTATAAAAACTAATTCACTTAATGAATAATCTTTAATATTTTAAATCTTAAACCTTTTAAAATAAAATGAAATATAGTCTTTGATATATTTATTTTCATATTTGAAAAATAAAAGATAATATTATTAGAAGATAATCTTAACATATAAAAGATAATATGTGTAGAAGAGAAATCATAATAATTCCTATTAAAAAAACTTCTAACGGTTAGAAATATGAAAACAAATCCTAATTCAATTTTCTTATTCAAATATATGGAAAATATAAATTAATTAGGAAACATCTCAATTGAATTTAAAATAAGACCATAATTTACAACCTTATTCTAAATGACATACTTTATGCAAAGAATCAAACAATTTTAAACATATACAACAATTTACAATTTGGTAGTCTTAACAAATTGAAAACAACTTAAATTACTATAATTTAGACTCAAAATTTATCTTGATTGACCATATCAATTTTCCTTTACCAAAAGTTCTTTGTACGTATTAAACATTGAATCAAGAATAAATACCGTCATTTTTTCAGTTGATTACTTGTTTGTGTTAGCACATGCACAGGTCACGACCACACAAGTAAACATTTATCATATAATTTTGTCCTTTTCCACACAAATAAGAACTTAACAAGGAGATTAATCTTGTTTCTTCAAGTAGTAATGCATCACATCATTCAAAAATTATTTGTGCATACAATCATAATTTCTACCATGAGTGCTCAGTCTGATTCTTATCATTTCAAATCTCATTCACAACAAATTTAAAAACTCATAAAAGTACATAAAATTCTAGAAATTGATCTAATGCAAAATTCTAATTAATGTCAAATTTGCAATTCAATTTCACAATCTACGTATATTGCATTATGAAAATTAAAATACTCACCTTCTTTTGGACTTTAGTTTTAATAGAATAAAGATGAATGATGGTGGTGAGAAAATCAATGATGAATATATCAAACACATGTATAATTTTGTTTCCTCTAAAGTCAAACAAGACCAAAATCAAAATACTCACCATGTTTGAACGAAATTCTAAATACCTTACAAATTATGGAGAAAATTCTAGCGAGTCTTTAGCGTTCTTGATATTCCAATGAATCGAATCCAACATCTACAAAATCTTCAAAGTGTTAGAGACTCGTGCTGATAACGTGTTATAAAATATGAACAAAACAAGAACAAAAGAAGAACAAAGAAAGAACAAAACAACAAAGTAGAGAGAATTAGAAAGTAGAGATAACAATTGAACTCAATTTTGGTGTGTATTACAAAGGTAACATATACCACTATTTATAGGATATGAGATGATGTATATTACAAGATTGAATTCAATGGGGAGGTATGTTACAATATCAAATTCAATGAGAGTTTTATGATATTTTGTAACCTATATAGGTTATGGATATCTACATTTATATATTACATTTATAATACTAATTAATAAGTTATTGACCATTTTAATTTTGCGGGAAGAAAATTCTAACTTAAGAGTTATTTTAATATTTTGTTTTAAAAAAAATTAAGGGAGTAAAATATTTATTTTAATTTTCTCAAAAGAAATTTTTATTTTAAAATTCTGAAGACTAAATATACATTAAAATATATTTTTGTGCTTTAATTAAGGAGGCCCACCTACCTCAGTCCCCTAATTAAATGCAACAGTTGCATTAAAGATCCTCATTAAAATTAAAGCCTGCTTTCACCAACCTCATCCCTCAGAAAATTTATTAAACATATTTTAAATCTTTTACCTCTTTTGAAAACCAACATTATTATATATAAAACTGATTACAAAATACTTCTTGGTCTGTAAGATTTGTAAATTATAGTTTGTAATAACAAAAACATCGCAATTTAGTTAAAAAAAAATTATATGCAACCATTAATCTGTCCAATGTAAATCGAAAAACAAATTATAAAATTTTCAAACAGAACATAATGAAATGAGTAAAATGATACACTTACAAAAATTCAAGATTTAAATTATTCATAATTAAGAGCAATACTTAAGTGCAACTAAGTCCTATGCTCCCTCTTCTCTACCTACAACAAAACAAATTTTTAATAATTAAAAAAATTACCTCGTGAAAGTTTGTGACTGGGTACAGCACGAGTTAAACAAACTACACCCAAGTTTTTCTCTTTAATTAATTAACGATACAATCTCCAAAGTTTAGTGTATAAATTAATATTTTTTTTATCCTCCAAAACAAAATTATTGGTAAAATTATACTCTTTTTATGCCTTTATGTTTCTTCCCTAATTTAATTTGAGGACAAAAGTGGTTGGATGTTAAAAAAAAAAAAAAAAAAAAGTGAGTTGGTTTTCAAAAGTTGTTATCATTTTAGGGTGTGAGCTCTTTTTGGCACGAATCTCAAAGGGAGAAAAACTAGCTACTAAAGAAAAATTAACAAAAGAAGAAATTAATTGGGCTTTATAAACTTCTATTTTCCAGCTTCAAAGACACATTCAAAAAAGAATCCAAACTTGGTTGGAGTTTGCATTTGGTAAGGTTTTTTATCTGAAGTGATTATAATTTTGTGTTCATCATTCTCTTCTCTTTTTTCTCCTTCAAATAACTTGAAAAAAAAAAAAAAAAAAAAAACCCAAGAAAGTTATTATGCCAATTTGACACATTTTATTTCATCATCATTGATAACCTAAAGGCATTCTCAAATTCATACCGTCTAGCTAATATTATAAATTTAGAGTTACACTCCATTTAATTTAGTAGTGCAACTAAATTAATTATAACTCAATTTTATTTTATGATTTTGATATTGAACCCTTCTCTAATTTGAGGATGTCTTTGAGGTTATCTATGGTAGTGAGATATAGCTAACGGAAAGAGATTTGATAGATTTGATACAACCAATGTTGCATTGCAAACCAAACCTTATTGAATTGATTCTATATAAGAGTACATGAATCGAAGAGTTTTATAACTTTTATAGATGTTCAGAACCAAAAATGATACTGTTTTTTTTTTACTCCATGCCCCATAAAATTTAATCTAGGACTTTTTTTTTTCTTTTTTTTTTTTAAGAAATTAAATTTATAACTTAACATAAATATTCCTTAAAAAAATTAACATAATTTTCATTATTGCCACTTTAAGTGCATATTCAATCTCCGACTTTAAAATTCAAACTCCCGCCTCGAAGGGTACGCCAGTAGCCGGAATCCAAGCGCCGCCGTGAAGAAATTCAGCCACCGTGAAAGGCCGCGCCTCCTCCGAACTCCGGAGGACGTGAAATCCCGGCCAATTAACCCTAAATCTCGTCGAAGAACCGCTGCCCCTGTTCTTAAACTCTGCATAAAACAGAGTCGAAATCGCAAAATCCCCCCTCCATTCTCCCCACCCTTTCGGGTCGACCAATCCGTCCAAATCAGTCGCCATAACCACCGTCCTCGAAAACCGCTTCCAGGGGCGGCCGAGGTAGGTCCTGTACTGAGCCTTAACGTGAGCGAAATCCGGCGTCGGCCGGACTCTGGAGTTGAGGATGGAAATTCCGGTGGCCTCGGCCGGATCATCGCGACCTTGGGCGGTGATCATGTTGGCCTGGTGGCGAATCGGCCGTCGTACGAAGATTTCGCAGTTCTGGAGGACGGCGGCGGAGTTTCCGAAGATGAAATCGACGGTGCCGTATATTTGGCAGTCGCGGTAGAATTGGCGGAGGGAGTGGAGGAAGAGGGTGTCCTGATAGCCTTTTATTACGCACCGGTATACGACGGCAAGGTCGGAATTCAGCCGTAGCGCCACCGCCTGTTGCTTTTCCGGTCCAGCGGTGTTCTCGAATGTTATGTCCCTCGCCCAAAATCCGTCGCCGGAAACACCTGCTCCGGTACGAAAGTTCAATCAAATTTTTTATTTCGGTAAGTTTTCATATTTCAAATTAGTTTTACTGTTTCGTTTCATCTCAATATATATATATATTTTTTAATTTTCAGTTTTTATGTGTACTTTTAAACAAAGAAAAAATTACCTAAATAATAGAAGCTATAAAGGTTCATGTTTTTATTTTCGAAAACAAAGAATTAAAAAACAAAAGAAAATTACAAATTTTTTCTTTGCTATAGTAAAGAAAAAAAGTCAAGTAATTAGTGAGAGCATTTGCCAAATTTTAATTATTATTTTTTTTCCTGGGACCTTTTAATTGTTTTTTTTTTCTTACTTGAAGAAAGCCTCAAAATTAATTGAGAAGAGAGTGAAATAACTCGTATATTTTATAAACATGGTATTAGAATATTTAAGTAATATTGTATTAGAATATTTAAGTATTCAATATTACGTTTAATTGCATTCTACTAGATTAATTTTATTTCTATGGTAAAAGCTCAATTGATCTTCTCTTAAATCTTAGTATTTAAATATTTAGGGTGGTTAAATAAATGTGAAAATAATGGTTTTTAAAATATTTAAGGGAATAAGGTAGTTTTTTTTTTTCTTTTTAATAAAAATGAAAATTGGAATGAACCCACCCACTAGTGACAATTGTTTTGATTTCTTTTATTATTTTTTTTACAAATTCATTTCTTAGTTTTTAAAGAAATATAATATCACTATTTTTATAATTATTATCTTATTATATTATATAGTTATCTTTTATTATTATTTTTTTGTTAGTAAGATTAAATTTAATTAAATGCGAGATTCTCCTTTTAATCAAAATTAAATTCAATAGATTAAGTATTATCATAACCTTTTTGTTTAATTTTGTAGGCCTAGTTGAGTAAAAAGCTTAGGTCTGTCGAGCATTTGATTATTGAAAAATATCTGTTGTTTGGGCTCACCAAATGTAGCTGAGTTATAAGTGGTGGCGCCGTCGGGCACGTTGCGGCTACCGGTGACGATGGTTTTGTCTGCGCCGTCGCCGACAACCATGACGTTATTCAACTGTATTCCAATTTCCACATTCTCCTTGTAAACTCCGGCTTTCACGTATATCACAATTCTCTCCCCCCGGCGTCTCCGTCCAGTCCTCGCCAGAGCCGCCACCGCGCCGTTTATGGTTGTGTGGGTGCCGGAGCCATCCTTCGCCACCACATAATCCGCCTTCGACGTGGCCGTATCCCATTTCGCCAAGTTGATTCCTCTGTTTTCTCTCCATTTCTGTTTCACCACTACTTCCCATCCTAAACTTTCAAATATCTAATTAATATCAACTATCATGGGTTGACATAGTAGTGGTGGGAACATCCAAAAAAAAATGTAAAAAACCTAAGGATTGTGGGTTAAATCCATAGTTGTTATTATTTATTTTTAATAAACCTTAGATTTAGTCTTTAAAATTGATTAAAAGTATAAATACAAGTTTTTAAGAGGGGCAGAAAGATTCCTCTCACCCCGTCTAGTAATTTTTTGAGCTATTTTCTTTTTACAATTTGAACCCAGAATTTTGAGTTACTGACTGGTTTTTAAAAATGTTAATAAAAAGTATGTAAAAAAAAAAGTAAACTTGCTTTTCAAAAATTAAAAACTAAAAACCATATTGCTAGAGTTTAAATTATTTAATTTTTGTTCTTAATTTTTTTTTTTTTTTTTTTTTTTTTTTTTTTTGTCAATTTGGTGAGTGATAAACCTCTAGTTTTCAAGTTGATAGTATATATCAAAATTAAACTATTTTATTTTTTATATTATTAAATGATATGATATTAAATTTGCTATACCAATTGAGGATTTAAACATAAAAATATATTTTTTAAAAAATCAATATATAAATAAGTTGGAATATGGAATGATAATTGCAACGTGGGTAGCAGGTGCTTACCGTTCCGCTGCTCCACGGCTGCAATCTTGTCGTATAAATGCAGAGCTCCGGTGAGCAACACGGTCAAGTTATTCCCATCCACCGCCGCCGCAGCGCCGACCTCTTCCAAGCCATCCAAGCAACTCCGATGGTTAGCGACGGCGGCGCTAACCCACGTCCGAGCATCTTCCGCCGTATAATTCTCTCCAACCAACATCCCGGCGAGCCTCCAGTCGGCCTCCTCGTAGAGCGTAGCGCAATCGGCAAGTGCGGCCTGCAGATTCCGACGTCCAAACCGTTGTCGTTTTAAATTAGCTATTCCGATTCTGGCTTCCCTAACCCCGGCCTGGGCCAACCGAACCGGGTCCAGCTCGGGCAACGAAGAATTAGAGGAAGCCACCACTGCCAGGGGTAAGAAGAGGAGAAGAAAGGTAGCGAAGGAAAAGGGCATTTCGGTAATTTCGACTAAGGAGAAATAGAAGAAGTTTTGTAATGTAAATGTAAATTGATAGAATATAAATAGGTGGGTGTGGAGAGAGATAATGTGGGTGTGGTGAAACACCTGGAGTGTGGGTGTGGGCAAGTGTCAGTGGGTGGGAAGAGAATTTTCTTTTGGTTTTTTTCCTTAACCAAATACACATGTATATATCCACCGTTCGTGCACATTCATGTTGGAATTTTCTTTTGGATTTTTAGATTATGGATATTATTAACGTAGACAATATTATATTAGGCTTTTACGAGTTGTTTGGGAGGCTGTAATGTAATCAGAATTACTGAAAATCAGAGAAATGTTAAAATGCGTGAAGTATTGAAGGTAGAACATAAATATAATTGTGAGACGTGACAACAATAGAAAAGAGAGTTTGGTTAATAATAGTAGGAACGAAGTGAGTTTAATATTACAAATCATGTCCAAAACGTTCAATCTAAACATGAGTCTTGGATTATATTACAATCTAAACTCATTTCATTACGGTCTCCAAACAGTACCTTAGTAATTTAAAAACGAGTGTTAAATTACCATCAAATAATTCTAAATTGATTCACCTTTTGGATGATCAGAGTCTAATCTAATTTGATTATTTCAAACATAATTTTTATTTGTTAAGTGAACTCTAGTTTGTATTGATTTCATTAATCTTTAATATATAATTCTTTGGTACTTTTTTTCTCGAACGTTAAAATAAAGTTTTAATCTTTAAAGTCTTTTTATCCTATAAGTTTTTTTGACACCTAAATATTGTAGAGTCAAGCGAGGTGTCGTATGAGATTAGTAGAGTTGCGTGTAAGCTGATATGGACACTCACAATTTTTTTTTTTAAAGAAAAAAATAACTTTAAAGTTTTTGGAGTACAAAAAATGCTTTTTTTCAACATCTTCTAAGTCTTAAATCTTTAGATTTTTGGGAGAGTTACAATCTTCATATCTTCGAAAAAAGTTGTAATCGTTAGATCTTCGAAATATTAGTCGTTAGATCATTAGAACTTCAATTTTGTTAGTTCTTTTCTTCTAATCTCTCCAAAATGAATGTATCTATCATTAAAAAAATCTCGAAAAGTGGGCTTGGGCCTAATTGCCATTTGGGCCCATAATTTTAATTTTATTTTTTCTATACACTTCATATAAAATCCGCATAAGCCGAATATAATCAATTTCAGAGCCCAATAGGTTATGTATATATAGATGCCCATGTTGGTTTTGGGCATCAAACAAATCTGGGTTTTATTTAAAAAATACGAATTCAGTTAAGATAAAATGTTTAAAAAACGAAGTTTCATATTCTTTTTCTTCTGTGAGGAGTGTTGTTAGTTAATTAAAAGCACTTTAAAAAAATGGTAACTAATTTTACACTTTTAAAATAATTTTGATTTTTTTTTTAATAAAAAATACATAAAGTGCATTGAGTTTTTTAAAAAATGTTATATAGTTACCTAATAAGTTTGAAATTACTTTTAGATGAAGGTAAAAACTATTTTAGCCGCCTCACCACTGACATAGTCTTCATCCCTAAAGGTCAAATGTTCGATCCTCATCTTTATGGTTGTTGTACTAAAACAAACTACTTTAACACATTAAAATGTCGTTTTTACAATTCATAGAATTATCTTTAGAAATCATAAAAACAAACAAAGTGTTCTTAGAACAAGCAATGATAATAATAATAATTCATATGATTATCAAGTGCATCACTTAAAAAAAACGTTTTTTTCCCATCAATTACTGTGAAATTCGTTATTATCATGTGCTTCCACAATAATTATACTAAAAAATAAACCTCCTATTAGAAAGTGTAATGGATAATGAAAACACTTAGGTAATATGTGAACAAAATTACTCATGAAGTGATTTAGTTTGAGAGCTTGACCAAATATTTCAAACATGGCTTTAAGAATGCTAATCAAAGATCAAAATCAAATCAAACACATATTCTAGAAAATGCATATTACAATATCATTTTAAAATGAAGTTTTTAATTATAGTTGAACACATGAACAAAATCGACAACGTCATTATTTCTATTGGTAAAATTTAGATGTTGTCATTAAATGTATAATTTACTACAGTAATAATAAAAATACTTTTACTAAACACATATATTCCAAAATCGAATTAAACGTATCATTAAATATAATGATATCGAGATCGTTATCGATATAAATATTTTTAACTAAAACACTTCTTGCTAAAACATTTTTAAACAAAACACTCAAACAACTTTTTAAGGTTGGAATTGTCAAAAAAATAACTTTTGAAAAAGTACTTTACTTGGTCATCCCAAATGGGCCAAAAAAGTACAAAGAAGCATTTCGTTTGAAACCATCTTTCTCAACACATCATTTCAAAAATAACAAAAGAATCGAAGGCTTAGGAAGGAGTTAAAAAGACAAAAACAAGGACTTCAAATAAAAAGTTATTTTGAGAAGAAAAAAAATGTAGAAAAAGGATTGATTGTCTGCATTTACAATAGTGTTACTGTTACGAGAAAACTATAAGGTAAGACGTTGGGAAAACGCCACGTGTTAATTGAAAGTCAAAGTCAAAATTTTGGACGGTTGTTGATCTACCATCGTCCCGTCGGCAAAAATCCACAGTTTTTGGCCGTAATACCGTAATGCCGTGTTAGGACTTAGGACAGGAGGTACAATAAAACATATGGATAAGAACGATGACGGGACTTTGATTCTCTTTGACACTTTTTTTTTTTCTTTTTTTTTTTAATAATAATAATAAAAAAAAACAAATATTTATTTACTTAAATTATAAAATTGGTTAACCTGCTTAAATAGGTACCTGAATTTAAGAGAAATAAATTTATAACCTTTTAATATACTGTCCAAGTGTCTGATAGGTTTATAGACTATAAAAAAATATCATTTTTAAGAATTATTTTTAAATATAGAAAAATGAGTTCTGATAGACAGTGAAATTTTTCTATATTTATAAATAGTTTGATATTTTTTATGTTTATAATAATTTTCTTTTTTGGAAATATTTAAAAATAGAAAAATATTAGAAATTATCTAGACAAAATAATAAAATTTTTAAATAGTTATGATAAATGTTAATAGAAGTCTATCAAATTCTATCAATGATAGAAATGATAAGAGTCTATCATTAATAGATACTGATAGAAGTCTATCAATGTTTATCAATATTTATTAATTTTTTTTTCTGTAAATAGTTGACATTCTTTTTATTTGTGAACAATTTTCATTTTAAAATTCACTAGTTTTTTTTTTTATTTACCTTGACATGATTTTTTAAAAAGTAGGCAACAAAAGTATATATATATATATATCATAATTTTAATATTAAAAAATAGAATAGTTATTAAACACCTATTTGATGTAAATTACAATACAACTTTAAAATTAAGAATAATCAAACTTGTAATTCAATTTTATTTTAAACATAGAACTAAATTACATTTTAATTGTAATTATCAAATAAGTTGGATTTAAGTATGAACTCCAAGTCCAAACAAAGAGATACTTGAAGGTACACATGATGCCTTCTAAAACTAGCTTACTTAAATCTGAAATTTGGAAAATGAAAGGAAAGAAAATGTAAACCACCATAAATTAATATAAGAATTTCAATTAAGCAATGGATAAATAATAGAAATAGAGACAACATTTAAATATTATTTCATCCTTCATTAAAAATCCACCATTATTGCAGATGAAAGTTTATATACAAATTTTATTTTAAAAAAATATTTGTTGTAATTATCTTTATTATAAATTAAAAAAATTGAAACCCTTCCATTCATAGTCAATAATATCAAAAGTTAGGCATCGAGGTTAGATTTTCATATGTGGTTGTTAATCCTACTCAGAATAATCCTAAAATATGATAATACAAATGTATGAGTTCAATTGACCATTTGAAAAGAAAAATTTAATTTATAATATAATATTTGACTTACTCAACTAAACTAAGTAGATTATTTTTCTACATTATTTAAAAATGTAAAAAAGTAGTCAAAATGAGTTTTAAAATGTAAAAGTAATGTTTTAAAATGAATTTTGAATAAACAAAATCAACGATTACAAAAAAAGAAATTATAATCTACCGTCTATTAAGATTTGAATTGATCCGCTCTGCTCGAGAAAATATACTTCATGCCCATGTCTTTTTGGCCATAACATAATGGAGTTACAAAAGTTTATAACTTAAATGAGTATAATTATGAGTTCAAAACTTTAATCAATTAACTAAATTGATATATGTTTTTTTCTCTAAATTTTATCACTTTAATTGCCATTTTTTTAGTTGGTTGTGAGTTGCGTTACGACAATTAGCCGGTGTCGCTCAGGACATACAAGTCAAAGAAAACGATGTACATGGGAAAATTATTTGTGACGTAACAATGCCAACGACAAGTCGTAAAATTGGTGTGGTTAGGCTGAAGGGTAAAAAAGTACTTGAGAAACGGGCCCACACATAAAGCAAAAGCCCAAAGAAATTTATTGAATTTTCAAGCCAGTATCAATTTTCAGTATTTATTACAAATAGATCACATTTTCCAGACATGGGATCAAAGATAAAGTGATTTCTTTAATACCAATAGTTATATTTATTTTGAAAATTTTATGATATATATATATATATACACACATACATACATATACATATATTTGTTTGAGCAAGGACCACGAATAATTATTGACGTTTTTCTATTTATTAAATATCAATTCCCTATTTTTAGTTGAAAATTTTAAATTCTATTGCATGAACGATAATTCCTTAGATTATTGTATAAGTAAATGAAGCGACATGCTAAGTTGTAGAGAATTATACTATCGTAAATTTAAAATTTTTTAACTCAACATATTTCTTCACTTTTTCGTCAGTCAAGTAACGGTCGAATTAACTCAAAGACAATTTATAAATATTTTTCAAATTTCAGAGACTAAAATATTCATTTTAAAATTTCAGAGCTAAATAGACAATGCTACCTTTGTAAAAGTGCATTTTGTCCTTTTTTTTTTTTTTTTTTACCAATACTATGATTTTTCGATAATTTTTTTTATGTGTATTGTATATATATTTGAAAATTATGCTTATTACTCTAACCTTTCTTTATTATGTTTAGTCTATTTAATAAATTGTTTTCCAAAATCACGACAAGAAATGCAAAATTAAAAAATAACAGCTGTTATATATAAATTAAAAAAAAAAAAATCAAAATCCTATCTTCCAGTTCCATTATTTCATTTTCGTTTTTTTTTTTGTGTGTGTAAACTTAATATTTAAAAATAGGTAAATAAGTGAATTCTATTATTGATCAAGACCTAACTAATTTGAGTTTAAAAGGAAAAGGATTATATAAAAAAATTGGGAAATTATTATAAACAAAAAAAAAATATCAAACTATTTACAAATAGATAAAAAATATATATATAATTTTGTAAAAATAAAAGAAGGGTAGGTATAGATTAGATATATTTACATGGCTAATGTAAATTATAAATATTAAACATAGAAAATTTTAAGGTTGATATTTTCCAAATAAAATGATGGGGAAGAGTGTTTATTAAATGATAGGGAAGCTTGCTAAAGTGGTAGACAACCTAAATCACATGTCATTAAGATGTAGACTAACTAACTATATATGTTTCCATATAAACATCATTAATTTAATAATAAATCATATTAATTACTCCTAAAATATATACATCACTCCTATTAAAGATGTGGATACTTCAATTTATCTATCTTGTTTAAATCTATTTTCAGTCAAACTGAATTTGATGTCTATTAAATCGGTACCATATGATGTATATAGTAGTTGTCTAAAGAATTATTTTGACATGAAATGTATCATGACAAAAAATCATTTCATTACAAAGATTAAAAAGAAAGGGACATATAAGTTCTATATATTTGATTTCGCGGAAAAAAAAATATATTGGTTTATATACTTTGAATTCAAGTAAAATTTGGTTTGAAGCATAAAATCTAAAATTTATGGATTGTATATCATAAATTTCATATTAAAAAAAAAAAAATTTAAAACATATTTTTAACTCCTCACTTTTCAAACACTATCACCAAATAAATTTGAATTTCTCACAATAAATATTAGTGACAATAAATTTATGACAAATTTGAGAGAATTAATACACTATACTCGTACACATATGTAAGTATATTTCTTTTTCGTTAAAAGAGACCTTCACAATGAATTTCCCTACTTAAAATTGATTGACAACACTATAAAGATATATCTTTCTATGAAACGTTGTAATATTTCATTACGATTTAAATATCATTTAGATCATGTCTAATTCTTACACAACTAAAGCTCGTGTTCTAAAATAATTAATTCACTAATTTTCTATTGACAAATTCAATTAACAAAACGAGTGAAAATTTTATTAAAAGAAAAAAAAATGTAGACTCAAAATGAATTAAAACTAAAGTTGCTTAAAAGGATAAGAAAGAGACCATACGGTTGGTATTATGTAATTTTCATTCTTTTTATTATTATTTTGTTTCTTTAATTGTTCTAAAAAAAATGGTCCATGTATATAGCAAATTTAATTTTATCAACTAGGCTTGAATAATTTGGTGCTATCTTATAATAATAATGGAGAGAACTTATCTCTCTCACAAAAAATCAAATAATTAATGGCCTAACTACCTCTTTAGAGATCACATGGATTAGTTTATTCTAATTGCCATTGTTCAAATCCATTAATTAATATGTCATGTGGGTGTGTTTGTGTCTATTTATTTGAATATGTAAAAGAAATTAAATGTTATATCTATTTTATTTTATTTTATTTTTCTTATAAAAATCATGCATATATTATAATCATATTTTGATATTTAAACTTTCACATTTAATTTATTTTGAGCTTTATACTTGCAAATTTGTTATGTTTTGATTTTAAAAAATGGGAAGATGTTCTCGTTTTCTACTTTAAAGTTTTGAACTATATACATCTTTTTAATTTGGTTTTTTTGTTTAATGTTTCTACTTTTAAGATATATTCATAGAAATATTGTACTTAAAGGGGGCTGGTTTTACTTGTTTATTTTTTGTTCGTGATTTCTGATTTTTTTTTTTAAAAAAATTATTATTGATATATATATTTTAAACAATATTTCATTTTTTAATATACAATTAGGTTAAAATACCATTTTCGCCTCGATACTTTGACGTTTGAACAACTTTAGTCTTTGTATTTTCAAAATTTAGTCCACACTGCTAGTTTATTGTTGATTTTATTTTATTTTGTTGTTAATTACCATTTTTACTATAAAAATTGAAAACATATTCACATATGGTATTGCATAAAAACTATTATTATTAGTTAACCAATTTTGAGCGACTAAATTTAAGTATTACCGAAAGTAATGGACTAAAAGTAGACAATTGAGAATACAAAGACTAAAATTAAACAAACTTCAAAGCATGAAGAACAAAATGATATTTTTAGCATGTAATTAACGGTGTATATGTGAGATGATTTTGTTTTGGAGGAAAATAAAGGCACCTATTTTATTTTATTTTATTTATTTTATTACAACAAAAGACCCATATTAATTAATCTTGTTAGAGTATTGATATAATAGAATTTAAGGTTGTTTTCAAATATAGGAAAATGAATCAAAATAGTAGAATTTTATTGTCTATCTGCGATAAATCGCGATAAATTATTATTTGTGTCTATATGTAATCTATCGCAACACATACAGTAGTCTAATTTTGTTATATATTTGTAAATATTTTTTCAAAATATTTTTTCATTTAAATTAATTTTCCTACCATTTACCATAAGAGACCACATAAGTTTAAGTTTTTAGGTTGATTTTTTTTAAAAAAAAAAGTTTTTAAAAGTCGATTGATGATGGTTGGATAATCCAATGTCCTTTGGATGTACAGATCAAATGATTTATATTTAATAAATTAGTCAACCATATAAGATATTAGTCTTTTTTTTATTTTTTATTTTTTAAAGGAGATTGAATTATTTTTAATTTTTATTTAAATTTGTTTGTTGGTGGAGAGAGTCAAATTGCATTGCAAGAAGAAAGACAAAACCTCTTACGATTTGTTTTTGTTTTAGGTGTTGAATATTCCCTCATCATTTTCTTAATTATTACACTAATTTTTCCAGTTAATGCATCAAAATTCAATCCCCTTGCATCATATTTCAATTTTGTATAGTTGGGCAAGTCAAGTAATTATAATTTCTTTGACTTTATTTTAACAAATACCAAAAAAAAAAAAAAAAAAAAATTGAAACAGACTCGAAACAAAATATTCCAAATCAATATAGTAAAGATATATAATCTTTAGAATAATATCATATATCAAACTCGTAATGATAACGGATAAACTTTCTATATATTTTTTAGAATCTATTAAATTGAAAGCTATGAGGCTATGATGTGGAATTTAATTTGTTATTTAGCTCGGTTTCATAATCATCAAATTTATTATTTTTTTATTTTTTAAAATGAAGTTTAGAAGTTAAATATGATTTCTTTCTTTTCTTCAACATCTTTGCACTATCGCAAGGTCTGAAGTTCGATCTCTCATTCAACATATTATTTTTAATTTTTTTTTTTGTTATTTATCTTTTAAGCATAGTATTTTCAAAAACGTAAGAACTTAAAAATACTAAAAAGAAGAAAATAAAAAACTTATTTTTGTTTTTAAAATTTAATTTAAGTGTTTAGTTGGAATATATGAAAATTTTGGTAAAGAGGTTACAAAAAACACGTAAATATAGATTTCAATCGTTTAAAAAAATCAAATTTTTATCAAACAATACCTTAGCTTTTAGTTTATTGGTTTTTAACGGATAAAAAATTTAGGGAAAAAATGTTATTTATTATTCGTGTATAGTAGTGGTCATATCATAGGTCATATATGTATTAAAAAAAAACATAGGTTATATATGTATGATGTGTGTACTATCTTCTCAAACATGACCACCTACAATCAAATCTAATATTCTTACAAGAATAAAATATTAATATAGGAATATGGAAATGTATAAATTAATTATATCTTCTTTTCAAGAAAAATAAATAAATAAATGTATAAATTATATCTTGATTAAAAAAAGGGGAACAAATTAGGTAGTGAAGCCCACAAACTAATCAAATCAATAATGTATTCATACAATATAATTTAATTATTTAAGAAAAATCAAATTACAACTATAACCTTCTCATTTACATTATCCCCTTCAAAAGCTTGCAAATTGGTGTGGAAATGGCAACCATGTTGCCATCTATATGAAATAGAATTGAAAAAAAAAAAAAATACTCATTTATCCTCAATTATTTCAATTTTTTTAAAATAATATAGAACTTCACTTTTGTATATATCTAATAATACGTACATCTTTATCAAAATTAAACTTTTATTTTTTAAATTGAACAACTCTAAATTTAAATAAAGTAGTGAAATGAATGTTCGATAGAAGATGAAATCAATCGAAAAGCTAAACGAATTAAGGCCGGTTTTTTGGACATGATATATTGCATCCCCTAGTATTCTATTTCTAATAAAACCTCTCTTAATTTCCTATGGATCTATATCTATGAAACCTACCTCAGCAGCCTTTATTCTTTCTTCTTCTTCTTTAGTAAACCCTTCCCCAGCTAATGAAAGGCAGCTCCTTAAATCTCTGCCTAACAAAACCTCTCCTCCATCGTTGAATATTCCTTCTTATCAAATACAAATGTTTGATCAAATAATATGAGGTCCACTATGTTTTGTTATATATATATATATATTAAAGAAAATAGAAAAAATATCAAACTATTTACAAATATATAAAAATTTTACTACCTATAAGCGATAGTATAGACTTCTCCCGCGGTAGATTTTTATTTCCTATAATTATAGTATAGACTTCTGTTGCGGTCTATCATTGATAGATAGTGAAATTTTTCTATATTTATAAATATTTTTTACTTATTTTTTTCCTATATTAAAATTGGTATTGTTAATTGTTATTACAAAACTAACATAAATACTACAATTATAGGGGATAATAATTGATAATTTTATATATTTATTATTTGGTTAAAAAAGTCTTTGCCATTGACTTTTAATACACATCCAATAACACGTCATAAAGACAGCAATTTCCATGCATGCAAAACACGAAGATTAATTCAATTAGAATACCAAAGCCGGAAAACATTAAGAATATTTATTTAAAATAATATTATGGAATATTATACATTAATAACATTTTACTGTATTTTGTGTTCAATTTTCAATTCTTTTTTTATTATTATTCTTTTTTAATTTTTATATAAGATTGTTTCCATAATTAAATAACCGCACACTTAATGAGAATATAATAATAATACTTATTCATATTCGTACTCATAATCTAAATTTTAAATTTACTGTCGATATTTCAACATAATTAATAAACTTGACATCGACGCGAAGGGTAAATCAAAATTTTTACTCTATCATATAAAAACATTTACAAAATGTAACAAAATTTTTGACAATATATTAAGAAAGTTAAACTTATTTTAAAAGGGCAAAATATTCTCTTGTTAATTGAAATATCTTGTATAATATTTTTGAGAAAAATATTCATATGCATTGATATTTTCATAAAATTAAGACCTCAACATTTATGTCTAATTTATTTTTTTTAACAATTATATTATTAATTTAAGTTTGACCTAAATTGGAATTCTATTCGGCGCTAAATTTTATTAAATAAAGTATTAAAAATAATCAATTGGTCATAATTGAAGTAAATTAATTATAAATATAAATCAAGTAAGCCAGTTGAAACCTAATTTTTGCAAAGTCTGAAACCACAGGCTACAACCACTGCTTCAATTTCCATCAGAATGTCAAATCATAAGGGTCCATATTATGATATAGATATTATTAAACCAGCGTTACCGCAGCCAATAACTATTCCCAAAAATACTAATAAATTATAAAATATTCTTTCATAATAATAAAAAATTATCTTTTAATTTTAAAGATTCCGTGTTTAATCCTTAATTAATTATACATACTAATTTCATTATTTATTTGATATATATTTGAGACAGACATATTTTCCTTTGTATATTAGATATGTATGTGAATGAATATTCGTCAATAAACTTTATCGATCAAGACTTAATTAATAACATTAATAAAAGTTGTTGATGCTTTGTTTTAACCAGTTAAGTTATAATTACATGAAAATTGTAAGATATTTATAATAATCTAGCAATTAATTTCAAAGTTGACGTAAAAAAAATTACGAATAAAAATAAAACTTATGAAAATTTATAGAGTAAATTAAATCAAACCCTAATATTAACGTAACATCTTTCTTTGGTCAACAACCCGATACTAGATATTACTGTGATTTATGTAGAAAGTACGGTAATTAGTAGTTAATAAAGATGGTAATGATTTAATATTTCCATCCAATTAATTTTAAATGTATATCAAAACTCGAAAGTGATGGTAAGATAATAATAATAATAATAACAAAGAATCAAATCCTATTTTTCTTTCTCATTACTTCATTTTTTATCTAAATTTTCAATATATTTATTAAAAAATTTAAATAAATATTTTTATAATATATGGTTGGTTACATACTATACTACCATGACACATATCTTTTCTCGGTATATTAACAAAGACGAGCAAGAATCAAAGTCAAAGTGAAAAATATGTAATAAGCAAATCAAATATTAATAATAATTATGGAAAATTCAAAATTCTAACTTCAATCTCTTTCTATCCCATCTTTTCCTCTCTATAAAAAGGGACTCCAAAGCTCAACAAAAATCTCACAACTAAACGAAAAAATGGCAAGGCATTCGACAGTCTTTCTTGTTCTTCTTATTGTTCTTATTTTTCCATCGGATATTTTTTGTTATTCTGAAAAAGAAATAAAAAATTGGTGTAGCCAAACGCCATATCCAGCTCCATGTGAGGAATTTCTCAAAACCAAAGCCCCTACAAAAAAATCTCCAATTGCTAATAAATCCCATTTCTTTGAAATCTTAGTCGAAACGGCACTTGAACGTGCCGTTTCGGCCCATCAAAACGCTCTCTCTTACGGCCCAAAATGCCGAAATGCCAAAGAAAAAACCGCATGGACTGATTGCGTTGACCTCTACGACCAAATCGTAACCCGGCTCAACCGAACCACCGACCGCTGCACCTCGGTCGACGCACAAACCTGGCTCAGCGCCGCTCTCACCGCCCTCGAAACCTGCCGGACCGGGTTCGAGGAGCTCGGGGTTTCGACTTTCGGCTACTCATTGACGGCTAATAATGTTTCGAAGCTCATTAGCGATGGGTTGTCGGTGAATAAACCGGCGTCGCCGGAGGGGTTTGAACCGCCGAGCATGGCGGAGGGGTTTCCAACGTGGGTTAGGCCCGGTGACAGGAAATTGTTGCAATCTGGGTCTCCGAAGGCGAACGTGGTGGTGGCGCAGGATGGGTCTGGCAATTTTAAGACGGTGAAGGAGGCGGTGGCCGCAGCGAAGGGTGGCGGGAGATTTGTAATTTATGTGAAGGCGGGGGTTTATAGCGAGAATGTGGAGATTAAGGCTAAGAATGTTATGTTGATCGGAGATGGAATCGGAAAAACTGTCATCACCGGAAGTAGAAGTGTCGGCGGAGGTTCCACCACGTTCAGATCCGCCACCGTCGGTAAACTCTCTCTCTTTTTCTCTATATAAGTTTTGTTTTTTTCTTTAAAACTTTTTATAAAGTCATTAATTTAAATGGGCCCTTTGGTGCATGAATTCGACACATATCCCAAATTGAGAATTTAAGTAAAGATTTAAAAATATTTTAATTTTTAAACTTTAATTTAATAACATTAAATAGTACATTAGTGTTGTTGTTGGTCAATTCGAGCATAACTGGTCGTTCACTACCATCGACCAAAAGGCCAAATGTTTGAATCTTCTAACACTACACGTTAAAACAAAAAAGTAGATTATTGTTTAATTAGTTCGTAGTTTTCAAAGTCAAATCCAAGCCTCACAAACTTTTACTTAAAATATAAATTAAGACTTTGGAAATTAAACTTGCAATCTAAAAATAATAAATTATCTGGTAAAGTATCCCATCAAATTTTTGACAAGTAAGAGGTGAGAATGTAAATTTTGTACATGATAATTAATGGGTAAAATTTTAGTGGTAGTCAATAGGAACTGCTAAGAAGTAAGAACCTAGTAATGATAAATAGATTTTAATTCGATTCAAATGTTAAATTTTTTAAAGAACCCACCTTGACGAGTTTACTTAATGAAATAAAATTAATATATGACAATACGAGGTCATGAAATTTATGATAAACTTAGTTGTCATTATATTTATTATAAACTTACTCGTAGTGCATGGCACCACCATCAGCTCATATGTCATGATATGTGTCGGGTTATTCATTGATTTAAGGAAGATAAGACACAAAAATATTAAATTTTGTATAATATATGTTTGGATTTGAAAATTTTCATAATAACATAAAAAAAAATATTAAATGTACCTAATGCCCTTGATAAGGTCATTTAAGTTGACTTTATACATTAGTCTATGGACAAATTCACAATCACTTTATGAATTATTTAATTCAATTTAACGTTAATCGGCGACCAATAGAAAATCAACAAACTACCAACTTTGAGTAAATTGGTAAATTTTGATGACTAATCTAATTGCTAATTAATATTAGAGTTGAATTATTCTTTCATTGCCAAACCCTATAATTCTATGTTTATAACTTTCTTCAGAATTTATTAATTTCGATGAGTTATAATTTTTTTTTTGTTGAATTATATGCACTCATGTGACTTTAATCTCTGTCTTTAGAAGTTTCAATACTATGTCTCCTATATTTTAATTATATTATTAATTCGAATGGTAGTAATTAATAATTTATCTCAAATAATTAATATGGTAGTTTTACTTTAAGAAACCTATAAAGTTCAAATTAGCTAGAGTTATATTTTGAAAAATTTTCACTGTTAGAAAAAATGTCAAACTATTTACCGAAAATAGTATATATATATATATATATATATATATATATATATATATAAACATTAATAGACTTCTATCCGCGTCTATCACAACTATCTAAAAATTTTACTATTATGTGTAAATAATTTTCTTTATTTTTTTATTTTTAAAAATTCCCTAATATTTTTATACTATGTATTATTACTAACACCAATGAGAAATAGTATATATTGAAAGATGATATAATTCAAAAGGTTTATAAATAATTAAATTTATAAACTTAATCATGAAGTTATCAAATTGCAAATTGGACTGGTCTATTTGGCACTTAAATAAAACAAGATTTAATTGTTGAGTTACTCAAAATAATTAGATAAGATGTTGGAAAAACAATGTATTTTTATAGTAAAAGGAAGAATTAATATAAAAAGTGAATAAATAATGGGTTTCCTAATATATGGCTTGGGATTTATAGAAATTAAAATTAGATAGGAAAATAAAGATATTTGATGTGGGAATTTGTTTGAATTATAATTAGTGGGAAGTGAAAGGGAGAGACATAGGGCCATATTTTGGTTTGGGGTTTAATGTGGCATGCTAGGGAAATATATGATATGATATGACAAAGAACAAGTAGCTTGGTTGGTTGGTGTGTAATTTAATGGGACCAAAGTTTCTAATTATTTTACTATATATTATAAAAATAAAATGGTAGTAATAGAATCTATTGAATTAGTTGAATTTAGCTTATTATAAAGCAAGAAAGTGACATAATTAAATTCATTCAATAATATTCAACTTTTGTGATGTGTGGAATTGGACCCTTTTTTTAAAGACATTTTGGTAGTGGTTTGTTTGTAGTTTTCATTTAAAAGAATATATATTTTCAATTACTTTCCAATCTTTTCATATCTTTTTCCATATTTGTATTTCAATTATTAGCTAAGATTATATATATATATTAATTAGAAATGGTCTTTTTTTTTCTTCTTCTTTTTTTTTTTATTATTTATATTTTATTTTAATGTTTTCATGTTTTTGAAGTAATGGACTAGAATTAAATTGGCCATTGATGATTTTTGAAATTCATTTTTTAACTAACATTATGAGTTAAATACAAATTGCATGTAATCATATAGCAATATAGATTTTTTTTAGGAAAAAAATTCCTTTCTTATTAGGAAAAACATAGTTTTTTTTTTCAATTTAAAAAAAATAGAAAAATAACGAAAACTATTTACACAAAATAGCAAAATTTTTATATAGTTGTAATAAAAACTGATGAAGTCAATCAATATCTATCTGTTTTTTTTAGTTTCTATAAATAGTTTGTCATTTTTTCTATTTGTGAAAATTTTCCTTATTTTAATCTTTAAAATTTTAATTTTATCGTGTGTTTTGTCTCGATCATTTAAATATCATTTTGATCTAATATTACATAAAAAATATATTTATTATTAAAATACACTATTTTGTTTATTGTTTATTTTAAGCACATATTACACAAGAAATCAAACTTCACAACAAATGTCATATTAAAATAATAGTAATAATTTATTTTACAAATCAAAGATTGATATTCTCGTTCCTAAATATTTAAAGGAGTCTTTTCACAAATAGAAAAAAAATAAAATTAATTACACATATATAAAAAAAAAAAAGTGAGAAATACAAAAGCATGGAGTGCACTTTTTTTCTAATTAGTTTTGTTTTTTTTTTTATACACAACAATTTTCCATATTTTTAAAGAAAAATTAGATAATATTTAGATTAAGCAAATTACAAAAAGAACCGATAAAATATTAAAATCATTTTTATATGAACAGTAAAAAACTTAAAATTTCCATATTTAAATATAATTGTTTGATTATAGGAACCAAAATTAAAACCTTACAAAAAAACGATTATGATTTTGATTTATGATGATCGTTTAATTAAAGTGACGCTTTTTAAAAATTTGTCTTGTTGTGTTATTAATTTAATTGTGGGCGTCGGTGAAATCACAGCCGTTGATGGGGACGGATTCATTGCGCGAGACATAACCTTCAGAAACACTGCCGGAGCGAAGAACCACCAGGCGGTAGCGCTCCGATCGGGTTCCGATCTCTCCGTCTTTTACCGCTGCGGCTTCGAAGGCTTTCAAGACACTCTCTACGTTTACGCCGAACGCCAATTCTACAAACAATGCGACATTTACGGCACCGTCGATTTCATCTTCGGCAACGCCGCCGTCGTAATCCAAGATTGCAACAT
Source organism: Lagenaria siceraria (assembly GCA_002890555.2). Lineage (NCBI taxonomy): Eukaryota > Viridiplantae > Streptophyta > Magnoliopsida > Cucurbitales > Cucurbitaceae > Lagenaria > Lagenaria siceraria. Next base: position 26,099,799 of record CM016483.1, on the reverse strand, counting down.
CATCGCCCGCGATCCTCCCAATAAAACCATCACACTCACCGCCCAAGGCCGCTCCGATCCGAATCAGAACACCGGAATCTCCATCCACAATTGCAGAATCACGTCCGCCGGCGGCCTCAGCGGCGTCAAGGCCTATTTAGGCCGCCCATGGAGGCAGTATTCACGGACGGTTGTTATGAAATCGTCGATCGGAGGATTCATCAGTCCGGCCGGGTGGATGGAGTGGAGCGGTAATTTTGCCCTAAATACGCTTTATTACGGCGAGTATATGAATACGGGTCCGGGAGCGTCGACGGCGAATCGAGTGAAATGGAAGGGTTATCATGTGATTACTAGTGCGGCGGAGGCTTCGAAGTTCACCGTCGGGAATTTCATCGCCGGTGGATCTTGGTTGCCGAGTACCGGCGTGCCTTTCACCTCCGGCCTCTGATTTGGTTTAGTTTTCCTCTGCTTTACTATATTTTGTATGTATTCTTAAATATTAATAATCGTTAATTTGTTGAATTATACTTCAATAAACAAGTTTCTCATTAAGAAATTAGATTTAATTATATTTATAGAAAAAAAAAACGTATTTTTTTTCATTTTCTTTTCGTCTCCCGATCTAAATGGTTGGGTTTGATAAGAGAAATACCATTTAAGAGGAGTGGTATTGTATTACAATGTAAGTTTTTGAAATAAATGAAATATTATTTGTTTGAATTAATAGTTTTGTTTGTGTGTTTTGATGGTTGTGTTGGTTTAGTTCATAAAATTTTAATTATGTTTCTAATTTTTTTTTATTATTATTGCTCCTAATGAGTGATGGTTCAAAATATTAAGCCAAATCTATAAAGAAAATTTATTCCAAGTTATTGAACTATTTCTAAGAACGATTTTTAAAGGGAAATCTCTAAGAACAATTGATGAGGAGAATTATAAGATAACTAATATATTTTAGTTAATAACTCCTCATAAGATAACTAATATATTTTAGTTAATATGTAATTTAGTTGTTAATTTAGATTAATGGGTGTATTTAGGTTTTTTTTATGTGTTTAATTGTTTTATATATTCAAAATGGTATTTTATGTAGTTAAGTCTAAAATACTAATTAAACAATAACTAATCTAAATTAACAACTAAACAAATATCAATTCAAATATATTAACCACCTAATAATTCTACTCATCAATCAGTTATGAAGTTGTGTGATGTTGTCAAGTTTATAAATATTTAATGAAGTAATGAAAGGAAAAAATTGGATTGTGGAATTCAATTCGAACGTTTTAAACTTCTTAATTGAGAATCGAGAATATATGGCTTTATTTAGCAGTTGAATCATGTTCTAAGCTGGCTTAAATCGATAATTCTCAATTTCATAGAAATCAAATAAAAATATCTACCGACATAGTTTAAGCTAATTTAATTGGTTATAAAAAGATGAGATGGGTTTTGGGCACGTATAAGGGCCGAAATTAATCCAATTCAAATGGTGGGCTTTTGGGCACGTGAAAATTGGTTTCATTTCAGCCCTGAACTGAGCTGGAAGAAAATTAATTTAAAACTTAAACCTTCGTAAATGTATTAATTGTGTCATCCTTCTTCAAATTTTAGTCGACTGTATAATTGTTTCAATTAAACTCTTAAATTATTATAGTGAAATCAATTTAGACCATTTATTAATATTATCTTTGAAAATTGTCAATATATCAATTTTTATCAAGTGTGTAGATTTCTTCAAGTTTGAATTAATAAAATGAAGCATTAAAAATCCTAAATAAGAGTTCAAATTAACAAAAGTTTAGAAATTTAATTAATAAAATTATAAATCACAATGTTTATCAAAACAAAACAAGACACGATTGAGAACATAAATTGATACGATTACAATTAATATAACCAAAAGTCTAAAGATATAAATTGATTTTTTTTCCTTTTCAATTATTATGATTCGGTGGTTAAATTAAATAGTGGATAAGAAACTAAAGTTAGTTGGTTTAACACTACACCCGAAAGAATAATATTAATAATTAAACAGGTAAATTCGAAAACTGAAATCCCTATTCTTTCTCCAATAAAAATGGAATTACGTCCATTTAAATGCAAAATCCTACAAAATCAAAATCAGATTGGATTTCAATTTCAAGGATTTTGCCTACCTCCATTGGCAGAGTTTAAACTACTGCACTATCTTATTCCATGCCTTGCAGTATCCTTGGCTTATTGAATTCAACATCTACAGCTTGATGGAATGTTCAATTCAAATGCCACGAAACAAACTATGCTATCTTGAACAGCTTTCATGTTAATCATAAGATTCGACTCGAAATTCAGCACTTAAAGAGGTTAGTGTTCCTGGTAGGATCATTCAGAATCTCATAGCTCGAAAACATGGTGGGAATTCACAATCTGATATATTCAACAGTCAATTAACATAATGATTCTTTTTTCTTTTGAGATCAATATATTGGTACGAGGATTCGAACTTCTAACCAACTGATTAGCTATAGATTATACACCTCTAAAACTATTGGCTTTCAAATTTGATGTCTTCAACACCTCATTAATCACACAAACATAGAGTTTTAATTTTCATCAAGCATATTAGTAGCCTCCATGGACAGGGCTTGTTCTCTTGTTGGTCAAAGTAAGTCACTTTGCCCACAAGCAAGAGAGAGGGGTGACTGAATATGTATACAAAAGCAGATATGTGGAAGTGCTAAGAAGATGCTATAGTTTACTATTCCTAGGACAAGATTACAACAGATTATAGAGGACAAGGAAGAGAAGACCTAGAAACAATGCTCCTGACCCGAAACCGAATCCATCAGCATCGTAGCAAGGGCTGCTGGAATGCTGAACTGCAAAAGTGGATGAAACGTGAAGAACAGGAAAGAAAATAGAAAGCAAGTGTACAAGCAGTAAGAGGAAAAGAAGAATCACTGCAACCCAAATGCCCAGTTCAAGTAGAGACTCTACACTCTCCCAGATGGATTGAAGAGTTGGCCAAAATATTATCATCCCCAGAAATCCAACTATGATACAAGGTACAACAGGTGATGGTCCTGCAGTAGTATATCCCATTATCTCTCTCTCTGAATCAGAACATGGGTTGCAAAAGAGTAAAATTGAGGGGGAAAAGGCTGTTTGTTGATGGTAGGAGTGACTTTGGAAAAGCTTGACCCCTTTTCATGCTTTATGAGGGTCAAAATATTAGTTGATCAATGACAGAGACTCGAGAATTTCAAATTTTTTATGAAGTCTTATAGAAAATATAGGTAGGATTGGATGCCAACCTGAGCAAACTGTATCAAGTTGAATGAGTAACTAATCACTTTTCAATTGAAAGCAATAGAAAGGAGCCAATGTATTTTTGTGGGTCACGGTCTAGTCTATGCTAAGTAGGATGGATAATCAGGTACCATAAGAAGGGCACCTGATTATTTTTACATTGTGTTAATATTAAATGAAGTTTAATAATGACATTTAGATAAATGAAAATGTGTGTTTGAATGACATCATAGGTGGCCTACAGATAAATAATATGCCAAAATCAAGAGGTTCGGATTTTTCATTTGCGGGAGCAGTTGGAAGTCCACAAGCGTCCACTATTTGTACTTTCTATTTGACATAACAAAATATATAGATGGAGACCAAGAAAGAACCTGATAAATAAGCATCCCGTAGTTCATTGAACACTCAGCATCTGGATGGCAGATAAGATTACTTGAATAGTAAACTGCAACAGCTGGAAAAACCTGTAAAAGCTTCCCGTTGGACATCAAAAAGGATGATAAGGGAAACGGACGACAATTTCCTACAAGATTATGAGCAAACAGCCTCTTGAGTATAACTTTCCATTCATCCCCATATTAAAAGAAAATGGTCTGATCTCCTTTTGACACAGTTCTTGAAAATTTACCAAGAATTCATATTGTATTCCACTGAATCTCCTAAAACTACAAAATTACAGCTTGTAAACCATGAAGATGATGATGGTGGCCAGACACATGTGCAGCTCTTTCATGATGTTGGATTATATCGGAGATGTTGCTCATAGTAGTTAATCAACTGCAGTGAGAGAGTAGTTTGTAATACTAGCAGGTCAAAACCCAATTAAGATAAATATGTAAGGTAGACTATGGAAATTTGATCAATTACCAGATGTGGATTGTTAGCCTTAAGATATTTGTTATTCACCGTCACTTCTTTTCCATCCGACCTGCATGCAAAAATGGAGATTCACAATCACTGCTTCAAAAAAAAAGGGGGGGGGGGGGGGGGTGGGGAGATGCTGGGGGGGGGGGGGGGGGGGATGGCCAAAGCTTGTATACTTTTGCTGTCTTTATGGTAATATCAATAAAGTGTATAGATATGCCAACGAAGAGAGAATTGAAGAATTGTATAGATAACCAAATTTAACAGATGATGAGGTTAGAGCTTAGTGAAATTGGGTAAAAATTTGAAAACAATAATTGAAATCAAGTAATTTTAGGCTAACCATTTCATTTTTTGTTTTTAAAAATTGTAAATATTTACTTACAATTTTTTTACAATAATTATTTTCTAAGAAAACATTTGAAGTCTTAATCAAATTTAAAAGAGGTAAATAAGTTTTTAAAAACCACCCATTTTAGTTTTCGTAACTTAACTTGGAATCTATAAACATGGGTCAAAAATAAAAAAATAAATCAAAGAAACTCATACATAGATGTAGTGTTTGTTTTAAGCCTAATTTAAAAATAAATAAATAAAAATAAAAAACCAAAGGGGGTAACAAATGCTTTTAAATTTCCCCTACTAGCCACCACATAGGCTAATGTTGAATCACATGAAGGATTTACTTGATAACTATTAAATAGAGAGAGTAACACTCAACAATGCAAAGGAAGAGTACTTAGTGTCGTATAACAAACCTCACAGCCAAAAAGGTGACGATTACATCTGGGATGTTATTTGATACTGAAACTGAATAACCAACAGGCTTGATAATCCTTGTGATAGTAGACACATTTCTGGAGTGGCCTGACAAACTAGGGTTCTCGGGTCCTAATTGTTCGCTTCGATCAGTAGGTTCGATGCTTACAGTCGCTGCATTTTGTTTTAATCCTTGTTCAGAATCTTCAGACAAGGCTGAATCCTTAGTGAACCTTTTCACCCTACTAGACTTCCTTCTCTTGGCTCCAATGGAGTGACTTCCCTGAGCAGAACCCACCACACAATCGGCCTTGGAAACATCATAAACAACGCTGAGAGCGTTAGAAGCCACTGCTTTTTGATCAGAATCAACCATATTGGCAGAGATTGATGCCTTGAGCTCAATAAGTTTCAGATCATATTCATCTTTCTTTCTACTTCCATCAAATTTCCCATCCACATGACCATTTTCAACATCAATTGCTCGAGTAGTCTTGCTTCCAAACACTCCTTCATGAGTAGAGTCTACCGGCGTTTGAGGAATAGGAAGATCACAATGAAGTTTCCTGTTTAAAGGAGCGGCCGATAGACGATCATCCAAAGTACTGATAACTACATCCGTGACATTATCAATGGCTACAATTTGGAGCTGTTTTTCCTCATGAGGTTGATTTTCAATGTCTACATCCTTGCGCTTGCGCTTCCGTTGCTTTCCTGATCGCGAGTTACAAAAGCTGAACAACACAAAATTAGTCCTAAGTTGTGAGGAAATTTTCTAAATTACCTTTCCATTAGCCATACATTTGCTGCAATCATTTCACAAAATAAAAAGGTAATTGAATATGTGCGAGAACCTTTCTTCAAATTCATCAATAAATTCAGAGCATGATTGGAGATTGTCCAAGGGTTCCCATGTGTTTTCTGTCTCTGGCCAGCCACGCCTGTCAAAAACAAATTTCTGAAGCTACTTTCACGTATATCAAAAACAAATCACAGCGATAGCCAATAAGAACTGTACAATTAACAAAATGAAAAACCTCGAAATCGTACATACCATTTGACGAGGTACTGAAGCTGTCCCTATGGATTCGAAAAAAAGAAAAAACTCAAATCAGACTCATAAAAGAACATACAGAAACACAATCGCCTGAACAACAAATCCGAGAGTACAACACCAGACTAATTCGATAACAAAACACCGAAAAACTATTTGCACAGTAGATTGAAATAGAAGAGAAACATGTGAATAGACTCAATTCTCAGAAACATCTATAATTTCTCAAGTACATTCACATTCTATAGTATTATCCCATGAACACTAAAGATAATAGAACAAGTAAGTACAGTGGCGGACGAGACAAAAATACCTTACGAACTCTTTTCCGCCTAATAGCTTCGACTTCGAAGAAGCCTTCATCGAGGTTAGTTCGCTGAGAAGCAGAAACATCAGGAACAGCATTATCTTCTCCCGCGTCGTCGGTGGGTAGTGGAATTTGCACAGAGCTGTTCTGAAGTGAATAAGGTGGATATGGAGATGGAATTAAAGGTTCATTACCATTGTTGTTAGAGATGGAAGGGCCAGAATCTCCATTCAGATGAGTAGATTGAGTGAAATCAGGGATTCGAAGCGCCACTGTCTCCGGCTCAGAGCTTCCCACCGCTTTCTTCTTCCCTCTCCCCATTTTCGTTTTATCCCTCCTTTTCCTTTCCTTTCCCTCTCTTTTCATTTTTCAATTTATATCCAAAATTAAGTGAGAGCTAAATGAATTTAATTAATCTAATTTCTTTTAATTCGCTTACCTAATGATTTTCAATTTATCGTTTGAATTTGGCTTTAACACTGAACTTAAAAAAGTATTTTTATTTAAACTTTTTTTTTTATACAATTTAAAATACATTTGGAAGGTATTTCAAAAATATGTTGAGTGGTAGTGAAATATTTCAATTTTTTTTTTTTAAAATGATTATTTTCAAAATTAAACCAAGCACATCCTAAGCTTCATTTGGTAACCATTTCATTTTTTTATTTTCAGTTTCTGAAAATTAAATCCATGAACACACTTTCCACCCCTAAATATTTTGGTTTGTTATGTACTTTTTATCAACATTTTCAAAAATTTAACTAAGTTTTGACTTTTGAGGGAAAACAGTTTTTAAAAACTTTTTCCTTTTACTTTTGAAATTCGACTAAAAATTTTTTTTTTAAAGAAAAGAATTTGATTCTTTTTACTTAAAATGATGAAAATTATGGTAAGAACTTAAGAGGAAAAAGACTTACTTTTTAAAAACAAAAAACTTTAAAACCAAATGATTACTAAACGAGGTTTAAATGTTTAAATTTCATTTTTCTATTTTATTTTTATATAAACACAAGTAAAATAATGAACTATATGGGTCAAAGTTGTAATTTATATTAAATTATTAAACGTTAAGTTCAACACTTCACTATTAACTATATACAATTATGGCTAATATTAGTGGACTTAAAAATTACAATAAATCAATACAATCTGCATCAACCAAACATATCGAAATCTCAATTTTACGAAAACATTAATGTCGGTGAATAGGTCTAAGAAAATATTTTAGAATAAGTAAATTAATTAAATAAATATTTGATACCTTCTTAACACGTTTATTGATACTTATATATTATATCGAATATATGATCTCTTAGAGTTATTTTTATGTTACATTTGGCTGCTTATTTAATTTTCTTTATATTTCACAGGGTTTTTAATTTTTTCACGACATAACAAAAATATTGATTCACTCCTTTCAAATTAATTTAAATTCAGAAAAATGGGTAAGTATCAACCACATATTGACATGACAACACAAATTTGATATTGTAATACGAATTGAAGTTAGGTTCTTCTCTTCACCATTAAGAAGTCGAATCGAAGCCAATCAGTCGAGCGAGGAGACCACGTGAACCTGACCTCGATAGCTCAAACCCCAATGAACCAACCCCCATGGTCATGGAGAACCCAGCAGCAAAACTGCATCATACGACAACCCCAAAACCTGGGGAGAGGACATTTATGGAGCTCTAATATCATTTATTTATTATTATTATTTACAAGAATACAAGTAAATTTCGTAGTTAATCCCCCACTCTTTAATTAGTTATGCTAAGAAATATCTAATTTAGTTTAACCTTAGTATTTGTTCGTGTGTATAATGGAAAATTTAACAAAATGGATTTTTTTTTTTTTTTTTTTTTTACTGTTTTAAAATGATTGTAGGAAATTTAAACAATGTAAAGTGTGGTATTATTAAAGAAAAAAAAACGGAGGTCCATAAATATTCAAGAAACTTATTGCAGTTTGGTAAATAAATGTCAATAATTATTAATGCTTTATTGTTAATTTTATTATCATAGTTGTCATTATTGTTAGTACGAATGATAACAAAAACAAACAATTATTGGGTAATTATGTCTCTATAAAACAACTTTATGCAATAATTCATATTTGTTGTGAAGAGGCCAAAAATATGTTGAATTTCATAAAAAAAAGATGGTATTTTTCATATCAATAAGTTTCAACGTATGTAGAATCGACATCCACCCACATGCATATCATTATAACTTCCAACCTTCACAAAGAACAATCTGTCACATCCAACTCACTAATCCAATTAAACTTACAAACTATTCAACCGCGAGAAAAAGTTTTTCATTTGAGTTTCAAACAATAGAATTCTATCGCTATCTATCACCGATAGATAGTAAAATTTTTCTATATTTGTAAATAGTTTGATATTTTTTTAATTTTCTAAATAATTTTGTGTAATAGAAAAAAAGGTTCTACTAAAAAAACATTAGAGAAAAATATCGCTCAAAATAATTAAACAATTTGAAACTTGCAAGCTTAAAATAATAATATATCACATCTAAGAAAAGAGAAATGATATTTGATTTACATTGATTCATTCAACGTAGGCTACATCTAGTTCTCTACAAATTTAAAGAAAATAGTACAAGAGCTTACAATACTCGCAAATAATTTATTTCAAGAAAAATGCTCGTCAATCACTCTTACGAAGCTCACAAACACTTGAATGAAGAAAATACGCCATTGCAAAAAAAAAAAAAAAAAAAAAAAAAAAAAATTCCAAGTTATCTTCTTCACCAAGAACAAACCGAGACCTCTGTTCGTCTTCTTCCGCAAAAAGCTATCGGCACTCACTTTTTGTCTTTTTCAAGCGCCTAAGTTTTTTCTTTCAATAAACTACTTCCACAACCAATAAAAATTATTGCTTATGAATTAATTAACATAAAACAAAAAGCCGAATATTATAAAAATTCATTTTGAAAAATGACAAGAAAAAATCAAAATTAGGAAAAATAGCACAATGATCTTTTAAATTATTATTTGAGAACTATTAAAATAAAGACCTATTTAGATTAACTTATAAAATAAATATTTTTCAAAAATTTATTTTCATTAAATAAAGATACGAATGACTTTCAAAATTCATTTTAAATAGTTGTCAAACACTTATATTTCTTTTTAAATGAAATATTTTTTAAATCATATACTTAAAAAGTATTCCAAACTCACCTTAAGATTAGTAGTTTTTGAAAACTTGTTCATTGTTTTCAAAATTCAACAAAAATTAAGAAAATTAGATAGGTGATATTTCAAATGTTTACTAATAAAAACAAAAATTACGGTAAAAGGTGTTGAAAATTTATACTTAGAGATAAATATAAATGCGGAAAAAAATTATATATAATAGGTTGGTTATAAGTAACCTGATCAAATGGGCCTATATAGGTTGGTTATAAGTAACCTAGTCAAATGGGCCAAGGCCCATTAACCGTGAAGGAATTCCAGCAATTTGTCATCAATTTTGACTTTATATCAAAATTATATATATATATATATATATATATAGTTCAAAGGTGTTTCTATGGAGTTTTGTTTTCACAATATCTCAAAAGAATGATGAGAAAACAAACAAAATTTTCAAATCTAAATAGTTACTAAACGAGACTTTAAGGGATTATAAATACATTTTTTTTTTCTAATCTCCATCTATCAACATATTGCTAGCTAAAATAACGTATCTCACTTAATATTCATATATTAAAAAATATCAAATAAAAAATGTCTAAAATAAACACATATAAAATGTGAACATCATATTTAAATTTGCAAATGGTAAATGAATTAAAATATTCTATGATTGCAACCGTACGTTTTATATATGGGTTATCTTCTTATGTAATTAATTATAATTTCCATATAAAAATATATAATTCAGTCATGTAAAACAATTATATATATCTACACACACAAAGTAGTAATTTATCAGCAATATTTGGAACATATTGAAGTATTTCGTTAGAGGCCTATTCAACGATAATATGCAGATGCCTATGAATATTTGATCTAGACTTAGACTCTTATTTTACCCACTTCTCAATGAAGACTAATATTTTTCAATTACTTTTTTAATATTATCAATCTTTTTTTTTTCTTAATTTTTTAATTAATTTGCTTTTTTCTATTTTCATTTTTACTATCAAACATTTGATATAAAATTAAAAAAACAAACTTATTAGAAAATAAATAAATAGTGATAAGATTAATAAAAAAACCGTAATGACCTAAAAGATATTAATTTCGAGTGGATAACAAAAATCAAGTTTGAGTCAAATACTCTACAAACACTGGTATCATAGTTAAATAGACTTTTGATGAAGACTTATCAATATAAATATTTGGTTGTCTTGGAATTCAACAACTCAAATTTATATGAACTTTTAAATTTTGATTGTATCGGGCTATTAGAGCAATAGTAGACTTGTCTCTTTGATTATTTGGTAGACATTATGTTTCACCAAACCATCAAAGTCACATTACCAACCCTTAATTTAAAAGATAATGTCCATCATGACATCCAACAAGTTATGATAAATTAATCGCTCATCTCGAATAGAGTGTGTAAGCCAAACTTATATTCCTATTATAAATATATTTATGGTAGGAGTATATATTAACTATTAGAGGTGATGCTTGTTGCTTTAAAAAAAATTATTATATAATATCTTAAATTGTTTAAACAATTGAATGTGCCACCACAAGGTGTATTTGTTTAGAATTTTGTTATCAATCATGCATGATCAACTCTAATATAGTATGATTTTTCAAAATATGTATAAGTATCTGGATGGCATAATCATAGAAATTAAAATTACAAACGTAGAGTAAATCTATTCCATATAAGGTAGAATATCCATCGATGTTGAAGGAAGCAGATGACCTAAAAGACAATAATGAATCACGAAGACAAGTAAATTACATTATAACCATCTATGTTAAAAAATTCAGAATAAAAGAATATTAAGATAAATTTATTAAACTGTAATTATAACAACTTTCTTTCCTCTTTAGCTTTCCGCTTTGCATTGTGACATGGCACATTTGATTTGAGATGTCACTGTATGACCTTTTGACTGATCCACCGTGGCACTCACCCCCACCCACTGGTCACTCCCTCTTTCAACAAATTAATTCCATACTTACTTACATGTAACAAATTCTTTCCCATTTCCTTGATAAATCTTTAAGGCAAATTTTAAGAACGATTTTTAAGACCGAAGAAGAAAAAAAACATTCTTTGGTCGAAAACTTTCTTTCTGCTTCTTCTTCCTCTGGTTGAGAATCCCACATTGGAAAAAATTAAGAGACCTCACACTCTTAATAAGATAGATGAGCTACTCTTTTTATTGCCAATTGGTTTTGAGATTAAAACTACTTTTGATGTCCTTTTTTAACCATTATTCTTGTGTATTTGCTTAGATTTGAGCCTTTCGGTGTGTCGGGGGTGCATCAGTGCCCGACAAATACCTTTTGGTCTATAAGTTATTTAAAAGAAGCATTTGATTCTTAATGTTTTAAATGATGGGTCATTGTAGTCCTCGAGTTTTCAATAATAGATTTAAAAGGTCCATGATCTATTAAATTTAAGCATAAAATTAATTAAAAATATGATGTGGTCATGATTTTTTTTTAATATTTTAAATGAAGTGTCTATTTTACATTTAAAATATAACACGATATGATCAAACTGTTGTTAAAAATTTATTTAGTAATCACAAGATTTCGTTTCCTTTTTAAAAAATTATTTTCTTTTGCATGATTTTAACATATATCTCAAAAAAATCTTTGAAACTAACAAAATAAAAACATTTTTGAAGAATTTATGTGTAGATAATAAAATATGTCAACTAAATTTGTTGGAGAATAATATCACACAATAATTTTAGAATTGGTAGAGCTTAGAAGTTAATGTCATTTGAGCAACTCAATAAGTGAGTAACGAAAAAGAACATGGTATTTTAATAAATATTATTATATCCTAACATTTTTAATATTATATTCTAAAACTACATAAAAATTAATATTTATAACCTTTTATTAGTTTGACTAATAATATGTTATTTTAAATTTTTTATTTTAATTTAATTGATAAAGATTGATCTTAAAAATAATATAATTATTTATAAATCTAGATATACGTAAAATAAAATCGAAATATTTAAAATAATAAACATTAAAACTATGCAAATGGTACATAACTATGCAAATAATTCAAAATTCAAAATTATTATTTAATTTGTTCATTCTGTTATGCAATATATTTTACGTAACAAAATAAAAATTAAAAAGAATTAAAAAGAAAATGACCATGTATTTGACAAGGAAAATATATTATTTTTTAATTTTAAATAAGGTTTCCAATTAATAAAAAAGACTCAAAATGTGCAATTAAATATATATGAAAACACCATATTAGAAAATAATTGAAAAAGTCACCTAAGCATGTAAAATCGTGCAATTCCATAGAAAACCCTAAATATTAATTGAGAAAAACTTGCCTAAATAATAACTTATTTTTAAAAATATTTAAACTAAAAATGCATATTTTGAAAATTTAATGACCGAAAGCAAATACTTTAAAAAATTTGAGACTGTTTTGAAAGTTCAGAGACCGAACACACCAATTCTTCCAAACTCAAAGATTAGAAAAGTAATTTTTTCTAGATATGTACAACAATTCGTCGGTTGGGGTGGGCGATAATAATATATTACTATCATTATTATTTAACCAGTTCAGTTGTGAATAGAATTATCTACAAAATTTAGTCTTTATAAATCATATAACCTTACCACCAACTGCCCATTATTCCATTTCCACGTGTTTGTCCTTCGTTTCCAATAGGCGGCACGATTAAGTTTGTTTCTAGGAGTAGATTGCTATATGGGGTGACTTTAATGGAGGCACTAAATTTTGGTAAAGATTATTAGAAATATCAATAAATTTAAATTTAATCCTCATTAAAATAAAACAATAACAATAATTTTCATTAAAAAATGATAACATGAATATATTTTTGTTAAATTTCTAGAAGAAAGACTTGAATAAATTCTGTAGAAAAAAATAACCATAAAACTAATGATTAATTTTAATGTTTATTGAAAATACATGACTATATAATGGATATGGGGGAGTGCCCCTCTCGTCAATGCATAATAGGATATAAACTCTTCAAAAGCATAGTTTTTGCTTCATAAGCAATGCAATAGGATTCATTTTATAAAAACTATAACAACTTTCAATATCAAAAATAAAAGGAGAGTTGTTAGTCAATTTTATATCCTTAGATAGAAGCAATAATAATAACCTCTGAATGGTAAGCTTATTATTATTATTTTTTATATATTTATAGCATTTTCTTAGCTAAAGCTTTTTATAGAGTTTGATGAATGCTATTATTGTTCAAGAAATTAAATTAAATGAAACTTGTGTTATAGCCAAATAAAAAATATTTTGCTAATGCAATAATATAAAGTTGAGCATCAAAGAGAAGTGAATCATTCTAATATAATCACATTACAAAAAAAAAACTCTAACATCTATCACTTAGCTTAGAATCTCCACAATGCACCTATACTCGGAGGAGGTATGTACAGATATATTGAAAATTAAATTAGAGCATGCACAAGAGAAGTAAAATAACTATTGTGTATCCCATGGTTTCCATGGCTATCGAGTTTATTTTATTAACTGCAACTTTCATTCCATTTTTGAGTTCCCCTTTGTAAACAACACCAGATGCTCCTCGCCCTAAAATGTACTGCTCATCAAAGCTATTGGTGACTCTTTGCAATAATCCAAAGGAAAACACCATATTTTCAACTTGGCTCTGGCTCAGCTGGCTAGGGTGAAGTCCCTGGTGGTAACGTTTGAAGAAAATTATGCAGCCAATAATGCATGCAACAAGTAAAACACCACCAATAATAATACCTATTATCAATTTTATATTTCCATTTCCACTAATTTGTCCATCATCTCCTCGGTTTCCCGTAGGCACCATGCTGCTTATCTGCGGCGGCATACTACTAATTGGTGGTATAGTTGAGGTCGTTTCTAGAAGTGGATTGCCATACGTGGTGACTTCATTCGATGCACTAAATTTTGGTAAGGGTCCACTGAGATTGTTATTAGAAATATCAAAGTAGTGGAGTCGGGTTAGTTTAGTCAAACCTTGGGGTACTTGGCCGGTCAGATTATTGTTATCTAAGTATATGGATTTCAAAAGCGTGAGATTGGAAAAGGAGGAAAAAATGGTTTCCATAAGACTCCTATTGTATAAATGGATGGAAGTGATATTATGAAAAACATCACATATGATAGTAGGCCAAAAACAATAATTTTGTTACAATATCTTTTTAGTACAGTATTGTTTTTAAAACTATTAGCGATTTCCTCAAGGGTTAAGAGTACTGGATCACATGAAGGGTTTGAGCAAAATGTGAATGTAGATGTTGTAAAGGAGAAGAAGAAGAGAAAAAGGATGAAGAGAGAGAAATGAAAATTTTGACATACCTCCTCATTGATCCGGGTGGCTAGTGAATTGGGAGAAGGATGGTTGGATAATGGGGAGAATGGAGAGAATGGGGAGTTGTTGATGAGAAAAAAGTGTTGAATTATCAAAAGGAAAAAGAGCACAATGTGGTATATAAAAAAAAAAAAAAAAAAAAAAAAAAAAAAAAGCAAAAAGCCAATCCTATGGATTTATTTTTGTCTTCAAATTTTTAGGTTCTTATAATATTTAATCTATTTGATATTTAATTGAATTTTTTGTTTTTTGAATTTTAAAAATGTTTTCAAAATTGTTAGGAAAATTCAAATATATATATAAAAAAAATAAAATGCATTTTTGGTCCCTAAAGTTTGAGGTTATTATCTAATTGGTCATTGAAATTTGAAAATGAACACTTTAGTTTCTGAGGTTGAAAAAATACTTCTAAATGGTCCATGAGTTAACTTGACTGTTAGTTAATTAACGGAAAAGCGATGTGGCACATTGAATTAACAAATTTTAGTTCTTTAATATGAAATAATATTGATTTGCATGATAATAGAAGGTTGACTTGGTTGAAATTTTAGTTTTTAGATGAAAAATAATCTCGATTATTATTATTATTAGTTTAAATATCGAATCTTAATGTTATATAATTTATTTGAATTGTTTTTAATATAATGTAAGGTTAGATGAATCAAATTTTTAACATTAGTTCCAAATGTAAATGGAATCTTTTTGCGTGTTATTGTGTGTTTAATATTTTGTGTAAAGAAAATCTCTTTCCCTTTGACTCTTTGACTCTACACTCTACTCTTATGTTAAATACATATTTATAGAATGATGCAACTCGAGAATAATCTAATATCATAACTAATGTTGTTTGAATTAATGTAACAATGCTTTTTCACGATTATTGTGGGTCACACGAAGGGGTTGAGCAAAATGTGAATTTGGTTGATGTTGTAGAAGAGAAGAAGAAGAGAGGAAATGAAAATTTTGACATACCTCCTCACTTATCCGGGTGGTTAGAGAATTGAGAGAAGGGTGAAAAAGTGCACAATGTGGTATATACAAAAAAAAAAAAAAAAAAAAAAAAAAAAAAAAAAAAAAAAAAAAGCGGATCTGGTGTAGCAGGCTATACATGGATCAATGTATGAGATAGTAACGAGGTGTAGCGGATAGATATTTAACGTGAACAAGAACCTGCTTAGCGCAAAAGTGGATCTGGTTGCAGCATGAACGTGAGTCGTCTACACATTGAAAAGCGTCAATCGTGGTCGACGGTGCAATGAAGGTAAGGCGGCAGGCTGATGACGACAACTGTGTCTAAGTTGTAGAGTCACTAGTGTTGCTGCTATTTGCTCGAAATCTTTTTTTCATTGGAGGTCCACCCTAGCAGCTAGTATATATCAAACAAACAACCTACGAGGGGCCAAGCCAATCCTAGTCGTAGATGTAATCATAAAATATTAAATAAAACGCTTTTAAGGAAAGGATGTAGTTGGAGTTGGTGAAAAGGAAAATTTACTCCACAAATTTATTAGATGTGTCACTCTATTTATTAGTGAGCCACTTATTTACTCAGTAAAAATGACAGCATTAAATTTAACTCAGATGTAGTTTGGTTAAGTAAGCCTAGTCTAGGCCATAACATCAAAAGTAATTTTTTTTATAGTTTAAAATGGTGTTTGAGGTGAGAAGATGAGTTGAGATATGAACTCAACTCATATGCCACCGACATTTTATACAATGTCTACCAACAGTGCACCCCTCATCAGCACTGATGCCTCATTGTTCAACTCTAACGACCAACTTCAGAGACCACCATTGACAGCCAACTCCAGCGACCACCTCCGACAGCCAACTCGGGCAACCACTGCAACAACATCCAACCACCACTGCTGACGGCCAACTCTAGTGACCTCCGATGGCGGCCACTCACCAACTCCGACGAGTAGTTTATTTTAAATTATGACTACTACAATTTTGATCTTTGTTGACACACGAGTTTTTGTTTTGTTGACACTTGTGACATAAAACCATCAACGAAACTTTAATTTAAAGCTTAAGAATAACTTCTAATTTACACATACATATAAAACATCAATAAATGTTTATATTGAAATTGACGCATAAAATTGTTAATAAAAACACATTTGTTGACACAAAAGTACGTAAGTTCCGTAAAGTTGAATTCTCAGTTTTTTTTTAGTTTATAGTCGTTCTTTATGATAATTTAACATTAATAAAATCACTTTTATCATCTAAGAAATCAAACAAACTTGTATATAGAAACACGGAGAAAAAAAAATTATGAGGCACATGAATTTTTTTATTTAATTTTTTTTAATCAAAAGTGTTAAAATAAAAATGACTTAATTAGAAACGTCACACGCACAAAATTGTAAAATGATTGTTTAAATTTAAAAAAAAAAATTGAAATGCATAATCCAAACGTAAACTCTAAACCCCATTTTCCAAAACAGTTTGCTTAATAAACAATAAAATAGAGTGCAATCTATAGTTTATTAAAAAAAAAAGAATATATATATATATATATATATATATATATATATATATATATATATATAGAATTAACGAATAGAAAAGTTTCTAAACAAAAATAATTATCATAAAAACTGATTATTTAGGTAAAAAAAATGCATCAAATATCCCTGACATATTGACTCACCACCCCAAACACCAAAATACAAACATATGAACTCAACTCAACCCGTCAAACAAGCCCAAAATTTTAAAAAAGTAAAGTAAATCATTTAGATTAAAGTTTTTTATGCTAGAAAAATAGGGAATTAAAAATAAATTTTCTTAAAACATTGAATTGAAAAGAAAATTCTCTATATCAACAAACTTTTTTGTTTGTATGTTTTATTTTATTATAATATTTAATAAACAAAATTACGATGTGCTTCAACTTAGAGATGTCCACGGGACGAGAAACCTTCCCAGTCCCGTTCCCGCCCCTCGTAAATTCCCCGCGGGAAAAAGTTTCTCATTTGTATTTTTTAAATTTATTCATTTTATAAACTTTTAATTTTATTCTTAACCTTTTATATATTAAATGAATCATTTTTAATACATTTTTTTATTAAAAATAAACATTAACATTTTCTAATAAAATAATAATATTTTATATACAAATATATAATTAAAATATTTAATTCCATAATTTTTAAAAATTGAAATTAAATATTAGAAGTTTAAATTTTCAACTTAAATATTAGTAACATTTATGGTTTTAAAAGTAATAAGGTCTCTTATAATTACGGGATAGAGATTGAACTTCGACCTCTAGAGACAGAGCACAAGTCAACATTACTCAGCTATGCTCACATTGATTTATTATTATTATTATTATTATTATTTAGAATTTGATTATTCAAATGTATTTAGTTTAAAAAAATAAAAATTATAATAAATAAATAATTAAAAAACAAAAATACTTCTAAAAAATCAAATAATTATTGAAAGGACCTAAGTTAATCAGTAGCTTAATTGTTATAAAAATAAAATTGTTTTAAAGGGAAAACTCTAAACTACCTATTTGAAAAGGCATTGTTACACAATTGACAAGACTAATATTAAATATTTAGTGGTTCAAGCATCAATGTATGTGTATATGGAGCTGACGGTACATAAAAGTTTTTTTTTTTGAAGAGGAGAAAAGCAGAGAGGAAGAGAATATTAAGTAACAAGAATATATATATATATATATACTCGAGAAAAAAAAAAAAAAAGAAGAATTAATTGACCACCTTAATATTTAATATAGTGTGTATCTGTATCAAATATCAAGTAAACTATAACTTAATTTGGAATTGATTATAGCTTTTAAAATAATTGTGGGTAAGTGTCAATTTTAAAAAAATATTTGTAAAAAAAAGTAAAATAATGTTTGCGTTTGATAAATTAATACTAAATGGTGTAATTTTGTTATTTGACGCAAAGTAGATTATCATTTCAATTATTTTTTTTATATTGATATTTATTTATAATTTATTATAATATAATTATTTGAAAATATATATGATTTAAATTGTAACTAATTTTGTTTAATATTTAATAAAAGTTTTTTTTTTTTTTTTACAAAAAATAATTGTTATATTAAAATTGGGAATAGATAGAAAGAAATCAATTAAATGATAAATTTAATATTCGTAAACGGTTAGAGGAAGATAACACATTTTTAAGAAATCTAAAATTTAAAAAGTCGTATGTAATAGTTTTTTCACATTAGGACACGAGAAATTAGTTGAATAATTCAGTGAAAGTAAAATGAGCCTAAGCCGGTAAGAGTATTATTAAAGAGGGAAGAACTCATAAGTTTTCAAATACCTTTGATGGAGCTATTATGTGTATTTATAGAAAATTTGATCTCATATTTATCCTAAATTTAATCTTAAGTAAGATCAATTTTTTTTTTATTTGATTATTATTTTGATTTTTAGCTTTATTTGGTTAAAATTTCAAATAATCACTTTTAGCGTTGCAAAAGCAATGCCAGATTGACTGAGACTGTATGGAGAGGAAGAGAGAGAGGGTTCAAACTTGAAAAAGCATATTATGAGAAAAACTTGAAAAGGAAAAAGCATATTATCAGAAAACTTGAAAAAACATTATTTCTTGCATTTAATTAAAATAATTAAATTCCAAAATTATTTTTTGCATTTAATTAAAAATTACTTTGGATTTATAATATTTGAAAAAAATAAGAAAACTCGAAAAGGCGTTATTATGATGTTTAATGAATTAATGCTAAAGGGTTTTAATTATTTTATATTGATATTCTGTAAGATAATTATTTTAAAAACTTATATGATTTAAATATTTTAAAAATATTTAAGAAACCTTTTAAACCTATTCTTTAAAATTTTAAATTTAAAAATATATATTTTAAAAAATTTAATGACTAAATATACA
Source organism: Lagenaria siceraria (assembly GCA_002890555.2). Classification (NCBI taxonomy): domain Eukaryota; kingdom Viridiplantae; phylum Streptophyta; class Magnoliopsida; order Cucurbitales; family Cucurbitaceae; genus Lagenaria; species Lagenaria siceraria. The sequence goes on along the minus strand of CM016483.1, from coordinate 26,080,073 downwards.
CTTTTGTTAAAAAAAAATTAGAGACTAAAAATATATTTTATGAAAATTCAAACTACCCAAACAACCCTATTCTTCAAAGTTCAATAACTAAAAAAGTAGTTTTTCATAGGAGTGTGTACTCGATCGGTCAGAAACAGTTTCAATCACAATATATTAAGTTCAGTTGTGAAATGATATTTTTTTTTCTAAATTCCTAAATGCATATTCTGTTTGGCCAATATTTTTCATAAAAAAATACAAATTCCAACCCAGTCAATATTTTTATTTCATCCAAGATTGATTATATAACCAAATTTTAATACCTTTGTTATTTAATTTTTAGTTTTTACTTTTTAAAAATTATGTCTATAAACACAATTTTCACCTCTAAAATTCTTGCCTTATTATTTACTTCCTATCATTATTTTCAAAAACTAAACTAAGTTTTAAAACTAAAAAATAGTTTTTAAAAATTTATTTTTATTTTAAAATTTTGGCTTAGAATTAAACTCTGGTACACAAGTAGATGAAAACAATTGTTAGAAATTTGGAAGAAATATACTTAATTTTAAAAAACGAATAATGAAAAACCAAATGGTTACCAAATAGGACCTTGGTTTTTAATTTTTTAAAAACGGATCTATTTGATATTTAATTGAGTTTTTTGTTTTTTGAATTTTAAAAATGTTTTAAAATTGTTAGGAAAATTCAAATATATAAAAAAAAGTAAAATGCATTTTTGTTCCATGAGGTTTGAGGTTATTATCTATTTGGCCGTTGAAGTTTGAAAATAAACACTTTAGTTTTTGAGGTTGAAAAAAATACTTCTAAATGGTTCATGAGTTAACTTGATCGTTAGTTAACTAACGGAAAAGTGACGTGGCACATTGAATTAATAAATTTTAAATGAGGTGACATTATTTACTAATTTGAGAAAAAAATATTCAATAAATAAAATAAAATTTTATTTATAAAGTATAAAAATGAAAATTTTAAACTAATCATCCTTTAAAGAGACTATTTTAGAAAGTTTGAAAATAAAATTGCGTTTAGAAAAGTTATTTTATCCAATTCATTCACAATTTACCTTGTCAAACACTCAAAGTGCTTAAATTTCATTTACAATTACCATTTTTTTTTTCTCTTAAAGAAATAGTTAAACATTTTTACGTAATTACTTTTAATCACAAGTCCTAGAGTAAGTAGGTAGCTTATAAATGGAATGATAGATAAGACATGTTTGGAGTAAATATGCTCTTTTTCACCAACCCTATTCTCTCCCTCTCCAACTTATAGTTTGGGTTAAAATATTATTTTAGTCTCGATATATTTTAATGATAGTTTTTATTTTAGTTTTTCTACTTTTAAATATTCAATTTTGATCATTATACTTTCAATCAAACTTAAAAATAGTTTCTATTAAATTGGAATAAAAAACTAAATAGGATGAGTTTGGGAAAAAAATAATAATAATAAAAACAAATGTAAAACATGATAAAAAGAAATCAAAGTACAAAATTGGGTGAAAAAATCAATTATTATTATTCTTTCTTCATCATCCTCATTTTCTTTATCAAATGTTCTCCTCCCCTTCTTTCTCATAAAACTAGAACTCAAAATACCAAAATGAAACAATCATGAAGTACAAGGACTAAAATGATATTTTAACCTATTATTTATATATATATATATATATATATATATATATATATTAACCTATTATTTATTTATGTATACCTCTTTTGAACGTATTCTTATTATACACATAAATTAGGTTAAAAATTTAAAAGTTGTAAGGATTTTTTATCTGAGGGCATGGACTATTTGGGTTGGGTAGTGAAAAAAAACTAAGCTTAAAACAAAATCAAAATCAATAAAATGCATCACATTATCTTAAAATATCCTATCCTATTTCTTTTATTATTAGTCAACTATTGTTGAATTATAAATGATAATATTACCTTAAACTATAAATTATAAATGACGGACAAAAAATTAGAGTAAATATTTGAGATAGAAAGACGTGAACAATGAGTTTGAAAAAGCATTTTGATTTAAAATATTATTTTAATTGAGATTGTAATCTTGGTTCTTTAATATGAAATAATATTGATTTGCATGATAATAGAAGGTTGACTTGGTTGAAAAATAATCTCGATTATTATTATTATTATTATTTTAAATATCAAATCTTAATGGAATATAATTTATTTGGATTTTTTTGTCAATACAATGTAAGGTTAGATGAATCAAACTTTTAAAATGTAAATGGAATCTTTTTACATGTTATTGTGTGTTTAATATTTTGTGTAAAGAAAAATTCTTTCTCTTTTAACTCTACAATCTACCCTTATGTTAGATACATAATTATAGAATGATGCAACTAGAGAATATTCTAATATCATAACTAATGTTGTTTGAATTAATGAAACAATGCTTTTTCATGATTATTGTGGATAATAAGTGAGATAATATATTCCAAAATAAGTGTGGTTATTGTTTTAGGTGTTGAGTATAGTAATACATCAAATTAGAAACCAACCAATACCCAAATATATCAAATATCAAACTCTCAAAAGACACACACAAATTAGAGAAGGAAAAGCAAGTCATTAGTACTACTCTCTCTTTGCATTACATATATATTAAAACTCCCTTCTGCAAACAATTTGGTAAATCTCTCTATCTCTTTTGTTTATTCTTGCACACAAAAAATCAATATTCTTTCTTTACTATGGATATTCCTCGTCAACCATTAATCCTTTTCATTCTTCTCCTATTCTTCTTCTTCTTCTTCTTCTTCTATTCTAGTGCAACCACATCAACCTTCAACTTTTGTTCTACTACTACTCCTTGTGATCCAAGACTTTCAGCACTGGCTGACATTGCCAATGCTTTTGAAAACACTACTTACCTCGCTCGATATTGAAAAACTAATGACGAATATTGTTCTGAGTTGGCGTACGATGTGATGCTTATCGAAATATCACTGACATCAACCTACGTAAATATAGTTTGATGGGAATCATTTCTCCATCTTTTTCTCGTTTGACATCTTTAAAGACATTGTTGTTAGATGGTAATAAACTCATCGGTCCAGTACCGGAAAGCTTGACTAGATTATCACAACTTCAATATCTCGATATTTCTAATAACAATATTAGTGGACCCATACCACATTTTGCTACATCAGTTAAAATCAAGACAACTAGTAATCCTCTGTTGGAGACATACTCAGATGGAAGAAATGGAGGACACAAGTTTATTTTTCCTAAGGTGATAATACCTATTATAGCTATTGTTGTTATCTCTTTACTTGTTGCGTTATTATACCATTTGGTGACATGATCAGATAGAAATTAATTGATATATCATATTCATTTTAATTTAATATCAACTTTTTCAAGTTTTATGTATTTATTCAATAGGTTCACATGTTAATTTATGATTTCTTATTTATCATAAGTTATCAAAAGTACAGGGTTGGTCAATTTTTAATCAATTAAAGGACATGTGTGTCTCTCTCTTTTAATTATTACATCTATGGGTATATTTTAAAAATATGGTAACGTATTTGTAATATTTTCAAAATGTAACAGGTTTGTAATTATGTACCCTATAAATCAATAATATTATTGTATGAATAATCTCTAAACCGTTACAAAATTTCAATATTATATTTTAAGATCGTTACAAAATTATATAAATAATTTTAATCGATAAATTTATTAACTCTATAAATAATTTATCGATTTTGTATTTGTGTTTTTTAAAATATCCATTTTCCTCCTACATTTTTTAAAAATGACCCTTATAGTCCTATTTGTAAAATCTTAATTTAAAATTTAGAAAGAAAAGAAAAGGCTAAAAAATGAAAATTAAGAAATAAATTTTGGTCACTTTAGAGTACAACCAATTTACTTCCTTTTCCTTCTCCACATTTATTATGTTAATTTAACTTATTTATTTCTTCACCATTCAAGTAATAAATTGAGTAATTAAGTATAGAACCCATTTTTAGAAAAATTACTTCCGTTTTTTATTTTTAAAAATTAATACTAATATATTTTCACCAATTCTATTATAATTCACATAACTAATTTAATAATATACTATATTTTCACAAATTTGCCCCTATTTTAACTTTGTTTTACCTCTAGATGCCATTTTCTCCTTTGTTTCTTCCTTTTGCCACTTCACTATCTATCTAGCTAATCTAAATTAGAAATTTATTAATAAAATGTTATTTTTTTTTATTTACATATTAGTGAAAGAAATATCTTTGAGAATTTTAAAATATGGCATCCAAGTGGTCTATCTCTAGTTAACCGTAAGATGAATATTATTTGTATATAAATCATTTTTCAAATCTTGAAAAAAAAAATACTTAAAACCCACGAAATTGGATAAATGAAGCTAAATTTATATTTATATTTCTATTTATACTATATGTAAATGGTGTTATTTTATATATATATATTTCTATCGTTTATATAAAATTGAGATCTCTAACACTTAAAATCTTGATTATCGTAAATAAATAATTATCGATTAAAATAAATATATGGAATCTAAAAAATAGACTGTGAGAAGGCGTTTTTCTTAAAAATTTAATAATGATTTTTCACTCAAATTTTTTGAATTCCAAAAATATTTGTAGCATTTTCACGCCCATTTTCCACAAACACTATGAACTCCCATCTTTACTTTTAGTTATCTCTAATTTCCTTACTCTTTGTAATTCTAGACCTACCATATGAATTCAGGTCAAAAAAAAAATTCTTTCTTCCAAGTTAGATATATGCATTATGCTACCAATTAAATAAGTATTCGCTATATAGACAATAAATTATACCAATTAAATGTTCTCAGTTGAAGTATATATCAAATCATTCAAAATGTATTAAAATATTTTCATTATGTTGGAAAATGTTTTAATTTTACAAAAATGTTGATTGAAATATTAATAAAATATCAATATCATTGATAGATATCTCTAATAAAATTATCAAAACAAAAAAAAAAATTAAAAAGATTTAAATTAGTAGATATACATCTAATGTGTTCTAAACAAAGTTAACATGTTTAATATTTATATTAGGAATATTATGTTGTTTATTTATTATATTTTATAAATTTATTTTTGATATGATAGAAATGTCGATCTACGTTGATGTCGAAGTCATAGAATTGTACGCTTAACTATAAGATAGACTACTTAGAGGCTATATTTTCAAAATTAAAAAGATATTTCTTTCATTGTTGTAAAATTAGGAGGCAAAATGAGGCCCAACTGGAACACAAATATTGATAAATTATAATATTAAAATAAATAAAATAAAATAACAAAAATGGAAATGGGAAATTTTCTCCAATATTTTTTTTTTATTTCTCACCAATATGAATTTTTTTTTCAAATCTACCAAATATCATTATTTATAGGCAATTTTGCAAATAGAATGTGGCACTACATGGACAATATTCTAATATGTATTTATAAAACACATGAGCAACGTGTTAGAAAAATACATGGAATGATGAAGGAGTGACATTTGGAAGCATATAAATCAACAAAATAACATTTTGTAAATAATTTTTATTTGATATTAATTAGGTAGAGAACGAAGATGATAAAAGAAAAAAAAAAACAAAGAAGAAAATTGGAAAAACAAGGTTAAAAAGGGGACAAATTTGTGAAAATATATTATAATTATTAAATTAGTTATGTGAATTACAGAATTAATGAAAACATATTTGAATTAAATAAAAAAATCAAAACGGAAATAATATTTCTAAAATGAGTTCTATACTTAAATACTCAATTTATTACCTTAAATGGTCCAATAATAACTTTAAGAGGGAGAGAATTAAAAGATCTTTAAAATACAGTTTTGATCATTTTATACAACTTTCTTTCATTTTAGGGAGTTTAAATTTGCATTTCATAGGATTAAGAATTTTATTTGAAACTTCTTTAATAAAGTGGATTCCACGAAGTGGATTCGACGATGATTCTCTATCGTGTTTAAATTTTTTCTAAATTATTTTGATATTAGTTAGATAACAATAGAAATAATATTACTTGGTATATTTTGTTTCCATAATTAAAGAGACTGAAAATATATTATAAGATCGATAATAATATATTGCTATCATTATTATTTAACTACTTCACCTGTGAATATTATTTTTTTTCGCCTTAAATTCCTAAATGTATATTCTGTTTGGCTAATATTTTCCATAAAAAAAAAATTAAAAATTAAAATTCCAACCCAATCAATATTTTTATTTCGTCAAAAATTTATTATATAACCCAAATCAAGATTATTTCCTATTAAAGCACAAATATCTAAAATTAAAAAACAAAAACAAAAATTAGAACGAAAAAAAAAAACAATAGTCTTTAACTGTTATTATATAGTCAAATTTTTCTAAAGAATAGTCTAATTTCATTAGTTTTATTGCCCTTTTTTTCACAATAAACTGAATAGTAAATGTAGTAACCGTGATGGAATCTAATGACCATCCGCTTTCATTATAAATAAACTTTTGATTCTACCCAAAGTTAATCACAATAAGTAAAAATTTCTTCAAAAATATAAAAATTAATTTGTAATTAAATATAACTTTAATTTTGATGTAACATTGTCAAAGAGAGTCTAACCCAATTGACATGAAGTGTTAACAACCACCAAATTCATGTGATTTGAATCACCAACCCATATTGTACTTAAAAAAATGATCTAACATTTAATTCTATATCTTTTAATTAAAAAACAATGATAATTCTTTTATCCAAGCTAGTGATATTTCCATTATGCTACCGATCAAATAATGGTTAGATATGTAGACAAGAAATTATATTTCAATCAAATGCTCTTAGTTGAAGCATATATGAAATCACTAAAATATATTGAAATACGAAAGACCAAATTACAAGATAAATCAAGGTTCTCACTCAAGTCCTAAATTATTCCGCACGAAAATTACAAAATAAATCATAGAACTTCACCACCAACTGCCCATTATTCCATTTTCACGTGTTTGTCCATCGTTTCCAATAGGTGGCATGCTGCTTACAGGTGGCATGGTTGAGTTTGTTTCTATGTGGTAACTTCAATGGAGGCACTAAATTTTGGTAAAGGTCCACTGAGATTGTTATTAGAAATATCAAAGTAGCGAAGTCGGGTTAGTTTGACCAAACCTTGTGGTACTTGGCCGTTAAGATTATTGTTATCTAAGTATATGAATTTCAAAGATGTAAGATTGGAAAAGGAGGGAGAAATGGTTCCCATAAGACTCTTATTGGGTAGATTGATGGAAATGATATTATGAAAAAGAATCACATAAGACAGCAGGCCAAAAACAATAATTTTGTTGTTTAGTGATATTCCAATATCTTTTTAGTATAGTTTTGTTTTGAAAAGAATTGGCAATATCAGCCAGGGTTAAGAGTGCTGGGTCACATGGGGGAGTTGAGCAAAATTTGAATTTGGTCGATGTTGTTGAAGAGATTAATAACAAAAACATAAAGAGAATCAAAAGACGAATTGAAAATTTTGACATACCCATTTTAATGAAATGTTGCTTTCTCCACTCTTAACGGAGAGAATAAAAGAAAAAAAGAATGAAAAGAAGAATATGTTAAGTTTAGATGAGTGTTGTGAAGTTATGAATTTATATACAATTTTAACCACCAACTCCTTCTTATCAATTAATGCGGAGTTTTTTTTTTTTTTATGTAATTAATATATATATTTAATATTTTGTTAGTACAACAATTGTGGAGTAAAAAAAGTTTGAACCAAATTTATTTGAGCAAAGATAAATAATATATTAAAAGGAGAAGGAAAGTAAATATATATGCATAATCTATTTTTGCTAAATAATTACAAGATTTTGTTCATAAAATCCGAATTTCAATAGAAGGACAAATATGGCAATTATAAAAATTAATGATCTGGACCAACTCACAAAGGAAAAAAAAAAAAAAAACATAACATTAGAAATATGATTTTTGCATTTAAATTAGTAACCGATTTGTCAATTCCGAATTTAATTTGTTTGGGCGGATTATTTGTTCGTTTTGGTAAGAATTTTGTTATCAATTATTTTTTTTAAAAGAGGCGTTACTTTGTCATATACTTCAGTTTTAGTTGAATTTAATCTATATACTTTTAAAATATTCAATTTGATCCATGTCCTTTCATATTTAATTTAATTTGGTACATATACTTTCGAAACGTCATTTTACTCCTCTATTTTCAAAGACCTACTATTTTGATCCTTTAATTTTCACTTTTAACTCAAATATTTTTTTCCAAATTTTATATTAAAAATTTACATTTATTGTGAATGGTAAATTTTTAGATAACATGAGTTTTTTTTTTTAATTGTTTATTTTCAATGTGAATTAGAAATAACATGTGATTTGTTTAATTTTAAATTTGAGAAAAAATGTTATCTTTTAAAAGAATTATTTTCTTTTAATGTGTGAATTTCAAAAAATACAGGAAACTTTTTCTTGATTAAATGTGTGAATGCCAAAATGTGATTTTTTTTTTTTTAAAAAAAAAAATCGCCTTTTATTTAACGTGAATTAGAGATTAGATATTAAAATGCGATTTTTTCTAATAACAAAAATCTACTATTATTTAAATTTTAGATCACATGACATATAAAATAAGATCTGATTTGATTTTTTATTTTTTTTTCCGTGAATTCAGGAATTCATGTAACAAATCTTCATTGCAATTACTTAATTTAACTTAACAAAGATAAAACAAAATTAACAAATTTATGGGATAAAATTTCATGCATTAATTAAATTTATTTATAAAATTTTAAATATACTAATTAAAATTATTTATAAAATTTTTAATATATTATATTTTTAACAAGTTACTAAAAAATAAATGGATAAATGGCTCTCAATTAGATTGATACATGTATCTATAACACTCTCTTCAATAATATTAGTAATTAGTCCATCCATTATAGTTTACACGAAATTAATTTATTATATATGAATATATATATATATAATTGATACAAAAACATGACATTGCACGTGATAAAAAAAATTAGTTATTAAAAAGTAATGATAATTATTTCTTCCAAGTGAGATATATCTATTATGCTACTAATTAAGTAAGTGTTGGGTATATAGACAAGAAATTATACCAATCAAATGTTCTTTAGTTAGAAGCATATATGAAATCATTCAAAATGTATTAAAATACGAATGATTGCAATAAAATTACAAGATAAATCAAGTATTTAAGGTACTTGATTCTCAGTTAAGTCCTAAATCACTTCACACCAGGATTACAACAGCATCACTCCATGTTTTTATTATGAAAGTATTCAAAGTACTTGGTTATTATTAAATTATACATAGAATTAAATGTCTAACACCATATTCAAGTAATTGATAATATTTTTAAAATGTTGTAAGAAAAATAACTATGACAATAAAATGAAACTAATGGTAGAATAAACATTATTCTAAAAAGAAAAAAAAAACATATTAGTCTATGGCGAATATTTTTATAGAATTTTGATTCGCATTTACACACCTTTCCTTTTTTAGTTTGCTTCTTAAAAAATTCAAAAAAGATGAAAAAGGAATATAATTAATTGGTCATCATTATTTTCGTTTGAGTGGGTGGAATTTGAATTTGAAAATACAATAATATTTTGGTTAGAATATCATTTTCCCCTTTATACTTTCAACTTTATCTAATTTTAGTTATTAAAATTTTAATGATCTAATTTTAATCTATGTATTTTTAAAAAATCTTAAATTTAATTATTTAAAGTTATTTTTACCAAAATAAATAAATAATAATAATATTTTTTTCTATAAGAAAATACAATAATATGTGAATATGTTTCGAATATTATAGTAAAAATGCAAAAGAAAAAAAATCAAATCAAATCAAATAATAAAAAAAAGCCAAACGGCACTAAATTTAAGTTTTATTCGAGGTATAATGACCGGAATTAAAATTATTTTATAGCCTAATATTTGTGGGTAGGTGGGGAAAATTTATTCAAAGTGTGGGTATGTTGATTTATTTCTAGTGGGTGAGCTTTAATAAGATATTACTACTTTAAGTTCGTTGTTGTTCGCTCTCTCATTTATTCTCTTATTTAGATACGTTTCCATGTTCAAACCTTGTTAGATAATTAATTTCACCCTCTAGTTTAGAAGAAGAAATAAATAAATAATGGATAAAATACATTTTGTGTCCATAAAATTTGAATTCAATTTCTATTTCATTCTTCCAATTAACATGAGTAACTTTTCATATTATCTGATTTTTTAAATGAATTGAAATTTTATTATGGTTAACTAGAGACCAAAAATGCCACTTTTAATAAATTTTAAATTTAATCCTTCAAAATTATTATTTTTTTTTTATTAAAGTTGGATAAATAATAATAATAATAATAATATCAATGCAAGGAAATACAATATGTAAATATATTTTTAAAATTTATAGTAAAAATGATAATAGTTAACAAAAAAAAAAAAAAATTAAATGACAATAAACAAGTAATGGACACTAAATTTAAAATTTATTAATTTATAATGACTAAACTTAAAGAAATTTCAAAGGGTGGGATCCTAATATATGTGGATTGGTGAGGGAAATTTATTCAAATAAAAGTGGCTGCTACCTATGTTGATTTGTTTATAGTGGGTGAGCTATAATAAGAGATTACTTATTATTCAAGTTTTCGTTCACTCTCTCACTAATTCCCTTCTTTAGATATGTTTCAATATTCAAACCTTGCAAGATAATTAATTTCATCATCCTAATTTAGAAGAAGAATAAATAATGGATAAAATATATTTTTTTGTCAATGAAATTTGAATTTATTTTCTATTTCATTCATCGAGTTTTATGATGACGTGTTTGGTTAACAAGTAATCTTTTATGATATAAGTATTTTTTAAATGAATTGAAAAATTATTATTCTCGTGGATTAATTAGAGACTAAACATACCACTTTAAAGACCAATTACAAATAATGATCACCAAAAGAGATTCATATTTACGGAATGGATAAATGGGTTTAAAGTCATGGCCAAACACTCCATAAGCACCTGCATCTTCGTTTGATAGACCTTCAATGAAACCTTTAATAATAATGTTTGGTCACTTAGAAGTTCCCGTACTAGAGCTTGCATAGGCTTTGAAATTTTGATTAAATGTGGCTTGCAAGAGCAACAGTGGTCTCGTCTCCTTGCCTACTGGTTGGCCATCCAATTTCACCCACCACCAAACCTATATCTTCAACCCTCAGTTTATCCCGGCTGCATAAAACGTGTCTACCATAACATGACTTATTGTAACTCAATCGCCTGTCTCAAATCGATTTCATGGCACTAAAAATTACAAAACTCAAGTTAATATTCCCATGAGAAATGTATTTTCGATAGAGATGTGCATTAATCATAAGAGATAAACATTGTTCTACTAAAAAGGTCATTATACCTTTTAAGTTGTCTATTGCAATTGGGTGAAACGCACCTGCAAACAGAGGATCATTACTGACTAACAAGACATTGTAGCTTACGTCGTTAGCTTGATGCAACCAAGAGAGTTGTGAGCTAGAATATTTTGAAGGCAAATCATAGTTGGTAGGATATTGTCATCTGCATTTAAGCCAACTATAATGGAATTGGAGTTGACGTGGGGTTTCACATACTTGTTGAAGAAATTTATCAATTCAAAGTTGTTGTTAGCTAGATTTGCTAACCAATTACTCATTTGGGATGTCAAATGACACCTCGATTATCAAGTCTATAAAAATAGACTCATTCACTCGTACAATATTTCGTATTTTCAACAAATAAATAAAACTCGCATCAAATCTTTCTCAACCACTGCATAAATATAAAATCTTTTACATCAATCTTCTACATCCAAGTGTATATAACAGCATGCCAATCTTCTACATCCAATTGTTTCTTCAATCATCCTCTCCAACTAAATTTACAATATCAGTTTATATGTTGGATGAGAAAGATCTGGTAAAAGTTTCATTTCTTTGTTGAAATTAAAATACAACATCTAATTGTCTAAACCGAGTGAAGGAGCCTTCAATGGTTTTATAGACTCGATAATCAAAATGTCGTTTGATGTCCCAAATAGTTGGTTAGTAAATCTAGCTCACAACTCTGAATTGATAAACTTCTTGTAAGTGAAATCCTATATCAATTGGATCGACTTCAACTTCATTATTGTTGGCTTAGATGCATATGACAATATCCTACGTACTATGATTTGAATGCCAATTTCCTTGGTTTCATCAAGCTAACAATGCTAGCAAGTTATAGTGTCTTATTAGTCAAACTGCCACAGACAATTTAAAAGGTATAATGGTCTTTTTAGAACAACAATGTTCACTCACTATGATTAATACATATTTCTATCGAAAATATGAGAATATTAGCTTGAGTTCCACAACTTTTGGTGCCACGGAACCAATTTGAGATGGGTCATTGAGTTACTATAACTTGTTTGATGATATGGTAGAAACCTTCTATATTGTCATGGATAAACTAAGGGTTGAAGATGTATTGGTGGTGAGTGAAATTGGATTGCCAACCAGCGGGCATTGAAACAAGACCATCATTACTCTTGCAACCACATTTAACCAAAATTTCAAAAAGCCCATACAAGCTCTGGTAGGGGAACTCCTAGCGACTGAACGTTATTATTACAGGTTTGAGAGGTCTATTCAACGGTTGAATATGCAGGTGCCTATGCAGTATTTAGTCATGACTTTATGCCACTTTTTCCGTGAAAATGAATCTCTATCCATGATCATTATTGTTATATTTTATCTTTTCAGATTTTAGTCATTTACTTTATGTTTTTATTCATGTTCGTGTTCATAAATTAAGTTGTTATTTTTTTTATGTTATTATTATATATTGATCTTTTGAGAAAGTAAAGTAAGAGGGCTGAAAAGTAGAATTTTGAAATTAATTGATTTATCCAAATAGTAAAAACAAAAATACTACAAGATGTACTGAACATTGTCCTTTCTCGATGCCTTCCACAACCTTAACGATTTGTCTAATAAAAATTTATAAAATATAATATTCTCCAGTGTTGTGTTTGAACTAAGAAATACAGTGAACTCCAAGAATGAGCAAATAGTAGAAAACTAGATTTCATAATCCAAAAAATAACTAACAAGACCAAAATTTTAACTCAAAACTGATAATATTGGGCTAATCTGAGGCTTAAGGCACTATCTAGTATCTCCCATGTTGAACTATTAAAGAAATGGTAATATTGGGGATGAAAGCAACAAACCCTTACCTATTCCAAACAAGAAACGTATCTTCTCATAAAGAAAATTCAATCTCAGCTCGCTTCAAAATAGCAGTTACCCTCCTAAAGAATTCAGGTTCTTTTTCCTTTATGTCATCTAGGGTCGATGACTCATGTTCATCAGCCTGCATCAAAGAACCACATTGATAAAAACTCAATTTCCCATCAATCATAAAGTGCTATATGAATCACAATCAGTTCTTTTAGGATCAAGATGAAACCAACTGGGACCAAAACAAAATATCTATAAGTATATGGACTAAAATGAAATAAGTATGAAAGTTTAGGACCTAAATAAAATTTAGAACATATTTCAATTCAACCGTTTTTTTTCTTCATCAAAATGAAAACTACATGACGGGGTGATGTAAAAAGACTATGGCTGCTTTGCAGCAGTGAAGTAATCATGCGAAGAGAAATTTATTTGCATAGGCTTAGTCAGTTTCATAAGAAGTCTCTATTATTAGGTCTTTTGTATATTAGAAATGGTGTAAGAGACCAACGAGTTCTGTGATCAACATCAACAGCTTGTAAAAACTTTCCCTTTTTTAAAAATAAAAAATAAATAAACAAATTGAAGAAGAGACTTGCCTCAACTTTTGAAGTTACCAACTGTAAACAAATAATATTTAGTTTAAGGGGGAAGAAGTGCAAGGAAGCATTGGTAGACGCTCACATTCAAACGAAGTACATTCTTTGTCGAGAAAGAAAATGACCTCAAATGAAAACATAAAAGAACTGACAAACACGGATGACTTGCAGATCATAGCTGTAAAACTTACTTCAGGATAATTTTCATAAATTCCTCTAATATGTAAAGCTGAATTACCTCTTTAAATTTCAAAAGAATTAAGTTAGCCACGGATGCTGGTTTTGCTCGATCCCACCTAATTTGTACACCAAAAATGTCAGCGCCAGACAAACTGAACATCTATAACAAATCCACGTACCTTATTACAATCTTAATTTTCTGTTAGTTTTATGTTAGGGACATGCAGCACCTCATTCTCATAAGACACAATGTCGCATGTTATGGAAACAAACACCAATGTTATCAATGCAATTTTATAGAATTCTGAGTGAAATATACGTTTATCTTCCTCAGTAAGATATATAAAACCCAAAAAGAAGATATATACTTTTAAATAATGGAGATGATTATATGTTCATGTTCAAAGAAAAGAGAAAGTGTATGGCCCAGATATCTTTTATTTGAATCCACAAAAAATATTATTGCATACTAGACAACACTGCCAGAAAAGCTATTCATACCTCACAAGCATTAATTCATTAATAGCTCGCCACATTCCTCGTCCAACATCTTTCGCAGACTGGTCTCTTGCGCTTCTTCCATGCCAGAGCTCTTTTGCAACAAACATCACTTCTTCAACATCCACCTACAGTAAATGGCACAAAGAAACAGGATTAGAATTCTAACTAATGGATTCCAACAACTGAGTGATTGATTGTTGTTAACAAAAAAGATTTCATCTGTTGATGAGAGGAGAATTTCATTCAGACATGAAAACTGAAAAGTGCTTAACTGGTATAAAAGTACTTCTCACTTAGATTCACCCTGATCGATGTCCAAATGAATGACAGGCTTTGTTTAGGAGAAATATTAAAGTGCTTTTGAAACAAGTGTAAAAGATACTTTAAAGTACTTCGCAAAAAAGCATTCAGTGATTGTATACTTGATGCTTGATCAAAAGGCACTCAAAAGCTTTTTTAAAACTGTAGAACCACACACATCATAGTGATTTGTTATTGGGCACTTTAGACTAAATTCTTCTGATTGAAGTACTTGTGATAAAAGAATCAATCAAAACTATGCCTTCAAGCCTAAAAAGTATACTTAAATTCATAAAATGCAAACTTGGAAAACATCAACATCATTCCATTTAATGTGATTAACCTAGTAACTAGCATCATGCAAACAAATCCAAAAGAAAACAAAAGGACAATAGATACTTTAAATAACTCATGCAAAATTCATCTACAGGTGAAAGCCTTCACACCTGGACTTGCATGGCAGTGCCATATAATGATTCTTCATGCTCAATGAGTCGCTGATGAAGCAACCTATAATGATCTGTGTCCAAATTAACGATAGGTTCTGTTTCCACTTGAAGCCCTGCTAGTTGTGTCACAACATACGAGGCCATTACCTGTCCAAAAATTGCAGGGATGGTACCTAGAACAGGTATGATGCGAACTCTGAACCCAGGAACTATCTGATATCATGATAAAAATTTAAAATGTTTATTCACAGTAATATTTTCTTAGTATTTTCCTATCAAAAATATTCTTTCATTGTAAAGTCTATGTCAACCTCGGAAGCAAGTACATAACATATCCAAATGCAGGTTAGTCTTGCTCTAAAGACATAAATACGATCATTTCGTACTACAAGTATATTCCTCACCTGATAATCTGAAGGATTTTCAGCTTCTCCGCTTGGTCCTTGGAATGGAAGCAGCTTTGCTTTGGGTTTTTCTAAAGAAAATACAACAGGAATGCCCCCTTCAATGCCATAACCTTTCCGCAAACGATGCCTCACCTATATTTAACAAATAGCCTCAGCCTAAATTTCCAAAAAGGAGGTTTAAAATGTTTATGCGTTACTATACAATTACCAAACATATGGTACAATGGCATATTAATAACTCAACACAAGAAAAAGAAGTTGATATCTACTTATCACAAAAATGATCTTTCCAAATGCTTTTAAGTATTTTGCTAACAAAGGTTAATCACTCCTTCACTTACTAAGTCACTCTCTAACCTTCTAATTGGATCCCAAATATTAAAATAAAAGAAAAAGTGGTTTAGGAGTTTATATGAGCCAAAATATATAATAAACTATCCTCTAAATTAAGAGTTCAATTTAAAACAATTTCCAGAAACCAATAACTTCTTTGATGCAACCTTCAAAGTTCAAACGAAGGAAGTTGACTATTAAATTTTTTAGCTTAAAGAAAACTCTTGTCACATGCAATAAACATTACAGCTCGAGATAATGGGTCATTTGTTGACTCTCTTAAATCAGCCACACGAATTCTTGTTGGGTCAGCTCGAGCTCCAGCTCCTGTTGCTGATAATACTTTCAATCCCCTACGTACACATGCAGCAAGAAGGGATACCTATCACATATGATTTACAAAGCATTTAAAAATAAATTCCTATTAGACAATCACATTCCAATGTAAACATAAATAAATTAAAGTAAAATTTGACAATATCAATTGCTTAAAATGATTAAAATGCAAATAAACAAACTATTCCTTTGGCCAAAAGGCTTGTTACAGGGAAAACTTATCACCCAAAAGGAACAACATTATACAAGTAACACGTGCGTTTCCATCCACCTCACTGAACGGTAGTTCTTTTAATCCTTCATTATGAACTTAGGTTATATATGAGGAACTTGATTCCTCCTAGCCCAAAGATGTTGGATGCACCATAACTCTCTCATTCGCCTTTTCACATACATTCCTTCTTTATATAATCCTCTTCTCTAACCACCCGCTTTTAGTTAATTAACTTGGGCCCACTGAAATAAGAAAGCTATGCTGACAAAGGCTGATCAAAAGTGGCCCCCATCTTTAAGGCCCTTGTTCTCTCTCCTATTCTTGCTCGCAAATGTAAACTTAACAGGAGGGACCCTATAAATACCCCATGCGCAAATGTATAGTGTTTCACAAACAGTTTTGGTAAATTAATTTTCTAAATACCATCATCCTTATTTATCCTCTCTCTATACATCTATTTAGCATCAATATTGAAGCCACTGCCAATAAATCTTTATATATATATATATATATATATATAAAAGAAGAGAGATTAAGAAAGATTTATTGTAAGTTACAGTCTTGCAGATAAATAGGCACCTTTGTATCAATATTGTCAATGCAGTCCAGAACAAAATCAGGTTTCCCAGAAAGAATTTCTTCTTCAGATGTTGCATCATATAATAGCACTTTTGCTTCTACTTGACACTCTGGAAAGATGGACAGAAAGTGCTCCTTGAGGCACTGAGCTTTTGGGACACCAACATCTGCTCTTGTTGCAACGGCATGTCGATTTAGAGAAGAAAGTGACACCTTTTCAAGCAATTATCAAATGAGTATACAAGCTACAAGAGAGAATATAGATGCATCAATTATCAAATGAGTATACAAGCTACAAGAGAGAATATAGATGCATTATTTTTTTTTTCATACATTTAGATGTAGATATAATGTACCGACAACCAATGTATATAATGAAAGCCGGTTTCTTATATATAATCATAATGAAAATTGATACAAATAAAAAACTTAAAATAAAAACAGTTGTGTTAGGAAATTGGGGGGTTCATGCCAAACTATATAAAAGTATTATATTGGATATAAAAGCTAATGAACACTAAAAATCACATTCACAAGAAGGGAAAGGAAATCTTGCAGATTGGCAAGTAGCAGAAGTCAGAGATTCAACGAGGAGGTAGAATCAAACAGATTGCACAAAAAAAGAAGTCACCATCTGAAAGATATGCATAAGACCTGGTCAAAGTCAACAAGGAGAAGCCTGCCAACCCCTGATCGAAGAAGCATCATAGCAGCATGACTCCCAACGCCACCAAGACCAATTACGACAACATAGGATGCAGTCACATTCTTCTGTGAGCTAAGGCCAAAGAACTGAATGTTCCTAATGACAACAGCCATATAACTAACATGTTAAAGGAAAAGCAGATTAATGATAAAGTATAAACGTCAAGCATAACTTGATGAAGCAAGGAAATCTCAAGTTATTTTATTCATCTCAAATTAATTGTGCACATAAGAGAGCCATTTCCTCTATATTCGACTAGGCTTTAAGGAAACGGAATCAATTACAAAGGTTAAAACAATATTAACCCAAGGAAGATTAATTAATTTAACCCTTAATACTTATAAAACAAATAAAACAAACAATCAAAATAATTCCAAATATAACCCTAATATAACACCCCATCACACCCACTTCAAACAACAAACTAGAGATTTAAATAGCATAAAATTATTGCATCTTAATATGGAACACTTTCAAGGTTGTCTATGCTCACTTATTACGCAGAAACAGGAGTTCTATGTTCTCTGTCTCAAAATGTTGAACAATTATTGAAGAGAGAGATCAATTAACAAGGTTGTATATGGAGCTTCAGTTCAATTTTGGGAAGACGTGGGTGGACAACTATCCCTATTTGCTTCTCTCATCCTAGACTCCCCTTGATGACAGCACAGTGAAGAACATAAAGACTTGCTGAAATATGGAAGTATCGCTGGAATCTCAGTTTTGAATTCACTACCCTGAGTTCCAAAATTGAAAACAATAAAGAGCATATACCTATCAAGTATCAAGCTTGAGCATGAATAAGTATGAGGGCACTGAAAGACACTGGAAGGTAGGAATAATAATAATAATAACAACAACAATAATAATAATATATATCCAACCAGGGATAACAAAAAAGAAAACCAGAAAAGGGTTGCAAAATAGAACCCTATGCATATGGTCGCAAGTTAGTAGATCAGAGGATTAATAAAAAGAGATTAATCTTAATAAAAATTCTTGAAAAACCAAAAAATTCCAAAAAAACAACACGTCAAATCTATCACAACAATACAATCTTCCAAAATCAAACAAAAATACCTCGTTAGTTGTTCGGAAACAATTTCATCAGTTAGAAGATCTACATCAAAAATTCCACGATTGGTGCACCCAACTACAGGACTGCCCTTTATAGTAGTCTCAACCATATGTCCATTACCTTCAAAACACATTATATTTTTTTTCGATAAAATGCCTTCGACAATCATTATAAGAATCATATTATTATAAATTTTAATGAAACAAATACCCTAAATTTTGCTTTAAGTAAGTTCCAAATTCCAACAGAAACATGAAAATCAACATTTTGAGACATGAGCATTGATGTCATTTCTCATGCTCTACACTGACACCAGAAAATCTACAAACAAGATCACATCAATTTCAATCAAGAATAAAATTACTGTGTTTCACTTATTACACATTAGAGCACTTCAACGATGATGTGGACTTCTTTCTGAAGTATAAAAAGAAGACAAGAAAAGAAAAAGAAAAGAAAGATACGTTCTAACCTTCCCTGACCTGGGCTATGGATACAAGGGTTAATATGAAGATTAAATATTTACTTGAGCGCCATAATGCATACTCAATCCACCAGCAATATGAACTGTGTGGCAGCCAGTGGTTCTATATTTCAAGCTAATGCTCGTTTACTATTAGTAGAAGTTGCAGCAAAACTTAATGATGATACAAAAATGTGGAAATGAAAAAACAAATTTGAGCAGCTTTATGTCTGGTTTGGGTAAATTTGGGTTGCTAAAAGGTTTTTGAAAGGAGGGAAGAAGATCTTAGCAAAATTGAGTTTAGAGCCAGAGTAACTTAGACTGAGAATAGAACACAAGTTGATGAAATAAACCTCTGAAACAAATGAGGAAGGAAAAAAAAAAATAAATTAAGAGGAAACATGCCAATAGTTTGGTTTGTATTAAAAAAAACCTTTGCACAACAAATCAAAGCCATCAGATGCTTAAGACCCCTAAACTACAAAACGTTTGGGTACATTGTTTTCAATTGAATTTTATTTCCTCTTTAAAAAAAGAAATTATAAATGTCTACAGCTACCGCCACCCCCCATAGTTTATTTATGATCACATCATAGAAGACTATCAACATTAATGTGACTCTTGTAGTCTACTTATGTATGCTAAGAGATAATAATTCAAGATTAACTAAAGCTTCAACTGCGGAGTGCACGAAAGTAGAGCCAAAAAAATTGAAGCTTGAACCAGCCATGAACAGACTTTGTGCTACATAAACCATCGTGTTTAGTAAAGTTTTCCTTCGAATAAGCCATAGGATGGAGGAAAGCCTCTATTTAGTATTTATTGCGATGATTACTTACCACGCAGCTTGGTTGCCTTCGTCTCAGCTTGGTTCGCGATCTGTCTGCAAATTGAAACTAATTATCAGCATCCCTTCAAGAAACTACCATCTTAAGAGTTCATAATCAGAAGTTCGATTGTTTCTTTCAAGTGATATAACCCTAAGCTAGAAGACTATCTGTGCTGTTAAGTTTTGGATTTCGCCGACTATTACTCAAGCTCTAGATCAAGCATGTGAGAGTGATCGATGAATAAAAAAAATTGGAACAAACGGCATAAGAAAGAAGCGATTCTACCGCTAAACTTGCCTGTGAAGGAGCTTGAGGATGAAGAAGGTAGAAACAGAACCGAAGAGAGCTCCAGCTCCCACCAATGAAAGAGACTTGAATTTTCCCTCCATTTCCTTCAACCCACCTCTCGCCTTTCCCGCCGGCCTCCACAAATGCATGAACCGACCGTGCCTATAAGTTTATTAGGTTTAAATTGTTTTTTTCCATGTAAATTTTAACTCCATTTTTATTTTATTTTATTTATTTTATTACATTTTGTATTTTTATGTTAAATTTAAAGAAAATATATAAATATATATATTTAAAAGAATGACCAACCCTTGACGTATGCATATCTTAAATTGAAGGAGAATTAAAAGGAGAGTGAGGAAAAAAATATAGAGGTGGGCGAAATTGACTGGTGATGATGGTGGTGAGGCCGAGGCGCAGCGGACGGTCAGCGGCGGTGAGGCGTTGGGGTGGTGGATGGTCGGCACAAGTTGAAGTACGGAAATGAAGGTGAAGATGAAGTTTGAAAAAAGAAAAAAAAAAACGGAGCAAAAGATATTATGAAATCTGATTTTGAGGGTTTCTTAACTTTTAGCTTTTTATGTTTTATCTAGGGATTTATGCATAAAAGGCCTATGCTCATATTACATTAATGTCTTAAACATTTAATATTTTACAAAAAAAAAAAAGTTATTGGTCTTCCTATTTTCACTAATATTCGTGGCTATTTACAATTTAGTCCTCACCTACATTATATATATATATATATATTATTTTCCTTCTCCCATGCACAATCTCTCTCCTCTATGCACGATTTATCTTTCTCATGCACATTCTCTTCTCCATGCACATTCTCTCTCCCCATGTATATTCTCTCACCCCATTCTTGAAGGTCATTTCTTCCTCCCTTCTCTTTTCTCCTTCTCCCTCCCTCTCTTTTCTCCTTCCGATGTGAGTTGCAAGCGGGAGATAGATGGCGTGGGGCGACCACGAGGCGACACAAACAGTATGGGCGAATCGACGGCGTGGACAACGTGGGCAAACTCGAAACAGACGACATAGGCAGACTCGGAGCGGACGAACGACAATGATGGACTCGGAGTAGACGAACGACGGACTTTAAGCGGACGACGAAATGACAAAATGGCGGACTAGAACATTTGATATATACTGTGATATATGTATCCATTTATTTGATATAAACGAGAGTTTTTTTTATATAATTTAGACCTCATATATTATGATATATACAAATTTTGATTGTTGTGTTTTTTTATTACCTAAATGTATGATATATACAATATATATACTGTGATGTAAATGAAATTTATTAAGATTTATATACAGTGGTATTTTCATATATTAGTTTATACTGTGATTTATGCCAAACATTGAGTAAATCTCTAATTTATAAATGGTAGTATATTTCATATATTGGTTTGTATACCGTGGTATTTTTCATATATTAGTTTATACTATGATTTATGTCAAGCATTGAGTCAATTTTTAATTTATAAACTGTAGTATATTTCATATATTGGTTAGAATATTTTCTAATACTTAACGAAATGTTATAATGTTTATTTAAAATAACCATGAATCCGTAAAAAGAAAACCGATAAGTTATACGTGAAAACTAACGTAAATAGAAAATAAAATTTTATTAAATGTATTTTCTCTCACCAAATTGAAAAATGAAAAAAAATTATAATAAATGCATTTTCTCTCTCCAATTGAATAATGAGAAAAAATAAAAGAGAGATGAATATGATAAAGAAGGAGAAGCCAAAATTGAAAAAAATAATTTTACATAAAAAAACCTAATAAAAATATAATAGAATAGGAAACAACACCACATCATTAACTCTACCTACAACACGTTTTCTAAACATTGAGAATATCAAACAACACAAAAAAGAATACAAAAAGGAGACTCATTAATTACAAAAACTTATTTTTATTGAAAAATAATCATTAAAAGGTGGCTAATCATTGCAAAAATATTATTAAAAAAATACTACAAAAAACGTGAAAGGAGGGTAAATTGGCCAAAAATTAACACAAAAAGCCTTTATTGAAAATTTTCAAATTTTAAGACATTTTTAAAACATATGACTAAAAGATACTCTTTTACGTAAAAATATCTTTTTATTTATTTGTTTTGGGCTTGGGCGGGACATTTAAATGAATGAATAATTTTTTTCTTTTAAAAAAAAAAAATAGCTTGGGCGTATCCAATTCACGTATCCGGAAGGGAACATGCGTGTTTGAAAATCTAAAAAACAATAATAAAATATTCAAATACTTCAAATTACGTATCTAGATGTATCAATTTCAGATACGTATTTGATATCGATTATATGATATCGATTATATGTACAATTTAAAGTATATGTGCTTCATAGCTTTAGTACTTCTATTATTGTCTTTTTTATTTTATTATTATTATTATAATCTATAGACACATCGATTAAAAGAGATAATTTTTTTTAATGAGATAAATAAAATGTTAAATAATTAACAAGAAGGAGAGTAATAGATGAGGAAAAAAAATAGAGGAGTGATATTTCATAGATTGAAATAGGGGAGAAAGAAAATAGATGAGATGGTGAGGTGTAGATAAACCATAATAGCAGTTTTAACATTTTTTTTTAAGTATGGTACTAATGCAACTTTTGAAAGTTTATAGGTATTTATGCAACGAAGTACTAGCAATTTCGTTTCATATATTAACATTGAGGCATTTTTTGAACTTTTAAAAATTCAAGAGTGTTTTTCAAACAAAAAAAACTAACGATTCCCGTCGAAAACTAATGATATAAGTATTTTTTTAACTTTTTAAAAAGTTTTTAAAATTTTAAAAGTTCAAAAAGTACAAAATTTAATAACATTTTGTATAATTTAGGCTTAAAATAAAAAAAACAAAAGAAACTAAAAAATAAAAGGAAAAAGTACCTTTCCATAAATTAATAAAATGTTTTTTTTATGTCATCTTGCCATGTTAACATGTATATATTTTTTAATATTAAATTTAAAGAATTTTTTTAGAGAAACTTTTAAACCCATTTTTAATATTTTCCTACAAGAAAACAATTCCGTCCCGAGGGCAAAATGGACCAAAGGCCGTCCAATTTCACGTTTGTAGTTTGGAGCGGACTGTCCCCTCGTTTTCGGCGAGTCTCTCTCTGATTTTTCTCCTCACTGAACCCTCCGCCGGAAACCGACTGCAACAGCCGAGCGACCTACAATGTCGTCTGGATTCAGCAATGGCATTAGGGTTTTCAGAGCCTGCAGAGCTCTCTTAGCTCCGTCCAAATCCTCCCCTACCGTTCCCGCCGCAGCTGCCAAATCGAAGACGACCTCGAAGCCGAAGCCGGAGCCCAAGGTTAAGACTCCTCCGAGCTCCGATACTGCTGGTGTTGCAGCCGCGCCCAAGCCGAAAATCAAAAGAGAAATCACTCGACCGACGGGGATTCTGAAGGTCACCCAGGTTTCTCCTGCGTTGAGCAACTTCTTGGGTGTATCGGAGGCTTCTCGCTCTGACGCCGTCAAGCAGATATGGTCCTACATCAAGCTCCATAACCTTCAGGTTTCTAACTTCTTTCCACTACTATATTTGTGTTTGATCGCGTAGACTGTTGAGTAGACGAGAACCATTGTGGTTTCTAGGGCATTGGGTGTTGTTTGCGATTTTTGCTGAATCATTTGGTTGGTCTATTGATATATGTGTCCATATGACGAGAAATCTTATCTCAAGTAAAGAAACTAGTCTCCGCTGCTTCCCCTTTCTTTTCCCCCATGCTGCAAGTAAATTTAGGAACTTGTATACTTTTATGGAAAATGGATTTCTATCTTGTCCAGGTTTAAGAATTCGTTGCAATTTCTTAGAATGTAGGAAGATTATGGCTCACGAACTAGCAAAATTTTCAGTGGCATTGAAAAGTGGACGTGCAAATAAATAGGCTAAAATTCACATCCAGCTTAGAAAGAAATTGCATCTCTTAATAGACACTATTTCCTCTAAAATGAGATGGAATCTTTAGGCGAAGTACTTGTTACAGTGTTGGAGCTTATCTAAATTGTGTAATGGCCAATCGTTCTTGCATTTAGACTGGTAAATTCCCCATGAACCTGTTTTGAATGAAATCTTCTGTTATTCTTTCTTACTCTTTGGGGGATAAAAATCATAATCCATGAGCTCTCTTGAAGCTTCAGAATTGAGAATCATTCGTTGTCTAGACTTGGAATATCTACATGATGGACTGTTGGTGATAGATAGCCGACTTCTAAACATTGACAATCCCATCTCTTTTTTCGACGAGAATCCTTTTTTTTTTTTTTAATACAAGTAGGGGTGGGGATTTGACTACAGACCTCTTGATCCTTAGCACATACTGGTGCCAATTGAGCTAAGCTCTTTTTAGCTTCAACAAGAATACTTAACTCTTGAAAGGTTGAAACACTTGATAAAGGGATTATATTATATAGTATTACTTTATAAATTGTTGAAATTGATATTGTACTTTAAGAAATATTTGCTACTGATCCCTGTAATGTTTTGTGGGCACGACAGTTAAGCCAGAATTAACATAAGCTTGAAGATACTATTCATTTGGATTTGAGTTCATTCATGTAGTTAGTTGTGGACTCCAGACTTCTTTTGTGGGCTTGTTTTTTTGTATTCTCTTGTATATTCATTTCGTTTTTTTTATATCATGCAAGTTTCTTCCATATGATTTATGAAATATTTTAGCCAAGGTTTGTGTGGTGGAATTTGTTGAGCTGCACGCAAGTACCCATAGTTTTCAAAGAAAAAACAAACAGCTTAGGCCTAAAGAGCTCTGTATTGTATTTTTAGTTGATAATTAGGGAGTATCTATGATCCAAGCTATGACATAATGATATATTTCGTTGTCTTTGCCCTGCAGAATCCTGCTAACAAAAGAGAGATCTACTGCGACGATAAACTTAAAGCCATATTTGAAGGAAGGGAAAAGGTCGGTTTCTTAGAGATCGGAAAATTGCTCGCTCGCCATTTTACGAAGAACTGATGCAGGTGATGAGAGATCAACTTCCAATCCATATTCTGACTTACCTTCCAATCCTTTTGGTTGTTGATAGTCTTGTTTGGTTCATGTTTTTTTTAGGCAATATTGATGAACTTCTTCCAGATGGTGCATTTTAAGGTTTACTCCAATGTGATTTCTAGTAACTTAGTCAGGCATTAGATGGCTTTCATTTTTCTTCACAAGCCGAAGCCTTTTTTCCCCATCTTTTGGTTCATGGAAGAAATATGGGTTGTTTGTAGGGTGCTTCCATATCATATCCATGGATGAAATATCACTATCACAGATAATTCTTAATGTTTTTTTTTTAAAAAAAAATAAAAAAAAATAAAAAGATAATAAAAAAATAATTATAAGAAAAACTTGTTAATGAATCATCATTATTGTAAATAACAATAAAAATCTAAAAAGAATTTTAAAAAAAGTGGAATGATCTCTTCAAGGGAGCATTCTATTTATGACAGAAAAAGCAACTCGTTTTACCTAAATATTTGCAAAAGACCTCGTTTTAGAGCTAATCTTTTTTTTTTTTTTAAAAAAAGATTAATATGCTACTAATTTAACCGCAAGATATACTGATATAAGCAGAAATTAATATAGATTGTTTGAAAGGGGAAAAAAAATAGACTGAACAGATAATTAGTAAGTGTTTAAAACATCATTTAAATCTCTATACTTTAGATTTTGTTTCATTTCATCTGGGTTGAATTTTAATTCATTTACTTTTTATAAATCTTAAAATTAGTTCGAATAGTAAAATGTCCGATTACTTTTGAGACTTGCAATCAATGTCTTTCGTTATATCCAACAATTGATTAGTAAATATAGCAACCACTAGATCTAAATGATGAATTTTTCTAACAAGTTCTTGGAACCCTAAATTAACAAAATCACTATATTGCAATTAGACAAATGAAGACGATGATATTTTACCATATCGTCGCTCACAATTTGAAAGGTGTAATAGTTTTTTTTCCGGCAACAAAGCTCACCCTTAATGATCAATGTAGACCTATACAAAAAATATGTCTATCATATCTTGTAAGAGACTTTATATGTCTATGGTAGTTTTTTTTTTTTTTTTTTTTTTATTGTCAGGAGTGAGCCTTGTGGCGCTACAAAATTGATTATACCTTTTAAATTGTCAATGATAATATAACTTAACTCGCGCTAAAGAGATGATCTTTACTAGCTAAAAATGCACGGTAGCCCACAAGTGTTGTCAATTTGACACCACCAAGAGAGTTTGAATTTAAAATAATTTGAAGACCAAACCATTCATCTTTTGTATGATATTTTCCTGTAATGTAATGTAATGTAAGTTAAGTTGATATGTTATTGTAGGGTTTCCAGAACTTGTTGAACAAATTTATCATTTCAGAGTTTTTGGTAGCTATATTTGTAAACCAACTATTGGGTATGTCGAAACATAAATCGATTCTAGAGTCTAAAAACAAGTTAGTAATTTTAAGATTTATCGAAAGTATTAAAATTGAACATTAAAAAATACAGTAACCAAAATCGAACGAAATCTGAAATATAGAAACTAAAATGATATTTTAGCTTTTTCCTTAATATTTTCAATCATCTATTTTTTTCTTTCAAGCCAAACATTTTCGTTTAATTCTGTTTTTTTTAATCTTTTCAAATTATTAAAATTTAAAAAATTAAAATATGTGTAATGTGAGCCTAACTCAGAAAAATGAAACTTTTGTTTAAAAAATATGAAATTAAATTTTTAAAGAACATGAAATTAATTTTTTTTAAGAAAATGAAATTGACATTAGGGATAATGAAAAAATTGTTGGACTTATTTTTCTATATTTGAAAATAAACGGTTATTAATTATTAAAAAGAGAGGATGAAATTGATGAAGGTGGAGGGGAAAGTACTTTAAATAAAGGGTAAAATACATTTTTGGTCTCTGAGATTTGAGTTAAGTATCTAACTGGTCCCTGAAGTTTTAAAATGGGCACTTTTGGTCCTTGAAGTTTGAAAAAACGTTTTAAATAGTTTTTGAGATTATTTGACCGTTAGTTGACTAACGGAAAGATGATGTGGCATTGTCAAGTGACACCTTTTAACTGATATAGCAATTTTTATCTATTTTTATATTAATTTACGTTGGTAGAAGATGAGGGGGAATGAGAGAAAATGAAAACAACAAAGTTGATCCAAATCAACGTAAATATAAAATTAAATAAAAATTGGTACATCACTTAAAAGATGTCACTTCACTATGCCACATCATATTTTCGTTAGTTAATTAACGGTCAAATAACTTCGAGGACTATTTATAATAATTTTTCAAACCTCAAGGACTAAAACTGCTCATTTTAAAATCTTAGGGACCAAATAGATACTTAACTCAAACCTTAAGAATTAAAAGTGTATTTTGCCCTAAGAAGGAGGAAAAAAAAAGGTAAAAGAAGGTGATAGAGAGCGAATAACTGAAACAGCTCCACTTCGGGGAGAGGCAAAATGGCTTCGTCCCTTTGCTTGCATCTACAGACTTGCTTGCACCTCCGCTGCATTGCGGCTGCAAGGGCGGCGGCGCCGTCGAGGGTCGGAACTGCAAACAAAACCTTATCTCCGTTTTTTAAACAACCATTTTTTCCAAACTTCTGTTTACCATCGGGCTCTTCCGCCGACCTTTGCGAGCGGCAGCCCCTCCGGAGTCCGGAATTGGTGGCGTTGGAATATGCCGACCTTAATCTCTCTCACAAGATCTTCGAGGTTTGTGACTCTGTTTATGAATTTTGCCCCTAATTTCTGAAATCGTATGCGAGTAATTGAAAATTTAATGTGCTGATTATAATTTATGTGCATTTTTTTTTGGTTTTCGTATAATTGCAGGATTCGGGCCATGTTAGAATCAGGCAGCATGTTAATCCTCTTAGCTCTTCTTTCTCTGTATGTAATTTGAAGAGCAATTTAAGGAACTGTGGGTTTGAAATTTGAGCTTAGTGTTGCTTAATTGAAGGAAGGCTCTCCCTCTTTTACTTTTCAGGTCCCTACACCAGCACCAAACTGGGATGAAGTCTTCAAGGACCCCACGTTGCCCCTCATGGTCGATATAGGAAGTGGTGAGTGAGATGATGCATTCTCTGTTATATACCTATAAATATCTGTTTTCTACATAATATCTACCTTTTTTGTATCCCAGCTACTTATGCATACTTTGATTTCATGAGATTATATTTGATTCTCTAGCTGAATCCATGTCCATTATGAAGTGTTCTAGACTGAGAGTGATTTTGAAATTGTTAAAATTATATTTGTTATGTTCAAAATTCCTATTTTACATGTGTGTTGTCATTCAAAATCAAATTTAATAGTATGAAAATAGTGTTTAAAAGTGTAAGATTAAACACAAAACCAGTCCCAAATATGCCTTTATTATAATCCGTCTCTTAACCATTATCATCGGGCTAAGCAGAGGATAGTCATGAAAAAAATCTTTGAAGCTACTGTTTGATTTGAAAAAGAAGTTTAAAAGACAGATATATTTAGAGATCCTTCCATTTTCTTAATACTGGTTTGATGATGTTCATTTAACCAGCATGAAGAGGTCATATAAACCAAGTAAACACAAGGGTAATTTGGCTGGTGAGAAAATAGTATCAAACGACTGTTAATATCTTAGAAGGGAAATATTATCCTCAAGCATCATATTGATTACTGCATTCTGCGATCTTATTTACCTTGCACTTTGTCTCATAATTCAACTTGATATGCATAATAAAGAAACTATAATTATGTAACAGTACGGTACATGTGGAGAAAAATACTCTAAGCAATAGCAGCTATGAGCTATCCACCTTGGTTTAAACATTGGGCTAGCTAGTAAAAGTTAATACAATATTCGTCGCATAAGTTGACCTGGAGAATTTACCGAGGAAAGGATTCTGTAGGTGAAAATATTATGGTTTCAAATGCTTTTTGCCGAGCATATCACATGTATGCACGAAAATTATTTGTCAGATATGCTGTAATGATCTACATTGCTTCTTTACTTTAAAAAATGTTAGTACAATTGGTGAAAATCTTGATTATCTCTTAGTTTGGTTTAACTAGCCTCATTACATGCTTTTTGTGGGATTCATGAGGCTGTTTTATACTTTCCTTGGCCCTCAAGATTCTAACAGAACAAGTACTCCCATTCCCACTTCCCAGGTAGTGGCAGATTTCTCCTGTGGCTTGCAAAAAGACACTTTGATTCAAGAAATTTCTTGGGTCTCGAAATACGACAGAAAGTATGGGACGGAAAATTTTCACTTTTGACGTACTCTGAATTGGTCTGAACTATTTTGATCCTCATTCTCTCGATGCCTTAGATTGTACTTTGCTTTCTTTTGTGCTCTTGCAGCTGGTCAAGCGTGCTGATATCTGGGTTAAAGAGTTGGGATTTAGCAACGTGTAAGGACCTTAACTTCATATCAGGTAGTGAAAAGCGAGATCACGTTTTTGGTATCGGTACATTAGTAATGAACTTCTTTTTAAACTTGAATGCAGACATTTCATGTTTGCAAATGCTACCATTTCTTTTAAACAGATTATATCTTCATATCCTGGACCCCTGATGCTGGTTTCCATACTGGTTAGTGCACAACCGTTCATCCTTTCATAGCACACTACATTGCCATATTTTAACACCCCCCCTCCCCCCAACCCAAACAATTTAACCTGAACTTTCCCATTTTTTCGATCTGATTAATCGAGAAAGATAGAACTCACTCTTGTTTAATCTCGTTGCAGTGCCCAGATCCCCATTTCAAGAAACGACATCATAAGCGAAGGGTTCTGCAGAAGCCTTTGGTAGAATCTATAGTAGAAAGTTTAATGCCAGGAGGGCAGGTATATGATCTGATTATCCCTGACATTGAATGTTCTTTTGCCTGTGCTGTTTCAATCTGATGTGATGCAATATGCAATATGATGATTGTTCTATATGATTCAGGTGTTCATACAATCTGACGTGCTCGAAGTGGCAGTTGACATGAGACTTTGGTTCGATTCCGAAGCCGATGTTCTCAAACATATCGACAAGCTTGACCAGAGTCTTTTGTGTGATAAAGATGGATGGTTGTTGAACAATCCAATGGGAATAAGGACTGAAAGAGAAATTCATGCTGAATCAGAAGGTGCAAACATTTATAGAAGAATGTATCGAAAGTATACTTGATAAAAGAAACTTACTAAATGGATTGTTTAATCATAATCTGTTCGCATTTGAGTCATCATTGCCTGTTATTTCTTTTGAGGCCATCTGCCTAATAGTGTCATTGGGAAGTTACATAATATTTTCTAGAAATATATTCATTACACATTTATCAAAATAAGAAAAACCTAACTTTTACTTGCTAAGGCAGGAAATTATATCAAAACAATCTTTTAACAGTTTTCGATTCAAGTATGTTAAGATTTGATTTGACTTCCGAGGTAAAGAGTGGAGTTGTGAAGTTCAAGAGTTGTTTACTCCACAGTGTAATGAGATTTTTTTAATTTTTTTTTTAAAAAACGCA
The DNA here is from genome assembly GCA_002890555.2 of Lagenaria siceraria. Classification (NCBI taxonomy): domain Eukaryota; kingdom Viridiplantae; phylum Streptophyta; class Magnoliopsida; order Cucurbitales; family Cucurbitaceae; genus Lagenaria; species Lagenaria siceraria. Next base: position 26,048,911 of record CM016483.1, on the reverse strand, counting down.
GTGTAAGAAATTAATAAGACATATATTATTTAAATTGTAGAGCTCGCAAACTCTTTGACTAAAAGAGGAGTGAAGTTAACAACTTCAACTCTTTAGGCCAAACACTTCTTTCTAGTTCTTTGTCAAATTTTTAGTACAATACATCTTCAATTTAGTTTGTATGTATAATAAATCTTGTAGTCTTTTAAAATTCTTTTATTTTTTTAGAAATTAGTTTAATAATAATGATGATGAAAGATCGTGATATATAGAGGATTGCTATTAAAGTTAGAAATATAGAATTGAATAAAGTTAAATGTATAAATATTAAATTATAAATTTAGTCTTATAGTTTAGATAAAGTTATGATTTAGTTTCTTATTGTTGAATAAAATCTTTTAAAATTATCAATCCTTCATAGATAGTTATGAAACTATGAATTAAATTTTAATTTTCTCAAAATCAATTTAACTTATAGAAAATTTTCCGTAAAATAAGGAAAGAAAAATCAAAGGGTGAACTGATATGTGGGTCCCACCTGCCTCTATCTAAATCCACTTTGTTTCCACCTGGCGCCAACATAAAATCCCTGGTCAAATTCACATTATTTATTTATTTATTTATGTTTATTTTTTGAGAAAGGTCAAAATCAAAATACACAAAATTTGATATTTTCTTTTTCTCTTAGAAGTTTCTTTGAATTTGCAATTATTTGAGATGCGTCGTTCCTTAACATTTAAGGTTAAATAAATTAAAGTGTTTAGGTTGTCAAACTCATGCGAAATTTCTATATATTTCACAACCACCTCTAATTTCTTCACACACAAACATTGTAAACTACTCAAGATTTTCTCATATTATTTTTCTTTTGTAAAATATAATAAATAGAAGCAAAAATAAATTCAAGTTTCTAGTGATTTTTTTAAAAAAATATATTTAAGAATGCTAAATTTAACATGCCTATTTCAACTAACGATACTAGATAACTTATATGATTGTATAACATTTAATTTTTCAATAAAATTTTAATATCTTAAATAGATGACTACTATAGAATTTGAACTCATCCTCATCCTCCATAGTCTCTCATGTTTCAAATGTTACTTTTAGAAAACGCTTGGACGATAAATTTACACATCATAAAGAATAATGTAATATTAACTATTAATATATTTGTACATGTCTCATTCATGATAAATAATGAATATTATTATTCAAACCTATCTTTCAACCACTCCTTATTTAATGTAACCAATTTTCGTAAGCATAATCCTAGAGATAGAGGAACCTAAAGAATGAAGAGAAATTTCCATATATATAAATATAGATACTAATTTTATTAATTGATTGTCTCGTCAGTATCTTCTTAGAATGGTATGAGATCCAACAACATTAAATAATTCTTTATTTTTTGTATAAAATAAAAAATTACTCACGTGAATTTAAGAAATAGATAGTAGTATAAATTTTATAGAGAAAGATGAATTGAGAAAAACATTATTATCATTATTTGAAAAGTTGGTGGATCTCCATGTTTATACACTCAAAATAAAAATTTGGTCCAATCATTAATCCAGATGGTGTTCACGAAAAACAAAGACCGCAAATCGTAATAAAAAATATAAAAAACTGGAAATCGTAATAAAAAATCAAAATATATTGATATTAGAAAATTTTTTATATAAAAAAATCTCAAACCATTTATAAAAAATAGTAAAAAAAATATTGATAAACATTGATGGATTTCAATAAGCATATTTTTATCCCACTTATAATTTCTTTATTTTACTATTTCGTGTAAATAGTTTTATTTTTTATTTTTCTATTTTTAAAAATTCTCCACATATTATATATTTTTTAAATATGAAATAATTAAAATTCGAAAGAAAATCAGGTGCTGAGTTGGACGCGTCGAAGCAACGCCAAGGCGGTTGATACTCTTTGATCGTACAAAACAAAAAGGCAGAGAGATTGGCTTTCACTAATCAATCTCTGATTTGTAGGTTTCTGTTTCTCATATTCGCCATTTTTACGGAGCACACCAGAATCTCTCTTCTTTGTACGTAATCTCTCTCTCTCTCTCTCTTATTTTTCTTTGATTTATTCTCTAGCTTTCTGTGGTTTTGTTTCGATCGCAATCCTTCGTTCTGTGGATTTGTTGGTAGGAGGATTTTTCTTTCTTTACTTTATGTATTTGATTCCGGTTTCTGGTTGTTATGTACATCTTTCACCGTGTGTTTAATTAGATGCGTATTCATGTTATCTTGTTTTGGATTGTGATCGTGTTCTTGTGAATCACTTATCGGATTTTTTGGACTGCTTTATGAAAAACGATTGAATGTACGGTTACTTTTTGAATATAATTTCGTATACTGCTCGAATGTGTCGGTGTTCTTCAGGTCCTCTTCCTTTTTATCGTTCATCACCATGATAGATAATAACGACGTTAGGAGTTGCAGTGTTTGGAGTTGTTGATCCATTGTTCTGTTGCGAACTTATAGTGCATTGATGTTGAATTAATGAGTGAAAATGGTTTTACCGGATAATAGCTTGAAGTAATGGCTTGAGTAATCGATTCCGGATTATGTGCCTGAACTGTAAATTTCCCTTTGAGTTAATCTTATTAGATCCTGTTTAATTTTAGTCCGTCTTGAATTTTGTTTGGCATCAATTGAATCGAATGGAGCTGCAATTTGAGCCTCAATCAATAAATGATTCTAAAGATACCAATACCTTGCTTGGCATATATCATCCTCTGCAGTTTTTCATTGATATTCATTCTTTCAGTGACATTTACCGCCTTAAAGTTTCTGTTACCCTCCCTCTACAAAATTTTCCCCAATCTTCTAAAGATTGCATGCCTGATGTAACAATCTTTTGTTTCCATTGTCTATTCATAGTTTGGTTTACTACTCTTGGAAACTTGAAGAAAAATGGGAGGTGGGAAGGCTAATGACAGCAATGACAAAGACAAAGGCCTGTTTTCAAATATGGCGGCGTTTGCTGCAGGGCACCACTATCCTCATTCTCATGGATATCCACCACCACCATACGCTGGAGGATATCCCCCTCCGGGAGGGTACCCTCCGGCTGGGTATCCCCCTTCCGGTGGATATCCTCCGGCTGGCTATCCTCCATACGGTGGACATCCTCATACAGCCTATCCTTATCAGGGCGGATACCCCCCTGCTGGCTATCCTGGCCCTCATCATTACCCTGGTATTATCTCATTCTACATTCTACTGTTTGTTTTGGTGACTTAGTTACTTAATAATCTCCTTTTGTTGATTGAATATGGGCGCTTGGGCAAAGAAGGAAGAAGTGACAGCCTCCTCTTGGATTGGATTAGATTAAAAATAAATAAATTAAAAGTGCTCTATAATTTGAACCCTTTAAATTTCTAGAATTATAACGTAAATTTTACATACTTCGCTGTCCATTCTCAAGCTCCCTTGTTTATTATCTTTTGAAATGGGTGTTGGGGTGGGCAAAACACCTGAAATTTGAGTGGATTTGTGCTATAAGCATAATAATAAGACTTTCAAGAGTTCAATTATTAAAAAGAAAAGAAAAAATCTTGTCGCTAACCATTTTATTGAAGCTGGTTGTTGTTATTGACAAATTCCAACCATGGATCAACATCACGTATTTTTGTTTTTTTGTTTTCAGGCCATGGACATGGTCACGGACACGGTATGGGAGGTATGGGGGGATTGTTGGCTGGTGCAGCCGCTGCTTACGGCGCTCATCATCTTGTTCATGCACGCCCATTTGGCTACGGTCACGGAAAGTTCAAACATGGGAAATTTGGCAAGCGTTGGAAGCATGGAGGCAAGTTCATGAGATTCAAGAAATGGAAGTGATGAATTTGCTAGAACAATGAATTTGCTAGAACAATATGTCTGAGGTATATCGTTACCGTGAGTTTTGAGTCCCCTAGAAAAATAAATATGGTATCCTTATGTTTTAATTTTTTTTTTTTTTGACAGTGGTATTTTAATGCTTGTGTTCTGGTTATCTTAGAAAAATAAGTATTGTTTCAAATAATATATTCTCTGAAAAATTAGATTAATAAACTTTTCAAAAGGGTTTTTTAGGGAAACTTTTAAAAATAGAAAAATAAATAAAACTATTTATACAAAATTGTAAAATTTTTAGATAATGGCGATAGACCCTAAGAGTCTATGAAGGTCATTGCTACATGCTCTATCAATATCTATTAATATTTTTTCTTGCTATTTTCTATAAAAAGTTTTACATTTTTTCTATTGGTGAAAATATCCCCTTTTTTTTTACACAATTTATAATATATAATAATTTGAAGATTAAAAAATTTACTAAATAAGTGTTTCACCCACAACACTTTCAAAAGTTTTTCCCAATTTCACTGTTATTTTAACAACATATGATGGCTCCATTCGAGGGAGAAACAACGAAATAGTTCGCATGCATAACTAATCTTTTTTCTTCAGAAGACAGTATTTGAATATAGCCAATTAGAACCCTTTTAAAACCTTAAAACCTTGCAGCAAGAGACCTTTCCGATTTGATCCCCACATGATGATTCTCCTTAGAAAATATAGTGAGGGCAAATGGATTATAAATAAACAAAGCAATCTTCAAGAAATGATGTTCCATGGGCACTGTCAATTCTCCTTCATTGGTATGTCCCAGCTTATAAACTTCATCTTCCTCAATTGCTTCACGACAGAAGAACGAGAATTTCGCGCATGCCAATAATAGCTTTACTCGACTTCATACACAAGCCTCGCCCACTGTAGGATCTGTTTAGTGAACTCAACTTAGTCTAACTAGTGTAGATAGATTGCCTGTGATATGTCCTCTACATCCTAATCAGTAAACTCAAATTTGATTCAGGGAACAAATTCTGAAAACTAAATAATTCTGGATGAAATATACACCATTGAAGTTAGCAATTATGTACAGCGGGCTATTAGAAACAAACCTGAGGAATGCTTGCAGTGCCACATCTTACCCATTGATCCAGAGTTCATTGCCCCCATCGAAACCAACGACGCACTGATGATAACTGGTCTACTAATCTCAAGGCATCGATCATGAATGTTTTCTTTCCCACTTACCTTCGCGTCTGCCACCATCCCTTTCCCTTCGTTCTATAACTTGCCTTGACTTGCTGCCTCTTGACCCATGCCTTTGAGCAGACCCAAGCGGACCGGAATGTCCATCAAATATCGAAACTAACTCTGGATCACCAACACTTCCAGTGTCACCTGAATCTTTGCTTCCATCTACATTTTCTTCGTAACTGCTACCACATTCATCTGGACGCTCACGAGATTGTAGGATTGTAGGCAACTGTCCCGAGTATTGTCTCACCCCAGAAAGCACAATCGTCGGTACTCCAGTCATTGATGAACTGGTGGTAATAGAAGTTTCGGCCTGTAAGCCACTGGCACTCATTCTGGCATTCCCTTCATTGCTTGGTCTGCCATTGTCTCTTTCACGATATCTGTCCCGAGGTCGACTGCGAGGAAAAGGTTCACCAAGAACCAGAATTTTATTCACTCACCCTTTCATGGATCCAGGATATGTTCTATTTAGTGCCACGGGTAAAAAGCTAAGACAAAGCAGCAGTGTCTGTAGATACTATCATATTGCAACCTACCTACTATGGGAAGAGGATGAGAATTCACGTCTTGATGGTCGTGGTCCAGACTCAGCCTGTTCCAGTTCACGCTGAAGTTCCCTCTGCAAGCAGAAGTATAGTTACAAGAAATTGTTACCTTATCATTTTATACAGTAGCTAACTTTAGCACCTTAGTTTTTGACGCTAAGAATTAATCACAGGAGGAAGATAATAAAAAGATCCGCGAAAAGGAAAAGGCTATTTGTTTGAATTAAGTTTCAATTAATACGAGAAACTTGAATGCAGGGAGATTAGCAGAAATAACACGAGAATAAAATTACGAAGTCATCTATATGAAAACAAAGCAATTAGTAGAAGCATGGGCGATTGATTAGTTGAAGTATGTCACATTACCAAAATGCAGGATCTAAACAAAAGCCTCATATCTAGATTAATCAAAGAGGATGTGTAATGATAGGAACCCGACCATGAAATTGAGAAAATGCAGTTGTAACAGTATTACTTGTTAGAATATCAAAGAGGATTACAAAAGCACCCAACAATTTTTTTTTTTTTTTTTATAATCGTGAGCGTCCAGACCAGCTTACGCGCACTTCAACTAATCTCACGAAACAACCCGCCTGACTCTACAATATTTGGGTGTCAAGGAAACTTGTAGGATATTAAATTCTAGACAGGTGGTCGGCCACCATGGATTGAACTCATGACCTCTTAGCCCTTTATCAAGGTCATGCCCCCTATTTAGGCCAACCCATGATAGTTAAGCACCCAACAAACAATTGATTTCATACATTAGAGAACCAAACCATACCTGCATTTGTCTCTCCTTCTCCATATCAAGATTATAACGCAGCTCCCTGGTTTTTGCACGCTCAAGCTCCAGCAAGCGCTGTCTTTCAATTTCCTTTTCCATTTCAACCGTTCTCTCCCTAAAGTAGCCAATTGTTAGATGGAAACTTTTTTATTGTTATAAGTTGTATTACATGATGCAAAATTTAGCCACTTATTAAACCTATCAAGTTCTTGCAAAAGTTCAGCTTCATGCAATGCAGCATCTTCTAGATACTTGTGTCGTGCTTGTCTCATAAGATGTCTTTTCTGTCGACGAGCTGCTACTTCTTCTTGGAGTTTGGATTTTTCTCTGAAACATGATAGCCAGAGGGTTTGAATTCCAGTTGACATTATAAGTATACGAAGAAAGTAATGAATAATGATAACAGGAAGATTTTATTTTACTACACACATGGAGTGAATGGAGTTTTTGATCTGCTGAAGACGTGAATCAGCTACTGCAGAGGCTGAAATTTTCCATTTTCAAACGATAATGTGCAGAATTAAGAAATAACAATAGTGATAACTTGAAAAACAGATAATAAGAAACCCGAAAGACAATATGACATACAGGTGACTCCCAGAAAATTGTTAGAATCTTTGGATGAATCAGGTTGTCTGAGCTCCTTTTGAGCGAAGTCGAGTTCCAGTTCAGCCTCCTCTAGTTCCTAGACATAGTCAAACAAAGTAACTCCAAGAATGAGCTCTGCAGTAACAAAAAGGCAACACAATAACTAATCTTACCATTGTTTCCCGATCTTTCTTTTGAGAGAACACATCGAAATATGACTGAACAGAAGCAATATTTGAAAGGACCTGACAAGCACATAAGCACAAGTAAGAGAAAAGAGGGAGGAAAGCGAGAAAAGCTGAAATGGGACAGGTCAAAGTTTAGTGCACGGCATGCACAAGGCAGTGGCAGTACAAAAGACCATGACGAATGTGACTAACGTTGAGCAAATAAGTTCTACTTACGACAAAAGTCATATCAAGAACCTAAATCCTTACAAGCAAAGACCAAATCCCTTTCTTATTCCATCCAAGTTGATCGACGCAATTAAACGAGAAAATAAGTTGAAAAATAAATTTCTTATCAATGCTTTAGACTCATATGTACACCTTCAGAAATAATTATTTGGTTAAACATGTCACGCGTAAACTATAAAAGATGCTCGTTATATGGTCCTTTCAAACAACTGATTAAAACTAGATAGAAGTTTGTAATATTCTATGATGAAAGCAAAACAACTACATTGTTTTTTATCCAACGCCTCAATGAGAATTTTGCTAAGACGACCAGGGAAAAGGAGATAGTTCTCTTCCAGAAGGAAGCTCCTCTGCTAAAGTTAGTATGGCCCTAGAGAAAGTATGTTAATGCAATCAAGAAGAGACGAAGGGTGAGAATAGGTCTCCCAGCCTCAAACCATGAGAAGAAGAAATTCTATTCTTGAGTTGCCCATGTAGCATAAAAAAGCAGGGCTAGTTTGTGTCGCATGAGTAAATAGAATAAATTTTATACACAAAATACATATTGCTCTGAAAAAATTTCCTTTAGATAACTCCTCCGAGACCATGCCATAGACAACCAATTACTGCCAGTAAGCAACAATTATCTCATGCAAATTTAATAAAAGGTGAATCAGATACAGATAAATGACAAAAGGTCTAAAAAGTTCAACTTTGTACTTCTGACCTGCATTATCGATTCCCGAATGCTTAGAAAATCTTCATTCAATTGCTTTGAAGAACTTGAAGAGAGCACTTCTTTTAGGACCTTCCACATGAGAAGGAAGAAAACCAATAAGAACAGAAAAATGCAACTGGGTGATCTTCCTTTATTCAATAAAGATACTTTCATTCCGCTCAAGTGAAATATATTATAACTTGCAACAAAGGCAACGAATATACTATGCTATTCTCCTCTCTTTAAAAACGTTGAAGTTTACATAAGACTTTTGTAAATACAGCTATGTTTAAGCAGAGGAAGATAATGGCAAAGCATGCGAGGGCTTCCAAGGGAAGAAGACAGTATGTTATATCTAAAGGGAACATTTAACTTTATAGTCATAGTACCTCTTTGGCTTCATCCCCTTCATTTCTCAATCGACATAAGACTTGACAGGCTTTCCTCTCCAAATCTCCAAGTCTTCCATCTAAAAGATGAAATAAAACGTTTATAACATTTGAATAAAGTAGTATACCAAATGATAAACATAATAAAGGTTAATACCAGTCTTTGATGACCCCAAAGCCTCAATATTTCTCCAAACACTTTCAGGAATCAAAAAGACATCTTCGACTGGGGAATGGAGGCAAGCAGAGGAAATTAGAGCCAATGAAAGCTGCAGCAATGGCCCCTCGGATGCTGGATGTAAAACCTTTGTGCCATTAATGCAGTCAGCAGATAAGAGCAAGGATTGTAACTCATGTCGAGTGGCATACGGGACATAGGCTATAAGAAGTGCCATAGCACGAGTTCTCAAATATAATGATGAGTCAGATGCTGCCAAAGAAGCCACTTGATCCCATGTATGTGATACCAGATGAGAGAGTATAGACTCAGAAACAGATTCCTCCAAACCAGTTGAAACGAAATTACTACAAATTTGGGAATACTGTTGTGCAGCAGTGCCATCAAAGACATCTATGCCAACTAAAGTACCCAACTGCTGAAGAGCTATGTATCGTTGCTCGGGCTCAGGGTGTCCCAGCATTGTGCAGAACATATCAACCAGAGAAACTTCATCTCCATTGCCAGTGGAGATGCCTCTTCTGAGTAATGCCGACAACCATTTCTGGGTTTGCAGGCGCCAACTGAGCCTTGGTGCATTGCAAGAAACACTCCTGAGTGCAGAACAAATAGTAGAAACAATGTTTTCCAAGTTTAAACTACGAGGCAAACCAAGCAGACAATCAATAATCACAGAAGCAGCTTCCCAGCAACTTTCTTCTTCAAGCATTATGGTGGTTTCAGCCAATCCCTTAAGACCGCCTCTCAAGTACACAAGGAATTGATTACTTGTCTTAGACAGTGCAGCATGTTCACCTTCTTCCTTTTCAATACTGCAAGCATTCTGGGCTATTGAAGATAGGCACTGCGAGTAAACCAAACACTCGGCCATTGTCACAGTCAAAGTTTTAGCCAGTTGATGATGAAGATTCCAACAGTGCTCAATAGTGGGGAAAAGCTTGGAAATAAGGATCTCTAGATCTTTATGAAATTCTCCTATTTCCTCCACAGATAATTCTGTATTGTTTCCCTCATTCTTACTTCCTAGCTTCTCGTAATTGCTATTAGATACTGGGTTCTTATAAATATCACAGATAAACCCTAGATGTGATTTTGAACTCTCTTCAAGGAGTGCATTAGAGCTTGTATCCTCAAGGTCGGGTAAATCTATCGGAATACCACCAAAGGCTTTTAAAGTCTGAAGTAGCAAGTCTCTACAGCTTTCCATTACTTTTTGGAATGAACACAAGTAATCGTGGAAATATGAAGTTGGTTGTGATGAGGTAAAATCAACCCAAGAGATTAAGGATTGCAATATTTCTCTCTTGCGTTGAAAAGAGAAATCAGGAAAAAAGGAAGCCAATACAAAGATAGACAATGCTTTGTTACAAACTTTTCCAAGGGAATCGTCCCTATTCACATTCTCCTTGATGTTATTGAGAAGTTCATTAAAGCATAAAGACTCGAAATTTGTACATGAACTATCATCCAATACTTGTTCTTCAATAGAAATCTTTTGTAAAGAATATGAAATAAGTGGCTTTAACAATAGCACCACAGAGTTGAGAAATGGCACATCACAATACACGGCTCCACAAAGGGAAACTAGCACTTGCACAAGTCGAGGGATCTCAGGAACCATCGGTTCCATGTGTTCACTTACAATGGCTTCAAGAATATGAAGCACAATGCACTTTACATTCTTTGAAACATAACCCTTAATGAAATGAGAGCTAGAATGAGAAGTTACATCACTCTGGAAAAATGGCCAGGAACAGAGGTCAGAAAACCAACATAGTATATCAGGCAGGACATTAGAGGAAAGTGATCTAAGTTGCAATCCAACAGCCTCTAATATGACTTCTCCAAAAGCTACAAAGTGATTTCTCATATTAGGAAAGAATTTGCTAAGATCAGGGTAGATAACATGAAATGATTGACCACAATGGTGTTCAACTGTTCCAAGTTCTTTAGTCTCCAAAGGAACACTCCTGCACTCTGTTTCTTCAATCTCAACTTTATCGTGCTTTTTATATATATTATCTACTGCAGAAAGCTCATCACAAAATATATGCAACAGACTTGTTAACTGTGGTAAATCTGATGCAAGAAAAAGGCGGTCCATAGTATACTGTTTTGCATTACGGGATACTGCCATCCAACCAAGGAAACGAGCCAAAGGCGACTGGCTAATAGAAAATTTAGAAATTCTTTGCATCCAGGCAGAAGCAGGAATCAGATTCCCAGAGCAAATACTGTTATTGGCACTTGATGTGAAGTCTGTCTGATAATTACCTCCACTACTTGCATGAACCAATTTCTGAAGAAGTATCCAATGTCGCTGTGTGCTATGAATTGTTCCAGGTTCCAACCGTAAATTTCCATCTTTGATTTGATAATACAAGGATGTTAGCAATCCATTTAGAAACTCTGCTGAACCGAAAATGATATCGATAACATCTTCAGGACAACAATGTAGTTTAGTGGCTGAATGCAACAAAAAAAGAAGACTTTGCATAAGGATTTCATGCATTGAATTAGGCTTCTGCTGTAAAAGTCGAATGACAAAAGTGCACAACAGAGCTTGATTTTGCCGTACTAAGGTCACAGCATCCGCAGATTGCACGTCATTGGAAGACAACATGATCATTTTTTCATCTAATTCTTCACCATTATATGGACAAGACTCTGACTCAGACAAATTTAGATGATATTTTCTATCCAATTCAGCAGCCTCAAGCAAAATTTGAAGAACAACCTTGTCTCTTTTTCTTTCAAGGTGAGCTATTGTTTCCAGGTCAGCTTTACTCTTACCAGCAAGTCTAGTCAACCCTGAAGTTAGGCTACATTCTGGCATCGTGGTCTCACTACTTTTCAAACCTTTCTCGTGATTTGAATTGTAACTGCAAGACATCATAAAATATGGGTTGACATAGCACTCTGCCGCCAAGAGTAAAGCATCTAAGGCTGCGTCATGACCCTCAGAGGTAAGCTCATTTTGTGAACTTAGATCCAGAGCTAAACGGCGAAATTCAGAAGCCTTCACTTCACAGTCACGATAGTTTACGAGTTGGAGATAATCTGCTTCTAAGTTGAAGTACTCAATATTAATTCCAAAATCCAATATCAGTTCTCCATGAAACCGGTCAGGATTGGTCCCTTGAACCATTTCTTTAGGCTCTATGTTCACATTTCCATGGCTAGAGATTAAGCTACCTTCATTTAAACAACTAGAATGATTATCCAGACATTCGCACCGCAATTCTGGAGGGACAAAAAAAGGGATAGCATCTTCATAGACATCAGATTTTCCAGCCGTGTCATGATCATCTATCTTCCCATCACAATCATTTAGGGCATTTAATTTTGAAGAGTTTCCTAAATGACAGCTGACAGAAAAATCAGGGTTGAGAGGTTTTGAAGCAGAGGACTTCCGAAGGTCAACTTCAGGAGGTAACTGCAAGTGAGGTTGCAAAACTGAAAGAAGCACACTGCATAAAAAAGTTTACATTTAAGTCCTATTTAATTCCATAAATTGGAAAGATTGAAAGTTGATTGAAAAATTGGATGACTACAAATTCGAACATTATTGAATATTCAAGAACATTTAAACTACTTTCTTTATCATTTTTTAAGAATATGAACTTCCCCTTCAATTAGAAAAATTATTAAATTGAAATATATATATATATATATATCTGCTAGGAAACAGAAGATCCAATTGGTGCAAATGCTTTAATTCAAAAAGTTAAAAACCCAATATTTCAGTCGAAACTTTTAAAGACATGTTTGATAGTGATTTTGAAATTGTTAAAATCACTATGAAATATGTTTTAATCACTTAAAACTTATTTCATATTTAATTTTATATTTCATCAAAATTGGTTTTAAACGATTAAAAGTGTATTGATTTTGAAAATAACAAAAATGACTTTAATCACTCCCAAACATGTCATAAGTCGGTAATTAATTTAAAGATTGGCAACAATCTAAGACATTTGGATAAAATCAGGAGGCTAAGGGTAAAGCTAAAGGGACCCACAAATTGGCACTACATCAAAGTACCCTTTCATTATTGCCTATATATAACGTTGACTTATTTATCATTTTATCTTCAAATTTCACTTTCAACTTATTCGCTCTAATGCTTTCTATCTCTTTCTACAATACAACAACATTCCACAGAAGCACAAAGCAAGCATTTATTACCTAGGAGCAACTGACCCACGCCTCCATTCAAATTCTAGTGAAGGAAGAACGGATGGCTTTTGTACGGCCGAGCGGATGACATTGAGAGCAATCACACAACTGTTTTCCAGCTTTTGGGGAAAAACAGGAGAAAGATCTCCAAAAGCTATTGAGGTCTTCGACCCACATATGGCAGGATCAAGAAAAGGCTCTAGCATCTCCACAAGAAAGAGAATCTTGTGTTTTACTTCCTAAAAGAAGCATAGAAAAAAAAAATCTTCAGAAAGGATCAACCGTCAACAAAGAGGATCACAGCTGAAATAAGCCAATTCTGAATGTGTAAGTAATTCATAGACTGATCTGAAAATAAATTAACAATTTTAAAGATATCATCCGTCCAAGAGCTAAGGTTATAACTTTAAAATTGTTGAATTATTTTTAAAATTATCTATAATAGGTGTTTCTTTCATTTCTTAATTTGAAGTAGCACTAAACTTCAACACCATAAAAGAATTTCAAGATAAAGTGACAAAAAAACTTCAAACTTTCTATTTGGGTGGAGAGCTTAGGGTAAGATTACTGCCAAACTTCATACCTTAAAGTTTCCTAGCACGTCGTCAAAATAACCCGATAAAGCCAGCAGAATATATTTTAAAGCAGCACGAGCATGATCAAGGGAATGCCGTGCATTCTGAAACATGAGATATCAAACATAATAAGTTATAATGCATGATTATGGAGGCAATAAGTATTAAGAGGTAAGGAAGTCCTAAATACAAAATTAGCTTCACTAAAACAGCTAACAACCGACCAATTAACACTTGTTCATTTATTGTTTGAACAAAATAAATATGACAGAAGCTTCTATTTTATCCAAGAGGTAATACATAGATTATAGACAGATGGTCATTGTAAGTTTATCGTAAAACATAAACAACTTCTACTTCCACTTCAATTTCCTTTATCATCAAGATTTCATGAATTTAGTCATTTCAGTTTGTAAGGATTATATTGCCATTTACAATGGATGAATTCTCTGTATAACCTTGTACGAAGAGTAGCCCACATTTTTTTTTTTTTTATTGAAACAACTACTTTCATTTAAGAAAAATGAAAGTAATGAAACAATGAAGAATACAAGGGTATACAAAAAAACCAAGCCTACAAAAAATCCACTAGAGAAAGGGTTTCCAACTATGTAAGAGTAGCTAGCTTCTTGTGTTTCAGGTTCTTCTGTATAACCTTGTATAAATGAAGTGTCCATTAATAGGATTTTTTTTTTTTTCTTTTTTTCTTTTATTGCTAGATCTATTTCTGTGTCACATTGAATATAAACAACACAAACTTAAATTGGGCTTAAATTAGTATTTTGTGAACTCGCATAAATATCATAAAAGAATACAAGTTATGCACATTATTGATGAAATTCACCTGGATGACACCCAAAAGATCTTCTAGAAGCTCAATAACCAGATCAACCTATATCAAAATCAACCCAGTAGTAGAAAAGTTACAAGAACGAGCATAAAAGGGCATAGAAAAGAGAGCAGGCATGACACTCAAAATGAAACTGGGATATTTTAATTTCAGCAAAAACCTACCTTTGCAATAACACGAGGCATCCAGGGCACTAATACAGAAGAACATAAGTCGATCAATACACATCCAGCCTTAGCCTGTGGAAAAAAAATGCTGATTAATTTTGATGACAATAGCTTTTGTCCAAACAAAATATTGTTCAACTAATCAGCATCTTCTTTTCATCATTATCTTAATTTCTGAAAAATCAATGAGTAACTTCGCTGCTGTAAGGAAAGGGATCACTTGGGATAAAGATGCTAATCTTGCAATTTATAGAAACATAAAGATATTGTCACTAAACGAACAAAGTTTATTCAATCGAATAAAAAGTGGGCAACCAACATGTGATTGAGAAAATGATGATAGATAGCCAGCACAAGCATGTAGAAGAGGATGGTATAATGGTGATGACAATGTTGCCACAATCTGCAACCAAATACACCAAAATGTAAGAATAAGAAAATATACATATAAAAAAGGAAATACATATGACAATGACAGAGAAGGTGAATCATTTTTTAATTCAAAATAAACCTGAGAGAGAGCCTGTTGCACCACTGGCCGCTTCCATAAAGAAAAGATATCATTGACCACATCA
This sequence comes from Lagenaria siceraria, assembly GCA_002890555.2. NCBI lineage: Eukaryota > Viridiplantae > Streptophyta > Magnoliopsida > Cucurbitales > Cucurbitaceae > Lagenaria > Lagenaria siceraria. The sequence goes on along the minus strand of CM016483.1, from coordinate 26,033,875 downwards.
AAGGGACTGCTCAAAGGAGGACGAAGAACTAGAAAATGCGAAAAATGAAATACAGATAAATTAAGCAGCATCTAAGAAAATAAGCTTGGGATATATTTGTTAAGCATAAAAATGTAAGTGCTTGGTTAGAAATAGTTATTGGAGATGCTCTACAAATTTCTTACTACATTTAACACCTCCTAGAAAGGTCGAATTTTATTTTTAAAAAAATGTCTCAATGGTATTTTAGTCTCAACCTGGAAGCAATGCCTGTACAAGAGGTAAAGCTAGCCACAAGTCAACAGACCTCTCTGCTAGTTTACTGCAAATAATTGGCTGTGAACATTACACACAAAATGAAAGTTCATAAGTCAAATAAAATTAAAATACAGAAATCATAAATAATATATAACAAAAAGACTTCAATATTCCGATAGCCGATAGGCCTTGCTTTAGCCTCTTTAGGGGTCTGCAAGCCAACCTGAGACGCACAAGCAAAAAGCATATGCAAAATGCCTTCTTCCACTGCACCAACATCCAAGATGCTAAGATAGCTCAAATCCCATTTATCATCAGGCACTTCAAAATCTTCTCCAAACAATTTTGAGTAATTGATGATGGAGATAGGATCGGATGAGCCAGGTTTTGAAAACTCATCCGAAACAGCTGCTTCATCAGCCGATGATGAAGCTTCTTGCACTGCAATGGGTTCAACAAGCTTCAACAGTATTCGAGATGCCTGATAAAGCAAAGTAACTGGAAATTAGCATTAAAAACTAGAGGGTTAACAGTGAGAACATATTGAACTGGGAATAACTTACCACTCTGCATATAGCACCAAATGTAGAATCTTTGTAAGCCATCCTCAAAAGCGTGAAGATTGCATCTGGGCGAAATACTACACAGCTTGATGTAGATGGGACCACAGGTAATATACTGCGGGACTTCCGTGGCTACATTAAAGCAGAAAGATGTTCTATGTCACTAACCATCTTCTTAGGAGAAACAAAAAATTAATAGAATAGTTTTTACATATGGCAATATTAATTACATAATATCCCAAGGAATAGAAATTACTTAACATGTTTATAAGGGCAACCCAAAAAATTGAAGGAAAGGAGAAGGGAAAAGGTAAAAGGAAAGGTAAGTGCATGAAGAAACCTCAAAATTCGAAGAAACAGTCAATGGTGAAGACATCTGATAATTCTTAGAAACTTCAATTTCAGTTCCATTTCCAGTAGACTTCGATGCTGCTCTGCAACATAAAACGTATCAGCATAATATCAAGAGTAGATACTTAAAATAAAAGGAAACTTTGTGAATTTTCTCCCACGAACCAAGAAACAAAAATGATGAATTAACCAAGATCTTAAAAGTGAAAATGCTGTGTACAAAATGATACAAAAGATTGACAAGTGACATATGAGATATAACGAGCAAGATAGCCCAACCTCTCATTCACAAGATGTAGTATTGGATAGAATGGGCCAGCAAGCATTGCAAGAAAACGCAAGTTAAGATCAGGAGCATCTGAAAATCCCACAAGGTCTGACTGCACAATGATCAACTTAGATACTCCTCTATGGACAAAAAAGGCTGATATTTACAATAAAGGAGAAACCCACAGATTCATTTCAAATTTAAACATAGTACCTCAAGTTGTGGAAGAAATGGAAATAACCTAACTGTCATGTCTTGAAGCAACTACAAAGGAAACACAAAGGTCATGCATAGCATTGAGGTACAAAATGAAGCAACTAGGAAATGATGGGGATGTCACTACCTGAAGATGCATATCATCACCTTCTTGTCTATGTGATACAATATGTGGTAACAAGTGATTCACAACGGGTTGGAACTCTGGCTCCAAACCAGACACTGGGACACCAATCAGCTGCAAAACAATTAATAGTAAGAAAGGTTTCATGACATAAAGCTTCTATAAAGGCCAAGTTAAATTTGAGAAAACTATTGTCGTTATCTATTACTATTATTACGCAGTTCATAAAATTGGCTTTCATGCCAACCTAAACATAGGTTAATTGATTAAGACATTATATCATTGTCCAGAAAGTCAAAGGTTTCAGTCTCCACCCACATATTCTTGTACTTCAAAAAACATCATTCATCACAAATTTCAAGATTGCAAGTGGAATAATACAATATTAATTGGTGTTTCCATTTAACCAATTATAACTAATTAATCAAACAACAAAACAGAAATGTGTTAAAATATCATGTTTCTCACTTAAAAAAAAAAGGAAAAAAAAGAAGAAGGAGAAGAAAAATCTTCTTATGTCTTAGTCCTAATTTGGATAGTGTTGTTACACTAAAACCTCAAATCTACAAATCCTTTGCCTGCCTAATTGAATCAGAAATGTGAACTGAGGTCTTGTTTATTAGATAACATGAGATTTCATTTCAAAACCAATTGGTAATGAGAGAAGTAACCTATCTATTTTATTAAAAATTGTGAGGTGCCTCAATTTTTCCAATATGAGATCCTTAATAACACCAACTTTCTAAAAATTCATAGCTTGCACATTCTTCATCAAAACCATCCACATTGTTCTCGAGAAACTTACTTTTCATATAATTTTGAAAATCTTATTCTTGCCACCGGCAGCATTTCTTGAGTTAACTTCAAAAGGCACATACACTCCTCCTGGATATCTTCCCTAAGGCTCTTGAATTATCTTTACTATACATTGAAGAAATATAATATTCTTTCCTTCACAAACTCTAGTATGATGAAGCCTCAAATTCCCTATACCAAACCCACACTTCTCATTCAGTCGCAAGATGACTCCCACCTAAAAAAATGAGAGCCCCCACCTCTATGACAACCTCTCAAATAGTGGTAAAAGGGAACTTCCATCAATAGCAGTGAGATAGAATTGATTAATTGCATAGCAATTTTAAGTGGGAAATAGATTTTTCATTATATACCTGAACAAAAAACACAGCTATTGGATTTCCACGCAAACAGGATATTTTTACATAGCGACATGGAGTGTAGTTCATAGGGTAGATCATGTCTCGCCGAGGTGCTTCACAACGTGAACGAACTTTTACAAATGTCTCTGGCTGGAAACAAATACAAATCATTGCAAGAATAAAATCAAGGCTCTATCTATTATCCAAGAAATGCATACTAAAACTTCCATACTACATGTGCCATTCAAGAAAAAGTGTAGTGAATCACTTCCTCAATTCGTATATTTGAAAGACGGATATGCATAAATTAAGCAACTAATCAGAGGTAAAGATATTTATATAAGTCAAGTAATCCATTAATTCCTTTTACACTGACCAATTTCATAAACTAAATTATCTAGTAGGATACAAAGTATGGTTTTAAACTCTTGCAAAATAAGATTTTTGTTTTGTTCTCACACCAAAACAAATACGACAATTCAGATGGGATGGTCCATAACACTTTAATGTACAATAGGTAAGTGCCAATTATATGTATAAAGTGAGAATTATTTAGAACAGAAATTTCTCCTTCGACAAACAAATTGAAATATTTGTAGAAAATGAATTTATGCTATACAAGAAGACAAACTCTGTTAAGTATATAATAAATCCTTAAAAGAAGCATGATAATTCATAAAAAAAAATTAAATTAAATTAAATAAATAAAAATAAAAATGGTCACATACCAAAATTGGGCAATTTTATTTATTTCAGAAAATGTAATGTGCAAGCTGTAAAACTCAAAATCTAAAGAGAAAGAAAACCTTGTATCGCAAACCAGCAGCAATTTCCCATTCAAGGACAGATTTATTGTAGATGCGAATATGTGACAGTAGACAAGGTTCCTGGTAAAAAAAATACAAAACAAGATGGACAAGTAAATATAAGGGAAAGAACACAAGAAAACATTTTTTTTATAAGAACACTAGCAACCATAATGGACAGAGAGATGAGAAACGGGGTAACATGCAAATTTTCAATATATATAACAAAGTAATTAGAATACATCTACTTTATACCAAAAAAAAAAAAGAGGGGAAAAAAAGCTAAAATCAAATACATATAAACAAATAAAGGTGTTTATTACATGTTCTTATGCGATAAGATACAGAGTTTATAGATAAAGCACAAAAGAACAAACATCCTATGGGTTGAGGGTAGAGGGTGCCCCAACCCAAAACGATCCATTACGAGAAAGCCATCCAAACTAGGTTAATTCTTTAAAGGAAATAAAGAAAAACAAAACAAATAAACACCATGCTTAAAAAAGAATTAGGGCACACCAACAAGAGGCCCTATCGAGAACATAAAAAGCAGTTCTTATTGAAAAATGAAGTGTACGAATCCTGAGGAAGAGACATTAGTGAGCCTTCCAAATAACCTTTGGAATCTGCTAAAAGTATTAATGTTAGACTTACCTCTTTTGAGAAGCTCTCCAGTATTAAGTGGCAACAAACAAGGTTTTGCTCAAGAAAATGCTTTTTCTTTTCCTTTCTTTTTTTTTTTTTTTTTTGACAACATGTCTGACCCTACAACATTTGCGTGCCAAGAAACCTTGTAGGATATTAAATCCTAGGTAGGTGGCCACCTTAGATTGAACTCATTCCCTTTAAGTCCTTTACTAAACCTATAGCCCTTATTGAACGCTAAGCCAGACCATGATGGTTGTTCAAGAAAATGCTTTTATGATGACTAGGTGAGGAATTTTAGTACTACAATTAAACTGGCTTTAAATACCATATTAATCTTTTCCAGCTAGGCTGATATCTTCAACAGTGCCCTTCTAAGATTGAAAATGTGAAAATAGGTTGATGCCTGATGGAGTGATGGGGCGCATTTATAGTTAAGTTCAAAAGTGGTACGTTAGAATCCAAAGAAGTATTGCAGAGGTTGCAAGCCATGATGGTGAGTGAAGTTTGGAACATCCCTCTGAATTTAAAGAGGATGAAAATCTTTAAAGCCATAGGAGATGTCTTTGGAGGTTAGCCAAATGCTCCCATAGAACTGCTTATTTACTCCATTGTCTGGACTCTATTATCAAAGTCAAGGAGAACTACCACGAACTCATCCACACATAGGTTGAAGTCAAAAAGAGTGGGGGCGAGAGCTTCATCTCTTCTTTGAAGTCACTCCTCCAAAGCACGAGCTAAAATCCTTTAGTCTGTCCAACACAGTCATGACCTTCCTTTAATATTTTCTTCATAATATATCCATGAATGTTAGAGAAAAACTTATTTATACCTCAACTAATCTCATCAGATAACGAATTAACCCTACAACATTTAGTTCCCAGGAACCTAGTAGACTTTGAACCACCACAGTGTTTGAACTAAAGAATGTTTCAAGATTCCTCTGTTAATGGTTTCTGGGATTCTTTCAATTCTTCTTCTTCTTCTTGTACGTTGCCCATCATGGAAACCTATCTGTAAGATAACACTAACAACCCCCCACCCAAATCATTATTTTATCCGAAACTGAACTTCCTTAGTGCTCAAAAAATAACATAATATCACACAATTGTTCGCTTTACCGCAAGAAAGAACCTGAATAGTTCATTCTCATTGAATTTCTTAAGTGTCAATACAATACTTCTGTCAATTAAGCGCGAGAGAGAGAGGGGGAAAAAGGATTACGTACATCTAACTCGAGAAGAATCCACTCTTTGGTGTTGGTGGCAGTGGACCAATGAGTGCGAAGATCGGAATCAAGAACATTAGCGGCCTTCTGAGACGGCGATTCTCTGGAAACACCTTTCACTTTGTAGTCCAGCGGCTTCACTCGGGGCTCCAATTCAATCTCCATTTTTGCTCTGTAAGCTGCTTTCTCTCTCTCTAGTTCTGCATAGGATGGGAATGAAATTGGAAAAAAGAGGGAGAAAGACAAGACAGTGAGAGAGACAGAGACACTTTTGCTGCTGAATAACCCGTGAATCGAAGAAGAAGAAGAAGAAGAAGAAGAACGAGCTGTAATAAAACAACTGCGGGTAACGAAGTGAAAATAAAGTTTTAGTTGAAACTTGGGAGTGAAACTGGTTCTGATTCATTCATCATCGTACATCTGATTAAATACTTTTGTGATTTTTTTTTTATCGCTAATACATATTATATTTATTGAGCCATCTATAATTTTAAAAATGCAGTGACCGTTTTTCATTTTTAGGAAGAAACAAAAAACGATCATACACATTTGTAGCCTTCCAATCTATTTTCTCGATTTTTTTTATTAAGGGCAGCCTCTACCATCTCATTATCAAAATTAATAGTTTAAATTAAAAGTTTAGTCGAAACTTTTAAGGTACTACTTGAGAAGTCGATGAAATTCAAAAATATTTAATTGATCGATCACTTTCCATTATATTGAATAGTACTTGACATATTCAAAATTTTATAAATAAACTAAGATATTAGATATAAAATTCTTTCAAAAAAATATTAGATATAAAATTGAATTTCAAGTATGATAAAATCCTGTACTTTTAATTTAGTACCTAATACATTCTTCAATTTAAAAATATGTCAAATAGACCAATGATCTAGTAGAAAAAATAATAGTAATAGATAAGTCTCAAGCATCTATCGGACACCAAATTAAAAGTTTAAAATAGATGTAAATGTGAAGGTTCGACTTTGAGAATCTATTAGACATTTTTTAAAGCTAATTAATAGAATTGACACAACCCTAAAGGTCATGAGATTAAAATTGTAATTTAACCAAATAAACATTTATATATCGATATTTTCATATTTTTATTTTTTAACAAATATCATATTAAATAGGAAAATTTCACACATAGAAAAAATGTCAAACTATTTACAGAAAATAGCAAAAAAATATATTGATAGACATTAATAGACTTCTATCAGCATCTATCAATAATAGACTTCTATCATTTGTATCACTATAAACCCTGATAAACTTCTATCTGCCTCTATCACAACCATAATTTTTTTTTTACTATTTTGGTAAATAGTTCTCCTTATTTTTCTATTTTTAAAAATTCTCATATTAAATAAGTTGCTAATTTACCTTCTTCGGCTTTCATATCAACGACTAATAGTCATCAATTTTAATATTTTTAATGTTTCAACCAATCAATACCTTTATAAAAAACATTAAGAAAAATACATTGTACCGAAAGATCAAATTTGCAACAGATAAATATTCACCTACGAGCAATTAAGGTTTTTTTTTTTTTTTTAATTTGTTTGGAGCAAGAGAAACTGATGTTCAAAGTACACTTGTGCAATTGAAAGGCAGAGAAAATCACGACTTTGTGTGATGTATAGGCCTCCATCATTTTTTTCTTTTTCACTGGAATTAATAAACCGGCTGTAAATGCGCATATATTCAGCTCATAGAATCCAACAGCAGCAAACTCAAATTCAGAGTTAGAATCTAATGTCTATAGTACTTCAACAATTCTCCTGGTCTTTAATCCTTTACGAACGATTACTTCCAAGATTATTACTTCCAAGATTAAAGCTTGAATCAGTGTGATACCGTATTACCGTTACCGCATCGAGGAAAATGTCTACACACAAAAGTCTCCAGTACATCAGTAGGCAGTCTGGATTTCTGAAAGTTCTCACACCAAAATCAGAAACAATGTCAAACAATCGTTATATCGATGCAAAACGATGACGATGATAATGTTGGGACAATCTGGAGCACAAAAGAGAAAGAACGAACGAACTAAAGATCTGCATATTTACTATATACACTGTTGAATTTGGCATAAGAACACAAATAGCATAATGCATGAGGAAGAACAACTTCATTGCAGCAACAGAACCATCTAGGTTGAACTACTATATCTAGCCAAATATTCAAGATGAAAGTAAGACTCATTTGGAGACCGAGTTCAAGAAGGTTAAATAATTTTTAATCCACACTTGGGATTAGTTCTTGATATCATTTCCATGTATCTTTAGGATGACTAAATATGGAGTCTCGAAAGCATATGCATATTTGAAGCACAGACATCTAAAGATCATGAAAGTATAGAGTAAATTAGTCAACAACATTTTGATAGGGTAATGAATGAACCACTCCCCCTTCAGCCCAAAATTCTCCAGCAAAACATTCTAACATGGCAATGTAATACTTGACTAAGAATATCCATGCTGATAAAACTCAAGAAATATGTTATTAAACTATGTTAAATCATCAATTGATCTAAAAGCTTAAACTAGTCATGAAGCACCTGCTTTGGCACTATGTTAAATTACCAATTGACCCAAAAACTTAAGCTGATGGGTGAAAGTAAATTAAATATTGTATCATCCAACAAAATATAATGATCTAATTTATGCTTGGCTGAATGTCTAATCTTTTCAGCAGTCATGTTTAAACAATGGAGTTGCAACAACACACAGTACAAGAAGGGGGATGAGTAAGCATGAGTAGTACCATGTATGGTTTTCCCCCTGCTTCCTAAAACATGTATTGAAGGTTTCCTCTAGTTCAGATGCAAAGAAAATGAAATACAGAATGAAAAAAATAATTAATTAATTAATTTTTTAAAAGAACCATGAAATCTGGAAAAACTTTTTCACTTATACATTCCTGAGATAATAAAAACAGGATTACATATTGATAGGTATCCCTATCAAGATCTTTATTATAACTTTAAAAGAAAGCAAGTAAAAGATACATCCATCCACAATCTCCCTTTTCTAGAGAGAAAGTTCCTCCTAATACATAAAAACCAGATAAAAACCAACAACACACACACAAACGTATATATAACTAAACAACTGTATAAAATAACTAATAATAACTTAATTCTTCAACTACTGGTTGATGCTTCCCCTTCCTTAACCACCTCCTTCCCTTTCTTATTTTTTTCCTGACATATGTGATCAATGTTGGTGGTCTAACACATATCTACTTACAAATATCAAATGGGTTGTCTGATTGTAGAACCACATATGATGTCGACAAGTCGGAACTTTTGAAAACTAAGGAACCACAGAAAGGGAAGTTACTCAAGGTATATGGGGGTGTCTTTTGTCTCCCCACTGAACTTGTCGTGCAGTTGGAAAGGGATGTCACCTCTGAGAATTTGAACTCTAAATTTAAGTATGCTGCTACTACATTCCATGAGCTCAAATACACAAGCATCTCCAGCCTTGAGAAGATTATCATTAACAAACTTCCTCCACTGTTTTGTATCAAGTGCCTTACCGCGTCGGTTCCCATAATAATCTATCTTCCATTTCTTGCCTTGAAAGTAAAGAACCGCAGGGATCACAATAGCAGGTAAAATAGAATGGAATTTAGCTGGCAAAACCTACAAATAAAGATATGATACAACTTCGCAGTTAAGCTGATTTGTTTACATGCTTAAAAAACGCCTAATTGAGCATTTGGCATTGGCTAAGAATTGGGTACTGTCAAGTCCTAAGGATTGTGAATCAGAACAGAAAAGTGATGGCTATGTTGATGACAGTTTGTTTTCGTTTCCAAAACTATATTTGTTTAGATCTGTGATTGAACGATCTCTAAAAGTTAATGTTACTGTGCTTGTGATTTAGGAATGAATAAGAGTCTTTAAATTAATATTGTTTTTCAAAAAGAATCAAATAATAAAAGACCAACTTTTAGAGTAGTTATCTGAAATTCTGAACCCATTTTTACAAAATTTCTGTTCTAAATTGTTTTTATAATAGTTTCCAGGCTAGCTAATCTTGCAAGTTTCCCTTCAAATGTTACTTTAAGAGATAATAATAACAAAAACGATGCCAATAACTATCAATGATCCCTCAAACTAGTCAACTACTTTCTAGATTGGCTATTGTTACTACAGTTTGAGTGACTAGTCTTATTACCGTCAAAACTTGAGCAACATGTTTTGTAACATGTCTTATACAATATCAAACATCATGATCCATGTCATGTAGAATCTGCCTGAAGATTTTTTCCTCATCTGCTATTGTGTGTAGTGCAAATTTGCAAGCTTTCTTTCCTAATCTGGCAAAAAGTTTTTTTTCCGTACACGAATATCTTCTCAAGGTTGCGCCATATATATTTAAGGCTTTTGGTTTTGTTAAGGTTAGTCCTCTTGAATGAGAAAACATATGTGTTAAGTTATTCAGAGAACATTCACGTTGAACTCTCTTATGTACCAAGAGTGAACTTTGTGAACCTCGTTGAGGGTGTTGGTGTTAGTCATTTAGACTAGGTTGAAGTGTGTTCATCTATTGTCAATTACTGTAAGTGAAAAAGAGTATATCTCATACTTAAGGGAGCTTAAGTTCGATCGTATTGAGGGGATCTCATACTTAACTTGGAAAAAGCTATTTATAGAAGTGAGGGGTGCTCACGCTTAGGAGGAGCCTTGGTAAATTTGTTTCGAGAGGATGTCAAACAAAACTTGGGAGAAGCATGTTTGTGGAAGTAAAGGGATCTCAAACTTAGGAAAAGCCTAGGTTGAAATTGAATAGCAGGTTATACGTGAGTCACTATGGAGGAGTTTATTAGATATGTACTTCGTTGCAATTATACTCTTTAGTTTATTTTCACTGGGCACACTACATCAGTGATATTGCATCGAACTAGGTTAACAATCTTTGTGTCTCTTTATCTTTACACTGTCTGATATTAAGTTGTTTTGTTTATTAAGACATTGACTTGTAAGTATTCTATGTTATAACCACTTTAAAATTTCAGCCATACACAACCCAAGCTGATCAACAAGTTTCTACTTTCTAGTTAATCCAGTTTACCTTATAGCTCTAACTATTCTCAAATTTCTGAGTGATTTTCATGAGAGGAAAAACTTACCAAATTACATATGGGAGCGACATGCGATTTAGAAAGAATAAAAGCATGGTAGGGTTTGCCTGAAAGTGGCAAAGTTTCTCCATTTTGCGGCTCCATTGTTGGAAGCTCTGCGAAAGGGGAAACGGATGAAATTAATGATTACAGGTCGGAAAAAAAACAAAAAAAACAAACCTGCAGATGATGAAAGTTGGCTGAACAAATGCAACAAAAATTAAGGTTAAAATTAAACGAGTATTCTCTGGGAATCCAAACAAAATGTGGAGAATGAACAAAGGGGAAACGGAATTCAAAGGAGAAAATAGATCAGTAACCACTAACCTGTGAGCTCGAAGCAAGCAGATGGTGAGACACTCGGTCCTCGTTTTTTCTTTTTCTTTTTTTTCTTCTTCTCAAGTTTCAAAAGGTTGAAATTTAAACCTGAAGTTTTGAATTTTATTTCAATTTAATCTATAATGTTAGCAATTTTATCATTAAAATTTGAGTTTTGTTTTAAAATAATTATTTTATTAAATACCACTTTTCACATTTAGTGTTAATGTATACTAAATAATTTAAACTAAACAAAAAAAATTATGATTAAGTAAGGTTTACTGTGTTTTATCAAGATTAAAATTAAATTTATAATTATTTAAATTAATTAATAGACATTAAAGCTAATATTTAAAAGGGATATTTGCATTAAAATCATGGTTAAAAGTATAATTATTAAAAATTAAAGACCAAAATTAAACAAAATTCAAATCTCAAGTAAAATTATAATATTTTAAAACCTATATACTAAATTGAAACCAAACTCAAAATTTCGTGATGGAATGTATAACATTTTAAAATCTGATGACCGAACAAAAACTAAACCATAATGTAGGGACCAAAAGGTATTTTTACACATATATGTATTTTTAAAAAAATGTATTTTTAATGGCTTTAGATTATCGTGTTTTAAAAAATTAACAAATGAAAAACACTTAAAATATCTTAATTCATTTAATTTATAGGTTATTTTTTAAAAGAAAAATAAACTCTTGAGTACACTCAACTGAAAAAAAAAAACACTAAAGGACGCGGACCCACCCATAAAGGGCAACCATACTACCGTGGATTGAAATCTACAAGCATGAGAAGCTAACTCGTGTGCAACACAATTATTCTTACATTGGCTTAAAGGAAATTATGGACAGAACTACAGGCGCGGTATGTGTAGATCTCGAATGGCGTCGAGGAAAGCATGAATCTCGTTTGCATATTGAGTAGTCCCAACCAAAAGGTTACAGAGAAATTTGGAATATGTTTAAACCCATAACAACAAAATACTAGTCTCAAAAGCTTTAGACAAACCATGAAACATGACTATGGTCTCACCAAGCTCCACATAGCCCGTTCATAAAGAAGTGGCCCTCCAAATCAAGCATAACCTCACCATTATTGTCACAAATAATGGCTCTGATACCCACTTTGTGATACCAAAAAGTTGCATCACAATTATGTTGGGATTTATGTCATAAATCTCGTAGTTTGTAAATTATAAATAAATTATTGAATAAACAAAGTATTATTTATTTTTAAATAAATAAAGTGTTATTTATTATTTGCATGACTCATAAATCCAACAAACTAAGATCAAAGGTTGTTTAATGTAACTTGAACAGTATGTAGTAGACATACAATAAGATCGTGTTCAAGTAATAACATAGAAGGTCTGCAGTATATGAATAAAGTTTGGTGTCTTATCCTGGTGACATTGGGGACGATACCAAGTGGAGAGCTGGGAACATAACTACACAAGATGCAACTCATTTATTCCCGCATTTAGGGAAAGTAGATATTGACTCTGAGACTTGAGTAACGAGACCTCACCCTCTCACGGGCACAAGAAGAATTTTGTTTATGGTTGGACCATAAACAGATTGTTCATTAAAGAGATCAGCGACATTTAAGGAGTAACAGGTAATTACAGGGTAAAACGGTAATTTGACCAAATTGTAATTAGGAACAACTTGTGAAGAGTTGACTTATGTGTAATGGTTAATTTGGACACAGAAATCGTCTACAATTCATAAGAGTGCAACTATAGGTTTTTAGCGATATGCCCCATAGTTAATGAAAGTAAATTAATACAATTAAAGAGTTTAATTAATTAATTTCAAATCATTTGAGCTTATAACTATAGGTTCATAAGATCCTCCTGCTAACTTATAAAGAACTAAACAAGGAAATTTAGCTTTGAAAGAATTTTAAATGTTCAAATTGTTTAAGGGAGTTAATTTTAAGTGTATATGATGCAGTTTTAAAAAATTTTAATTTTGAGTTAGATTTAAAATTAAAACTTTATAATATAAGAGTATTAATATTTGAATTAGATTCAGATATTAAATTAATATGAATTATATTCAAATATTAAATTAATATGAATTAGATTCATATTAAAATTATAGATTAAAATTAATATGAATTAAATTTATATTAACCTTAGTTTGAGAGAGAATATATATATATTAGAATATAATTTATATATACGTAAAATTAAATATGTGATATTTAATAAATAAATATTTATTTATTTAATAAATTAAATTAATCAAATTAGTTATATTTATTAATTTCTAATTAATAAATTTTGATTTATTTAATATATTTATTATTTACAATTTATCTAAAAACAACTCCCCGTAGGTCAGGAGAGTGGTGAATGGGGAGGGGAGTTAACTCCCCTCACCGTTCTTTTAAACAACCTCTTAGTTATTTTGGAGTGATTTTTTTTGGAGAACACATAAGAAAAAAAATACTCACATTATCTCTCTAAAAAAATCTCTCTACAAAAAGGAAACATATAAAAGTTATATGAGTTAATTTTCCTACTATTTCACGAAGGATCCCACATTCCTTCCATGTTCCAAGAGAATAGTGGAGAAGATTTTGTTGCTGGTGTCCGACACACAATTGGTTCGTGTTGCTGCATTCTCAAAATTGGGTGAAATTTTGTTAAGAAGAGTTCTACAAAAGATATTTAGTCTTCTCCCTTATCATTTCAATAAAGTTTGCTTAAATCTGTGTTGATTTTTCGTTATGTAAAATTTTTTTATAACAAAATTAGACAAAAGCGATCACACTTCTGCAAAAGAATTTCAATTCCTTCAAATTCACTTATAGCAATTTTAATGTTGTTCAAAGCATTTGATTTTTTTAAAACTAAACTTATAAATACTAGTTAATTTTTTTGTTTTGTTATTTAGTTTCTAAATATGTTTTCAAAATCAATACAAAGCTTAAAAGTACAAAATAAAAGTATAAAAAATAACCAGTGATAGCAATATTTATAAGTTAATGAATTATTTTAAGAAATAGAAGGAAAAAAAAAGAGGTCACACTGTTTTTTACTTTATTTTATATTTTAATATTTAAAAAAAAGTCAATGGGAAAAACGTTTCGCTCATTCAAACATGGAATATTTTTTTTAGAAGCAAACATGGAATAACCTAAAGTTAGTTTACACTTTTAAAGTGAGTTGTTGGAAATGTTTTTTTTTTTCCTTATTTTCTTGTTAATATAACATTGAATCAAAGTAAACTTAAAAATTATCTTTAAAATAAAATAAAATAATATTTCAAAATAGTAACTTCAACGAGCTATATCAACTTGTAAAGTTAGAGATTCGAATATTTAAACTCTTGTCAAAAGAAGTTATTCCAGTTAAAACATGCTCCACGGCCTAAAATTAAATAATTCTAAAAGCTAAGTATTTGTCTTGTAACCATGGACTACAAGCTCACTCAAAACTCCATTAGAATTGTAAGTTAGAAACTGAAATTCAAACAAACAAATGAAAGACTCAAATCAGTCTGCTAGAACAATAAACGTATGAGTTTAATTTGGGTTAAGCTTATGCTTTTTGACAGATTTCCTCGAAGGTATGGCTTTTTAGTCGAGAATACATGTTCTATGTTAGCATTGTCAACTATCGTTCCCAATAAAGAAATATTTATAGAATAAAACTCGATTGATTAAGACATTAATAATCTCACATTGTTTTAAGTTTCTTGTTTGAACTAATGAAAAATTAGCAATTACACAGCAACAGAAACAAAACTGATCAATCAATCTCATCTTTCACAAACCCAACAATTTCAGAGAGAAGAAGCAAAGAAAGATTGATCCATAAGTTTTCAAAACCATTGCTGCAAAAGCCTAAATTTCATAACTTAAACTCACAATTCACATAACATCTAAATTTGATTAGTCATTTCTGAACTAAACAAGAAAAGAACAAACAGAAAATCCAGGCAGAAGAGCAAAAAAATTGGAATTCCATCCAAGCCACAAACAATGTCTTCTTCTTCTTCTTCTTCCATTCCTCAATCCTTCTTTTCACCTTCCTCAATCTTCTTAGCACTCTTTTTAGTAGTTGTCTGAGAATACAGAAAAGTCCCAAAAATGGCAATGGCAGAACCAACAGCATTCAAAGGCCTAACTGGGTTTCTAAAAACCAACACAGAAGCCACAATCACAACCACTCTCTTCATTGTATTACCAACAGAGAATGTCAAAGGACTGATCTCATCCAAAGCTTGGTAAGAAGATTGATTATAAAGATGATAAAAGATTCCAGAAATCAAAACCCAGATATATAACGTTGAAGCATTTCCAATGGAAGCAATTGCTTGATGATATCCTTGAACCCATTTTGACCCTTCAACGAAAATGGCCACAGGAAACAGATACAACAAAGAAATTATACTAATCCAACCATATAAATTCAACCCATTAACCTCCTTGAAGTTCTGCAAGCTCCTTTTGGAGTAAATGTTTCTTAACACAAACCCTACATTGCTAATCATGGCGCCTGAGAGACCTTCAAAATTGAAGGTAGCTTCAGTAATGGCGGCCAGAGAGCAGCCAAAAACAATGGGGAGAATCGAGAGCCAGACCTGGATTGGATACGAATCGCCGAGGAACGAGGAGAACAGAACCGAGAAAACCGGTTCGGCCGATTTAATGACATGGGTGAAAGAAACAGCCACTTTTGAGAACGAAACACAGGCAGAGATATGGCCGATTGTGTGAAATAAAGCGGGGCCGAGGAGAGCGATTAGAAAGGGCTTTGAGATTTTAGGGCATGGCTGAAGCTTGAAGGACCAAAGAACAAGCATCCAAACCGATCCAGCGAAGAGTTGAAACGAAGCGAGAAGCCATGGGAAAGGGAAAATGTTGAGAACCTTCTTGTTGTAGATATTGAAGACGATGTTCTGAAAATACCAGAGCCCAAAGACGATGGCGAGCTGAAATGTTTTGCCGTTGGAGGCGGAATCAGCGGTAGTATCGCCGCCGTCTGCGGCAGCGGCGGCGGGAACATGGGAGTTAGGTTTGGACGGAAGAAACCCAAATGGGTTCACAGGATTTTTGCAGAATCGGCTCGATTTAGGGATTGGATTGAGAATCTGAAACGTGGGCTTTGAAGAGACGCCATTAATGGTGGAGAAGGCGGAGATTTGGGGGCGATTGGGGGATTTCGATCGGACGGTTGGGAGGAGATTTGGGTAGAATGGGGAAAAAGGGGAAGTGGGGTTGGTGGAAAGAGGGTTTTTCAAAGGTATGACATGTGAAGAGAGCATTTTAATGGAGGTTAAAAGGGAAAAATGAGAGATCTGGAGATAAAATGAGAGAGGGCTTTAATGGCGAACTGTGGTTTGAAGTTGAAAAGATGAGTATGAGTTGTTTTAGGACTGTGAAGTTCATTTTCCCAAGCTTTGTTTGTTGCCGTATTTTTATCATCGGTGATTGCGACCATTTCTGCACTTGCCTCTCTTGGATCTCGTTTTTCATTGGTCTTCAGAAAAACCATAAATTAACCTTCTTTTTTTTTTCTTTTCTTTTAATATTTATCATCACTGATTAATTGGATAAATTTAAGTAAAGTGTTAGCTTATATAATAACTTTTTTAAAAAATTACAGATATAATAAAGTCTTTTAGTGAATAGTTTATGTGGTCTATCAAGAATAGACTTGGTTATATTTATAATTTTTAAAAAATGTTGTTATATACTTTGTTATTATCCCTAAAATTACTATTCACTATAATTACCCTAAATCTATAATTTATACTTAAAAAAACTTTAGGATGATATAAATAAAAGTTTCAAACTAATAACAGTATAAATTTATATCATCTATTATATTTCGTGTGGATAAACATCGCGAGAAATTTATAGTTTTATTACTTAAACTCCTAAATTTTTATAAGCAAATCAATCTAGACTATTGATTAGTATTTCTTTTTAAAATTATGCATGCATCATCTTTAGTTGTTTTAACTATTTTCGAAAAGTAATCTTAATAAATAGTTTAAAATATTTCACTGATTATTTGTTTAATTGATACAATTTTAAGTCTCACACAATATTCTTTGAACGACGTATGAATGCGAGTGTAAATAATACACTTAATAAAATATATTATTTAAATTAATACTACCTTAAAGTTTAATGGTACAAATTGATTTTTGTTCCATCACTATTGAAATTAATTTTATAATTTCACTTAATAGTTATTTAAAAGTAATTAATATGCATCAATACAAACATTGAAAATGACTATTCAGTAAAAATACGAGGCTAAATGTGCAAATCTCGAACCTATGGACCAAGTTAAAACAAAAACTCGAATCTCAAGAGTAAAATTTTAATATTTTGAATTTTATAAACAAACTTAAAGTCGAACTCAAAAATTAAAGACTAAAAGAGTAACACTTAGAACATATGGACCAAATGAAAACTCCACCAAAAAACTAGGGACCAAATGAAAACTAGAGGTTTCATGAAGCACATAGGGGAAGTCTTCCCCATCTTTGCCCCTATTTCAATATGTATTCCCACAAAATTCTCGGCGGGATAAAATATTTTCGACTTATTTTTTAATTAATTTACCCTTTTAACAAATTTTTAATTTATTTTCAATCAAATAAAATTTACACAATTTTATTTTAAATGAGTGATTTTCAATACAATTTATTTTTATTAAAATAGAACATTATGAAATCTATTACTAAAATAAATAATGTTCAATATATAAAATATATAATTAAAATGTGTATTTTCCATAATTTATAAAAGTTAAAATCTAAATGTTGTATATGATATGAGTTAACATAATGCGTGTATATATATATATATCTAATGAAAACTATAAAAATAAAAAAAAATTAAATTGTAGGCACAAAAAAGTATTGTTCTCCATAATTTAACATTTACTAGATCAGCAGCGCACATCTCCATTCAGACAGGCTAAATAATGCGTCGACGGTTCGGCCCGGTTCATCATGTTCTGAATCCTGATCCGAGAGAGGGCGTGGTCTCAGGAAAGAGAGGAGAATAAAACAGGGACTTTAATGCCCAGAATTCAAAAAGTACAGTGCTACTCGACCGAAGACGAAGATGGCAGCCAGGCAAATGGAAGAGATTCAAAGGAAGCTATCAATGCTCAATTACCCTAGAGCCAATGCTCCTGCTCAGTCCCTCCTCTTCGCTGGCATGGAACGCTATGCCCTTCTTGAGTGGCTCTTCTTCCGGTACCCACTTTTGATTGTTTTTCAATTGCGTACTTCAAACTATTCGAATTGTATTTCCGAGCCTTTGTTTTCGTTGTTCCTTGAATTTCAAGCTTAGTCATTCACCGGACAATTGGATGTTTAATGGCTTATTGCATTGCTTTCTTAAATTGTAGTCTGTTGGGTGATAAGTCGCCGTTCTCGCAACAAAATATCCAAGGAGATGCTATTGATCGCGATGAAGAAACTGGTCGCATTCAGTGTCAGTCTTCCCATTTCATTCTTCACGATTATATGATTAATTACACAGTGGCATCTGGGACGAACTCAATTTTTGTATCACTGGCTAAACAAACTACATGGATGTTTGTTTAACTCTTACGCTTAAGAGTGTTAGTTTTATAGATCGGGCTCCCTTATCACGAGTCTGCGATGAGCATGTAATTGGGCGTCAAGATGGTATAGGAATTATGAAGTAATTGAATCACTAAAAATGGATACCTATGCGTTATTCTACTTCCTGTAAGTAGGTTGGCCACGGCTTTAAAAATGACTAATATTTATTCAGCATGTTAAAATTCCTGTCTGTATCCTGCCATTAAGTTTTATTTTATCTCGCTGCATCACATGATGCATAATATATGTAACGTTTTAATTTATTGTTGCTTTTATTTTCATTCTAGTGCTCTCGTTTAAATTTTGGTACACATTTGGTTTCTATCACTAGATTGATCAGTGCGTTATAACCAGTGGCTGTATTTTGCAGATTTGGCAGAAATCGCAAAGTTTCTGGGCATTACAACCACTATTGATACTGAAGTTATCCAAGTTCGTTTCTGAATTCCTTCTACTTTTTGTAAGAGTAAAATTAATTGAAGCTATCCAACTTTATAGACTATAAATTCTGGATTAAACTCACTATCAAGTAACCTGTCACAATTATTCATGCCGATCTGTGTTGCCTTGTATTTCTTTCACAATGTAATGTGCAAGGAGGGTGTATATGCACTCCCGTGTTTGCAGCAACAGTTATATCATTGTGTTCTGCATGAGTTCTCAGATCGATAGTTGTGTCTAGTTTATATTTCATGCAATCAAACTTTATGTATCCACTTGATTACAGATTTATTTAACATCTTCACTCTGTGTGTGCCTTCTTGTTAACTCTATGCTTGTACTTTACAGGGACGAGGAAGCTATGAGGAGCGAACTGAAATGATTCGTCTTATTGTCGATCTTGTTGAGGCAAGCATCTATGCTGATAATCCAGATTGGAGGTTGCCTTTTGTTTAGCCTGTATTGGTAAATATTATTCAATCTTCTGATAAATGAGCAAGGATATTGGAAATCAGTCTTTTTGCATTATTGTTCCTGCAGTGTTGATGAGCAGGTTGCCAAAGACATACAACTCATTGACTCTATTGCAGAGAAACAGGCTCAAATATTCTCAGAAGAATGCAAATTGTTTCCTGCTGATGTTCAAATTCAGTCTATATATCCATTGTAATGATCCTTCTACATCAATCCATGTCTACTGATTTTTTCTTAGCATTGATAATTTTTCTTGGATTCCCACAAGCTAAGTGGAAACCTGCCTTTCTCTTCTTCTGATTGCTCAAAATACTCCAAACATAGTCAGTTTGAGCTATGTTATCCGGATCTGACATCCTCTGACCTCTGCCCATTTCTTCATTTTGGTTTTTCTCGTTAATACATTATATTATTTTTGTTATAAACAATATGTAAACATGCCTACTACTGCCACATCCACACACAGTTTTATTGATCCGCGTTAATCTGCCTTAGGGAATTTTATACTCCCCTTTTTGAGGGAGCCGCTGTCTGGATTATATTAAATATAGTTCTTGCAAATGCTGTTCTGCTAGTTTAAGCTCTTACTGATTAAAACATTTTAGCTTAAACTCTAAATTGCTTTATATATATAGATATAGATATAGATATATATACACCACCGTAATTTTGATGTTGAATCTCAGAGGTCAATCTTTTAATCATTCGATTTTAAAATTAAATTATAGCATTCTATTGCCTAATCATTTTTTCCCCTTTTTTTTTCAGGCCAGATGTTTCTGAGCTGGAAACTAAGCTTGCAGAACAGTCCAAGATACTTTTGAATCTTCAACAGAAAGTCGATGATTTAGCATCAAAGGTTTCTGCTACTTTCTCTCAATTTTCTCACCTTAAGGAAAATTTGACCCTGCTCTCCTGCTGGGATATGTTCCAGATTCATCACCCTAACTTTCAACATGTTTTAATAAAAACAACTTAAGCAATATATGGCCATTTATGTCATGGGTCATCAATTTGAACAAAATATAGTTGGTCAAGGTGGCCTTTTTACTAGTCTTTTAGTTTCTCAGGTGATAATGAGATTTATGAGTTATTGCTTCTTTCCCCCCAACTTTTCTTATGTCCTTTTGCTTCTCTGACCTTTTCCAATCTGCAGTACGATTGATTAGTTATTGCAGACTAAAAATGATCAGGTTTTAACATTGTTTTGGATTTGAGGTGGCAGTTTTGTAGTGTTGAATCTAGATTTATTTTTACTGTTGCTTCTTTTGATGTCTTGCGATTTTATTCTATTCTTTTTTGTAGCATGCTTACAACCCAGATGAGGAGTATACGGAGGTAGAATCTCAACTGCGGGCACACTTGGAATCTTTTCTTGAAACAGCAAGATCTTTTAACATTATTTACACGAAGGTTTGTCTCAACTGTGATTGAGGGCTCTCTGTTTCATGTTTTGTTAACTGTCATAAAGAGGCTGGTGATGGGTTCACCCTTTCTTGAAAACCAACTATTATGCTGTCGAATCTACGTTTTTAAAAGCTGAACGTGGTCCTGTTTAAACTAATATATGGTAGCCTAAGTGGATGTTTTTCTGTATATAAAACACTTGAAAGGATGAGTTGGAACATAAATATATTCATTTTTGCTATTGACTTTAATTACCATTTTTATGGTAGGAAATCCGTCCTTGGACACACATGATGGAGGTTCCACAGCTTCATGGCTTTGGTCCAGCTGCAAACCGATTGTTGGAAGCATACAATATGCTATTGAAGGTATCCTTTTGCTAATTATTTCGTTTTTCATGATGCTGATTTTATTTATGTTCTTTGCTGCAAACCCATTTGACATACTTGTTTCTAATAATCGAGAAACTGTTTCATCGATTATATGAAGTACAAAAAAGGATATGAAGGTGAACCCAAACTGGGCTAGTAACTAGTAAGGAAAAAGCTTTCTGATAGCACAAAGATAAAATCAGTTAAAAGTACAAAAGAACTTGGATAATTTGCATCAGGCAAAGCCACGAAGACGATATGATCCTGCGAAAAAGGCAAAATATTTATCGTCCCCCATAAAAGTTCTGTTGCTTCTTTCTACCAAAGAAAAGGCCTTGTTTCATTTTTGGTTGGCGTATCTTCAAACGTTGTTCATGTTGAAATAAGTACTGGTTTCCTGTTACATCATCGTCTTGAAATTCATTTATTCATTTCATAATCTTGTTGGAGCTATAAGTTGTAAAGTGGTATGGTGTTGTTATGGCAGTTCTTGGGCAACTTGAGGAATCTTAGAGATTCTCATGCGGCTCTGGCGATTGGATCATCTGAAACGATTGCTGGAGAGCCATCTTCAGTAACAAGAATAATATCAGAGTGTGAGTCTGCATTGACATTCCTAAATCGCGATCTTGGCATTCTCTCGGCTTCCATTGCCCGCGAACGTGGTCAGCAGGGCGAAGAGGTTACTTTATGATGAAAGAATGTGAAACAGATCTTCTTGCATTTGCAATTCGGATCAGTGTGCAGTCATGACAACCGATTTCTGATAACTTAAACCAAGAGTGTAGTTATACAGAAACAATTTGCGGTATGTGATTTAGCATAGTTGTATAATCGTGTGATCAGTGTTGTATTATGCCTATAAACTAACTGTTATTCCGTTTGTCCATAGTGAAAATTTCCATCACATTGACATCCTTTGTATCTCTACTGAGTGTTTGTAATTTGTTTGAAGGGCACATTTAACTAGAATTTCTATTCCTTCCATAGTAAGATTGTAGTATGTCAACTTTGTCTCTTTCATAGAGTTCCCTGATATACTCTAAGCATTTTTGGAGCATTGTCAATCTGAACATTCGCTCGATCGTGTTAACTTGCAGATCCTCTAAAACTAGAGTTGTAATATTAGCCACCAGATTTAGGTAAGCAAATTCTCTTCTGGTTTGTTTATCGTCATTAGTGAAGTCTTTGTCGATTCTTCTCATTACAGGGTTTTGTTAAGTGGAAGCTATAAATCATGTTTGCTCAAAAAGTATAACTTAGGGTTGCCAACAGAAGAAGATTCAACAAATTGGCTTTTTTTTTTTTTTTCCAACAACCTAATTATGCCTTAGGAGGTTAGTATAAAGTAAATATAGTCATTTCATTCACTGTTCTCTCTCACCTTTGCTATGTAACAAAATAAAGTATTTGTTGACATATTAATATTTTTTAAATTATAAAGAGTTTAAGGGCCTCTTTGAATTGATTTTTTAAAGGGTTTATAAACATTTTTTTTGCACTTATAAACATTTAGAAAATCAATCCAAACAGGCCCTAATATTAGTACTAGAATGCAATCACATTTCCTTTTTCAGGAAAAAAAAATCAATCCACATTTGCTATGTGTTTGTGCGCACATGCGTGTACACTGTATATATAATTAAAGAGTATGATATTTTTTTTTACAATAATTAAAGAGTATGCTATTATTTAGTTAAGTTATAAGAAAGTAGTATCAAATTGTCATTTGTAAAAAAAAATAATCACATTCTTTTAAAAATTATAATATTACTTTTGACTTATCATAAATATTCCAAAACCACCATTGAAACAGTGATCGATTAGAATTCAGATTGGAAATTGAGTCTGAAAGAGGGTTGATATTTAGATTCTTACTCCAAAAATAGTTTTAAATTTTTTTTTTAAATGTCAAGAATAACATTGCAATTTGAAATAATATATTTATTTTTAAACAAATGATAACGTTAGAATTGTTTTTTATAATGTTTTTTAGCGCTTGATTATAGCTCAAAACACCTTTCTTGACATTTTTAAAACCATAACTATTTTAGCATTTTAATTTCTTAATTTTTTTTTTGCAGTACACCAATAATGAATCACATTGTCATGAGTTTAAACTTCCTTTTTTTAAAAAAAAAAAATTAATTTATTTTTCTATGTAATTGTGTAATTTGGTAGCAGATGCCCACAGAGGAAAAACCGAACACAACAAACTTCCTCCGCTGTTTTCTAATGTCGATTCCTGCCGCCGATGAAACCGCCAAAATCCTGTTCCAATTTCAACAATACACCGGAAACTTCACGAGAACTTCTCCGTTCTTCACTACTGAAAGCTCTCTCTTCAGCCAAAAACACCACACAGCTACGTACTGTTCATTCCTTGATCATCACTTCAGGTTTGGCCCTTTCCGTCATCTTTTCCGGCAAACTCATAAGCAAATACGCCCAGCTTAAAGACCCAAAGTCGTCTGTTTCAGTTTTTCGCACTGTTTCTCCAACTCACAATGTCTATCAATGGAATTCAATTATCCGTGCTCTCACTCACAATGGTCTCTTCACACAAGCACTTGGATATTACACTGAGATGCGTGAAAAAAAGCTCCAACCCGATGCTTATACCTTTCCTTCTGTTATCAATTCATGTGCCCGTATTTTGGACTTGAAATTGGGTCGCATTGTTCATGAACATGTTATTGAAATGGGGTTTGAATCGGATTTATATATTGGCAACGCATTGATCGATATGTATTCTAGATTTGTGGATCTTGATAATGCGCGTTATGTGTTTGAGGAAATGTCTGACCGAGACAATGTATCGTGGAATAGTTTAATTTCTGGGTATTGTTCTAATGGATTTTTGGAGGAGGCTTTGGACATGTATCACAAATCCAGAATGACTGGGATGTTACCTGATTGTTTCACTATGTCCAGTGTTTTACTCGCTTGTGGAAGCTTAATGGCTGTTAAAGAAGGTGTGACTGTTCATGGGGCGATTGAGAAGATTGGAATTGCTGGGGATGTTTTTATAGGCAATGGACTTCTTTCCATGTACTTCAAGTTTGAGAGACCAAGAGAAGCAGGTTGGGTTTTTTCCGAGATGGCTGTGAAGGACTCAGTTACCTGGAATACCATGATTTGTGGGTACTCCCAACTGGGGCGGCACGAAGAATCTGTCAAGTTATTTATGGAGATGATAGATGAATTCACTCCAGATGTGTTGACAATTACATCGACCAGTCGCGCTTGTGGACACTTGGGAGATCTGCAGGTTGGAAAGTTTGTTCATAAGTACTTAATTGGGAGTGGGTATGAATGTGATACTGTGGCATGTAATATCCTTATAGATATGTATGCTAAATGCGGGGATCTTTTGGCTGCACAGGAAGTCTTTGGCACTACAAAATGCAAGGATTCTGTGACATGGAACTCCCTAATTAACGGCTACACTCAAAGTGGCTTTTATAAAGAGGGGGTAAAAAATTTTAAGATGATGAAAATGGAAAGCAGACCAGATCCTGTCACTTTTGTTCTGCTCCTATCTACATTTTCTCAGTTAGCTGATATAAATCTGGGGAGAGGAATCCATAGTGATGTGATAAAGTTTGGATTTGAAGCTGAACTTATAATTGGCAATTCTCTTCTGGATATGTATGCTAAATGTGGTGCAATGGATGACTTATTGAAGGTGTTTTCTTACATGAGAGTTCATGACATTATATCATGGAATACCCTTATTGCTTCAAGTGTTCATTTTGATGATTGCACTGTAGGATTTCGGGCGATTAATGAAATGAGGACTGAAGGGTTGATGCCAGATGAGGCCACGGTACTAGGTATTTTGCCCATCTGTTCTCTGCTTGCAGCTCGGCAACAAGGGAAAGAGATCCATGGTAGTATTTTCAAGTTAGGATTTGAATCTGATGTCCCAATTGGGAATGCTCTAATTGAAATGTACTCCAAATGTGGTAGTTTAGAAAACTGTACTAAAGTTTTCAACTATATGAAAGAAAAAGATGTAGTGACATGGACTGCCTTGATCTCTGCATTTGGAATGTATGGAGAGGGCAAGAAAGCATTAAAAGCTTTTCAGGATATGGAGTCAAGTGGTGTTTTTCCTGATTCTGTTGCCTTCATCGCCCTCATTTTTGCCTGTAGTCATTCTGGAATGGTCAAAGAGGGGCTCACATTCTTTGATCGAATGAAAACAGACTACAATATTGAGCCTAGCATGGAACATTATGCTTGCGTTGTTGATCTTCTGGCTCGATCTGGTTTACTAGCTCAAGCAGAGGAGTTTATCTTGTCAATGCCAATGAAACCAGATGCAAGTTTGTGGGGAGCTCTACTTAGTGCCTGTCGAGCAAGCAGGCACACAAATATCGCTCAGCGTGTCTCAAAGCAAATTCTTCAGTTGAACTCGGACAATACTGGGTATTATGTGCTTGTATCAAATATTTATGCTACGTTAGGGAAGTGGGATCAGGTGAGAACAGTTCGAAATTCCATGAAAACCAAGGGGCTCAAGAAAGAACCTGGAAGTAGCTGGATTGAGA
The DNA here is from genome assembly GCA_002890555.2 of Lagenaria siceraria. Classification (NCBI taxonomy): domain Eukaryota; kingdom Viridiplantae; phylum Streptophyta; class Magnoliopsida; order Cucurbitales; family Cucurbitaceae; genus Lagenaria; species Lagenaria siceraria. The sequence goes on along the minus strand of CM016483.1, from coordinate 26,007,949 downwards.
TTCAGAAAAGGGTTTATGTTTTTAGGACGGGTGATAAATCATTTGAACAGTATGGCAAGGTCAAAGATTTACTCGAATACCTTGTGGGGTTAATGGCCAAGGAAGGTTATGTTGCAGACCTGCAATTTGCTTTGCATGACGTCGAGGAAGACGATAAGAGAGACATGCTATGTGGGCACAGTGAAAGACTCGCAATAGCCTTTGGACTGTTAAATACCAAACCAGGGAGCCCTTTGCTGGTAATGAAAAACCTTCGAGTATGTGGAGATTGTCATACTGTAACTAAGTACATAACTAAGATAACGCAAAGAGAAATACTAGTGAGAGATGCCAATCGCTTTCACCTTTTCAAGAATGGAACCTGTAGTTGTGGAGATCATTGGTGAATAATTATTATTTCTAGTACCTGATTACATCTTCACATTGGACTACAAATAGTCAATTGAACTGTTTCATCTTTGTCCAAGTTCGGTGCAAATCCAAGAAGGTCGACTCCTGCTAAGTTACACCATCGCTGCTGTGCGTAAACTTTGCAAGTCAATGCTATATTTTTTCCCTTATTTTTGACAAACTAAAAGAAGATTAGCTCAAGATATGGACTTTAAAGCAATTGATGTTTGCCAGTTGAGTTTTTCTTACGAAAGCATTGGATGCCACATGATATTATCTTGTAGGTAGGATTATGAGAATGCACATAGAGTGCTACTCCATGGCCGGTAATTCTATTTTGATATGGCTACCATTTTTCCCAATGATACATCTTGCACTATGACATGTTCTTTGATGTGAATCATTTTATGTGCATTCCCTGCAGATTTCTCCAGCTCTTGATGACCTTTCATGCTGGCTTATATGAATCAAATTCTAAAGGTTTGTTTTTCTTTCATTCCTTCTGATTTCTATGTCTACCGAGTGTTCTAAAAACTTGGAAGTCCTTAAAACAGTGAAAGTGAAGGGAAAAAGAACGATAACAAACATTTCTATCATCAAGCGTTCCATTTGTAGAAGAACAGACGAATATAGATATCAAAAGTTAGCCAAAACAAAAGATTTCTATGAGAAAGAAGAAGAAGAATGCCATGTTCTGTTAACTTCACGGTCTCTTCCAAAATAGAACTGTTACCCTTCATTGATGTGGTAAATATAAGACAACGTAGCTTGCTTAGCTGAGGATGTGAAAATTCATTTTTTTTTAGGTTGGCAATCTTTGTCCAGGTTAACTTTTATTGTAATTAATTTTCAATATTTGATTGCCATGCAGTTCTTGGCGCATTCTGCCTTTGCCTTCAGTTTCTCTCTTGAAGGCCACTTTGATAATTGGAGCATCTGGAATTGTTCACGCCAACTTCAAACTCCGTTTAGGGAGATGTTTAGCTGTGAACCTGAATATAACTCAACCGATCAAGTCCTTATCTATCAACTAAAAGGTTAGACACTCAAATTTCTACTCAGTTTATTTATATATATATATATATATATATATTATTATGTAGAGAATGCTCACCTTTTGTTAATTTGCTTAAGATGAGTTGTGAGTTTGGACTACATAAATTTGGCTATACAAATTTTAATTTATGAAATATGCTTTTTATACTGCCTATTATGTTTTACAACTTATAAATCTATATCCCAAACCCATGTTATTCAAAATTTAATTTGCATAAATTAATTAATTCACAATTCAATATAGATGAGACAAATTCATAATCTACTATCAAGTTTCATAAACTCAAATTTATTAAAATCATAAACCATCTTGTAGAACACGGGCTTGTGAAAGTAATACCATTGTAAAAATATTACAAAGGTCTAACACCTTAAATTTCACAACATTCTTCATGACAAGTTGAAAAGCTGATACGTAACTCAATCTCACTTAAACTCTCCTTATGACAATTACTATACCTCCCCACCCCCAGGTTGCTAACACAATGACTATTCTTCAACATTATTCTATAGAACAGTAGGTTTGGTTACTGAGTAGAGGAAGAAAAGTGTTGCATATCCAATGATCATAATTATGCTTGTTTACTAATAAAAGTTTGATGCATTGCTTGGTACTTAGTGATAAGCTTGTCTCTAGGTGGCCAGTTTTCATTGATGATTGGAGCAGCAGCAAATTCCTTTATCCATTTGGACAAGAGGGGAAAGCTTTCTTCAGTTATCAGTTCAAGTCCAATAACTTCCTCAATTACACTTACTAAGTTTGCTAGCCACCCAACTGAAATATCCACAAACCCAATGACCTCCCCTCCAAAGAACCTCTTTCCTTTTAACTCTTCTTCCAAATGCTTCAAATTCTCCAACGCTTCTTCCACACCTTCCTCTCTCACTTTCCCTTGGTTCATAAACACTTTCTTTATAGATTCCAAAACCTACACTTAAGAAAGAGAGCTTGAGATGACTTTTGAAATGCTAAAAATTCAAAAAGTATTTTAGGTCAATGATATGAATCAATAAAGGGATTCAAATTATGATCCACTTATTTATTTAAGAGTTTTCATTGTTTTCTATTTATACCTCCCTAAGCATGTTTAAATAAGGGTATTTTAGTCTTTTTGTTTGGAGTTATGATTTGGGCATTAAATTAGGGTTACACTCCTAGGCACCATTATTAGAGTTAGTAATTGAGCCGTAAAATTCACTATTTAAAGCATAAGTTATTTCCATGTTAGACAAAGTTGAATTTTGAATAAAATTCTAGTGTAAAAAATAAGTAAAATTGTACTGTTTCTGTACACTTGAAAGTCATGAGCCTCACCACTTTGCTATTCTTATTCTAAGTTGTATTAAGATAAATATGGTCAAATGTTGTAACTAAGAAACTAATTATATCACTATCTATCGTTCATAGACAGTGAAATTTTTTTATATTTGTAAATAGTTTGAATTTTTTTTTTTATTTATAGTAATTTCTCATTAATTTATTAGTTTTTTTTTAAAATCCTATTTATTAGCATATTTGCTATAAATTTTGAAAATATATTTACATATTGTATTTCTTTGCTTGAATTTATTATTATTATTTAATTAATTTCGATACAAATCAACTTTAAAGAAAAAATATATGAACTAAAATTAGACAATTGAAAGATAAATAGCTAAATTGACCAAACTAAAAGAATATAGTAACTAAAATGGTATGGTAAGAACAACAAGAGCCATTGATTAGGTAATTCGGATCTTTTTACTTTTTAAAATAATTGTTTTCCGACAAGCAAAAAGTAAGATATTGTGAACTAATTACCTTGTCATCGCCAAATTTGGCCCAAAAGCGAGCAACGGCTCTCTGGTAAGGATCCTGAGGCAGCAATGGATTTTGCTTCCATGTTTCGTCGATGTATTCAAGAATAACAAGCGATTCGGCGATCGACTTTCCGCCATGGACGAGCACCGGAACCTTCTTATGGATAGGATTGTACTCCAAAAGCAAAGGGCTCTTGTTGGCCAGATCTTCGTAAACGGTGTCGTATTCTAACCCTTTCAATTTCAACGCCCATACTATTCTCAAAGGGAACGGACTCGACCATGTTCTGAATAGCTTCAGCTCTTCTTCCATCTTTCCTCTTCTTTTCTTCTGCTCTGCAATGCCTGCTTTTAGATTTCTCTATCTTCACGTCCCTTTTTATGCACGACTCCGTTCTTCAAGTCTTTGGGAAATTCCGCCTTTCGTCCCTGAGTTTTTCTGTGTTTTGCAAATGTGCCCTTTGAGATCGTTTTGCGCCAAATTCAAATTCAAATAATAATAATACTAATAATAATAATAACTTTTATGCAAATAAATATATGGATAAATTGTAAAAACTTCTCGAAATATATTGATAGTTGCAATTACACCTTTAAACTTTCAATTGTAAAAAATTGGGTCCCCAAACTTTTTCAAGTGTTAAAATTAGACCTGTATGGATTAGTTGTAAAGTTTTCAAAATGACAATATTTTGAGTTTTATAAAAATTTGAATCGTTGAAAACAAATAAAATGTTACCTAAACAGTCATTGACACAACTCGTGAAACAATGAGTCCTAAGAAATTGAGAAAACTCAATACGAAGGTATAGAAATAGACACCCTCATTTATAGATACATAAAATGTAACAAATAGATTATTTCCATTCTCATGCTTACAAACTTCAAACCCGATTCTAAATTTGTTTCACTCTCACACCTCAAACAGTCTTGAGTTTTTTTTTTTTTAAATAGAAAATGAGAGATTCGAATCATAAACTTTTTATACATGTTATATGTCAATTGAATTGTGTTTGTTTTAGCAAATGCCAAATAGGTTAGAGTTGGTATGCAAGAAAAGGGAAAAAGTGAGATTGGGTAAGAATGTAATTAACAGAAGTCCAATGGTATTTGAGAAAAGAGAAAATAAAGATGACATTTTGTTAATTTGTTTCGTGGTGTGCGTTAAATGTTACTAGGATTGGGAGGGACATTGTTTGCCTTTGCCGGCTACTGCCGTTGATATCCTCCACGTGTCATCTTATTCTGACGCAAGACATGACGTGGCGTTGACTGTCCTTGTCCCCTTTGGTCTCCCTTGGCGACGTCGTCAAACGAAACAGCTACGAATCTCACTTATGGGCTTTGATTCGGGCCCTCTTATTTTTTAGTTGGACTATAAATCCTGAGCCATATCCTCTTAGTAATTTCAAAAGGGATTTTTATTGATTCAATCTTTTTCAAAAACTTATTTTCATAATTTTTTTTTAATATTTTTACATATGAGATTTCATTAAATTTTCAGACGAAAATAACCCTTGCAATTATGAGAATCTTTTTATATTTACAAAGTCCCTTGGAGAGAAAATGTATTTATTATAAAGTATTAAGTATTTGAGATTTTTTTTATTTATTTACAATTAAAGAGAGAAAATGCATTTAATATGATTTTATTTTTCATTGCACGTATTAAGCATTTCACGGTAACTTGTTGGTTTCTAGCGTCTTCCTTGTTTTTCAGGTTTGATTTTTTATATTATGTGATATATTCCATTGTGTTGTACTGCTCATGTAATATATTTCATTGTTAATTTTGTGTCTTTTTATCTATTGTAGCAAACATAGGTTTGTACATATTGAATGTAATATATATCCCATGCACTTCTAATTAGGTATCACTTTGTGTGCCTGTAATATATTCTCTCGATATTTTGATATATATATGTCATTATAATGCAATTTTTATATGATGATTTGACTTAATTGAGTTTGTCTATTCTATTCCATTGTTTATTTGAGTTTATTTATATTACATGTTAGTGTCACATATATACCACAATTTAGACTCAAGGTACATTTACGCTAGAATATTGTATGTTTGCTAATATTCTAGCCAATATATGAAATATACTGCTAAAAGATTAAATAAACATTCAACATAAATTACAGTATATATTATAAATTTCACTTATATTACAATAGATATCATTCAACATAAGTAGCCATAAATCCCAATATAAAAGTGTGTAACTAATTGATTGACTAAAAACATGTGTCTCATTTAAAGTCCATTTCTCTTTCGTATTTTAAAAAGCATGTAAGTAATTGATGGTTGGGGTCTAAATGGTAATTGGACCTTCTTTTTTTTTGTAATCTTGAAGCTAATTAGACATTATTGTAAATAATGGAAACGTTGAACATAAATGAAATATAGAGTTTTTATTGAAGTCTTGTTTAGTTACTTGTTTATTCAATTTACAAGTTTAGTTATTAAAGTCTTCATTCGTAACTATTTGATTTTTAGTTTTTAAAAATTAATCACCTCTCCCACCTCTAAATTTCTTGCTTCTTATATATTTTATATCCATGTTTTAAAAAAACCAAGTCAAATTTTGAAAACTAAACAAAATAGTTTTTAAAAACCTATTTTTGTTTTTAGAATCTGGGTAATAATGCAACTTGTGTCCTTAAAAATGCAAATCATTATAAGAAAATGAGAGTAAATAAGTTCAATTTTCAAAAATAAAAAACAAAAAATGAAATAGTTACCAAATGGAGCCTAAACTTTGAATTTATTTTTATTTATTCCATAATTTTTAAAAAATGTGAAAGCAATTTCTAAACTTTTTGTCTAATAAGCCACTAACAAATTTAATATTTTAATCAATTAATCTATATGTATATTTTTGAAGAGAAATTAATCCATTTATTTAAATTTTATAATTCTAACATTTTAATTTTGCGTTGATCAGTAAAATGTAAAAAGTTTTAACACATTAAAATCTTAAGCGTCAAAATTTAAAGAAAAAAAAAATCAAATATACAGATGGGAAAATTCCGTCTCATCAAAAAGGAAAAAAAAGGGGGGAAATTCTGTTTGATATGTTTCTTGGACACAAAACCAAATGTATAACTGTAACTTGCATTCAAGAAAAGCGAAGGTCGCTTTATTCCATGTTTCCTCTCCAACAGGAAAAGAAAATGTGTGGCAGAAGCAGAATAGTTTCTGAATTTCATCTTTTTTCTAATACAAAACCTCTGGAAATGTTAAATTTCCGCTATCGTTGCTGCTACGGCGGACATCTCAATCTTCCTTTGCCCGTAGCGCCGATTTCAATTACAGTCGGAGGCTGCTTTGAGAGGTCTGTGATCTCCAATCACCGTCGGCGCCGTTTAGCATGGGACAAGCATTGTGGAAATTCGCAGGTAAATTGACCTAACTTGATTCCATTTTCTTCGTTGGCCTAATTTATGGTTTATTCCTAATGTGTAGATTTACTTTTTTTGGTAGTTTCCTTTTATGCTATTTTCCTTTATTGCATTCTTAGAGTCTATTTTGTAATTTATTGTATTCTGATTAACCTAATTATTCAATAATATATACAAATTTCACATTCTTAACCTTCGATTCGAATTGGTTTTCATTTTTCTGTTTGGATCAGTCGAGAAATTGATTAACGGATCAAGCGAAATAGCAAAACGGAGATTTCGTAGTCATAGTGGAGGTCATTGCGGTTTCTCCTTTAAAAGGAGATCGATCTTAATAGTGAAATTCGACTATCAGTATTCATTAACTGATATCTTCACGGACTTAATCGATGAATTCATCGGTTTTGTTTGTTTGGTGTGTTAAATTAGCTGATATGTGCTGACTCTGTGGATTTGGTACCATGTCTGCTTGCAATTGAGGGAGATTACACATACAGGATGCTTAATAAGATTATTAATCTTTTTGGAAATGGAGGGATGAGAAATTGATACAATTTAATGTTAATATACTTGCAATTGCAGTCAAAGACTGGAAGGATAAGCAACTGAGGAAGATAACAGATAGAATATTTGATAAGTTACAAAATAAAACACATGGGGATAAGCTGCCGGTTGATGGTCTGTACACTGCTACGTTACTTGTATACAAGTAAGAAGATTTTTTTTTTTTTTTTTTTTGCTTCACTTTTATAGTTCGTTCATTCATTTGTAAGATAGTCTGGTGGGAACTGAAAGTTAGCTTTGCTAATATTTCCATTTCTTATTGGGCTCTTTTCAAATATAAAAAAATTAGTCAAATTATTTACAAATATAAAAAAAAAATTACTTTTTATCAATAATAGACCACCATAGAATTTTATGGTTGATAGATAATGATTTTTTTTTTTATATTTGTAAATAATTTGATATTTTTTTTTATAATAATTCTCTTTTTTATTTCTCAATTTTATTTTATTTTTTTTAAGAAAAAACTAAAACTAAAAAATAGATGTCCTTTGGTTTGTTATTTATTGTTTTTTTTTCAATTAAAAAAGAAATAGACAACGGTTTGGTGCCCTTTTTTTTGTTTCTTCTTCTCCCAAATTTTAGAATTTTAAATTATTACATACAAATATTTATATTAATTAAATATTCAAATTTTTATGTAAGATTGAAAAAATGTCAAACTATTTATAGAACATAGCAAAAAAAAAAATACTGATAGACATTAATAGATTTCTATCAGCTATAAACAACTATCTAAAATTTTTTTGTTATTTTGTATAAATAGTTTCCTTATTTTTTTACTTTAAAATTTTTTTTCCTTCTTATGTTATGTGATATTTGTATTATACATTTTATGAATTTTATGAGTAAAAAGATAAAATGATGCCTTTATAAATGTCTTGAAAAAATTGAAAACATGAAGAAAAAAAATTGGTTTCATTGTTTAACATTCCTAAAAGATTAGAAATAAGAAAGTGTTTATGTTACTCAAAAACTGGAAATAGAAAACAGGTAAGGAGAAACATAAATGTTATCAAATTGCTCCTAAATTTTCAAACTTGGCTTCAACTTTGATCCTTGGAGATATCTGTTTAAAATCTCAAGCTCTTGGTGATTTATCATTTATGGGCTTGGTTTAATGCCGAACAAATACATGTGATGCAGTGAAATTAATAAGTTGTTCCCCGGACCGCATCATGATCCTCCCTCGACGGAACGTGTCTATGAAGGTGTCCAAGAACTTAGAAAACTCAGAGAACTCATACAGGTACTTTGTTTGTTTGTTTGTTTTTTAATTTATTTAATAAGTTGTTGCCCGGACTGTAACATAGAGGTACAAACACAAATCTAAAACTTTGTGAGCTAAACTTTTAATTCTATACACATTTGTGCCTTTGACATGAAATTTTGGATCTGCCACTACTTTACATTATCTAAGGTCTAAATACTTGGTAATTCTTGTTATTCACTCGGTGCTAGTGAAATTGGCTGGAGTATGGCTGTCAACTTGCATGTGGTGCTTGTTGTTTTGTTTTCCTATTCCTCCTTAAGAGGCATTGTTGTTTACTTTTGTGGCTTTATTGAACTGTAGCCTAATCCTTCTCTTCCTGTTACCATGTCTTTCAAACACTTCCAACTAAAGTTTAACAAACTGCATCTTTTTCCTGTTATATAATTGAAAACACCTAAATGGAAAAACATGTAAAATCTCTGTGCTCCTGTTGTTCGTTGTATTACAGAACAGCGATATGAACAAGGACCAATATATTGACCGTGACGAATTCTTGCATTTCATGTTGAGTTTGACATCTGAGACGTTCAAATCAGTGAGCCAGAGATTGTCAATCCTCCTCACTTTGGTGGTAGCACCAACCGTTGCAATAGTCACAAAGAAAAGTACTGAAGGAGTTCCAGCCATTGGAAAATATGTGCAAAAGCTTTCCGTTTCAGCTTATGCTGTTCTCGTCACCCTTGCTGCTCTCATCTTTCAAAAATCTCAGCAGCTTCTTAAATGATAAGTTCAGTCTCTGTTTCATTCGTTCTATCTATATATTCCTTTGTTATTTACATATATATGTGATTGTGAACTAATTAATTCTCGAACTTTGAGTTTAATATTTGAAGCCTTGGTTGTATTTCGTTTTTGTGGCTATTCATCCTTTTCTTACCCTTCATGGAGGCCCATTCAAATTTGATTGGATCATGGCCAATAAGTTTGCTTAAAGGGCTGACCAGATAAATAGCAAAATCTAAAGTTTCATTTGGAAAAATAGCAAAAACTTTTCAAAATTGTAAAAATAACAAAACTATTATTTTAAATAAAAAATACAAATGAGCAAAAACCTAAACTACCCCTACACACTCAAAATGATAAAACTCAAGTCAGAAACTACAAACAAATCCAAAAACAGGAAATACACTGTATTGAAATATTCTAAAAGCCCCACCAAACCCCAAATCAAATCGGTTATTTAATTGAAGCCAACCCATATCACATAAACCAAAAGTTTAACAATAACCACGAAACAACCCTTTACTCATCTAAACACTTCTGGTCGATTCATCCGATGACCACACGGTGGCAAAGCTTGCGAACAGTGACTTCGTTTGTAGGTAAAACTTCGCAGAAAAGAGATCTAGGGAGACCGAGACAAAATGATAAGGAGATGATAAATGAGCTAGGAAGAGAAAGAGAGGAAGATCCATGGCGTGCGGTAGCATCTGTGCAACATCGTCAGTGCGGAAGAAGGTTGAGGGGGGTTTGCGGCGTAGTGCAGTAGAAGGTTGTCTTCATGCGAATGAGGAGAAGAATGTTGAGTTGAGGGGAGGGGGAGGGTGGCACGGGTAGTAATTAGGTTTACTTTTGTTTTGTTTTGTTTTTTTAATTTAATTTAATTAAATTTTAACTCACAAACCTTATATAATAAATAAATAAATATTTCCTTAACCTAAATTAAAATATCTTATCCATTCTTTTTTTATAAAATAATTTGAAACTTAAAAATTAAAAAATTAAAAAGTTTTAATTTAATCTATTGTAAATTTAATTTATTAGATTTCAAAATTTAAAAGATATGAAATCTGAGAAAAACAAAAGATAATTTCAAATTTGAATAGGGAGAAAAATAAGGAATTAGGGAGAAAAATTAGGAATTAAGGAGAAAAATAAGAAATTAGGGAGAAAAATTAGGAATTAAGGAGAAAAATTAGGAATTAGGTAAAAAAATCAGAAATAAAAAATAATTACACTGTATATGTAAATAGTGCAGAAAAATTTCTAAACAAGAGCCAGAGACTAATTTAAGTATGATAACAGTTGATACAATATTTCTAACACAAAATGTAATTACACTGTATATGTATAGTTTTTAAAAGTATGAAAGATAAATTTAAATAGATAATGGTTAAAAAAAAATCAAGAAAAATAATAATAAATGATGTATAAAATCATTTTCTATAGTAGTTATCAAAATTAGGAAGAAATTTGTTTATTTTGAATCATGTGCTAAATATAGTTATCAAAATTTAGTTTGAATATTGAAAATTGATTCAAATTCAAAAAGTGTGCGAAATTCACGGAATGACGCTCAGATTCAGTTTTAAAATAAAATTTATTATGTTATAATTTGATTAAGTTTGCTATCAATCAAATTCCTCGATTACATTGTATTTATATCTTGGTTCTTAATCAAGTTCTCCACATACACTGTATTTAATTGTCCAAACATACGAATCAACTAAGGGCAAAATAGGTATTATGAAAAAGTAATCCATGTACCTTACACACGTTTTGCCATAAATCTTATTATTTTCAATTTTTGCTAAATATCCAAACAAAACCTCATTTTTTGCTATCTCGTCCAATTTCTCTTGCTTAAATTACACGTTTAGTCCTAAACTTTGATTTTTTTGTCTAATAGACTTGTGATTTTTTAGAAGTATTTATTAGGTTCTTAGACTTTTAATTTTGTGTGTAATAGATTTTTTAATTTTATAAATGTGAAGTCAGCTTCTTGAACTTTTATTATTTTTATTATTGTTATGTTTAATAAGTTCTGACATATTCATTTTTTTTTTGTTAGATATCAAACTGAATTTTGTGGCAAATATGTGCATTATAATTTCAATTATGTGTTATATCTTTATGATTATTTTTTTATAAAAATTGAATAAGTCAAATATCTATTAGACATTCAATTGAAAGTTTTTAGACTTATTAAACATAAAATAAAAAATTTATGAACTTTTAAACACTTATTAAAGTTTATGGACTTGTTTTAAATACTTTTTAAAATTCAATATATATTAGATAGTTTAGGTCTCGTTTGGTAACCATTTGGTTTTTTAGAATTGTGTTTGTTTCGTCTCAATTTCTTACAATGGTTTTCATCATTTTTAAGTTAAAAGTTGAATTCATAGCCAAATTATAAAAACAAAAACAAGTTAATTTTCAAAACTTGACTTGATTTTTAAAAGCATTGGTAGAATGTAGATTACAAAAACAAATAAACTTTGATATGAAAATAATGTTTATAAACTTGATTTTAAAAAATCAAATCAATTACACATTTTATAATTCAAGGGAGACATAAAGATGAAAGTTTAGATTTGTAATTACCCACTCTTTTTACTGCATAGAGGATAAAATGATTCAAATAGATCTTTTGATCGCTAACACATATCAACTTTAACTATTTTAACTATGCTGACTTTAGTTCGTAATTAATCATTTTGAAACTTATTGGATTAGGTTGTAAAATGAGGAAAATGTGTTATGCGTATTTATAAAAGGCGTATATGAAGAGTAAGTTGAAATCGTCGTTATATTCATATATATTTGGCTATTCGTTGAGGGTAAATTGGTAACCATGTAAAAAAATCCACTCATAATTTATTCATTAAACTTTGATTTTGCTTATATTAAGTTCATAATATTTCAAAAGATATGTAAAATGTTTGCAAATCACTAAATATGTTTATAAATTAATTGATATTTTAAATTTTATATTTCTAATGTTTTAATTTTTTATCGATTTATAAATTTGTAAGAGTGCGTTTGGTGCGCAAAGTTGATTAAGTTGTGTTGTAATAATTGTATGTAGGTAATTATGATATAATATTGGTAATCATTTTTATCGACTCAACCCGATTCATGTTGGTGAGCCAAAATCCCTAAAAGTTTTGACAAATTAAGGGAGCGTTTGGGCCACTTAGTGGAGCTATAAGTATGAGTTATAAATTTGTGTTTGAGGTGTAAAATTGTAAAATGAAGTTAATGGATAATTATGAAAAATAGATTGAGATATGAACATAAAATTACTCATGAAATATGTAATTATATAAGAAGTATAAAAGAATGGAAAGATGAAATTAGCCGTCAATATACAACTTGACCCTAATGAAACATACACATGGGAATATTCTGTTTTATATGTATCTTGGGCACAAAACCAATTGTATTACTTGCATTCAAGGAAAGCAAAGGTCGCTTTATTTCGAGTTTCCTTTCGAGCAGGAAAAGGAAATGTGTGGAGAAGCACAATAATTTCTAAATTTAATCCTTCTCTAATACAAAACCTCTGGAAATGATAAATTTCGCTATCGTTGCTGCTACGGCGGACATCTCAATCTTCCTTTGCCCGTAGCACCAATTTCAGTTACAGTCGGAGGCTGATTTACGAGGTCAGTGATTTTCAATCACCGTCTGCGCCGTCTAGCATGGGACAGGCATTGGGGAGAATCGGAGGTAAATTGACCTAACTTAATTTTCTTTAACTTCGATTCGAATTCGTTTTCAGTTTTATGTTTGGATCCGTCGATGAATCGATTAGCGGATCAAGCGAAATAGCAAAACGGAGAATTCGTAGTCATAGAGGAGGTCATAATGATTTCTCCTTTAAAAGGAGATGGATCTTATTGATGAAATTCGATTATCCGTATTCATTAACTGATATCTTCACGGACTTAATAGACGAATTTATCGTTTTTGTTTCCTGTTTTGTTTGTTTGGTGTATTAAATTAGCTGATGTGTGCTGTCTCTGTGGATCTTGGTACCGTGTCTGCTTGCAATTGAGGGAAATATACACATACAGGATGCTTAATAAGATTAGAAATCTTTTTGGAAATGGAGGGATGAGAAACTGATACATTTTTAATCTTGATGTACTTGCAATTGCAGGCAAAGAATGGAGGGATGAGCAATTGAAGAAGATATCAAATAAAATATTTGATAAGTTTAAAAACCAATCGCATAGGGATAAGCTGTCGTTTGAAGATCTGTACATTGCTACGTTACTTGTATACAAGTAAGAAGCTCAAATTTCCCCCCCTTTTTTCTTGCTTCTCTTTTATAGCTTAAGATAGCCTGGTGGGACATCATTCTTTATAATATGCACATGACCTACCCACTGATTTTTGTGGGGTTTGTGAGAGTTCTTGCAAACCCTTGGCTAACTTGTGACGGTAAGAACTGAAAGTTAGCTTTGCTAATATTTTTCCATTTCTAATTTCTCAATTTCCTTTTTTTATAAAGAAAAAACTAAAAACTAAAAAATAGATGTGCTTCTGGTTTCTTATTTATTGTTCTTTATTATTATTATTATTTTTTAATTAAAAAGGAAATAGACAAGGGTTTGGTACCATTTTCTTGTTCCTTCTTCTCCAAAATTTTAAAATTTTAAAAAATTTAAATTATTACATAAAAATTATTTGTTTTACATTTTATGAGCAAAAGGATAAAATGATGCTTTTATAAATGTCTTGAAAAAATTGAAAACATGAAGAAAAAAATTTGATTTCATAGTTTAACGTTCCTAAAGGATTAGAAATAAGAAAGTGTTTATGTTACTCAAAAATTGGAAATAGGAAACAGAAAATGAGAAACATAAATATTATCAAACTGCTCCTAAATTTTAAAACTGGGCTTCAACTTTGATCCTTGGAGATATCTGTTTAAAATCTCAATTGGTGATTTGGCATTTATGGCATTGGTTTAATACCGAACAAATTCATGTGATGCAGTGATATTAATAAGTATTTGCCCGGACCGCATCTTGATCCTCCCACGAAGGAACGTGTCAAAGAACTCATACAGGTACTTCGTTTTTTAAAATTTTTTTTTTATTGCTTTGAGAACATAGAGGTGCTTTGTTGACACAACAATATTACAAAGATTTAACAATGTAAGAAAGTGGCATCTGTTGTTGATTTGGAAACCTAAACTTGCTGGATATGCATTCCATGGGCTTCACCGTTGGTATTTATTTGTTTGTTTATTTAATTGTGTCAAAGCAATCACCTTCTTAACGATCCAGTAAAGATGAAAGTAATAGATTAAAATAAAAAAAATTACTTCTCAATATTAAGACAAAAGTTTATAACATATTGTGTAAACTTAGAAATGACTATGCAGGACATCCCCCCCACCCACCCCGTCCCTTTAATCAATATGTCTTGCTTGTTTTGTATCACAATGTAAACAACATATGGTAAATGATACTGGAAGAAGTGCAACATGTACTGATCCTCTCTCTTTCCTTGTCTACTTTCCTGTTTGATTTCGGTACTTACTTTAAACTCAATGGAAGTCTAAAGAAGTAACTGTTTTTTTTTCTCTTCTTTTTGGAAAAAAATATAATTTGATCTCCGAGATTTGAGTTTATTTGAGATTAGTGTCAAGGTTTCATTAAATGGTTCTAAATAGTTATTGAGTTCATTTGACTATTAGTTGACCTAACCGGTGACATAGTAGTTAAAATGCTATTGGACTTTGATGTTTGGGAATTTAAAATTGTGGCAAAAAAAAGTATCAATTTTATAGTATTCTCTCATAGAACGCAAAAGAATAATATAAATTTGATACTTTTTTGCCACCAATTTTTTTTCTTTTAAATGTACATGTACATGTATATATATGTATTATATTTTTTGCTGAATGGATTGCTGACATGGCCATTCCTTCCCCTCTCTTTCATTACTCCCTTCTTTTCCAACCACCATTGTCGTTGCTGCCGTTTGAGATCGGATACTGTGAGTTCTCCAAATTTGGTACTTATGTAGGTGAAGTTGAGTGTAAACCCAGTAGGGGTGAGGTGAACGGAAACGACAAGTGGGTGGTGGGCGAATGCCGAACGGCAAAATTAGTAGTAATGCTCGCTAGAGAAAAAGGGAGAAGGAGAAAGAAGAGATGGAGGAGTGGCCATGCTAGCGTTCCATGTAACCAAAAAATAAAAATAAAAATAATTGGTATTTAGTTAGAATTGTCATATTTAGTAGTCTTTTCGACATGGTAATTGTTATGTCGATGTTTTGTCAGATCAACAGATGGTAAAATGAGCTAAGGGACTGAAAGTGTTCCTTTTAAAACTTTAGAAGCCTAATAAACATGAAAATCAGCCTTTAGGAAATAACTTATTCTTGTCATTTCTACATTTATTCCATTGCGACCTCTCACCTCTTTCTCGCTCTTAATGTGACGTGCTTGGGGGGGGGGGGGGTTATCGGATTTTATATTCTATGTTTCACTTATTTTTTTTATTTTTTATTTTTTGGGATAAACTATGTGCACTTATCTATTATCCTGAATGTGGAGTCGTCAATTAAATGATAATTATTAGGATAGTTCTGAAAATGAACTGTGCTTGTTTTGTTTTCCTATTCATCTTTAAGAGAAATTGGTGTTAACTTTTGTGGCGTTATTGAACTGTAGTCTAATCCTGCTCTTCCTGTTGCCATGTCTTTCAAACACTTCCAACTAAAGTGTAACAAACTGCATCTTTTTCCTGTTGTATACTTGCAAACAACTACTTACTGGAAAAACATGTAAAATCTTTGTGCTCCTGTACCTACTCAACTTTGCATGTTTATGGTTCTTTGTATTACAGGGCAGCGATAGGGACAATGACCGAGAAATTGATCGTGAAGAATTTTTGAATTTCATACTGAGCTTGACATCTGAGACGTTCCTATCAGTGAGCCTGAGATTGATCCTCACTTTGGTGGTAGCACCAACCGTCGCAGTAGTCACAAAGAAAAGTACTGAAGGCGTCCCAGGCGTTGGAAAATTTGTGCAAAAACTGCCCGCTTCAGCATATGCTTTCCTGGTTACCCTTGCTGCTCTGACCTTTCAAAACTCTCAGCAGCAGCTTCTTAAATGATAAGTTCAGTATCTGTTATTCGTTCCATCTATATATCCCTTTGTTATTGTGAACTGATAACACTCCAACTTTGAATTTACTATTTGAAGCCTAGTTTGTATTTTGTTTCTGTGGCTGTTCATCCTTTTCTTTCCCTTCATGGAGGGCCCATTCAAATTGATTGGATCATGACACTTGGACTAAACAAGTAGGTCTCGTTTGGTAACTATATTGGTTTTTGATTTTTAGTTTTTAAAAATTAAGCATATAAACATCTATTTTCACCTCTAAATTTCTTGCTTTATTATATACTTTTTATCAATATTTTAAAAAAATCAAGTCAAGTTTGGAAGATTAAAAAAAAAAGTTTTTAAAATATCGTTTTTGTTTTTGAAATTTTACTAAGAATTTAACTCTTTTATTTTAAAAACGCACAACATGGTACGAAATTGAGAGAAAATATATTTGATTTTTAAAATTAAAAAAATCATAAAATAGTTGTCAAACAGAACCGTAATATTTGTATTTAATGAGTATGGTATTTTAAAAGTATTTATTAGGTTCCTAAAAGATATATTTGATTGGAGTTTTGTTTTTAAGATTAGCCTGCAGGTTATATGAAAAGAAACGAGTAGTTTAACTTTAAAAATTAGATTTAGCAGCACTGAAAATTTGGCTTATGAAGACGGCTCGAGCAGAGGCCGCCGCCATGGGAGGAAGGGACAAAAAGCTTCGAAGAACCCCTCTCTATTTTTATTGTTTTTTAATTTTGAAATATATATTTTTTTCACTATTTATTTGGTATGTTTTTATGTTTATTAAAAAAGATAATTTTAAAAAATAGAAAAATAAGAGAAAATATTTACACAAAATAGAAAAATGTTTAGATAATTGTGATAGATAATTGATAGAAGTCTATAGGGTTTATCAGTGATAGAAGTCTATCACTAATGCTGATAGAAGTCTATCAATATTTATCCGTTTTTTATTTTTACATTTTTTTTACCTGAAAAATTTGTCTATTAAAATTATATTTTGAATATTTAGCTAAATTAAAATTACTTCTCTATTTTTTATTTTTTTTGGATTTTAAATTGTACTTTGAAAGCGTTTTTATAAGAAAAATTATTATAAACAGAAAAAATATCAAACTATTTACAAATATAGACAAATTTCATTATCTATGCTTAAGCGATAGAATTACGTTGCGGTCTATCATAAATATAAAAATTTCACTGTCTATCGCAGTCTAAAAATACTTAAATTTAATAGCAGAATAACACCAAATCTTTCTTAATAATCTCTAATTATACAATACTCACTAAAAAGAGAGAGACTAGATTTGTTATATATGTGTGCGTGCGTGAAGTTCAACCAAGGTTGTAGGTAGCAATTACGAAAAATATACAAATATATTAGGGCTCTTTTCAAATATAGAAAAATGAGCCAAACTATTTACAAATATAGAAAATTTTTACAGTCTATTAGTGATAGACCGCGATAGAATTCTATCTCTTTCTATCGCTCAAACGATAGAATTCATTTGCTTGAGCGATAGAATTCTATCGCGGTCTATCACTGATAGACAGTGAAACTTTTCTATATTTATAAATAGTTTGATATTTTTTCTGTTTATAGTAATTTCTCAATATGTTAAGTATTTCAGAGGAAACATATGTTAGTTTTTACTTGAGAAACAAAATATTATTTTGTATAGTCAAGCGAATAATTATCCTGATAACTTTTATGTTCAACTTTTAGGACATTAACGTGAATTAACTCAACTAGGAATTAGCCCGTTCACATAACCATTGAGATTATAACTATTTATATTTGGTAAGATGATTTTGGTTGAGGTGAATCTTTTAACTTATTCAGTTACTTAAATAACATGTTCTTTTTATTATTTTAATATTTGGTAAGATGATTTTGGTTGAGGTGAATCTTTTAGCTTATTTGGTTACTTAAATAACATGTTCTTTTTATTATTTTGATATTACTACACAATCTTGTAAGTAAGTTATATAAATAACAATATTTTCAAAAAAAAGTCAGGTAAATAATAAAGTGTCTGTACTGACATTAACTTATGTAATTAAAATATTAACAATTCTGTCTTGAAAGTTACAATCTTTAATTTTCACTTTCATGCTTTAATTTTGCGACAACAAAAGCGGTAATTCTTGCTCTTTCAAAAAAATTTATATTAGAATTGTGACGTTGAAAAAAAAAGAGATAACTTTAAATCAACGCAAGATAAATTTTTTGCATGTATTTCATGAATATTACACTACAAGGTAATGAGAAAACAAACTGAGATTAATGTACAAAGAATAACCCTAACGTTCCCATTTGCTAACAAAATATCTATATTCTATAAAAAAATTGTAATATTATTCATGTTTTTTCACACTCCTTTCAAATCTATTTATATCATCTTATAAACATTTCAAAACCACCTATAATTTAGAAATTATTTAGAATCTTAATTCCCATTTAAAATCTTAAAATAATTATAATGCAGAGTAGTTTTGGAAGATTTATTAAAAATTAAATACAATATTACAACTCTGGAAAGAATTGGAGTAGCAGAAGTCTTTTCTAGAGTTTAGCAAAAAAAAATTGACAGATTTATAATATTTGTTAAAAAGAAAGAAAAAAAAAAAAACAGAGAGAGATAAAGAAAAACGTAAATCGGTAAGCTGGCTCGGCTCGGCTGACTCGTCAACTGTGGGGGGTAAGAAAACAAAGAAAAAAGAAAAAAGAAAAAACAAAGAAGAAATTGGCGTTGCAGCTAAAGCTCTGTTCGCTCGTTTGCAGGAGTCAGGTCCGAGATCCTGAAACTTGGTGTATAGATCTATCAACGCCTCTCCTTTACTTGTCTCCTACTGTTTCTTCAATGGTTTGCTTGCATTTGTTAGCTCGATGATCTTTTAATTGTCGTTTGTTTTTTCGTTCATTCGGGGAAATTGTGATGTATTGGATCTGTTTGAACTTGCAGAAGTGGGAGTCGACCTGATTGATTCGATTGGCGCGGTCTGAATCGGACCTGACTGAGATCATTTCCATTGGAAGAGAAAGCAATTGGTGATAGATATGGCTGCTGGTGGTTTTGTCATGCGGGCTTTCGAGTCCATGCTTAAAGAATGTTCTGGCGGCAAGAAGTATCCGGCTCTTCAGAAAGCTATTCAGGCATTTCTAGGTCTCGTTCTCATTCATTTCTTGAATTCTGCAAGTTTGCATTATGGATCTGTCTGTTTTTTCCTCTGAATCTCTGGAAGTCTTCTGAATAACCGTTTTTCTTCTACCTGGAAACTTGTTTGGGACTGTTGTTCGTACTGTTTTCACTGGTTTTACTCTTCCGTTGGTCAAATGCATTGGTTAATTCTTTAACAGAAGCTTGGCGTCTATTCTCGTAGGCGAGTTTAAGAATTTTATTCGATGCTACGTGCATGTGTATGATTTTCGTGAAAATTCTCCTTGCGGTTTTGCACAATTGTATTCCTGACGAATTCCCGCGACCGCTTTTCAGATGGTTCGAAGGAGGTCAATCAGAGTCAACATGCTACACCTGTCGAGACAAATCAACCGGCAACTTCAGCTGGAGATACCAGGTCTTTCTCCGTGAATCTCCATTGTTCTTCGTAATGTAGCTAGTATTTCTTTCATTTCACCATTGCAAGTACTTTCAGATCACCAAAATGATCTAAAAGGCGGATTTTAGGTCCTTATTCTTTTCAATTGTTTCATTATATTAATTGGCTTGCACAAGAGTTTAAATTCACTAATTCATTAGTGGAAAGAAAAAAAGTAGAAAAAGTCTTTGACAGACGGGTAATTTTCAAATCACTGTTGGTTATAGTGAAACTGGAGGGGAAGCAGATGAGTCTCAGACAGCACAAACTGCACATGAGGTTGAGAATGATGGCAGGAAGGTTGCTCCACGTGAACATATATCAATTGTGTTAGCAAATGCTGGCCATGTCTTGCATGGAGATGATGCAGAGCTTGTATTAAATCCACTTCGCCTCGCATTTGATACAAAGAATTTGAAAGTCCTGGAACTTGCTTTGGATTGTCTCCATGTACGTCTTTTGTTTGTCTATGAAACTTTAACCTTTGATTAATGATTTATTTTTAAAAAGCAACGTTTTCTAATGATCTTTTATGAGATTTTGTATATGTTATTTTGAGATCTCTTGTTGTATAATTGACAGAAACTCATTGCTTACGATCACTTAGAAGGTGATCCTGGTTTAGAAGGTGGTAAAAATGTTGCTCTTTTCACTGACATTTTGAACATGATTTGCGGTTGTATTGACAATTCATCGCCTGATAGGTGTGTGCCATTGCATATTATGAACATTTTTCACACTTTTGTTCTGCTATTTTATGACCAACTATGTGCATTGGATGATATGCAGTACAATTTTGCAAGTGTTGAAGGTTCTTCTTACTGCAGTTGCATCTGCAAAGTTCAGAGGTACATGGTTATAGATAGGTGGTTACAGTTGTTTGTTGCTTAATTATGTTTTGAAAAATGGATCATTGATGGATGGGATTTTATGTATCTTCATCTCAATTCTTTTCCACTATCTTGCTTTCAAGTAATGTTTTAATTTTGAGATTCTCTTCCAATTTAAAATTTTATTAGAATCATGAATTTTATTTTGAGAAGACTCATTAATTAAAGCCTTTGATGGTGCATTTAAGTTATTATAAAGTCGACTTGTTGGGACCCTTGTAAATGCACTATAGCATCATTCCTAGAAAATCAGCCAAACATATTAAGTTGTACCTTTTTTGATGATTATAGGATTTTGAAGAAAAGTTGTCTTCTTTAGATTATTTTGTAAGGCCGTGCAATATACATCTTCTTGGTGATCTTCTAACTATAGGAAATTCCTTTGTAATTACAACTATTAGATTACTTTTGATGGAAAGACTCTTCCTTTATAGTTCTTTTGGTTAGAGTTTCCTCCGCCTGCCCCTTAGGTTGTTATTTGCGCCTTTTCTCATAAATTTATTTTTCTGTTTCTTATTAGAAAATGAATGTATTATTTTAAGGGCAGTGTGTGATATATTATAAAACACCATCTTCCTTAGTAGCTACAACAAGAATTGTCTTGGAACATTATGTTGGGGGGTCTTAATTTCTTGGCTTTAAAGAGATAGCCACACGGTAGCTTGTCACTGAGTTTTTTATTGCCTCTGCAAGTAAATGCAATAAAAAAAATCCCTAAGCTAGTCGGCATAGGTTTATTACAGTAGTTGAGAGAGCCTCTGGATGGCCATTGCTAAGTGCAATACCCTTATTGAGATTTTATCAATATTCAAGTTGGGTAATGATGAGGTGAGGTCTTGGGGGGACGAGTGAGTGGGAAATGGAGCCTCTCTTTTCTTCATTGCTGTACTCTCTGGACAAGAGCATCTCTGAAGAAATCTAGAATACTGAGAATAAGAGAAAATTGGGAGATGCATTCACTTCAAGAAACATCTCAAAAGGAGGGAAATGAAATATTGAGCAACCTTGTTTTTTGAGGTGGGAAATACTAGGATGGATCATCCAAGAGAGGCTAGGTGGTGGCCGTGGGTGCTTCATCAGGGCATTTTCCTTTAATTTGACCATTGCATGAGGCCGTTGATGATTCTTAGGGTTTGCAGAAGTATTGTTACTTTAACAAAGGGTGTTTTCTTGATTCACGGTTCTTGATGTAATGGATTATCATATGTTCATCAATAATTTCTTCAAAGACAAGGCCATGATTATATGTGTTATTGCTTGTTTCACCATCCTTCTGGAGTGATGGAGTGAAAGGGTAGGCCAGTCTTCAAATGTTCTTGTGCATGCACAGATAATGAATTTTTCGTATGTTTTCCTGAGTAGTTCTCAATACTTGTGTATTGTGAGCTTTTCTTCCTTATCTGTCAATTCCTTTATGACTAAGTCTTCGGTTTTTTAAATTCAACTTTTTCTCTTCTTGAAATGCAGTACACGGGGAGCCTTTGTTAGGAGTCATTAGGGTTTGCTACAACATTGCTCTCAATAGGTAGTTTGCATGATGGCGTTGTTTGATCTCTTATTGTCAGCCTAAAATTGTAAAATTGAATCACTTCCTTAAATCTATAGCAAAAGTCCCATAAATCAAGCTACTTCAAAGGCGATGTTGACTCAGATGATCAGCATTATATTTAGAAGAATGGAAACCGACCAGGTATGTAATTTAAAGCTTGATGCAAATACTTTTTTCTAGTAATTGACAAGGACAAAGATAGAATAAAATGCTTCTACCTTGATTGGAAAGTGAGTGACAGAGAATTTGATGGACATTCAGGTCAGTTTATCTACTTCCTCTGGGACAAAAGATTCTGTCTCAGCAGAAATTTCCAGTACGATAGATGAAGAAACTACTGTGGATGAAGAAAATGACAAAGAGACTACTCTAGGAGATGCACTCAATTCGGTTAAAGACACATCCCTTGCATCAGTAGAGGAGCTTCAGAATCTTGCAGGTGGTGCTGATATCAAGGTACATATTCTTTTTCTGTAGGTTTTGTTTGGAATCCTGTGAACAGTTAGCTTTTTGTTTCCTTTTTTCCCCAGCTTCCAGGAAATTTGCATTGTTATGAGTAACAAAAGATCTTGTGTTGAACAGGGTCTAGAGGCCGTTCTTGACAAAGCTGTTCATATTGAAGATGGTAAAAAGATGTCACGGTATATATTATAATGTGCTTTAGACTGATGGTCATTCAAATGTAATTATGGAGAATGATACTTAGTATTTTCTTGAATGATTAAAACTCTTGTTATTCACATTCTTCAAGAGGGATTGATCTGGAGAGTGTGAACATTGTTCAACGTGATGCTCTATTGGTATTCCGCACCCTTTGCAAGGTTGGTTGCCTCAGAATTCTCTCTGCATTGTTGTGTTTATCATTTTAAGCCTCTCATTTGATTCTGCAGTGCTATGTTACAGATGGGAATGAAGGAGGACACTGATGAAGTCACAACCAAGACTCGCATTTTATCTCTTGAGCTTCTGCAGGTTAATCGTATAGCTTGCTTAATGGTTTTGCATAATTATTTATACGTTCAGTGTATGACACAGTAGAGCACTGATGTCTTCCAATACTTAGTTTCAGTTCAGAAAATTAATCCAGTCTTTCAGATTAACTGCTGTTTAATATGAATCTTGTCCATGGCTGAATGAATCTATTATGATTTTATTTTTGAGAATGGAGTTCAAGTGATTGTCCTGATTAAGTTTTATGAATGGAAGATGTTTTTGGTTCTATGAATGAAAGATATAATTTGATTTTAAGATTATACAAAGAGCTGCAAAGTTCTGTTTTCTTTCCAGTTTAGGTTTCATTCCACCTTAGGTTTGCAGTTCCAATTTCTTTCTAGTTTAGATTTCATTACTTGGATATTATTACGGAGGAAACATTTATTTTCTATAAAGTTTGCTAGTATTAACATAATAATGTTGCATTATTGTTCATTTTGTTAAATTAGTATATTAATGATCAATATTAGTAATTTTATCGAAATTTACTATTATTTTAATTACTTAATTATACAGTTGTAACATCAGTATTATTTAATCTTTGATGTTGTATGATCATGAATGTACCGTTCACCAGATTTTCTTCAATATTATAATATTGTAATATAGCTATATTCTTATTTTCTCAAATGTAGTCATTTTGGCAAAGTAGTATATTCATTATAAGCACATCGTATTCAGCAGGATTTTAATATTAAAAAGGTAGTAAGATTGTAAATTTTATAGTAATGAACATTTGACTCGATATTCTGAGTTATTATAAAAAGTTGCTTCTATCTGTACTAGCTATTGCAATGGTGATGAAGACTATTCACAATAAATCATGATCATCATCCAGTGAATCATCAATGCTTCTAATTATATTTATGCTTCAAATATAGTAAATTTGTCTATTATTATTTAATAGGTGCGTTTTATTTTTATCTATTTATATTTTTGTGATATAACTTTAATTTATTTTAATATAATAATCTTAAATTGGAAGATTCTTCTTTTGTAGCTTAATGAGGGTCGGGTTTTCTACTCTTGGCCCCTGGGCTGTTTTTTCTTCTTCTTGTCTAATGTATTTATCTCTGTTTCTTATTAGAAAAATTAATATTATATAATAATCATAACAATATATAATTAATTGATGCTGGAAAGGCAGGATGTTGGAGAACTCTTTTGCCTTCCCCCAACCAACTAGCCTTTTTTTATTATTTTATTATTTTTACATTTGGGTGGGATAAACATTATTTTTGGACACTTTCTTGCATTTATATTTGTTTTATATATAATATATAATATTTTTTTTGGTTTGAAACTATTTTTTTTCTTTCTATCACGTGTACAACTCTATGAAAACCCATAGTAAAGATTGTTTGGTGTATGCCAAAGGTTTGCTGAACTTGAATTTGAAGATTTTTTTTTTTCTTGCATGCTTTGAATACTGAAAGTCCCTTTTCCCCCCTCATGTACTCAATAGGATTTGATCTTGCAGGGTTTGTTAGAAGGGGTTAGCCAGACATTTACAAAAGACTTCCATTTTATTGACTCAGTGAAAGCATATCTTTCATATGCTTTATTGCGAGCTTCTGTTTCACAACCTCCTGTAATATTTCAGGTGTGCATGCTTAACAATCATTATTTACTATCTCATTCAAGTGAAATAGTGCGATATTTGTCTCTGATCATGCATTTTCTCCTGTCAGTATGCAACTGGAATATTTTCTGTGCTTTTGTTGCGATTCAGGGAAAGTCTTAAAGTATGTATCTTTATCCTGATGCTTAATTAAAAATTGTAAACTAGTTGTTTATAAAAATTTCTTTTAATCAGATAGATGCAATCAACTCGATCTTTTTCATTTTCAGGGCGAAATTGGCATATTTTTTCCCCTGATAGTTCTGAGATCATTGGATGGCACAGATTTTCCTGTTAATCAAAAAATAAGTGTTTTGAAGTATGACTCTCTAATGCTTATTAACATGTGTCACGTTTATGTCGTTCAATCTGATTATTCTTTCTGTATTTGGAATTTCATCTGTCAATTTTATTTTTTCCTTTCTGTTTCCAGAATGCTTGAGAAAATATGTAGGGAACCTCAAATCCTTGTTGACATATTTGTCAACTATGACTGCGATCTTGAGGCTCCAAATTTGTTTGAACGCATGGTATAGTCCCGTGTAATTTATTCTGATTTTAAATATTTTATTTGGAATCAAACATGTTGGTTTGGGCTTATTGTTTCTTTTCCTCCGTTTTATGTAGGTAACCACTTTATCTAAAATCTCTCAAGGCACCCAAAATGCAGATCCAAATTTGGCAGCTGTATCCCAGACAACTTCAATTAAAGGATCATCACTTCAAGTGGGTCTTATACTGCCGATTCTCCGATTTTGCTATAATTTGTGCTTTATTTTGCATGACTACTTATTGGTTTGATAGCCCTTTCTTTTTTTCTTGACCCTTCCAGTGCCTTGTGAATGTGCTTAAATCATTAGTTGACTGGGAGAAGTCACGTCTTCATTCAGAAAAGCAGAGTTTAAGTGTTCATTCGTCAGAAGAAGAGTCTTCAGCCAACGAAAATCTTGAGGTCAAGAGCAGGGAAGATGTGACAGGTAATTTTGAGAAGGCAAAAGCTCACAAGTCCACGGTGGAAGCTGCCATCTCTGAGGTGATTAAAATTGAATTTATGCCTCTTTAGTTGTGAAAAGACAATTTTTTAAAATCCTACTTTGGGCTGATTACAAAATTTTCTGATTTCTCTTTTATTGTTATGAACGTATTCAGTCCCTAATCTGTAGTTTTTATCAAATTCAGTTCAATAGGAAACCAGTAAAGGGTGTTGAGTATCTGATTTTGAATAAGTTGGTGGAGAATACACCATCTTCAGTTGCCCAGTTTCTCCAAAATACTCCCAGTTTGGACAAGGTAGAATCTCTTTTTTCGAAGAACGTTGGTTGCAATGTTTTATTTGAAACCTCATGACGAAATGGCTCAATATACACGTTGCCACTTTTTATTTCCAGACTATGATTGGCGATTATCTTGGTCAGCATGAAGAGTTTCCTGTTGCAGTCATGCATGCATATGTAGATTCCATGAAATTTTCAGGCATGAAGTTTGATGCTGCAATTCGTGAATTTCTTAAAGGTTTCCGTCTTCCAGGGGAAGCTCAAAAAATTGATCGCATCATGGAAAAATTTGCAGAACGGTATATTTACATCTATGTGCACGTGTTTTTAAAGATAAGAAACGTTCTTTCGTTACTAAAGAAAGAGTAAAAAGAGGGGAGGATAAGGAATTTTCTCGAAAGGGCAATGAGTTTACAAGAAAGCTCCCTGTTTGGCACAGATAAGAGAAAAAGATAAGTACAAAATGGATTGCAAAGAAAACATCAGAGAGAAGCCAGTGCTCTCACAATCTCCCAAAAGTTACCTTAATAGAATAATGATAAATTCTCTAATTTTGTTTAAATCATAATTCTAGAAAAACTTTTCTGCCATTTGAGAGTTGGACCTTCCCCTCATTTTCTTGGACAAATTGAACTGCGTTCCTTTGTAGAATTGGTTCCAATCAGAACGTTGGACATTGTGGTTTGTTTACATACTTCATAGACTTTGTTCCAATCGGACATATTGGACTTTGCATAATTTGGCACATGCTGAAGCAAGATATCTTGCGTTCAGATCTTTGTTTTCAATTAAAAAAAAAATTTGATCATGTGTTGTCTTGCTTTTCAAAGCGGTCTTAAACTATATGGGAGGAGAGTGTTGAGAAAAATCTCAATAGGCAAGATGTTATCATCTTTTTTCCATCTTGATAATTGAAGAGATAGTTCAAAACTCAGATTCACTCGTTTGTTTTCCTTTTGCTGAGATGATTTTCCCTTTTCTAATGGTAGCTAGTGATGTGTTTGTGTTCTATCCATGACAGATATTGTGCAGACAACCCAGGCCTTTTCAAGAATGCAGACACTGCATATGTTCTAGCTTATGCAGTGATTATGTTGAACACTGATGCTCATAACCCTATGGTGTGGCCTAAGATGTCGAAGTCTGATTTCACTCGCATGAATGTCATGAATGATCCAGAAGATTGTGCCCCTACAGAGCTCCTGGAAGAGATATATGATTCTATAGTTAAGGAAGAGATCAAAATGAAAGATGACTTTGTTGACAAAGCAAAAAGCCGCAGGCTGGAGGGTGAGGAGAGGGGAGGCCTTGTGAGTATTCTTAACTTGGCTCTTCCAAGAAGAAAGTCCTCTACTGATGCCCAATCCGAGAGTGAGGCTATTATTAAGCAAACACAAGTTATATTCCGAAATCAAGGAGCAAAGAGAGGTGTTTTTTATACCTCGCAGAGAATTGAACTTGTAAGGCCCATGGTTGAGGCTGTAGGATGGCCTTTACTTGCTACTTTCTCTGTTACCATGGAGGAAGGTGACAATAAACCTAGGGTTGTTCTTTGTATGGAGGGGTTTAGAGCTGGTATACATATTACATATGTTCTTGGAATGGATACCATGCGCTATGCATTTCTAACATCTCTCGTCAGGTATAATACCTTTCTTAGTTATTGTTTTATTAATTTGAAAAGTTAGGGGAAAAATCAATTTATACCCCAATTAAAACCCTAAACTTTCAAAAACGAATCCATTTAGACTCTTGATTAAATCGTTGATGCATATTTCTCACACATGTGTAAGACTTCTTTAAATGCAAGGTTATTGCAATATGAAACATAAATGCTAGAATCAAGAGGATAATGTCGGTTGTCCTTAATAAAAACATTTTTCTTCTTCTTCTATCTTTCTTTACATATTTAGGAAGAATTGTGCAATCATTTTTCTTGCTACTTTGCTAGGATTTGGGAGAAAGAATTATTTAGGTAAGTTTGAGTTGATTTTAAATGGAAACAAGTGAACATATTTATAAACCACTTGTAGATGGTCTAAATTGATTCACTTATGAAAGTTCAAGATTTTAACCTATACATTTATTAGTTTAAAGTTTTAATTGATACAACAATTGGTTTTCTTTTCCCTTCACAAAATTTAAAATATAACTTTACACTTCTCTGAGTTTTTATTGCACCTGGTGCTGCTGTCGTTTGTTTTAATTTCATGATCTTGTGATAACAAGATTTGCATTTGACTTATGGAACTTGTGTTAACAAGATTTGCATTTGACTTATGGAACAAGTTGCATTTGACTTATGGAACTAGTTTGTCAATTGTCTTTTTGCTTCGGAAAAGTGATGACTGCTGTAACATTCTTTTGTTAGGTTCACTTTCTTGCATGCGCCAAAGGAAATGCGTAGTAAAAATGTAGAAGCATTACGCACGCTATTGGCTCTGTGTGATTTAGAGACAGAATCCCTTCAAGACACTTGGAATGCAGTTTTAGAATGTGTGTCCCGTCTCGAATTCATCACATCAACTCCTTCAATCGCGGCAACTGTCATGTATGGATCAAATCAGATCTCCAGAGATGCTGTTGTTCAATCCTTAAGAGAGTTGGCGGGGAAGCCTGCAGATCAAGTATTTGTGAACAGTGTCAAACTTCCCAGTGACTCTGTTGTGGAGTTTTTCACTGCTCTATGTGGTGTCTCTGCTGAAGAACTGAAACAAACTCCTGCACGTGTTTTCAGCTTGCAAAAGCTTGTTGAGATAAGCTATTATAATATGGCTCGTATACGAATGGTATGATGAGTTAGAAGCACTTTGTTGATTGTCAACTTCATTAAAAATATTTATCTACAAATTTGTTGGGGGTTGTGTCATTCTAGTCTGATCGACTGAGGATCTTCATAGTTGTGACTAGGATTCTTTGACCTATCTACTGAACTTTCACTAATCTAGGGGACTTAAGTAACTGGGCCAAATGTTTAATATTCTCTTACAATAGTGATAGGATTATCTGCGGGATGTCTTGTTATGTCATTTGTGATCTTGAATCCACTGTGATGATTTAGAAATATTTATGGGAGTGGTGGTTGCAGGGGTACTTCTAACTTCAAATGGTTATGCACGTCCAATTTCTTGCCTAGAATTTTCTTTTTTTTTTGGTCCAAAGACTAAGATGCTCGAGGCAAAGAGTGTGTCCTGCTCACCACCCTAATCTTTCTTTGGACTGCATAGGGACTGAGAGTTTTAGAAAAGAAGTCTATGGGCGCACCAATTATGCAGAGTTTTGACTTTCTCCTTCCATTATGTTGCTTAATTGAGTATATTGTGCTTCCAGTTTTTCTTTTACTCAGAACTCTATGCACTGTAAAAATTTTCCTTTGCTAACTTGTTAATTTAGCCAAGCAACTACAATTATCAATTTCGTTTTCACCATGTTTATTGTTGTTTCCTAAGCCTCACTTATAACATAATTAGTGTATCTTGAATTGTGGGTGGAAGAATGATCTCCCCTAGATGCAAGGATGACTTTTTGGAATTTCCTTTTAATTGCTAAGGTAGTTTTCTGCATAACTTTATTTTACTTAAAGAATTTGATGGCACACTGAGGCATTGAATTTCATTTTTGACATGGACATTTCTTCTTTTGCTACCTCTGTATTTGGTACTTTTCTTTATCTTAATGTAATCGCTATTTAATTTGTCAATTTCAGTATTTGATTCTTCTGGAAACTATTACAGTGTAGACAATGGCCTATGAGATTTCTTAGAAAACCTTGTATAAGAGTGGGTTTGGATTTCTTACTTCTATACATTTGCTCAGTTCTTAATATTCGAAGTTTCTACTTGTGGATCTTCCAGGTTTGGGCTAGGATATGGTCTGTCTTGTCAAATCACTTTATTTCTGCCGGGAGCCATCATGATGAAAAGATTTCAATGTATGCTATAGATTCTCTGCGACAGCTCGGGATGAAGTACTTGGAGAGAGCTGAACTTGCCAACTTCACATTTCAAAATGACATTCTTAAGCCATTTGTTGTTCTCATGCGTAACAGTCAAAGTGAATCTATAAGGAGCCTCATTGTTGACTGTATAGTTCAAGTATGTCAAACTATCTAACTATCAGCTTTTATAGCGTTAAACTATCAGCTTTTATAGCAAACTTTAAAAATCACTTTATTATTTATGATTCTACTGGCGGTTTCTAGCACATTTATTAGATTATTTTTTGTTACAGATGATAAAATCAAAAGTTGGTAACATAAAGTCCGGATGGCGAAGTGTTTTCATGATTTTCACAGCTTCCGCAGATGATGAATCTGAGTCAATTGTTGAAAGTGCCTTTGAAAATGTTGAACAGGGTAAACATTTTGTTTCCTGTTGAGATATACTTATCTTTTGGCATATTACTCCTCAAAATTTGAATATCTAATGCCGAAGAGATTTGCAGTTATATTGGAGCACTTTGATCAGGTGGTTGGGGACTGTTTTATGGATTGTGTCAACTGTCTTATAAGATTCGCCAATAACAAAAGTTCCCATCGTATAAGTTTGAAAGCTATTGCACTCCTACGTATATGTGAGGATCGATTGGCAGAGGTTTGTTTGTACTCCCTTGTAGTGTGAGTTGTTAGCAAATCACTTGCATCTAAGATGCTATGCTAAAAGACCTCTTTGTTATTTACATGAAAGATTGTCTTTTTCTTCTTGTTCCTCTTCTTTTTTTTTTCTTTTTTTCTTTTTTTTTTTAAAGTTTTGAGTAGCGACCTTGATGTGCAGCCTTGAGTAGTGGTGTTAGCACAAAAGGACCTAGTGAAATTGGTCCGTGAGAAAAATGTGGGAGACTTGATTTGTTTCCATTAGAGGGAAGCTTGTGATTAAAAGAATTTATTTTCTTGATTTGTTTCCATTAGAGGGAAGCTTGTGATTAAAAGAATTTTTAGGCATACTGTGAGATCGCTTTAGACTTCAGAGTATTCTCTTTAAAGTTAAATGATTTATTCATCATCATTTGGATTCACTAATAAAAAATAATAATAATGACTAATCCTTCTGTTGGGAAATAATGGTTGCCTTCATTACTGATGATTTTATGGGTATAAGTATAATAGCTGCAGCATATACTTCTTAAGTTTTCTTCAATTAGTTATTATATTGCACATGTTTCAGATGAATCTTATTTTATTTGTAGAATATTTTGGGGATAATGGTAGTAATGACCACCTTGTGATAACTATGTTGATACTCAGTTTTGGATAATTCAATAGTCTATCTATTTAAGTCAACTTATTTAATGCATAGGGGCTCATACCTGGTGGTGCTTTGAAGCCGATCCACGATAACGATAGTGCTGATCCAGCATTTGATATGACTGAGCACTATTGGTTCCCCATGCTTGCTGGGTTGTCTGATTTGACATCAGACCCAAGACCAGAGGTCAGAAGTTGTGCACTGGAAGTTTTGTTTGACTTGCTGAATGAGAGAGGTGCCAAGTTCTCAATGCCATTTTGGGAGAGCATTTTTCATCGTGTCTTGTTTCCAATTTTCGATCATTTGAGACATGCTGGGAAGGAAAGCTTGAATTCTAGTGGTGATGAGTGGCTTCGTGAAACAAGTATTCACTCGCTTCAGTTGCTCTGCAATCTCTTCAATACATTTTACAAGGTATTACTGGGCTTAATTTTGGTCTTTTTTTCCTCCCCCATCAAGTTTTAATTTTCAAGTGTACTGAATCTTGTCTATGGCATTAATAAACAAATGACCCAGATCCTCCAGTTCCTAGAAGCCTTAGCTGAAGTCTTAAATAAACATTTCAAATTATTTAAATTTCACGGATGTACTAGAGTTTAGGATTCCCATAGACATAAATCTTAAGTTTATATATAATAAGTCAATTAATTTTTAAAAATTTCGAATTTGTAAGAGACTTATCAGACACGAAATTGAGCTTTGAATTATTAGCTCGTTTCCTTTTCAAAAAAAAACTCTGAATTATTAGTCATAAAATTGAAAGTTCGAGACCTAGACACTTTCAAAAGTTTAGAGATCAAATAGACACAAATTTTAAAGCTGAGGGTAAAAATACCATTCTATCCCTGTACTATGGGATTAATCCCATTTTGGCCTTGTACTTTCAAATGTCCAAGCCTCTATACTTTTAATAAATCTTAAAACTAGCCGTTAGTTTGAAGTTAGTTTTTATCGAATTTGCTAAATAAAAATAATAATTTTTATTTAAGAAAAGACTTTAGGGTTAGCCCCTTTTTTTTTTTCCTAAAAAAGTTAAGCAAAATTAAAACTAGACCAAGATGGTATTTTAACCTTATTTGAGTGAAACATATGCCTCTCAATGAGGTGGACAACTGCCCTACAACATTTGTCATTAGAGAAATGAACATCAAATGCACCTTGCTTCTTGGCTTTCTCATTTCCATTGGAGCCAAATCCAGGATAGTTAGGGGTTAATATTTTTTTTTGTGTCTTAATGTAAGTGTTTCAAAAAGATTTGCTTAACATAAGTATGCTGATGTTGTTAGTGTGTGGTCTAATATGCCTCTGTTTGCTTCTCTTTGGGCTTACTAACCAAGTTACTGGATAATATTCTTTTGTGATTGTTGCAATGTTTAAGATTTGATTTCTTTGTTAAATAGGATTTGTGGTCTGTAAATATTTTTAATTAATAAATTTTGTTTTCATGAAAAATGCAAATGTGATCTAAATGATGTTTTTCTCTGATTATTAGTAGAGTTGGACACTAGGTAGATATTATGCTTTTCAATTGATTGTAGTTGAGTTTTTCTGTAAACCTTTTGCGTTGACAAATATTATTTTCTTCTTTAGGAGGTGTGCTTTATGCTACCTCCACTGTTGAGCTTGCTATTAGATTGTGCAAAGCAGCCGGAACAATCAGTGGTTTCATTGGCTTTGGGTGCTTTGGTGCACCTAATTGAAGTGGGTGGACACCAATTTAGCGAGGATGACTGGGACACATTGTTAAAAAGTATAAGGTAAACATTACCCCTTTTTTTCCTCTCCCTCTCTCTCCTCTTTTTATTTTTTTTTTTAAAAAACATGGAAACAAACTTACTTTCCATTACTATGTGAAAAGTTACAAAAAAGTAAAGAGCCAAAAGTTAACAAAAATTAAGTAAAAACAAGAAAGCTAAACCCCAAATATTATTTTGGTTTTTTAAAATAAAAACCAAGTATAACTGCTGAACATCCTGTCAATGAAAATCCCAAAAGATGTAAGAGATTTAGCTGATTCATACACATCAACCAATCTTTTGCCTTTCTGGTAACTTGAAATGCATGAAAATTCCCGTGAACTGCTTAACTAATCAATCTTCTTTGAGAGTGAACTTCGTCAAATTTTCTAGTTTTTTTTTTCTTTTTTTTTTTTTAACCCGTAAGTTTGTTAATGGTGACTAAACAATTTTTAGCTTACACACAACATTTTCCTTAACCAGCTTCCAAAACTTCAATCTTCTAAGGCTAACATCTAGAGCCATCCCCAAATAAAAAAATCTGGAAATTGCAAGTTTTACACCCCAATCTTTCAGCCTCTATCTCGACTTCAACAGAAGGTATATTCCTGCCACAAATTTATCTTTAGGTCCAAAGAGATTTAAAAGATTTGAGAACCTTATAAATATGTTTGTCAACACTTCCTCTTCATCTTATTCTTTAAATAAAAAGCAATATGCCATCCCCAAATTGAGAATATGTAAAGGTGAATATTACCATTATCATTGCAAATGTCCATTCTTTTGCTTACGTTTCTGTCTTTTCTCAGAGATGCTTCATACACAACTCAACCACTTGAATTACTAAATGCTTTGGGTTTCGAGAACCCAAGCCATGATGAGTTAAATATTGTTGATGGTACTTCCTTTAAGTCGTCTAGCCAGCAAGAAGCAAAGAACCATCATTTTGATGTCGGTGACCATGGAAAGGTATCTCCAGTACCCTCACCAAGGATAGCAGAAATCATTACTCGGAGCCCCATTGAAGAGTCTGGGTTACAGATTACCTCAGATGAGTCGGCTGAAGGTTATTCTTTTAGATCACTGACGAGCCACATTCCTTTGATTTCCTTGTCACCTTTGTAAATTATGTAGGTTTGACCATTTAAAATTGTCTAAAGAAAGTTGGGAATGAAATTTTTTATATTGTAGGTATTCCATCACCGTCAACAAGAGCTACAAGAGCTGCTGAAGCTGGAAGTCTACAGCGGAGTCAAACAATAGGCCAAAGAATTATGGGAAATATGATGGACAATATCTTTGTTAGAAGTCTAACTTCAAAATCTAAGGGACGTGCATCAGATGTCTCCGTGCCATCTTCTCCAATAAGGGTATTGTATTTATGGAATATATTTCCCCAAGTTTTCTATGACTTTATCACATATGTAGCATAGGGTTGTTTGTAATCTTCTTGTTTTGGAACTTCTAGTTCACTTTCCTTCATACATTTCTTCTCTCACGAAATTTGCTTATTGGGATAAGAAAGGAAAAGGATTGAAATGACGATGACATAACTTTTTACTTGTTCAAATAACAAAGTAAGGTGAAGCATGGTCAGGAACTTCAAATCTCTTTATGAAAAACAAACTTTTTTTTTGCAAGTTCGTTATTATGGGTAGTTCCTACAAAGGATTGAACTAACAGCATATACAATACTTGAATTCTTTGATGTAGATGCTACATAACCCATTCTCACCCTTTGAACGGTGATTGGATTTATGATATAATAGAATCCTAGGTCTCAAACAATCCTTTATTGATGATAATTAAGAGAATTCTTGGTTAAGTTCACCCTAACAACATACAAAAGAATCGATCAAATTCTATTTTGTCTGACTTATAATGATCAAAGAACGACTCTGGTTATCAACACTGATTTTCTCCTTCATTGCCTCCTATTTCCTCTAGATATGTCCTCTGCTTGAAATAGTTGATAATTAGTGATAAGGAAAAAGACCTGCGAAGTTTGATGTCCCTCTATCAACACTGATTTTCTCCTTTATTGCCTCCTATTTTCTCTAGATATGTCCTCTGCTTGATTTACTGCCCCATGTTTAATCAATCAAGGACTGGTAGTTATTCTTCTAGGTTAATGTGTTTTGTAGCTTGCTTTCCATGTTTTCGTGCATTTTATAATATGTATTTTATGCATTTTTTTTTCTAGTTTAAACCTATGAAAGTCTTTGCAGAAGCTAAACACTGAAACCTAAAAACCTCTCTTATATGTTTTGGTTTGTTTAAAAGTTTACATAACTCCGTTGTAGCTTCCTCCTGACACTGTGGATCCTGAGGTGAAAGATGATGAGGAAAGTCCACTACTGGGGATTGTTCGGGGCAAGTGCATTACACAACTACTACTTCTTGGTGTCATTGATGGAATTCAGGTTTGAAGCTGACTCAGTTATGCTTTTTTGGGAATGAAATACTGACTTCATTGTAAGAATTTTCGTTCATTCCTATATATCCTTTGTCACCTGCTGGTGGTAAAGTGATGAGTGAGAAATTTTCACTGAATATGGTGGGGATCATGGTATAAAGGGGAAAAGGAGGTGCTATGAATTGTTATAAAGTGTTCATTTTCGCATTATAATGCTGATGCATTCTTGCAGAAGAAATACTGGGTCAAGCTGAATGCACCACAAAAGATTGCCATAATGGACATTTTGTTATCTTTGCTGGAGTTTTCTGCTACATATAACTCATACAACAATCTCAGACAGCGGATGCATCATATTATTGATGAGAGGTAGACAGATAAAGTTGTGCTTTTCCTTAAAACACATATAAATTTTCGTAATGGAAGATAAACATTGTTCTTTCTTAAACAGGCCTCCACTGAATCTTCTTCGTCAGGAGTTAGCCGGAACTTCAATTTATCTAGATATCTTACTTAAAGCAACTTCAGGATTTAATACGATTGAAGCAGGACAAGAAAAAATTGTTGCTAATCTGGAAGTTGATTCTGAATCAGCCAACGATGATTTAACTTCCACACAGGATTCTAGTGCAGTAAACAATGTTGACGGAATAGCTGAAAACAGGCTAGTGTCGTTCTGTGAACAGGCTCTTAGGGAGGCATCTGACCTGCAATCCTCTGCAGGGGAAGCCACTCACATGGATGTTCATCGAGTTTTGGAGTTACGTTCTCCAGTGATTGTTAAGGTATCGATTAGTTGGCCTAAACCATTCAACTTTTAAATGTACTACATAATTGCAATACTAGAATTGTATCTTTTCTTTTCTATGATTGAAACGGTTGTTTTCTACCCAGATGAAATGCATCATCAGAAAGTAATTGTTTCAATTTTTTTTTTCCATCCAGGTGATCAAAGGCATGTGCTTCATGAACAGTCAGATATTCAGAAGACACCTGAGAGAGTTTTATCCTTTGCTTACAAAACTTGTATGCTGTGACCAGGTATTCTTCTGCAAAAAGTTCAATATTCTCAGTGTTATTATTTTCTTTTATGGGTCTTATATGTGCAACTATATAACCTTTTAACACTATCTGATATGAATTAGAATTCCTCACAATTGCTACTTTTACCAGATAATGGTGTTTCTTTTTGGTAACTATCTATGGCTTTGTTGTTGCCCCTGTAACTTTTACTGGCCTGGGAACATTTATTATGACTGCCACAATTTTTTATAATTTCCTTTTAATATTTGTGCCATGATAAAATTTCTTTCATTTTAAAACTGAAATGTGCATGCCATTCAAGGCCATATATTTACTTCATTACAAACAACTTTCTATTATCTTTAATAGTTGAGTGGAGTAGTTCTATAATTTATTTCACACAGCTGGATTGGTGATCTTCAATTGGTTACTTTGTCCAAGTCAATGTTTTGGACTGTATTAATTGACTTTATCTTATTAATCCAATACATAATAAACGAGAGAGATTCACTGTGTTCATTAGGGATATTTCGTTTCTGATTACTTTTTTCTTGGTTTGTTCAGATTGATGTTCGTGGAGCTCTCGGTGATCTCTTCAAGATACAATTGAAAGCACTATTGCCATAATTTCAATTGATTCTTTGTTTTCAAATCTCTCAAAGAGTGCTTTTAAGCATTGTTGCACAAAATCAAGCTGATCATCATTGCGTCACTCACCTATATCCGCCATATATTTCATGTTCCTCAAATTTGAGTTCTCTCTTCGGATGACAGTTATTTCATCAATGTCAGATTTTTTTTGGTAGGAAATGGAAGGAGGGGGTAAAAGTAGAAGTTAACCACGGTAAACTGAGGCAAACAACATATTTTATCATGAATGAAGTGAAAGCATTGTCTCTTCTTGGTCTTACTGCGTGGTCATGGTAGCTGGGGTAAGAATTTCAGATATTATGCCCACTCTCCAATTTTGAGGTGTGAATTTATTACTTGATTATTGAAGTATTAATTTGAATGACTTGTAATTATTCATATTAGTTATCATCTAATTTGAGTACAAAGCTTTTGTTATATTTCTATATAATCTACTTATCAATATATAGTTAGATACTTGAGATTGCCCCGTCTTGGTTTAAGTTGATACAAATATGAGAAAGAAATAGGGAAGTTAGTGATGAAGAAGAATATATATATTATTTTAAGTTCAACGATGGTAAGTTGGGAAAATTGAACCATCGACTTTGGAATGATATTATTCCTTTTATCCACTAAGTTATGTTTAGATCGATATGATAGGATGTATATGATGATTGATGACTATCGGTTAAATTATTCTTTTAACAGTGAATGGTTGAATTGAAAATGGTAGTGTGAAAATAGGGCTTTCATATTTGACCTTTTTCAAGTACTTGGGGAATTGAAAAAGTCTATTGCATGTCACATTCAGACATTAAATTATAAACTTTTGAAGCCAATATGGATAATATTGATATAAATGCAACTTTAATTGTGAAGAATATTATGGCTGGTGGTTGATGAAAAGATTTCAAGTTCTGAAATGTTTTGTCTAACTATACTGTTACTCTTATAGTAAATCAACTAGTAGGAGTAGGTTTCACTTTATTCACATTATTATATCCACAATTATTTTTCATCATTGTCCTATTACATCTTTTCTTTGGTTTCTCGATTGATATTTTTTTAAAAAAATGTTAATCTACAGTCAATTACCAACCCAAAAGAATCAACAAACAAAGATTATGTTATTCTCATCCTATTGGACAGAAAATGTTCGAACAAGTCATAAAGAACCTCTCTTAGATATTAAAGGTTTAAATTTGGTTCAATTATAGTTTAGTTTCAAAACTTTTATGTTTATGTTTACTAGGATATTTTTTAAAAAATGAAGTATTAAATAAAGATCTAAGTTTTTAGTTTTATGTTTGATAAATTTTAAACTTTAGAAATGGTCTCTTAAAAGTGTTGAATATATTTTTGAGTTTTTGATATTGTATCAAATAAGATATCGTCCAATAGATTTGTGATTTTGAAAAATGTCAAATAGGTTAAGGTCTTGTTAGATACAAAATTGAAAATTTGCTGACTTATTTAAAACAAAATTAAAAATTTGAGACTTGTCGAATACTATAGATCACAAAATTGAAATTTAGGAATCTACTAGATACTTTTAAAAATTTAGAAACCTACTGTAGTTCAAGTTAAATTTAATTTTGAATTTTTTTATCATGTCAAGTTCAAATTAAATTTAATTTTGAATTTTTCATCAATATCTGAAAGTTCAAGTTAAATTTAATTTTGAAATTTTCATCTCTTGATATTGTAATTCTAAAATTTTGAATTTTTCGAGATTGTAATTCTAAAATAAGAAAGAGGGGGAAAAGAACAATAATGAAGCCTCCTACTAGACATTCATCACTGGATTTGATATGAGCAAGGCGTTCGGCTGGAATCAACTGCAAATAATTTAATTTGTTCATACTTATAAACTCGATTACTTTTGAAGAAAATTACAAATAATCCTAAATAAATTTCTCATTCGATTCTTGAAGTCTCTTCACTTTTACAAATTCCACCCTGAGGTCCCTTCCTAGTTCCTAGGAAAGGGAGAAAAGATTGCACATTTTAGGACGGAAATAATTAAAGTAATGCTGGGACTTGTTTTCTATTTTATATCTCATTATCTATTTAACTTTATAAATTTGAAAATTAACTATTATTATTTTATATATATATAGTGTTTTCAAGTACTTAATTGTTAATATCATTTGTCCTATTCTGATTTTCCTTTTATATAATTTTAGTTCCAATCAATTTTAGAGGTAAAGAAAACTGAATTAATGACGTACCTTCGAGTGCATAAGTAACAAAAATTGAGCAAGGGATATTTAAGGTTAAAAAAAAGTAACATAAAAAAAACGACAAAAACCGTTCTTTTATAAAAGTTCATATGCTTAAGTAAAACAATTTTACAAATTGAAGGACTAGAGTAGAACAGACTTAAAAGTTTAGAGACTAAAATAAAATTTAAACATAGATTTAATATACTTCATTCTTAATGATGGTTATCATTTGAACCACAAATCTTGTTTAAGTATAACTATAATATTAAATTTTCATTGACATGTCGATATTTACACGTTTTCATAAGT
This sequence comes from Lagenaria siceraria, assembly GCA_002890555.2. Taxonomy (NCBI): domain Eukaryota; kingdom Viridiplantae; phylum Streptophyta; class Magnoliopsida; order Cucurbitales; family Cucurbitaceae; genus Lagenaria; species Lagenaria siceraria. The sequence goes on along the minus strand of CM016483.1, from coordinate 25,968,067 downwards.
TCGATATCGACATAAGTGATGAATCGATAATTTTTATTATATCGTAGAAAAATCCACAAAACATATAAAATAAACAACAAAATGTTATTAATGTAAATATAATATAAACAATAGGCAACTTGTTTAAAAATTATAAGATATTTATTTACTAATTTAAAGGGAAATTTTCACAGGTAGAAAAAATGTCAAACTATTTACAGAAAATAGCAAAAAAAATGATAAATATTGATAAACTTCTATAATTCCTATCAATATCCATCTACATCGATATTTTATCAATATTTTCATGGATATTTATGTAAAGTTAAGAACTTGATGCTGAAGTGAGTTTAGCTCAAGTAATTGACATAGTCGCTTTCCTTATAGGTCGAAGAAGGTTAATAACTCAATGTCAAAGTGAACTTAGCTTAACGATAATTGGCATAACTTTTCTTGTTATAGGTTGAAGATTCAATCCTTCACCTTCACCGTTACTCGACTAAGACCAAGGAAATTAACTCTATATTCCCGTGGAAATCGACATTTTAAACGTATTCTTTAGTAAAAAGAAAGAAAAGAAAATGAGTAAATAATAGAAGCGTGCAAGTAATTTGTTGTGTATATATATAGAATTGAATGAGCTTAACATCAACGCGTCATCGCTCTCTCCTTGCCAGTAGTAAAAAGAAACCCACGTGGATAGTGGATAAGCTGAGAGAGAGAGAAGAGAAAGCGAAGAACTGAAGAAGCAAAGAACTAAGAACAAGAAGAAGAGAGAGAGACAAGAAAAAGGCTGGTTGTGCAGTGCTTCCTTCAATATAAAGCCCTTAAACCTTGGTTTTCCCTCACAACTGATTTCCATTCCTCTTTTTCGCGACCCTAAACCCCCGTCCCCGCATTTCTCCTCCGTCGGATTCCGCATGAAAATCCGCAAGAGTTTCTCTTCAATCTGAGCTATTCCAACAAAGGAATGTATAGAAGCAACAATGTGGCTGCTAGGATCTTCGATCGCCAAATCGCCACTCCTCCTCCTGGAACTACTGTAAGAATTAAGATTGTTAATATGCTTTTTCGTTTTCTTTTTGGATTCTGTTTATGTTTTGGCTGATTTGCATTCTGCTTAATGTTTGTGGCTTTGTTCTATAGTTTCATTGTGTTAGGCGATTCTATGAGAACATAGTTCCGAATCATACTGTTTACGACGTTGAATGTCCGGACCATTCCTTTCGCAAGTTCACCGTTGACGGTCAATACCTAATTACATTCAGCAGGAATCATCGCGATTTGATTGTTTACCGCCCGAAATGGCTTTCGTTGTCTTACAAAGGAGATGAAATCGATACGTTTCAAGAACTTCCTTCCACTGGTCAGAAGTTTGAGAGCTTCTTCAACTTGATTTATTCTGTCTCCCTTGCCTCCTGCAATGAGCTAATCTGTAAGGACTTCTTTCTTTACATGGATAGTAACCGATTTGGGCTTTTTGCTACTTCTACTGCTCAAATCCAAGACGCTCCGGCCGTCGGTGGTGCTGTTCCCGGAGTTCCTTCTATAGAGAAAATTACGTTTCACCTACTCAGGTCAGTTCTATGGTTTTGCTGTTTGTTTTTCTTTTTCATTATGTAATTTGTTTATATGCTTTTTATGGAGCTTCGCTCTATGTGTTCTAACATCCAAACATGTGATAGATTGGAGGATGGAGAAATTCTTGACGTGAAGGTGTTTGTCAATGATTTTGTGAATTTGGCTCACAATACTGGCGTCTTCCTCTACGATGATCTATTGTCTATTGTGTCGCTACGCTACCAGATTGTACACATTCTTCAAATTACAGATTCCGGTCACCTTGTTGATGTACGAGCTATTGGCGCTTTTTGTCGTGACGATGATGAACTTTTTCTCAATTCTAGCTCTCAGGTGAGTAAAATTATGGTTTATGCTTCTTGATAGTACAGCTACAGATTGCTTCCTAAAAACCGATCTCGATATGAGCATATCTTTTGAGTAGATGAAAAATAACAATTAATCTGGATTCCTTCCTTCATGTTTCATGTTATTGGTTCCTCTCTTCAAATACTTGCTTCCGTAGATTAAGTACTGTTGGTCAATTTTTCACCTGATTGATCTGTTCCTTCGACTTTGTAACTTTGTGGAGGCGCTGCAAATATCTCTTCCTATATGCACTCCATATATCTATTCTGAATTGTGCATGTTTGGCTGCTTTTTAGTCTCTTTGCTCTATTTTTATTCTGAAGATGATGAACTACTTCTCAATTTCTAGGGGTTGAAGTTTCAGTAGAACACAACGCTTGATAAGAACTTCTATGTTTATTTGAGCCTATTCTTTGACTAGATAAAAAAATAACAATGACCTGTTTAAGGTCATCCTTCATGCGTTCTGTTATTAGCATCTCTCTTTTTTTTGTGGAGTGAATACTGTTGGTCAATTTTTCATCTCAACTGTTTCTTCACTTTTGTAATTTTCCTGCATATATATGTTCTGAATTGTGCATGTTTGACTGTGTTTTAGTATCTTTGCTTCTTTTTTCTTTCTCCTTTTCTTTTGACCTGATATTCATGGTATTTATGCCTACTACTCAATGACTCCATTAATTGAGTACACACTGCCCGTGCCATTTCCTTGACCCTAATTTGATCCATGGAATAATTACCTATGAATTTTCAACTTATTAATGACAGTGTGTGGGGGTACCTGAAAGAAGCAGATTGCTCGCGGGTAATGTTGAGAATGGTTACCATCATAATCCGCCCAACACTGACAATTCTTTTCTGAGTGGTCTCAAACAACGCTTGCTATCATTTATATTCCGCAGAATATGGAATGAAGAAACAGATCATCGCTTGGTTGGTTATATGTGACTTCTAATCCCAGTTCAGCCGTCTCTGTCTTGAATTCCTTTGTATTTTATGTATGATTGGAATCGTTTGTTCAGGCATTCATTTGTTTAGTTACTCTGTTTCTTTTTGCAGAGGGTTCAGTGTTTGACGAAGAGTTTCTACTTTCATTTTCAAGACTATGTCGACTTGATTATTTGGAAGGTAGAGTCTTTACTTTTTGTTGGCATACAATCTTTTGTTTGTTTGTTTTTGTTTTTGTTTTGTTGTGTGTGTACTGAGCAAAGATCAAATTGAGTTGCATATCATAATCCTTTCCTTCTATCATTATTTTGTGTTCTATGCACACATGATGTGTTACTAGTTGTTTACAGAACTCCTGATCAGGTACAATTCTTGGACCGGCAACACTTGCTGCTCAAGCTTGGGAGTGTGGACGGAGTGGTGAGTGCTTTCCTTCTCTGTCAGTCTCCATTTCAAACTACTATCCCACTACCTTTTTCTTTCCAAGACTGGATCTGGGCAAACCAAAATATTAAAAAGCTGTTATTATCCAAATTGAACTGTTGCTACAAAAACAACTTTAAAGAATCTCAGATAAGTATACCTACTTCATAAGTAGCACCTGCAAGTGATTTTCAAATCTATTAGAGTGATGACGTGCCTATGAACCAAATATTTTGAAGGCGTTCGGCTCTCATATTAGGTTTGTTTAGCTTGGAATTGAAAAGTCATATTTGAGTTTATCTGTCATAGGTTTTACACTACTAGTTTGTTAATTCCCATATGAATTTTAAGTTATTGAATCTATCTCTCAAGTCGCACATTAAATTCTCAAATCTCAAATCTACAAATGAAAATAGAGGATATACAAATTTAAGCTTTTTAAACTCGTTCTTTTACTTTGAACTTGGACTTCGCAAACTCATGAGAAAAGGTTATTCCTTCAGCTTACAATGTTCTAAGATGTTCAAGCTATAGAAATGTTCAAGCTATAGAACCTCTTAAAGCATATTGGCGTTGTGAATTCTGTTATATAGAACATCGAAACAACCCCGTGTTTCCTTCAATTGTGATTAGCATAGCGATCTTTCTTGAAAATTCACAGTGATTACAAATTTTCTTTACATTTAGGTTTCACGAATGGCCGATCACCACCGGGCTTTTTTTGCTGTATATGACATGGAGACCACTGAAATTGTTGCTTTTTATCAGGTGTGTGTTTGTTTCCCAGCTGTTTCCATACTTTATCAATTAACTTCCCCTTCATTTCTAATTCTTATCATACTTCCTCTAGAATTCAGCAGACGACCTTTACCTTCTATTCGAGCGTTTTTGTAATCACTTCCATGCAGCATCAAGAAATTCATTGTGCATCAATTTCATATCCTCACACTCCAATAATATTCATGCTCAAGAGCAACTCAGAAGCTTGAAAAATAAAGCAGCCAGCTATTCACAGGTGGTGAATCTTATTGATGCTTTTCTTTTTATCCGTCGCTTTCCATATGTTATGTTCACTAAATCTCATTAAATTCTCAACTTCCACAGTTTGTGAAGAAAATGTTGGTATCTTTACCGTTCAATTGCCAATCACAGAGCCCATCTCCCTACTTTGACCTATCTCTTTTTCGGTATGATGAAAAGGTATGCATTTAAACGTGTTCCTTTTTCAATTCTTTTCTACCTAATGTTCAAGTACCTCTGTTTTTATCTGAATTGGTACGTATAAAAACTATTCGATAGCCTTTAAAATGGTGGATATCACAGAATTGAACGGACTACAATCTTCAGTCCTAATGGTTGTCGGTAGACATAGATCACACTTTGTTCAAACTCTCGTAGCCCTCGAATGGCTATGAGAACATCTTTACTGGGGTGGTGGTTAACAATGAATTTATTTATTTATTCAAAAACTGTATTTATATGGCCCACTTATAATCAATATTTACAAATTTGTTCACGTGTAATCTTTTTAGCTACATATCTATTTATAATTAAAAAGGTTCTTTCTATTTTTCTATCAAAATAAGATTGAGCTGGATTAACAAGTCAGTAGCATGGTTGGTTGACGTGGAAAGTTTTTTCTTTTAGTTATTCATGTATTTATTTACTTTTGGTTTAAATATGGCTTTGGCCTTGTATTTTTCGTTTTGGTTCATTTTAGCCCCTATACTTTCAAAAGATTCATGTTGGTCCCCATATTTTTAACTTTAGTTTATTTTGGTTTCTGTACTTTCAAAATGTTCATTTTGATCCCCATAATTTAAAAAAATGATCATTTTGGTCTCTTTCATTTTCATTTTTACTTCATTTTTAAGGTATCAAATGGTCATGTTTTTTAAGTTCAAGGATCAAAATGAATCAAAGTTGAAAGTGTAAGGATCAAAATAAACATTTTGAAAGTACAGGACCAACATGAATCGAAATTGAAAGTATAGGGGCTAAAATGAACATTTTAAAAGTACATGGACCAAAATAGTAATTTAACTTTTATGGGAGCAAGGGTTGAGGTGGAAAGTTATGGGTGGTGGATTTTGTTTATGAGTAAATTACGGGATTTTGAAAATGTTGTCAGCATCTAACACGAAGTTTTATGAGTTTACAGCTGATTTCCGCAACTGACCGGCACAGACAGTCAACGGACCATCCTATAAAGTTTATTTTAAGGCGGCCACCTTATTCCCCCAGATTCAAAATTAAATCAGGTAACATTTTCACTCCTATGCATGTCTTCGCCCTTTGCTTCCACTCTTAATTTTTTATTGTCTCCAACTCATTGTTTTAACTGAAACATTATTTTTTTTTTCTTCAACAAAAATCAATTAAGACCTTCAACTTTCAATTTCATCAAGTTTAACACTAAGTTTACATAGACGTTGTACTTTGAACTTTAAAAAGTATTCAAATTTTAATCATCTAATAGGTTCTCAATCCAAATATCGCCATAAAAGTTCAATGAAATTATAGAACATATATACGATATGAAATTAATTCTTTTTTTTTAAATAATTGTTATTCAATAGTTAAATAGTTAATTTCTTCCTTGGTCAGACTTATCTTTCTATATGAAGATTTTTTTTTAATTATTAGTAGTAGTTAAAAATTAGTGGGTGAATTAGTTATATAATTGAATTGAGGGTTAAAATTGCAACACTTATATAAATTTAGGGTCAAAATTGATGAAATTGAAAGTTCTAAGATATAAGTGTAAATCAAAATTGATGTTTTCCCAACTTTCTTTTCCTTCTTTTTCCTTCAACATATTTGAGAAAGGCACTAATTAAGCTGTCCGTTTCATAATTATTTCAGATAATAATTTTGTATTTCTTATCTTTTAATTTTTATTTTTGGAAAATAAGTAAACAATTACCTTTTAAAAAGAATTTAATTCTGCAAAGCATTTTAGAGTCAGTTTCAGAGAAGAAGGCGTTCTAGATTGCCCCTTTTTATACTCTCTTCCTCTAATTGTCGCTCCCCAATTGTTTCTAAAATTTATATTTATTGTTTTTTTTTTCCTTCCTGTCTTGCAAATTTTTATTTTCTCCCAACTTTTCCCCTCTTACTTATCTTGCTCTCATTTTTCTCTATGAAACTATTCATTTTCATAAACTTTTTGATCTCGCTTCTCTAAAATTCTTTACTATATATTTTTTAAAGAAATTTTCTTACTATGATTTATCTCTCAACAATGTTCTTTCTAAAATCTGTCTCGCTCTAATTTTTTCTCTCCGACATTGATTCTATTTTCCCACAATCTTTTTTTTACCTTGAAACTATCCTCACCTCCTATTCTACTCTCCGATTAGCATCTCAACATTTTATTAGGTTCCCTCTTAAAAAATTCCCCCTTTCTAAATACTCTTACTCATCTTTTTCCTCTAAAATTTGTCTTATGTAATTCTTTCTTTTCTCTCATTGTTCTTTAAATTTTTATGAATAAAAATAAAATTGTTGTGTATAGAAAAAAAAACAAAACTAATTACACATAAAAGTGCACTCCATTCCATGCTTTTCTATTTCTCACTTGTTTTTTCTATGTGTAATTAATTTTGTTTTTTTCTATTTGTGAAAAGACCTCATACTTTTATAACAATTAATAATAAAAAAAAAAGGTACCAAAAAAATAAATCAAAATAAAAAGGTAATTTTTTTATATATAAAAAGAAATTTATAGCACTGGCATAAATGTTGATACTAATGTGGTACTAAGGCATTCTACAATTTGAATTCTAAAACGGCGCTAGCGGCTTTTTGAATATGTTCCTTTTTTAAAAAAAAAAAAAAGGGTAGAATTTAGATTTAATAATGTTGGTTTGAAGGAAAAAAATAAAATTGTAGCTAACGAAGGTTGGGTTTTTGGAATAGGTCCGGAAGGTGGGATAACAGATGGACGAACAAAAGGGATATCGTCTTTTCTTTTTCATCCATTTTTGCCACTAGTTCTCTCCATCCAACAGACAACATACTTACATCCTTCTGTTGTCAATATTCACTTCCGGAGATAAAACTAAATCATTTTTCAACACCTAAACTGTACATAAAAAAAAAAAAAAGAATATATATTTTAACCATCAGGCACTTTCCTAGTCGTCGTTATTTTGCGGCTTTTTCAGGTCTTAATTTTTGAAACAGAGTGTTGATTATTGAAGCCTTTTCGGCATGCCAATTGTACACTTTATTCCTCCTCCGTTTGTTCGAGTATCTTTTTGCCCCCAAATCGAGTCTATTGTTGTTCTGTATTCCTTTTTTTTTTTAAATGGTTTAGAGGAAAATAATAGTGGGTGATTAGTTTAGTATAACTTCGATAATATATTATGATGAAACGATTTTAATGACATGTAAATTGACAGTTCTAATTAAACTTAACATTTGAAAGGATTATAATTACCATTAATATATTAATTATTTGTTTAGTAAAATATTTTGATTACTGTTACTGATGCTAAAAATAATATGAAATATATAATTATATTAAATAATAAGTCTAAATTATCACCTATCGAATTTATTAGTTACTATTATTGAAAGGTTGATAGCTTGTCTGAAAGCCTATTATTCGATATTATGTTTGAGAATTATTGGTATAAATACGTGTTTGCAAATTGTAATATTGTTATGAAAATGAAACTATCCTTTCAAATTTACCTGGGAAAAATCAGACAATTCTATATCAAATTTTGGACTGTTATTCTCACCTCACGTCGTTGAGCCGTCAATTCTGTTGGGACTCTTATTACCGGATGGTAACAAGTTTTCCGTTCAAAGTCAAATCTATCAATCAAAATCATAAATATAAAAGGTTATAGAAAAGAAAAGAAAAAAAAAAAGATCACTGTATTAGAGTACACGTCAATCATCATTGTCTTAGAAAAGAGCACATCATTCACTTAAGGATAAATGCCATCTGTCCGGCTGAAGAATTTAGGCCAAGTTTCAATTCTGTTTTGTGTTTTTCAAAAAAAAAAAAAAAAAAAATTGAGACGCATTTAATTTTAGGAAAAGTTTTAAAAATAGAAAAGACAAAATATTAAAATTTTTAAATAATTTTAATTCTATCAGTGAAAGAAATTATAGAAGTCTATCACTAATAGAGGCGGATAAAAGCTATCAATGTCTATCAGTGTCTATTTTCTATAAATAGTTTGAAAATTTTCTTTAATTTTATGCAAAAGTGCCAAATTAAAACAAAAAATTACTCTAAGCTTTGAAAATTTGACTACGATTTTGAAAAACTTCTGAAACAAAACAAAGAAAAGGGTAAAACTAAAATTCTAAGCTATTTGACAAATAAAATGGCTATGAAACACTTGAGCATTTTTAAAATTCTCTCTACAGTAACTTATGGTAAAAGTTATCATCTTGTTATAATGTCACAACAAACAGAAAAAAAAAAAAAAAGAAAAAAAAAGTTAAAATATAACTTTTAGACCAAGTATTTTTAAATGTCCAAATTTAGACCTATACTTTCAGTAAAACTTCAAACTCAAAATGGTAATAAACAATAATAATGATAATAATAGTAATAATCTTTTATAGAGGGAAAAAAAAGACTCATACAAGAAGATAAAATCAACCACATACCTAAAAGTCCAATCGAAATGTGGGACCGAATGTAAACCACAGGGCTCCTCATTGTGAGCCAAGTGACAATATCTTTATGGGGAAAAATCAATTTTGTCCATTGACAAGTTATATCAATTTTAAACTTACACTTTCAATTTCACCATTTAATGATGTAACCTAAATTAGGGTTCATTTCTACGTTTTTCTTATCTTTGGACTTTAGTTGCAGTAACATTTGAGTAAAGGCTATAAATAATCTAGTTTACTTTATACGTTTTTTAAAGTTTTGGTCATAAGCTTTATTCCTTTTTGCAAATCTTGTGCTAAGGGTTGAAATTACTTTGATTCGAGTGTTTTAGGTTTGTATTAAGGGTTCTTGAATACAGAGGTTTTATCTTCCATTACTTAGCGAGTTAACGTCATAAGTCTATCCCCCGGAGGATGAAGACAATTCAGTCATATAATAGGATAGTGGGCACTATCAGGCTGGTGGCTAATTTTTATATTTCCTGAATGTTGGACCCTAATGTGTTTTATCTTAAATAAATAAATCCTCTAAATTAATTTTTCTTTCCAATCTTACAACATAAATGCAGATAGCTTCTAGATTCATTTATCTTCAACAATATTACTAAAAATTAAAAGCCAAAACCTACTGAAGAAGCAATTAAATATAAACAGCAGCAGTACCAACCAAAGTTAACAAACGATTATCAAAATATTTTTGCTGTGCATAGCGATGGAGTTACCATTTTAACAGAACAAAGACAGTGAATACAAAAACCTCTTTCCTCCATTTTAAGCATATAAACTCTTAGTTCATCAAAGACAGTGAATAAGCATAAAAACACATTAGGGTCAAACAAAGACAATGAATAAGCATATAAACAGGAGATGAATATTTGCCTGCCCGAATAAGAAGCATATTCTAAATGCATTTACTTCTTCACCCAATGATAGAAAATGATGCTTCTAAGGGAGGGAGAGGGAAAAAGAGAGGTAGGCTTACAGCAAATAAATTACCTGGCGTCTCTGCTCATCTCTTAGTTCATCTTAGGACCTTACAGCTCCAGATCGAACTGTTTGTGGCAGCATGTTCCTACTAACAACCATCTCCATTTATATACTCAAAAATAATTTGAATGCATGAACACTAGGTAAGGGGTCTAAGTCTATTGACCAGGTTAGCACATCTACCTCTGAAATGCCATGCAACCCCGCACTGCCCATCGTATCGATTATCAATTTGCCTACTATTAGTCATCTATGTCATCCATAGATTTGAAATAACTGTAGCTCCTGGCAAAGACCCTTCCTCGAAATCTTTTATCTATTTTCTTCGGCCCCCACTTTTTGAGTTAGGGATCGGGTAAGCTATAAAGGAAATTCCTCCACTTTCCACATTCTTATAGAAAACTCTCCTCTAGACTAGGATTTCCCCTGACTAAGAGAAAGGGCTTAGAAAGCTATGCCCCAAGGCTATGGACAATGATGTAGATTGATTGCCCTATCAAATGAATATTAGGTAAGTGATCTAACGACCTTGTTAATACATATATCTACCTCTGGAATGCCATTTGTCCTGCAATGCCTGCGTTGTTAGAAGGTTCCTTTTGTTGTTGAAACAGGATACCAAAAGACAAGCACCAGAAAGGTATCGACTATGACTTTTATTCCACAAAAGAAGAGTTCATTGCTAGATGGTAAGATACATGTTAGTGAGATGGGAACACGAACGATAGGGGCATTATATCGAGTTGTTAAAAACATCACCTAAATATTTGGACTCTTCCCTAAGAAGTTTGTAGACCTTTGAAAGAGAATAAATGCTCCGCATTTCTATAACTCAATTCAGCAAGTTCTTCTTTACTGATGTCCAATAAAGATGCAACATAATCAAGGACCTGTAAAGAAGAATAAAGCATGTAATATGTTAAAAAAAATAATGATGGAAAATGAACTAAGTCAAGACTAGAGCTATAGACATTTAATTTAAGATACCAAACAAGGCCAGCATATAATTTAATTAAACGAAGAGGAAGATGGCAGCTGAAGCCAAGTCTACCTCTCTACTCCCGTTCTTGCTGAAGAGTAAGAGAGTTTATACATAAAAGTTTTACTGATATTCCAGATTATGAAATGCTATCAATGATCAGCAGAGAGCTGTTACTGGTTTTCTTTAAACCTTTTTTGAAGCCTGTTAATATAATGAACCATGGGTTGCCAAGTTGTGAAACCAACAATACATGCCTCTTTCACTTTTGAATGATATTAGACGCACATAAATATCCATCAACCAGCTATGAATAAAATATTCAGTGTACATTTTGGATGTTTGCTGGGTGATTGAGAGTCTCTCTCGGCAGTGTTGATGCATGTGTAGAGGAACAACGCAAAGCACTTTGTTGTGAGCCTGTTGGGGCAGATTGTTCTTGGGTCTTAAGAAATTCGGGAAGGGAAGGATCGCCTTCAACCAAATAGAGGGACTCTGACTTTGACTTGGGAAGTGCATCAGGCGCATCAGTCTCCAACAAAATCCTATCTGAGGGCACCTGGAAAAATTCATGAATCATGATGTTACAAATATAAAGGATTTGGTGGGTTTCATTCTTTCAAATGGTGCACCCTAGATAGAAGTTTTTACGACTTTTCAGTTATACAAGCCAACATGATGAAATTTTTTTTGACCAACTGGCTTTAGGATGAATATTTCAATCCACCCTACCCTCTTTTGTACTCACAAATTTTTTTTTCATACATATATCTTTTACACACACACACACACACGGAGGGATTTTCCAAGAGAAAGGAAACGATACAGAAAGCAAACTGACCATTTTCAACATTCTCTTTGCCTTCTTTGCCTCCATGGACATGAGAAAACCAGAAAATGAAAAGTAAGCACCTAGCTTGGAGAACTCCGGAACCATCTGAGCAGATCCTAGATAAGAATGCAGAATGAAACCAGCAGGAAAAGGTCCCATAGATCTGAAGCAATTGCGATGACAGAACAAGGCGTGCAAACAAATCAACAAAGGACATGACTACGAATGGCAATTTGAAATTAACAATAAACATATAATTATTAGGAAAAGTCATACTTCATTATCTGAAGGAGGTCACCAAAAGCACGAACACAATGGATGGATGCTGGTCTTTCTAAAGACTTAGCAAGCTCTAGCTGTTGCTGAAAGACCTCAATCTGCAGCATCGTTTTATGTCAATAACAGTCTAAATCACTTAAGTATTTAAGAAAATCTGCTTCTTACAATCTGAAAATGTATAATAGCCATACATTTTCTTTCATAACCTCATAAGAAAATGCATAGTAGCCATACCTGATCTGTAAAATTGATCTCCCTTCCTCGTGAACCTTTGTCTAGACCAATCTGAAAAGGTAAACATTAGTCCTAAATTTAGCAACCTACTAAAAGGACACCTCATGTTGAGGCAACAAATTAATCATTAGAGACCTGTGTGCTGTTCTGGATCCTAGCACATAGTTAAAGGTGCAAAGATAATAAAATTAAGAGCGCATAATCCAGGAAGCTCTTTTAATAAAAATTCTAGCACGTACAATATTATCCAAGGTCAAGAACAAGAAGGCACTAGTAACATGCATAAGCAACAAAGGCTCAGTATAACTTCAGAAATCACCCCAAAACATGCTCTTAAGATTATTCCAGGAATAATGCAAGAAGAGCAAAATAATTATTTAGCAGAAAGAATTTATCTGATTCCCAATTTCTTCTGTGTTTTTCCAAATTTTATCTAAAAATGAAATTTAGAACTTTAATCCCTAACCAAATATCCGGAGCACAAATTGGTCTTCAAGGATACATCTTTGGCTACAAATACCTACCTCTCCAACTGCTGCGCTTGGTACTGCTTCAAAAAATTCCTTAAGTTTTTCAAGCCAGCTAGGAGTTCTTTCAAGAACATACCTAAATACAGCAAGATGGATGAATATCATACAATATACTTCATAATGGCAGTAAAAGAGTTGTGTGCGTGTGTACATGGGAAAAGAGGGGGGTGGTGAAAGTGGACAGTGCTTACCAGGGATGAAGACCAAAGGATGGAACTATGCAAGTATGTAATTCACTCAATTGCTTGACCAAATGCCAATCTTTCTATGAACTCGACAGCAGAAAAAAATGAGCAGGAGATGGCACGTATATTAAAAAAACAATATATACAACACAAGATGCATAACTATTGTACCTCAGAGAGTCCATTAACAGCAAAACGAACAACACCAGAATCCACTGCTGCACTAATTAATTGAGGTGCTTTGTCAAATATTCTTGGATCTTGGAGGTGGCAATGTGCATCAAATAGTCTCAATGTCATAGACAATTTAGCCATCCCTGTGTATAAAAGGGGAGGAAGAGTTTCTTCTTGTGTCAGAAAACAGATCCAAGATGAAGAGTTTCTTCTTATGTCAGCAAAAGAATTTCAACTTAAAAGTTCTTGAAAATGTAATTAATCTTTTCAAGAAAATGCATAAGAAAATTTCCTGTTCAGAAAAAACCTACAACTTCAATTACAGTTCAGTGACAGTAGAAGCTTTATAAAAACTTGAAACTCAATGATAGAGAAGACATAAGTAAATCGCACAGCTTGAGCAGTACCTTCAACTCCCATTTGTGGATGATTAACTTAAAATTTAAAAGCCTATGTCCATTTAAATTTAATTCTTCAGAATGTAATTTACCACGTCGAGACAGTGCGTTAGAACATTTCCTTCTCGCGAAAACCTAATACAATAGCTACTGCAGAAGATCTAAGAAATTGTAGAATTTCAGCGAGCGAGAGAGATATACAAAAAATCGCGCAGCGAGTACAGTACCTTCGTTATCCAACTGCGAAGGATTTCAATTCAAAAGCCTATTATATCCATTTCAGTTCAATTCTTCATGGTGTAATTATCATATCGAGAATGTACGTAAGAAGATTTCCTACTCAGAGAAAACCTACGACTTCATTTACTGCAGATGATTTAAGAAACAGGAGAACAAGCGAGCGAGATAGAGAGAGAGACAAAAATCACAAAGCTAACACAGTATCTTCGTCTTCCAATCACGAGAGTAAGAAGAACGAAGCGAAATTAGAGACAAATCGGAAACGCTGTCAATTTCGAAACGATAAGAATATTGAATACGTCAAAGTAGAGATCCAATTCAAGCGTCTGATTAAATAAGCTGTAGAGAAGAAAACTCAAACAAGAACAGTGAAGAAACAAATTGCAATGAACTTCACGCCGATATCGAAAGCCGGAGATACCTCGTCAGCCGATGGAAGCAGAGCTTTGTTTCAGAAACCGCCTTCCGACAATGTATAGCGCGCGCAAAACCTATTGCCGCGCAGTTCACCAGAATAACGAAGTATCAATAGCACGAACCATTTTAAGGGAGCTTATAATTAAATTTCGTTTCGGTGTTCAACTTTCCATATTTCTATTTGAACACCAAAATTTTAAAATATTCAATTTTGTTACCAAATTTCTTTAACTCTCAATAATCCTTATTATGGAATTTTAAAAAATAATTAAACTTTAAAAGTTTAGGCATGTTTAATAATCATTTAATTTTTAATTTTTAAAAATTAAGTCTACAAACACTTCTTTCATCATTAAATTTGTTGTTTTGTTATCTACTTTTTATCTATATTTTAAAAAAAAATGAAAATAGTAAAAACTTGTTTGAGAAATTGAACAATATAGCAAGATTTGAGGTTTGTTCTGGAGATTTGGCAAATTCCACAAAACATTTGTCATGTCCCGTTTTATATGTATTCTCAGTTTGCTTAGTAAAAAATTAATATATATTTACACATATAACAATAATATGAAATTATGAGATTTAACTAATCTATAATTACACACATAATGTGAAGTTATGAAATTTTAACTAATTATAACATAATATTATATATTTATAATTTTTCTCCACCAATATTGGTATGTTTTGATAATTAACTAATATATATCTACATATATAGTATAATAGTAATATCAAGCTATGAGATTTAAGTAATCTATATTTATACCTACAGTATAATTATAATGTGAAGTTACGAGACTTTGACTATTATTTTTAGTAATTTTTTTATTATAACAAAATATTGTATCTTTCATATTTTTCTCCATTAATATTTATTTAAATATATTTTTTGTTATCAAATTTAGTTTTATCTTATTATTTTTATATGAAAAAAAGAACATAGATATTATTTTTAAATATAAAAAATAAGTCAAACTATTTACAAATATAGAAGAATTTTACTTCTTATAAATCACGATAGAATTCTATTGTTGGGACAATAACTTTCAGAAATTATTTGATATTTTGTCTATTTATAATAATTAAAAAAAAAAACAAAACAGCGGGTTGAACCAAAAAGAAAAATTGAGAAATCATTTCATGTCTAAGAGGCAAGGGCAAAGAGGTCATTTCGTAAAAACTTATCGAGAAACTGTAAGCACAGAGCTCGCGCGCAGTCGCATCGGACTCGCAGCTCATTCTGTTCTCCCCAGAAATCCCTCGGCGTAGCGACGACGACGATGCTTCTCCAAACTTCGGTTCACCACCGTACCGTCTCTCTCTCCTCCTCAATTTCTTATTCTCGTAAACTTCCGCCTCTAATCCAATCTCAGGCCTTTCACCAGAATGTGAATTATCGGAGGCTTCCTCTCTCTGTAACATGCTCTATCTCCCAAGTCCATAGCTATGGAACTGTTGACTTCGAGCGGAGGCCTATGGTAAAATGGAACGCTATTTACAGGAGGATATCGCTGATGGAGAATCCCGAGTTGGGCTCTGCGAGTGTGCTGAACCAGTGGGAGAATGAGGGCAAGAAGCTTACGAAATGGGAGCTTTCTCGGGTCGTTAAGGAGTTGAGGAAGTACAGGCGGTTTGATAGGGCTTTGGAGGTAAAGTAGATGATAATTTTTAGGCAATTTTTTTATGTATATATTGGTGTTCATGGATTGTTTCAATTGGGTTGTGAAGTGTGATGTTAATTCAGTCTTTAGTTGAGCTAATGAGGAAGAATCTAATGTCGATTTCTATATAGGATTAACTCATATGCAGCTGCATTGATGAGGTTATAGATGCTTTATGCTTCTTGGCTTGTATTTTTATATGTTTATGACATGTTTGGTAGAGATTTTGAAAGGGTTAAAATCAACCCATATATACATTCAAAAACATGTTTTTTGATTAATCAAAATCAATTTTGATAGAATGAAAATTATGCTTAGGAAATCAAACATTGAAATAATTATTAATGATTAAAGACATGTTTATAAGTGATTTAGAATATGAAAAAAATTTCTTACCATTTCAAAATTACTCTCAAACGCACTCTTAACTAGTTCTTCTGGCAATTATGTAAGCCATTCGAGGTTTGAATCTCTTTTTCACTTTGTAGTTTGGATTGGTTCAGTTGATTCTTTCCATCGAAGTTGATTGTAGTCAGGATTTATTTGTGCAGTGTGAAGTTTACACGACCAGTGATGACCATCTAATTTTTTGTCTCTTGTTTGAAATCCTCACTTTTGGCTGAAGTAATATTGATTTGTGTTCTGATAAATGAAAATATAAGTTCTTTGCTTGCTTTGGTTACATTATGGTAGAAAACAAAAGGCATTTATTAATTTCTTGGGTTGGCTAGTAAAACTAAAGTTTTTTCTTCTTCATCATAGGACATTCTAACTTAGTATGAGTTCAAATATAAACTGTGCTGATGCTTTAGCGTTCGTTTATTGGGAGGCAATGATTTATTTCATTGAAGAATGTTAGATACCATCTTTTGAACATTTCCCTCTAACTCTTTGGATCCCCTATATTGAGAAATTATTTGTTTTCATCATTTAGCTGATCTCGATGCTTATTTATTACTGTCTCTTGAGGCGAGGAGCGTTGTCCAATATTCTTACACGTGTTCATAATTTATCTTTTTTATATATATGAAATACGTCTGATCATTTGAATCTGGTTATACAATACCTTTCCAAACTTCAAAAGGTTGATGTGCAGTAATTCTGAATTTGGTTATTTGTTGCATGCAGTGCATAAATGATATAGCTATATAGATTGTTAAAGCTGTTTCGATTCTAAAATTCCATTTTTTTTTTGTAGATATATGATTGGATGAGCAATAGAGAAGAGAGGTTTAGATTAACAACTAGTGATGCTGCGATTCAATTGGATCTTATTTCGAAAGTCCGTGGTATTAAAAGTGCTGAAGACTACTTCCTTAGGCTGCCAGATAATTTGAAGGACAGGAGAATATATGGGGCTCTTCTGAATGCATATGTGAAAGCAAGACAGAGAGAAAAAGCAGAAAATTTACTTGCAAAAATGAGAACCAAAAGCTACGCGACTCACCCGCTTCCGTTCAATGTAATGATGACTCTCTACATGAACCTTAAAGAGTATGAGAAAGTTGAGTCATTAGTGTCAGAAATGACAGAAAAGAGCATTCAACTTGACATATACTCCTACAACATTTGGCTATCATCTTGTGGGTTACAAGGATCAACTGAGAAGATGGAAGAAGTATATGAGCAGATGAAACAAGACAGGACCATCAATGCCAATTGGACTACATTCAGCACAATGGCAACAATGTATATTAAGATGGGACTGATAGAAAAAGCTGAAGAATGCTTGAGGAGGGTTGAAAGTAGAATTGTAGGCCGTGATCGAATACCGTATCATTATCTGATAAGTCTGTATGGTAGTGTTGGTAATAAAGAAGAAATGTATCGGGTGTGGAACATTTACAAAACTGTTTTCCCCACGATTCCAAACTTGGGATACCATGCTATAATTTCTGCTCTAATCAGGGTAGGTGATGTTGAAGGTGCTGAAAAAATTTACGAGGAATGGCTAACCGTTAAATCGACCTACGACCCGCGAATTGCTAATCTTTTCATAGGGTGGTATGTTAAGGAAGGGAATGTGAGCAAAGCTGAAAGCTTCTTTGATCACATGGTTGAAGTTGGTGGAAAGCCAAATTCAAGTACGTGGGAGACTCTTGCCGATGGGCATACTAAAGAGGGTCGGGTTTCCGATGCTTTAGCTAGTTGGAAAGAAGCCTTTTCTGCTGAGGGTTCAAAGAGTTGGAGGCCAAAACCCTATAATGTGTTGGCTTACTTCGACCTCTGTGAGAAAGGAGACATTGCCAGCAAGGAGGTTCTAGTTGGATTGTTGAGGCAGTCCAAATATCTTCAAGACAAAACATATGCATCACTCATCGGTTTGTCAGATGAGACAATTGACAACGATGTAGTTTCGGAAAAAGGTAGTAATATAGACGATGAAATCGATAAAACCGAGTTCGAATCTGATGATTCTGAGATGCTTCTCAAGTTGTGACAGATTCAATGATATTGTCATCCATGGTTTCTGGGATTCGTAATCAGAAGTTTGGCAAAATATGTTATATCTGTGTCGTCCCGAACCCGGAGGGTTGAGAATGCTCATCACTGGTTCACTCTTCAAGTGTAAAGGGTGAAAGCAAATTTGAAATTTTGCTTTGGGGTCTGGGAGTTGGGTAAAATCCAAAGTTATACTCAGCAGAGGTATTTTTATTTATGTTACACTTGGCAGCCATCTCTATCTCTTCTCCAGAATTAGATATTTCTATGAATTTTGAATGTAATTTTCCCAGGTAGAAGTCTTGGATAATACTAAATAGGGTGGAAATTTTGGTGCAATTTTTTAAGCTTGATTTGATAAAGGGAAGGGGCATCCAAGTTTCTTAATATTAGTTCTTGTTCTAATAAGAACTCTACAAAACAACAAATGGTTATTAGTTCTAACAAAAACTCGATACGTCTTGTCTGTTAGTCGTAAAATAATCCTTTTTAGTTCTCTCAAAATTTCAAATTTTAAGTTGTAATTGAGTTGTATGTGTAACTAGTATAGAATGAGAGGGAGAGGGAGATGTAGTGAAGATTAAGTTTAGTTTGTGATATTGTTTATATGATTGTTAATTATTGATATAATTTTCTGAAAAAGATTATGAAATCTTTTTACTTGCAGCTATACTATCATCACATGCAAACCTAAGTTCTAGACTTCCATATTAAAATATTATGAACAATCTTGAGCTAAAAATCACACAGCTAATCATTTACAAATATACAATATCATAATATAACTTTAGTATTTTTTTTTCTTCATATGTATAAAAAAGAATATGCTCGGGATGACACCATTTTTTAGGCATAAGTATATAAAATATCAAAAACAGAGAAAAAATTTTGGTTGATTAGATTTTTAAAGGTTGTATATATATTACAGAAGAAATAGATAGTTATTGGAAAATTTTTCAAATGTCAAATTATTTACAGAAAATAGTAAAAAAAATATTGATAGATATTGATAGACTTCTATCAGCATCTATGACTTCTATCATTTCTATCACTGATGACTCTGATAGACTTGTATCAGCCTTTATTACAACTATTTAAAAATTTTACTATTTTATATAAATAGTTTCCCTTATTTTTCTATTTTTAAAAATTCTCTATAGTTATAAGATTATTAACATACTAATTTAAAATTATAGAACAAAATAAATAGGTAAAGCAATCAATAAATTTCATTATCTTTTTAATTAAGTTTCCTCCCTAATAAACCAAATGGGTAATTCATGTTGTACATATTTAGTATCTTTGAAGATCTTTATTATAATATAAAAACATATGAAATCATATCCTTTTCAATCATCCAATGGAATTGATTTTTAACTGTCTACAGCTCAATTCCTTGTGAGAAGTTGCATCTTCAAGTTGGAACCAGCTTGCCAATTTCAAAATGGAATGAATACAACCAATTCCAACTTGTTTTTAACATGTCTTTTCTTTTTCTTTTTATTTAATAACACAACCATTTGAATACAATATTTGAAAAGATAGAAAATTTTAGTTTTACTAATTTGAGTTGTCAAAAATCTGGTTTTAGAAAAATTAGGAGGCGCATACGGCAAGAATTGGAGTTGTAATGAGTTATATAAAAGTGATGTTTTTTTTTGTGGGGCTACGAACTCCTTCGACCAAATAATGTGTGGACTTCACTAACTTCATTTCTCTCAACCTTTTAGACCAGACACCCCTCAAAATATTTAAAATAAAAATACGAGATAAGTATATTGTTCAAATAAATATGAATAAGGGTAATTGCGTTGGGTAGTACTTTTAGGAATAATAATTAAGTGTATAGCAATATCTTTAAAAAATTATAAATATAGCAAAATCTATTAGTGATAGACTCTATCGATGATAGACTTCTACCAACGATATGGTCTATCACGAATAGACTCCTACTTGCAATATAGCCTATCATTGATAGGCCTCTTATAGTGATATGGTCCATCACTGATAGACTTCGAAAGCATAATCTAAATTTTGCTATATCTGCAAATTCTTTTGCATTATGCTACATCTGCAAATACTTTGAGTCTGATTGCTATATTTGCTATTGCCCCTATGAATAATTATGGTTGGGTTGTTAAATTAAAAAAGATTTGGCTTACCTAGCTTGAACCATATTTGAAATTAATTAGAAGTTGAGCTTATATTTGATATGTTGATTTATTTATCTCAAGGTTCCAAATTAATTTATCAACTCTACATGCTACTTAAATTCAAGTCAAAAGCTTTATAAAATCCTTATGCTACGTATTGATTTTTACGGTCAAACTCATAAATTTACATAACTTGCACATTCAAAATTTATTATTATTTCTATGTATAATCCAAATATATGTTAGTTTTTTTAGTCACATGTTTCATATATTAAGAAGCACTAAAAACCATGAATCGACAGAAACATTAATTTTTCAATGTGCATAGCAATTGTCTCTTTATTATTTAATATTTGAGTTTTTCATGTTATTGATTGAAATACTCCACCCTTACATAACTATGTCCAAATTCATTTCATACAAAATATACAAATATATGAATATATGAATGAAACAAAACAATTATTTAATGAAATTTAAGAAAAGATATTGATTTATGCATGACCTAATTTGAAAATCCAACCCATAAAAGCTAAATCTTTGTGTGTTTGGACCAAAAGCAACAGCATATGCTTATGCTTTGGATGAACTTAGCAAATCCATGTTGTGTCACTGAGTCAATTGAATCACTACACATGCATTTCTCTCTCTCTTTTTTGGATCCCTAAGATTTTATACCCAATTTTTGCACATGTATTCACATGATGCTTAGGCCTTTGCCCAATTGCCCATCAATTGTATTCAATTTTTTTTTTTTTAAAAAAAAAAAAGCAAAATATTTAATTAAAGAAAATAAAGAAAAAGAGAATGCCAAATGTCATCATAATCCATTATCTTTTGCTTCTTTTTTTCCCTCTCTTGCAAGTTTCAAATATTAATGAAAGGAAAAAAAAATCCTATTTTAATTATTTGAAAAACAACAATTTTAATCTCAATGTGTGTTCTTGTTCGATTTATTGTTTCTTTTTTCCTACACATATATCAAACGCGCTTTTTGTCAGTTTTGTTTCCATATTGTATTGTTTGAGTGAAATTATATCTTTTTTTTTTTTTTATCATAATTATTGTTAAAACAATTTTTGAAAAAAAAAAAGTAAAAATAAAATATTAACAAACTAACAGCGATAATGATAATATCAATCACACGTAATTCTTATGACTATTTGAAAAGATTAAAAAAGATCAAATAAAGAAATTAGTCATATAAGAGAAAAGGAAAATTACTACAAAAAATATCAAACTATTTATAAATATAGAAAAATTTTACTATCTATCAGCGATAAACCGTGATAGATTTCTATCGCTATCTATCACTCCAGTGATAGAATTTTATGGTGGTCTATCGCTGATAGACAATAAAAAATGTATATATTTGTAAATAATTTAGTTCATTTTTTAAGATTAATAATTAATTTTTCAAAGAAACCGAGTCTAATCCAACTTCACACCTTCTCTAATAATTATGAATTTGAATTCAAAACATCATTACCCCAACTCAAAATCCCTCTCTTGACATTTCAAAGAAAAAAAATTCTCTCTTTGGAAAGCCACTCAGCCAACCCCACCGAAGGGGACAAAGGTGTCCATGTTCGAGTTCTTGTGTCCTTTTCTGTCATTAAATAAATAAATAAATTTCTTTCTTTTCTTTTTTTGAGAATTGTATCTATTTAAATATTTGTATTTCTCTTTTTCAATAATAATAATAAAATTGATAAATACTTAAAACTTTATTATTTAATAAGTCTGTATTTAATAAACATTTTATAAGACTTACTTATTTTATTTTAATAGGTTATGGTACTTTCATTTTTTATTTTTAAGAATGTTCACGAAAAAAAATTGGAAATTCAACCATCTAAATACATTTAAAATATAAAATTAAAATATTTATTAGCCACTTTTTCAGTTCATGAATCTATAGGCCTACAATATTGAAATTTTAAAGACTTGTTAGACACTTCTTCGAGACTTATTAATAAAATAAATAAATAAAAGTTTATTGATTGTCAACTTAAATATAGTTTAACTAATTTAGGCATGTACCCTTGATTAAGAGATCAGATGTTCAAATTACCGAACCCCACGTGTTGCTGAAATAATATTAAAAAAAAGAACCACTTTCAATTTATATGATTTTTACCTATAATTTATTTTGGTCTACATATTTTGAAATGTTTGTTTTGATTCACATACTTGTAAAATGTATCCATGATGATCTCATTTACAAAATTCTAATGCAATTCCTATACATATCGAAAATCATTTAATATCACGTTACGATACTAAATTTAAAGAAACTTTTTGGGATAGTGGAATGTTAAAATTGTTCTTAAAATTAAATAAAAAGAATTTTTAAAAATAAAAAGTAAGGAAAACTATTTACACAGAATAACTAAATTTTTAGATAGTTGTGATAGACGCTAATGAAAGTCTATCCGTGATAGAAATGATAGAAGTCTATCACTAATAGATGCGGATAGAAGTTTATCAATGTCTATCGATTTTTTTTCTTTTTGTTATTATCTGTAAATAAATTGAAATTTTTTTGTGTCTGTGAACATTTCCCTAAAAATAACATAAAATAATCAAAGTAGTCTAGTTGATTTAAAAATAGACAGACCGACTAAAATGAACTAAAACTAGAAAAAAAGAATTAGAACTAAAAAGAAAAAAAAATTACTCTTTTCAAATAGAAAAATGAGTCAACTATTTATAAATATAGAAAAATTTTAAGAAAAGTTTTAAAAATAGAAAAATAAGAAAAAATATTTACACAAAATAGCAAAATTTTTAAATAGTTGTGATAGACGCTGATAGAAGTCTATCAGGATCTATCAGTGATAAAAATGATAGAAGTCTATCAATGTCTATCACTATTTTTTTTGCTATTTTATGTAAATAGTTTGACATTTTTTTTATTTGTGAAAATTTTCCAAAATTTTATTATATATCAACAATAGAACACGATAGAATTTTATCGATTTAGCGATTTTAGATAGCAATAGAAGTCTATCACTCAAGTGATAGAATTCTATTGCGGATAGATAATGAAATTTTTCTATATTTATAAATAATTTGATATTGGTTGTGTTTATGGTAAAATCTCAAAAGAAAAAGTGAAATATTAAAAAAATTAATAACAAAAAGTAAACTAAAATAGTAATTAAATTAAATTATAAATAAATAAACATCTTCCATTAGCGCCCACGTCTTCCATCGTTGTAATATGTATATATAAAAACCATGCAATTCCAATTTGCCGGAAACTCAAAAACAAAAACAACAAAAGGAAAAAAAAAAACTCTGAAGCTTGCTTGATTGCTCATCAATGGCGGAGCTAGAGGACCCAACTGTCATGGCGAAGCTGATCGATTTCCTCTCTTGTCTCCTCCAACGAGTGGCCGAATCCAACGATCGAAACTTTTCTGTTCATCTTCAACCCCAAAAAATCTCAGCCTTCCATGGCTTAACTCGCCCCGGCATTTCCATCCAGACCTACTTAGACAGAATCTTTAAGTACGCCAATTGCAGTCCCTGTTGCTTCGTCATTGCCTACGTTTATCTCGATCGCTTTGTTCAAAGACAACCCTCTTTGCCCATCAATTCCTTCAATGTCCATCGCTTGCTTATCACTAGCGTTCTTGTTTCTGCCAAATTTATGGATGATACGTGAGTTTTTCTAATCTGATTGACCAAATTTTTTATGTGGGATTTGATTTGGGCTTTTCTTGAGTTTGCCTGCCAAGTTACTGATGAAATGCCTGAATGAGTTCTGTTTTCGTTTTTTTTTAGTGTGAGACAGGGGTTTTAAGAGAACGTTTTGGTTTTGCTAATTATGGTCTTCTTTGGTATAATTGTGGTTGTAGATTGAAGAAAACTTGATATTTTGAAAGATTCTTTTATCTCAATTTTCAAGGATCTTTTTTATGTGGGTTTGTTTTGATGAATATGATGCTTTGAGCAACTTCTTGTTTGTTCTTGATCTCTTTCTTTAGTTGGTTTTCTGGGAATACTTTTCTCCTTTTGCATCTTTTCATCACACTACTTGCTGAATATGCTTCTCTCTCTCATTTTCAACAGCTAGGCAACCAGCTAAAAAGCATATTGAACCATACATGAATTTACTTTACATAATACAAAAAGGCTGCAAATTTTGGTTCCATGTCAACATTTTTTCCTAAAAATATTCAAAGTGGGTTTTGAATTTAGGCAATTTGAGTTGAATTTTACTGAAATATGTTGTGAAATTCTTTTCAGGTATTACAACAATGCATATTATGCAAAAGTGGGAGGCATCAGCACAACAGAAATGAACTTTCTTGAAGTGGATTTTCTGTTTGGTTTGGGATTTCATTTGAATGTCACTCCCACCGCCTTCCATTCTTATTACTCATATCTTCAAAGACAAATGCTTCTGCTTCAGCCTCCTTTGATGAGCACTGCTTCTGCAAAATCAGAGCTGCTTAGTTCATCAAGAGCTCTGAAATCCCACTTCTGTTTTGATGAAGATGAAGCTTCCCATAAGAAGCAACAACTTGCAGCTGTTTGAACAAATTCCAACCCAAAAATTTGGAATTCAAACTTTGCAGAATTGTGTGGTCAAATTCCTCAGCCCAAATGGGTTTCAAAAATTGGATTCTCTCCAGTTTTAAGCATGAATTGGTTCTGTTGTTTGCCTGATTAGATAGTAATATATTCAGCCACTGAATGGATGAGTAGTTTGTAATGTATGTATCTCTCACATATACACACACCAACACAGCTTTGAAATTTTGACTATGGCAGATTTGAGTCCTGGCCCTTTCATGGTCAGATCTTTGTTCTGTTTCTGATCTGTTCTGTTTGTGGGTTCTTGGGTTTGAAGTTGTGTACAGACGAGATTCATTAGTGTTTTAAAGGATTTTGCAGCATTTTTATGTAAATCCTGTGGTTATTATTATTGGGCACTTGAAATCTTTGGATTTGGTAAATTTTTTTAAAAGGAAAAACCATAGTTTTCTATCGACTTTAAACTCATATTTTTTTCAAAATATGAGTTTAAAATAAAAATCTAGAATGTTGGACAAAATTTGAAAGGTAAAAAAGTGTGGTGGTAACCTGAAACAAAAATTGAGATCCGAACGTTGTCAAACCATATTAGGTCACCTCTACACTCGTTTTAAGTCCCAATTTTCATCTAAAATTTTAATAGAAGCTATTTGAATGTTCTCTAAGGTAAAAATGTGAGTGAATTGTGTCGGTGTGTGTGGTTTTTTTTTAAAAAAAAAAAAAATTAAATATCCTTCTCTCTCATCTCATGGATGGTTCCAAAGAGCAAACAAAACTTCTAAAACATACATCAAATCCTCATTGACTCATTTTGTTTCAATTGGAGGCGCTAAGAAAGGTACACATGGGATTGTCCTTTCAATATGGGTGACAGAGTGCCTTGAAACAATGAAAAATACATCATTTTTAGATTTTCTTGACTCACTCGAGCATAGTTTAAGTAATTAGGCATTAACGTGTTTTTATATTAGGTCAACTCGAGTACTAATAAGTTATAGGACTTTAAAATCGAATATCATATAATTGATTCAACAATATTATCTCTTTTTTGAGTTGTAAATTTGAATTTTCTAAACTTTTACTCGTACTATTATATGCTTTTTTTATTACAAAAATTATGATTTTAGTTTTTTATTGAAAAAGTTTCACTTTTTAGAGAATAGGATAAAAGCAAGCCACTCTAATTTATAATCCCCTTCCTTCTCTCTCAATTATCTTTAGAGAACTATAATTGAGTTCGAGAAATTTGAACTTACATTAAATATCTCAAATCCAACAAAACATCATTGTTTTAATTGTTATTTTGACTATTTAAAATTATTATTATTTACAAGCTCATAATACAATTTTAAAAATACAGACATATATTTTTCGACTAAGAGATTAGAAAATTAAATTGTCCAAACATGTCATTAACTCTCCCTCACAAATAAAATGAAAATGCCTTAATCATCAACATTTATATATACATATTTTGTTTGTAGTTATTAAAGTAATTGGTCATGTTTGACAGTTGTCCTGATTGTCTAAAGAGAAACAAAGAACATGTGCATTCATGGACATGCACCAACATGGAAGAAAGAAACAACATGTCTCCAACTCATTGGTAGTTGTCTTTTTTTTTTTTTTTTTTTTTTTTGATATGTGGTTGTGGAGAGTCCTTACCTATTATGATTAATTGCATTTCAATTTTGTATTTGATGTTCTAAAATTGACCTCTTTTTTCATTTTTTTTTTCCCACTTCAATAATAAAAAATTATTGCCGGTTCTTTAGGATTGGATTTAATTTCAATTTGATTTGTATACTTTGTCAAGATTTACAAATTTATTGATTTACGCATAATTATTTTATAGGTTGTTTTCAAATATAAAAAAATGGCTCAAACTATCTACAAATATAGAAAATTTTTACTATCTATCGCGCTCTATTGCTGATACACAGTAAAACTAATCCCAAATTATATAAACTAATTTGTTAATTGACCTAAAGTTTAGTCTCCAAAGAATTCACATATACATTGAATTATAAGTCAAAAGTCAAACTATCAAGACTCTCACCAGTAACTTGAAACACGGGTTATAAACTAGAGTATTTAATTTTTAAAAAGCTAAAATTATTATGAAATTAGCCCTTTCAAACGTTAAGAAATAAGAAAAAATAATTATGAAACAGAAACAAAATTATTGACTATATTATTAAATTTCGGTTAAATAATACTTAATAATAAAAAGATTTTTAGGAGAAAATGGCTGGAAAAAAAATCATAATAATCAAACATATCTATTATTAATATAAAAGTATCTCCACAAACCTTGAAAACAAATTCAAGTAATATTACTTGACAAGTAATCTTTTATAAGTTTGTGTATAAATAAATATTACGCAATAATCTGATATTTATACCAACGGGAAAATTCAAAAGTGACTTTTTCCCAAGCACCAACCTTTCAAATTTTGAGATTATTTATTTATTTATTTTCATGGCATTTGCTTCTCCCTTATAGCAGCTCATGAACTTCGCAATGAATTCTGTACAAGAAAATGAAGAAGAAAAGAAATTAAGTAAATTATATGTGCTTGTTTAATAATAATTTTCACTTTTTAAAAACTTTTATAAAAAAAAAAAATTTAATAACCCCCTATTGTGATTTAGCTTTGAAAAAAAGGAAAAATTTTCACAGATAAAAAAATATCAAACTATTTATAGAAAATAACACAAAAAAAATTGACTTCTATCGGCATCTATCAGTGATAGACTTCTACAATTTCTATCACTGATAGATCTTGATAGACTTTTATCAACGTCTATCACAACTATCTAAAAATTTTACTATTTTCTGTAAATAATTTCTCTTTTTTTTATTTTTAAAAATTTCCCAACAAAAAGCATAATTGTTTAATGGCATTTTTCTTTCTTTTGTACTATACTTTGAAGAATCTTTTAAAAATCTTTATGTAGTTTTGTGTTTTTTAAAAGTAGGGGTATATGTTTTTTATATAAAAAATGGCTGTTTAAAAAATCTTTTTCAAAAAGTAAAAGATTTAGCCAAGACAATTTTCAATGAATCAAATTATTTTTTAGAAATATTAATCGTTACCAGTTACCTTTTACATTCTGAAATGACTAATATAAAATATTTTAAACCAATAGCCAAAGCTAATAATATATATCTTTTTTTAAAAAAAAATATTTCATGAAGTTAAAATTTTATAAAGAATAGCATAATCAAAATTGGTTCAAATATATAAAATACAACAAAAATATTCAAATTTATTTTATGATTGTAGAAAAAATGAATATAGATTATAGAATTAATAATTAATAGATAACCAAACTTTTTTTTAAAATATATACATATAATAGAAAATCTAAAATACTAATCTAAAAAATAATTAACAATACTTTCATTTTTTGGTTAATCATAGGGGAAACAACTTTTTTTTTCTATCAGTTTAGTTTTTACTTCATCTATAAGTTCTAAAATTTTAAAACTTTTAATTATTAAATTTTGAGTTGGATTTCAATTTAATTTTTAAAATTCAAAAGGTTACATTTTTAACTTCAGTTTTCATTAAATATCCACTTTTAATCTTTAGTGTTAATGTCTATTAATTAATTTTAAAAAATTTAAAAAATTATAATTAATTAAATTTTACTAGTTTTTCATCACTATTAAAATAAATTAAACAATTTCACGGCATAATTATTTTTAATTAATTAATAGACATTAATATCAAATATTGAATTTAGTATTAAAGTGAAAATCGAGGTTTAGAAGTGTAAATTTTGAAACAGTGGACCAAATTGTAACAAAACTCAAATTTTAATGATAAAATTGTAACAAATTTTGAAATTTATGAACTAAATTAAAATAAAATTCAAAATTTAAAGACTAGAATTACAACATTTTGAAACCTATCGAATAAAAACTAACTCAAAATCTAGGGATAAAAAAGACATTTCACTTCATTATAATATATTACCTTCAATCTTCAAGAAGTTGTTAACATTCTTTCTCATAGGATCATGCTGTCCTTTGACCACTGCCTCTTCCCCACTGCCTTTTTCATTAACAAATGATTTTTCCTCCATTTTCTAAAATTCCAATTAACATCTACACATTAATATTGTTCTTTAAAATATTTCATTCACATTTTATTTCTCAGTTTATAAAGAAAAAATGAAAAAAAAAAAACTTACATTATAATAAAATTGGACTTACATAATTAAATATTGTACTAGCTAGGTATGCATAAATTTAATTTATAATAAAATGAAAAAAGAAACTTACTTTATAATCAGCATAGAAACCTTCAATTCGACGTTGTAATTCTTCGTCCAAAAACTTCTTTAATTCATCTACTAGAGTCTGCACATGCATATGCATTACGGAGAATAAGAGAAGATAGAATGACTCAAACAAATGTGGTTGATACCAATTATTTATAGACATAGAAGAGGTGTCTTTTTTTTTTTTTTTTTTTGTATGATAAGTGTAGGAGGAGGAATCAAATATAAAACTCAAAATCAATATTATGCTAAATTGATGTTTTAGGGTGATTATTTGAATAAATATTTGGAAAATTAATTGTTTGTGAGTAAGAACTAGGTGTCTAGTAATGTTATATTGTCGGATGCAAGAGAGAATTAAAAAAAAAAATAGAGATAAAAGAAAATTAGAAAAAGAAAATTACCCTAAAAATGAAATGGGGGGAGACATCATATTCAATAAGCTTTTTAAGCTTTCCACGAACTATATACAACCTGTGAATGAACAAAGAAGAAATTAAACATTAATTTTAAATGTAGATAATTGACATGTACTCGGTTTTTTGTTCTTGAAAAACCTGATCCACTTTTATTTTACTAAAAAAAATCAACAAAATTTTAAATCTAATTGTGATCGAAAATCCAAAAAGCTATTTTAATTTAAAACTTTTTTTTTATTTGTGCATTAAATCGGGGAAAAATGTAAAAGGTTCATTAATATTATCTTTCAAAATGGAATATAATTAGAAAAATAAAATAAGATATATAGTTAATTATTTATTTAAAAAACCCTTTTGGTAACCATTTAATTTTTTTAATTTTTTTTTTGGTCAAACTTGATAAAACAAATCAACCAATGTTTACAGCTTAACTTTTAAAAACAAAATAGTTATCACAATTAAAAATCATTATATTTTTAAGTGGCAAGGTAAAAAGAAGGTTAGTAAGATATGAAATTCATTTGAAATTAATTAAAATAAAATAATAAAATTTTAGAAAATTCTGCTAAAAAATAAATGGTGAGATATAGTTAATTACTGTTTTGGGCTTTGCTCCTCGACTATCTTCTTGGCAACATCTGCAATATCATCTTCCCAGCCCGTCAATAATTTATTCTCGTCTTCTTCAAACAATTGACTGCAAGTCATTAATAATTTCACCTTAAAATTAAATTCAGCAGAAGAAAATTACCTAAAAATAAACTGTATCCCTAACCTTTTTTTCCACGAAGCCTCTAAGGATCGAATGGCTTGTCGGAGGTTGTCGTGGAATTGCGGCAATTCTCTCAGCCAATCGCTTCGACAAGTCGAATCCTTGTTGTTTTGCTATGAACTCCAACACTTCTACAATCTATTTTCATTATTAAGCATGATAAAAATCATTTATTGTTTAAATAGTTCCATGTTCCTTAATACTACTTTTATTTCATTTTTAGTTATTTAATATTGTTGTTACCAAAAAATTTTATATTTATAAATAATTTGATTCATTTTTTTTATATTTGAAAATAATTCTAAATAAAATATTTAAAAAAAAGGAAAGAAATTGAGACCTCTTGTTTTGAAGGAGGGGAGAGATGAACGAGAGTGCATAGAGAGCTAAGAAGGAGAAGCTTAGAGGCATCAGAACAGCAGAAGAATATTTTACTGCAACCTTTGTTCCTTTCAATTGCCCATTTTACATACATTAGGGTTTCATTTGATAGTTGATCTGCTTCACATAACAAAATCCCTACATCAATACAAATTAAATGTCAATTCAAAATCTTAATAATATAATTTTAATTTACAAATCAAACACGACGAGAAAATGTAAGAAATTTAACCAGTTAAACTATGTTCAGTAAGAAATTTTGTTTACATTTTAATGGAGAATTGATTCTATCCCCTAAAAAGATCTTGACGAATGCTTTAAATAACTTGGGTGATGTTTAGATCGACAATCAAATCTATGACTACTTACCATAAATTTTTCCTATCAATATTACAAATCGGCCATGAAATAAGAATTTGAATTTATGATGATCTCCATATATTAGTATAGTTTAATTATTAATTTAGATTTAATTAATGAATTTTTTTCTTAATTTATATATAGGCAAGCTTAATTAGTAATTTTATTATAGATTTAATATAACTATGGTTGTTTACCTCGACAGTTGGTATGATTACATGGCAAAGGAGAGTGAGATTCTTTCATGAGTTGGACGATGACTTTGTTCTCACAGCCTTTGGTTTGTGACATATTGACTTCCACGTAATGAGATGACTCTTTCACCTTTACTTCTATGCTCCCCAACATTTCACTCTGCGCCCAAGTCACACGATTACTACTAATCATAAGTTAACCAAACATAGAGAAAGCTTTTAGTACTACGGAGGACCATACAAATACTTTAATAACTTCATAAATACTAGAGAATCTCACAGTCACACCAATATCAGTGGACTCGACCATCATGTTTTTAAAAAATTTCATACTCTCCTTAGTGAAAATTATATTCTAGTATTACTGTGGTATAGAAAAATTTCCAAAAACACCCATCTACGTCACTAAATTAATTAAATGGAAGGCAAAAATTCAAATGGAAGTAGGCTCTCTCTCTCTAATGTATGTATATTGGGAGAAGGGAAAATAAAACACACCTTCAAGTCAAAAACCTTGACAACTTCCTTGATCTGTGAGAAACAAAAGAGAGAAAGAAGTTAGTTAAATTCCCATTTCAAAAGTAATGAATAATTTTCAAATTAAAGATGAAAATGGGGGTTACAATATATTGTAGAAACCTCTATCATATTTCTAGTTTTGATGGAATTTTAATTAGTTGGTCTTAAGCATTCATATGAAGTAGATTTAATGAAGGAAACATGGACAACAAGTTAAGTTGGATTAAGAGTTAAGAAATTCAAATTACTCAATAATATAATTATATAAATTATTGATATCCATGCTTAAGATTAGGAAAAAAAAACCAAAACAAAATCACTTAATTTTTCACTTCTTCTCAACCAACTAATAAAAAAAAGACCTACTACTAAAAATTAGGTTTCAACTCCACCTTTTTAAATCAGAGTATAATTTAATACGTATTTGTAATACATATTTCTTAATTTAAAGTTAAAAGTTTTTTAAACTTATGCATCCCACATAAAAAAATACTTTAAAGAGAAATTTGTTGGACTGTATTTTTCTAGAATGATTTGACTTGATATAATTCCTTTTGGACTTTTACTATCCAATTAATAATAATAATAATAATAATGATTAAATTAAAAGAAAATTAAAGCCACGAGATAACGATATGATTTCCAAGGTATGAAGTTAATAAATAATAATCAGAATAAGACCAGTCCAGTATGGTCATTTTTCGTCAATTCCTAGGTCGCATAATTCAACTAAAAAAGAAAAAAAGAAAAAAGAAAAAAACTTATTTATTAACCCATAGCTTTGGAATGACCAAACTTAAAACTTAGTTAAATTACAAATTTACCCTCTATAACTTAGTTATTCTTTAGTTGACAACTAAAACCACAACTTCCTCTAAAACTCTAGAATTAAATAAAGTCAAAACAATTTAACCTAAAACATTTTTCAAATCAAATGATGGACAATTAAATCAATGATCTTTGATACATAATTAATTAATGTCTTATTTCACTAAGAACTAAGGACGACTAAAACTATAAAAGTTAAACCAAATCTACAAAGTTTTTTTTTTTTTTTAATTAGTGTCTTAGATTGAAAACAAAAATTAGAACCTTATGCAAGTAAGCAATTATTTAACCTAGAATATTTTCAAACCAGCCTAATTAACGCGTGACATTAAAACACTATATGTAACGATGAAGGAAAAAAAATGATGTAATATATATATATATATGTGGGGGGAAATTGGGAAGGTTTATTAAGTCATACTGATAATACACCTCCATTGGTTTATCTCCAAAAGCTTGACGAAGCATAGCTTGAATCATAGTCCTCTTCCCAACTCCAGGCGCTCCTTCGAATATATAATAATGCCCACATCCTTTTTCCTTAACCATTTCCTTTAATTCAATTGCCCTTTTTTTATTGCATATAAAATCCTCCAACACTTTTGGCCTATACTTATCCCCCCAACTATACCTCTCTTTTTCCATCTCCACCACCACTCCCACTCCGCCGCCGCGACCTCCTCGCCGGCCGCCGTTTGATACTAATCTCTCCCTCAACAGCTTCTTCCTCTCAGCTTCATCACGAGTACTTTCCCTTATCTCCTCTTCCTTATTATTATTATTATTATTCGCTGACGTCGATCCCAACGACGCCGTTTTCGCCACAACCGTCGTCGTAACCGTCTGGATTCTCTGATGCTGACGTGGCATTTTCGAATTGTGGGGACCACTGGATTGTTGTTGTTGTGGTGGTGGTTTTCGGAGGCATGGGGCCCAGTAGTCCTTGAATTTGGAGACGAGGGAGGATTGAGTGGAGGTGGCTGCTGAGGTGGCATAAGTGTGGGGACCACGAGGAGTAGTAGTGGTGGTGACGTGGAAGGGGGTAGAAGTGAGAGGGCCATGATGGTAATTAATGGCGAGGGAGGAATCGGTGAGGCCACGGTAATAAGGGCTAGTTTTGGGGGTTTTGTCGAGGGTATCGAGGTCATTTATTCGTTTGTTATGGGCTTCAAGGCTTTCTTCAGTCAGGTCGGAGTCTCCGGAGAAAAGGGCTAAACGAGCAAGGAGTTTCCCTAGCTTTGAACTCCATGAGGATTTTGACGACGTCGTTGATATGGTGGCGCGGCGACGGCGACGGCGGTGGTCGGAATCCGACAAGGAACGGCGGAGGGATGGGTTGGGTTGTTGTTGTTGTTGTTGTTGTGTGGCCATGGAGAGAGATGAAGGTCAAGTTGGAAGGAGGAGGTGGTGGTGGCGGCGACGACGGAAGAGAGGAGAGAAAAGGTTGAAATTTGTTTCCATTTGAAAAGGGAGAGAAAAGGATGGGATGTCAAAAGGGGTTTATAGAGAAAATAAGGAGAGGTTAAGGTTTTCTTTCCTATTTTCTTTTATAATAATAATAATAATAATACACCTTTGGTGCCTTAATATTAGTTTGTTTTCAATTTATTAGTTCAACTTTAATATTAATACTTTTTTGTAGGGGATTTGAATTTAGTTTCTATTTAATTATTCAGCTTTAAAGTATTATGTTTTTATTTTTGGGATTTAAAATTGATTTCTAATTGGTCTTTGAATTTTAAATTAGTTTTCATTTGGTTCTTGAGTATAAAAATAATAGAAAAAGTTGATTTCATTTTGAAACACACACATACAAGAATGTTGACGTAATTAAACATATTTTAATTGTTGTACCACATGTCAATACGAGCATAACTTAACAGACATAAACTTATACTATCAACATCGAGGCCTGAGGTTCAACTCCCTCACTCCCATATTGTTAAAAAAAATGTCATGTCATCACTTAATTATATCATGAAGAATACTTGGGCGCATGCATCTCGGGTTGCACTCATCTTTGTGTATCCCATCTAAAGGCTCAATTACCAGCTATTACATGGTGTAGTCTGGATTGCACTCAAATATTACTCCTGTGTTAAATATACTAGAGACCATTCATATTGAAACTTTAACAATCAAATGGAAACTTAATTCAAATACCAAATGACTACAATTATTTTGAAAAACTCAAAGGATCAAATAAAAACTAAGTTTGAATCCGGTAAACTATGGCCTTGATTTCTCTCCTTTTCAAATATCAAAACTCGTACTAAAAAAAGGGTAAATATACTTGTAAATACCCATGTTTGGATCAAAGTGTGTAAGTTTATATTATAACATTTTGTCAATAATATATGTTTTTAACTAATTAAATTAATATATGTTTTTAACTAATTAAATCATGCATGAGCTTGATATTTAAAATTTTAAGAATAATTGACATGTTTAATGACTTATATAACAAGTCTCTAAATTTGAAATTTATGAATACTTTTATCTGTTTTTTAATTAAGAAGTATTTTATAACTTAATGATCTATTAATTAGGAAATCAAAATGTATGAGATGTATTGAACACAATTTATATATATACACTAAACTTAAAAAATACCTTATAAATCTAGAAACTTTGAATGTTGGGTAAATGAAATGGAACTTATTTTTTTCTCAAGTTAATAAATAAATAAAAGTTGAGGATCGATCTATTAAAGTATAAAATATAATATAGTTTAATTATTATAATTATATTATGGGAGGTGAATTTGTTCTAGAGGGGCGAAGAATACGAAAAAGGAGGCGATAGAACCCATGCAGAATTTTCCACAGCTAATTTGTTTGAGTTTATGGAGACCAGCGGATTAAGCAATGAGTTTAGTTTGAAATTTCAATTAAATTTTGCTAGAAATTATATTATTTAAATATTAAATAAAATTTTATTTTATTTTGTTTCTTATCAAAGTAAATCTTATCTCATCCTACTATTTAAACCACATAACACATCTTATATAAGTTGAACTATGTTCTTTTTTTTATTAATTTTATCTTAATTCTAAAATTCATTTTCAATCTTTCTATAATTTAATCTATGTTATTAATTATTAATTATGTTTTCTTTAAACAAAAATTTGGTTTAGATGTCTATTTTGTTCATTTGTCGGAGTAAATAAGAGTTCGTAAATATAGACAAGTATTTGAAGTTAAGAAAAGATAGCGTGGCATTTAAAAATTATGGACTCAAATTCTATTTAAAATTCTATTATAAATATTTAATGAAAAATATTACAATAATGACTAATGTATATATGATATATATACTGCTAAAAAATTGTATATATAATATAAAAGAGGATAAATTAGAATAAATATTTGAAAGAGGAAAGTTAAAATATTTAAAAGTTGACTACCATTACAAAATAATTCATAATCAATAAAATATCATCTTGGTGTCAAAACTTTTATATTTATTCAATTTGAATCTTTTAATTTTAAAAATGTTTATTTTATTAATTATTATCATTTAAAAATGTGATTACTATGGTCATTATTGTCGTGTTTGTCTAAATTGTTTAATAGATTACGTAACATATATATTATAGTCATAAAAGTTTGGCTAAGATGAATATTAGGTGGGTTATTTTTTTTTTTATTATTATTTCAGCTCAACAATATAACGAGGGATGAAGATTCAAACAGCTGATCTCTTAGTTAAGGGTATCTACCTTAACCAATTGAGAGTTGAATGATCTAAGTAAAACTATCGTCATAAGTATTAATTTTGAAAAAAAAAATATTATCGATGTTAGTGTATCGGGCCACTTCTAGTTGTGTTTCCTTCCATCCAAGAAGAAGAAGAAAAAGAACGGTATAGAGAGAGAAAAAAAAGAGAAGATGAGAGGTTTTAAAAATTGAAAGAATCGTGTAATTAACTTAAAATTAATGATATTAAAAAAGTAGTACAATTTTTCACTTCATTTAAAATTTGTCACATTAACACCATTTAATCATCTAATCAATTGATTGATGTCAAATTAACTCAATAATCACTTTAAATTTTTTCGTTAGGACACAAATTTTAGAAACATCTTACTAAAATTGTATTTTGCCTAGTAAAATACCTTGTCAAAACGAATTTTAACCATAACAAAGTTACAATACTACCCCTTCTAGAGATTGGATATTATCGTGTATTCTACGGCCGGAAGAAGCAACTCGATAATTGTTTATCCAAAAAAACAAAAATAAAAAAAAAAATAAAAAAAACAAATTCGATAATTGATAGTCCGGATTGTTTCGAGACTAAACTCAATTGCATGGGCCCTGAGCCCACGTTGCGGCTTTAGTGGGCTGTCTTTTCTACGAACTCATTTGGGCCCATTGGATCTCGAGAGATTTATTTATTTATATTATTATTTTCTGAGTTAAGATTTATTGATTACTATTATTTTTTAAATAGTTACCAAATTTTCGAATTAGCCTAAGGAACCTGGTATCCTTTTTTTTTCACTACAAGTAATATGATATTATAATTGTAATGATCCACTAGATATTAGTTGACAATAAATTATTATTAATTTATTTATAAACATGTTTTATTTTAAATTTTTTTTTGTATAATTATTATATTGTAATATTATATAATACATATTTTAATCTTTTAAAAATGAATCAAATTTATAACATGACGTACTATATTTTAAAATGTTTGTATCTTTATTTAATATAGTTCTGCATCTTAAATTTTAAAATTCAAAATTTGGATATAATGAAAATTGAAAAATGTTTTTTTTTCATAATTTACACGGTTTGAATCATAAAATTTTTTCAGAAATAGAATCCGAGTTGTTTGTCAATTACATATTCTCTGAATGTGATGAATCTAAAAAATATAAAATTATACTTAATGGAGTTTTCTTTTTTCTTTTCTTTATTTTTTTTTTTCTCATTTAAAAAAGGAGGTGTTTGCCAACTTTATATAACCTTGGGCGGAGATTAATGAATGTCCATCCTTTATGGCCTTTGTGTGGAGTTTTAGTGGAGTCAACGGAGCGCGCTTTTTATTTGGGTGGTGCTCTTGCGGTAAGCACTTTTTGGAAATTATTTTTCTCAACTGGGGACATCTTTAATTTTAGGAAAATACTTAAAAATGCATCGGAGCATCATAATTTATTAAATGATGATTTTTTTTTTTACTTTTTCAAAATATTTTAATACTTAAAGATGGATGCATCTTGAGACGCATCCAAGTATTGCTCTTAATTTTAAAGAGTACGATCATTTCATTTGGATTGACAGATTTATGTTCTTACATTTCGACGAATTTGGTTAAACTCATATTGGAATTTGGGCTATTTAAAACGGTTGTAGTAAAACTATTTAATTTATTTTTCTTTGGGTTTCGTTTCATTGCGAGTAGATTATTGAGTATCTTAGTACTGTTATATGGACCGATAATTTCCCTTTCTAGCTGGTTCAAGTCGTAGAAATGGATAGAGAGGGTGTATCTTAGTACTTTTAGGGGCTGTTTGGGAGATAATAATGAGATGAGTTTGGTACATTTTATTCAAACAAAATTGATGCAAAGGGAAATATGTTAATTTTTAACAATGAACTGTCAAACATGAAGACATTTTAAGCGATGATAATAATTTTACAATACAACTAAAATATGCAGTAGTAATAAAATAATTAACAAAATAAAAATAAAATCAAATAAAACTTATCCGAGTAGAGTTAATTTAAGCGATACGAGTTCATTGATCCAACTGAAGAAATTATAAAATAAAAGCTAGTTTGCCCATTTGTTTTTGGATTGATTTTCGCCATTTATGATTTGGATTTTTTTTTCTTTGGAACTTGATTATTTGCTCATATTAACATTAATTAATTATAGAATAAAATACCATTTTGGTTATTCCCTATTTATTGTTGATCTTTTAAAAAACCATATGGTATTGATTAGCTTTTTTTACTATAAATTTTAACATATTAAAAAATAAAAATACTTCATTGCATGAAAATTATTATTATTATTTTGTCAATTTCGATAAAAAAAAATTTATTGGAGAACTAAAATTAAGATTTATAAAAAATACGGAAATTAAAATTGAACCTTTGAAAGTATAAAGACTAACCTTGAATACAACTCAAATTACGAAATAATATTTTAATATTAATTATATTAATTTTGGTTAAAAGTAAAAGATTTAGGATAAGAAAATTGACTGAACCCAACCGACATGATCACTTTTATGCAAATTTATCACCTAATAATTACTTAAAAAACCACTATTAAACCAAAAAAAATATTGAACCAACATTATTAAAGTATATAATAAAGTCGTTTCATATTGGAGCATATAAAATATAACAATAATGTGAAACTCGAGGGGGTGTTTGGTCTGGTCTGCAGCCAACTTGAATTAAAAACAATAAAACAATAAATTGCTTTTTTCATTAATATATTACAAAAACGAATTAATTAATTAATCCACAACTTTGGTTAAAATGAAAAGCAGTAGAATTAAAATTTAAAAAAAAAAACTGAAAATAATAATACTAATAATAATGGTGGGGTCGAGCGGAATTTAATTTACGGGTAAAGCAGAATGAATAGATTTCTCAAATCCAGAGCAGGTCCAATTTGATTGGCCGATGAAAGGGAATTTTGGATTAAATAAATAGAGCGGAAACGACAAGGAAATGCAAATGAAACGCGATGGGTTGATTTGCCCCAAGTCGTCACCTTCCACTTGTCGCTTAAATGCTTTTTAGTTAATTAATTATATTATTATTATTATTATTAAATACGTCTCGATTATTTTATAATTACTGGGTGTCATAAAGTTGGGAAATTCTTGTTTTTAAATAAAATGTACAACAGTTCTGCACGTTGCCCACATTTTAGATCTGGAAATGGATGTGCAAATAGATAAAGTTGTAAATAGTTATACTCAAAAAAAAAAAAAAAAAAAAAGTTAACCTTGGTGTCACATTCTGAACAATATTTTAATTTTTATTCTAATGTTATAAATCCAACTACGAAAAATAATATGTTTTTTACATTTTTCCCTTAGAATTATCATAAAACTTATAAATACATTGTAGTGTTATGAACTAGTATATGTAAATTTTGCTTTCTACTACAAAATAATTGTCACAAGTAAGATTTGTAAATTAAAACATTAACAACCTTAGTTTTTTTTCGGTTAGAAGTTTAAATTACTTATTAAAATTTTTAGTGTTGCATCAAAATATAAGCTATACTAATTTATCAAATATAGTGGTTGTTTTTTTTTTTCTTTTTGAATTCAACACGTGAGAATAAAAGTTCGAAAATATGATTTTTTTTTTATAAACGATATATGTTTTAACCAATAGAAGTTATATCGATCAAATTGACTACAGTGATTTATTATTATTTAGTAAAAAATATTGTTTAATTTGTAATTTGATGATTACATGCTTAAAATACATAGTTCAAATCTATGGTTTCAAGTAATATTTATATAATTTAATATTTTTTTTATTTATAATAATTTTATTTTTATCCCTAAGTTGGACAAGAAATTGATTTAATTTAGGAAGTAATGGATGACGAGAGGGGTATGTGGAAAAACGATGTAGTTACGGTAAAACCTAAGATAATAATTCTCCTCAAAATAAAAAAATAAAAAAAATAAAAAAAATAAAAACCTAAGATAATAAGATATAACTTTGAGGGTATCTTTGTAAATTGATACCCTATGAGATAACGATAAAACGACGACGCAGCACATGAGAATGGTGCCGATCTCAGACAATTGGGTCTCACCATTTTTTCCCCCTTTTTTCAAGAAACACCCCAAGAAACACCGATGCCATTTTTCTGTATAAAAACTAAAAAGTTCTGTAAATATATATATTTTAACTAGTTTAATTATATTAAGTTAAAGTTTATGTCAAAATAAAAAATTTATCATAGATTGACTTATTTTTTATGCACCATTAAGTACTTAAAAACATTTATTTTTTCGTTTAATAAGTTTTTATGTGAGAATGAGATATAAAAATTGAATATAGCAAGCTGGTTATACCTCAACTAGATACAATATACACACTATATACAATAATAAAATTTAAACTCAAAAGTAAGCCAAACAATATATCAAGGCTTATGAATTGATATAACTAAGAACTTCAAGATATTGAGGAGACGTTAATAGTTAGTTGAGACACGTTTCTAATAAGCATTGTCTTGAAAACAATTATTTGCTCTGTACCGGATGCAAGCAGACTACAGCAATCGTCTTAGCAGGATACAATGATTAACTCCGGCAAAACTGCAACATCGAACTACTCAGATCTGACAAAACTCTTAGATATTTGCTCTCAATTCAACCCAACTTAAGATCAAAATAAAGAAAGAAATATTAGAACTCTTTAATTTGAAGTGGGATATTACAAATGAAGAAATGAGTTGCTATTTATAGGCTAGCAACTTAGTAACTCTCCAAAATACAAAATAAAATTAAATAAATACAAAAATTGAAACATTTATCAAATTTAACTTAATTGAGTCGTTACTTGACAAAATTCAAACAAAACTCATTCAAATTGAAGAAACTATAAATTTAACATGCATGTTACATTTGTATATGAAATATCAAGTAATTTGAAATTTCAATCCAATTTAAAAGTTTTTAACTATGAATTTAATCTACATAATTAAATTCATTTTTTTTTATGTTTCAATATTCAAGTGTTACACTTTTTTCATTATAAATATTTAACAATTCGAACATATAACTTTTTAATTCAAGGTACGTATTTTATATTCATTGAGCTAAGTTTAGATTGACAATTTTTTTTTAAATCAACCTAGAACAACACCTGATGTATAGGTATTTTTCTTAGTCAAATGCCAAAACAAAAAGTTTTTAAAGATTTATTTATTCTTATTCTTATTCTTATTATTTTAGTTTTCAAAACTATTCTTTTTTTAATAACAAAAACTAAAAACATAACATCAAATGATAATCAAATGGTGTCTTGGAAATAAGATTTTTTTTTTGGATATTTTTTTCTTTAGTTATTTGATTTTGTTTTGGGGGAAATACTTCGTGCATTTTGTTGGTTGAATTTTATGTAATCTGTTGGCTAGTGATCTATAGGTATTTTTTTAGAGCAAAATATAGACGGCGAGATTCCAACCTCATAATATATGTTTTAATAAATTGAGTTATAATCAAGTTTTTATATATATATATATAGGTTTTTAATTTTACTATTTATTCCAACTTAATTAAGGTTTGACTATGAAAAATTAAGAGTATGATATTAAATTTGATCTTTTGAAAAAAAAAAAAGATTAATTTTTTTTTTAAATAGTTGGATCATTTAAATCTTCAAATGGGATTCTTTATGGTTATTCAACATTTAGATTAATCATGGTCAATGTTTATTAAACAACATTTATTCACATAAATCTATTAATTTAAAACTTATGATAATAAATAACGGTCTTAAATATTCTAAAAAAAATATTAACGGTCTTAAATAAATAAGAATACAAAATGTGAAACCTTGCAATTTTCCACATGTTGAGAGTATATTATAGAGAAATGAATGTAACTTAAAAACATGAAGTCAAAATGATATTATTAAATTAAATTAAGATTGAAAAAGATTCCTATAGCTTTGGCATCATTATCTAAAAATATATTAATTTAAAATTAAATTAATCTAACCCTTTATTGTCATCATATGGGTTATATTATTATTTTTGTTAAAAAGAATATTTAGAAAAAGCACTTAGTGGTCTAGTCACCATTAAGATAACCCATAGCCACATCCATGCTATACATTATATCATATTATTTTAATTTCCAAAAGTTGGTTAAGGTTATATCCATCATATGGTGTATGTGTAACACTAATTATTTTAAGATTTATAAAATATAATAATCATTCTGTTTATTTTCTTTTAAATATATAGTGAATGGCTGTCCTTCAATAATTGGCTCTATCTTTAAGTTATATACACAAATTAAAAATAAAAAACTATTATTAAATGAGGTGATCATTAAATAATTTTTTTTTTTATAAACCTATGAATTTAGTCCATATAATTTAGATAAAGATAGAATTTAGTCCCTATAGATTAAAGAGATAAAATTTAGTTTTTGTGGTAATTTGATAAAATCTCATAAATAGTACTCTCTATGATTTGGTAAAATTCTCATAAATAATTTTTGGTAGAAAATAAAAAATTATAACTTTCTCCAAATACATATACAATTTAGGAATATCTAGAAATTTCTCCCTTGCACAAAAGCTTGTTAAGTAAATTAATAGAGATGACCCATTTAGTAAATTTAAGCTATGTTTAGTAATCATTTTGTTTTTGGTTTTTCATTTTTGAAAATTAAACCAATTTTTTTCTCAAATTCTTACTATCATATGCATCCTTAAGTACAAGAGTTGAAATATTAGTTAAATTTCAAATTCCAAAAACTACTTTTTTTAGTTTTCAAAATTCGAATTGGTTTTTGAGAACATCGGTAAAAATTAGATTATAGAAGTGGAATGAGTGTTTATAGGCTTATTTTTAAAAAACAAAAAACCATAAACCAAATGGTTACCTTACCAGATCGAGTCTTAGTAATTTAGGGTGTATTTTGGTTTAACTTTTCAAGTGTTTAATTTTGAAAAAAAAATTGGTGTGTTTGGCAACCACTCAAAATAGCTTTTAAAACACTTTCAAAGTTT
Source organism: Lagenaria siceraria (assembly GCA_002890555.2). NCBI lineage: Eukaryota > Viridiplantae > Streptophyta > Magnoliopsida > Cucurbitales > Cucurbitaceae > Lagenaria > Lagenaria siceraria. Next base: position 25,924,566 of record CM016483.1, on the reverse strand, counting down.
ATTTTAAACTATTTTTATCAAAATATTTAAAATAAAAATGATTTTTTTATAAACATTTTTTTTAGTCAATCCAAACGAACTCTTAATAACTATAATATAATTGTGGATGATAATTCTTCCCGTATATATGTTTCTCAAGCAATGCTTGATTGAACACTTTTTAAATTTTGAACCTCATACTACCTTCATCTTTTGTTTGGTCATATTAAACTAAAATCTTGAGTGATTAATCGTCTCGCTATTCTTCAAAGCTGCCCCGCCAAAAATTAGTATAGAGTGAGATCCATATAAAATAATAATTATACTTTTAGTCTTTAAAGTTTGAAGTTTGGACTTTATATGTGCCAAATTAGTTTCTATGTTTCAAAATTAAACAATTTCAATATCCCTCTACTAATTACTTTCTATCAACATTAACTTTATAATTTTTTAAATAAAATAATATTATTAAAATAAATAACAATAATTAAAATATAATGCTCATATGTCGAAATGGGCATAGCTTAATTGATATAAGGTTTATATTATCGACTTTAAAATTAAATAATGTTTGATTCTCCCCCACAATCCAAAATGTAAAAAAAAAAAACAAAAACAAAAACAAAAACGAAATAAAAAGTGAAGTATATTTTTATGTAATTATTTATAATTAACGTCTAGATGAGAGGATAATCCATCAGTTTAGAGTGTACTTTAAAGAGTATATTCATCAACTCAACTATTGAAAAAAGAAAGTGAAGAACAAAAGCATTGAAAGATACAAAATTACCTAATGAAAATTTCATAAAACTAAAAAAAATGACTAAATTAATACAACTAACATCCCATAAATTACTTAGAAAATAACTACAAAAAAACCAACTTCTTTTCAATATTATCATTTTGATTAGACTAACAATTAAATATTAATTTGACAAATCACTTAGTCAAATACAATATATATAGTAAATAATTCATCCCCTCATTAAAATTTAATCATATCACATAAAATCTACCCTAGCTAGGGACTAAAATTTATTTTTATTATAACTTTATCTCTACAAAGATTTCACTAACATGTCTTAAAAAGGCACTTTTATTTTGGTTTTTTAAATTAATTAGCTCACAATACCAAACAAAGATTTAATTAATTCACTAATCTTTCTTATAATATTGTAAAGTCACATTAAAAAATTGTCATAAGTTAAATTATAATTTACTCCTACCGTACATAGCTTAATCCACTTTGTGTTTGTCACCTTTTCAAGCACCCTAATAATTATATATGTTTCCTCTTCATTAATTATTTTAATGAAAGAAACATAGTACTTTCCTAATTAGCTAATCATAAAGCATATATTAACCATAATAATAATAATTTAACTTAAACATATTTAATTAATATGTTATTTTATATAATTTGTAGAATTATATATTCCCACCATTCATAACCATGCCTTAAACATTAGATTGTTTATTATTTTCGTGAATCTATGTTAGATTTTAATTCAATGGGTGTAGATTAGAGTGTCTTGAGCTTTATTTTAATTATTAATATAGTCCAAATCAAACAAATTAAACCAAACTTATAAAGTAGTTTTTGAAAAAATATTTGGCATTACAAATTAACACAAATTCATGATTACTATTACGTAAAGATTAGATGTGTTTATCTCTATCTCAAATTAATTGGAGTTAACAATATCAATCTTCAAATATATATATATATATGTGTTACCATTTTTTTTTTCTTCTTATTATCTAATGTAAACCTAAATTTGCACAAATATATTACTAATTGAACCATGTTTATTAAAAATTTATTTAAAACAAACGACCTAATTAAAGCTTACCCATTTGGAGATTAAAAATAAATGTAATAATATAACCCAAAAATAGCCTCAACGACAGAAAAATTTAGAATAATACGAAATAATCAATTTTTTTTTTAAAGAAAAGAAATAATCAAATTGATCATACTATAATATATAATTAACATTACATTTCTTTAATCTCTCACAAAAGAAAAACATTATGTTTCTTGGACGAATTGTCTATTAATTCTAGTCATATGTGTTGTTTGACTTGCAATATTTGTTTTTTTTTTTTAAATCTATTTGTTAAAAGGGTAGAAATAAAACCCATCTTTATTTTTAATACTATAAATTTATTTAATCATAACTATAAAATAATCAAATTATTTTAATAATCCTAAACTCTTTCTAGTCAGTACATGTGATTATTGTAATTTTCAAGTAACGGTACAGAGTCTACAGACAACACTATCCAATACTAATTGATAATTTATTCATTCCTCCCCCCCCCCCCCCCCCCCCCCCCGCAATATATATTAAGATTAATAATCAACTAAACTTTGTCATTATGTATTTGAAATATATATATATACACCACAGTATGGAGGGATTTTTTTATAATAAAAAAAAACCTTTAATTCAAAATAAATTTGAAAGTATTTGACTTACTTAATTTTTTGGGAAATTAAGGTTGGTAAAAGAAATATATTTTATATAAGATTAATAATTGTGTATAAAAAAGTATCAAGAAAAAAACTAAAAAGAAAAAAAAAACTATTGAATCTAAACTACTAGGAAAATATAGTGTAAATGTATATTTTAGGTTCTTATGATATTGATTTTTTTTTTGGGCAATTTAATCCGCATCTTTAACTTTTTTATCATCAACATGTCAATTAAGCTAAGCTAATTAAAAAAAATACCTCATTAATTTAGCCTCTCACATTTCAAATTTATATGTTTTAAATTATAACTCTTTTCTTTTTATAAACGTCATATATGTAATTAATAATGGACTAACATAAAATAATATTCGATAAAATTACAGATTTAACTTTAAAATTTTTAAATTTGTGTTATATAAATTTCTAATATATATATATATATATATATATATTCAATATTTAAAAGATAATCAATGGTTAGATATAAGATTAAGTTTTATGTCTATTAAGATTATAAACTTTCAATTTTATCTTTAATAGCTCGGTAAAATTTTAAAAATGTAGAATAGCACAAGAAACTATTGGGCACAATTGAAAAATTAAAACATCATTTGATAATTAACTTGATTTCTTTTTTTAAAAAAATAAGTTTAGAAACAATACTTCCCACCTATGAATTTTTGTATCTACTTTCCTAAACTGTGATTTTAAGGTTCAATTTAAAAAATAAAAAAATAATTTTTTAATAGCTTATATTAAAAAATGCTACACAAATAAAGATCCTATAAAGAAATTGTGAAAAAACATGAATAAACTTGTATAAGTAAAAAATAAAAAAGTTAAGACCCGTTTAGTTTTTAGTTTTTAGATTTTGAAAATTAATCTTATAAATATCTCTTCACCTCTAAATTTCTTATTTTGTTACTTACTTTTTATCAATGTATTAAAAAATTAAGTCAAGTTTTGAAAACTAAAAAAAATAATTTTTAGAATTTTTTTTTTAAAATTTAGCTAAAAATCAACTTTTTTTTACTTTAAAAAATATAAATTATTGTAAGAAATTAAAATAAAATATACCTAATTTAAAAATTAAAAATTAAAAACCAAATATTTACCCAATGACTAAATAATTACAAGCCACCACAGGGAAGAAAATGGCGAAAAAAGGTTAATTAGTAGAAAACTATATTTTATATATGCAACAGAGGAAAAAAAAATAACAAATTTCCATTGAATCTAATGAGTAGGAAATACATTAAAAAATTATAATATAATACAATAAAAGTTAAAAAAAAAAAAGTAAACATAAAAAAAATAAAGAAAACATGGTCAGTTTAAAATAATAGAAAAAAACCCTAAAGTCTCTCTCTTTTTATATTTTATTAAAAACTTCTTGTTTGTGGGAATCGCTGCATTTGCTTCTTCTCTTCTTCTTCATCCTCTCTCTCTCTCCTCCTTCATCTTCTCTTCTTTCCCTTTCTTCCTTCCATTTCCTTAATTATAATTCCACTGTGTAGATTAAAAGATTTTTTTTATTTATATATAATTTCCCCCTTGTTATTATTATCATTACTATTAATTTTTTTTTTTTTTAAAATCTGTTCATGGCGGGCTTAGACTTGGGCTCTGCTTCTCACTTTGTTCATCAACTTCAGCACCGTTCCGTGGATCTCCACCTACAGCATCCGACGGATGTAGACGACGGCTCCGACCACCAACCGAACTCCGGCGGCGAAATCGTCGCCCGACGGTCCAGAGGCAGACCGGCCGGTTCTAAAAATAAACCGAAGCCACCGGTTATTATTACCAGAGAAAGCGCCAATACCCTCCGGGCCCACATCTTGGAAGTCAACTCCGGTTGCGATGTCTTTGACTCCGTCGCCACTTATGCCCAGAAGCGCCAGCGTGGCATCTGCATCTTGAGCGGCACCGGCTCCGTCACCAACGTTACCTTACGGCAACCTGCATCAGCCGGTGCCGTTATCACTCTTCCTGGCAGGAGGTTCTGTTAAAAGTTTTTTTACTTAATTAATAATTAGGGTTTTGTTTTTGCTTTCTAATTTTTTTTTTTCACATTTCAATTTAAAATTAGGTTATTTTGAAATTTTTATATGGATTATGGTAAATTTAATTAATTTTTTTTTTTTTAGGTTTGAGATATTGTCTTTGTCGGGATCGTTCTTGCCGCCACCGGCTCCGCCGGGAGCTACAAGTTTGACTATCTTCCTTGCGGGCGGGCAAGGACAAATCGTCGGCGGGAATGTCGTTGGCTCTTTGATTGCTTCTGGACCGGTGATCGTAATTGCATCGTCGTTTACCAATGTTGCTTACGAGAGGTTGCCGTTGGATGAAGAGGAACAACCGTCTAACGACGGTGGTGGGAGCCTTGGCAACCCGTTTCCGGACCCGTCAGTTGGGTTGCCGTTCTTTAATCTGCCGTCGAACATGTCGGGAAATCAAAATCAGCTGCCTGTGGACGGATGGGGCGGAGGGAACTCCGGTGGGAGAGCATCTTATTGAGGTTAAGATTGGGAAAAAAAAAGGTTAGGAAAATATTGATAATAATTGTTTGGATTAATGTTAATTTTACTGTCTTTAAACTTTGGTACAAAAACCCCATCTTTTTAGTCTTTTACTTATTTTCCTCTTATTTTTTTTCTTCTTTTGTTAGTAACTTTTGTTAATTTTAAGATTTGTAAGAGTGTGTTTGATTCGATATCTAGCTAAATTTTTTTGACCCAAAACCACTTTTTTTTTTTGGGTTAAGATCGTTAATGACGTTTAGTAGTTTAAGTATTCTTTTAATTAAAAACTTTTATAAATTAATTCAAATGAACAGAACTAACTTCATTTCTTTATTTTACCTTTTTAGTATGGTATTACGATTTAAACTCTAAATGAAAATACATATCAATTATCCCGGGGTTAAACTCATATTCTTTACTTAAAACTATTTTAACAAGTGAAAAAAAATGAGTAAAGATATGGTAAGTAGCTAGCAAACAAACTCAACTTTTAAAACCAAAAAATAAAAATAAAATCATAATCAAATAAATACTCAGCTTATTCCATTATTGGATATATATATAATTAAAAAAAAAGAATAAGATTAGCTGGAAACGTAAACTTTGAGGAATTCTTGTAATATATTAAATTTTAGATAAACATGAAAGTCTCAAGATCATGAAACTAATTAATATATATATATATATATATAAAACTTTGATTTATTTAGAACGGTAGACAATTTGTATGAAGACATAGTAGCATTATGGATATATCTAATATAATTTGGATTTGATTATTTTTTTTTTTAAAAACTGTATTTAAACTCTTTCCATAAAAACGGTTTAAAATATACTTCAAAATCTATTTCGAGTGGTTGCCAAACACTTCAATTTTTTCTAAAATAATTTATTTTTTAAATTAAACAGTTAAAAATGTATTCTAAATACACCCTAAATTTTTAGATAAAATATTCGAAATAATGTAAATGATTATTCAATTTGGAGACTCCAACTTTTATTATTATTGGTTTTTCAATAGCTGAGGAGAACAATATATAATATGTTCAGACCTGATGTGAGGAAAACATTTTGAATTTTTGTGTTTTTTATTTTTTATTTTTAAATATAATGTATTTTAGCTATTTTAATTTTAGGTGAGCTTTTAAAAATAGAAAAATAAGGGAAATTATTTACACAAAATAGCAAAATTTTTAGATAGTTGTGATAGATACTGATAGAAATGATAGAAGTCTATCAATGTTTATCACTATTTTTTTTGTTATTTTCTGTAAATAGTTTGACATTTTTTCTATCTATGGAATTTTTTCTAAAATTGTATTCCAAAACTTGTTAAGTTATTATAATTTTTATACTAAAATTTCAACCTATCAAATTGCATAAACAATCTTAACCTTAAAACTTAAAAGGTGTTCAATTTTTTCTCTTCTGATATAGTTTTTTTTCCTTTAATAATAAAAACATGTGTGCACAATACCTTGAGCTAGATTTTTTCTTTTTTCTTTTTAAGATTTGTGAGTTTGATAAAGTTATTCTAGTATTAAATTTGTTCATTAAAAAAATAGGGTCAAAACTTGATATCGTTAAAATTAATGAGTGGTTTTTTTTTTCTTTTTAACACGTTGGTGAAAATTAGTGAAATTTGAATAGAGAGTAAAAATTATAACATTAATCTAAATTTATAGTCTAAATAGATGAAAATGAAAATTTAGGGTTAAAAAATTTTAAACTTGCAAAGTTTGAGAATAAAAATTCATCTTCTCCTAATTTTATATATCTTAGTCCTACCATTTATATTTGATTTTTTTTATATTATTATAAAGCCTATGTGAATTTTATATTATATATGATCATCTACGTTTTTATATATATATATATATATGCCCGCGTTTGGGCCTTCTAGAGTTAATATACCTAAGGCTATATTCTTTTTTGCCTATACTTTAACGACATGTTTGTAAGCGATTTAAACATTAAAATCAATTTTGTCATGTTTAGAATTACTATAAAATACATATTTAATATTTCAAAATTAATGTAAGTGTTTGATTTCTACACTTTTGAATGTTATTTTTATACCATCAAAATTGGCAACAAAATTGTCTTTAATCATTTTAAAATTACTCACAAATATGCCTTAATCTACCCCTTCACATATATACGTCACAATTTTGTTTTCCTCTTATACTCGGAAAATTATAGATGTAGAGATAATTATGTAGTTACATTTTTCGCTTAGTTCAGTCAACAAAAATAATAGATCGAACCACCAATTTTTAAAATAGTAATTGACGAGGGATTGAGAACAAAATATATATATATATATATATATATTTGGATTCAATATCCAGTTCTAAAAAATACAATATTATGAAAAGAAATAAATAAATAAAAAGAATAAAACAGTTAATTACAACTTACATTACTCTACATGCATTTGGATTTTCATCACTGAACAATTGAGGAGCATAGACATAGTGAACGAAATAAGGAACGTTATTTTGATTATTAACATTATTAATTTCATTATTATTGTCTTTAATTTGAATTTCTGCAACAATAGTCTTGTTAGTAGTCGTTGTTTCAGATGAAGGTTTTTCTTTTGGCTTCTCTTTTTCGTCAGTAATATTTTCTTTCTTCTTCTCCGGCGGCGATGGCGTCGGCTTGGAAGAATCGGCCAATTTCGTATCGGCCGTAATGTCTGCGTGTTTCTGCAGCTTCTTCTTCAGATAAGATTTGAACTTCTCTGCTTCAATGCTTCCTTCCATTGTTAGGGTTTGAGCTTTCATGTCTGTTTTCACACTGTATATTCCTGCCAATATTAAAACCATTATTATTGTTCTTCAAATGAGGAAATTAGTTTTTTAATTTTTCATGATTTTTTTTGGCTGTTTTTCATAATTTTTAAAAAACAAATATGCTTTTTTTTTTATTAAAAAATATAATTTTAGATTTGTACTTCAGTACTTGTTTTATTTTATAAATTTTATAAGTTACCTTGTACTTTGAAATGTCTAAATTAATCTTTCATAAATTTTAATTGAAACTAATCTATTACTTTAATTTATAAAGTTAAGAATTAGTTTTTAGTGATGATTAAATTTATCGAGATATGCTTAAAATTGACATTCAGTAACAATTTTTGGTATAGTTGAAGTTTAAAAAGTTTTACTTTAATCCTTGAACTTAGATGTTGAGAATACCAATTTTATTTTCAAAGTTCAAAGATTAATTAAAAAGAGAAGATTTCAAAGTTTAGGGAGATAATTAAAACTTTGTCGGCAGTTTAAAAATATTTTGTATGATTTTAATCTCTAAATATATATAAACTCAAGTTCAAGCTTAATCACCGTGACTTAAAATAGATAAATTAAAGTGATGTCTCATGAGATTTTTTTTAGTAGTAGAGATTAAAATAGATTTTTATGAGAAAATCATATACTAAAACAAAACTGTTAAACAAATAGGAAAATTTTCCTAGATAGAAAATATGTCAAACTATTTACAGAAAATAGCAAAAAATCACTGATAGACATTGATAAACTTCTATCAGTCTCTATCAGTGATAGATTTTTATAATTTCTATTATTGATAGACGCTGAACTTCTATCAGCGTCTATAGCGTCTATCACAACTATCTAAAAATTTTGCTATTTTTTTTATAAATAGTTTTTTTTTTATTTTTCTATTTTTAAAAATTTCTCTTAAAAATATAAAGATGAAAAATAATTAAAATAAATAGAAAATAGAAGGAAATTGGATTAGAAACCTAATTAATTAATTAAGAAAAGGATTAATGCCAGAAAAACCTTTATGCTTTAACAACTTGTTCTTCAAGTCTTGCTCGCATTTGGCGCAGTGCAAGTGAACCTTAGCTGTTATTATGCGATGGATCTGCCAAGTGAAAAAAAAAACATTTAATTTAATTTAATGTTATTATTTTATTTTATTTTATTTTCATTAATCCCTTCCACAAAATTAGCGTTTGAAATGTGTTCTATATTATTATTGTAGCTGAATAATAACTGATATATAATTTTCTTAGGTGGGAGGTTCAAATTTTATTAAAAGGTATTATATATATATATATATATATATATTTAAGATTTACTGAAAAGAACCTTAACTAAAATAGAATAAAACTTAAACTACTTATCAGACCAAATTGATATTTTAATCGATACAACATTAGTTAGAAAGGAGAAGATAATTAATCAATTCATTGGGGACATTTGGAGGACATCCATTGAAGGAATTAACAATATTGATTATTGATAACTTAGTATTAATTTGAATAATTAAACTTTTTTTAAGTATTAATAATAAAATAATACTCACAATGGCTGGTTTGGGTTTGTTGTCAATGGCTTTAGGAGGGTCTTTCTCTTTGGGCTTCACTTTGGGAGAAATCAACTCAACTCTTTTCTTGCTCAACTTCTCTATTTGCTTCTGAATTTTGAGCACATCCAAATTTGAACCTTTCACCCTAATTTCATTTTTCTCCATATCAACTTCAACATTTTCAACCCCTAATAATAAATATGGAAAAACTAATGTTAATCAATCAATTCCCAAGCATATATAATTATAGGAAAATCACAATAACAAAGTATAAAACAACATTTTAAAAGAAATTACAAATATAGCAAAGTTTATCCATGATAGACTTCTATCACCGATAGATCATAAAAGTCTATTAAACACACAAAGTTAAAAACACGTGATACTTTTTAGACACAAACTTAAAAGTTCAAGGGTTAAAAATTAAAATTAGTTTACTGATTAAACCTGTAATTTGATCATATAATTTTGTCATTTTTAAACGAAAACCCTAAATCAATTAGATCAATATCGAGGCAGTTCTATAAAATTAAAACAAAATATCATTTGCCTTTTTTTTTTTTTTTTTTTTTTTCATTTACAGAAAGATGAGGGGTGATTTGTTTTTGGGAGATCAACAAAAGGGTCACATTTTGTCTAAACATTGTGTTAATGTTGGAAAAAACCAACCACTTGGAAAAATAACTGATTAAGAAATTAAATTAAAGGTGATTGTTTTTTCATATTTTCTTTAAAATGATATATATATATTTTATCTTTGTTAAAGCAACATTATATTGAATTTTTTAGGCAAAATAAAAAAGAAAGACTAATTTTTGAAGTGTTAAAAAAGAATTTAACTAAGAAGTCATATGTTTCTTTAAGAAATATGAAAATCATATTAAAAAAAATAAAATAAAATAGTTAATATTACCTCGTGTTCTAGAAAGAGGTTTTTTGATCTCTCTCCAACATTGATGGCAATGAAGATTTAGTTTGTAAATGGCAGTGATGGCTTCAACTTTCTCTTTCTCTTCCTTCTTTTTCTCCTCTTTCTCTGCCATTTTTGTATCCCAAAAAAGAGAGAAGAAAAAAAAAAAAAAATCATATGCAGAAGAAAGATTATTTGTGTACTTAATTTATAACAAAAGTTTTTTAAGTTTTTGTTTTCCACACGACATCGTTTTGGTGAGAATTCCTGAGAGTTGGTTCACCACCTGCCACCTGCTTTGTTTTCTCTTGCATTTTAATCCAAAATTAGTCTTTGTTGTGCCAAATTTCATCAACTCTTTTCCAATAATTTCTAAAATATATATATATATTTTATTTCTTCTCTTTGTTAACTTTTTAGGGTAATAAACAAGTTGGATTTGGCTCATTTTAATTTGTTAAAATCAATGCCAGAGCCAGAACCAGAACCAATAAGATGGATTTTTGAGGAAAATTAACTACCGATTAAAAATTAAAATAGTTTTCTTAATCAATCAAAATTCAAATATTGGTTTCTTATATTTTAGATTTATATATTCCCACTTCATTTATAGAGCCATGAGTATACATTAATCAAGAAAATTACTAATAACTTTCTATGGGTTTCTCAAAATCATTATTTTCAATTGTTTTAAATGCGATTGAAATTTTAATATCCAGTTCATGAGATCATCTTCTCTTTATCTAGCTTATGTGGAATTTAAATAGGAATTTTTTTTTTTAATATTTACGATTATGTTTTTTAAGCTCTCATTTCTTTATTTTGCGTGGTCTACTTTACACATTAATAGTCGGGTTGAAACTTAGTAATTTTAAGAGATTTCAATTTATAAAAGATTTCAAATGAATTTTATTGTTTGTTATAGCAGGAAAGAGAATGATTTTAAAATTCGATGTGATTTCAAATCCTATTTTTATTTAAAAAAACTTTCCTAATCAAAATACTTGAATTTTGCAAGATTTCATAGGATTTTAAAGTAAATTACTTAATTGACCTTGTCATATTCTAATTTTCAATTAACACATCGTAGTTAAAAGCCTATATTAGTAAATTCTTAATTTTTTTTCTTTTTAGTTACCATCCAAACACATAATTTTAAATACATTCATTTTAAATCTTTCTCGTTAAAAAAAAAGTAATTAATTTTAAATTATTTCTTCGAATTCAAATCACATAATTCAAAATCATTTCAACTTTTTTTATCCAAACGGAAGGTAATGTTTTTTTTTTTAAACAAATTGTAAATTTTGACTTTTAGAATTTGATTAAGAAATATTCAAGTGTCTTCTCTACAAATGGGAAAACTATAGTTTAGAATTTTAGAGAAAATAAATATAAATTTCAAAAACATAAAATTAAAAACAAAATCGTTACTATACGTAATCTAAATGATCTCAAAATATGAATAAGGTATGTTGTGGAAAATGAAACCAAATAGAATCTTACGTTCTATATTGTGCTACACAACATCTTTTAAGATGTGGTAGAATAGAAAAACTTGTAGAAAAACAAATCAAAGTACCTTTGCAAATGAAAAGATAACAAAACTTTTTTATGGCGTCATACAAGAATTTTACAGTAACTTCTTATTAACGGGAAGAGGTCCGGCCATGTCGACTGTGCCGGGGGCTCCGACCATAGTTATGCCAGGAGCGGCAGCCATGTTGGCGATGCAATCGGGAGCGGTGGTGCCGCCGGGAGCCACAAAGGTATTGGTGTGAATATTGGCATACTTAGCCATTTCTTTCTCAGCCTTCATTCCAGCTTTGGCTACATGAAGATCCATTGCAGCTTCAGCCTCTCTTGCCAATCTTACCTCATGAGCCACTTCTACTCTTGCCTTTGCTAACTCCTTCTCTGCCTGCCAATAATTCACCATTCAAAAAAAATAAAAAATAAAAAATAAAATCAAAATTCATCATTCAAATTACAAACCTCTTTGATTACAAACCTCTTTGATCGATGCTAAGATATATGCCTTAACCATGTGATCAACTATGTTTAAGTTGACATTTGAATTGAAATATTTTCAATAATACAATTAAACTCGACATTATTGAGAGCTCACCTTCTCTTCGGCCTTTGCCTCGGCTTTGGCCTTGCGCATGACGCTCATGTCGTGTAGCTTATCCTTAACTGCTTGCATCTTTTTGGTTTTGGATTTGTAGAAATTGAAGCTTGTTTCTTTGAATTGAGTTTGTTTCTTTGAATTGAGCCTTTAAAAAGCTTTAGAGAGAATGTTACTGGTTAAATTCAAGTTTATAACCATATTTACAGTTTATTTGCATTCATACTATTGGGTGTTATGTTGACAATTGTAGAATGAGCATTAATTCTAGGAAAGAATTGTGGTTCAATTCAAGCCCACTTCCTAAATAACCTGAAATTTGTGATCTTGGTAATTTCATTTGTCCGACTCTTAAGTGAAAAGTTTAAGGTGTGTTTTTATTAGGATCAAATTTTTTTCCAATGAAAAGTAGATTAAGAGTTAAATTAATTGGCTTTATATTTCACAATTAATCAAGATCCAAAAAAAGCCTACATTTTTTCCCAATTGTTGGATTGAATCGCCAAAAGCTACTTCCTATTTTATGTAAATTTCATATATTTTTTTATCTGGGCATCTTTTTATAAAGAGCAATGAGGCTGCTTCTAATCTCAATGCTTTCCTTTTCTTTACATAAAATAATAATAATAAAAAAATTATTTTTTCTAAAAAATTATTTACCACCGACAATTTTTTATTGAACAACTACTTAGGCTGCATAACGATAGGTGCAACCCAAGCAATACATAAGTTTTTCTCTTTTATAAATTAATCCAAATTATTTCTTCTTTATATTTTATTTTATTTTCTTTTCTTTTTTAAAAAGAAAATCTATATCTATTTTGAATGAGTGAGAATCCTGAATCCGTCTGCAATTGAGCTTGGAAGAAGCCTTTATATTGAAGACTCTCCAAATTGTTTGTTTGGTCATATGAAATTTGTAAACAAAATTCACATACATTTGTTTGCATTTAAGGACCATCTTTAAATAATAAACTCAAACTGCTATTCAGTTTTATACACTGTATACACATAAATAGATTTAAGCTCGAGTACAAGCTTCATGTCGATGATATCTTCATATTTATTAGATACTTTGCACAAGAGTTTTTTCATGTTGTACAACGTTTGATACATTTAACATCGTTTATCTACCAATCGACATTGCTTTATTTGCCTTTTGTCGAAACGGTGAAACAGTCACATGAACAGATAACTTCTAGCTTCCACGATATGTGGAGAATGAGAATGGTGAAAGCAAGAGAGGGACATGGAAGTGTTCCAACTTCTGGGATTCCCTGATTTCAAACACGATGGAAACGTAGGGAAAGAATCCGGCAGGGAAATACTTTCCTGTGTTAAAACTTATTCGGTATATTCCTGGATTTATAGCTTCAACCATGCTCAACAATTGGCCACTTCTGCCATCTTTATCTGTTGCTGAAGACCCTTCGAGTACCCAGCCATCAACATTGGCCTCACCGAATAAAGGGCGTGGTTGAGTACCAATCCATCTTTCCAAACGGACGTCAATCCCTGCAGCTGGAGATCCTCGTGCAACATCTAACACATGGGTCGTAATTGGGGGACGAGTTCGAGTTAAAACTTGTGATGTTTTTCCTGTTGAAACTTCAGAAGTAGCACCTAGATGCCCTCCAATAATGTTCACACGATCTTCTAGAGTTTCAAAATGAGCAAATGAGAAAGTGTCACTAGAATATATCAATTCAATCAACCTATTGTTTTCGGAAATGATCATGCTATGTTCACCCATCCAGCTTAACAGTTAAAATTGGTACAGTAAAGAAAAAAACTTAAAAAGGATTAAGATTTCTTGTTCAGGTAAGAAACTGAGCTTTAATTGAAAGAGATACAAAAAGACCAGCCCACAAAAAAATGAGGAGCCCCAACTAACTAAAGAAGGGCTCTAATCCTACAAAACCATGCCAAGATCATAATTACAAAAGAGTCTATTAACAGACGCCTATAAAGAGGTATTAAACTGAGCCCCTTCCCAAACCTCCTCACTAGATCTATCAACCTCTCTAATAGGATCTAAAAATCCTATTATACTGCTAAAAAAAAAATCCTATCATCTCTTTGTTTTTTGCGTTGATGCATTCTTAATTGGAAGACTAAGCGAGAAAACTACTTTCGGTTAAGTTGGGTGGTTTTGTGACATTATATTTCATAGTAAATGTTACTGTTCATTGAAAACAGATAATAGCACGTGTGAAAGTTTAAATGGATTTCCATGAAGCTATGAACACACAAAATGAAACATATAAAGTACTCTTTCCAAGTTCTTTTGTTATATCTATAAACGAAGATTACCTTCAACTTTCCGTGCAAAATCTGGAGGATAGCTCTCTCTGGTTGAAGAGGTATTTTGTTTGGTAGAGAAGAGCTTTGCAAGACGCAGTTCTGTTATTTTCATCTGCTCCTGAGCAGCAATCTCAAACTCAACTATGGGTCTATTTGAATACCGTTTCTGCAGCAGGCACAATTGCTCATACTTCAGATGATAAAAACATTTTCGACTGAATGAAGGAGGGATCAATTAGAGTTTTAGATAAATGGAACATAACTCAAACTTTCAACCAAGCAACCCAATTTCTCAGTTAATTTCTAAGGATGGCTGACAAGCATATCTTAAGAATTGCACCTCTAGCCAGAAAATATAACAAAACACAAGGAAAAGTAACCGATCTTATTGTAATTCACGACAGTAATGCCAATGGCTTCTCATCATTGAGCTAGGTTTCAAGACAAACATACAGGCTTTCAATAAGGATGAAAGGGTATTCCATTTAATTGAACTCAGTTACTTGGTGTTGAAAGAAGATGAAGCAAAACAAAGATTACGGAATTCCTTTATCTGATTCACGTCATCAGTATTTTGATTGAAGTTTCCTAATAAAACGGTGCTCCTATAATCACTATATGTTTTAGACAAATTGGTCTATCGTATGATTTGAAATTATTCATCCTGAAAAGGGTTAAAAGAATGAATATCTAAGGTCCTGTTCATTTTGTTTTATGAAAACTAAGCTTACAAACAATATTTCCACCTATATTCTTTTTCACTTAATTACTTACATTTTAAACATGTCTTTAAAAACCAAACCAAAATTTGAAAACTAAAATAAAAAAGTATTAGTTGAAAAGTTTGATTTTGTTTTTGAAATTGGGTTTAGAATTCATGTGTTTTTAAGGAAAGTGAAAAACTTGCCAATAAATTATGAGGAAACAGCATAAAATTTTTAAAATAGAAAAACTAAAACCAAAATGGTTATCAAACCAAGACCATCACCATGAACTTCAATAAAGTATCTACCTTCAATTCTGCAAGTATCTCGCTAGTGCTCCTTCCAGATGCACAAATAAGAAAAACAAACCCAAACTTCTGCTGATACTGGCTATTCCATTCTGCTAGCTCCTGCAAAGGCCAGCAAGTATTACGTAAGAGTACACCTTAGAAATCATCAATAACTCAAACCCAAACTCCTTTCCAAAAAAGCGGTCGACTGGATGATACTAAAACAGACTCCAAATACTTTTCATATTTCTAAGCAAGAGGACAGCATGTTATAACCTGTAAGCTAGAACCAGAGGCAGTTGCCATTGCAGTTGACTGTTCTCCCTTACTCCATCTATGAAGAATTTCATTGAAAAGTCAATTCACGTGTATGGTAGCATACGAAGTTATACAAGCAATCTTATCAAAAGTTGGATGGAAAAATGTACGAATAATGAAAACCTATAATGAAGAAAACAAGCCAATCCTATTAGGATACCTAGCAGGAATCAAGATCTAAAATATATTGAAAGATTAAGGATGAAAAACTACAAGAGAAACTAAGTATAAGGCACTTGGAAGCTCCCCTCTTGAGTATGCCAACCCAAGCCCCAAACCACTCAACAATTGAGTGCCTTCCCTCATTCCCCATCCCTCTATTTATAACAAAATACACTAACTCCTTAACTGATGACCCTTATGCCCTTACTAATATCATAGATTCATACTAATATCTTTAACTAAGACCCTTACAACTCCCTGTTTCGGCTAAACATAATCGATTTTCAGACATCTATGTATTAATCTAATCTCCCTTTTCTCCGAGCGGATTAAGAACCATCACAATTGGGCAGTGAAATAGCATCTTCACAACCATAAAACTAGAAAGCAACAAATAGGAGAAAAAGAAAGGAAGCTTCAAAATCATACAGCCCCTATTTCCAAACAATTCAGCACTTGGCAATTGGCATCACTTAAAATCAAAACCATTAATAGATCTCTCTCACAGTCCTTGCAACCTGAACTCAAGATTCACGTTCTGGCATTCAATTGCATCCTAGTATAATACTATCTTATTCCTAATTCTGTTCAAATAACTGAATGCAACCAGTACATAAAAGAAATCCAATCAATTCGATTTCGACAAGAAAGACAGAGAAGTAAGAGTGTAGCATTTAAAGGATCTTAACTGAGCACTCGTCTGATTGGATGATTTGGAGACTTGACCACCAATCCGTGGATGAGCAGAGAATGCTTCCAGCCAACCATTCACATCGACCTTTCAAAAAACAAACAAACAAACATCAAATTTTCAACCTCGATTGATCACCAACAATGGTAGAAAAAGATTAAAGAAGGTCAAAGAAAAGAATGGAGACCTGATTGAACCAGATGTGTCTAGCTGCAGCTACAGCTTGTTCCAAGGAGGAAAAAGGGGAAGCGGAAACCATTTCTCTGGCAAATTTGGAGCTTCCACAGCATGCCTGAAACTCTTCCTCTCCAAAATCATAATTCGACGCCATCGTTATTGCGGCCGATCACTCGCTCTTCCCTCTCTGCAGTCGGAGTCTCTACGTCTCACTCAATAGCCGATGTTTCGTTGAATGAAATCTGCTGCTGCGCTGGCGATGGCGGCGTTTGTATGAGTTGGGTTCGGTTGTATTTTGTCACATTTTGGACCAACCCAATCAACTTTAGAGTCCTATAATGCAATTAACTTTTCCATTTTTATATACCTAATTATAATTAGGTTACTTTCCAATATAAAAAAAAAGAGTCAAAACTATTTATAAATATAAAAAAATTTATTTATGATAGGCAAAATTTTAAAAAATTATTTTAAATGATAAAATAATAAAATTATTTACAAATATAGTAAAAAAAATATTGAATAAATTTTTTTGTCATTGTAAATAGTTTTATTATTTTATTATTTATGAAAAAGTCTTAATTTTTTTTTATATATTTATAAATAGTATAATATTTTTTCTGTTACAATTATTCTATTTTTAAATAATTATTTTAAATGACAAAATTAAATATAGTTAAATGTAGATATCTATTAGTGTTTATTAATTAAATAGATATCATTATTATTATTTATTTATTTATTAGTTCAGAATTTCTTCTTAAAGAAGAAAAAAGATTAGTTCGGAATTTTGGGTTGTCGGTTTTAAATTCTGTTAAACACCGCTGGGCGAATTGTGCAATTCGCTTAAACGATGCCGTTTTAAGGGGACGACGACTCAACTTCATCCGAATTCAGGCCTAAGTGTCGCGTACGGTTTATCTAAAAGATCAAACCTACATGTCGTTTCAGTGTCAGCTCCCTTCCGCATAGCCCACATTTGGAGAAGACAAACGTAAAGCGTTAAAGCCTGGGTCTGGTAGCTGAATAGTAAGCTATTTGGCTTCCACACACTCTCTGTTCTCTATTTCACTTCATTGAACGAGACGATTTGCGAGCAATGGCATCCTTCGATTCTACCGGAATTGATGAAGATCAGGTTCTCTCTCTCACTCTATCGTGCTTTTATACAGATAAAACAATTTCCATGTTTGTGAAACTTGCAAGATTCATGTCGGAATTTGCTACGATTTCAATTTCATTACCTTTTAAGTGATGAGAGATTTCTTATAAAGCAGGTGATAATTCATCATCACGAAGCCATTAAATCACGATGAAGTTATTTTTATTTTGTTGTTTATCCTTTTTCGTTAGCTAGAACTAAGTCAAGGAGGTTATAGATACTGAAATTTTATATTCTGCGAATTTAGAATTGCCGCTAAAAATATGGTGCTTGTTAGCTTAGCTTTTCTCTCTCGACACGTACAGTTTAAATTGAGATGTTGGTGATTCTTATGAGAAATGGAGAGAGTTGCTGTCTTACATGTTTCAGTTGATAATTTTCTTTGCAACAGGTTTTAGTGGAAGAGAAGCGGTTTGTGAGATTCTTGACTTTAAACCGAACTAAGCAGTTGAATGCTCTTTCACTCACAATGGTGAGGCTTGCGATTAGGCCCAGTCTTGTGATTTTCTGTTCCACTTGCAGCTCTTTATGTTGTGTGTTCTTTGAGTTAATATATTTTATATATAATTGTTAGGGTGTTGATATAATATTAATTAATTAATATTGATTTTCACTTGTTGGGCCTTGTACATATTTCAAGCACACAGATGACTGGATGTGTTAGATTGTTGATATAATATTAAATTTACCTTCACCCATTAACTTATGCTTTTTAGTCAATCGGTGATTAAACAATAATGCTGCGTAATTGAAGTATTCAATGTGTATGGAACACTCACGGAGTATATATGGATAAGACAGAAAGAATAATGTTATTTCAAGTAATGACGTGAATTTTGTTTAAGTTTGAGAACATGGTGATGTATTTCTTGCTTCCTGCCATAGATTAGCAATAATTGAACAATCCGATCCTTGCTGACATTAATTTAACAATCTATATTCCATAATCACCAAATCTCTTGTGCTCAAGAACTCTTCATCTTGTTATTGACGAGCATTATGCGTCATAGTGTCAAATTTGACTAGCCTGATGCCTACCGTTTGAGATTTTGGTAGAATTTACGAAGAAATGGAGTTTCATAGCTGAGAAACTAGATAAATGCTCTAATTAGTGCCATTCTTCATCTTTCAATTCAGGTTTCCCGGCTATTGGAACTCTTTGTTGCCTATGAGGCAGATCCCAGTGTGAAACTTGTGGTTGTCAAGGTATTTCGCTTCTCCATAAATAATTTGTATTTTTTATATATTGATTTCATGTCCATTTATCTTATTATTCACCACTTCACCTACTGCTTCCATCGTAATCTTGTTCAAATGGCATTAACCTATTATCTACCTGGAAAATATTTGGAGGAGAAAGCATGATACTGGATCCATACCATGCCACATTCTAAACCTGTTACAAGGGTAGACTCTCATTACCTCCATTAACCAGGTCACCATGAACTATTTGGACGACAAGAGCCCACAATTCTAATTTTTTAATAATATTTATTATTCATAAAAAATTCATTGTTTCACAACTGAGTCAATTTTAACTTCATACTTAGTTGTGCAAAATTCTCAGTATCGTTCCAATTTTATCGGATGTTTCCGTAGGGACAGCTGTGCAAAGTTCTAATTTCATCAAATTAAATACTAAATTCAAACAGGTGGTGATTTTATACTTTATCAAGACCAAGTAAAAAAATTACCTAAAATTTTATTATTATATCACCACCCAAATTTAGCCGACATAGCATGTCAATCCAGTCTCAAAACAGTCTAAAATGAAACTTTTCCTTCTTATAATTATCTTTGTAGATTATCTTTGGGTTTTTTGGCATCCCACCCTTATAGGTAAGAATGAGAATGATGATTTGATGAATTATATTCTAGTTGATGAGTTGGTTTATAATGATAGTCTGTATAATGATAAATTAATAGAAGAAATGCTGTCAATTACATAGTATACTGAAAGCTCCTGATGTAAACGACAATATCAAGCGCTAGAGCATTTGTTATGTTTTCTTCGAAGTATTTTGGTTGCCGTTATATCTTACTGTTGCCTAGTTTCTATGACTTTTACCAGTAACAATCTATTTATATATATACTAGCAGGTGAATAATTTGATTGATTATGAATTTATATATACACACAATAATATCAATCGCTTTGAGTTTTTTTTTATAATTCTTATTGATTATGAATAATTTCTGAATTGGTTGAGTATCTTATATGTGTTAGTAGGGGAAAGGAAGAGCATTTTGTGCTGGGGGTGATGTGTCAGCTGTGGTTTATGACATTAAAAGGGGTAAGTTTCTTTTTATTGTACAACTCACAGTGTTACCTAATCCTGAGCACCTAATTGATGCTTGAGATTGGAGATTTTAGATCTTTACCTGCTCGTAATCTGAGGTGCTTTCAGTTAGCCTGTTATCTAGTCGATAAGAGCTGTGCAGAAGTTAACTTGATAATATAAAAAAGCATTTATATTTAGCTAATCATAATCCTGGTTTACGTGAGTTAGGTGATTGGAGAAGAGGTGCTAATTTCTTCCAGAAAGAGTTCATCTTAAATTATTTGATGGCAACTTTCAGCAAGCCACAGGTAATTCTATTTGCGCTAAGTCCAGGTCATTTTAGTGTACGGTGACTTTTACTTGATATTATATTTAACTTTTAACGATTGTTTGAATATTTTTAAGGTTTCTCTCCTGAATGGTATTGTCATGGGAGGAGGCGCGGGTGTTTCAGTACATGGTAGATTCCGTGTTGCAACAGAGAAATCGGTATACCTTATTGAAGCTCTAAACTTTTGGTTCTCGAATTATTGATAATGTCCGTTTTAGAGTACAAATCTAGAATTTGGATGTAGCTTATTCTTCACCCTCAGTTGTGTTTATCTTTCAAGTAGCTGCTGATCAAATTTAGAACTTGTATAACAACTTCAAATATGGATGTCCTAAAATATTTTAATTGCTTCTTCATTGGGATGATATTTAGTCATGAAACTGCAAAATAGTCCCCCCCACCCCACCCAACCCAAAGAGTTAGTAATCTGCCTCTTTTAAGAATCCTATGGTTGGGACAAAAAGAAGAGCCTCTGAAGAGGTGTAGAATGCTTGGAAGAGAGGTTTTTTTTTTGTTTTTGTAATGTCAGATTTGGATGTCGAATTACACAATACAATAATATGGAAATTTACTTTTTGCAGGTGTTTGCAATGCCTGAAACTGCTTTAGGACTCTTCCCAGATGTTGGTGCTTCTTATTACTTGTCAAGACTCCCGGGGTTTTTTGGTACAACCAATTATCTTAACCTATATACCCCTTGTGTTCGCGTATGTATTTTTCTAATATTGAGCATTATGCACATCAAACATATGGACAATATTTACTAACCAAACAAAGGAAACCTTCACTTTGGATGAGCTTGTAACTTAGTCAAGTTGAACCAAGTTGTATTGTGTCACTCCCCACTTTCTTCATGTGATCCATTTCACTTTTAGCTTGGTAACGTTATCAGAATGATCCAGCAATAAAGTAATCCTTTGTCAACTTGAAGTTGAAGTGGGAAGAGAATGGAGGGTGGGTTCTATTTGTAAGTTGGCATTGATCAATAACCTCAATAAAGGCATCAGTTGAGTTGCCTCAGTATCTGAAATCAAATTGTTCACTGGTTCCAGTCAGAGACCATTAGCTAGTGGCTTCTCTTGTTCTTTCAACCATTTTTTCATTTCAGTTATGGCATAGAGAAGAAATCATTCTTCTCCCTAGATATTATCTTTCAGGAATCCGGTTGATTTCAGCATGGGGACTGACAATTCTAGTTCTATGGTTTTAATTGAATGCTTGATTTTTTAGGGATGATTTCTTATGACTTGTTGACTGAACCACCTGAAATATAGAGGAAATGAACAAACTTTATATCTGCTACTAGCATGGACAAACGAAGCATTAATCATGGATTGATTAAGGCAAGGAAGGAGTAGGTTATATCTGCACTCAAATGCATACATTGGCTAGACTCATAGTGGAGAGATCAGATCCAATAACTTCAACTGAGGCCCACCTTGGTACTGTCTACCTTCTTGACTCAAGCTTCCTACTGCACGGATTCTGTGACAAAGTGGACCTTTTTGAAACTTGGGTCTGAGTCTCTGACACAGGGGCCAACGTTTATCACTTTGTTGTACTCGAGCTGAAGCTCACTCTGCTGGCTCAAGTCTAAAGTCAAGTACTGGAGGTCAGTATCAGCCCCTTCTCCAACCTTAGAACTGCAGCAATTCTTGAAGTGAAAGCTCCTGCAAGTGTTTAGCTATGTACTTCTAATCTACCACAAGGATTACTGACGTAAAGCTCAAAGAAGCTTTTTAGTTTATGATCCATGATTCAAAAGAGAAATTAGCAGTATTGGAAGGCGAGCTCAAAGAAGCTCAACCAGAGAGCAGAGCGCCTCCGTAAAATGTTTTTCATCTAACGATTAATGTAGTGAAAATTCCTTGTTCTTGGGGGTACTCTATGCATCAAGTCTTATTAGTTTGGTAAACCTTTTGCAGGCGAATATGTTGGGCTAACCGGTGCCAGGTTGGATGGTGCTGAAATGCTTGTGTGTGGCCTTGCTACTCACTTTGTCGTTTCAGAGGTATAATACCTTCTAAATTTCTATGATGCTTAAATGATGAGTAGCAAAAAGAAAGATATTCCCTGGTTAGGCGAAGAATTGTTTCAAAATAAGAAAATATAATATTATATAAGTTTTTGATAACATATGTCATAGGGGTAAGTGGTTGTTTCCTAATTGTTGTTGAGATATATATAAGACATATGGATGCCCATGGTAATTTCTTTAAAAGAAATAATTTATATTGGTTGATTGCTTAAAAATAATAATGTTGAGTTTATGTTTTTACGTCTTTTCTTTGAAAAGAAAACTTTAAGAGTGATAAGGAATTTGTGATTTTGATACTTCCGAGTCTAGTGGTGCAATTATTCTAATAATTCCCCCAGTAAAAAATGTTAAGCTTCTTCACAACTTAAATTTGTGATATTCTTAATCAAATTTGACTCATTTGGATTGTTCGCTTGCTCTGCTGTTGGGATTTTCGTTTTGCAACGTTTGTGTTCTAGAAATTTCACTTTTGTGGACATTGATTCTTTGAACCCTGCAACTTAAAACCTCTCTTTCTTTTTTTATTTGAGTTTATACCATATTTCCCTGAGATATTTATCTCAGTACCCTACATCTCGTGTTTTCACTTAATCCGTGTTTTCTGTTATTTTATTTAAAAGATGACATTTCCTCTTCATTTTTCTTACTCATATTAATGACCAGAGATTGACGCACTTAGAGGAAGCACTTTGCAGAGCAGATACAAGTCAACCAAGCATCATTTCAGCAATTATTGATAAATTTTCCCAAAGACCAATTCTTAAAGAGAAAAGTGTTTATCACCGGTGTGACTTCATCTTTGATTTATCATTTTTTCTTTATGCCTTAGTAACAAATTTTCTTTGTGCATTGTTATTATCAATGATTTTCTCATTTTGGGTATTTATATTTATAGGGCTTCCTATAAAAAAAACCCATTGAGCTGAGAGTTATGTCCTATTGTGTTCTTACTAGTTAAAATATTTTATTCGTATAAATTGCAAGAGTATTTTATACCATTTTTTTTTTGGTAATTATTCACCTAGTAATCAACTCCGTCAGACTGTTATTGTAATTTATCTATCTTCATCTTTCCAACTTGTAACATTTTGAAAAATTTAGAAGTTCAATTTTAAAGAAAATGCTTGGTTTTCAGAGTTAACTTCCGTGTTGTAACAGGTTGGATGTTATTGACAAGTGCTTCTCTCGAAGAACAGTTGAAGACATTTTGGCTGCTCTTGTAAGCTGATATGGGCAACATAAAATCTTCTTGCCCATATTTTCTTTATAATTTGACTCTCGTCTTCTTATTTTTCTTGTAGTTCATTGGATATTGTACGATCATGGTCATAGGAGGGATCGTTCTATTTCACTAATTATAGTCTGCTGATTTGCTCTTGTAGGAAGAGGAGGCACTGAAAAAGAAAGATGATTGGATCACTTCGACAATTCAGGACTTGAAGAAGGCATCACCAACAAGTCTCAAAATCTCATTGAGATCGGTGTGCGACCATTCTAATAAGTTTCAAACAGTCTCTTTCTTTGAAGGGCTGCTGCTCTGGATATGAAGTTTTATGATCGATAGTTTTAGATATTGAGATTTTTTTTACACATGTGCACAGGCAACTGTTGTCACATTGTTTTGTAGAAAACGCTTGTTAGGTAGGTAGCTTTATCATTTAGAATCATAGGTTCATGCCTCCTCTCTCTCTAGGTAAGACTAGAAAATATCAGAGAAATGTTAAGTATGCGGGACAATGGGGAATTCTTGAAGACAAAATGCTAAAAACATTCCAATTGGCACAAACAACAAATAAATTTAGTAGTTTTGAGAAGATTTAGCTATAGCATTCCAATAGAAAGCAATAAGAAGAGCTAGCTGCCCTGAATCACGTGAACTTTCATTTCTCTTAGACATTCTCCTTTGCTTCCCAGTTCCCCCAAAAGTTTCAAAGAAGAGGCTTCAGGATGTTAATCAAAATGCACCTTTGCCTTATCTTGGATACTGTGACAGAATAAGATTTAAATGAAGTGAAGCTCTTTCAGTCTTACTAAAGAGAGCACCCACAATGTGAAGAGAAAGGAGAGTAGATAATAGTGCGCTCAAGGTTTTCACTGCTGTTTTTGCATATACTGCACCATTTTGGGACTTGGTACATGGTCAGGTTTTTTTGTTTTTCCTGAACCCTGTTGCAAGTGTTCAAGCCACTAAGGAAAGTGTCCAAAGAAAGTCAGGGACTTGGTCTTTCCAAATACCTTTAGTAAAACATCTGCCAATTTTTTGAAAATTTTAAAATGTACATCAACGTACTTAATATAGTCTCTTTCTGAATTGACAGATCAGAGAAGGCAGACTTCAAGGTGTCGGTCAGTGTCTCATTCGTGAGTACAGAATGGTTTGTCATGTCTTGCGGGGGGAAGTCAGCAAAGATTTCGTCGAGGTCTTCCACTGACTTGGACTGTTTTATCCCCACAACTTCGACATTTCCATTATTAAAAATCATAATGCTGTTTCATTAAATGCAGGGTTGCCGAGCTATACTGTTGGATAAGGATCGGAAACCCAAGGTAAACGTCGATTGTAGACATCTTCTAACGTCTCCAAAATCTCTTGCATGTTATTTGTTATTCTCAGATGTACAATTTGAAAAGTTGATACATCCTTCCTCTGATCTCTCTCTTTTCCGCTTCTTTTTCTTTAGTGGGAACCCTCTAATCTGGGGCTTGTCACTGATGCCATGGTTGAGAGGTACTTCTCTAGGATTGAAGACGAAGAGTGGGAAGACCTAAAGCTCCCTGCAAGATCCAGCTTGCCTGCTTCAGCCATTTCAAAGCTCTAGTTTCCCCGAGTTTGCTACTTATTTGATAAAACATATCTTAGTACTTGGTTAGTTGTTTAGGTCTATTCATGTTGGGTGGGTAACTGTCAGAAATAAGCCTTCCAGAATGAGGAATGAGTAGTAGATTTAATTTATTCTACAAGCACCGAACATATGTAAAATAAAGTATTCATGAGGAATCTGTAGTAGATTTAGTTTATTCTACACTGTTCTTTGTTATTTCTTGTGAACCTATTTTCTATTTATGCGGGAGATAAGGAAATATCTCAGTTCCTATCCCCATGGCCATATTCCACTATTTCTGAATTCTGAGTATGTGATAGGTGAATATCATTCAAATTTTTCTGCAGTGCCATACGTAGGTAAATACACGCTTCACCAATAATCTCTGCAAGAACAGGAACCATCTTTGAAGTGGTGGAAACGGTTCCGATCTCTTACTGTTATCTGCCTTTGGTAAATCTTTGAGACTAGTTTTATTAAATTATGACAGTCTGAGCAGACCCTAAGGTTCTTCAGGATAACAATTCTTCCCCCTATCTTAGTTTTCAATAAGCCATAACATAATGCTAGTTTTTCACTGTGTTGAGAAACTGATTCTTCCTTCTTATTATCATCAATGTTGAGTAATACTTCTGAGATATCTGCAACATAGCCTGCCAGCTTCAGCTTCTCTCTAACTTGTCGAAGCATTATAAATATTTCAGTCGTTTCTGGGTGAGAACAATCTCCAGCCAGAAATGAATGTGCGACGTTATCGATGACCACTGAACTGCAGCCAGGTGTTTTCTGAATTCCTTTCTCATTCATCAATTCTCTAACTTTTTTCACTTCATTCCACATTTGCCTTCTTGCATAGATGTTTGAGAGCAAAATGTAAACTCCATCATTTGTTGGTTCGAGTTCTAGCAGGCATCTCGCAGCTTCCTCACCCAGCTCAAGATTGTTATATACCCTGCAAGCGCCGAGCATAGAGCCCCATATTGCACCATTTGGCTGTAAAGGCATTACTCGGATAAATTCCCGAGCTTCTGCCAGAAGTCCTGCTCTACATAAAAGATCTACCATACACCCATAATGCTCCAACTTAGGTCTGATTCTATATAATGTTTCTATTTCAAAGAATAACTTCTTGCCCTCTTGAACTGACCCTGCGTGGCTGCAGGCAGTCAGTACCCCAATGAAAGTTATTTCATCTGGCTGCAAGTCTGTCATCCGCATTTGATGGAACCGAGCAAGAGCCTCCCTGCCGAGGCCGTGTAGAGCAAGACCATTCACCATAGAATTCCAAGAGATCAAATCTCTTTTTGACATGCTATCAAAGATTCTTTCAGCAACATCTATGTCTCCACACTTTGAGAACATGTCAATCAATGAGTTACTCAAACTAACAGAATTCTCCTGTTGAGTCCTGGTAATGTAGTCATAGACC
The DNA here is from genome assembly GCA_002890555.2 of Lagenaria siceraria. NCBI lineage: Eukaryota > Viridiplantae > Streptophyta > Magnoliopsida > Cucurbitales > Cucurbitaceae > Lagenaria > Lagenaria siceraria. The sequence goes on along the minus strand of CM016483.1, from coordinate 25,897,494 downwards.
CATTTCCCTGTTTCTAAGTCACCCAGTTGAGCACAGGCCGAAACGACGGCTAGAATCGTGACTTCATTTGGACGCAGGTTTGAGCTACCAGTGATTTCCCTGAATAACTGCAATGCCTCTGTGCTTTTATTGTTCTTGACATAACCAAAAATCAAAGCCGACCAAGCATATACATCTCTCTCAGACAAATGATCAAACACTTGCCTTGCAGTTTTTAGATCCCCACATTTAGCATACATATCAACCAAAGCACTTCCTAGAACAGGACATATCTTCATACCCGTCTCCTGAATGCGAGAATGCAGCTTCATTCCAACACCCAAATCTTTCAATTCAGCACAAGCTGATACGAGGGTTGCCATGGTAACTTCATCAGGGCTAAACCCATCTTCCTCCATTTTCTCATACAGAAGCAAAGCCTCATTAGGACAATGGTTTCTCGTATAACCACTAATCATCGAAGTCCACACCACTTTGTTTCTGTGACTCATTTTCTCAAACAAGAACCTCGCAGTGTTTAAATCTCCACAGGCGGCATACATATTTAACAATGTGGTTTCTATGTACAGGTCTGAATCAAGCTTATACTTGACGACTTGGCCATGTAGAATCTTCCCAACTTTGAATTCCAATAAAAGAGCGCAACCCTTTAGCAGAGAAGGAAATGTGAATCTGTCAGGAACGTTCCTCGACCGTTCAAGCATCTCAATATAGCTTTGGAGCGCCCTTCTCGGCATGTTGGAATTCACAAAGCCTCTCAACATGGTATTCCAAGTAAGTATATCTAACTCTTGAGTGTGAGCAAAAACTGAATAAGCATAGACAACACCAAGCGAGCCCATTGAAAGGACATGGGCAATGAGCTTGTTAAGTGATGGCTTATGGTGGATGAAGCCTGTAACTACCATTTGTGCATGAAGTTGCTGAAATTCTGTCAATTGTGTCCATTTTGTGCTTTTCTCTAAGAGGGGAAAGATGGAATATGGTTTTTGGTTGAATTTGAGACTGGGTTTTTGAGTGGGTTGGTTTAAAGGGATGATATGCCTTGTTGAACATAAGGAAGAAACTGTTTGCAGCATATAGGAGGATGATTTGCAATGAAGTAGTAGAGGGTTTGGGTCAAAGCCATTAGGTTTGGTTTTGTTATGATTTTTTTCTATTGGGGTTTTAAACTATCCATTTGCCAAGATAAGGTTGCTCATTTGGACCATTCAATTTGAAAGAGATAAAAAGAAGAACATGAATTGACTAATGGATGAGTTGAGATCCAACTTGGTCATTAGTGAAATTTTCAACTCTAGTTGATTTAATGTTATATTTAGGTTCACAGATGCCGACCATTTAACTGACGCAAGTTGGATACTAAAAGTCAGTTTCTTTTAATCAGCAACTACAGTTGTTAAATTTCAATAATTTATTATTATTATTATTATCTTTATATCATTTTTTTTCAACTTTTTATTTGCATTAGGTGATTTTCGATTTGGTCATCTAATTTGGTTTGAATGTTCTAGATTATATTAATCTCTCTTTGGATTTTTTTTTTTACGACACAAATATTTGAATAATGGGGTCTTCACTAATTTTAAAAATATGAGAGCATACTACCCAACCCAACTACATGTTCATGATAGATATATCAATATTTAATTTATTGTGTAAAACATGTCGTGAAATCATATGTATAACATTTTTTATTTTTTTATTTTTACATACAAGTTCGGGATAAGGGATTCGACCTCTTGATTGAGGATATATGCCTTAATTAGTTGAGTTATATGCTCATGTTTGATTAGTAACTTGAAATTTTTTTTTATAAAAAAAATAGTATTATAAACAAAATATAAAACCTATATTTGTGGAATGCATAATTGAAAAGAAGATTCCATTCAAATATTTGTCAATAAGGTTTAAGTTGTGAATGGACCGAGCCATATTTTATGGAAACCAACTGCCATCAAGGGTAGAATTTGGACCCATACAATTAGAACTCACAGTTTGGTAAGATTTATTCAGCCAAATCTCATCAGAAATACTTTTTTTTTTTTTTTTTTTTTTGGTAATTGTAATGAGTAGCAATTTTAGGGATAATAGCCAAATGTATAATAACATTCTAAAAAAAATTGTAAATATAGCAAAATCTACCAATGATAATTTCTATAGGTGATAGACTCATGTGGTCTATCAGTGATAGATCACCTATACCATAAAAGTCTATTAGCGATTGAAGTCCATCACGGAAGGATTTTGTTATATTTGTAATTTTTTTTTAAAATGTTACTATATACGCTAATACTTTGAATCTGATTGCTATATTTGCAATTGTTTTTTTTTTCTTGGCCCCAGAAACGAAATCAAAGTCTCTCCATCTTCCACTTGCAACCAACAGCCAACCTCTGTATTAAGGTTGGTTAATGGCATGTCCCACATACCTCTTCATTGATGGTAGTTTCAAATAATAACTCAAGTAACTTCTTACCAAAGAAAGGTGTTAATTCATAATTATTCAAGAACAAGTAACCTTCTTATTGAAGAAGAATTATGAATGAGTCTGTATCGAAGAAACCTAAGGATAAGAGATTGAAGAGGTTGGAGACCATAACCTTGATTAAATAATATTGACCTTAGAATTTTCTAAAATCTTCTAAGATCAACGTGCTGTTATTCACTTAGCAAGACACCCTTTATAAAACTCTAGTCTATGCACTTGTAATTAACACCACTCAACTTCTCATTAAATAATTTAAATATGGTTGTCCTTTTTTTTTTCCAATTCCCACTCATGAATTTCATAGTAAATTAATAGTGAAATTACCAAAAAAAAAAAAAAAAAAAAAAAACCATAAATTTTGTTGGTTTAAAAAAAACAATAATTTTTTTTTTATAAAAAAAACGTTTGTAATATTATTCTTTAACCTTTCATAAACATTTCAAAATTAATTACGATTAGAGTAGAAATTCATTCTTTAGATAAAAATTAGGATCTCAATATTGTCACATTGTTTTTTGTCGTTATCACACCTATTCTAGAGCCTAATTTTCATTTAAATGTTGATAGATTTTAACTCTAATAATTGTTTTGAAACGTTTATGAAAGTTGAAATATATTATTGTAGTGAATAACTTTTAAACAAAGGGCCAAGGTTTTTTTTTTCTTTTGGTAATTTAGCCTAAATTAATTACAAGGTGACTTGAAGTGGTTGAGTAAAATGGGTTGGGTTGGGGGGTAATTAATGCTGATGTGCACTTTGTTCATGCTTCCAACATAAGCATTTGGATTATGCATATACAAAAGAAAATGGGGGAAAAAGAACCTTTAAGAAACTGGTTTTAAATAATTAGCTAAAGTGGGGTTTGACTATTTTTGGAGATAATAATGAGTAGAATTGCATACAAAGATGAACCCAACCAAAGAATTCAACTGTAAAAAGTGGAGAATAATGGAGTGCATTCGTTCTGTTTATGCAAAAGTCTTCAATAAGGGAAACAGAAAACATAATGAAAAAAAAAAAAAAATTACCCCACAAAATCTCCGCTGGTTTGAAATTTTATTTTAAGATTATTGGTTGAATTTAAGAGGTTTTTGTTGGTCAAAATCAAAAATAAAAAAATTAAAATATACCACTTCTGATTTTGAACCTTCAAAGGGTTAATTACTGTAGACACCAAGGTTCTCGTTTCTAATTTATTGTTCAAAATTTGAGGAGGAAACTATTTTCAACTTTTACAAATGTTAATGAAATCTGAAGTGTCTAAAAATCAAATTTTATTATCTTTCCAACTACCGAAAACTTATCACATTTGTATTTATTTGACACAAATTTAAAAAGTCATAATTGTTTGAGACAATTCAATTTTGTATTTAATAAGCTTGTAAATTTTTTAAAAAGAATATCAAATAAGTTTAATGCTCATTAAATATAAATTTGAAATTTTCTTGGTTTGTTAAACAATTTTTAAAGTTTAGACGTATGAAGTAACATTCTTATTTAAAGGACTAACTTTTTAATTTAACCTTTATGTCAATTACTGCTGAGTTAAGTTCACTTTGGTAACCTCCAATGTATTATATCATTAGTAAAAAAGAGAGAGAACTTTGATTAAACTACAAAAGGAAGTTCATCTACTCTAGTAGATTATTATCAGAAATTGTAATTATAAGTTAATGTGTCATGATGAATGGATTTGATTATTTTTTTTAGCTCAGCATGGGTGGGTGGATTTGGGAAAAAATTTCTCGTAAGTAGTATTTATTATTCTCATTCATTATTTGACATGTCATCAAATTATTTATTCATTTATTTTATGGACCCCACATAATTATTAAATGCTACTTTTGTGGCAATCAATGAATAAAGTTAGTATGAGAATTTTGTCATACTACCGTAGCATTATAATTTTTTTCAATAAATTTGAACCTTTAATTTTGATAGATGTAACATATGTCTCATAATGAGTATACTTATGTTGAAGTTGACCTTTTCAGCATAAATTGAAGTGAGGGTTATTCAAAATTTTGAATTCAAAATTTAAAGATTTCAGAAACCCTTTTAATACTTAAATAAATATTAAAAAAAAAAAACTCAATAAATAAGTTTTTTTCTAAAAAAAAATAATAATTACAATTTAGTTTGTAAGTTGGATGGGATATTTTAAGAGGTGTGTCCTCTGGTTAATTTTGTAACTTTGTATCTAAAGATACCTAAACTTTAAATGTTTAATAAGTTCTAAAATCCATTTGGTATTTAAAAAAAAATATTAATCTAATGAATTTTGTGTATAAGAGGATTTTAATCTTTCAATTTTGTCTCTTGAAGTCTGAATTTTAAAAAATGCCAGATATATCAAATACCTATCTAACACGAGATTCAAAATTTAAAAATTTATTAACCATAGCTTAAAAAATTTAGAATTAAACTTGTAAGTTTACTAAAAAGATTGAAAAAACTCAAATTAGTTCATAGTTAGCACAAAAAACTATCAAAATTGTAAACTTTGACCTAAAGAGGAAAAAGATGATGAATTCAAGCCATTCTCAAAACACATACAAAATTCACCAAATAACTCAAAAACAAAAATCAATCATCATATATAATTTTAAAAAAAAAAACCTATTCAATTACTGTATATTTCCAAAACTCAATTAATATTGAGCAAAAATGTGACACAAATACCATTATTTTCATTTCCCTATAGTACATATGTTGATTTCTTTATGAAGAACAATATCAATCATCATTCATCATTCACAAACTTCAAATAATTCTTCAACTCACAAGGAAAACAAGGACTACGCCTCCATGAACTCCCATGCATCTTCAATATCTTAATTACCTTCTCCTTCGTCGAACTCCGGCCACCGTCACCGACACCGACACTTTCCATATGTAGAATCATCAGCAGCTTCTTCACTGCCCCACAAGACATCATCTCCTCTACAACCCTTTCCCTTGGATGAAAACTACTAATCCAAAGCAAAATCTTTACCCCAATTTTTGTTGCCACATTTGAAACATTCAAAATCTTCTTAGTCACAGCTGCAATTCCCATCCCATGTTCTACCAAAGCCAATCTCCCCTCTGCACATTCACACAAACTCTGCAGAATCTGCAGCATTCTCTCGCATTTCGATCGCCTTGACTCCGGCAAAAGCTCGATCAGAATCCACACAGCACCGGCTTCGATCGCCTTCACTCGACTCCTCTTTGATGATACTAGAATTTCTATCATTACATCCAATGCACATGAGCTAGCCTTTGTGGGGAATTCATCTGATACAAGCTCCAACAATGGCTTGAAGAAATCAATCCCCTGTTCTTCCATAACAGAGCCCCAATTATAATTGGTGTTTTTAGCAATATTTCTAAGGATTTTCACGGCGTAAAAACGCCCTTCTGCACTTCCCCTTTGTAGAACAATAGCGACGGATTTCATCAATTCTTCTCTCTTAGACATTTCGTCGAACAGTTTGTCTTCATTTGAAATTGGAAACTGACACAGAACTCCCAAAGCCTCTTCACAAGTCTCCAACGTCGAGAAATCAGAACAATCAATGAGAATTTGGATCACAACATTTACAACAATCCCAATCCCATTCAGTTGAATAAATTCCGATTTCATCCCATCGCTCATTTCGATCATCGATCTCAATTTCCTCAATGAACTAACCTTGAACGGAGAAGACTCAACAGTGGCAAGAAGCGGTCGAACTTCATCGAGCGCCGTCGCCGGCGACGAGGAAGAATCAGTGGTTTTCCAAGCGAGAATGAGGCGTTTGAGGGTGAGATTAGGGGTGATGACGAAGTCACCGTCGCCGGCGGCGAGAGTCTGCATCGTCGCCGGACAGGTTTTTTTGTTGTAAGTGAAGAGCCACTTTTCGATGCTTTTTCTATCGTAGGTAACGCCGGTGGAGACGGTGACCGGATCTTCCATGAGCTCCATGGAAATGGGGCATCGGAAAAGAGGAGGAAAATCGGAATCCATTGATGATTGAAGTTTTTAAGCTCCAAAACGCTCCTCCAATGGCGACAGAAGACGAGAAGAGGTTCTTATAGGAAGCTGTTTGTAAGATGACGTCAAAAATCGTTTTGACAATTTGTTTTTCTTTTTTCGAAAAAATATATATTAAAATAAATGAAAGTCAAATGAAATCGGTGGGTTTGCAAGCTGTTATGTTATAAATGGGAAGCAATACGAAACGTCTATGTATTTTAAAGAAATTTAATTTCTTGGTATTTGCAATTTGCCCCCTGGGCTTTTGATCTTTAATAATCTTTTTTATTTTAAAGATTTACATAAACAAATAAATTTAATTTTTTAAGATTAAAATACCAACTAACATAAATTTATACTATCAACGGGTTTAAGATTCGATTTCCTACCCTACTTTAAACTTTGTTTGTCAAGGAAAAATTATTATTACTTCCACATAATAATTAAATTATTCATAAATTAAAATATTCTTGGTTCAATGAATATCTTCGATATCTCATATAAATACTATCTTAAAATGTTTTTAAACAATTCAATAAATGATCCCACCGTATAAGAAAAATTTTCATAGATAGAAAAAATATCAAACTATTTAAAAAAAAAAATGGTGATAGACATTAATAGACTTTTATTAGCATCATCAGTGATAGATTTCGATCATTTCTATCACCGATAGACCCTGATAAACTTCTATTAGCGTCTATCATAACTATCTAAAAAATTTTACTTTTTTTTTTTGTGTAAATAGTTCCCTTATTTTTTCTATTTTTAAAAATTTCCCACGGTATAATTTAATTTAATTTTAAATGATACGCATAACCTTTTTTTAAGTAATTTTCTTACTATGTGAATGATGGAAGACCAGCAAAGACAATGAATAGGATTTGTCATGTACATACCAAAAATGCAATATTTCCACCCAAATGTACCAAAAGTGAAATTTGACCATTTTTATTTATTAATTTAATTTTAGTACAAAATTTGACCATTTTATTTGGTAATTTTGTGATTGTCCTATTAATTTGCAGTTGAACCAACTCAGCCTCAATGCATAAGTTGGATGCATCACAAGTAGGGCATTCACACATTTTTTTGTTGGCTTCATGTTAGGCCAATATCCCAAATTAATAAATTTATTACAAAAAAAAATGTCCACCAAAATTTGCTCGACGGTAATTAGCATGTACAAAAATTTAAAGATTAAGAGTCAATAAAAATATAGTTCGACAGTAATTAACAGGTAATCATCCAATTTTTATGTTAAAAAAGAATTTCAAGGTTAGAAAGTAATTTTTCTTTTGCTATAACAAAATTATAATTAAATTATCCTTTTAATTTCAAAATTACTCATACTAAAAAAAAGTCTCAATATTTACTATCTATACTTTATTATTATTATTATCTTCATTGCTCATGTTGTTGAAGTCCTCCAAATAAATATTGATCTTTCTACTCTAATTTGTAGAAATATTGGAACTAAGTCGATTTTTTAGAAAACCAATCGAATTAATCTTATACTTAAAAATGAAATTTTATAAAAATAGAAAGAAAATATTGAGTTGTATCAAATATCAATTTATACTTCTAAACTTTGAGGGTTGTATCAATTTAAACTCTAGATTTTCATAAGTATATTAATTTGAACCCAATTTTTATTAGTATATCAATTTACATAAACTTTCATAAATTTATATATAAATATATTTTTAAAAAATAATTTCAAACCGGTTCTAATATATGTGAAAATAAAGCAAAATAGAGGGGAAGGTTGGAAAAGTTGACTTTTGAAAGGAGGAAGGTATTGTAAATTGAGTTAGATCCGAAAGACTTGCCGGGCTTAACCTACTTTTATACGTATTTTCATTATTTCAAAAGTATTTATTTCTAATTTATTTAATTAAAAAAGAAAAGTATTTGTTTATTCATTCAACCCAAAAATGTGGGAAAATGTTTATTCATTAATCCTCTCTGGACACTGGAATTGTCTTGCAAACTCCTAAATTATTATCTCAAAATATTAAAAAAAAAAAAAAAAAACCATTCTAAATTATTTATTAATTTAAACTAATAATTATAGTACTAAATAATCACATTCCCTTCCTTTGAGGTTGCAACAAAAGTCGATGCCTTTATCTCTCATCTGTTTTTTTTTTAAAAAAAAAATTAATTTGTCTCTAATTTTTTTCTAAATTTAATGTGTATATAATAGATTTGTACAAAATTTGAAGTTTTAAGATTTATTTAATTACATATTAAATTTAGAGATTAAACGGGACAATCTAAATGCAAGTAAACTTGTAATTTTACAAATAAGTAAATAAATAAATATAGACACACACCAATGTACTGAAACAATTTTCTTTTCTATAAATTTAAATGTTTAATCCATAACTCCAATCTTAAAAAAGACTAAAGTTTGGCAGGCCACGTGCCACGTGGCATCAATTTGATTAAAGAAGTCAGATGATAATACTACTAATAATAATAATAATTCCCATTAACTTGTCTCCCTCCCACCCAATGGCAAAAGCTTATAAGTGTTTAATTTTAAAAATAAGTCATTTTAGAAAAAAAAAATTGAAGTGTTTGACAACTATTCAAAATAACTTTTGAAGTGTATTTTAATTAGATTTTATCAAAAGAGTTTAAATAAAAATAATTTTTTTAAAAAAATATTTTTTTTCTCTAGTCAATTCAAACATACCCTAAGGTTTACTATATAATTTTGCTGTATTTTCGGGTAAATTTATGTTTTCTCCTAAGGCATGTTTTGGTCTTTAAAAAAAAATTACTATCAAATAAGGGTCTTGTTTTTTTTTTTTTTTTTTTTGAAGAAAAAAAATATGGAATCTTGTTAAAAGGCTACATCATGATGTGATTAGTCTCTTTTATCAACTAGACAAATGAGAGCAATTTTGAAATTTTTTAAACTCATAATCTAAAATCTTGTAACATTCTTTTACGAGTCAAAATATAAACTACAATGTTTTGTTCTTAGACGAATTCTCCTTTCATGACATACGTAAGTATATTATATGCTGGTTAAATAAAGTTATTATATGATAAAAATACAAATTATGAAGAAAAAAAAAGTACATATAAATGATAAAAGGGAAAAAGTAAAGTCATCTCTCACACTCAAACAAAGAGAGAGAGTTTGAATATGGACTATAGAATATTTTAAGTTACCAAAACATTTACTACATCAAACTTCATCTATGTGTTGGAAAAAACATCCCACTTATACCGCAGGAAAAAGGTAGAAAATAACAGAGAAATTAAAAGAAAGCAATAAGAACTGGAAACATAAGAATTAACATGGAAAACTCCTAACTCGGAGAAAAACCACGGACCAAGAAAAAATCCACTATGTTAAAAATTGTTACAATCACACAGAATAATTCTCTCTCTCGATCCCAATTACAAGAGCACTCTCTCAAAGCTTCTATACTACTCACACATTTTCCCGCTCTCAAACTAGAGAATACAAAAGAAATTTAATTAGAGTTAGCACACTAAGCTTAAAGTGTTTCTAACTGGGACAATTGAAAACCAAAGGCATAGGCTCCTTTTATAGAGCCCATGACTTTCCAAAACCTTTTCAAGGTAGGACAAGTTCATGACTTTCTTAAATCCTTTTTGAGGTAGGAAAACTGCACTTCTTAATATTTTGTCAAAAAATCCAACACTACGTGGGACAAAAATTTCATAATTAAGTAAATTAATTAAAGTCAAAAGATTATTATTCCTCAGCCCATGTTGCCTAGACAGTGATGGTTATTAATAAATTAGAAAAAAGAAAAGGAAGAATTATTGAATTATTTACAAACATTTCATCTCAACTTCCACTTCATTCCTCATCTTTAATAGATTTTTAAATTTTAAAAAGATTTGAATATATCTTTTAATTTTAAAAATGTTTAATAAATCCATAAATTTTCAATTGTATTCAATAATAATAGATTTGTAACATATTTAAAAAGTTTAAAACTTACCCGATCTAGATAAGATAAAATTGATTTTTTTTTGTGAATTTAACGTTGACTTTTTTTATTTTGTGTTTAATGAGTCCATGAATTTTTTTGAGTTGTTTTCAAATATAGAAAAATGAGTCAAACTATTTACAAATATAAAAAAAATTTATAGATTATCAATGATAAACTACGATAGAATTCTATCACTGATAGACAGTGAAATTTTTCTATATTTGTAAATAGTTTAATATTTTTTCTGTTTATAGTCATTTTTCAATTTTTAATAATATAGAATGGATCAATGACTTTATTTGACACAAAATTGAAAGTTCATAGACATATTTGATGTAAAATTGAAAATTCAAAAAACTATTTAAACATTTTTTAAAGTTTAAGGACAACACAGGTATAAACTTAAAAGTTAATGGTTAAACTTGTAGTTTTATGTTTATAGAGATTCAAATTTTATTCCTTTTGTTTTCACTTTAAATCCACCTAAGGTCATGTGATGAACACAACACACAGAGCATAAATTTGAATATAAAAAACATTTAAAAGCAATTATGTACCAAACTTTTTCTACTATGAATGTAATATTTAAATTAAGGTCAAAGGATGAGATGTGTCTTTATCCTTTTAATTATTAATCCATTGGATTAAGTTAAACAAAGAGCTAATGAGAAAAGATGGTATCCTGATTTTAAGGGAAATTTGAGAATTAAAAATTCAGAGATAGGAATAATTAAGAAAAATAATTAATTAATGGAAATGATGTGAAAAAGAACATAATATATATAGGAAGGCTGAAGAGAGTTCACATTAATTAATTGTGGTTGAATAGAATTTCTATTCAACAACAATTATAACGGTCATTAATTATGGATTAAAAAATATTTTAGATCCGATGTGAAAGTAACAATTTTAATCTTTAAACTTTAATTTGTAATAATTTAGTTCATGTACTTCTAATTAGGTAACAATTTAATTCTTATATTTTAAATTTTGTAAAATACCAGTCGTCCTTACGATAAAATTATAATTTAGTTCACATTGATACATGTTTAAGTTTAGGGGTTAAATTATAACAAATTTGAAACTATAGAGTCTCTAATTAGAGACCAATTAAAAAAAATGCTTAATTTTGATGCAAATTTTTATAGTAGAGATTAGGGACCAATTTCACAAATTTGAAAGTAAAAAAGCTAAAATCAACCCGTTCAAGTTCAAAGATTAAATAAGAAAAAAAAAAGTACTCATGTTTTTTTCAAAGTTACGATATTATTTTTCAAATACTATCGAAAAATGAGTCAAACTATTTACAAATATAGAAAAATTTTACTGTTCATCAACGATAGATCGCAATAGAGCGATAGACAGTGATAGAAGTCTCGCTCAAGCGATAAAATTCTATCATGATCTATCCCTGTTGGACAGTGAAAATTTTCTATATTTGTAAATAGTTTGATGTTTTTTCTGTTCATATTAATTTTCCTTTCATAAACTGATAAACGTGTTATCACTACGTTGGAGTATAAATCCTTCATAACATTGGACGAAAATTGGAATCTAGAATCATGTGACAATGACCTGAAATAAAAATTGAGACTCAAACACTGCTTATACTCGTCCTAGGTCTCAATTTCCATCTGAAATTTTAACCAATATTTACTCTAAAGATAATTTTGAAACATTATAATAGGTTGAGGAAAATATTATAATTTTTTTAAACAAATATATGTAAATAATTTTTAAACAAATAACAAACTTTAGGTATTTTTTTGTAATTTTCATATATAGCACATTAATTTGGCACATAAGTTGGCTGTGCCTGCACAACTGTGAGGGAAACAGCAATATTTGACTAACATTAATTGTATTTGAAAATGTCTCTCTGGTAGTTTCTGGAATATACGAAACATATTATCATTTTTTAAGTCTTAGAAATTATTATTCAATATCTGTTTTTTTAATTAAAAAAAATACCTCATAGGAACAAAGAAGAGGTAAATGGAGTATATAATGCTGTATTTGAGTAAGAAGAATTCAAACAAAATATTAAAGTAAATGACTCAGAAAATAATATAGTTTCTTGCCATTTTTGCAAATTTAAATAATGAGTAATTACCTTGGATTTCCCTCCCTCCCTTCTTTTTCCTTGAGAAAATCTGACTTTCACAAACTTCGACTTTAATATGATGTTGAAATTCTAAAATAGTGATAACCTTAAATAAAAATAAAATAAAATCTATAGGATTATAGCTCAATTGGTTTAAGCATATATTATTGACGAAGAAAAAAAATAACTCGAATAAGATAAAAACATGACATGGATGGATCTACTTTTTAAGAAGAAAATATGTGATAAAGAAACGTTAAATTAGCCCAAGTCAATATAGCGATGATGTTTCCACTTTGACTTATGAAAGCAACTATATTCAAACCAATCCTTATACAACCTTTAACTTGTCTTCAAACAAAAGGAAGACGAAGAAAAAAAAAAAAAATCTTTATTCAATGAGAAGTTTGTCTCTCAAAAGAGCTCTCTCTCGAACGAAGATTCAAAATTTTCAACAATATCCTAACATGTCCTATTTCTTCTCTTTTCAAGTCAACGTGAGAATAAAGTTTTAAACTCACCCTCACTTGTTGAATTTAAAAAAATAAATAGCTTATTTGTTGAAGTTGTGCGTGTGGACAAGATAAAACAATACTTGAAATGTATAAAGTTAAAAAAAATAGTTCGATAATATATTTAGGGTAAAAAATTGTTTAATCCTATACTTTTTGGTCCCTTTTTAATACTTCATTGAAATTTCAAAAAGCAAATATTACTTTATAGCGAATTTATTTTTGCATCAACAAAATATGTGTGGATATGGATGAAAGTTCTAGTCTATTGTTCAAAGTTATGATGTCTTCATTAGGTGATACATATTTAGATTGACTCTTCATTGCAAGTTTTTCGATTGACATTTCAATGATTTCATAAAAGTTTCAAAACTATCTTCAAAGAAAAAATCCTTAGAGAAAGAGATGGAGGTTATTAACCTCACTCTTTGTTTAACAATCCAAAAATTTTGAATGAAACCAAATACTCTCTTAAAATTTTGAATGAAAAGTGAAGCCTACAATTGTGGTAGTGACCAAAAATAAAAATTTTGAATCGCCACCTGGTTCTAGATCACCACCACATTGATCTACCTCCCAACTTCCGTCCAAAATTTATAAGGGTTTCTACTTCAATGGTAATTTTGAAATATTTACAAAAAGTCGGTAATATTACAACTTAGAATAAATGAGGTTTGAAACAAATGACAAAATTCAACATATTTTTTTATAATTTGGCCATATACTGTGGTTGTAACATGGATCAAAATTACATTTTCAGTGACTTCAAAACACAACATTTTGAGAAGCAGTAGGGATAAAGGAATTATAGAGCATGAAAGAGTGATTAGAAAGAAGAAGAAAAGCAAGAAAACAAACTGCAGTAACTTCTAATTTATTTGAACCAGAATTCCAGTACAAAATTCACTACAAATGACACAAGGATAAGCCAAGACTTGCTGCCATGCATGTGTCTTTCTGTGTGGGGCATTAACAGTACAACACCCATTTATACTACATAAAAGCTGAAAACACTCCTTACACAACAGTGCTGGAATTCTTACTGATTTTAGCCAAGCAATTGTCCTTTGGCCTTGAATGGGGCAGATACAAAATTGGACAATCAGGGGTCAGCCATTCAAGCCTGTAAATTTCAACCAAACCAGCAACAGAATATGTTAAGAAAAACTCATTAGCTTCTGTGTTTTTCAAAGGATTTGAACTAGAAAAAAGGAACAAGGAAGATGTATTTTCCAAGTGAACTTACTTGTAATTGAGGAGAAAATAGTGAATGAAAATGCAGATCTCCAATTTGGCTAGATCATTTCCTGGGCACAGCCTGCTTCCTGCTCCAAATGGAAGAAACTCTCCTGCTTTTGGGATAAATCCCTTTATACCAAACACAGGGTGGATATCACACATTAATATTAGAGATGGATTTCATTTGATGTGATGTAACTTGAATTCTTGTAAAAGGATATACTGAAACTGTGAGTTTTTAACTTACATCCCATCTTGAAGGATCAAATTTCTTTGGATCTGGGTAAACTTCATTGTCATAGTGAATACTTCTAAACCAAGCCAACACTTTCCAACCCTTGGGAATTAGATAACCTGCAACCACACAAAGGCCATTCATACAATGGAGAGATAAACGAGAGGAAATAATTATTTAGCGCCCCTCTCCCTCCTAACACTTGGATGCATAGGAAAAATTATTCATGGATTCGAAAACCTTTGAGCATTCGAGCCCCCAACTTGCCTTGGGTGGGGTGGACTATTATAACCCATTCAATGTTTGAACCTCCCATTATAATAGTTGAAGTTCCCAATTATTACAACCCACACTTAGACTATTATAACCTAAACTAGAATAGTTTGCACTCTAAACACAGACCATTATAACCTAAATTAAAATAGTTTCACCCTAGGCCCAAACAAATATTATAACCCACAAACTATTACAGCCCACGTACTATAATAACCACCGACTATAATAACCAACTCAATGCTCCAACCAGCCCCTAAATGTTTCTAAAAACCTCTAAGACATAAATTCATGATATATTCATAGTTTCTCTCTCATGCATTCACTAGTGCAAAATTGCTAGCCTCATGAGAAAGAGAGGGATACCATTGAGGTTGACGTCCATTTGTGCTTCTCTGAAAACAACAAGGGAGAATGATACATAGCGAAGAGTCTCATCGACCACTTTTGAAAGATATTCCATTTCCCTGCATTCTTTCAATGTCAATCCCTTTTGACCTGGAGGTCTCCTCCTCACAATCTCCTCCTGCTCTGCCTGTTCAGTTTATTAAACCAATTTTTATCATGATTGATCATGTGTGATACGACACAAATTTTATCACTAAATATGAAAATATGGTATGATTTTGAGTAACCAAACAAGCTAATTAAGCTCCTAATTGTGTATATACCTTAGCTTTCTTGAGAACTTCTGGGTGTTGATTCAACAAAATAGTTGCCCACATCATGGTATGGCCTGAAGATTCATGGCCTGCATTCAAGTACATCACTAGAATATCAATGATCTCCTCATCAGTCAATTTTCTGCCATTTTCATCTTCAACATCAATCAGAGCGTCCATCATGTCCTTCCTCTTCAGCGCCCATTTGTCCAATCTTCGGTTTCTTCGATCAGTCACAATTGCTTGCAACGCAGCCACAAGATTCTTTCGAGCCTATACATGTAACCGGTGGTTTGATTGATCAAACAAATTCCAGAATCCAAAGTACATTTTCGTAATTGATTGAGGCAAATTATCAAATACCTTGAGTGCTTTGTGGTAAGCAAATCCAGGTATGTTAATTCTCAGGGCTCGAACACCATAGTTCAGCCGAGTGTACTCCTTCTCTAACGCCTCCATTACCGGTTCGCTCTCCGCGCTAAGGAAAATGTACATGATAATGGTGAATGTGAGCTTACGAAGTTGTGTTAAGAATTCGATTGGCCCCATATTGGACCATTTATCCAACGATTTCAATACATTCTCTTCGATGTAAGGAATGTAATTGCTCAAAGCCTCGAAGCCGTTCACTGGAGCAGAGGTTAAGCGGCGGAGGCGCTTGTGTTCCTCGACCGGCATTTCGATGAAGGACTTCTTTCCGATGAGCTCTACGGCCGCGCGTGGCCAACCGGGCTGAAAGGCCTCGTCGTCTGTAAGAACTTTCCGGCATGTCTCCGGCGTCGTCACGACCACGCTAGGGTTTCCAAACAAATGAACCTTGTAGACGCCGATTTTCCCAAACCTGTAATTAATTGTTGAGTAAATAATTAATTGATAGAAATATATTTTTTGAAAAAAAAATATAATTAGATTTTTATCTTCTCGTTATTGATAACCTTTCTTTTTTTTTTTTTAAATCTCAAAGAAGAAAGTCTTTTATTCTTTTTGGGAAATTACTCTTGATATTTAATTTTTGAAGTTTGTAAAAAAGTTATAAAATGTTATTATTTGAATAAATTTCCAGCACAAATAGTTTAATGGAATTGTGTATACAATTTTTTTTTTAAAAAAAAAAGTAGTTTAATTGTATTTTTGTTTTAAAAAGTAGTTTTCTAAGAACATTTTAATTGTATTTACATTTTTAATTTTATGCTCTAAAAGATTAAGGTTGTTTAACAAGTTTTCTTTTAATTTCCCACTTTTCAAAACTCTTTTTAAACCTTAAACCAATTTTTTTTAAAAAAAAATTGAAAAATATTCTTATCTTTATGTTAATTATTCTTGCAAAATTGCAAATCCCATCCAATAAAAAAACACTTTTATTTCAAAAGAATAATCAATTACTCAAATTCAACCGATATTTTTTCTTTGAATTTTGTTCTATTTAAATTTTTACGTTTTCAAATGTCTAATTTTAATTATTGGGGTCTCGCTTAGTAATATTTTCGTTTTTTTTTTATAATTTTTAAAAACTAAGCTTATTTTCTCACTATTTGTTACAATTATTTACATTTTTCTTAAGTAAAAAAAATTGAATTCTTAGCCAAATTCTAAAAATAAAAACAAAATTTTAAACTACTTTTTTTTAATTTCAATTTTTGGTTTGATATATTAAAACATTGGTAAAAGCTAAAAAAAATATAACTATACACAAAATTTAAAGGTAGAAAAAGTGTTTATAGATTTAATTTTTAAAAACTAAAAACTAAAAATCAAATAGTTATCCTATAATTTTAATAAATCTTAAATTTAATTTATCAAAGTTAATTTTAATTGAAATCAACTAAATAATAACACTACTAATTTTCAAGTAAAAAGATACAATATATAACTACGTTTTCAAAGTTTATAATGCAATTGTTACTAGATAATAAAATAATTTATGAAAAAATCTGATATTAATTCATCATATATTCAAATCTGTTTTTAAATTTATAAATCTATATATTAATATATATTTATTTTGTTTACATTTTATTATTTATAAGAATGACCTAGAGAATGATGAGACAAGGATTCCTAGAATTGAGCAAACATGAGATGAACACAAGAAATTGTCCACTTTTCACCAGAAAGGTAAAAACAACTCAAATAAATTAAATTAAAAAAAAAATGCATCATCGATTATGGAACCACGCGACATGGAAATGATCCCAATAAATACAATTTTCAATTTATTATTTAAGAAATACATAAAATATTAATATATTTTTCAAAAATGATGTTGGAAATTATAATAGCATGAGAATTTGAAAAAAAAAAAAAAAAAAAAAAAAAAAAAAAAAAAAAAAAAATGTTATATCAATGATCAGATATTGTGAATCATACAACTAGTTCAAACAATCAGAAATATTTAAAATATATATATATATAAACAAAAGCATACTTATGAACTCTTCTCAAAAAAAAAAAAAAACTATGAACTATTATAATTTATAAGCACAAATGTTAGATGTTGTTGAAGATTTTTTATTGAAAAGATGGAGAGTCTTATCTAGATAAAGTCTCATATTTATCAAATATAGTATCGTAGTTCATAAAGTGTAATAAAAAAAATTATTGAACTGACCTAAAAATGATGAACTCAAAGAGGCACAATCTTGAAGGAAATAAAATATCATGTCTATCTCATACATATAGAAATATATATTAAAAATATACGAGAGTTTCTTTTTTAAAGTTAAAAAAAATGAAATTTTAGAATTTTAGAATAATAATTTATGTCTTGTATAATGAGTTACGTTCTAACTAATTACGGGTGTTGGGTGTTGGTGAATTGTTGAGTTGATTACTCCACTCTTATTTAGGGTTTATTTGGATTGACGGTTAGTAGTTGTTTAGTCAAAAGAGTTGGAATTCACAACTTCACTCATTATTTGGTCCAAAGAGTTTGTGTGCCTCACTACTAAAAAAAATATCAATTTTATAGGAGATAAACTTGGTTGCGGGTTGCACCTATTTTTGTGCAGCCTAGGCAGTTGTCCAATAAAAAATTGTCATGTGGCAAACTTTTTTTAAATGATTTTGATTTTTTTTTATAAAGGAAAGGAAAAAATGGAATTAGATGCAGCTTAGGTTGCACCTAATCATTATTTATTTTATGATATTAACTTCTTACACGATGGTCCACAACTTAACAATTATCTCTAGACTTTACAACTTCTTCCCTTATCCCAAATATCAAAAGAAATTAATATTTAAAATGTTAATCTAAATAAACTTTTAGTAATATTGAAATTGTTAATTTATAAACTAATAAAATTAGAAATGGACAAAGAAAAAAAGAATGAGAAAGATAATTTGGTCTTGAATCAAGTTCACCGTTTCTCTCACGGTTGTCCACATTTTTTCATACATGCCGTTAAAAACGCTTTCAGGGTCATTATAGTCATTTCCTTCCCCTGTCCTTTTTTCTTTTTAAACAAAATCAAACTTCTTATTTTTAATTATTAATTTTAGAATTGAAATGAATAAAAAATGATTTTTTTCTTATCATTTGAAATTAAGTAAGGACCGACAAAAACCAATAAAAAAGATGAATAAGAAAAAAAAAAAAAAAAAAAAAACTTTGAGAAAAGGAATTCTTCACGAGGAGGAAAGATATTGTTAAAATATCCCCATCCTCTTTAGATAATTTTCAAACCTGAAATTTATATTCCTGTCAGAAATGACACAGAAAAAAAATATATACCAAGAAACTATTCAACATATAACATTTTATTGTATTAAAAAGTATATATATATATAATGAAACTGTTATTTTTGCTTTAACGGTAATTAACATGGCTGCATTAAAAAAATAATTATTTTCATAATTGCATAAAAAAAATGAAAAACTAAATAAAACTCAAATTATAGCATTCTCTCCCAATACTTTTTTGGTAGAGAGTGCGAGAAGAAATATTGGGAGTTCGAGACAAAAAATAAAATATTAAAATTTGAAAAGTTATGAATGGTAAAATCTTATTAACTTTACATCATACCCATGAACTCTTTGGATCAAATAAGAAGTGGAGTTAACAACTCTCAAATCCTTCGATCAAACGATACTTCCTTAAAGTTGATATCATTTTGGTTCTCGTATTTAGGAGTTTGTTCTATTTTATTTTTTAAATGTTCAATTCATTTTATTTTATTTTTTCAATCAATTTTAACATTAGTCCTTTCTCTAAATGAACATTATTTTATTATTTTAGAGGGGAAAAATCAACATTAAATTAAAGGGTTAATTTTAAGATTTATTAATAGTACATCGATTAAATTTAAATACTAAAAGGAGTGTTTTCAAATATAGAAAAATGAGTCAAACTATTTACAAATATAAAATTTTTTTACTATCACATTATTTCGCTGATAGACAATAAAAATTTTCTATATTTGTAAATAGTTTGATTTTTTTTTTGTTTATAATAATTTTTCATACTAAAAAGTACATAAATTAAGATAAAATGAGATCCAAAATATATGAATTAACTAAAATAATATTCTATCACTTAACTTGACACACATGCATGTAGTGAAAAAAAGAAAGGAAAACAAAAAAGGTAAATTTTCATGTATTGGAAACCTTTCTTAAAGGTTAAAAGTTAAAAGGTGAAAGATTTAATTTTCACCGTATAAAAAAAAGATCATTTATGTGAAATAAAAATAATAAAACACCAATTACTCATGCATGCATCAATTACAAGACCAACACCCACACCGAGGTATTTGTTCCAGTAATTTTTGGAGAGAGAAAAATAAAAAATATCCATAAAAAAGAAAAAAAAATTACTTTAAAATAAATTTGAGTCTAGTTCAACTAGTCAAAACATATAATCATCAATTAATAAACTAATCAAACTATAATTCTCTTACTACACATAAAAAATGTTCGGCCTAAAGAGTAAGTGGGTCCCACGATGAAAAAAAACATCATGACTTATAAGTTTCATACCGTGAGTCCTACAACTAAACAACTCCACTATTTGTCGAGACGCTCTTTTGTTACCGAACTAACCAACAAAAAGAAATGTCAGTTCGTTGAACCGTGCATGTAACGGTTAAGAGACCGACCCCGTGACACGTACATTGAGATATCCGCTTCCAATTATCTCTAGAGAGAGGAAGAAAAATAAAAAAGAAGAGAGAGAGAGAATTAATGACCTGGAAACATAGCTATCAATGAAGGTTTCAGGGTTCTTAGATTTGAAGGCTCTAAGAAAACCCAACATATTTCCAATTATAGGCCATCCCAAATCCCCCGGCGGCAGAGCCATCCGCCGGTCACCTAATTTTGCCTCATATATCCACTCATTCAAACTCTTCGCCGCCCATTTCACCGCCGCAAACGCCGCCGCCGCAGCAGCAACCGCCGTCACCGCCGCTGCCACAGCCCAACTCACCTCCATCAAAATTTTCAACCAAAATAAGATTGAAAAGAAGTTTATATATATTAAAATGAATTATATTGGAAATGGGGAGGAAAAAAAAGAAGAGATGGCTATTTTCCTTGAAGAATTCTCCTATTTATACACCAACCCTTCACTATAAATTTACTTGGGCTGCTTACATGGCAATTTATATCATATTTGGTAAAATTTTGTTGTCTAGTAATGATTTTACCTTAAATAAAATAATTGCTGGCTTTTTTAGAATTTTGTTTTTTTTTTATTTAGTTTAATAATATCATGTCACATGACCTAGGGTCACGTGTTGTGGAATGATATGTATTTACAATAAAGAGAATTCTTCTTTTGTATAAGCATGTTTGTCTTTCTACTTTTTGATTTTAGTACAAAATTATAAAATGTTGGTTTTAATTTTTATACTTTAATTTTTCTTCATTTAATTTTTTTTTTTATTTTTGACTTTTTTTATTTTTATTTAATGATAAAATTTAACGTAATATATAGACTAAAATAAACAAAAGTTAAAGTACAAAGATGAAAATTAATATTTTAAAAATATAAACATCAAAATGAATCAAAGTAAAATTATATCGATCAAAATAGTTTTAAAGGAATATTTATAAGAATATATTTTCAAGTAGTGTGTATATTATATATAAATTAAAGCTACGTGTGTGAATATTTTAATAAATATGATTTTTTATTAATAAATTAGAATGCGACTTTTAAGACTTCTCTTTCGTTTTTGCTATCTTTTGCTATTAATCCATATATCGCATCTGGTACACGAGAAATTTATAATTCTATAAAAATTTTAAGATGAGAAGATAAATATTTGAGTGCATCTTGAGTTGCATCTATCTTTGTGCAGTTCATCCAAGTGCTCAATCATAAAGTGTCACGTGGTAAACATTTTTTTCTTCTAAAAAAGATATTTTAAAAATATTTTTTTCCTTTATGATTGATGGGGATGCATAGAGATTGATATTGTCTAGGGTACACCCAAGTATTACCCAAATAATATTAATAATCTAGATTTCTATCTTTTTAAACATTTAATTGTGAATTAAAATTATTCAAACACCAAACCAATATTTGTAACAAAATAGTATACTAATATATAATTAAGTATAAGGATAAGAATAGATCTAGCTCAAAAAAAAAAAATATGAGTGATAAACAATACCTTCCTCGGCTAAAATAAGTTTTTAAATTCTCAAAATGACACGGTTCCACGATTTCTTTACAAATAACAAAAACTTTTAATTTTCATTAGTTTTTTAAAGCTTTTTTTCCTATCACTTGACATATTAATAATTGAAAAATCATCATGTATGTATCGACAATAATTTTGTTTCTTTTCATACATGAATCAATTCGATGTGTAACTATTTTCACCCGAATAATTGTTATTTTTTTCATCGATTGCATCTAATGAACTAAAAAAACCATTTAACAAACAATTGTCCCATTAGTGAAGGAAAAAAATAAGAATTTAATAGAAATATAAGGATTAAATCGAGATGTAAAAGTTCTGCTCTTATATCTTTTTTATATATATAGTATGGATAATTTATAATTTTTTGAAAATATTTAAAATATTTTCTAGAAGTGAAAAGAAATGAATATTAACAAATAATTATTTACAGGTGAACTCGAAAAATTAAAGGCTCAAATATTTTAAAATTGAAAATTAGAAGAAAAATTTTAAAATATAGAAAAATAAGAGAAATTATTTACACAAAATAGCAAAAAAAAAAATTTATAGTTGTGATAAACGCTGATAGAAGTCTGTCATGGTCTATCAGTGTGGAAATGATAGAAGTCTATCACTAATAGATGCTTATAGAAGTCTATCAATGTCTATCAATATTTTTTTTGTTATTTTTTTTAAATAATTTGACATTTTTTCAATTTGTGAAAATTTTCAAAATAGAATAATTATCAAAAGATAAATCTAAACTTTTATTTATTTTTATTTTTATTTGATTTGTTATTTTGGTGAGTGGAGGGAGCTTCGGTTGTCTTTATTTGCTTGTGCGTTTTACATGTTATCAATATTTTAGTCTCTCGAGGGGAAAAAAAAATAATGTGTATTTTATGATTTTTGAACTTTATATTTATACAATTTTTATTTTTAAACTTAACAAATATTCCACTCTAGTTAACTTCCAAATACACTTTCTCTAAACTTTACGTAAGATATGTTAATTTTATGTGATTATTGAATAAGAAATTCTAGATAAGCTCATTAGGTAGAGAATTATATTAAACTATTTGTTAGATCAAGCTTTTGTTAAATAATTGAATGAACACTTAATAATATAGACTTAAACATTAATTTTTATGCAAAATATATTAAATTGGAACTATAGTATGTTTGAAAGTGGATCAACCAAAATACAATAAATGTCAAAGTTATTAAATTAGAAAAACAAAATATCCTATTTAGTTTTTTTTTTTTCGTATGTCTAAAGTTATTTAATTTGCCTCGTATCTATTTATTTAAGTCTAATTTGTCTCGAATTTAAATATGAAAATAATAAATTAAAAGCATCTAATATCTATTATTGTGTGCTATATTATAAGTAAAATATGAATGAAAACTTTACTTTAAAACACTATTAAAAATCGGTTGAGAATAACTTTTATTAGTAGTAATAACTTGATAATTTGTGTAGATAAACAAACGCGTCATGTTTATCAACGTTATGAAGGATATATTTTATTTTTATTTTGTTTTTTTTTTATCACTTAAAATATAAAGTTAATAGGTGTTTATTAATAATACTGCATCCATTTTGTTTTACAAATTTTAGCCAAATTTTAAACTTTCAATGACTTTTTTTAAATTTTTTAGGCTGTTTTTCAAAATAATAATAATAATAATAACTTTTTATTTTTCTTGTATCATATTTAATAAAGATATTTTTAACAAGACCTAGTTTCTCTCTATTTCAAACTAGTTAAACTATGTCAAATTTAGTAGTAAAATAGGATCTTATTCTTCCTTCTATTTTTTTTCCTTATTGTGAAGAAATTCCATGTAAAACTAAAGTCCACATCTTATTGTTGACAATTTGTTTATTAATTTTTTTTTTTTTTTTTTTTTTTAGATAAGCACACATTTATTTATGGTATCATAATTATTATATATCATAAGATTTACAAAATCATTATGTGCAATTGAGACAAAAATAAATAAATAAATAAATAAATAAACTCTGACAATTCATTTTATATTCTCTTTATAGTTCAATTCTATTTATATTAATTAGTGTTATGTGATCAATCACTAACTATTATTAAACTCAAAGTATGCTTTTGTTAGGAAATTTCAACCTATTGTATTGCTAATCAAATTAATGAGCTTTTATTAATGGCTTATGCTAAGAATTGTATTAATCCAATGTAATAGTTTTGTTGGTGAAAAAGGAAAAACTTTTATTTAATTTTTGTTTGCACAACATATAGGACGCAAAATATTTAAAATATCACTCTCAAACCACTCAATAATTACTACTACAATATTCAAAAAAAAAAAAAAAAATCAGGGTATCTCACCACAAATTAAATATTTGGTAATACAATAACTTAATTAATCTAGAAGAATAATTATGAATAAAGCAAATTTGGAAGAAAAAAAAAGGAAAGTAAGGAAGTTCATACATTTATTTAAAAAAAAAAAAGTAACGTATATTTTTCTGAGTTGTCTCTTTAGGAAAATAAAAACATTTATTATGATGTCACGTGAGAGAGCAGATCAAACTTTATGGTTATTTTTGTGTTCAATTAAAAAAAATCATTGTTATTTTTCAAGTGTATATCTCTTGGTAGTAAAATTAAATTAAATTAAGGAAAATTACTATAAACAGAAAAAATATCAAACTATTTATAAATATAGAAAAATTTCACTGTCCATCACTTATAGACCGCGATAGAATTTTATCGCTTTCTATCGCTTGAGCGATAGAAAGCGATAGAATTCTATCGCGTTCTATTACTGATAGACTGTAAAATTTTTATATATTTGTTAATAGTTTGACTCATTTTTCTATATTTGAAAACAACTCTTAAATTAAATTAAAATTAAAATTAGGACTTATGTATTTATGAAACCTTATTTTAACCAAACAATTTTCCACTTCATTCAATGTATGAAACCGTCTATTAAAAATTTTAATAACGGCCATTAAAGTTACCATAAAAACAAATTTCCTAATAAGATTTCTGTCTCCCAAATTTTAACTTTCAAAAAATAGAGAAATTATTATAAAGAGAAAAAATATCAAACTATTTACAAATATAAAAAAAATTTACTATAAAAAATTTCTATATTTGTAAATAATTTAACTCGTTTTTCTATATTTGAAAATATCCTTAAAAAATATCTCGATACTGAAAATAAATAAATAAATAAGTCTAAATCCTCTAGAGACCTACGTTAATTTACTTCATTTTGGCCTAAAATGACATTACTTTCCTATGAATTTAGTCTTGCCACTAGTTTTTTCTTAAAGAAGTAAATAAATAAAACCTAGTATGCATACTTTCATGTTGATTAAATATTTACATGAACAATAATTTTAAGCGACATAAAATTAAATCAAGTAAAAAATTCTAGAAAAGATTCCAAATCTAGAAGTTTAAAAAATTATATATGAAGTTTAAGGGTTTAGTAGAATCTACCGAACTTAACAACTCAACGTTTGAGACAAATATAAAAGTTAATGGACTAAATAGAATGTACCTTTTCGCATCGGAAAAAAACATGTGTTGACAGTGATTTTCCTCAGCAACAACAAAATGACAGATAACATAGAAGCTATGATTTGATTTTTGATTTTCCACACCACCTGCACCAGCCAGCAATTTAAAAATAAATAAAAATATATGTATATTAAAAAAAACAGATGATTAAATTAAATAATGAATGTAGGTTTACTATTCCTTCATATGGTGGCTAAACTTAGGGGGAAATGAAATGAGTGTTTAAATAGGTTAAGAACAGATCATATCCAAAATCAAATGCAAAGAAATGAATGGTCCTCAGAAGATGCTTTAACAAAAGGAAAAAGAACAACAGTGGCTAATTGATTGAGGGCAGATAAGGCAATAATTAAACAAAAAACACTTTGATGAAGGAAAAAGAAAAAAAAAAAAAAAAAAAAGAAGGCAAGTTAGGCATATGTGTTCCCTAAAGTTGAAGAGTTTAGGGTAGTTAGAATCCTTCATTAGATCATCATGTTTTCTTATTTTGATTGACATTTTAACCAATTCTTGGGCCAATAATTTTGTATTTTGATTCTAATGCAAATAGGGAAGGACCCATCATCAAATTTATCTTCCATTAGAGGCTCAAATTGGACCTTTGACAACCAGAAAGATTGGTGGTACAACAGAGAATCCAAATGCCAATATCATTTCTTACACACTATGCTAAGTTTTGTGTACTGTGAAAGAGAAAGGATGAGAAGGATGAGGATGTTCATCTCAATCATGGAGATCTAATTGTTGATATGAATTGATTGCATTAAACGTGACATGAATATAACAAGAACCAAATAAATTTTTCCTATAAATTTAGTCCATAAACCATCCATTTCTTTTTTCTTTTTCTTTATATATCTGTGAGTGTCAGGCTAGCTTACGCACACCTCAACTAATCTCAATGGGCAACCAGTCAGATCCTACAAGACTTGGGTATTAAGAAAACTCGTAAGATATTAAATCCTAGGTAAGTGGTTACTGTGGATTGAACTCATTCCTCTAAATAATTTATCAAACTCACATCCTTTATTTACTACTAGGTCAATCTATGATGAGTTTTCCGTTGTTTCTATTGGTAGATTCTGGCTCTTTCTGTTTATCATCTCTTTCTCTTCCTACAAGCTTTGCTAACAAACTGTGAACCAAATGGACTTTTGATGAAGCTCAGGGCAAATATGGATTTCACATCTTAAACCAAACCTTCACCCTAAACTCCAAGCTTTGACAATTCCCAAGGGAGGGGGTTGATCAACTGGGGCACCAATCTTTTTCCCAATTCACGATCAAATTTTCTAATATTTTCTAGGTAGTCTATTGGAGACTCACACGTCAAACTTCAATTATCTAGTAACATTCCCAATAGTAGTCAAAATAAGTCATCTAACACAATCGACATACATATGTGTTAACGACTAAGAGGTCTATGATTCGAATGCCCCCCACCTTTGTTATACTAAAAAATAAAACACAACTTTAAATGTTTGTCAAACAGTCCAATGGATACATGCATTAGCATTCACAACTCGAACTTAGCTATACTAGTTAGAGGGTGTTTGACCAATGGAGTTGAGGGAGTAGAGTTGTGAACTCCACTCCTTGTTTGTCTCAAGGATTTAGTGGGCCCCACAACTAAAAAAATATCAATTTTACGTCTTATTAACTCCTTACACTATAGGCCCAAAGAGTTCACAACTCTTCAAACTTCACAACTCTTCAAACTTCACAACTTCTTAACAGTGTCAAGTGCCTTCACCCTCTTTAATTCTGTGTAATACTCATGATAAATGAGAGTAATACAAAAAAATTGAAACTAACATTTCCCCCAAAAGAATTAGAGGGGAGGGGGGATAATCTAGAAGGTCTGTTTATGGTATGTACTTAATTATTTTTTGTTTTTCCTTCTTTTACAGTAAAGCTAAGGCCTTGGGATCAAGAAATCTCAGTTGTCCTGTTTATACAGGAAGAGCCCTTCCCCTTGGGAAAAAGAGTCAACAATATTGCAGGGCTAATCCACTGCCTTAGTGACAAGTTCTTAAAAGCTGCGGCTTTTATGCCTTTTTCCATGAAAGGGGTTTGGTCTCTAAACAATGTATGAAGTTTTAAAAGTCTAATACACTAAAACAGGACAATAAATAGGATAAAGAGGGCCGTTTTGTTCAGTGTATTGTCAGGATAATTTCTATAACATAAATAATCTTCTTTTGTAATCTTCATCCTTGTGTCCAAACCTATAGAATCTTTTAACATTTGTTGTTCTTTGTTTACCACTCTTATCCAAGAAAAATCGACACACTACGATATTTTTACTCCCTATTCCCCCCTCTACCATTCACAAAAGGCTCCACATTCATCCTTATCCTCGGTTTTCGACACAATATTCAACTTTCTTAGAGTGGTCCTTACTATACCAATGGGAAATTGTTTGAGTACCACAATTGCGGGATGGGAATTGAACCTCCAACCTCTAGAGACGAAGGTCATGCCAATTACCACTGAGCTAAGCTCATTTTGGCACCAACAGGAAATTTTTTAGTACTACGATAGTAAATAATTATTAGTACATGCTACCGTAGTACTAGAAATTTTTCTCCTATACTAACAGGGCAATAACAATGTTTTTCAGACTAGAAAAGGAGTAGAAGGATGTAAGTAGAAGGATGTAAATGTAACTATTTCTACTGCCACTTTCCTCCTAAAGCAAAGCAGTTCATGGGTACAATTTGCTGATAAGAACATGAGATCAGCCTCTTGGGTTACCTTTCCTACACATTTAAGAGTATTGTGAAGCTTAACAAATGGACCTTATTGGATGATAATATTATACTTGACTGACAGTAATCTTTCCATTAGGTAGGATCTTAATCTTTGACTTTCTGTTCCCATTTCCAGTGACTCTTTAGGCACATCATAGTTTAGTTGGCTATCTTGGGCTAAATTATGAAAAACTTTTTTGAACTTTACCTTTGGTTTAAAAAATAGTCTAATTCTTTCAAAAGATACAATACTACCTTTTTGATTTTTCATAAACACTTCAAAATTATCCCTGGAGTGAGTGAAAATCCGTTAGAATGTTAGATGGTGATTGGGACTTGGAATAGGTGTGACAATGACTCAAAACATTGTGGCAGTATCTCAATATTTGTTCCAAGTCACCGCAATACTGTTTCAAGTCTCAACTTTAATCTAGCATTTTAATGAAGTTCTACTCCAAAGAATAATTATGACACGTTTATAAGAAGTCAAGGGTAATATTGCAACTTATAAAATAATATGAGTATTTTTTTTAACGAAGGCAAAGTACATCTATTTTTTGTAATTTAGCCCTTTTTTCTTGAAAAACTTGGTTCAAGTTCCTTTCACCTTAGAGCAAAAAAATTCATGAGAAAATCCAACTAAAATTTACAGGACATATGTTGTTGGACAGCCCACAATTGGCCCCAAGAATAAGCTTGCACCTTTACCAATTCTGCTCTCCTCAATTTCTATAGTTAAGCATAGCTATATATGTAATTATCGATCAAGAAGTTTGTAGTTCAAATTGAAAAAAAAACTATTGCATCTCTTCTAAAGATCAAAACCTCTTCTGAAACCATAGTTTCACTTTGATTTTGTCAAATATTCCCCTTTTCTTCACCACATTTTAGCCCTTGACTCCCCATTTGCCTAAATCATGAAAGCCAAATGTCTGTTTGGTCTTAATCCCAACAAAAATAGACAGCCTCAGAATAACTAACCGAATTTGTTCTCCAAACTCGTTGATTGGCCTTTCGACATGCAGTAAACCCTTTCTTGTTTTCATCGATGATGACCCACCACCTCATTCCGACCTGATTCACAAGCATACGTTACCATTCATTTTTTAAGTGACTCCATCCAAAATTTAAAAGTCCATTTCTAATGATTTTTTTTTTAAGTTCAACGACAACTAGGAACCTCGAACCTTTTGGTCAAGAACATATGTCTGTCTTAACTAGTTAAACTAAATTCCGATAAACAAATCTATTTCTCGTGAATCTGAGATTTATTCTGTTGAAAGGCTACCCATGATTTTGCTTCTTTCAACCATTCTCCATCAATCTGCAAGTCAGGTTTTGTTGCCCCACTTTTCACCTAATTCATTCATACTAAAAGTCATTCTTCAATTCAATCTGCAACCACTTGCCAATTTTTGAAATCTGGATTCCAAATCCAAACTCTAGTTAGGAACACTTTTGAATCGATTTGACACGATAAAAAACAAACTACTCAGTAAGTATGAGCAATCTATCAAGCACATTACTACTAACTTATGCAACTAAAATAACTTACCGAATAGTTAGCATGCATGTCAAACAATCTTCAACATACACTACTTGAAACAAATTATTAGTTGATAACTATATTAACATACAATGTATAACCTATATACAATATTTAAGGCACCATTGTATGGGGTATTACATAAAGAGTGACACAAATGTAAAAGAAGAATGCTGAGTACCAAGGGGTTCACAAGTTCATTCATTGGGCTCACACAGCAATAAGTTTCCATAAGACATTACAGACAAACAACCCGTGCAGAGAGTTTATGTTACAAAAACAAAGAACATGGACAGCGTTGCTCTACAGTCGAAACAACACGTCCATGAACTTAGATTCGTATCATTTTTACATAAGAAGGTATAATATTATGATAACTGACATCCAGGCACTAACCCTTGAGTTCGGCCACGGGTACACTTCCAATTTCAGGTGGTGACTCAAGGAAGGAAATAGCAATCAGCTCAGATCTATATTTCTCATCTCCATCATATTCTTTCCCTTCCACCAGATTGTGGTCTATCCCGTTGACCAGATTGTGGTTTTCACTACTAAGCTTTCCAGATGATCGCTTTGAAGAGAGAGCTGTTTCTGGTTCCTCGTAAGAGATGGCAATAAGCGACTCACGAGTCACTTCCTCAGCAGCATTCCTTCCAGGTACTGTTATATCCATAAAATGGCACTCTGTTTTATTTTCTGCAAGTAACTCACTACGTTATTCTAGCTTGGACAAAAGTGCAGAAACTATGTAATGAACTATTAACGGCATTGGCAATCTCAAAATATATGTGCAAAATTTCCAAAACACAACACCCCTTTTTGTAGAATATAAACTTCAAATGACCTACCTTGTACAGTCTTGCAGCACATATAGACAGGCACACAACAGCGGCCAAGACAATGTGGAGGAAAGGAATGCATAATGTGATCGCAGTTAATCAAACAGGTGAATGATGTTTGGATGTCCATTTAAATTGAGTGCAGATTTTGCATGGAAAAACTTATGCATAATATGATAGTTAATTAAGAAGAACAGCAGATTTGAGTAGAATACCCATGGAAATTAAGGAGGTATTTTATTCTCTGTTGCACTCATCATTGTTTACGTCCCAGCCAAGACTCAATAAAAGTAATCATTATTCTAGCAGCAACCTAAATCAACCAGAGTACAAAAACCAGACCTTTCAAAAAATTACTGAAGGACAACAAAAGGAGGAATGAACCTTGGCCTAATAATTTTAAACTAAGCTGACTGTTCCAATGCACTCTAATTTCATTTCCTAAACTGAATGCACAAAACTCCCTTATGGTTGATCGACTTAAACTCTTTTAGGGTCTATCTACAGTGTAGGAAGCCTAAGGCAGAATAGAGAAAAGAAACAATTGAAACTATTAATAGAGAGAGAAAAAGCACAAGCAACCAGCATATTAACTAATTTAATACTCATTTTATTCCCTTTCTAACCAGGAAAATTTCTATGTGGCTATTTTTGTGACGATAACATGATAGAATAAGACTAAACCTTAATCCAAATATAGTTTCTCAACCTTACCTTGACAATACTTATCCCTTCACAGAAACAGAACCTACGTAAGTACATATGGTTCTCTTTATTTTTCCAAGCCATGTCAAAGAAAATCTGAAACTTACATAATCTAGACAAACAACAGAACTGACCCCACATTAAAATGATGAAATTCATTGGTCTTTTAGTCACAGTTTTAAACAGGTTATTTTATATTCACTAATAATTTGTAGAGTCCGCTACATTAAAAATATGCTCCAATCATTTGCAATTCATCTCTACACTAAAAAAATATATAAAAATATGCCCACCAAGCAGGAAGAAAGACTCGAATCTGCTAAAACACAGGCCAAGACCAAAGGTTTCTTGTTGTCATCAGAGAAAGTAGAAGGTCCCAAACACTTAGGCGCATAAATTTACCAACTAGCAGACCCTCGAAACTATATGGTGAAATAAATGCTCCTGCTATTTCTAAATTCCCAGATTATGACAGAGCAAAGGTATGATTCCAATTTCCAACAGAATGGCTGCCCAAGATTGAGGGAACGCCATACACCTCTATTATCTCCATTGTGATGGCAAATCACCAGAACAATGAATTCAAAAATCCTAAAAACCTGCGTCACCTAATTCCAATTAAACGCTACCTTTTAATTAGATCTAACGCCATGTCTTGTACAATTTAGAGACTACACCTTCAAGATTCTCCGTCTCCGAATCCTAAATCTCAAGACCCTACCGATTGACTAGATGCCAAAATTTGAATTCCCAAATTAAAAAATTGGACAGCGATCTATCAATCTCTCTAAGAACGAAATCAAACTTTTGAATAACTACGAATTCCAAGTCCTGTCGCGATTACAGAGAATGAATAATTTCTAACCAAGACGTTTAAAATCAAAATCAAATAACATAAGCAAATTAAACGAAAATTAAACTCGTATCAGAAGAAAATCGAATGGAATAATAATCGATCAAAAGGAAAAAGAAAAAAAAAACAACAAAAGAACAAAGACGAGCGAAAATTCAAAGGAAGAGACGAAATACCTAGAGAAAGCGGGTAATGCGTAATACTGTCTGAAATCGGATCAACGACTCCCTAAATATATATATATAGTTGAGAAATCCATTGGAAAATCCGTATTTAATGTGGGCCATGTCTAAAATTTTTAAATTAATCCCTAATATCGTGGAACACGGTCCTTTTTTTTTTTCCCTTTTTTTTTCTTTTTTCTTTTTTCATATATATATTGTTTTCATTTTTTTAAATTTTTCATAGGTTATTTTTTCTTGTATGTTTAATGGGTGAAAACTTTAGATATTATAATCATGGTATTATATTTTTGTCGAGGTATAGATATTTTCATCGATATTTTATATTTTTATTGATATCGACGTAAGAAATAAATAGATATTTACATTGTATCGTTAGAAAATCCACAAAACATAAAAACTTCACAACAAAATGTAATTGATGTAAATATAATATAAATAATAATCATGTTAACATGTTTAAAAATCATAAAATATTTTGTTTATTAATTTAATATTTTTTAAATTTTTGTTTTGATAATTTTCCATAAATATATATTGTCTTTTGCATAAAATTAAGACCTTCACATTTTAAACCTTGGTTATAATTTTGTAATATTTTTAGGCTCGAGTTTGATAATTAATTGGTTTTTAGATTACAGTTTTTGAAAATTGAACTTCTAAATAATACTCTTGCCTATTGTTTTCTTAAGGGAAGATAGAAACTATTGTAAAAATTTGTGAGAAAATACATTTTTAAAAACATTTTCACATTGTTGAATCGTGCATGAAAAATAATTATTATTATATAATCAAATTCAATAAAAATTAGACTAAATTTAAGATTAATTAGACCTAAAAATAAAAAAAATTAAATTAAATTTATAAGTACATAAACAATGGAAAGATACATAGGATAAGAAAAATTGATATTTTTTTAAATTATATTGTTTTTAAATTAAAAAAGTTGGCGTTATGCAATGCAACACGTTCGCACGTGCCACGCGTGGTTAATAAAAAAGGCCGCATTGCCGACCAATATCGTGTTTGGCGTTCAAATTAGAGAAGGCTAGTAAATTCTGGAATTTCTTTTCGCCAACTTATTTTAATCAATATAAATTATATTCCTTTAAAAATAGTCTTTTTAGAAGCCAAAAAATATATATATACATTATATTAATTATTTTAAATAGCAAAACTGTTAAAAATATTTTCAAATATAGCAAAATACTACGATCTATCATGATAGATAATAGTACTGTTTTTCACTAAAAAATAGTGACATTTTACTATATTTATAAATAAGTTGGTTAATTGACTCATTTTACTATATTTGAAAACAACTCTATATAATATTCTTTTTAAAAGATATATATATATATATATATATTATTATATTCGAAATTTGAATTTGAACTTCCATTAATTTAAAATTTATTAACATCATATTGCACCTTGGTTGACTGAGAAAACCATTCAACCAACCTTATCAAATTTTCATCAACATTTCCGAATACATTTCTGTAGATCCAACATCAACTTAAGTGAATTATATTTACATTATATCATGAAATATTCCTGATATATAAATAAAATACTATTAATGTGAATATAATATAAATAATAAACATTTTAACTTATTTAAAAAGTTTAAAAAATTTATTTATTAATTTAAATATTTTAATTGGATTTTTTGTTTCTACAATTTTTTTTTTGGAAATATCTATCGTCATGAACTAGATTGAACCACATTTGATTGCCTGTTTGGGAATAAATATTCCCATTTGAGAATTTTTAAAAGAAAAAATTACATACCAAATAATAAAATAATGTATATCTATGTTAGCACTTTTATATTTTTCTTTATAATATTTTTAGTATGAAAAGGAAGAGTTGCTAAAAAGATATTTCTTTGAAGTTAAGCAACAGATTATCCCCAAGTTTAAGCATATAAAAATACCTGACTTCCTTATTTCTTCAACAGAATAAAAGAGACCTGAAACTAAAGGGGATAAAAATAATGACAAATTGCAAAAAGATCCCTGCAAACCATCAATTTTATATAGTAACCCTCTAAACTATTTTATATATATAGATTTAATAATAATCCTTACACTTTTGTTTTAAATCATTTTGTCCCTTTATGGCTCTGCCTGTTTATTTATTCCCTCTCTCTGCTCTGTCTCCTCCTTTGTTAAAAAGTTGAAGAGAAGCTCTGATTTGCATACTCAGTCCTCCCTATTAAAAAAAGTACTAAAATAATTTTAAAATTATATTAAGCAGCAAAAAAAAAAAAAAAAGCCCCTCAAAAGTCAAATCAACATGAGCATGTTAAGTTTGTCTATTCAAGGCTTTCTAATTTTCCTCTGTATTCTCAGCAAAATTGCAAAAACTTCATTTTCATTATCTATATCTTCCAAATAGATATATATTAACAATTTGCAAGTGAACATAAGGAAATTTTCAAGTTCAAACCCCCAACAGAACACAAGAAGTTTCTCTTCTATGATGGATGCTTTTATACATATCTAGATTTTAAACTGTTTATCCAGCTAAAATATCATGAGTTAACCAAGCAAATAAGCAATTACCATGGCCGAAAAGTTGCTTCTATGGATTCTGTTCCCGTTTAACTGCGCCAGATGTTTTGCTTCTTTGCTTCGAAGGAAGCTCCGTCGTTGAGCATGTCCTGTGCATCTGATTCCATTCCTAGTTTCGAGAGCGCAAGGGCCTGCATATAGAAGGCAGTCGGCCACTCAGGCAAGCATACCTGCGCTTGCATGGCGTCTCTCAATGCGAGTTCTGGTTGACCAACCATCAAGTAGGAAAGCGCTCGCCTCACGAAAACGGTACCAGAAGGAACCGACATCATTGATACTAGCTGCAGTTTCAAAGATGATCATAATGTTAACCATCAACATGAACAAAGAATAAAATTCTGAATTTCCACGGCTTGGAGAACTAGCCGTGCTTTGTTATCCATCTCGCAACAAAATATCGGAGTCATGAAGTTAAGAGAGTAGAAAGCACCTTTGAGTAGTACTCTATGGCGTTTTTATAATCCTTATCTCTGAATGCAATATCCCCAAACTTTTTTGTGTTCAACATGTCTTGCACTTGCTGAGTCCACTCTTGGAATGAAAGCTGCAAATTGAATAAAAGGAAGCATTCACTAATATGAAATACAAAAAAACCACAATCGCAGGCAAAAAAAGGAAAAGACGCACTTCGCTCTCTGCGCCTTCCTCATCCTTGTAACCGACTTTAAGTAATATGTCGTGTACAGCAGTAAGATCCATCCGTACACAAGCTTTTCCGAGTGCCGAAAGCATAGTTGGCAACACCACTGGTGTTTTTGTCAGACCCATTAGTACATGTGATGCAACCTATGATACCAAGGATATTACATGTTACTGTTAAGAAAAATTTTTAGTGCCAACAAATGAAATTATAGTAACACAACACCATTGATAAAGTTTTCGGGTTTAGTTAACGACATTTAAAAGTTTACCTCCTGCTTTTGCAGAGGAGTCACTGCTGAAAGAACGAATTTTATATCGGGTCGATCTCTTGCCTCATATTGTAGACATTTGGAAGCAAGATCGATCAATTGAGTTGCATCATCATCTCCATATTGTCCTTCCAAGGATGAGTCCATTAACAGCAACAAGTTCTTTCCTCTTAGTAAATCTAATGCCTGTACATATAATCAGGGTGATTGAGCCAGATAAAGGGGTTGCGAAAATCACTCTATAGAACACATATTTCAAATGAGATTCTTATGCTCAAGAAGCAATCAATAACTTATCGTCCACTAGAAGGGGCAAGGAATGACAGTTTTACTCAATATACAAGATTCATCATATAACGAATACAATGAAGGATGGAGAAGACAAAAGTTATCGT
Source organism: Lagenaria siceraria (assembly GCA_002890555.2). Lineage (NCBI taxonomy): Eukaryota > Viridiplantae > Streptophyta > Magnoliopsida > Cucurbitales > Cucurbitaceae > Lagenaria > Lagenaria siceraria. Next base: position 25,861,029 of record CM016483.1, on the reverse strand, counting down.
ACATGGCTCGGAGGAATGTGCTTCCCACTCAAAAGGTCCAGCAAAATGGTTCCATAACTGTAGATCACACTCTCTGGTATGACCCTGCCTGAAAGAAACAGAATCAAGCATCTAATTTACAAAAGAATCGCTTTGCACGCCTTTCTTTGAACAAAATTGTAATAAAAGTTTACATAGGCTTTTAGAACTCAGTGAGAAGCTCGGATGTTCTAGTGACATACCTGTTCTTAAAAACTCTGGTGGAGTGTAAGCTAAATTGGTACTGTAGCTTTTTCCATCCCGACTGTTCTTTATCAGACCAAAACTAGATAACCGAGGATCCCCATCCTGCGATGAAAAAATTATAGCCCAAAGATAAAGCAAGTTCATAGTCAATATCAAATGCGTGGTACTGATGAATGAATCATCCATTGTAGACCTAAGTTCGCAGTTTAAAAACGCTAAAAGAAACAATGATAGTCTTTGAATGTCTACCTCATCAAAGAGAACTCTGTACGCATTTAGATCATGATATATTTTTCGGTTTTCTGTGCTGCAATGATCTAGGGCTTGTGCTATGTAATATGCAACTCGAACACGCATTTCCCAAGGAAATGGTTGTTTCTCCCCTGCATTATAATGGAAAATCATTCAAAAGGCAGGAAAAACCTCATACCGAGATATTGAAAAATCCTAAAGTTCAACTGAACAAGAAATCTTAGGCATGTCAATTGCCAATGTTGTTGATCACCTCAAAGGAATGGAAATAATACACCCTTAGAAATTATATTTTTGGGGTTCATTCATATGTTCATAGGTGTATTGAAGCAGTCTTCGAGAAAGAACCAACTCATTTCTTCTTTACTACTTTCCATCCACACAAAGTGTTAGTTTCAATATTACCCTTGTGCTAAATAAAACATGTCATATAAAGTATACTAAAAAATCCTCACAAAATTCATAGCTATGATTAAAAGAGATTTAAGATCAAAGTGTATTTGTATAGATAGTCCCTTCTCCGATTTTGTCCTAAGTGTTTTGCACTAAGCTCTTCAATCCTGCCTGATACATGACATATCTCACCATGACATCATATACTTAAACTCCATGAGCTCTTAACTATAACTGTTGAGATTCTGTAATGTACCATTCAGGCACCTTGGTTATAAATTACTAAAATTGCTAAACGGTATCTAAACAATATTGAATCTTCCATTTTGAGGACATAAAACACTTGAAGACTTTTCAAATAGCTTTATGGTTATAAAGATAATAAATGAAGTAAACAGATTCTCAAAAAGGAAAAAAAGTGAATGAAGTAAGAGAGAAACAAGTAAAAGACTAAAGCCATACAATGAAACAGATGCTTTGAGAGAGTGTCATTAGGCATATACTCTGCCACCAACAGCCTCTCATCCCCCTCTGCACAGCATCCAATTAAATTAACCAATCTTTTAAATCTCAGTTTACCAACTCCAGAAGCTTCAGTCTGTGTTCAGAATTACATGCAACCAAGAAACACAGCACAAAAACAAATTCAGATGAACATCAATCCAAAATGGAAGGAGAATCCTCCCCCATTTTCAATTTACAGCAAAATATGATTGTAGCTTTAACTCAAAGCCCAACAACTGAAAGAGGTAAAACAATGGATTACCACAAATTGTTGAGGATCAGGCCATGACTGCTTGGAGAAGCGTTTAATGGCAACCAATCGATTATTTCGTAGCTTCCCTCTATAAACAACATTAGGAGCCTTCTCTCCACTCTCAGAAACAATCAACTCAGAACTAAAACCATTAGTGGCAGCTCGAAGCTCCCCTAGCTCAAACTCCTTGAATGCAGGAACTTGCCCTTCTTCAAGTTCTTCACCATTAGCTTCAAAACCCCACAAAAAATCTCAGAACCCACAACTCAAAAAACTAAAACAGACCCACAAATCAGCATATAAAAAAGTAGTAAAAACAAAGATTCATAAGCTCAAAGAGATAGCAACATACCTGGATCTGGTTTGGGCTGAGGTGGAGGAGGGTCATCATCAGGGGAAGGAAGATGAATGGTTTTGGACTGAAAACAGCCCATGATTGAAAGTTTACATAGAGAGATAGAAGAAGATTCAGTGGGTTAATAAGTTGGGGTGAAGTGAAAATGAAGTAGAAAGTAGATTGTGATGAAGATAGGGAAAATGTGGGGAAAAGTCAAAAAGAAGAGGAAGTATTTGGAAAAGGGGTTAAAGGAAAAAAGGAAGAAAGTGCATGAAAAGGGGTGGACTTAGGAGAGTGTGACTTTACATAGAGGGTGCAGTAGTCAATCCATGAGGTAGAAGAAGAAGAAGAAGAAGAAGAAGAAGAAGAAGGAGAGAGAGAGAGTCACGTGATTATCAGAGAGAGAGCATGTGATGAGAGACAGAAACACAGAGGGAATTGATCACCATTAAAAAGCGGGTCATGGTTATGGGGAAGGAGGAAGCTAAAAGGAGAAACGCCAAATTTCAACAGAACTTTACCACTGCTTCTTTCTAGTGTTCAATTGGAAATAAAATGGCCCCAATTTTCAGACTGCAAAATGGTTTTTTTTTTTTTTTTTTTTTTTTTTTTTTTGGGACAAGTATGAATCAAAAGATCAAAATGAAGATGCAATAATTGGGTGCCCATGTCTTTTTTTTTTTTTTTTTTCCTTTTCTTTACTGAAAAATGGAGCTAATCTAATGGAAAAGGACTGTTCATTTTACGTTTCTTTTTCTTGTTATCAAATTGAATAATGTGTGTTATGATTGCCATAAATTATTATAATATTGATATAGTATTAAATTTATCTTCATCCGTCAGTCTAAGCTTTTGAATCAATAGGTAATTTGAGAGAGATAAACAACTACAGAGTGAGAGATCGAACCATCCATCTTTGAAATTGTAATGTGCAAATCATTGATGTGTGATTGTAGATGAGATGTAAAATTGGCATGGCACCTATGGGGAGCTCACGTGGGTTTCCCTTCAACCATGTATGTTCTAAAGTTGAAATTGATGTTCGGATAAGTGTAGGAAGAGCTTTAGGTTAGTTTGTGTACTTTTGGCAAAGGTGTTGTCTTTTCCTTGGGGGACCGTATTGGAATGAGTTTGAATTGTAATGTAACCCAAAACTCATGTTTGGATTCAGCGTTTTGGACCCAATTTGTGATATTAAACTCATTTCATTCCAACCGTTTTTAATCAAATTCCCTTTTCCACCGTTTTCACGTTTCACAATCTCATATCCGTTTCATTTTCGATACCTCGCGCATTTCAACACTTCTCTGATTGTCAGTAATCCTAATTACATTCCAATTTTTTAAACAACTCCTACATATTGTACACGGTAAGCAAGAAGCGAGACTGTTGTGTGACTCTTTATTATACTTGTGGCATGTTTTATCCACTAATTCTTGCTTAAATTTCGAATTAATTTAATTTTTTTTTTTTTTTTTTTTTTGGTTGATTACACGCCCTGTGTTTATGATTTCATAGCTTTTCTAAAATTACATGCACTTTTAACATGCAAAATCTATAGGGAAAGGAGTTAAAGTTGTGAAAATGTTGCCGTTGTGCTCGCTTTGATAATATTATGCAATTATTTATTTGCAATATATTAGTAATAAATATTTAAGGAAATAATGCTAACACATTCCAAATCCCCCCTAAAAACGCCATGGAATTGGATCAAACCTCCCGCTAACGGTTTGTTCCTCTTTTACTTGGGCCAAACAGGCCCAATAATAGCTACGTTTTTGGGCTCTATGCTAGTCCACATAAGAACGACATCATGGGCCGTGGCCCAGTCAGACGAACTCGTTGCTTTCTTGTAATTCCAGAGGTTGATACAAATTGCAAATCTGTCCCTGAAAGTAACACTTTCAATTTTCAATATGACCACCCATTCAAATCGAACCGAAAATTTTAAAATTTTTATATGTGAAACCGAACTGAATTGTATATATGGTTTTTTCTTTTTTTCTTTTTTTTTTAAAAAAAAAAAAAATATATATATATATATATATATTAATTTAAAACGATTTGGTTCGATTTTTAAAACGGTTTGGTTTTTGCCGTTTGAATGATTATCCCTAATACCAGCTAAAAGAAACTTCCAATTTGCATGAATATACCTATTCTTATAAATAATTACACATGATTAACTTTTTGTTTAACTGAGCATTATGAATCGCTTGGAGAATTAGAGCCAGAGTATCCACTCATTTTTTTTTTCTTTTTAAAATTCAACCTCTTATTAAACACACATGAAAGTTTAGAAATTTTTTAGAAACAAATTTGCAAATTCATAGACTAAACTTGTCAATTTATTATTTTTCTTCTCAATTTCATGTGGCTAAGAATAAATTTAAAAAAAATCATTGAATAAGATAAAATTCACATAATTTTGTAAGTGGAGTCTTTTTTTTCCTTTAAAAAGACGTATTATGACAAATATTTGGTAAGTTAATTTTCTCACGAAATATATTAGGTGATATGTTATAGATTTTGGGTGGGTTTTTTTTTTTTTTTTTATTTTTATAAATATGTATATATAATAAAATATTTAAACAGAATAGAAAACAGAATATGTGGCATATTTATTGCAAATTGGATGAATTTCAGGTCACTTGATAAGAACTTTGCTTTCTCCATGGATTATGGAGTTTCTAAAAATTTGTCCCTATTTTTCTTGAAGTACGAAATACTGTCTTAATAAACAATTAAAAATACACATATGTAAGCAAATGTTTCAAATTAGCATGTTTACTCCATCTAATAGGGCCGGTTGATTGAGTGAGCTTCGTAGATTGAGTTGAGTTGGATTAGGTTGAATGATTTTTTAGATTAAATTCAGTTGTTCGGGTTGTAAATTTCATCAACCAAAATAATCCTTACTAAAAAATGAACCCAACCCAACTATAAAACATGTGGGTTGGGTTGGGTTGGTTCGGATTATTTCAGGTCATTTATTAATTTAAATTTGTGTTCTAAAAAGAAGTAAAATGAAAATATGTAAAAAAAACAAAATATTTAATTATTTCTAAATATTAAATTAGAATTAACAACTCAATTTCAATTTATATTATCAAAATTTTCTTTTCAAACTATTAAAAAGTTTCAACTCAACTCAATTTTCATATATTAAATAAAACTAAAATAAATATATGTATTTGTAATTTTATTATAAGTAAAAAATATATATTTTTTTTAAAATTAATAATAAGTTCGGGTTGGTTTGGGTTATTTTAGGTGAACTCATGAACCAACCCAACCTATAACATTTGCATTTATTTTGAACCCAACCCAAACCGTACGGGTTGGGTTGAGTTGATCGGATTTTTCGAGTCATCGAATTTTTTTAATAGCCCTAGGATTGACTTGAGAAAAAAGTGTTTTTTTAAAAAAAAAAAAAAAAAAAAAAAAAAAACTCATTTTTATTTAAACTATTTTGATAAAAAATTGTTTAAAATACACTTCAAAATTTATTTTCAGTGGTTGCCAAACACTCCGATTTTTCTAAAATAGCTTATTTTTTAAATTAAACCCTTGAAACTGTATTCCAAACACACCCTTATTTGATGAAAAGAACTATTGTGTATAAAGAAGGTTAAATCAATGATGTAAACGTTCACACTAAATCTACAATAAGAAAAAGTTGATTTTTTAGAATTTTAGAAACCGACTTTCACTAGTAAAAACTTTAGGTCACTTTAGTTATCGATAAAAGAAAGGAACAAAATCTATTTGCTATATCAAGAAGTCATTTAAAGTAGTTTTCGAGACTAGAGCATCGAGGATCTAGAGATCTAGAGTTGATAGTTCTTTTTGCCAACTAATTTACAACTCGATAAAAAATAAGCAAGTTTGGATGTATTATAATGTAAATACTAATATATATCCAAAAGATAAGTTGAAAACTCTAAGTTGATTTCAAAAGTAGATTCCAAAATTACAATTTTTTTCCAAAAAGACCAAACAAAAAGACATTAAAAAGTGCAAATGCATTTTGTCTTTGCATAAATTTTCAACTCATTCCCTACTTGGAAAATTCCTACCTCTTTGAGGGATAAACACATTCATTCATGCATCCACAAGAGACCAAATCTACTCATCAATAGACAAGAAGACAATAGAAGATCTCTTTTACAAAAAAGAATTCAAAATAGTCAACCCGGGAGAGATAACTTCAATCACAATAATCCCATGACATAACTTCTCTTATTACCCACATCAGAAGCTGGATATTACACGCAAACAACTTTATAAAAATCGTAATCACATGTTTAAATTCATACTCGTTCGAACTACTTTATAGATAACCACAAGTGTAACTAAAATACGAAAAACGAGTCTAGATTGAACTAGAAATGTTTGAGAGAGACATGTCAATGGGTGTTATATAATGTCTTTGACCATCTCATTCGTATAAGTAGAAACTACGTAATTCCGGAAAGAAAAATAAATAAATAAAATTAGTTATTTAATCGAAAGCCAGCTGGTAATCTAATTTAAGTGGTTGGTTTAGTAATCTTTTTCATAATGATAACACAACAAGTTGCCAAAATTGTTTGCTTTTACGAAAAGGAAACATGAATCCAGCTTGAAAAATGAAAGCCACAAAGCCCCTTTTTGTTAATTTCTTTATTTTGTCATTTGGGTCAAAAAGTCAAATGATGAACCTACCATACTATATCCTTTTCACTAAAAATAATAAGCCATCAAAAAAACACTCACGACTTATAACGAAGTTTAAATCTTATTTTGGTTCTTGGTTTTTAAAATATGTCGAATTTTTTATTGGTCTCAATTTTTGTCGAGATCCGTTTGTTTCTTTTTTGTCCCATCATTTTCAATTACATTTTCAGTATGACCACTTTGTTGGATAGATCTTTTGAAATATTGTAAAGACTTTGTATTAAAGGGTTTTCATTGTGTTGAAATTTTGTAGACAAAGGCTAAAATGAATTTCATAATGAAAAAATTAAAGTTCAAGCACAGAGATGAACATATTAATACTATAGGTTAAATTACAAGTTTAGTATTTTGAGATAATTGATTAAAAACCCATTTTCCAAGCCTTAAATGATTTTTGCCCCACTTTTTGAAACTTAAAACTTTTTACTTCTTACTTACATCATTCTCAAGCAATTTTATAAAATTACCTCCACTTTCTTTTTCTCTCTTACTTCGTCTTCTGTGTTTTATTTCTTTTATTTCTTCTTCTTCTTTTTCCCTCTTTTCATTTGGACTCTTGCTTTTCTTCTCCAGCAAGATGATGCAATCAACTCTAGTGAAAACACGCGATCAACCCCAACAAGAGAGCGAGAGTGCGAGAAAGAGAAGAAATCAAGAGAAAGAGGAGGTTGAGAGAGTGAGAGTGCGAGGTAGCGAGAATGAGAGAGCGAGAGTGAAGGTCAATCTGCGTACGTGAGGCTCCATTTTGGTAATTTCACTCGAATATGATGTCAGCAAATGGTAAAAAAACCTCAAACTCAAAAGATTGGTCAATTTTCATTTTCTCCCCCAATTTTGGGTCATCCATCTATTGGACCCCTCAACTTTTTAAGTTTATGTTTATTTAGTCTAAAAACTTTGATAACTATTTATTAAGTCATTTTTTCATTCAATATGTCCTTAGACTTTCAAAAGTGTCCAATATGTCTTTCAACTTCCGATATCATATCAAATATGTACCTTAACCTTTACTTTTGTATCCAATATAGATCTTTGACCTAATCATCCAAATTCATATACTTTGTATTGTAGTTTAAAGTTAGTAATTTATTATAGAATAAAAAACAAAAGTAAAAAGTAAAAAGCCCAAAACCAAGTTGGAGAAACACAAAAGAAAAGCAAGCAAATAGTGAGATGCAATCCAGCTGATAAGCACACAGATAAAAACAAACAAAAAAGATATCCAAGTTTACTTATAAGAGGCATTTCATCGAACACCTGGTGGGCGTCCAAAGGCGTAGACGAATTGAATTTCTATACTACCGATACGCCACCTTCCTTTTCAGCTCCATATCCAGCTGGTCCCCAATCCGCCGGCTCCTTCTAAAATCCCGCACGCCCTAACACGACGTCGTTTTCACCCGGGGCATGTTGAACTCGGCCGACACCCCCACTGACGTAGCACCACTCTCTCTGCCCGTGGCCACAAGGGCAGCTGCCCAATCTGCCATTAAAGCTGATTTTGCTTACTTGGATCGCACCATTGTAGAGAAGGATCTGAAAGGGAATTGGATTCTGTACTGTACTGTTCTCTGAACTCTGTTTAGAATGTCTTCCATCAACTAAAATAATATATTATAATTTCGAGAAAATTACATTTTTTTTTTTTTCTAGTTTCTATTTGGTCTTTTAATTTTAAAATATTATATTTTTAGATCTTAAGTTTTGAGCTTTATTTCAATTTAGTCCCTAAATTTCAAATTGGTGTAAACAACTCAACTTAAATAGTATACACTATTAAACTTGCACATTTATCAAGTAACTTAATCTTTTTATTTTTTTAAATACTTTTCACATTTATCGAGTAACTTCATCTTTCCATTTTTTAATTTATTTTTTACAATTATCGAGGAATTTAATCTTACAACTCTACACCTTAAATACAAACTTACTAATTCCAATACATTAACCCTCATTCTTATCAACTAAACTCAGTAGGTCATACGCCAAATTCCTCGATTTTTCACTAAATACTCAATTTTCATCTTTAGTGTTAATGTCTGTTAATTAATTTAAAGGATTTAAAAGAATCATAATGAATTAAGTTTCACTATTTTTCATCACTATTAAAATTTAAATTTTAATTCACTTCATATTTACTTTAAATTAATTAATAGACATTAACAGTTAATAATTAGAAGTGGATAAATAAAAAATCGATATTAAAAGTGTAAATCTTGATACGCATGAATCAAATTAAAACAAAACTCAATCTCAATGGTAAAATTGTAACATTTCCAAACCTAGGGACTGAATTGAAATCATACAAAAACTTATTAACTAAATGTGTAACACTTTGTAACCTAGGATTAAAATGTTAATATTCGTGATCCTTGTACTTTTAATAAATGACCAGTTTGGTCTCTTCATTTATATTTTTATTTTATTTTTAAATGACTAAAATGAACCTTTTGATGGCATAGGACAACTAGAATTAAAAGTATGGAGATTGAAATGAATATTTTGAAAGTATAAAGATCCGAACGAACTAAATAAAAAAATATATATATAAAATCAAATAGTATTTAAACCTATAAAATATTTTTTAAAAAAATATTACCGTTAGTTGAAATCCACGTAATGGGCCACTGGGACTGTCGACGAATGCAAAGAATTGGGACGTGGCTCCCACGTTTTGAGCCCTAATTTATTGACCTTATTTTATTTAATTCGAGTTAATTTTTTTAATCACTTCCCAGAAAGAGAGACAAAAGGGAGGAGTTAATTGAATTTTATAAACATATATAATTGTTTAAAGTAATTTTGATGTTTGTGTTCAGGTTAGCTTACGTATAGTACAGCTGGTTTTATTATATAAAATATTATGTTTTTGATTTATTTATTTGGAGTTTCGAGAAGTTGGGTAATAGTTAAAAATAATTAACATATTGTTTATTGAATATTGATAACTATGACCCATTATGATAGAGTCGGTATTTTATCATAAGACCATATTTTATATAGGAGTTGTTATTGTATTTGATAAGATTGAATTTATCTAGTTAAGATTTTGGTTTTATTCGCATTTTAATATTAGATTAGAAAATTATACAATTGAAATTTTGTAATGTAATTTTTTTCTCGACATAATCACTAATCAATTTTTAAAAGTAATGTTGATGATTGTGTTCAAGTTAGCTTGCGTGTACATTTAAATGAGTTCTATTTTATAGAAATTGTTATTTGGGATTTTGAGAAGTTGTGTAATGGTTGGAAAATAATTAACATATTTGTTTGTTGAATGTTGATAACTACAACTCGTTATGATAGAGTGTATGTTTTATCACAATACAATATTTTAATATAGGAGTTGTTAACGTATTTTATAAGATCATATTTATCTGCCCACGTTCTTTTTTTGTTAAATTAGTGCATTTAATATTAAATTAAGAAATTCTCAATTGATATGACTAATCAATATTCACTACTTGATGGGTCGGTGTGATTAAATTAAATATATACATTATCTAACAGTATTTTTGATGTTTGTGTTCGAGATAGTTTACGTTCAATAAAATGAGTTCCATTTCATAAAAATTATTATTTTGAATATTGTATTTGGAGTTTCAAGAAATTGTATGGGAAAATAATTAACATATTTGTCGAATATTGATAACTACCACTCACTATGATAGAGATGATAGAGTGAGTATTTTATCACAATTAATACACTATTTTATCTAAGGGTTGTGTTCACATATTTTATAAGATCGAATTTATCAGTTTTTTTTTTATACAAGTGATTCAATATTAGAGTACAAAATTCTATACTTGAACTTTTGTAATGCATTTTCTTTTCTCGATTAACATCAATATTCACATTTGAAAATATAACTATACAGAGTACAAAATTCAATAGGACTCGTTTGAAAATACAAAGAGTGTTGATTTTGGAGAAATTTTCATGAATAAAAAAAAAATGTCAAACTATTTATATAAAATAGCAAAAAAAAAATACTGATAAACATTGATAGACTTTTATCAGCACCTATTAGTGATAAACTTCTATCATTTCTATCACTAATCGACCCTGATAGACTTCTATTAGCGTCTATTACAACTATCTAACAATTTTGTTATTTTGTGTAAATAATTTTCCTTATTTTTCTATTTTTAAAAAATTTCTCTTGATTTTGAGTATATTAAGTAGCTATTATCGATATCTCCTAGCGGAATGTTTAAATTTGTTTCTCTTTATATTTAGTTTAATATTTAAATAGTTTAAAAAAGTTAAGCTAGGTTAAAATAACATTTTGGTCCTTATACTTTGAAATTCGTTTAGTTTTAGTCCACATACTTTCAATAAATCTTTGAAATTGGTTAAATAATAATAATTTCTATGCAAAGAAATATAATATGTAAATATGATTTCAAAGGCGATTAAATTTAAAATTTATTGAAAGTAGACTAAAATTAAACAATTGAAAATATAAAGACTAAAATTAAACAAACTTTAGAGTATAAGGACCAAGATGATATTTTAATCTAAAAAGAACTATTCACCCTCTTTATTATTTATAAATTAAAATACTATTTTCATCCCTAGATTTTGAAATTTATTTAATTGAAAGTATATATTCTACTCGGTTTTTATACATTACACAAGAATCCATGATAGCTGAAGATATTTATCTAACTTTGAAATTTCAAAATTGTAAATGCAATTTAAAAAACGCACACATTTAATTAAAATTGTGGAAAATGAAAAGGAGAAGGCTGTTTATTAATTATTATTTTAATGAAAGTGGAAGCAGATTAAGTAAGCAACTAAGCGAAAGTGGAAATTTTTTAATTTAAATGTATTTTATTCGGTCATTGTCTTTTATTTCTTTCTTTCTTTCTTTCTTTCTTTTTTAAGAAATTAAAAGAAAAAAAAATCAGATTCATCGACCTGAAAAAGCCACGACACCTATCCAATCAATCCCATGCACTATTTTAATAATATTATTATATTATTAATGTTATTATTTTTAATGACCCACTTGATTGGTTCACTTTGTTTGGTAGATATGAAAATAAATATTTAGAAAAAAAAAATACATTAAACATGTAAAATATTTGTATTTGAAAATAAATAAAAATTAGTATTATGTATAAATTATATCTATCTTATTAATTAATTATGTGATCAAATATTTATAATTTTAAAATTAAAACTTCATCCCTATAAAATCTCATAAATAATTTCATGATCAAACCATAGAGACAAATTATATTATTTAAAAATGAGAATTAAATTGATTTTTTTTCTAAATCATAAGAACCAAATATATAATTAGTGAAATTATTTAAAATTTTGCAGTTTTTCAATTATTATACTAGTTAATATCGAGATTCACTAATTAACATTTTTTTTATTATTGTACTTAAACTAGTTAATATAGTACGTTTTCTTTTTTAAAAAAAAAACAATTAATACAGTATGAATATTTTACTTCTACGGGACAAATTATATAAAGTTAAGCATTGAATCATATCATATAATTAGTGTTATAACTTATAAGTATTAGATTTAAACATTGTTCTGATTATTAGAGTTCTTTAATATTTTAGTTCCTAAATTTACATATATTAGGTGTTTAGAATTTGTACAAAAAAATATTTTAATTATCGATCATTTAACAAAGGTCTAATTTGGATATTTTATTTTCTCATATATACAGTGAAGAGCACGAGACTAAAACTTCGTTTGTCTCAAACCAAATAAATAAATAAATTAAATAAAATAAAAAAACTTTAGTTGGTAAGTCATGTGTTGAGTTCAAAATATACGTTTTTTCCTTTTATTTTATTTTATTTTTTGTCAAATGACTAATAAACATTTAAGTTCATGTACTAGTACAAATTTTTAATAAAATGTTAATTTATTCTTTAAAACTCATTCCAAATATTATGTTTATTAATCAACACATATCAATCTTATATGTCACATTATAAAGATTTTTTACACGACATATGGTTGGTTAGCCTGTCAATTTTCAGCTACTAAAAATATCATATATATTCTACCATTTTTCTTTTTTGAATTGACAAAAAAAAAAAAAAAACACACATATATAAACAAACAAAAAAAATGTAGATATTATATATAAGTAAGTATTAAATTTAGATTTGTAATATTTTTTTAATGTCTCTTACACATATTCAATGACGTAAAACTCTGTAAATTAAAATTGGGGTTTTTTCTTCTATAATTTCTATATATTAAAAAGATTAAACTTGTCGTTAACAATATATTTTTTGGAACTATATATTAAAAAATCATATATATTAGAGTCAATTAAGCACATTTTCAAGCCGCCAGGCGCCATCTATATTAAGTATAATTGAATTTGAGATCCGACTTCCTTTGTTTGTCCCATACGAAGCCGGCCTCCACATTTTATTTCCTTTCCCATAATAATAATAATAATAATAATGATAATAATAATAATAATAATAATAATAATAATAATAATAATAATAATAATGCAAAAACCCGTCAAATTTTCCCTCTTATCTAATTAATTTGTTGTACCTCGTTGACCATAATTAAATTGTATAACGAGAAATTATTTAATGTGACTTTACAATGGTAGATTATTAGATCCTCTGCATTTGAGCATTTGAGCGTAATTTAGCTAATTAAAAGATATATTTTCGATTGAAATGTAAAAAGTTAGAACATATTATTCTAATATGTTATTGGAATGAAGAAAAAAAAAAGAAGAAGAAAGATTAACCCATCTATCAATAAAATAGGAAAAATATCAATTTATGCGTCTAAAATTTGAGTCGTATCAATTAAAATTACGTACTAATAATTATATTAATTTAAACTTTGATTTGTTGTAAGTGTATCAATTTACATACTTTTTTTAAATTTCATTCGAAAGCACAACGTATGAGACTTATAATTTAATTCACTAAACTTCTAAATGTCATATGTGAGACAACTGATGTTGGAATGCTTTTCAAAAAGAAATTCTAATTGAGAATCTAAAATGACTATTTTATTGAAAGTTCATATGTTCAATCGGTAAAATTATAAGTCTCACCCCATATTGATCTAAATGAAATAATAATAGAGGGTATAAACTAATATACTTCAAATTTTCAAGATTTAAATTGATACAATTATTAGTTGTTATGAGTTTTAATTGATACAATCTAAAATTTAAAATATCAACTTCACAATGGCAACTTTAAGCATAAATTTTTATGGTTTTGCTTTTACTACTACCGATAATGCTTTGCATAAATAGAGATAATTGTCCGCACTATATATACTTATGATCATTTTTTTTCTAACTAATGCGTGACTTTGTTTGCACAAGTAACGTTACACTCTTAGTATAGAAAAGGGCCGGACACTAGCTAATACTATAACTATAAGTAAATCAAATTATTTTATATACCCAAAAATATTGATGAAATATGTGTATGTATACGTGTGTATCTATGATCATCAACATGAACTGTGTAAATATTTATTTAATTTCAAACTATTGTTTTTATATGTTGATTTATCTTTATAGTTTTTTTTTTTGTCCAGCAACATCATTTATTTATTATTTTTATCAACATTTCTATAAAATCTAGTTCATTTTTCTTAAAAGAAACATGATGTAAAAATGGTTATGAGAGTGAAGATTTGAAATTTACCATTCTTGAGTGGTTGAGACAATTTAACCAATGAACTGTAATTAGTTTGACTATAAAATTAAAATTTTAAGAGCGTTTGGCACACATAGGTTTTAAAATCAAAAGGTTTGATAATTAAATGCCAAAGACTTTATTTGAGAGAGTTTTAAAGCTTGAGAATCACAAATTTATGTATTTTGAGTGCATAGTTCGAAAGCCTGGATTTATGAAGCATGTGTTTGGGAGTAGATTATTAGTGTTTGAGTTTGGGTAATCTGTATTTTTAATGGTTGTTTAAGAATGGTATTAAATTTAATATTAACTAAGTTTTTTGAATATCAAATTTAATTCATTTACTCTATTGATTTTCATGGCAATAACGTAGAAGTTTATTATTATTTTTTAATTGTGAAAACGAAGAAGGAGAAATGAGAAGAAATCCAAGGAAAATGAAAAGAAGGAAAGGAAATAGAGGAAGGAGAGAAGAGAGCGAGAAAAAGAATGTCGCTGACAATCGACAATCATGGGCTGCCGGCCGATCACAAGCGCCTAATATACATTTAAGTTTGAAATTTATTATAAAAATAAATAAATTATTGTCATTCATACATTATTATTATTATGAAAATCAATAGAGTAAAAAGATTAAAGATTAAATTAGGGGTACAAAAGACTTAGCTAATATAAATTTAATTTTCAAGTGAATAGATTAAATGTTTCATTCCAATCTATCATAAAAATTGATCCATGGTTTACTATATGCTCTACAGTTTACAAAACAACCATTAAAAAAAAGGAAAAAAAATATATAGATTACTCAAATCCAAACATTAGTAACATTGTTAAATATCTGAAAAATCAAGAAATCTCACACTCTTAATAAAATAAATAAGTTATTTCTGGTCAATTGGTTTTGAGATTGAATCTCATATTATGGTATTAGAGTTCATAAAGTCCAAACCGATATCCGATACGTTGAAATATTTGATTGTCCTCTCATAATTATATATCAATTATTATGTGGTTGAGAAATATTTTAAAATTTTAAATCTCCCATACAACCTAATATTAGGGGAAATTTGTTAATAAATTAGTATAGCAATTGAAGTGGTTTGGTGAAGGAATCAATAGAACAAGAGCCATACACGTAAAAATATAATATAATATCGTCTTAACACATGGAATATTCATATATATATATATTAAAACAATATAATATGAAATTATTATTTAGAGCCTCGTGAAGGGAATGTAACGCACAGTGTATTGGGACGCTACTGCGTGTGACGTGTGTATGGTATTATTGGATTGGATCCAATAAATTAGGTCTCCATTCCAAGAAGTCAAAAACAAAATACCCTAAAAAAAATTAAAAATTAAAAGGAAAAAGTATTAGACTTGTATTAATTAATATCTTAAACTAAAATAATTTTATTAATTTAAATCTTATACTCTTCATTACATTACATTCCACTCAAGTGGATACCAGTTAAGATTTATAGTTTTATCAATTAAACTTCTATATTTTTATAAGTAAATTAATTTAGATTATCCATCATAATTTCTGTTGAGAATCGTTCATTCATCAATTTTGATTGTCCATTATATTTTGTAAATCGAACATTTGATGAAGTCTATATATGTACAAGAATTGATGCATTGATGATTCTTAAAGATTATCTCGATAAAAAATCTAAATTGATTAAGTTATATGTGATAGTTTAAGAGCTTAATTGATTTAGTTGTAAGTATCACACAATGTTCTTCGGATGAAATCTAACAAATGGTGTAAATTGATAAAATTACAAAAGTTCAAGATTTAAATTTATATAATCTATTATTTGATGGTTTTTAGTGATACAACTCCAAAGTTTAGTGTATTAATTTATATGAATTTTTTTAATACGGTAAAAAAATACAAAATATATTAACAGCTAAATGCTTCCTATATACAAAATAATTTTCTTTTATGCGGGACATCTATTTATTTAAAGTCATTGAATTTTTTAAGATGGAGATAAAGAAGTTTAAAAAATTGTTTTTTTTCCTCTTTAGATATCCCATTTAATTTATAAATTAACTTGAAACTTACTATGGTGCAACTTTGTCCTCGTAAAAATTAATTAGTCGAAAATGTCCTCTTTTTTTAGAGCAATGCCTAATTCCGCATGCATCCTTTCTTTTTACCAAATAAATAAATAAAAAGTCATTTTTTTCAAAAAAAAATTTATTATGTGACAATTTTTTATTGGATAATTGTCTAAGCTGTACAAAGATAAGTGCAATCAAGACCGCACCTAAGTATTTTTTTTTAATAAATGTAATATATCTTTTTTTAAAAAAATATATAATTAACAAAAGATACATACTTCTCATAAAATTAACCAATGATACATATATAATTACACTTTTTTTTTGTTTGCAAAGGATAATTGCTCATGTTATAACAAATTATAATTATAACCAAGATTAAATGATGACATATAGGGTTGATTAGTAAGATTCAAATTTCAAAGCTTGATTTGGAGAAGAGATATTAGTATGAAAAACGTTGGATCATATTGACTTATAAATGTGTATGAAGTAATAATCTTATCCCTCATTGAAAAAGGAAAAAGAAAGAAAATATCTTATCCTTAGTTCAATGATTAATTTTGTAGTACGACTTTTGCCATTTACTTGATCATTATAATTATCCCTGTATTTATGACCAAATCTCAACTCATTAATTAATTTATTTAACACACTGTCGGACCAATAAAAATATCTTAACAAAAGAGATAATTGTATTGAGAGAAGAATCAATTGAAATCTGATTTATCTTTTTAAAACTTAAGTAATTTTATAATATTTTATTTGCATCATCATGAAGTAAAATTACGTTATCGCTATATTGTGTATGAGAATCAACAAAAAAAAAAAAAATTGTATTAATTAATCATAAAAGGAGTAAAAGAAAATTTGAAAGAGCTAACGAGCGATAGCGAGAAGTGAGAATCGAGAGTGAGAATCAAGTATCAACACACGTACACAACGTAGTTCTATAAATTTACTTTATGATAACACAAGCTAAAGTTTATTAAACTTACATTTTTAGGAAGTGGGTTAGATTTCATTTGTATCGTGTGAAACGGATCTTCCGAATTTTTTTTTTCTTTGTAAAAAAAAAAATTATTATTATTGTTTTTTTTTTCAATTAGTAAATAAGTTTGTATTTTGTGGCCGCTAACAGTTTTAGGTTTAGGAAATTTAGCTGGCTTGGCAAAAAATTCCATTAAAAGTCATAATTAACTTTGAATAAGTTCGTTTAAACGAAAAAAATATGCTAATTAAAACAAAGGAAGATTTGAAAAAAATATGCTAATTAAAACAAATAAGATTTGAAAAAAATATCTGATCAAATATAACCTAATTTGAATTAATATAATTATGGGCATGTTTGAATTGATTTGAGTTCAAATTATTCAATTAAACAAATTTTGTGATTCCAGTTGGTTTATTGATTATCTTAAAGTTATTATATTAAATTGGATTGAAGTCAATGTTGAATGTATTTTAATTATTGTGATTAGTTATTAAGGTTTTCTAGCTTATGCATCTAGTTCTTTTTGTTTTATTTGTTTAATAATTACTTATAATTTTTGTTCATAACAATTATTATTTTATAATTTATACTCTACCAAGTTTCTATCTAGTTTTTAAGGGGTCTAAGTCTCTAAAAATATTATTTTATTACGTAGATGGATGGATTAGATGATTAGTTCAATTATATGTGGGGTGATAATTCAAACATTTGACCATTAGGTCGAAAGTTTGATCCCAGCCAATCTACTTATTGTTAAAAAAAAAAATTTAAATGTTAACCTAACCGTAATTTATTTTGTGAAAATATTATATTTGGAGTGCAATAAAATGTCAAAAATTATGACGGATCCACTGGCTTGGTTTGGTTCTTTAGTGCAAAATTGAACATATTGGTTGTGTTTTGATGAAAACAAAAAAATTATTGATTGAGATCGGATTTTGATTGAAAAACCAATCAAAACGAACCAAACCAAAGGCATATATATATCCTTAAAAATACACTTTAACCTTATATACCTTTTGTTATGGTGCATGTATATTTATCGTTCAGAAAAAAGACAAATTATTTTAGTGCATATATGTTTTTTATTTAGAAAGAGGTTAAATTAAGTCTATATAAAAAGAAATAGGCCAAATTTTAATTTGAAAAAAAAAAAAAAAGATGAATTCAAAACAAAAGTGAAAGTGAAACTAAAAAAATTGGGAAAAAAAATAGAAAGAGCAAAAAATCAAGACTAAATTGATAATAAACCGAACTGAATAAAAACTATTAATTAGTTTTGTTCTTATATTTGGATTTTTTTTTATAAAATCGATTGGTTTGGTTTGATTCTTCGTTGGCTCCAAAATCAACAAAATTGAACCAACTTAAACATGTATATTAATTGAGCATGTGTATGTTAATTATTGAGCTAACCTATGCTTATTTATTTTTTTCTTTTTTTACGAGTAATTGTTTTATTTTTCAATATTTTTGAAATGCACTTTGAAATTATACATCTTATAAGAATCAATAATTATGATTCTCTATCATTGTTGAATGACAAGGTATATCTAGTTACTTAAACATGAATATTTTGAAGTCACAACTAATAATAAATATTAATTGATTGATTGCTTGATTTTTTTGAAGAAATTTTGTAGATCCAATGGGAGATCATTAAAAAATAATAATAATAATAATAATAATAATAATAATAATAATAATAATAAACAAAAATAATAAAAAATAAAAAATGAACGTTTATATTTGCCTTAGGTTGCGTGTGAAACTTTTGTTTCTTGTTCAATTGTTTCTAAAGTGGGCAATACCATGTAATCTTATTGAGGGGTAATTTTGGAATAATAAAACTTAAAAGTTAAACATACATTAATTACAAAGGTCATCATTTTTTCTCGTCATTCTACTACTTGGTATCATTCAAAATAAAAGCTCCACGTATAGAGTAGTCACGATAATAATTCTTTTTTTTTTTTAAAAAAAAAAAGAGTCACGATAATAATAATTAATAAATTTGTAATTAATATATATATATAACTAAAGAATGATATTAATATCTTAAATGTTTCTTGTAGAGTAGTTTAATTTATATAGTGAATTTGAACTTAGTTCAGTTGATAAATGTTAAGATATGATATTAAGTTTGTCTTTCACCTATCAGCTTAAACTTTTAGGTCAATCGGTGATTTAACATGGTATCAGAGCGGGTGGTCATTGTCGTTTCCTCCCCAATTAATATCTATTTCCACTTGCTTGGCTCTTCTTCATATTTCAAGCCTGCAAGTGAAGGGGAGTGTTAAGATATGATATTAAATTTGTTCTTCACCTATCAGCTTAAGCTTTTAGGTCAATCGGTGATTTAAGAATAAAATACTAATTATTATTTTAAAAGTTGGATTATATGATTTAATCTCTGTAATTATTGAATTGAAAAAATAAATAATGAATTTTATCTGAGCACAAACTTTTTCGATAAGCAATTTGGAGTGACATAAAAAAATGTTAAATTATAATTTTAGTTTAACTTTTAAAATCGTCTTTAATGAGTAATATTTGAATTTTTCAGGGTTGCTTTCAAATATAGTAAAATAAATAAATTTATTTATAAATATAGCAAAATTTCATCGTCTATCCATGACAAACATCGATAGACTTTTATCACCTATCACTGATAGACAACGACATTTTGATATATTTGAAAATATTTTTAACAGTTTTGTTATTTAAAACAATTACTCAATTTTAAAAGTTTTTAATCCGTCTCTAAATTTTTAATTTTGTACTTAGTAAATTTATGCATTTTAAATTATGTGTCTACTAATTGTTTGTATTTTTTTTTTTTGTTGGTTTTTATCCTTGTTCGTTTGTTAGCTCTTTTGAGTGTGTTGTATTTGTGTTTTGACTTCGGACTACAAAGTCTTATTCTCTTCGAAATTCAATATCTTTGCAAAAAAAAAAAAAAGAAATTAACCGATTCTAAATTAATTTTGATTAATAAAAAGCTCACGAGGTATTAATCTATGTTTTTCTTTTAATCAAAATTTGTGAAAGAGGACATAATTCATTAATCATTGACATACATATATTATCCGTTGAGATTAGAGGTAAAAAGCAACAATAAACGGTAAAATTATTTATTTGGTTTAATTAATAGCTTAAACACATACATTCATATCCATCAATGACTATAAAGTTATGCATTTGAATCTTTAGAAATCAAATGAATTAATAATATGACAACCAAAATTCATTTTCGCAAACAAACAAAACAAAAAAAAAAATGCAAATTTATCTTCATTCTAAAAGAATTATTTTCCATACTTTTACGTCATCGCCTTTTGTTTGTTTGTCTCTCCAAATTAAAAAAGAGCGGTGAATATACGTTTGGAAAAAAGAAAAAAAAAACAAGAGGATAGAATCCAATATTTCAATAAAATGACTCGTTTTAAATCTTTTTTTAATAGCTTAAAAATTGTTATTTTGATAATTTTATTTTTAAATTTGTAATAAAAAATTATAAGCAGACTCTACATCGCTAACGCGAACATAATTTAATTGACATACAAAAGTGCTAGTGATCGAGAGGTTTGAAGTTTAAATACTTTATCTCCATATTGCACTAATAATCGAGAGGTTTACTTTTACTATCACAATTGTAGATTGGTTTAATTTTGAATTATTTAAATAATCTCTCAATCTCCGATAAACTAAATACTTCAAAACAAAATTAAAAAAAAAATCCACAAAATGAAAAAAAAAAAATTCAATGATACCTATTACTAGGGATGGAAAAATTTCCCGCGAGGTCGGGTCCCCGACCCTAACGAGGCGGGGAATCCCCAGTTTGACCGGGTATGGGTGTCAAACCGGGGATTTTAATAGGGTCCCCAGTCGGGGACGGGGAGGGGATCCCCGCCCCCCGACCACGCCCCAAATTTTTTTAATTGTTTATATATATATATATAACTCAAACTTTTTAATTTATACCTAATATATATAATTATTATAATTATTATTATTATTATTATGATATATAAACAACTAAAACAGTAGTTTAAGCTACTGTTTTAGTTAATTTTTTTTCTAATTTTAATTTTCAAATATAATAAATTAAATTATTTTATTAAATTTATAATAAAAAGCATTAAATACTAATTTTTTTTGCTTAAAATATTTCTATTTTTAATATAAATTCTAAATTCTAATTAATTTTAAATAATAAAGAAAAAAGAAAAAAAATTTATAAACGGGGATTTTTCTCCGTGGAGACCCGAATCTCCGAACGGGGATTCCCCGACCCCGACACTCCAAAACGGAGAATGGGGCGGGGACGGGGACGGGGAGTACATCCCCGGCCCCGCCCCGCCCCGTTGCCATCCCTACCTATTACAATGTAGCTACCTTTTAATACCAGTTAGATATAGATTAGAAAATTTGTATGCATCATAATAATAATGGTTAACTATAAATTTAAAATACTTTTGTAGTTCATGTCATATAACTAACATCTCAAAATAATAATAATAATAATAATAATAATAATAATAATAATTCCATAAAAAAAGTGGGTAAATTCTTTTTATTTATTTAAAAACTATTTTGGTCATTGTGCATCGGAGTTCATTCAATTACTATGTCCGTAAATGTCCATTTTTGGTTCTTATACTTTCAATAAATCTTAAATTTAGTTTCTCAAAGTTCTTTTTATTATCAAAATTGGTCAAATCATAATTATAATGTTCATGCAAGAAAATACAACATGTGAATATGTTTTCAAAATTATAATAAAATTAACACTAATACATAGTAAAAGATTTTTGAAAAAAAAAAAAACTATTAATAGTGACCAGAACCGGACATTTGAAATAGACTAAAATTAAATAAACCTCAAATTACATAAACAAAAATGACATGTTAATTTTTTTCTTCTTAGGTTAAAAAATCACTTTTAGTCCCTAAACTTTCATTAAAATAACAATTCAGTCCCTAAACTTTCATTAAAACAACAATTCAGTCCATGTATACTTTAGTTTTGTAACAATTTAGTCTCTAAACTTTATAATGTAACAATGTAGTCTTTGTAATTTAGAATTTGTAACAATTTAGTCTCTATAGTAGAAACAAGTGTTAAGATTTAATGAGATTTCTTGCATAAATAAATGATAAACTAATCAGAAACTCAATATTTTTATAAAATACAAAATCTACGTCATAAAATAATAAAATTTGACATCTAATTTTGATGATATTTTTTAATTTATGACTATTACAAACTAAAGTCTATAGACTAAATTATTACAAAACTGAAAATTCAAAGACTAAATCATTACAAATTAAAATTATGGAAATTTTAGAACTAAATTATTATTTTCAACACCTTTTTAACCTTTTTTTTTTTTCACCACTTAAAATTAGACACTTTAATTATTTTTTTTGTCACTCCTCAAAAAAAAACTTAATTTAAAAATTTGCACTCTCTTTTTCCTCCTTCTTTCCCACTTTCTCACAGCTGTCCAAATTTATTTTCTCTCTCCTTTGTCTATAAATAGGCCCCAAATCCCACATCCCTTCTCCCCAGATACACCTCTCCATTTCCCATTCCATCATCAAATCATCTCCAAATAATTTCCATCATCCTTTTTTCTCTCGAGAAGAAAAAAAAAGATTCCTTAAAATTTGTTGCTCTCTCATCAAGTTTTTCAGATTTTGAGTTGATTTCTTCCCGTTGCATGCCCAACAATGACTTGTCTCAGTATCTCTTGTTTTCGTCAGGTTTGTAATCCATAACATATAAAACAAAGAGTTACATTTTTTTCTCTTCTTCTTTCTTATAATCGTTACGTGTTCGAGTCAGTTTACGTATACAAATAAACTTACTATTTTGAAAGGATACTACTTGCCTACCTATACGCAAGTGAGTAAAAACTACGTATGACTCACTTTCCAATGTCACATATTTTTATTATTCTCTAAATCAAGTCTCAAAAAATAGAAATAATTTACCATTTTTTTTTTCCAAAAAAATTAGAGAACAATTTTTAGTTGGTATATATATTTACCTTTTCTCGATTAGTATTGAAGTAGGTCGGGTTAGTGTTTGATTGTAAACCATACGATCCTACGATATTTAGTTATCGAGAAAATTGGTAGGATTTTAACACATTTGTAGCTTATTAATCTAAAAATTTAACCCCATATTATATTCTCTAAAGGAAAAAAAAAAAGAAAAAGAAAAATGAAAGATAATTTTATAATTCACCTTTTTTTTTTCTTTTTCACTTTGGTTGGTGTTCGAATATAATTGGGTGGATTATCTTTGGCGTGTTTTAGGGATCAGTGCTGGATTCATGAGTGAAAAAGAAAAAAAAAAAAAAAAAAAAAAAAAAAAAAAAAAAAAAAAAAAAGTTGAAGAGAGAGAGAGAAGAGAAAGTGAAAAAGGCACTGATATTGTTCAGAAAAACTTTACTAAATGGTTTTTTTTTTTTTCCAAATTCTTCTGATCTTAAACCTTTATTTATTTATTTATTTGTTTTTATAGTTCAGATTCAGAACTTTGGATTCTTGGTTCTGATTTCTCTGAAATGCGGTGGTTATTTAAATACACAGTTGATGTACGCGAAAAATTCCATTTTTAATTTTTTAATTTTGTAGAGTACTACACAGAAGAAGAAGATGACAACACCGGAGAAGGAAGCACGTACGCTTGACGGGGCTGTCGACCGACACGGTCGCCCCGCCATCAGGGACAAAACTGGAACTTGGGTCGCGGGAATCTTGATACTTGGTACGTTCAGCTCGGACTATATCATGCATGACGGTGTTTATAATTTCATCTTATGTATACCTCAAGATTATATTGATTGGATTTTTATGTTAGTTTAATTAATCTAAGCTAAAATAAACCTTGAATTAATTGGTGATATATATGCACATACATACGTATTCTTAAGAGAAATTTTCATCAATAGAAAAAATGTCAAATTATTTATAGAAAATAGCAAAAAAAGAAACACTGATAGACATTGATAGACTTCTATCAGCATCTATCAGTGATAGGCTTCTATCATCTCTATCACTGATAGACTCTAATAGACTTCTATCAACGTCTATCACAATTATCTAAAAATTTTGCTATTCTGTGTAAATAGTTTTTCTTATTTTTTTATTTTTAAAAATTTTTCTACTCTTAAATTATCGACCACGTTAAATCTTTCTTAAAAAAAAAAAAAAAAAAAAAAAAACTAGAGGTTGAATCATCACCCAGTACCAAGTTTGGTGTGATATGACTTTTTTAAAAAGTAATGAATTTTAAGGACACTTTTAACAAGCATTTTTTTTTCAAAAGAAAAGAAAATACCAATTAAGTTCGTTGTGATCTCTTTTCATAATTTGTCTAATTTCCAAAAAGTGTGTTAATGAAAGTTTTAAAAGTATTTTTGATAGGTTATTTACTTTTTTTTTAAAGAAAAAGTTTGACATTACAAGAATATTAATATTTACATGGACACCAAGATGTAACATATTTTTAGTGGCTAAGAAAAATAATGAGATCTATTAGATAATATAATATTAAATTTATATTCATCTATTAACTTAAACTTTCAGGTTAATTGGTGATTTAACAAGATCTACTTATCTTTTGAATGCAATAGACATAGAGTAAATAAATATACATTACCACATAAGAAAATAGGTCGTAGAAGTTTCTATTTACACCGTTACATGGGTTTATAAGTAAGTATTTTCCTTGTTACAATTCGAGTAATACGTTCATACTTCAATACGCGTTCAGTTTAAAATAGAACTTCAAGCTAATAGTTGTGGTATATGTGATGATTTAATAATGGAACAGTGAACCAAGGATTGGCTACATTGGCATTCTTTGGAGTTGGAGTGAATTTAGTACTGTTTCTAACCAGGGTGTTGGGACAAGACAATGCTGAGGCGGCCAACAATGTTAGCAAGTGGACAGGAACTGTCTACATTTTCTCTCTTCTTGGAGCTTTCCTTAGTGATTCCTACTGGGGAAGGTTCAAGACTTGTGCCATATTTCAAGCCGTTTTTGTCCTTGTAAGTTAACAATAACCACTTTCTCTAAATTGCTTCTCTTTAATTATAATGTTTTGTTGATTGCTCAAAAATGCATTTTTCTTTCTTTCTTTCTTTTCTAAACTACTTTAAAAACATACACTAACAAAAAAAAAAATAATAATAATAATAATAATAATAATAATAATAATAATAATTGTCTTACTTTTTGAGGTTTTTTCTTTCAGTCACCTTTTAAAAAGTCGTATCATATGAAATTTGCTCTAACAACTTCACGAATTATAATTATTTGTCTTTAATACCCTGTTTTATATATCAATAATAACAAAGAAATGATATGACGTTACATAAAGATTATTTAGCTTGTGGATGCAACTCAACTTTCTATATATGTGAAATTATTGACGTGATGTTTAAAGGCGTCGTGTCAACTTTGTTAGGGTATCTATCATATTATTGGCTTTTTTTTGGTTGCTATTTGCTAAAACTATTCAAAATGGAAATAGTAGGGATTTATGTTAGAAATGGGAATTTAATAATTTGAGTAAAATGGTTATTTGAATAAAAAATCATTTAATTTTACTATGATATGTGATGATAAACAGTATATCGTTGGGGTGTCATAATGTTGAATAGTAACTTTTCAAATTAAAAACATCAATGGAACTATTTATAGTGTCAATTTCAACTTTAATTCAAACTTCTTGTCAAAAAAAAAAAAAAAAAAAAAAAAAACCTTTAATTCAAACGTTGCAATTAAATAAAATTCCACTAGTCAATTTTGTAATGGCTACTTTATGATTCCACGGCGTCGTTTAGTGAGGAGAAAAAGAGGAAAAGTTGCCTTTGTCTAGACATAAACCTAAACAAATGTTTGTTTGATGTAAAACCACAAAACAAATGTTTAATAAAGTGCAAGCTTGATGTAAATGTGTATTAGAAAGTGACTCAATAATGTTTGTTTGGAATACATTTTTAAGTGTTTAATTTAATAATAAGTAATTTTGGAAAAAAATTAGAGTATTTAGCAACCACTCAAAATAGATTTTGAAGTGTAATTTAAACCGTTTTTATTAAAAGAGTTTAACTAAAATTGAGTTTTTTCAAAAACACTTTTTTCCCAAGTCAATTCAAATGAGTCTTAAGTAATCTATGGAAGGAATCTAACAAACTCAAAAGGCTAAATACAAAATAAATTTAACTTTAAATTCTCCACCATATATTTGTTTGAAAAAAACATGACATTACAATTAAAAGGTCAAAATTCCAAAACATGTGGATTGGAAGAATTTGAACCTCTAACCTTATGTTCAATGGCAATTGACATATGTCTTAAACGTCAAACTAGACTAGATTAGAATAGGTCAATGATTAGGTGCAACTCTCGTGCAACCTTTCACAAAGATAAGTGTAGTCCAGCCAAACCACCAAAATATTTCTCCTAGATTTATAAAAATGTTACCCAATCATACAGCTAAGTCATTACACCTATGACTTAATAGGATGTAGCCCATTAGCTAAAGTCTTGTAAAAAGGGAAGAAATTTGGCTACCAGTCAAGAAGCATGAACTGATTAATTTACTAGTCATGGTTTATTTTTATTGGATCAAGATATAAACAAATGGATTAAAAAAGTCAAGAGTATGGACAAAGAGAGAAGTATTGTTTACCTTTTCTTCTTCTTCTTGGACAGGGTCTTGCTTCACTTTCAATAACATCCTACATGTTTCTGGTGAAACCTAAAGGATGTGGTGATGAACATACTCCATGCAATTCTCACTCCTCCTTCCACATTGCTCTGTTCTACCTCTCGGTTTACTTGGTTGCCCTTGGCAATGGAGGTTACCAACCCAATATAGCAACATTTGGGGCAGATCAATTTGATGAAGAAGACCCTAAAGAAGGCATCTCTAAAATTGCTTTCTTCAGCTACTTCTACTTGGCTTTGAACCTTGGCTCCCTATTCTCCAACACTATTTTGGGTTACTTTGAAGATGAAGGAATGTGGGTGCTTGGGTTTTGGGCTTCTACAGCCTCTGCTGCCATGGCTTTGCTCTTGTTCCTCTGTGGAATCCCTAGGTACAGACATTTCACTCCTAAAGGAAATCCCCTCTCTAGGGTTTCTCAAGTGGTGGTTGCAGCAACTAGAAAATGGAAGGTTCAGATGATGCCTAATTCAGAGGGCTTGTTTGATGATGATGAGAAGGAATTGGTTAGCAATGGAGCTAGGAGAATTCTACATACCAATGGATTCAAGTGAGTTTCCTGATCAATTTCTGTTTGATATTGAGATTGAGTTTTGATCGGTGTTTTTGGATTGATTGTTTGATTTCAAGAAAAATGAATGTAATATGTGTATGTATGATTCTGTTGTTGTCTACAGATTTTTGGATAAAGCAGCAGTAGTTACCTCATCGGAGACGGACCAATTAGACAACGGAGCTCGGAATCCATGGCGTCTCTGCACAGTTACTCAAGTCGAAGAAGTCAAATGCATCCTCAGACTCCTCCCGATTTGGCTTTGCACGATCCTCTACTCCGTCGTCTTTACTCAAATGGCTTCTCTGTTTGTCGAGCAAGGCGCCGCCATGAGAACAAACATCTCCACATTCCACATCCCTCCCGCAAGCATGTCGAGCTTCGACATTCTCAGCGTCGCAGCGTTCATCTTCATCTACCGTAGAGTAATCGACCCAGTCTTTGCTCGATTAACCAAATCGAGCCTCACAGAGCTTCAAAGAATGGGGATCGGCCTCGTAATAGCAATCTGCGCCATGGTATCCGCCGGAACTGTCGAGATTTTCCGACTAAAACACGCCAACAAAGATTGCCTCCACTGCGACGATTCGAGTTCCTTAAGCATTTTCTGGCAAATTCCACAGTACGTACTGATCGGAGCATCGGAGGTTTTCATGTACGTCGGCCAACTGGAATTCTTCAACAGTCAGGCACCTGACGGACTCAAAAGCTTCGGTAGCGCCCTCTGCATGACCTCGATTTCCTTCGGCAACTACGTTAGCAGCTTGCTAGTGACTATCGTAATGAAGGTATCGGCGACCGGTAACATGCCGGGATGGATCCCCGGAAACCTAAATATAGGCCATTTAGACCGATTTTTCTTCCTCTTGGCCGCCCTCACGGCGGCGGATCTAGCCGTATACATCCTCTGCGCTAAATGGTATAAATACATCAAATTCGAGAGCCGTGAGGCCGACGCCGCCACCGCCGTCTAGGGTTTTGCTCCGCTCCGGTCGACAATGGCGGCGGAATAAAGTTGGAGGTATGAGAATGTAGTTGCCACTTGCCAGTGATATATGATATCCATTCCATGCCGTTTGATCCAATTTTGATGGTTTATGATCGAATAATTAGATTGGAAGAAAATAAATAAATAAATAAATAGTTTCGAGGTGGTTCGATCGAGATCGTTGAAATTGGACCGGACAATGGTGGCCGTAGATTTGAAGGAAAAAGACCCACACCGGTCGAAGGATGATCAGCCGGTTGATGCAATGAAACTTGAGAGATGATTCCGATTGCTTCTCCAGTTGAGCGGTGTGTAATTGTAAGGAGATTTTACTTGACAAGGTGGGTGTGTTGAGTAAAAACTTTTGTTCATCTCTTCTTTATTTTTATTTTTAATTCAATGTTTCATTGTTGTCATAGTGAAAATTAAAATTGTATTATTTTTCACTCTCTGTATTTAATTAAATTGGCCCTTTTTTTTAAGTTTTTATTTTTCAAATTTAGTGCGAATTATATGGACCATGAAATTAGTATAAAACAGAAAGTATGAAATAGTCTAAACGATCAAATAAATTATCAACAAAAATTGACCAATGAAGCATTCATATGAGTTTAAAGTCCAAATATCGATTCAAATTCAACTCAAAGTTAGCTTTTGATTGGCCACATCAAACCTAACCTATTTATTCATTAGATTAATATAGATTAACATATTGAAAATTAAACTAGTCTATTTGGGCCATATTAGATCGACCCATAGTTATTTATCATTGAGTCAACCCAAATATGTATCACATATCTCTTTCTATATTATATTTTTGTATATAAAAAATAAGAAAGTTTTAATATTATTTTTTTAAAAATATATTTAAATATCTCTTAATTTATAGTGAACATAACAATTTTCAAAGTCTTAAAAACTGATAAATTTTTTTAATAAAATTTTATCACAAAAAGCTAATAAAAATAATACAAAAATAAATATTTAATAATATTTCATTAAAAAGTCTAACATATACCGATATATTTTTAAATAATTAAATAATTGATATTCAATAGGTTAATCGAATGAATCAACTCAAGCTCAACCCAAATTTTGATAGCTAAGCCAAATGATTGGGTCATGGGCTTGGCTATTGAAAATTGGGTCATCCCGATCCAACCCAACACAATGCCTAAATCTCATAGCTTTAAGTTTGGCCAAACTTAGACTTTCATTTTGCATCGGGTCGACTCAATGATAATGATACGTTCGTAATAAGACGACCGATAAATGCTAAGACGACAATGTCTAATTTTAATTAAAATAATATTAGTGGCACTTAAAATTTTGATTTGTAAACGTTTGCAAAAGAGAAAAAAAATTTAGGCTTTTGATTTTTGAAGTTTGGTTTAAGTTAGAATTTGAACTCGATCTTTTTATCAGAAAATTGAGGTGACAAAAATTATTTATTTTTTATTGTAGTATCCTTTTCATCTTTCTCTTCTTTGGTTCTATTCCTTCTTTAGTTCTTTATCTTTCTCTCCTCCTATTTTCTTCCATCTTCCATTTAGAGTAGCAACCGGCCATTTAAAAAGAGAGAGAGGAAACAAAAAGAAAAACAAATTCCTTCGTTCCTTATAAGAATGAAGAAGTTTTATAATATTTCATATAACCCCTCATTTTCACTTGTTTTTTTACTTTTAAAAAAATATATGAATAGTAGTACTTGTTATTAATATTCAATATAGGATTAGACATAGGCGTGATCATATATATATTTAAGATCTATATGTCTCCTTATTTGGGACTTTATTCATTTTTTTGGGTTTTTATTAAATAAATACGTAGATTTGATCGTCTATATCTAAAACGAATAGAAACCAATTAAATGTTTTTTTTCATTGGAAACGAGAGATGAAGAGGAAAGGAAGAAGAAAGAAAAAAAAAAGTAGTTGCTGGTGACGATAGTGGTGGATAAAATATCAAACTATTTATAAATATATAAAATTTTTATTGTCTATTAATGATAGACGACGATAAATTTTTTTTATATATTTGTAAATAGCTTGTCTTGTTTTTCTATATTTGAAAACAACTCCAAAAAACATTTTTTTTTTTATAGACACAATAAATAATCTATTCACAGTTTTCATTTGTGCTTGTGTCTTATTGTTGTAAAATTCAATTAATTTGAAGGGTAATTCTCACAATGTGTTAAATTTAAAATGAAAATAAAAATTGATATTCATTCAATGGATACATTGTATTAGGTAGAGGAAAATGTATAATAGATGTTGAATCTTTCATTTTTGTGTTTAGTAGGTATTTGATTTATGAGTTATGCTCGTGTTGACAAATGATGTCAATAAGATATACATATATTCGAGGTTATCCGGATAAAAAATTTGAAATTTTTTAATTAAGTATATATAATTGTATGTCAAGGTGAACTATATTTATTTTGGAATGAATAATAATAACGATTTTAATATTTTATATAATGGAAATTGACTTGCAAAAGTCATACATAGTTTGGCGATTAATTTTACGTTATTCATTTAAAAATACGGACATATTAATTCACAAACAAATGGGTAAATAAAAAAACGAGTAATATATGATATACCTAGAAAAAGAAAATACGAATAATAATTTTATAAGTCTCGGCCATTGAAGCAGATTATCGACCGCGTTAGATCCCAAATTCGTTTCCACGCCATCGCCGCTGCCGCCATGTGGAGGAACTCCCGGAGTTTCTCATCCAAACTCCGGTCATCATCTTCATCTCCTAACCCTTCGACCACAACCTCCATTTCCACCTTCTATCGTCACGTCGGCGTCGCTCAGCGCGCCCTCTATCCTTATTCATCATCGCCGTACTCTTCTTTATCATCATCGCCGTCCTATTCCGATCCCATCAGACTAGGTTGTTCGAATTCTCATGGATTTCGGGTCTTTTCGAGCGTTGCTGATCCGTCGTCTTTGGCTTCCGCACCGGTGGTTTCCAGAGCCAGGGAGGCCGTGGACTTAGCTCGCCACTATGGTCGCTGTTACTGGGAGCTCTCGAAGGCTCGTCTTAGGTACTTCGTTCATGTTCAATTGATTGTTTATCTGTTGGTAGTGTTTGACCGTGCTTTCACGTTTTGATTTCACTCGAATTGAGTGAAATTCGATTTCGTATTACTGGCTTCTTAATGTATTGCACAATCGAGATACAGACGCAAAGGGCAGCTTAAATCTCGGCAATTCCCAAAACTCTTATAAATACGCTGCTCTTAATTCAAAGAATTCGAGCATTTTCTCTAAGACAGTTTCCTTAGAGCTGCTTTTGTTATATTGTATTGTCCCGCAATTATTGGAGGAGTTTGTAACTATTCCTTTCGTTTATGCTGATTTGGATGAAATCATTGTTAATACGCGTTCTTTGAGTTGATAATTTCATTGTATTATTATGTTCAATGAAGTCATTTTGGAACCTTAATTATTCATATGCGTATTTGTGAGGTCTAATCTCTATAAGAGCGCCGTTTGTTGTTTTGATATGTTATTAGTGCCTTTGTGTTGACCTTTTCAAGTTTTGATTGCATCAATCAATACCAGGTCATTACATATGGGGAAATAAAAATCAATCAATATTTCCCTGGTTTAGATTTTTTCTTTATAATTTTAATGTACGACAGTCTTTGTTTCAATCAACCAAATGCATCGATTAAACCACCATGGGCTGACCAAGTGGTCAATAAGGGCTCATGTAAATGATAAAGTGCCGAGTGAAAATGAGTATGGTGGCTACCTACCTTGGATTTGAATGTAATAGGGCCAGACAACTATCTTGTGAGAATAATCAAGGTGCGTGTCAGGCTGTCAGCTGGGCTAGACATTCACAAATTTAAGAAAAGCAAAAAGCCATGATGGAGACAGAGTACTTGGGATCAGTAGAACTCTAAAACTACCAACTGGTTTCACACCGGGGGAACAAGTGAACAACATACAGAGCAACGACCCCAACAGTTTGGAAGATATCTTGAAAAAAGGTTTTAGCATCAGTGTATCCTATATGCACTCTAGTTTATACGAAGTATACCAATGGTGTAACACCATCGACTTATTGGGAAAAAGGGAGAAAATTACTTTGATCTCTTCTTCCGGAGAAATAAGGGCTCCTAGAGAAAAATCTATGCTGGAATTATGTATACACATTGGTTGATATTTTAAGGTTGGACAATAGCCTTAACTGTATCTTCAACAGAAGTTCTTGTTGTCATGAAAAATTATAGAACTTTTCTTTTTCATACTTGCACAAAGTTTTGGCTCCTAAATTCATTTTCATGACTGTTGTTTCTTTTGTCTCGGATTTGCATCCTTGTTGCAGCATGCTAGTTGTTGCAACTTCTGGGACTGGATTTGTTCTAGGGAGTGGAAGTACTATGGACCTTGGGGGACTTTGTTGGACTTGTGCTGGTACCATGATGGTTGCAGCATCTGCAAACTCCTTAAATCAGGTTTCTTTCCTTCTCAATTGCGACTCTTTAAAGTGCCCATGATGTGTGCTTGTCCTCCTCCTCTTCTTCTTCCTTTTTTTTTTTTTTTAATTTTTTTAATTTTTTAATTTTTCTTTCTTTCTTTCTTTCAAGGTTGTAAAAGATGAGTACTAACAATTTATGGACTTCTTCATTCTTTTTGCTTTTCAGAATCTTAACCACACCTTTATTTTGCTGTTTTTTATTTTTTTGTTGAAGTTGACTTTGGCTAAAATAACAACACAGCAGCCTTGATTTTACCCATGGCCATGACTCCTGGAAGTCATGGAGAGCAATTTAAGCAGATTGTATATAAAAGTAATAAAAACATTTGATTTCTATGCCCTGCTAATTTTCTCTTAGTTGTTACGTTAATTAGAAGTTTATTTCATTAGGTTTTCGAAATAAAAAATGATGCTAAAATGAAGAGAACACGGCGAAGACCACTACCCTCAGGGCGCATCACAACTCCACATGCAATCACCTGGGCAACTTCTGTTGGTTTAGCTGGGACTGCTATGTTAGCTGCCAAGGTGACAAGATAAATCGCCCATCGTCTTTGTATTATTTTGTTGCCAGTTTCAATCGACTGTGAGCCAATATGCTTATTTTGTTCTTTATGGACAAGGTTGTTGCAGACTAATATCTTGGCAGCTGGTCTTGCAGCTTCAAATTTGATTCTCTATGCATTTGTATATACCCCACTCAAGCAGATTCACCCTGTCAATACGTGGGTTGGTGCCATAGTTGGTGCCATTCCACCACTTCTTGGGTAAGTTCTAATCTAGTGTTCTGCTTACGTCTTTTTAGTGAAATATATTTTACCCCTTTCAGAAACTTAATCTTCTGACTAAACGACATTTTCATTCTAGTCAAGTGATATTGCCGCAGAGGTACTGTTAAAATTTTTAGTACTTATTGCAGTTCAAGCGACAGATGAAGTTTAGCTATGGGTCTTTTATTGAGTAATATCCTTGTTTATGCTTGATTGTCTGTAAAGATTAGATTTATATGAGGTATTTTCTTCATAAAAGTAACTGGACTAGATGGTGATTATTGGCATTATAGACACAAACCTAAAGACAGGAAAACTGTAGACAGAAACCTAAGTGTAGTTGAGGAAAATTAAATGATTGCTGTCCAAGAACTAGGAAACATCTGGGTTCAAACTTGAAACTATTATTTTGTAACAGGATTGTACAAAATCGAATCATAACCCTTAGCTTTCAGCCTTACAGTTTGAGATCTTTTTTATTTTGGGCTTTTTCAGGTGGGCTGCTGCTTCAGGACAAATATCTCTAAATGCAATGATTCTCCCCGCTGCCCTTTACTTTTGGCAAATACCCCATTTTATGGCTCTTGCATATTTGTGCCGTGATGATTATGCTGCTGGAGGGTAAGGATATATTTTGATTGCAATACTAGTTGGTATGTTAATTGCTACCCATCACAGTTTTCATCACTGTTATAATGAATACTTGTTCAAATTGTTCATATTCTGGATGTTTTGAAGTATACTAGAAGAGTATCAGGGATTGAAGTCTACTTACAGTTCAGATTAAACTGCCATAGGTTGGCACTGGCAGGCTGCAAAGTCTTCTGACTATTTAATAGTAAAAATTTACAAATAGGAATTTGAGTCGCCTACATGGGATCCATAAGTTTTGTACTTCGTATTCCCAGTTTAAAACACCTAGAACACGTAGAATAAGTTGTTTAATTATTGGGACTGTTTGGAATGCTCTCTTACCCTGCTCTCTGGTATTTTAGGTACAGAATGTACTCTCTTACTGATGCTTCTGGTCAGAGAACTGCCGCAGTGGCTTTAAGAAACTGTCTGTATCTCGTTCCTCTGGGATACTTGGCTTATGATTGTAAGTTACTATCACACTCTATTTGCTAGCCATCTGCTGCAGATTTCATCTCCATGCAGATGTTTCACATATAGTAGAATACGTTTGACTATCCTTTTCCTTTAAAATAAAAGTCATGATGCAAGCAACTTAGTAGCATTTCTGAGCAGGTTTGAAGTCACGATAGCTCCTGTCATATGCAGAAGGCGGAGTGCACTGTATAGATCAATTTTTATTAGGATCCCGATTAGAATCAAATGACAGTATAACTATATGGCGGTTTCAAAGAGAAAATAGTAATTATAATATAATAATAGCATTTCTACAAGTCCCACACTAGATTATTTCCCAAAGCTTGCCTACCTTTCCAAACCCCTAATGCCCTCTATGTGTAATCTTCCAACTCTAACCAACTTATTGATAGTGTATTTGGATTGATTTTCCAAGTGTTTATTTAAGTGTTTATAAGTGCAAAAAAAAAGTATTTATAAACACTTAGAAAGTCATTCCAAACGGGCCATAAATAATTGTTAATTACAATTATGTCACTGCTAATATCTTAATAACATCTCTAACTAGTTACTAACACTCTTAACAATTACCCATTTAGCTCTTTAGCATTTAAATATAGGTGCTACAAACTGCTATACTTCTTGTGTAAACTTATAAACATACAAACTGTTAAATATGGATAATGGTTCATACGAACTTGAGGCATAAAGGTTAAAGAAGTGTTCTTTCTTTGGATATTATCTTTGGGTATTTGAACTTCTATATCCCAATGACCGAAGGAAGAATTCAGTGCTTTTAGGAACCTTTCCTCCTATATCAGTTTATACTTTATTGGATATCCATCCAGCTCCAATTTAGTAATTGGGAGCTTTAAGTGAAAAACAACAAACCCACAAGAGAACAGCCCCGTGCAGGCGTGCTAAGCATTAGATCATTACATTCCAATTTTGATGAGGAATACTCCCTCCAAAGCAAACTTAGCCCTCTCTTACATTTTGCTAGCAAATTAATTTAGTTCGAGGTCCCTGGTTTGACTGTCTTTCCACAGTTACTAACTTTCCCTTTGTGTTTACAGTGGCATAGACATAGAGTTTAGGAAAGGTTTGACTCAAGGATAGTTGTCAAGCCCTCTATCTTTCTAAAATCTTAATCGAAGGGACTGTTAATTTTGGTGTCACATCATTCGAGTTTTGTCTCAATTCAACTTATGCTAATTGTACCTATTCATCATGAAAGTTCAATTAACATGAACTTTTGGTAAGGCATAAGCCAATTCATTGTTTTCTTACTTTGGACCTATTTTATTATATATATATATATGTATAAAAGTTAGCTAGAGTTTGTATCCCACAAATCCCAAATTTCTAATACCTGAGAGTTGGCATCAAAAGTTTTCGTACCTTCTGCAGCTCTGCGAAATTTCATTACCAACTAAAACCATGGTTTACAAACATTGGAAGTTGAACAAGTTGTTCTACATCTGAAGTATTATCTTGTTTGTTAGTTGGCTGAGAAAGCTGTTCTATCTGAGGGTCTTCTCAAAATTTTACATTATACACTCATAAAATCCAAAATGAATGCATCTATTTTTATGATTTAAACAATTTGATCACGGTGTCATCTACCTGGTTTCCTCCCTTGCCAACGATATTACACAACCGAATTCACATGGTATTTAATCTTTTCAGGGGGCATCACCTCGGGATGGTTTTGTCTAGAATCATCCCTCCTCACACTTGCAATCAGTGCGACTGCATTTTCGTTCTACCGACACTGCACGATGCAGAAAGCAAGAAGGATGTTTCATGCTAGCCTCTTGTATCTTCCTGTTTTCATGTCAGGACTTCTGGTTCACCGTCTTTCTGATAACGAGCAGACAATGGAAGAAGATAGTTCTGAAAGGATGTTGGATGGTCTAGTACAGGAGGATAGATATATTGCCCAAAAGAACAGGACGGAGCATAGTCGAGGTATTGCCCAAAGTCGACCGCCTGTTGCGTATGCTTCGGTTGCACCCTTCCCTTTCTTGCCTGTTCCAGTATATGCTGATTCTTGATGAACTTAGTTTCTGTTTTCTTGTGTAAACACCTCCCACAGCTTCCTTTTTTGAGTGAAATAATGAGGAAGGATCTCAAATTATTTAATCAATTATTGGTCATTTTGTATGGTAATAGAATTAATTATACAGAGGTATATTACTGTGACATTTATGGAATATGCAGTGAGATTATGCATTTATCACCCTTCTGATTTTTTGAATCCCCACTTCCTAATATATTTTCTTTTGTTTATAGATATATATGTATTTAGACCATTTTTCTCTATATTTTCATCAATTTAACCTAAGTTTATCATAGGGCTAAATTGAAATATGTTAAAATGTAAGGAGTTTATCATAGGGCTAAATTGAAATATGTTAAAATGTAAGGACTAGCATCGAATCCTTTTGAATAATGGGGATTAGATTGAAATTTTCATCAATTTTTCTTAATAAAACTTGGTTTCCATCAGTTAAATCAAATGACCCTTATTATTTTTAACCATAGTTCATACTAAGTTTAATATTTTAAATTGAAAATTAAATTGATGAAAATAGTTGTTGAAATCTTATTTTGATCCATTAATTTTTAAAATATCTATTTTAATTTTTTAGTACAAAATGCTTATTTCAGTATTAATTTTTTATTTTTCAAAAAGAGTTGTTTAGGATACTATAACTCTCAAAACGTTTATTAATAACATTAAAATAAATTATTATAAATAGAAAAAATATCAAATTATTTATAAATATAAAAAAATTTAATAGAAATCTATCACATGAGATTTTTCTATATTTGTATATAGTTTGATATTTGTTCCATTTTCCCATTTTTGAAAACAGGCCAAACATTAATATACATACAAAATAACATCAATAAATATAGTTGAGGACTAAAATAATTCTTTTGTAATAAAAAATTAATACAGTTATTATTCTAAAGTTTAAGAACTAAAATAGATATTTTCAAAATTTAAAAATCAAACTACGAAAAACTATTATTTTTTTAAAGAATTTTGTTTGACATGTACTAAGTAAAGTTTAAAAACTAAAATTAAAAAAATGAGATTACCTGAAAAAAGAAAATATATATATATATATATATATATTATCGACTAAAAAATTAGAGACTTAAATCTACATCTATACACGTGGTTGAATAAAAGAAATAAAAAATAAAACGAGATTTTTTGACTTAATTTTTAATTAAATAATTAGTTGGGAGTAAATTGGAGATGATTGGGAAGACAATGTTATATTAAAGTGCATTAAAAACGGCAGTGTCCTGAAGAAAGGAAACTAAAAAGAATTGAGGAGGGGTTCTAATTTTAGCCCTAGCTTCGCTCGAAGACATATTGGCGGGAACTTCACCGGCAAACTCAGCACTCAACTTTCCTTCTCACCGACGAAATCGACCCTCAAACTCTCCAAATTTTGCTTCATCGGAGGCGATAATGGGGAAGGACGATGAAGAGATGCGTGGAGAAATGGAGGAAAGGCTGATAAACGAAGAGTACAAGATTTGGAAGAAGAATACTCCATTTCTTTACGATTTGGTCATCACTCATGCCCTAGAGTGGCCTTCACTTACTGTAGAGTGGTTGCCGGACCGGGAGGAGCCTCCGGGCAAGGATTACTCCGTTCAGAAGATGATTTTGGGGACTCATACCTCCGAGAATGAACCGAATTACCTCATGCTCGCTCAGGTTCAGCTTCCGCTTGAGGATTCGGAGAACGATGCGCGACATTACGATGACGACCGTGCTGATGCGGGTGGCTTCGGCTGTGCGAACGGCAAGGTTTGTAGATTTGGATCTTTTTTCTTTTTTCCTAAAAATAAAAATGGAAGAGCGTAAAATTGAATTTTATTGCTTACAAGAATTAATCTGGAGTCGGACGGAATTTGCATCTGGAATAGTTCGTTTTTAGTTCCTGTAGTGCTTTCATAGGAAAAAGTGTGAGGCAGCGGGATTTGTAAAAGGGAACATGTACTTTCTTTAGACACTGAAATTGATAGATTTAGAGTAGATCGGTTGATGAATTTGTTTTTCTTTTTTCCTGGTAGAGACGCAAACTTATGTTGATTCTTGTCTCAATTCAGGTACAAATAATCCAGCAAATAAATCACGATGGCGAGGTCAATAGAGCCCGTTATATGCCTCAAAATCCATTTATTATTGCTACAAAGACTGTCAGCGCCGAAGTCTTTGTTTTTGACTATAGTAAACACCCATCCAAACCACCTCTAGATGGTACATGCAATCCCGATTTGAGATTGAGGGGTCACAATACCGAAGGTTATGGTTTATCGTGGAGTAAGTTCAAGCAGGGCCATTTACTTAGTGGTTCTGATGATGCACAGATTTGTTTATGGGACATTAATGCTACTCCAAAGAATAAAACCCTTGAGGCTATGCAAATTTTTAAGGTGAGCTCCTCTTAAACAGTCCTTACAACTCCATCTAAATGCTTGTATTTTTGTGCGTCTATAGCTTTTAATCACAATCAGGGATCTCATGTTGACTTTTCTTTCAGTCAAGGGGGTGCCAGCTTCGTAATGTTTTGTTTGGAATGGATTTGCACAAGGACTTCTAATGAACTTGTATAAGTGTATAAATATATAATTTGGATGACTGCAAATTATTATGGTCGATAACAACGTAATAAATATCTCTAGCTAACAACTTGGGAAAAATGTTATATCTATTATGTGGTGCTATTTTGGTTTCATCTATGGTTTGACATTGATCTCTATGATAGGTTCATGAAGGTGTTGTGGAAGACGTTGCATGGCATCTTAGGCATGAATACTTATTTGGTTCAGTAGGTGATGACCAATACCTGCTCGTATGGGATTTGCGAACTCCTTCAGCTAATAAGCCTGTACAGTCTGTAGTTGCTCATCAAAGTGAGGTAGGTGCTACTGGAAGTTAAATGAAAATACATGCAATATTAGTGGTTGTGAATGTTTGGTTTCTTCCTTGCGAATGAGGATCTGTTCCTTTCGTGGTTACATGCCAAGATAAATCTTATGAGAGAATCTCAATGATCATTCTCCAGCAATCAGGATTGTTTTTTTTCTTTCCAGCAATCAGTTTTATCCACTTGTTTATTGTAGTACTAGATTGTTTTTTCCCTTTTGGGGAGAAATCATGTGGCGCCTGACCATTTATTCACTGTGGTAAATGGCAATGAAATTGATGCTGCTCTTTTGGCTTTAATAAAATTATTTCCCTTGTAATTTCTCCTCAGGTTAATTGCTTGGCATTCAATCCCTTCAATGAGTGGGTTGTAGCCACAGGGTCAACTGATAAGACGGTTAAGTTGTTTGATCTACGTAAAATCAGTTCTGCACTCCATACCTTTGACTGTCACAAGTAAGCATCCTCCTTAGGTTATGAAGTTCATCAATCTTGATTTTGCTTGCCAACTGCCAAGTGCTGGAAACACACAGCACATGTGCAGCTAGATGTCTAGACACTTTAAAACCTAGTTTATAGCTGTTGGCGCTTGTTTTTGAACGCCTATACTTTTTTTTTTGTGCAACAGGGAGGAGGTTTTCCAGGTTGGCTGGAATCCAAAGAATGAAACGATCTTAGCTTCTTGTTGTCTTGGTAGGAGACTCATGGTTTGGGACCTTAGCAGGTAATTTTATCAACGAACTGTAGTGTAGTCACAGTTACTTTGTTTTAGTAATGACTGCTTAAGTTGGTAGAGTGATATCTGATGAAAAGAAGGTTGATGACGAGATAAGCTAGCCATCAACTGAATCCTGTTTAACTCTTGATATATTTTCTGAAAGTTCCCTGATACCGGATGAGATCAGGGCAACTCTTTATATGATTCCTATACTCATTTACATTACGAGAGTTCTTTTGTGGGTTTTCGTCTGCAGGATTGACGAGGAGCAGACACCTGAGGATGCAGAAGATGGCCCGCCCGAATTGCTGTTCATTCATGGTGGTCATACCAGTAAAATATCAGACTTTTCTTGGAATCCCTGTGAGGATTGGGTGGTTGCTAGTGTAGCAGAAGATAACATACTACAAATCTGGCAGATGGCTGAGAACATCTACCATGATGAAGATGATTTGCCTGAGGAACCTCCAAAGGCCCCCTAGTGCTTTATTCTCTGTATTTTAAGTAGTACTCAAAACTATTAAAATCTGTCAAGGTGTCATTTAGGTCTTTCAATCTTCCGTAGCCCTCTTCTTCTCCATGTTCATCTTATCTTTCTTAGACAAAAAGGAAAGGAAAAAGAACAAAAAACAAAAAAAAAAACCCCACCCCAAGTGATGTTTTAGGAATCTGATTTCCCTTTTCTTTTCAGTTCTAAATATAAAGAGGCGTTTTTGAGGCTTTCGGTTTCGGTGATTCACGCTATGGATATGGATATGGGTAAAAAGGAGAAACTTTGTAGAGCTCGGCGGGGTTGCAGGTGTTGGAAGAAAAGATTATATGCAGGATGAGCAATGATGTGTTGTAGGTCTGTCCTTCCTAAACTTTAGTTCAGTGCCTTAAGTAGTATACTTGTTCATTGTTAGGGTTTATAATGATTCACTACTAACTATTC
Source organism: Lagenaria siceraria (assembly GCA_002890555.2). NCBI lineage: Eukaryota > Viridiplantae > Streptophyta > Magnoliopsida > Cucurbitales > Cucurbitaceae > Lagenaria > Lagenaria siceraria. Next base: position 25,819,325 of record CM016483.1, on the reverse strand, counting down.
CGGGATCAAGGGCCTTGGGAAGATGATTTGTTTTAGATCTTTATTCTTCAACCTTCTCTCCTTGTAGGTGGCTCATCAGAAATATGGTTCCCTTTGATTTTGATGTGATTTGAGTTTTGTGCCATTTGAGCTTTGAAATGATTTAGACAGAGACCTAACAAAGATGAATCACAATCCAAAGGACTGTAAAATGACTTTTACCATCTTTAATAGAATACTTCACTCTCAATTTAGTAGGTATAATTCTCAATCTCCCATTATAGTTATTTGGATAAATTGCAAAAACCACCTTCAAATATCTGATTGCAATAATCGTAAAAATTGAGTCTTCAAACTTTATTTAAGTGTTAAAATTGGATCTTCAAATTTGTAATAGTGGTAGAAGTTGGATTTCTGAATGATAAAAATTGAACTCTCAAACTTATACTATGGTTGCAATTTTTACAGTTACCTAAGTTTGAAGGTCCAATTTTAACACTTATAAGTTAAAAGTTTGATGGTATAATTACAATTACTATCATACTTTTAGGAGTGATTTTTGCCATTTGTCTTAGTCATTTCATCATTTTCTTTCTCATTTTTGTGCTTTTTTCCTCAACATTATTTTCCAGGGAAAATTTCAATTAAACTTGATACTGTTAATTAATTTTTCCTTTGTACAATTGCTTTTGGATCAACATAAAGATATCTTAAAATTCATCAAGTTTCAACCAACCAACGGACAATATTAAGTTCAAATAAAACTTTTACCAATTAGATTTTTTCACTTCTTTTTAATAAGAGGAAACAGTATACCAAAACAAAAAGACCAGAACATGATCCTAAACAACATAAACAGAATATTCTTTATTTAATGATTCTATACCGTCGGTATTAAAAAAAAACCTTTTTAACCTTAAAAAATATAAAGTAAATATCTAAGCATGTATCCAGGATCAAGGGCAATGTTTTTGTACTAAAAATATCGATACAAGTTCATACAAGTGATTGAGAGGTTGAGTCCTTCAATCGGTTCTAAGCTTCGAAAAAAACACACAAAATCTTAGGTGACTTAATTTGATCATCTTAAAAGACTCCAAAATTATGGATATGATATTCTATAACAATAATCATCTCTACAAATCAACTTTGAGCTGCAATCTTGTTGATAGAGATACTTGGAAGCAAACTATATACTAAAAGCGCCAATCCTGCAGATTCTTATTTCTCAATGCTCCACCAGTTTGATACAGCCAAATCTATCAATGATCCTGATTTGCTAAACTGTTCATGCCGGATCTCAAGGAATACTCCTTCACCAATTTGGAGAAGGAGGAATCATCTCTTTCTAGTAACTTTTTGGGTGAGTCGAACTCAACAATCCTTCCTGTCAATAAAAAAAATTAAAAAATATAATAATAAGGTTCACTTTCCATAACTTTGTAGCCAAATCTTCAAGGAAAGTTATCAATACAAGATTCACACGTAGGAGAAAGGCACCTCTACTCACCATCACTGAGGACCAAAACAATATCACTATCGATAACTGTGTGGATTCTATGAGCTATAGTGACCACTGTTCGATCTTTGAATTCCTGCCTAATGATACTTTGTATGATGCTGTCAGTTCCTGAATCGATAGATGCGGTGGCTTCGTCGAGCACCAGAATGTTGCTTTTCTTGAGCAATGCCCTTCCAAGACAAAATAGTTGTCGTTGACCAACACTCCAATTTTCTCCATTTTCAATCACTATCAGTAGGATTCAAATTCCAAACCATAATGAGAAAAAAATGAAGGAATGCAATTGATTTTAAGTTTTGTATTCCACATTGATAAACAAACCTGGAGAATTCAACTTCATCTCCTTCCCACGCACCAATTCACCCAATTGACTTTTATCTAAAGCCTGTAAATGCATAAAAAGAAAAGGAAAAAAAAAGTGTTTCTCACAGTTTCTCAGTAAAGTTATGTCTCAACTTTGTAGCCAAAAACTAAAAAGACTACCTCCCAAATTTCTTGGTCAGAGTACTGTTCTAGTGGGTCAAGATTTCCTCTAACCGTCCCTTCAAACAACGATGGATCTTGAGGGATGATGCTAAGCCTTGATCTTAGGTCATGGAGGCCAATCTTGCAAATGTCAACATTGTCTATGAAAATGCTTCCTCCTCTAGGTTCAACAATCCTAAAAATTGCCTGTATGAGGGTCGATTTCCCACTGCCCGTTCTTCCTACAACACCCACTTTCTTCTTTCCTGGGAAAGTGCAGCTGATGTCTTTTAAGATGTCCGGCAGATGGTCCGCATAACGGATCTACGACAAGATCAAGCTAGTTCAACACAATGGTGTGAAATTGAAAAACAGAGTACCAAAAAGAGTGGATTGTATAGCAGGTCAAACTTGAACTTTCATTGGGATGAGAAAAAAATGTTGTTAATGACTTGCGCAACCTCAAATTTCTTTAACCATGTTCTAGATTTTATTGTTTATTTTATATTTTGTGCGGAGGATTACCTGTAAATTCTTGAAAGTAATACTTCCCTCCTGTGGCCAATTGCTTGGTGGTCTGCTGTCTTCAATAACAAGAGGTGCTTCACTTTTTATCTTCGAGTACTGAAGGATTCTTTCTACTGAAATGATTTTTTTCTGTGCACTGCATAAACTCCATATAACTAAAGCCTGTAACCAATTTAAGTTAATCCCGTATGATACTGCCAAGCCCGCATTACCTGAAGAAGAATACAATTCATCATGAATACTTTATTCATTTCATAATATTTAATTTGGTTTCAAAGAAATGAACTTTCATTTCAGATAATTAGCATTCGATGAAAACTTGGTCTATCTAATCATGCATTTCAAATTCAGGCAAAACAAAATTTCAATTTATTCAAAGATATTCAGAGGTTTAACTCAAATTTTCTGCCTTTGATTGCCAACTTGAATTACGAAGCACATTACATTTCAAACTTAGGAGATACTCACTTGGGTCTATAATTCCTTCAGGAAGAGTCACTAGCAAAATCAATGAAAAGACGAAAACAAAATGTGATAGCACGTTCAATCTGAAGGAAAGCCACTCCATAACTGAATTATTATGGAACCATGTCTTTGAGAAGCCATCAATAAGACAAAGGTTAGTATTGAAAAACCGATCTTCCTGATTAAAGGCACGAATAGTTGCTGCTCCAGCTAGGGATTCTGCAAAGTGGTGCATGATTGGAGATTGGTGAATCCCTGATAACCGGCCAATTTCTCGTGCTGTGGGTGTGTAATAATGCTAGCATAATCAGAAATTACTTGTTTAGTAATCAATATATAGCACAAATTAGCATATTTCTAGGTTTAAAGAGTGAAACTGCTTACTTGGTACCAGATGCAGGCTGCAGTAACAGGTATAAAAATGGCAAATACTTCCCACGCTACTTGAGACATTACTACAATTGTCCCTAGCAACCGAATGACTGAGAAAGGGCACCAACCTAGCTTTACAGCCATGTCTAAGTCTAAAATACTTTGATCACCTGATGTCTGGCAACAGAGAGTATAAGTGAAAAATTTCAGTCTTGGGATCCAACCATAGAATATGCCAAGAACAACTTAGTGCAATATTTTAAAACTTTCTTGTTACATGTTTCTTTGTCACATTTTCTCAAACTGTTGCAAGTCTTGAAGTGTGTTTTTTCAAGCCAAACACAATTAGATTGCAAGCATTATTCAGGCAAAAATTTAAAGTTATAATTACCCGGTTTAGAATTCTTCCAGTTGGGGTTGAGTCGAAGAATGCCATTGGTGCATGGAATACACTGTATAACATATCTCTGAAGAACTTCTGTGCAGTTTGAAGTCCTATTACTGCTAATAATGTTGATCGCAGTAACAAGCCTAGTGAACTTCCAACAGTAAGTAGAAAATATACAAGTAGTGCGACATTCATCCCAACTTTTGGTTCTGTCTCGTTTGTAGTTGGACAAGCCCACGTCATCCAGTAATTACTAGCTATCTGTAGTGCTTGGAACAATGTGTGTGCCAAGACTATGATTGGGACAAAAACTCCTCCTTTTATGCTTGTCAAGTAAGTTAGGTACACTTCTTTTCCAACGCTTCCTTTTTTTCTCTCTTCCTCTTGCAATAGTTTTCCTCCCTTTTCTGTTGCCTGCAGTGCGGAATTATTCTCTTCTATTTGGGAGTCCTGGGAATCTATATTTGTGATAGAATCTCCATTTAATTCCTTTTTAGGATTTGGAACTTGAGATATTCTACTTGTGTTTTCAACAGAGAGGATTGACTCAAGAGCTTGATTATGTGCCCCAACTAAAACTTCAAATCCAAAATTTTGTTTAATAAGTTCTTCAAATCCTCCAACCTGCACAATTTTTCCATTTTGCATCACCTGTGGAATGCCGATTGCAAACATGCACATTTATTAGACAGTGGCTCAGAAGTTCAAAAGCTCTATTCAAGCCCAAAAGTTTCAAATTATAGAGTTCAAATATCAACCATAAGATTGGTTGATGAAGGAAAGTTTTAACGAGAATACATCACATCCTGAACATGTGTTGTTCTCAACTTACATGCATCCATCAAAATTTAACATGAACGGCCAAGTACTTTAAAATAATTTAGGCAATAAATAGAGCTAAGAACATAGAGAAGACTTTCTACAAAATCTGCTCACCAGAATGAGATCTGCTGCCGGTAAAAATTCAACTTGGTGAGTTACATAAATTATAGTTTTCTCTTTGAGGACACCCATCATACAGTCCTACAAAATGTTAAAAACAACAAGGTTATGTGACCGTGATCCACTTAAGAAAAATACAAGTAACGGTTTAGTAGGCAACATATATTTTAGCCTTCTAACTTTTTCAAATTTCACCCACTACTTAATATCCAGACTAACCTTGAAAAGCTGGGTTCCTGTATGAGCATCAACCGCACTGAAAGGATCATCGAGAAGATAAATATCCGCATCCTGATAAACAGCACGAGCAATTTGTATCCGCTGCTTCTGGCCCCCGCTCATATTTATCCCTCTTTCTCCGATTTCAGTCAAATCACCACATGGAAACAACTCCAAATCTTTTGTCAAAGCACAAGCATCAATAGTTCTGTTATACTTGGTAACTTCGTACTCATTTCCAAAAAGAATATTCTCCTTGATATTTCCTGACAGTATCCAAGGAGACTGAGGAACATAAGCCTTTGTACCACTTATCTTCACTGTCCCAGAAATTTTTTCTATCTCACCAAGAATACATGAAAGCAGACTGGACTTCCCCGATCCTACAGTCCCACAAATTGCCACCTTCATCCCCCTTTTCACTTTGAAGCTTATTTGATCAAGAGATGGGTTGATGGACTCTGGGTCCCAACTAAATATTCCATTTTCTATCTCGATATCAAACTCTGTCTGATCTTTAGAAACACAAATAGTGGCATCCTGCTGTATTTCATCTACCTGGAGGTACGAAGTGACTCTATCTACCGAGACTTTGCCCTGTGTAAATGCAGATAGTATGTCGGGAAGACTGAATATCGGGTCTTGTAGCAATTGGAAAGTTGCCAATGCAGATATGACTTTTCCAGCAGTCAATTCTATGCCAAGCAGGGTACAGAGTCCAAATGTTACAAGAGAGATCAGGGTAGGTGATGCCCAAAAGAGAAATGACGAAAATGCTGTTAATTTTGACGATTTCCATAACCAATCGTGTTCCACTTTTCTTAAGTTTTCTATCTTTTGAAGATATTGACGATCCCATGCTTGAAGTTTAAGTATCTTCATATTTTTAAGAACTTCTGAAGTGGCTTTCATCCTATTGTCCTTAGCTTCCATGATCTTTTTTTGGTAATCTTTCTGGATTTTGGTCAAAGGTACATTACATGACATGATAAGTATAGTCGCAGCCATTGCTCCCAATGACCCCAAACCCAGATTTGTATGTAATATATAGATAGCTAATGAGATTTGGACCGGCAACATCCATATCATGTTCAAGTACCAGACGAAGTCTGATATCCTTTCAATATCAACACTAATATAGTTCATGATCTCTCCGCTGGTATGGCTTTGGCGAGATTGGCTAGATTGACGCATACCCTTTTTGTATATGTGAGAAACTAAAGCACCCCTGAGTTGAATGCCTAGTCGGCGAGCCTCGAAAATCCATTGCCTTTGAGCAGTCGTCTCAATTACCTTCGCAGTAAGAAAGGCAAGTGCAAGAAGATATCCACTTGATAAACTGCGCCCTTTTCTCTCAGTAAGGAAATTTACAAAGTCATCAATAAGATATGGTCCAACATATGATACCGCAGCACTTAACACTGCCAAAAATGCGTTAATAGCTGCTTTCTTTCTGCAAAACAAATAAATTGCCTTGTAGATTGATGGGTCTATGTCTCCATTCTTCTTCCTTACAAAGTTTAGCTTCTCCGTGAAGGAATGAAATAAAATCTTGGCAGAGTCATTTCTACAAACATCTGGTATGTCACCATGTTCGAGGGGTCTCTTGTATCCCAGAGCAAAAAGGGGATTGATCCATGAGAAGGTAACCCGTTGCAGAAGAGTTGCCCTCTCGTAAGCAGACTCCCTCTGGTCTTCTTCATGCTCAGAGCAATTTCCATGGAGAAGAGGATCGGCCAAGCCATTATGAACAACGAAAACTACGCCCGTTTTCCCATAAACCGAAAGCGCAAGCAGGAAAATCAAGGGAATAAAGCAAACTAGTTGAGCATAATCCTGAACTCTTACTTGATTTCCATCTCCGAAATCTCCAGAAAGAGCCACACGGATGATCGATAAAAAGAAGCTGCAAATCCACCATCCTCGAAGCAGCCAAGGGTACTTGACGGACTTGTTACGAACAACTCCAAAAATTGCAACCGCCGCAATTCCCCAAGCGATCACTTGCATAATCTCCGAGGAAAATGCTGAGATGTCCGAACGGCAACGAGATCCTATCCCATTTAGCAGCGCGAAGAACATCAAAACGTGAATCACCCATAAGAATATGGTGCAAGCTACACTGGCCTTGTAAGGAACACTCAAATTCTGGCAAATCGAGATGCTTTCCGGTGCATGATCGATCGTTTTTCTTCCTCCGTGATAATCCAATATCTGAATGATACATTTTTGAACAAACCGAAGGAACAAGATTCCGGCGAACCCTAATTGCACTCCGATACTCAAATTTTCGCCAAGACATGGAGATTGAAGCTGCTGCCATTGCCAATCTCCTTCGAATCCGGGAGGGTCGAACTCTGTTACAAATAATCAAACAGTTTCGGTAGTTTGAGAGAAAAATTGGACAATTTGTCATCAGAATGTACTTTTGGCGGAAAAAAAAAATAAATTAAAAAAAAAAACTGATTATATATTTTTATTTTATGACATCATAATTAGATGAATGACTTATTTCTACCATCCTCACAATTTAAGTGAAATTCAATTACAACGTAAAGATAATTTTATGGACATAAAATGTGTACTATCAATAAAGAGGTAAGAAATTCGAATTTCTTGTCCGGCATATTATTGAACAAAAAAAATATTAGAATTTATTTTTGTTCAATCTTTTTTAAAAGTAAATATCTTGAAATTATCTACAAGCTTGAAAGATATACAATTTAATTTATATTTTAAGACATCAGATCAAAAGTATAAGATTTGAGTATAATAATTTTATAAAAATGAACTTACAATATATGTTAACATTTAGAAGTAAAATATTTGTGTTTCAATATGTGGCATTTTATTACTATTAATGTTGTGATATTGAGAGACTACTCTATAATAAATTTGTTGAAAATATGATTTTAGTAATTAATAATTAAAATTTTGGTGTTATTTTTCATTGTTTTTTCCTCTCCCTCTTTGAAAAAAGAAAAGAGGAAAAAACTTACTTGAAAGAGTGAGAAGGAGAGAACCCAACATGATTTGAAGCTCCTTGTGTCTTGGGAGAAAGGAATATAGAGGTCTTATTTTGTGGAGATTAAGGTATAAATAGAGATTGGGGTATGAGAAATAAAGGATGGGAATTTTTTAAATAATTTCCCACTTCATTTGTTTATTTTTTTTTTAATTTTATTTTTGTAATGTTAAATAATGGAAGTTGCTTGGCTTCTTCTAAATTTGTGCACTTCTAAGTGCCCTTTGCCTTGAAGAGCCTTGTTTCTATTAGGTATGTGTGTGACAAGAGTCAAACACCTTTACCAAATAATGATAAATAATAGAAAATAAAAAATAGAGAGATACTATTACTTTTATCTACATTCCAACTCCTTTTAAAAATAATAATTAGTATTTTATCGAGCGAGTTAGGCTTAAATTGACATATTTATTTTTCAATCTTATTATAAAGTAGGATTAGAAAAGACATTTCAAACTCAATCTTTAGTGACATCTCTAATATGACGTAATTTCAAGCATTATTGGAAAATAATGCTGACCTCATAGGGTCATAATGCATGCCAACCCATATAAGTTTAAATATAATAATAAATGTGGAAACTTCATGCTTGGGATTCAAGTATTGGGCCTTTTCTTTTTCCAATTAAAAAATTTTGGTTGCCTCCAATAAAACAATAATCCATTTCTATATTACCCATTGCCTGATACTTCCAATACTACCTTATCATAAAAAGTATTAATTAAGACAATCACACTGTATTAGGATACATTATGAATAAATTTTCATAATAAGTTTGTTCAACATAAAAATACAAGTTTTTTTTTTTTTTTTTTTTTTTTTTTTTTTTTTTTTTTTTTTAACAAGGAGAAAGTAAATATCATTAAGACATAAAGAAGTCCATGTTCAAGTTACAAGTGAGAGCATCATGCTTGATTCTAGGACGAAGCCATCGTGGGGGATTTACATTCCAACGACCACTCTCCCTATTATTAGATGCCCATTTGGCTAAACAATGGGCAACACTATTAATCGCCCGAAGAATAAATGCAATACTCAAAGTTTGTTCAACATAACAATACAAGTTTGTATATAACTGATAGAATCAATTCTAAGCTTTGGAAAGAAAAAAAATCAAAATCTTAAACTACACAGCTGATGACTTGCAAGATTTGATCATCTCAGCCGTTTCCAAGATTATTGATATGCTTATTAAAATAGTTAACTCTCAAAACTAACTTTGAATTGTAATTTTGTTGACTAAGATAGTTAAAAGCAGTCTACATGTTAAACACGATTGGTACAATAGATTATTAGGTTTCAATGGGCAATTTGATATGATAGAATCTATCAATGGTTTTGATTTGTCAAGCTATTGAAACCCTGTGATCTCAGTGAGTACTTTATTAGTTTGGCGAAGAAGGAATCGTCTCTTTCTAGTAGCTTTTCGGGTGAGTCGAACTCGACAATTCTTCCTGTTCATCAAAAGCAATTGAAGATCATTTTAGTTCACTTTTGAGCCAAATCCTCTAGGCAAACTTATAAATACAAAGGTTAGAAAACAAGACTTGTACAAAGTATTAAGCATTTCCTACTCACCATCATTGAGGACTAAAACAAAGTCGCTATCAATAATTGTGTGGATTCTATGAGCTATGGTGACCACGGTTCGATCTTTAAACTCCTGCCTAATAATGCTTTGTATGATACCATCGGTTGCTGAATCGATAGATGCTGTGGCTTCGTCGAGTATCAAAATGTTACTTTTCTTGAGCAATGCCCTTCCTAGACAAAATAGCTGTCGTTGACCAACACTCCAATTTTCTCCTTTCTCAACCACTATCAATAGAATTCAAACCATGATGAACTAAGAAAGCTGAAAGAATTTAATTTGAAGTTTAGTATTCCAAATGCACAAACCAACCTGGAGAATTCAACTTCATCTCCTTCGTATGCACCAATTCACCTAATTGACATTTGTCTAAAGCCTGAAAACGCAAAACAAAATAAAAGCAATGTGAATTCTCTATTACTTGTTGGTTATCGTCGCATACCTTATCAGGAGTCTCAATTAGAATTATCTCAACTTTTGCAGATAAGAAAGCCTACCTTCCAAATTTCTTGGTCAGAGTACTGTTCAAGTGGGTCAAGATTTCCTCTAACCGTTCCTTCAAACAAGGAGGGATCTTGAGGGATGATGCTAAGCCTTGATCTCAGATCATGGAGGCCAATCTTGCAAATGTCAACATTGTCTATGATAATACTTCCTCTTTTAGGTTCAACTATCCTAAAAATTGCTTGTATGAGGGTTGATTTCCCACACCCTGTTCTTCCTACAATACCCACTTTCTTCTTTCCTGGGAAGGTGCAGCTGATGTCTTTTAGGACATCTGGGAGATGGTCCTCATAACGAATCTAGGACAGTTTCAAGCTCATTAAGAAATGAAGTTTGTGAAATAGAAAGACATACCAACAAGAGGGAATTATAGCATGTAAAACTTGAACTTTTTAAGAACTTCATTAAGCTAAAAAAAATTTGAGGTTAATGCATTAACCTCAAACTTCATTAACCAAGTTCTAGATTCTATTGTTCATTTTAAGGTTTACCTGCAAATTCTTGAAAGTAATACTGCCTTCTTGCGGCCAATTGCTTGGTGGTCTGCAGTCTTTAATAACAAGAGGTGCTTCACTTTTTATCTTCAAGTATTGAAGAATTCTTTCTACTGAAATGATTTTGTCTTGTGTACCGCATATACTCCATATAGTTGAAGCCTGTAATGAATTCAAGTTTATCCCGTACGATATTGCCAAGCCTGCAATACCTGGAGAAGATTTAAATTCATTAGGAATACTTTTTAATTTGGGTTAAAAGAAATAAACTTCTATTTCAGATAATTAGCATTTGATGAACACTGGGTTTGGTTGATCATGCATTTCAAATTCATGCCAAAACAATTTTCTGTATACATGAAGACATTCACGCAGTTCTCAGATTTTCCCGATTTTGATTTCCAACTTTAATTATGAAGCACGTATCACTTCAAACATATATGAGATACTCACTTGGATCGATAATTCCTTTGGGGAGAGTCACCAACAAAACTAATGAAAAGGCAAAAACAAAATGCGATAGCATGTTCAATCTGAAGGAAAGCCACTCCATAACTGAGACATTATGGAATCGTGCCTTTGAGAACCCATCAATAAGACAAAGGTTAGTATTGAAAAACCGGTCTTCTTGATTGAAGGCACGAATAGTTGCTGCTCCTGCTAGGGATTCTGCAAAGTGGTGGAGGATTGGGGATCGGTTGATCCCAGCTAACCGTGCAAGTTCTCGTGCTGTAGGTGTGTAATATTGCTAGCATAATCAGAAATGACATAATTAATAATCAATACATTACACCAATTCGTTGAATGGCATCTTTTGTACTCCCTTTGATAGGGATTTTTTGAACATCATTTGGATTATTTCATATATCAATGAAATTATTTTTTATCATTTAAAAAAAAATCATGGATTTCTAGTCTAATAGAGTGAAATTGCTTACTTGGTACCAGATGCAGGCTGCAGTAACAGGTATAAAAATGGCGAATACTTCCCATGCTACTTGAGACATTACTACAATGGTCCCTAGCAACCGAATTACTGAGAATGCAGACCAACCGAACTTTATAGCCATATCTAAGTCTAAAGTACTCTGATCAGCTGATGCCTAGCATTAGTGAATGAAAATCAAGTTTAGAGATCCAACCTTAGTATATGTTGAGAACAAATTAGTGCAATATTTTGGGACTTCCAGGTAACTTGTTTCTTTGTCGCTTTTCATCAAAATGTTGCAAGTCTCAAAGTATGTTTTTTTCCAGCCAAATTAAATTAGATTGCATGTATTATTCATGCAAAAAAGTTAAAGTTACAATTACCCGGTTTAGAATTCTTCCAATGGGAGTTGAGTCGAAGAATGCCATTGGTGCATGGAATATACTGTATAACATATCTTTGAAGAACTTTTGTGCTGTTTGAAGTCCTATTACTGCTAATAATGTTGTTCGCAGCAGCAAGCCTAATGAACTTCCAACGGCAAGGAGAAAATATACAAGTAGTACGGTATTCATCCCGACCTTTGGTTCTGTTTCACTTGTAGTTGGACAAGCCCACGTCATCCAATAATTACTAGCTATTTGTAGTGCTTGGAACAAAGTGTGTGCCAAGACTATGACTGCGACAAAAGCTCCTCCTTTTATGCTGGTCAAGTAAGATAGGTACACTTCTTTTCCAATGCTTCCTTTCTCTCTCTCTTCCTCTCGCATTATTTTTCTCATCTCTTTTGCTCTTTGCACTGTAGAACTATTCTGGTCTATTTGAGAGTTCTGAGGATCTGCATTTGTTATAGAATCTCTATTTGATTCATTTTCAGGATTTGGAGAGTGAGATTTTCTACTTGAGTTTTCAATAGAGAGAACTGACTCAAGAGCTTGACTATGTGCCCCAACTAAAACTTCAAATCCAAAATTTTGTTTCAGAAGTTCTTCAAATCCTCCGACTTGCACAATTTTTCCATTTTGCATCACCTGTCGAATGCCCATTACACATAAGCACATTTATGAGAGAGAGAGAGAGAGTGTAGCTCAGACGTTTGAAAGCTTGCCCCAAAGTTCAGAAGTTTTCAAATTATAGAATTCAGATGATCAGTAAAATAAGATTGGTTAATCGAGGTAAATCTTACTGAGAAAAATCCCTCTCCTGAACATGCGTAATTATCAACTTACAAGTATCCAAATTTGAAGATTTTGAAGTAATCACAACACAAATGGTCAAATACTTTCAAATAAATAAGGCAATAAATAGAGCTAAAATATGGAGAAGACTTTCAAGGAACTTTGCTCACCAGAATGAGGTCTGCTGCTGGTAGAAATTCAACTTGGTGGGTGACATAAATTATAGTCTTCTCTTTAAGAACACCCATTAGACAATGCTGTAGAATGTTAAAGGACAATAACAATATCGGTTAGAGTGATCCACTTAATGTCATCACAAAGACTAGATTAGTATGCAACATATATATAAACCTTCCCACGTTTTCATCAATCTTTTTATGTCCAGACTAACATTTGATGTCGTGACTAACCTCGAAGAGTTGGGTTCCTGTATGAGCATCGACAGCGCTGAAAGGATCATCGAGGAGATAAATATCTGCATCCTGATAAATAGCACGAGCAATTTGTATACGCTGCTTCTGTCCTCCACTCATATTTATCCCTCTTTCTCCAATTTCAGTCAAATCACCACATGGAAACAACTCCAAATCTTTTGTCAAAGCACATGCATCAATAGTTCTGTTATATTTGGTACTTTCATATTCATTTCCAAAAAGAATATTCTCCTTGATGTTTCCGGACAGTATCCAAGGAGACTGAGGAACATAGGCCTTTGTTCCACTGATCTTCACTGTCCCAGAGAGCTTTTCTATTTCACCAAGAATGCTTGAGAGCAAACTGGATTTCCCTGATCCTACAGTCCCACAAATTGCTACCTTCATCCCCCTTTTCACTTTCAAGTTTATATTATCAAGAGATGCACTTCTTGATTCAGGATTCCAACTGAATTTTCCATTTTCTATCTCTATATCAAATTCTGTTTGATCTTTAGAAACATAAATGATGGAATCCTGCTGTATTTCATCTACCTGGAGGTACGAAGTGACTCTGTCTCCTGAGACTTTGCACTGGATAAATTTAGACAATATGTCGGGAAGACTGAATATTGGATCTTGTAGCATTTGGAAGGTAGCCACTGCAGATATGACTTTTCCAGCCGTTAATTCTATCCCCAGCAGTGCACAGAGTCCAAAGGTCACAAGGGAGATCAGGGTAGGAGACCCCCAAAAGAGAAAAGCTGTAAATGCTGTTAATTTTGACGACTTCCATAACCAATCATACTCCGCTCTTCTTAAGTTTTCTATCTTTTGTAGATATTGACTATCCCATGCTTGAAGTTTGAGTATCTTCATATTCATAAGAACTTCTGAAGTGGCTTTCATCCTATTATCCTTAGCTGCCATGATCTTCTTTTGGTACTCTTCCTGGATCTTCGTCAAAGGTACGTTACATAACATGATAATTAAAGTTGCAGCGATTGCACCCAATGACCCCAATCCCAGATTTGTATGTAAAATGTAGATTGCTAATGAAATTTGAACTGGCAACATCAATATTAGGTTCAACGACCAGACAAAGTCTGTGATCCTTTCAATATCAACACTCATATAGTTTATAATCTCTCCGCTAGTACGACTTTGGCAAGATCGGCTAGATAGACGTATGCCCTTCTTGTATGTGTGAGAAATTAAAGCACCCCTGAGTTGAAGGCCTAGTTCACGAGCCCCAAAAATCCACTGCCTTTGAGCAGTCGTCTCTATCACCTTTGCACTAAGAAAGGCAAGTGCAAGAAGATATCCACTTGATAAACTGCGTCCATTCCTTTCAGTGAGGAAATTAACAAGGTCATCAATAAGATACGGTCCAACATATGAAGCCGCAGCACTTAACACTGCCAAAGAAGCGTTAATAGCTGCTTTCTTCCTGCAAAACAAATAAATTGCCTCATAGATTGATGGGTCTACGTCTCCATTCTTCTTCGTTACAAAGTTTAACTTCTCCCTGAAGGAATGGGATATAAATTTGGCAGCGGCATTTCTACAAACATCTGGAATGTCATCGTGTTCGAGGGGTCTCTTGTATCCCAGAGCAAAAAGGGGATTGATCCATGAGAAGGTAACCCGTTGCAGAAGAGTTGCCCTCTCGTAAGCAGAGTCCCTCTTGTCTTCCTCATGCTTAGAGAAACTTCCATGGAGAAGAGGATCGGCCAAGCCATTACGAACAATGAAAACTACGCCCGTCTTCCCATAAACCGAAAGCGCAAGCAGGAAAATCAAAGGAATAAAGCAAACTAGTTGAGCATAATCCTGAACTCTTACTTGATTTCCATCTCCGAAATTTCCAGAAAGAGCCACACGGATGATCGATAGAAAGAAGCTGCAAATCCACCATCCTCGAAGCAGCCAAGGGTACTTGACGGACTTATTATGAACAACTCCAAAAATTGCAACCGCCGCAACTCCCCAAGCGATCACTAGCATAATCTCCGAGGAAAATGCTGAGATGTCCGAACGGCAACGAGATCCTATCCCATTTAGCAGCGCGAAGAACATCAAAAGGTGAATCGCCCATAAGAATATGGTGCAAGCTACACTGGCCTTGTAAGAAACACTCAAATTCCGGCCAATCGAGATGTTTTCCAGTGCATGATCGATCGTTTTTCTTCCTCCGTGATAATCCAACATCTGAATGATACATTTTTGAACAAACCGAAGGAACAAGATTCCAGCAAACCCTAATTGCACTCCAATGTTCAAATTTTCGCCAAGACATGGATATTGAAGCTGCTGCCATTGCCAATCTCCTTCGAATCCGGGAAGGTAGAACTCTATTAGGGACGATTAGAGCGCACACTTGCATTTACTTTACTTGAGTTGGGTTTATGATTATTATAAATGAGAAATAATTGGAGAATTGACACGAAGTAAAAGATATGAGTAAATGTTAATAACGATTTAATAAATCTCTTCAATTATTAGTAATTAAAGGATGACTAAATTTTTTTACCCATCCAATCTAACTCAACTTAGAGCCAAACGCTCCCTACAAATAATTGAACAGTTTTGATAGCTTGAAAGAAAAAATCAGACGAAATTTCATCTAATAGAAAGTACTTGTGGAGAGAAAAAAAGAGAAATACAAAAAATTGATTATATATAGGACATCACTATTAAATGAATGACTTATTTCTATCAGACACGCAAATTTTAGATGAAAATTAAATATAATTAGATTGGTATAACATGTGTACTATCAACTTGCATATTATTGAGCGTAAAAAAAAAAAAAAAAAAAGTTGAAAATCAATTTTGTTCAAACTATCTTAAAAAGAAATGTCTTGAAATTATACTCAGTGTTAGCAAGTTCATAATTTATTTCAAATTTTAAAATGATGACAAACTTATAATATAAGATCTACATCAAAGCTATTTTAAATTTTAAAATGACGACAAACTTATAATATAAGATCTACATTAAAGCTATCAAGTTTGAGTATTAAACTTTGAATATATGCTAATATTTAGAAGTAAAAATTTTGAGGTAAAATATTTTTTTTAATATGTTACATTTTATTACTATTGACTTGGAATGTTGTGATATTGAGATACTACTCTATAATAAATTTGTTGAAAATATGATTTAGGTAATTAGTAATAAAAATTTTGGTGTTATTTTTCATTGTTGAAGCTTCTTGTTTCTATTAGGTATGTATGTGACAAAAGACAAATACCTTTACCAAATAATGAGAAACAATAAAATTTATAGAAAATAAAAAGTAGAGGGATACTATTACTTTTAGGAAAATTACTATAAACTTAAAAAAAAAATATCAAACTATTTATAGATATAAAAAAAATTCAATGTCTATTCGCGATTAGAAAATTTTCACTTTCTCGGAGATTATGCCAATGATCGCATGAGGAGTTGCAGCGGTTGCAGTTTGTAGAATCATTCGTAACAAGTATGTCAAGTACCCTTGGCCACTTGTATAATCGCTGATAGAGAGTGAAATTTTTCTATATTTGTAAATAGTTTGCCTCATTTTTCTATATTTGAAAATAACCTTAAAAAACGGGTGATGTACCTATTTTGATATAAAACAATAAAACATGTATAAATATGGGTGTTGTTTGGGTTGCACCTATATTTAGTTTAGAACATTATTCTGACGTAAAAATTAATCGTGCACACGAACATAGTTCTTTTGACATAAAATATGTACCATCAACCGAGGTAAGAAATTTGAATACCCCATTCCACATATTGTTGAACTAAAAAAATTACCAATCAATTTGATGAACAAATTCACATTCCATATATAGGTTGATGTTCAAATTTTCAACCTCTCAAAAGTCGTATAAATATATTTATAATATAATTGATATTGACACTAGATTTTCTATTTAATTCGTATTTTAAAATGATGAAGTAAATAGGGAGAATTTTTAAAAGTAGAAAAATAAGAGAAACTATTTACACAAAATAGCAAAATTTTTAGATAATTGTGATAGATGCTGATAGAATTCTATCAGAGTCTATCATTGATAGAAATGATAGAAGTCTATCACTAATAGATGTTGATAGAAGTTTACTAATGTCTATTTGTATTATTTTTGCTATTTTAGGTAAATAGTTTGACATTTTTTTTATATGTAAATATTTTCTAATAAATAATTTGGATTGTTTTTTTTTTTCTCTCTTCCTCTTTAAAGAAAGAAATGAAGTAAAGGACTTACTTGAAAGAGTAAGGAGAAGAGATCCCAACATGGTTTGAGGCTCCTTATGTCTTGGGAGAAAGGGATAAAGAGGTTAGAGTATGACTTTGTGGAGATTAAGGTAAGATAATATTAAGATGAGAAATAAAGGGTGGAAATTTTAAATAATTTCCCATTTATTTTGTTTATTTCAAATATTTTTTTTTAATGTAAATAAAGGAAGTTGCTTGACTTCTTCCAAATTTGTGCCCTTTTAAGTGATATTTGCCTTGAAGCTTCTTGTTTCTATTAAGTGATAGGATTGAAAGAAAAATAATTTAAATCCAAGAAACCTAGCTGCAAGGTCCTTTTCATAAGTCACAAATCATCCCTTTAGATTTTCTTTGGTTAAAGGACAAGTGGTAGGATACTTCCTAGTACTTTCATTCAGTAGTAAAAAAAAAAAAAAAAAAGAATAAATAAATCTAGAGATGCTAAAAGTAGTCCTTACGTTTGAGATAATTTAGTAGTTTTTTAGTAGTTTTTTTACATGTGCGAGTGAAGATTAGAGCATCTGACTTCTTAGTTAAAGACATTATTTTTTAACCATTCGTACTATATTTAGGTTGGCTAATGGCAACAAATAGAAAGCAAAAACTTAAATTTGTTGAATATATATTACTATTGTATGGTAATCTTATTTGTCAAAAGGATAAAAGACTACAAGCGCTTGTAATCAGCAGTTCAGATGAAACCTTGAGAATATAGCTAGCTAGGTGACTTCTGCTGTTTCATTCTCATCTTAAAAAAATTACAATGTATTATTTTTCACTAATGTTATCTCAACATTTCGATCCCTATTTCGTGCACCTACCTTATCCTAGAATCAAATCGGGGTTACAAATCGACAATGATTTTACTTTTTGAATATGCGTACCTCGATCGCCATTGTAGACTGTAGTTCTTGATTTCTTTGATGACTCCAGTATCAATATGGTTCTTAGAGCTGCTTATAAGCTCTATTCATACCTTTGATTTGCCAAAATATTGAAGTTTTGAGATCTTGAAGAGTACTCTTTTATTAGTTTAGAGAAAAATGAATCGTCTCGTTTGAGAAGCATTTTCGGTGAGTCGAACTCTGCAATTCTTCCTGCTCAATTGAAAGCAATAGTTGTTTAGTCTCTAACAATACTATATATTAAAATCTTTTCAGTGAAGTAACCAATACAAATACTAGACAGCAATATAATATATGAATGGGAGAAAGAACTTCAAACTCACCATCACTGAGGACTAAGACAAGATCACTAGTTATAACTGTGTGGATTCTATGAGCTATGGTAACCACGGTTCGATCTTTAAACTCTTGGTTAATGATATTCTGTATGATGCCATCAGTTGCCGAATCTACGGAGGCTGTTGCTTCATCAAGCACCAGAATGCTGCTTTTCTTGAGCAATGCCCTTCCGAGACAAAATAGTTGTCGTTGACCCACACTCCAATTTTTCTCATTTTCAACCACTGTCAAAATATTAAACTATGATGTATTAGAAAAGCCATGTATACCTGATTTTTCATTTAATATAATCAAATTCAATTTGGCAAACCCAACCTGAAGAGTTCAACTTCTCATCCTTTGCACGCACCAAATCACCTAGTTGACATTTGTCTAACGCCTGAGAAAGCAAAAGCACAGTAAACTAGCCATTCAATACTATTATTATTGTTATTTTTTTAGATTCATTCATTGTTGTATAGTATCAGCTCCAATTAGAGAAATCCTCTCAGAATACTATTCCATCTTCTTTTTTCTTTCTTGTTCGTTATAAGTAAAACATATTAGCAAAGAAGAAAGATTACCTCCCAAATTTCCTGGTCAGTATATCGTTCTAGTGGGTCGAGGTTTCCTCTAACTGTTCCTTCAAACATGGAAGGGTCTTGAGGGATGATACTTAATCTTGATCTCAGGTCATGGAGGCCTATTTTGCAAATGTCAACCTCATCTATTATAATGCTTCCCTCTCTAGGTTCAACAATTCTAAAAATTGCTTGTATGAGAGTTGATTTTCCACTGCCCGTCCTTCCTACGACACCCACTTTCTTCCTTCCTGGGAAGGTGCAACTAATGTTTTTCAAGACATCCGTGAGATGGTCCGCGTAACGTATCTACAAAAGGTTGAAGCTCTTTAGAAAGAAAATTGTATGAGCATAAAACTTGTATTTCAAATCAAATCACAGAGATATATATTGGTGTAAGAAACCAAAGTTTCATGGAGAAAGAATGAAAGGAATACAAGGGAAATTAAAGTAGCCCAACAAAAATAAAGGACAACAGGGAGTCCAGGAGCAGGAGCTCCAATACAATAAAATCAAACCAAGACCATAACTAAAAAAGAGTCTATTAATCAAAGCTCATAACAAGACATTAAACCAAACCAAATCAGATTGTTTAACATGCAAAATGTGTTAACTTTAGATATCGGGTACTGATTATATGACTTAAGTATTCTAGAATTTTCTTTTCCTAAATTTTCTACACGTTGCTATGGGAAGTTCACCTGCAAATTTTTTAAGCAAATGCTCCCATCTTGCGGCCAACTGCTTGGTGGTCTGCAATTTTCAGTAACAAGTGGTGCCTCACTTTTTATTTTTGAATACTGAAAAATTCTTTCAACTGAAATGATTTTATTCTCTGCGTTGCATATGTTCCAGATAACAGAAGCTTGCAAAACATTTAAGTTTATCCCATACGTTACTGCCAAGCCTGCAAGACCTGAAAAGGTTCCAATTCTTTGTAAATATGCAATTATCCTATTTAATTTGGCTATAAGATATTAAAGGTTGTTTCAGCAAATCTACCCTCAGTGAAATATCTAACTACAAGAACATGTTAAGAAGCTTCTCTACAAAAATTTAGCTTATGATTTCTTTCATGGTAAAACATGTAGACAGGAAACTCACTTGGATTAATAATTCCTTCGGGGAGAGTTACCAGCAAAACCAATGAAAATCCAAAAATAAAATTTGATAGTACGTTCAATCTGAAGAAAAGCCTCCATCGCTGAAACATTATGAAACCAAGGCCTTGAATGGTCATCAATGAGACCAAGGTTAGTTTTGAAAAATCTTTCTTCTTGATTGAAAGCGCGAATAGTTGCTGCTCCTGCTAGGGATTCTGCAAAGTGGTGTAGGATTGGAGCTCGTTGTATCCCAGATAACCGAGCAAGTTCTCGTGCTGTAGGTGTGTAATATCGCTGACATAATCAGAGCTTAATTTATAAGAACTCAAAGACATTATGAAAATGTAAACATAAAAGTCTATAGGGGTTTTGTTACTCACTTGAAACCAGATGCAGGCTGCAGTAATAGGAATAAAAATAACAAACACTTCCCATGCAACCTGAGACATTACTACAATTGTCCCTGTAATCTGAATTATTGAGAATGCACACCAACCCAACCTCATAGCCATTTCCAAATCTAAAACGCTTTGGTCAGTCGATGCCTGCAAAGTAAAATACAAGTAAAGTTTTAAGTCTTGGGAACTATTCTTTGAATTATTCTGCTTAACATAATCGTTAGTCTCCTTGTGAAAACATTGAGATCCACCTGGGCATATGCTTGGAACATAACTTATACTTGCAATAATTTATCAAATCTTTTCCTTCTATTTCTTATTTTAATAAATTATAATTTATATGTAAACTAATACATATAGCTAGTATCATAAGCTGAATTGTAAGTTAAAATTACCCGGTTTATAATTCTACCAGTTGGAGTTGAGTCAAAGAATGCCATTGGTGCCCGGAGTATACTATGTAACATATTTGTGAAGAGCGTTTGTGCTGTCTGAAGTCCTGTTATGGCTACTAGCATAGCTCGCAGAAGCACACATAGTGAACTTCCAATAGCAAGTAGTGAATAAACTAATAGTACGATATTCATCCCAATTTTTATTTCTGTATCACTTGTAGTGGGACAAGCCCATGCCATCCAGTAGTTACTAGCTATCTGTAAAGCTTGGACTGATGATTGAGCCAAGATTATGATCGGAATGAATGCTCCTCTTTTCACAGTGGTTAAATAAGACAAGTACACTTCTTTACCAATGCTTCCTCTCTCTCTTTCTTCCTCTTGAACCAATTTTCCTCCCTTGTCTGTTATCTCTGCAGAATTTTTATTCTGCACTAGATCGTGCTGTGAGTTTTTAGGCTTCACATTCATGGTAGAATCTTCACACAGTTCTTTTTTGGGATTTGTCAGTTGAGGTTTTCTAATTGAGTTCTCAACTGTGACGATGGACTCTAAAGCTTGACTATGAGCCCCAACTAAAACTTCAAACCCTATGTTTTTGTTCATAGTTCTTCAAATCCTCCAGCTTGAGCAATTTTTCCATTTTGCATTACCTGTCAAATGTTAATTACAAAAGGTGCCCATCTTAGAGACCAGAAACTGTCAATCACAAACATCAATTACTTCAAAACGTTTTTGGTGACATACAATTCACAAAATCATCTCTCAAGTAGTTTTTGGAGAATAATTTCTCTATCATTCAAGATAAATCTGAGCTGAATTCCCTTTTTATTTGATGTTTGGCTTAAATCCCATGCATGCAGTTGATAGTTGTTCAGACAATTAAGAAACATCAAGTAAAGTATTTTGAAACAATTAAGAAGAACAAAAGAGAGAACTTTCGTGGCATTTCACTAACCAGGATGAGGTCTGCTGCCGGTAGAAATTCCACTTGGTGTGTTACATAAATTATGGTCTTCTCCTTGAGAGCACCCAGTAGACAGTCCTACAGAGTATGATAGCAATAATAACGTTTCATTAGATTGTCGATTCAAGTAAAACAATTTCAAGAACAAGTCAATATTGTAATAGTACTGCTTACTCATCCTCTACATTATTTAATGTCCTGACTAACCTCGAAGAGTTGAGTTCCTGTATGAGCATCAACTGCACTGAAAGGATCATCAAGGAGGTAAATATCAGCATCCTGATAAACTGCACGAGCAATTTGTATCCTCTGCTTCTGTCCTCCACTCATATTTATCCCTCTTTCTCCAATTTCAGTTAAGTCCCCACAAGAAAACAACTCAAAATCTTTTGCCAGAGCACATGCATTAATGGTTCTGTTATATTTAGTACTTTCGTATTCATTTCCAAAAAGAATGTTCTCTCTAATATTTCCTGACAGTATCCAAGGAGACTGAGGAACATAGGCCTTTGTACCACTGATCTTTACTGTCCCAGAAAGCTTTTCTATTTCACCAAGTATGCATGAGAGCAGGCTGGACTTTCCCGAACCTACAGTCCCACATACGGCCACCTTCATTCCCCTTTTCACTTTTAAGTTTTTCTGATCAAGAGATGCCCTACTTGTTTCAAGGTCCCAACTGAATTTTCCATTTTCTATCTCTATATCAAATTCTGTTTGATCTTTAGAAACATAAGTAATAGAATCCTGCTGTATTTCATCCTCGCGTAGGTATGAAGAAACTCTGTCCGCTGAGACTTTGCCTTGTGCAAGAGCGGATAGTAAGTCAGGGAGATTGAATATAGGGTCTTGTAACATACGGAATGTAGCCAAAGCAGATAAGACTCTTCCAGCAGTCAATTCAATTCCCAGTAATACCACACCCAAATGTTACAACCGAGATAAAAGTGGGCGCTCCCCAGAAAACGAAAGCTGAAATTCCCATTAATCTCAACGACTTCCATAACCAATGGTGCTCCACTTTCCTTAAGCTTTCTAGTTTTTGGAGGTACTGAGTATCCCATGCTTGAAGTTTGAGTTTTTTCATGTTTCTGAGAACTTCTGAAGTGGTTTTCATCCTATTATCTTTAGCTTCCATTATCTTTGTCTGGTAACTTTTCTGTATTCTGGTCATTGGTATATTGCAGCTGACTAATAGAGTTGCTGCTAATGCACCTAACGACCCCACTCCCCAATTTGTATGCAAAATGAACATAGCTAATGAAATTTGTACGGGTAACATCCATACAGTGTTCAAGAACCAACTGAAGTCTGTGATTCTTTGGATATCAACACTCATGTAGTTCATAATCTCCCCACTGCTGCAGCTTTGGCGAGATCGGCTCGATAAACGCAAGCCCTTTTCATATATGTGAGATATCAAAGCAGCTCGAAGACGAAGACCCAGTTGACGTGCACCGAAAATCCCCTGCCTCTGAGCTATTGTCTCGATCATCTTTGCGCTAACAAAGGCAAGCGCAAGAAGATACCCGCTAGATAAGGTTCGCATTTTCTTCTGAGTAAGGAAATTCACAAAGTCATCAATAAGGTATGGTCCTACATATGATGTTGCAGCACTTATCACAGCAAAAAATGCATTTATTGCTGCTTTCTTTCGACCAAACAAATATATTGTCTCATATATTGATGGGTTTGTGCTATTGTTCTTCTTCCTTACAAAATTTAGTGTCTCATCAAAGGAATGTGATAAAAATTTCGCAGAGTCAATCTTACAAACATCTGGTATGTTCTCCTGTTCCAAAGGCTTCGTATATCCAACAGCAAACAGGGGATTGAGCCACGAGAAGGTAACAAGTTGAAGAAGCGTTGCCCTTCCATAAGGAGAATCCTCCTCGTCCCTCTCTTGATCTAAGCATTTTTCCGGAAGAAGTGGGTCCTCCAAGCCATTATGAACATTGAAAACTATGTTTGTATGTCCATAGATTGAAAGTCCAAACAGGAAAATCGATGGAAGAAGGCTGAAATACTCGGCATAATCTTGCACTTTCAAGTGCTTTACATTTCCGAAATACACATCCAAAACCACATGAACAATCAACAAAACAAAGCTGCAAAACCACCATCCTCGTAGAATCCAAGGATACTTGACAGATTTATCGTGTACAACCCTAAAAACTGCGAAAACCGCTCCTCCCCATGCAACCACTCGCATTATCTCTGACGAAAGAACTTTGATTCTGGAATTGCAATGAGAAACACTTCCATTTTGCAAAACAAAAACCATAAGAACATGAATCACCAACAGCAAGAAGGAGCAACCTACACTGGCTCTGTAAGAAACGCTCAATTTCCGACTGATCGGACAGTTTTTCGCAGCTCGATCTGTCGATTTGCCCGCTCCACTGAAAGAATTCCATATCCAACAGACACATTTCTGTAGAACTCGAATGAACAAAACTCCCAGGAACCCTAATTGCACCCCTATGCTAATACATTCCCACAAACATGGCGATGTCAAATCAAGTTCCCGCCATTGCCAGTTCGCTCCCAATTGAGGAAGCTTATAAACTGCAACAGATTTACTGAACATTGCTTCAAAAAAAGGAAAAAAATTATAGAACAAAACAGATTTTAAAATAAAAATATTAAATAAATAAATAATCTCCAACTTAAAAATCACTTTTCATCCCTATAGTTTCATATTTTTTAATATTCAATTCTTATATTCTCAAAT
The DNA here is from genome assembly GCA_002890555.2 of Lagenaria siceraria. Classification (NCBI taxonomy): domain Eukaryota; kingdom Viridiplantae; phylum Streptophyta; class Magnoliopsida; order Cucurbitales; family Cucurbitaceae; genus Lagenaria; species Lagenaria siceraria. The sequence continues at coordinate 25,794,637 of CM016483.1, read as the reverse complement.
TTATAACAATTTCGTTTCAGGACTAAATTGTAACAAATTTAGAAGTATAAGAATGAACTTATTATTAATTTAGAAGTACAAAGATTAAATCGTCATAAACTAAATTTCATGGACTAAATTCCGTTAAATAAAGCTAATTGATATTTTTCTATATGTCAACTTATGAATATAGGGAATAATTTCCTAGTATCCTCATCTTTCTTTTCTTATTCTTAAATTATTATTTTTGTAAAAGTTTATGAACTAAAAGTGACTCTTAACCTAATATAGATCAAAGATTTTTTGTATGGGTACCCCTTTTAGAGTTGTTTTTTGACAACTTACATTATATAGCGTGAAATTATCGAATGGAAACATTGTACATGTAGGTTGGGATCTCACTCTCACTCCTCTCGTTCTTTTGAGTTTAGGTTTTTTCGCTTCTCACTCTATTTTCTCTCGCTCTCAATCATTGCTCTATAGTATAGAAAGTTGAGAGTTCAACACGCTTGCATAATAAGATCGGAATTTAATTACTAATTTAAAAAAATGACTAAATGATTATCGTTCCACAATAAATAAAAAAATATATATATCAAAGACCTTTCGAATTAAAATGATGGAGCAAAATACCCTTATTGGTTCAAAAAAAATAAAAATATATAGATTAAAAAACAATATAACTTATACCTAACCAAATCATATTTTAAAAAAAAAACAAAAAAACAAAAATATTATAAACCAAAATTAAATCTAAAATAGTTATAATAATGCTGTTTTCACTCTTTCCAGCCCTATGCGAGAAATTATAAAAATTAAAAGGTGTATAATAAGAACATGAAATATAAAATAAAAACTCAAATACACTGTTTCAAGATTTCAAGCCCCATAAGTCTAGTTGAAAACGTCAAAAAAAAAAAAAAAAAAAAAAAAAAAAACACTCAAGAACATGAAATATAAAATAAATAATAAATAATAAAAACTCAAATACACTTTTAGGGCAATAATTGAGTGTATATCAACAAATTGCATATATATTAAAATCTAAATTTTGTTATAAAATTTGCATTATGTTATATTTAGATACTTGAGACTCATTTGCAACCATACTGACTTAATTATAGTAAAACTATTTGAAAATTCTAATTATCTATTATTATAATTCAGACTATACACCTTAAACAACATAAATATATGATATATTTTCAACTAAAAGACATAAACAATCTTGTTTTTTTCTTTTCATTTGAGAATCAAGTGAAAATCAACTTGCAAATCCTATAATTGAAGCATCATTCTATTTGAAAATAAATCAAGATTACACAGGGGGAAACAAAAATAAATACAGTAATTAAAATAAAATTAAAAAAAAAAAAAAAAAAAAAAAAAAAAGCCAGAAAGAAAAGCACCTTCCATATGTGGATTGTAAGGGAGAAAACAAATATTATACTGTGAGTTCTAAAATTTGGAACGACTGAGGGAAAAAAAACGATGAGCGATCACCATGATTTATAGAAAAATGTATATTTTGGTTTAAAATTTAAACAAAAAAATAATCTAGAAATTAGGAGATAAAACAAATAAAATTCATTAAAGATGCAAGAGATAATGAGCGTAGGACTTGGAGAGGTAAGTATATTTTTATTTAAAATACAAATACCCACCGAATATAAGGAGATACAATAAAACAAATCTAAAACAAAGCAAATTAATTTTAAAATGCAAGAGATAATTAGATATTAAACAATTTAAAAAAAAAAAATCGTGATATCACATATATGGCTTCCATTTAGGTAGTGTGTGAGCCCCACTATATCTCTAAGGGCAAATTGCAAAAATGTGTAATTACACTCTCAAATTACAAAATTAGACCCTCGAACTTATAATAGAAATTAGACTCCCAAATGATAGAAATTTCAATTGTTACAATTTCTACAATTATACAAGTTTGATAGTTCACTACCACCATACTTTAGGGTTTTTGCAATTTATCCTAAAACTCAAATAAAATTGATAGAGGCCCAAAGTATCAACAAATATAGCATAATACAAAAGAATTTGTAGATAAAACAAAAATTATATCCAACTTTTATCAGCTATATAGTCTAATATTATTAAATTTTGCTATATTTGTAATTATTAAAAATTGTTACTATACAGTATATACTCAATTATTAGCTAAGTACAATTAAGATCATGTTGTAACGTTGTAATCAATCAATGCTAATATGAAAAGTGAAATGGATTTAAAAACATTTCCAAAAAACCAGTTAATGATATTCTATCAATGATGAATAATAAAAAAACTTCCAATTTTGTAAGTCATATTTGAAGAAGGTAAATTTAGCCCAAATTCCGTTTATTTGGGCCAAGTAATTGAAATGGGCCGTTAAATGTGTTGGGCCCATGGATTGGGTTTGGGGGGGTAAAGTGCGGTTTTGAAAGGGATGGCGAAAACGACGTCGGTTTTGGTACTTGTGAATTATTAAATGTTGGCCCGCAGGAATTATTCTCCAAACCCTCCGTTATTCCTCATCATCTGTCAGTCTTGAGTTGTGACTAGACAGCGGGCAGGCCCGTTGGATCAAACGGGAATTTTCATTTTTTTAAGAAATCATTCTTATAAGGAAACCTCTCTTCGAGGTATTAAATTTAAAAAAAAAAAAAAAGATTTTTTTAGTACAAAGAGTAGAGTGCAAGAATTTAAATTTTCAACTTTTAAGAAAAATACTAAAAATAAATGTTTTTTAAAAATCCATTTTCATTTAAACACTTTTGATAAAAACGATTTAAAATAAAGACATTAATAACTTTCAAAATTCATCTTGAGTAGTTGTTCAAACATATCCTAAGACTACTTTTAATCTAGGTACTATGACTTTAGTTCCTGTATTTGTAAATATTCATACTTTGATCTATGTACTATGACTTTAGTTCCTATACTTGTAAATATTCATCTTGATTACTGTATTTTTAATTTTTGTTTATTTTTGTTTTTATATTTTCAAAATATTTATTTTGGCCTATTTACTTTTAAAAATGACCATTTTGACCTCTCTTTACTAATACTTTAATATAAATTTTATGCATAATGGAAACTCTTTAATACAAATTTATCGCTACATTTGAAGAAATATAGTGAATGAAGTGTAATGCTAAAATTTCGATCCAATAAAAATGAAAACAAAAGGAATAAAATGGACACTTTTTAAAAATACGAGGACAAAAATAAACATTTTGAAAGTCTATGAACTAAAATGAATTAATTAATTTAGAGTGTATTGTCATTTGATTTATAAAATATTTTTCCAAATTCAATATATTAAAATTTAAAGTTCAAAAGTCCACTCAACAACAATACAATACAACGTTGTTAGTTAAAAAAAAAAAAAAATTAAAAAAAATACTATTTTTTTTTCTCAATGATTGAATTAATAGTCATAAAAGCTAATCATGAAAGTAATAAATGAAAGAAGACCCACAATTTCCATTTTTCATCACATCTCTTTTTTAATTTCTCTCTCTCACTCTCTTCCTAGTTTAAAGAGAGAGAAATAAATAGACAAAATCTTCATATGGCATTTTGTGACAAATACAATAAATATGCAGTCTTATAATAGGTCACCTTCCACCTAATCCCAAACACATTGATATCATCTCTAACATTGATTAATATTCTACCTACCAATTTCAATATAACCTTAACTTTTAAGAAAATAAAATCTAAAATTCCAAAAATTATTTTTATTTTTCTTATTTTTATTACAATACTTAGAGTAAAAGAATCAAATCTCTAACTTTAAAATTAATGGTATAAATTTTATACTAACTAAGTCATAATCATATACGCCACTATGAGATGTGTTTACATTCTTTTAACTAAGATAACATAGAATTATTTTCGATGGTTTTTTTTTTGTGTATAAAAAAAAATACAAAAATGGGATATCAAATGTTAGTACCATTTTGTTAGTGTATTGGATTTGAATGAATAAAAAAGAAATCCCATGAACTTTATATCAAAAGTTTTTATTTTTTTCCTTTTGAAAATTGACAAAAAAAAAAAAAAAAAAAAAAAAGATTGAATTTGAAGTGGGAGAGAGAGAACTCACTTGAAAGAGAAAAATAGTTGAAGAATTGAAGGTGATCCATAGGCATGGTGAAGGGGAAGCTAATTTTTAGAGAGAGTAATGAATGTTGATCCTCTTTTTGTTCTGCAACAAAATAACTTCCAATTTCAAGCCATGGCTGCTCATACCAGAGAGAGAGAGAGAGAGAGAGAATTTTATAATTTAAGAGTTTTGAGTTTTAGAATTGGTGTTATATATATATATATATAAAGGATTTGAGGAAGATGACAAGTTTTTCTTTCTTTTTTCCCTTTTAATTAATTAATTGATTGTATTTATGGAAAGGAAAAGCCAGTGTCCAAAATTTTCACAATTGTTGTTTTTTTTATATTATTATTATTATTATTTCGATAAAGATGAAAACGACTCTTTGATAATTATTTGATAATTATTTTATTATTTAAAAAAATTGTACTTATTTTCTTATATTTTCTCTACAACGTGTTTTTTTTTTAATGAATGATTAGAATTTATAGCCAAATTTTAAAAATAAAGAGAATTTTTTAAATGTTACTTTTTTATTATTTTTTAAGTCATTCATCATATTAAGATGTAGATAATAAAACAAATAATTAAGTCAATATTGAAACTGTGAAAGTAGTGTTTATGAGTTTAATTTTTAAAAATAAAAATAAAAATTATAGTCTCATTTGGGTTTTGGTTTTTTATCTTTGAAAATTAAATTTATAAATGTTATTTGATTAATCAGATCTGGAGGTAATGTATTATGCCGTGGAGACCACTGCCTTGAAAGCAAATTTAGTACGACTGCAAATCGTTTTTTTGCCGATTGCTCTCCAAGGTTAACCCACAACACCCACCTTCAGACATGCACTTGTCGGATGGAGGGTTGAAATCAACAATGAGGTGAATGGAAAAACGAATTAATCAAAACTGGTTTACACTCTCTGGTTTTTTTAAGAAGACAAATCTTTATGACGTAAGTTCCTTTTTTCACGCAAGCGGGGTTGCCTGAGCCCGCCTGCCCGATCGGACGAACGACGACAACAACGCACGTGGGGGGAAAGACCTTTTACTCCCACTCTCTCCACTTTTACAAGTCTCCTCTCACCACTTCTTAATTCTCTAATGTAGGACAAATGAAAAAGTGAAACTCCCATGTGCCTTTTTGGGCCTTGAGCCTAAGGTGGTGTGGGTATTCTCAACAATAAACACTACTTCCACTAAGTTTCTTTGTTTTATTATCAACTTCCCACTAATGTTCTAAGAAATCAAATCAAATTTTGAAAATTGAAAAAATAGCTTTCAAAAACTTATATTTGTTTTTAAATTTGATTGAGAATTCAATTTTTTTTTTAAAAAAATGTAAAAATTATAGTGTGAAATTTAAGAGAAAATAAACACAAATTTTAAAAACAAAAAACTAGAAATAGAATCATTATAAAATAAGACCTAAATGATTACGAAACAGAGTGTTTATAATATTTAAGAGGATGGTTGATTGAATGAGGAAAGTTGTATTGTAAATATGTATTCTATATTTTGAAATTTCAATTTAAGAAGTCTTGTCAATGGATTTTTTTGATGGATTTGGTCGATATTTTTTTCCTTTTTTTTAAGAATGGTTTGGTACAAGTTTAGATTAAAGATTGAGTCTCATATTAGTTAGGGAAAGAGAGATATATGGTATATAAGTGAGAATAATTATCTTTGTTGGTATGCATTAGATAACATAGAGTTCTATCTCTAAACTAATTGATAATCCGAAGAGTAGTCTTTGCATCTTATAGAGATTGTGAGGTCTCCTATTTTTTCTATTTAAGGTCAATATGGTGTTTTTTTTCAATCGGTTCACCATAGGGATGACAAAATTCTCCGCGGGGTCGAGGAATCTCTAGTTTGACCGGGTACGGAAATTTAAATCGGGTCCTCAGTCGAAGACAGGGAGGGAAGTCCCGCCCCGAATTATATATATATATATATATATAAAAAAAAACTACTAAAGAATCAAATCCTTTTCAGTTTTAAGTTTCAAATTTCCATTCTGTTCTAATCAAACTTCCAAAAGAATAACTTTAGTCATTTCAGGCTAATAATGGTATCCGTTTGAATTCTGAATTCTGAATTCTGTATAAATATATACCAATCCATACTTTTGGAATTTCCTTTGAAAATATAATGAACAATTTATAATTATTTCAATTAAATTCTTAAATTATAGTAAATGAATCAATTTAGATTCTTTATTTAACTTACCTTTGCAAATTATTTATACATCAATTCTTACATGTCTATAAACTTCTTCACATGTCGTGTTAACAAAATTACCATTTAAATTGATGCATGAACAATTTTTAGAAGCAAAAGTGAGCATAACCCTACTGATATATGAACATATTAGTAAACTATGAGATTTGTGATTCAAATCTCCTTAATCCCAATAATACAAAAAAAAAAAACTTTTTAAAAGAAATTCTAACAAAAAAAAATCTAAATAGATTTAGAGTTTAAATTGATATTGTGATGATTTCATAATTTTAATTGGAAAAGTTAGTATAGATTAATATTTTTCCATAATTTATCCAAGGTCCGATCTAATCCCAATATAATATTAATTTATTTATTATCTACATGTCAAATTCAAACGAAGAAGAGGAACAGAGAGAGGAAAAAGATTCGAGGTGGCCAAAAAATATTAGACTAAAAGTTAAAACTTTATTGTTAGTGGAATTTTTTTTTTTTTTTTTTTATTTTTTTACGGATGAAATTCACAACCTCAAAAATAGAAATTAAAAATAAATAAATAAAAATTAAAGAAAAATCGCTTTCGTTGCTTGTTGCTTTGTTGATGTGTTGTGAGTACGATGCCTTGGTAAATTATCGCCTCAATACTTCAATATAACAATAATTTGGTGACGTTTTTCTTAAAATAAACATTAAATTAAAACAAGATTATATATATATATATATATATATATATATTATTCGTGTGTGCCCAGACCAACTTACTCACACCTTAACTAATCTTACGAAATAACTGACGAACAAAACTTGTAGGATATTAAATCTTAAGTAGATGATCATTATGAATTGAACTTATTCTTTATAAGTTCTTTATTAGTCACATGACTCTTTTTTACTACTAGATCGATTCATGATAGTTAATAAAAATGCATTAGTTGATTATTTCTTATTTATTTTTCTATTGTTTTCATTAAAAAAAAAAATCATGTTTAGTACATTTTTGTTTGTTGTTGTCCCTGGTTTTAATTTCAAAATGTAAAAATTTTAGTGAAATGTTAGAAACTAAAAGAAAAAATATCAAATTATCTATAAATATAGAAAAATTTCACTGTTTATCGCTCAAGCGATAAAATCTGTCACTGTCTATCAGTCTATCGTTGATAGACACTAAATTTTTTCTATATTTATAAATAATTTTGTTCATTTTTCTATATTTGAAAACAACCCTTTTAGAGGTATATATATATATATATATATATATATATATATATTTTGATGTAGCTCCAAGAATGCTTTAAGAAAATATTATTAATGATCCAATCAAAGGGATAACAATGTAGGAATTAAATGTCGATTGTTGTTGCGCCGTGGAAAATCCACTGCTCTGAAAGTAAAATCGGCGCGACCTCGGTGCTAAATCGTCAAAGCCGGTTGCTCCCCAAGGTTAACACAACTCCTGATCGCTGACGTGCACTCGTCGAAGAACAGGTTGGAATCAATGAAAATTGTTCAGAAATCAAAGAAGAACCAAAATTAAAACATAAAATTCTTATATCTTTTTTTCTTCCAAATTGAGAGTTATCTTTTAAGGAAAAATAAAAATCACTTTAAAACAAAAGAAAACCGTTTTCAAATTAATTTTAAAACGGTTTTAGAATTAATTAAAACAGTTTTTCGATTATATTTTCTTTTATTATGTTAGTCATTCCCAACAAACAATTGGTATTTATACACTAACTTACCGGTCAACCGGTTACCAAAACCTAGATAGCCGGTTACAACCAGATTTAACCCAACTAAAATGAAAAGATATACAAATAAACTTTTCCATGGCCAACTATAATAAGAATCCATACGTCATATATATATATATATATGGAAAATAAAACCATAGATAATAAACTTGATCATTTTGTTTTTAAAATTTCTATATAATTGTAAAAAAAAAATTTATGAGAAATGAGAAATAAGAAATAAAAACCGTCGTTAAATGCTTATGTTTTTTAAAACCCGAGGTAACAAAAAACCAGAAACAACAATGTTAACCAATGGATGGGGTTGGTCATTTAATTGAAAACTACATCTTGGAAAAAGATGAATCAAATTTTGCAATTAAATGAGAAAAACTGAATTATAAATAAATAAATTATTATAAATATAATATATAAATGTAGATATCCATAACCTATATAGGTTACAAAATATCATAAAACTCCCATTGAATTTGATATTGTAACATACCTCCCCATTGAATTCAATCTTGTAACATACACCATCTCATATCCTATAAATAGTGGTATATGTTACCTTTGTAATACACACCACAATTGAGTTCAATTGTCATTTCTACTTTCTTATTTCTCTCTACTTTACTACTTTTGTTCTTCCTTTGTTCATTGTATTGTTCTTATTTTATAACACGTTATCAGCATGAGTCTCTAACACTTTGAAGATTTTGTAGAGGTTGGATTCGATTCATTGGAATATCAAGAACGCTAAAGACTCGCTAGAATTTTCTCCATAATTTGTAAGGTATTTAGAATTTCGTTCAAACATGGTGAGTATTTTGATTTTGGTCTTGTTTGACTTTAGAGGAAACAAAATTATACATGTGTTTGATATATTCATCATTGATTTCTCACCACTATCATTCATCTTTATTCTATTAAAACTAAAGTCCAAAAGAAGGTGAGTATTTTAATTTCATAATGCAATATACGGAGATTGTGAAATTGAATTGCAAATTTGACATTAATTAGAATTTTGCATTAGATCAATTTCTAGAATTTTATGTACTTTTATGAGTTTTTTAAATTTGTTGTGAATGAGATTTGAAATTATAAGAATCAGACTGAGCACTCATGGTAGAAATTATGATTGTATGCACAAATAATTTTTGAATGATGTGATGTATACTAGTTGAAGAAACAAGATTAATCTCCTTGTTAAGTTCTTATTTGTGTGGAAAAGGACAAAATTATATGATAAATGTTTACTTGTGTGGTCGTGACCTGCGCATGTGCTAACACAAACAAGTAATCAACTGAAAAAAAAATGACGGTGTTTATTCTTGATTCAATGTTTAATACGTACAAAGAACTTTTGGTAAAGGAAAATTGATATGGTCAATCAAGAAAAATCTTGAGTCTAAATTATAGTAATTTAAGTTGTTTTCAATTTGTTAAGACTACCAAATTGTAAATTGTCGTATATGTTTAAAATTGTTTGATTCTTTGCATAAAGTATGTCATTTAGAATAAGGTTGTAAATTATGGTCTTATTTTAAATTCAATTGAGATGTTTCTTAATTAATTTATATTTTCCATATATTTGAATAGGAAAATTGAATTATGATCTGTTTCATATTTCTAACCGTTAGAAGTTTTTTTAATAGGAATTATTATGATTTCTATTTTACACATATTATCTTTTATATGTTAAGATTATCTTCTAATAATATTATATTTTATTTTTAAATATGAGAATAAATATATCAAAGACTATATTTCATTTTATTTAAAAGGTTTAAGATTTAAAATATTAAAGATTATTCATTAAGTGAATTAGTTTTTATAAGATGAAAAATAAATCTTAATAACTTAGATTCATTAATTTATTAATTAACTCTTAATTAAAAGATTAATAAATTAGAAATAAAATTTTGACTATAAGGGAACTCTGTCTAAGGATGGTTCTGGCTAGGCTGAGGTATTTAAGCTGACCGTAAGGGAACACCTCTACCTGGGAACTAACCTGGGAGTTGAATTAGTCAAATTTTTGTTTGCCTATAGAAATTTATTGGATTGTTGAATATTTAAATTATTCTCATGTGGATTTTGTAAACTTTAAAAATTTATATATAGTGATAATATATAATTGAATGAATTCTCTCATGGTAAAATTTGAAAGTTATGCATAATAGTTTATTACTTTTCTAAAACTAATTGTGATTCAATGCACCTGAAGTTGTATAAATCAAAATAAGCTTATGATTTATGCAAAATAATGAATTTCGACCATTTAATATCATTCCTTGACGTGAATGTTGTAATATTTAATAATTGTGATTGAAATAATCTTAGTAGAGGAATAAGTAATTATTTTATTAAAACCACACATATTTATATGAGAATTTCATATTTCAATTGTGATGCAAAAGAGACAATGATCTTGTACCCGTCGTACATTAAGAGTCATTTTTTAATGAAAAGGAAGATGATGTGTGGTATAACAAATTTGAGAATTTATTTGAATCTCTTGAAGAGATCATAACTTATCCATTGACAATGCTTGAAGCAAATGTCAATACAATATCAGGTTCTGCAAACTTGATTGAAGGTTTTGGAAAAGCAAACCTTATTTTACCTAGAGGAACAAAATTCACAATTAATAATGCTTTGTTTTCTAGTAAATCGAAAAGAAATCTATTGAGTTTCAAAGATATACGTCAAAATGGTTATCACGTTGAAACTAACAATAAAAATAATATAGAATATCTCTATATTACATCTATTGTTTCACATGGAAAACGTATATTGGAAACACTGCCTGCTTTTTCTTCTGGATTATATTATACACATATACGAGTAATTGAAACATACACAACAATGAACCTGAAGTTCATGAATCCAGATATATTCATCGTTTGGCATGATCGATTGGGTCATCCTGGATCAATAATGATGAGAAGAATTATCGAGAATTCTCATGGACATCCATTAAAGAACCAGAAGATTCTTCAATCTAATGAATTATCATGTGTTGTCTGCTCTCAAGGAAAATTAATAATTAGGCCATCACCAGCTAAAGTGGGAATTGAGTCACCTACATTTTTAGAACGAATTCATGGTGACATATGTGGACCTATTAATCCACCAAGTGGACCATTTAGATATTTCATGGTTTTAATTGACGCATCCAGTAGATGGTCACATGTGTGTTTATTATCAAGTCGAAACCTTGCATTTGCAAGATTACTTGCTCAAATAATCAAATTAAGGGCACAGTTCCCTGATTATACAATCAAAAGCATTCGACTTGATAATGCTGGTGAGTTTACATCCCAAGCATTTAATAATTATTGTATGTCAATTGGGATAAGTATTGAACATCCTGTAGCTCATGTTCATACACAAAATGGATTAGTAGAATCATTCATCAAACGTTTACAATTAATTGCTAGACCATTACTTATGAGAGCAAAACTTCCAATATCTGTATGGGGTCATGCTATTTTGCATGCAGTGTCACTTATACGCATAAGACCGACATCTTATCATAAGTACTCCCCAGTGCAATTAGCTTAGGGTCAAGAGCCAAATATTTCCCATTTGCGAATTTTTGGTTGTGCAGTATATGTTCCAATTGCCCCACCACAACGTACTAAAATGGGACCTCAAAGGAGATTAGGAATATATGTCGGATTTGATTCCCATCAATTATTAGATATCTTGAACCCCTGACGGGTGATGTATTTACTGCACGATTTGCTGATTGTCATTTTAATGAGACAACTTTTCCAACATTAGGGAGAGGAATTAAGAAGTTGGAAAATGAAATTGCCTGGAACGCATCGTTATTGTCTCATTTAGACCCTCGTACAAATCAATGCGAACTGGAAGTTCGAAAAATAATTCATTTACAAAATATAACAAACAAAATGCCAGATGCTTTTACAAATGTTAAGAAAGTGACCAAGTCATATATTCCAGCTGTTAATGCTCCATCTAGAATTGAAATTCCAACTCAGCAAGTTGTTACAACTAATGAGTCAACGGTACGCCAGAAGCGTGGTAGACAAGTAGGTTCAAAAGATAAAAATCCTCGAAAAAGAAAAGTAATCAATAGTCAAAATGACTCAATTGAAAATGAGAAGATTCAAAAAGAATCTCCAGACATGACTATTGATAAAAATGTCGAAGAGACTCAAGTATATGAAGATAACAGTGAGATCTCGATAAATTATGTAATGACAGGAAAAAGATGGAATAGAACTGATGTAGCCATAGACAACATTTTCGCTTATACTGTTGCTCATGATATTATACATGAAAATGAGGATTGTGAACCTAGATCTGTTGAAGAATGTCGCCATAGAAAGGATTGGCTTAAGTGGAAAGAAGCCATCCAAGCAGAATTAAACTCACTTTCAAAACGTGAAGTTTTTGGACCTGTAGTCCATACACCTGAAGGTGTAAAACCTGTGGGATACAAATGGGTATTTGTACGTAAAAGAAATGAAAATAATGAGGTCACGAGATACAAAGCACGATTGGTTGCACAAGGATTTTCTCAAAAACCAGGCATTGATTATGAGGAAACATATTCACCTGTGGTGGACGCTATTACATTAAGATATTTAATTAGCCTGACTGTATATGAAAAGCTTAACATGCATCTTATGGATGTAGTCACAGCATATCTATATGGATCTCTGGAAAATGAAATCTATATGAAAATCCCGAAGGATTTAAGATACCTGAATCATATAATTCAAAATCTAGAGAATTATATTCAATCAAATTACAGAGATCATTGTATGGATTAAAACAATCAGGACGGATGTGGTACAATCGTCTAAGTGAATATTTATTGAAAGAAGGTTATCAAAATAATCCAATTTGTCCATGTGTGTTTATTAAGAAATCACAATCAGGATTTGCTATTATAGCTGTATATGTTGATGATTTAAATATAATTGGAACTCCTGAAGAGCTTTCAAAGGCAATAAACTATCTCAAAAAAGAATTTGAGATGAAAGACCTTGGAAAAACAAAATTTTGCCTTGGCTTGCAAATTGAACATTTAGCTGATGGAATTTTTATTCATCAAACGACATATACAGAAAAGATTTTAAAAAGGTTTTACATGGACAAAGCACACCCATTGAACATTCCAATGGTAGTTCGATCACTAGACGTGAAAAAGGATATCTTTCGACCTCGAGAAGATAATGAAGAACTACTTGGTCCTGAAGTACCATATCTTAGTGCAATAGGTGCACTAATGTATCTTGCTAACAACACAAGACCAGATATAGCATTCTCAGTGAATTTATTAGCAAGATACAGTTCTTCTCCAACAAAAAGACATTGGAACGGAGTTAAACATGTACTCCGTTATCTTCGAGGAACGGTTGATATGGGTTTGTTTTATTCAAACAAATCAAATTTTGATCTAGTTGGTTATGCAGATGCTGGATATTTATCTGATCCACACAAAACTAGATTTCAAACAGGTTATCTGTTTACATGTGGAGGAACTGCTATATCTTGGCGGTCTGTAAAACAGACCATTACAGCCACTTCCTCAAATCATGCAGAAATTCTTGCAATTCATGAAGCTAGTAGAGAATGTGTATGGTTGAGGTCAATGACTCATCACATTCGAGGAACATGTGGCTTGTCTTCTGGAAAATTTTTACCAACAATATTATATGAAGACAATACAGCATGTATAACCCAAATCAAAGGAGGGTATATAAAGGAGATAGAACAAAACATATCTCACCAAAACTCTTCTACACGCATGACCTCGAAAAAAATGGTGACATTAATGTTCAACAAATTTCTTCAAAAGATAACTTGGCAGACTTATTTACAAAGGCATTACCCACATCGACATTCGAAAAGTTGGTGCACAACATTGGAATGCGACGACTCAGAGAACTCAAGTGATATATTCATGAGGGGGAGTAGAATTACTGTACTCTTTTTCCTTTGGCTATGCTTTTCCCCATAGGGTTTTTGTAGCAAAGTTTTTTTAATGAGGCAGGAAAGTATATAAAATAATGTACTCTTTTTCCTTCACTAGGATTTTTTTTCCCATTGGGTTTTTTCCTAGTAAGGTTTTAACGAGGCATTTATTTTATATAATATGGATATCTAAGGGGGAGTATTATAAATATAATATATAAATGTAGATATCCATAACCTATATAGGTTACAAAATATCATAAAACTCCCATTGAATTTGATATTGTAACATACCTCCCCATTGAATTCAATCTTGTAACATACACCATCTCATATCCTATAAATAGTGGTATATGTTACCTTTGTAATACACACCACAATTGAGTTCAATTGTCATTTCTACTTTCTTATTTCTCTCTACTTTACTACTTTTGTTCTTCCTTTGTTCATTGTATTGTTCTTATTTTATAACATAAATAAATATATATATATGTTGGGTGAAGTCTTTATCATTTTAAAATCTTAACCTTTGATGAGATCCATGGGTTATATTTCAAACTAGCTCTTCTCCTTCTAGCACGATTATTAATCATAGTTAATTTACGTAAATTATTAGTCTACTTCCACTTTAAATATGTAGTCAATTACATATCATTAATTTATATATTCTTTGAGTTTCCTATTCACCACAATCATTTAACATTATTTCATAATTTTTATATATTTACTAATTAAAGAATAATATAACTTCATTTACGATATTTGAATCCAATATCTCATTTCACTATAACATAAATATTTTATGAATTGTAGAATTAAGAATATTTTCTCTCAATTTCTTACTATGATCTACATTTTTCTTAAGTAAAAGAGTTGAATATTAGTCCAATTCTAAAAAAAAAAACAAGCTTTTAAAAATTACTTTTAGTTTTCAAATATTTGCTTGATTTTTTTAAAACCTCTTAACTTGATTTTTAAAAACATTGATAAAAAGTATATAACAGAACAAGAAATTTAGAACTGAGAGAGGTGTTTATTGGCTTAATTTTTAAAAATCAAATAGTTATAAAAAAAGGACCTAAAATATTGTTGGTTAAATACTAGTCAAGATTGATCATTAGCATGTGTGTGTTGTGATCGACCCAAAATTTAGGGTCGCAAATTAATTTTTTTTGTTTAAAAAAAACTTGCAATTTACAGGCCTCTTGCATGTATGCATAGGAAACACAGAACAACACAAAAAAATTCTCTCTCTCATCTAATTCTCTTCTCTTCATTTATCTCTCCTCTTCACCCAAGAAAAACTCTTTTAATTCTTATTTTGTCAATTCTTAAACCTAAGTTTATGGGGCTTAACGAGCAAAATATTCTTCATTCTATTTCTAGTTTCAATATTTTTTCGTGATGTAAATTATGATAAAATCGTCTAAAAGCCAACAAAGAAGATTTCTACCCACTACTACTGTCTACTTCTAGAGGTTATGGGAATTTGAAGATTGTTTCTTCTTTAATTTGGTGATCTTGAAAGTAAATATTTTTTCTTTTTAAAAAAAAAAAAAAATTATTGGTAGATTTATGGATTTGTTGGTACTGAAATTTATCAATTTCTTCTTATTTTTGTTTGTTTAAAACCTCATTTTGAAAAGTAACAGAGAACAGATTTGATTTTTTCCACATTATCTTAGACCACAGGATAAGATTCCCTAAAAAGCTTGTTTTCTATTGGGCAGAAGCAGAAAGAGATGCTTTTTGTTTGGTCTAAATCATATGGAAATAAATGCAAAATAAATTATTAAAAATTATTTGGGGAATGTGGAAATTCTAATTGATAAATGATAATGCATACCTATTTAATACTATTTTACTGAATTTCTTTAAAAGAAAGCTGTATTATGCATTTTTTTTTCCAAACAAAAAATAAAATATATATATATATATATATATATATATATATATATATATATTTTATTTATAACTTTTGTTTATTTTAGGTTGGCTGAGCATGGAATAAAAATTAAAAAAAATTAAAACCCAATAATGTGTGCTAGGGAGTCAGATTTGATGTAGGCAAGTCCTTGTCCTTTCTTAAACGTGGAGCAACTTTATTAGTTGGAATTACAATTTGTAATATTTTCCAACAAATTTTCTATATTGTATTTTGGGGTCCAATTCAAGCACTATTTACAAAACCCACACGACTATAGGGACTTTGAAGATTAAGTTTTAGGACCAAAAATTAAAAAAAAAAAAAAAAAAAAACAAAAAATCACATTTGATGTTTCCTTTTCTTTTCTACAACACTTTGGAGTGGAAGAATCGAACACTTCGAGTTTGATAATATAAACACTATATCAGTTGAATTGTGTTCATTTTGACCATAATCATAGGTAAAGAAAAATGATAATTTATCAAATTATGAAATATAACTAATTCTATAAGACATCTATCCAAATATTTTTTTAAAAAATTAAAATATCATTTTGGTCCCTATACTTTTAAATTTGTTCAACTTTAATTCTTATACTTTCAACTATCCAATTTTAGTTCCTATACTTTTAATAAATCACATATTTAGTCTCTATTATTAGTATTTTGTTAATTTTCATTATCTATTAGTATTTTTACAATAAAGTTTGAAAACATATTTACATATTATTTTTTCTTACATGAAAATATAATTATTATTGAAACGATTTAAATAAAAATTAACTTAAATGGAGTAAATTTAAAATTTATTAAAAGTACACAATTTAAAATTAAACAAACTCCAAAATATAGAAACAAAAATGATATTTTAACTTTTAAAATATATTCAGTTAAAATGCTTTTAAACAATAAATTATTACTCACTAATTTAAATTTAACTCAAGTAATTTAGACATTCTCAATTTAAAACAAAGCCTTGGCCTCCAAGTATTTATATTATAAAGAATAATATAATAGAATCGCGAGGAATATTCACACTTGGCCTCCAAGTATTGTGATTTTTCTTCACAAAGAAATAAAAATAAAAAATTAAAAAAAAAGCCTCAATTTTCCCCACTACTTTAGTGGTTCAGTTGGGTCAATATTAGTGTCTTATGTCTCTTCATTAGTCTATTCAATCAATTTCAAAAGCCTTCTCTTCTCTTGCTATTCTTTTTATTTGATCAAAATCAACAACTCCCACTATTGGGAAATTAGGACAACAATTGCTTTTCAAAAGGAGAAAAAAAAAAAAAAAAAGTTAGAAATTACAAATTTGGTCGTGAAGATTTTATCAAATTGCAATGACTAAATTCTATCTTTCTCCAAACAACAAGATCAAATTTGCAATTTTACCAATAAAAAAACAAACAAAGAAAGAAAAGATTACGTCATTTTTATTTAGTTGTATTAATGTCTTTATTTATTTATTAAAAGATAGTTGAAAAAGAATTTTCATTTAGTTATTCCAAACAGTTGGTTATATTAAAATTTTATTTTGGTTTCTAATCTTACATACTTATTTTATTTTAATATTATACATCTTTTGTCACCTAGTCTAGTAATACTTTGACCTAAATATGCTTAATTGAGGAGTTCCGATGGAATCTAATTTTAGCCTTATGTTTAGGGGTTTTTGTACGGATGACCCGTTTTTAAGGGTCAAAATGAAATTTAGCCCAAAAATTTGCTCAAAAAATAGTCTTTTACTTACATCAGCCACAAGTGAAAGTACCATCTTGTCTTCAAACCGCGCGCAAGGACCTAGCGCTCAAACAAATTCTCATTTCTTCTTCTCGCTTCTTTTTCTTGTTCCTTATCAGATACAACTATAAATTGATAAAACATATAAACAAAAATTGAGTCAACGATGATTCAGACTAAATTTACTATCTTGCACCTCCTATTAAAAAACTAGAATAGAATGAAAATTCATAAACTAAAATAGAAAAAGGCATGAAACTTTAAGATCCCATATGAAATTCAAATATAAATAATTTTTATATGAACCCTCTCACTATATATATATATATATATATATATAAACACTCACTTTTATTAAGTATCCTATAAATCAATCAACATTGGAATTTTTTCCCTTTTAACCCACAAGCATACCTTAAATGAACAGTGTAGAAGGACAACAATTGGACAATAGGAAAAGCAACAATAATTTGTCCCAAAGCACTTTGTCAAATGTGCTCTTTTCTCTTCCATCCTTTCCGACCCTTCTTGTCCATTGCCTATATGTACTCATATTAGCTACTAAATAAATCTCCTCAATAAAAAGGGAAACTTACAATATTATATAAATATATTATACAGATATAGCAAAATTTAAAGTCATCAGTGATAGACTATATAGCTGATAGGAGTCCATCATTGATAAATTTTGTTATATTTGTTATTCTTTAAAAATGTTGTTATACACTTAATTATTAATTCTAAAAATGCTATCCATTGCAATTTCGTAAATCCCACGATATAGTTTTATATTTTTGACATATCGGAACCCAAAAGTGACAAATCAGACAGGTTTTGGGGAGAAGCATGTGGAATATTATCACTTCATGGAGAGAGAAGCTAAAAAGGAACCACTAAAATGGTATGTATAGTTGGAAATTTCTTCTTCTTCTTCTTCTTCTTCTTCTTCTTCTTCTTCTTCTTCTTCTTCTTCTTCTTCTTCTTCTTCTTCTTCTTCTTTGTTTGAAATTTCTCAAATTATGTAAAACTAAGATTTTTTAACCCATACCTCACACTACACATTTGATTTTACAAATTAAATGCATGTATCTGAGGCTCCGTTTGGTAATCGTTCGATTTTTTGTTTTTAGTTTTTGAAAATCAAGTTCACTTCCTCTCATTTTCGTACTATGTTTTTCATTT